>OY728135.1:1278053182-1279441348 GCA_963277665.1 Viscum album
AATAAATTATTATTTGGATGGGTATAATAATGATGTGTAACTCATGTAAATAATAAATATAACATGATAATGATTATGTATATATGATATATCATCCAATTATATATTATTTTAATATCAAAAGAATGATATTGTCACTCGTGCGTACGTACGGACTACCATCTCCACGAACGCGATGAGATTCATTCTCCATCGTATCCACTCAAGTATAATTAACATTTGATGATTTAAAAATGATGTTTAAGGACTTGATATCATTCTGGATATGAATAATATACAACCTATCCATTACAAACATGGCTTACATAACAAAACATATAAAATAAAACGAGTAAGTAAACACCCGAAACGACGATAATTCTAAGATATTATTTAACAAAGCAATGTTAAAAGATCATAAATGATATCATATTAATGTATATGATTATTGAAAATTTTAATAACAATTATTTCACCATTATACAGGAGGTTAACCTACCCCAACCAAGGAAAAGTGCAAGGTAAGGGTTTATTTCGCAATCTCTTCATTATCCGAGGTTGTTTATACGTAATAATCTACTAGGATCTCTTTATCATCCACATCCATGTTTCTTAAAAATGAATTTCAAAACATTTTTACTAATTACTAAGATATGGGTTAAAGTCATTTATACCCTTTTTTGACTTTTTATAAGAGTTTTATAAAGGAATCTTTTCATCTTTTTCCAAACAAGGTTTTTTTTAACCTTTTCGACAAAATTAAGGTAAGAATGTTTTTTTAACTTATACGGCGGGTGCGGCTATTTACCGCCGTTATAAAATTTTAAAATCTTACCTTACAATATTACAAGAATATTTTCAAATTAAATGTTTTATTTTATAATTATGTGACTTTTAAATGATTTCAAAATGAATATTTTAAGAATTTCGGAAAGGTACTCTTTATCAAAATCAGAATTTTAAATGTTTTAAATATTTTTCTTTCTAAATATTTTTATTTAATGTCCATGATTTCAAAATGATTTTTAGGATTTATTTATATGGACATGAAGGTTTTGAAATGATATTTCTTTTCAAAAGTTTCAAAGTGGTATGGGACACTTTGATTCAAAAATCTCTTTTGAATTACCTCATTTATAAATGTGTGACTTTTCAATGATTTCGAGAAAAGTGATATTTCTCTCAAATAGTTTTGATTTCATCTATATCAACATCCTTTGATGGATTTTAATCTTATTTTAAGTTGATTTATTATGATACAAAACTTCTATATTATATTGAAGGTTTTTTGATATGTTTGACTGTGGATGTGCTATTTTTATACCATTCATGGTTTATGGTGAAAATATTGACATTTCATATGCTAGTTTTAATACGAATGTTTATGTTATGTTTAAACCTTTTCATATGGGAATGAATTGGACTGAATATGTGACGGGTGGAGCCCTCTATAGCTCCTCGATGCATCGGTAGGTCTCATGAGATAAACTAGTGTCTTGGCACAAGGCCTTGGTGTAATCTTATTTGTAGTCTTGGCATGAGGCCTTGGCTATGTGGTTATGATAGTTTGGAATTATGCATTCCATCATTATGAAAGTGGTTGTTGATATTTCATGTGATTATTCGATTAATAGAATATCCATGTGAATAAGTAAATGGCATTATTTCATTTTACTTTTGCCATACTATGTTGAAGTTCAAGTTTAAAAGGCTTTTATTTTAGTTATACATTGCCTTAAATGTTTATGCTTATTTTTTAAAGTTTCCGCTATATTTCTATCTTTACTGGGCATTTGAGCTCACCCCTTTTCTATGTTTTATTTTTCCCAGGAAGTGAAGAAGTAAATTATGAATGACCTGCAGGGATATTATGTGGGGATATGAGTGTGGAATATGGATACAATATGTTGTTGTAGTAGTTTTTCACTTTATGATGTAATGTAAGACTTATGAATATATATAGTGTTTTCAAGACTAATAAACCAATCGGTCTTTCGAGATTTGATCTTTCTTGTGATCATGCCAATGTTACGAAGTAATGCACCGACTCTGGGTAACTGGGGTCGGGGCGTTACAGTTGGTATCAGAGGAAGTTTAGTACAAACCTTGGAAGCTAGATTTAGATAAACTTTGATTAGAGCACATAGACTTAAGATGGACTTTGAGGATCAGTATAGAAGAACTTCCTAGAATTTTGGTGTTGTAGAGATTTTGTGAGTTTTCCGAGCAATACATCCATGTCTGGATACGAGCAGGTAGAGGTGGCTCTAGCACAGATGTACCTAGGGGTAAAACCCAAAAACACCACTTTGAGCTAGACTCGAACGGGAACTGGTGCATGACAACGGGCCTTGCTGCACTCTTGGTTACGACACTCCTGGGGGATATGCTTAGGATAATTCACATTTTTCTTTACAAACCATTATGAAGGGTTTATGAGTATATAATTCCTCAAAGGAGACATTTTTATGATTATGGATTATATCCATAAACTATTTAATTTATGTTATGTGTTTTACAAGTTTGGGATTAGGTATTGCTATTCATAAACTAATATAGTGTTTTCCATTGTTTAGAAATGGAGCCCAGTAGAAGGAATGAGAACTCCAGCAATGCACATGATCCAAAGAGAAAGAAGGATCATATCTTTCATGGTCCTAATCCAGAATTTGTAAGAGAAATAGTCTATCATGTATTATAATCATATGAAGAAATAATATCATGTGTTGATAAGATAAGTAAAGAGTTTACTGAGTCCTATGGATTTGAAGGGAAGCAAGAGAAGAAAAGGATGGAAGAGGGAAAGATGGATAAAGGGAAGAGGGAAAAGAAGAATTTTCCCATATGTGATAACTGTGGGAAGAAACACCCTGGAACATGCCTGAAAGGAATGGGAGTTTGTTATAAGTGTGGAGGAAAAGGGCACAAAGTACGTGACTGAAAGGGTAATAAAATGGTTTCAAATGTACAATGCTTCATTTGAAAGGAGTTTGGACACTACGCGAACCTATGTCCTAGTCATCAGACTATGCCTCAAATGATGCTATTGGATAATAATCAAGTTATGATACTACCACAGATGTAGAGGAATGATTAGATTTCTTGTGTTGATTATGTCATTTGAGTGTTGTATCAACAATTTACTTGTTATAATAATTATAGAGTATATAAGGATTGTACTGCAGTACTATTTCATTATGGACTTGAGATTGTGTGGAATAAAGAAAAGTGACTCAATAGTAGGTTAAATTTTTGGAAAATATATGGTTGAGAGAAGGATAAACCATAATATGGTTCTGATACCAAGGTAGTGATTTTAGAATAATACATGATTGTTTTGGACAAATTATATTGGATATTCTTGACTACCTTGAAACTGATTAATGATTTGTATATTCCATCATTTTTGGGGTTTAAAACATTTTTGGATTGAAGGAGTATATCTATTATTCTATAAGGAATAAGAGATAATGAATGTAATCAATAAGGTTTTATGATAATTCAGGATGTTGCAGTGTTTTAAAAGAATACATGATGAAGGTGATCACATGTTATTACACAGAAAAAAAAGGATCTTCATTGTTTTTACCTTCCTTATAAATTTTGGACTGAAGTATTTTGGATAGTTCTAGTTTAGATTATTTTGGATTTCCATAAAAGGACAACCCGGAGGTCGGGCGGCAACCCATCGCGTCTGGAAAGGCCGCGAGACTTGAACCCACAAGTTTTTCAACGCTTTGTGGACTCCTGGGGGTTGCAGGGAGAGGCTCGTGTTTCGGTTCTCCACAGGAACTCGTTCTGCATTTTGCTGGCATTGAAGGTGGACTTCATCCACGTATGGTGTTTCGCTCCTAGGGGCGTGTCCCGGTGGCGGTTCAGCTTGACCCGTTGGTCGATGGAGGCTCACAAAGGGAAGGAAGACCCCCGGGCGGCGGTGTGGGTCAACCTTCCAGGTCTACCTCTTCCTGTCCTGAATGGTGCTTTTCTGAAGGCCATCGGGGACGCGTTGGGTGGCTTTCTTTGCTCTGATGTCCGTACTCGACGCGGTGAGGAGGTCATGGTGGCTCGGATCTACGTGGAACTGGATCTCGCGCTCCCAGTTCCGGAGAAGATCTCTCTGCAAGTACCGGAGCTAGTGGATTGGGTTCAGGATGTCGTGTACCCTGTGTTTCCTAGGTACTGCTCGTCATGTTTACTTCAGGGCCATTCTCTTCAGTCTTGTCGCAGGCGTACAATCGGAGGTCGTCGTCGTGCTGAAGCTGGTTCCAAGCCAATCACGGATGTTTCCTTGCCTCATCATGGACCAGCCCCGCCTTTGGGTTCGCAGTTGGTCTGTCGGTCTTATGGTCTTCCCCCGGCCCTCCTTCCTAGCATGCTGCAAGAGGTTTCTTCTGAGAGCTCGCGCGTTTCAGAACAGTTTCAGGTGGCTGGCGGGTTTTTGAATTTCCTCCTGAGAGTGCCCAAGGGCCTGGTCCCTTCTACCTGGCAGCTCCCGGGCTGTTCCTCGGTCGCCAGCTCAAGTGCTGCCCCGGTCCTCTGGGATGCTCAGGTGGCAGGCCCTTCCCTGGTGACCGTCCCGGAAGGGGCTAGGTTGCGTGCTCAAGGTCACTCGCCAGGAGGTTGTCCGGTTGCGGAGGCTGGCGCTTCGGCCAGTAGAGGCAGTTGTGGTGTCTCGGTCCGGCCTGGGGTTCGGGAATCTGTGGGGGAGGTGTCTCCGGCTCGAGTGGCGAAGGCAGTGGATGGGCCCGTCCTGGAGACCCTTCAGCCTTCACCCTGCTCCGCTAAGGTCTCTCTGGATTCGTGCAAAGGTATGTGCACTAGGCAGATGAAGAGGAAACTTCAGGAGGGGGAGAGCTCCTCAGCTACGTCGGGAACGACCACAGGTCCTGGGGCCAAAGCCAGGACAGTTCTGTTTTAATGTTTCCGGTCATTATTTGGAATGCCCGAGGAATTGGGGCGAGGGTGAAGACGGACTTTTTAGTTTCGGAAGTCAGGAACCATAAAGCCAAAATGGTGGCGATCATCGAACACAAACAGCAATGTGTCAAGATCCAAGAATTCTCTCGCAAACTCAACATGCATGAGTATATGCATGCATCTCTGACTAACAACCACATTTGGCTGTTCTGGAAAAGGGAAGTCACTGTGGTGATGATGGCGGGTGGTGATCAGCACATCACGACCAAGGTCTCGACCGGTGGAGAAGAGTTCTTCATTTCTGTGGTCTATGGCAGCTGCGATGCCCAGCGAAGGGAGGTCATGTGGCTTGAACTCAATAGATTCGACCCAGGTGACCTGCCCTGGATGGTGGGAGGGGATTTCAACATCATCATGCATCCGGATGAGAGGAAGGGGCGGGGTCACTTCGCGAGGCGGGCTAGCGTGTCGTTTGTGCAATTTGTGGCAGGGAAGGGGTTAATGGACCTGGGCTATTCAGGCGATCCATTTACCTGGTGCAACAACCAAAGGGGGGGAAGTCTAAGCTGGAGTAGGCTGGACCGTTTCTTGGCCAATATCCATGTAATATCCAGATTCCCAGAGGTGAAGGTGAGTCATCTGTCACATAGTATCTCTGATCATTCGTCGCTTCTGTTGTCTCCTAGCAGGACGGAAGTTGCGCAGGAGGGCTTTAAGTTCTCCAGCCATTGGGCGAGCATCTCGGAATACCATAATGTGGTCAAGAGATGCTGGAGTGAGCCCCCCAGGGGCCATGCTTGGGTGGCCTTCCAACATAAGTTAAGACGCCTAAAGCAAGATCTCCTAGGGTGGGCTAGGTCTCTCCCTTCTCCGGATCAGGAGATGGCAGCGCTAAAACAAGAGATCCAAAGCCTCGAGGTCCTGCTTGAGAAGATCTGGGACGAAGGGTGCTTTGGTAAGCTTGAGGAGTTGAAGAGTGCTCTGGAGGTGCTAGTGCTTTCCCAAGAGCGTCATGCAAGGGATCGATCTAGGGTCAAATGGCTGAAGTAAGGAGACAGGAATACTGCGTACTTCCATGCATGCATTCGGAAGAGGAGGCGTGTAGTGAAACCAAATCTCGCGATGGAGGATGGCTCCTTTTCAGATGATGCGGATGTGGTTGGGGGTATGGCATGCACGTTATTTAAGGAACTTCTTGCGGGCACCAATGGTAGCATGTCTCGTGGGTATCCTTCAGGGGAGGCCGAGCTTTGGAAAGGGCTTTCGAGCACTGTCTCGACACAAGAGAATGCTGTGATGGAAGGCACCCCAGATGAAGGGGAAGTGCATGAGGCAGTGTGGAACCTGAACCCAGATAGCACTACAGGCCCTGATGGCTTCCATGGATCCTTCTACAGGGGCTCTTGGGAGGTGGTGAAAGCTGACCTTATTTCCGCGATTCATGATTTCTTCCGAGGGGGTGGCCTCCCACGGATAGCGTCTGCGACTACACTGGTCCTCCTGTCGAAGGTTAAGGATCCTTCCGCCCTCTCCCACTACCGGCCCGTGATCATGTGTAATTTCCCTTACAAGGTCCTGGCGAGCATTCTGAATAGGCGGATGGCCAGCTTCCTTCCCCGGTGGATTGCATTGGAACAACATGGCTTCGTCAAAGGCCGATCGATCCAGGGTGCAGTGGCGATGACACAGGAGCTGTTAAAGGATTTGAACACCCCTTCCCTTGGTTCCAATATGGTAATCAAGCTGGACATGAATAAGTCTTACAACCGGATGGAATGGGGCTTTATCAATAGAGTGCTCGCGAAGATGGGATTTTCGAACTGGGCATGCGATCTTATCTTCAGGTGCGTGTGTTCACCGTGGATGGCAGTATCGTTTATGGGGAGAAGGCATGGCTTCTTTAAAACCGTTCGTGGTCTTCGGCAAGGTGACCCGCTATCTCCCAGTCTTTTTATTATTATGCAGAACACCCTGAGCAGGTTGATCAGCAAAGGCGTTTGTGAAGGAGCCATTAGTCCATATCGGAGGAAGTTCAGAGCCCCCCCGGTGTCGCATTTGATGTTCGCGGATGATTCCATTGTGTTCATGAATGCCGGGTGGAGGTCTCTTCAAGCGCTGAACCGGATCCTTGAGGAGTACAGTGAGTGGAATGGCTAACTCATTAACAGGGAAAAGAGCAATTTCTATCTTCCTGTATCATGCAATCCGAGAAGGGTGGCCAGAATGGAGAACGTGCTTGGAATGCGGAGAGGATCATTCCCCATGGACTACTTTGGTGTTCCTTTATCGGCAGATCGGGTGCGAAACAGGGACTTCGACAAAGTGGTGAGCAGGATTTCGGATCGCATCCTGAACTGGAAAAACCACTTTCTTTCCTTCGGAGGCCGGATAACCCTGGTCAATAGTGTTCTTTCTGCTATCCCGATGCATGCCTTGGCTTCCACGAGTGTGCCGAAGGGAGTCATAAGGGCTATTGACAGGATTCTCGCGCGCTTTATATGGGATGCGTCAGGCGGGGGCAAGAGACGCTGGGTGTCGTGGAGTAAGATGGCTCGTCCCATCTGTGAAGGGGGGATCAATTTCCGGAGTATGGCGGAGTTGATTCCATCCATGCATGCAAAGATTTCATGGGAGTCCATTGAAGCCCGATCCTTGTGGGGAACACAGATGGCTCAGTGATATAAGGATGATACGATGTACGGGTCAGCTAGGGGGACGACTCTTTGGTCCTCGGTTTTTAATATCATTCCAATCCTCCTTCCTCTCTCTCGATGGATTGTTGGGGAAGGGAGCATTCTGTTTTGGAAACATAACTGGGCGGGTGAAGTATTAGGATACCCAGGATGCTCGGCCCCTCTAATCTCCTTTAGGGAGGAAAGTTCATATCCCCTGTTTTACAAATCGGTTCTCGACGCCCGCCTGCAGGAGATTTTCGACTCTGTGGTCATGAGCTCGGAGCAGGACACCTGCGTCTTCACACCGTCCATGTCGGGGAGGTTCAATGCCAAGGATTTTCGCAGGATGAGCGGTATACAGGGGCAGAACGATAGGTGGAACAATGTGGCCTGGTGCAACTCGATCCCAGCCAAACTCAACTTTCTTACCTAGAGGATACGCAACAAAGCGATACCCTCTGATGACCACATCAAATGGCTGGGGATCAGCCTTGCGTCGTGCTGCCATTGCTGCGGGAACAAAAGCGAAGAAACCATGAACCATATATTTTTTGAGGGTGATTGGGCCCAGCATGTCTGGAAGTTCTTTGGTGTCTGCTCAGGCTTCCTTGAGCAAGGAGGCAGTGTGGAGCTGTTTATAGAGCACTGGTTCCAGGGGGATAGTGTGTCAGGGGAGGAGTCTAAGGTACGTGCGGCTATTTTCAATGCGGCATGTTGGCACTTATGGCAAGCCAGGAATAGGGCAAGATATGAGGGGAGAAGCACCTCTGGTCGTTCTGTGGTGGCTAACATCCGATGCATGCTGATTGACCTGATTGGCGTAGCGGGAATTGGAGGGGGAAGGTTACCCTTGCGGGTGCAGCAGGTGCTTCCAAGGAGCGCCACCGGGGAAGGTGGGGTGGCGCGGGGTAGATGGATTCACTGGATTCCCCCTATCGAAGGGCTTAAGCTTAATACAGATGGTTCCTGTGTTTTGGGTGACATGAGGGGAGGAGGAGTTCTCCGGGACTCCAAAGGGATTCTAGTGGTGGCTTTCTCAGCTCACTTTGGCAGTGGTTCTTCTATTCGGACAGAAGCATTGGCGGTTCTGACAGGCTTATCCCTATGCAGACACAGGGGTATCTACATTACCCATTTGGATACGGACTCTATGATTACCCATGACGCCCTCCATGGTAGAGGCAGTACACCCTGGGCTATTACCTACACTATTAGAATGTGCAAGGCTCTCCTGAATGACAGAGTTAGAATTTCTCACACGTGGCGAGAGGGGAACAAAGTGGCTGATTATATGGCTTCTATTGCAGTTCCTGGTATGCGGGTGACGTGTCTTACCAATGTGTCCAGTATGAAACCGGAGGGGGTGAACCTTGTACGGGGCGATGCCCTTGGGCTACATTATTTCCGTCCCCCATGATCCTGTATCTCTCTCCCTTCTCATGAATAAAAATTTTAATGTTGGATGGACTTACCAAACAAGCCATTCAAAAGAGGTTATGAATATTATTAACTAAATTTTAAGCTAATATATCCTTATAATTTTAGAATCGATATTATGAGTTTCTTAGACATAATGCAAGAACAAATTTATTTTCAGTATTGCACTTTTAACAACTTTTAATAGTGAACCCTTTTTAAATACAATATTTTAAACTTTTTGACTAAATGGGGACATCAAAAATTTAAAATAAAACATCCCAAGCTTCCACGGTACGCCTTCCTTTGAATAATACAGTTGTCTGTGTTGTATGCAACTTCGAGTTTTAACACACACCACAACCGATCAACTAGCCATTATGAAGAGTAATACCTACTTTTTGAAATTTTATCTCTCAAAATGGACTTCTTTTTTGGATTCAGAATATCAAATTTAGCCTAAGGTGAAATTTTGGCACTTTTTGGATAACTTTAATATTTTGATGAATAGTGAAAATTACTAAATGTTAATTAAAAACAACTTTTTTAATAAAAATAATTAAAAGTGATAAATAATGAATTTGAGTGGTTTTAAAGTATATTTAGAATATATTTTTACCATTTAATACAATGTTGGTCATTGGAGATAATTTTACAATTAAACTGGACATAATCAAGTGTCAATCTTTTGATTGTTATTATCTCTTAAAAACACGCTTTTTGTTTTAACAACGGGAATTAATTTTAAATTAATTTCTGCCACTTCTGTGTTTTGAATTTGGAAAAATGGATTCCATATTTGGAATTAGTATGTTCAAATTGTGTAAATATGTAACTTTTATTTTTATACATTTTGAATAACTACTTCGGTAAATATTTTATTTACCATGGTTAAGGGTAAATCCGGTAAATAAGGGTTAAAAATAATATTATAATAATACTAAATTACCCTAAAACATTTACTAACTTTATTGGTTGATACATGTTCGACCATAGGCATCTTTGGGTCTATTTTGGGACCCCATGGATCCACTTGTAGGTGATAGGGACACTTTATTTTAATTAAGTTAAAATAAGTACAAAAATGACATAAGCATATATCTTTTAGAAAACCAATTTTTACATAGGGATATATATGTTGGATTTTCAACTATAAATATTCATTAGAAATATAAAAATATTTCCTACATAATGATATTTTATTTATAATTTTTAGACTTTAAATAATTTAATTTATTTATAACACAATGATGATGCAGTAATTATCATAATAGTGAAAAATTAAAATAATTGATATTATAAATACCCAAATAAATATAATTTGATAATTTTAATTAATTACACTAATTTTATAGGATAATATGACATATTAGGATTGATTTAATTAACTTTGTTCGAAGTAATCATTCTGTTATGAGTTTCACAAAAATCAACTATTGAATAGTATCAAAATTGACATAAAATAGTTTTTAAAACAAATATTATATTATTAATTGATATTAAATTCCTAAAAATCTAAGGTTCGGCCAAGAGACTTATATCATGATAGTTTCATCATTAATGGACCACTTGGGGGTCTCTTGGATGTATATAGTAAGTTTATTAACCATATAATATAAAAATACAAAGAGACGTTGTAAAAGTGAAACTAATTAACTTAGAGTTAATACTTAAAGATAAGGTTAATATAAGTACCCAAACCTGTCTAAATTCTATTGGTTGAGTTGTTTTCGACCCATCCCCACCTTAAAATTTAAATAATTAACTTTGGATCCATTATAAACCGAATATAAATTTATTATAAATTAATATTTCTAGCTTTTCCAAAGGTGCCCCTCACCCCTCTTATAAAAGGGCACTCCTCCTTCTCATTTCATCACACCTTCAAAGCCTTTTGGTTCGAAAAAACTCTGCCCAAATACTCTCCCACCTTATCTCACTACAACCTATAGGCCTTAGTTTGATCAGAAAGCCAACCTAAGGATCCCTTTTGATCAAATCAAAATGAAGAACCCGAAGAAGAGGTAATGATTTCACCACCCTTTTTCAAGTTCCTTTCTTCTTCCACTTCTTCTTCTCTTATTGTTACCATTATAAAATAATTACTCCAGTATTATATATATACTGTGATTTTATTATAAATATGGTACAACCATATTCACTATTCTATCCATCCTTTGAATAACATGTCACCATACGTGCATACGTACGGCTCACCGTCTCCACGTCGTGGTGTAATTGTTATTCAATAAATTATTATTTGGATGGGTATAATAATGATGTGTAACTCATGTAAATAATAAATATAACATGATAATGATTCTGTATATATGATATACCATCCAATTATATATTATTTTAATATCAAAAGAATTATATTGTTGCTCGTGCGTACGTATGGACTACCGTCTCCACGAACGCGATGAGATTCATTCTCCATCATATCCATTCAAGTATAATTAACATTTTATGATTTAAAAATGATTTTTAAGGACTTGATATCATTCTGGATATGAATAATATACAACCTATCCATTACAAACATGGCTTACGTAACAAAACATATAAAAGAAAACGAGTAAGTAAACACCCGAAACGACGATAATTCTAAGATATTATTTAACAAAGAAATGTTAAAAGATTATATATGATATCATATTAATGTATATGATTATTGAATAATTTAATAACAATTATTTCACCATTATACATGATTTTAACCTACCCCAACCAAGGAAAAGTGCAAGGTAAGGTTTTATTTCGCAATCTCTTCATTATCCGAGGTTGTTTATACGTAATAATCTACTGGGATCTCTTTATCATCCACATCCATGTTTCTTAAAAATGAATTTCAAAACATTTTTACTAATTACTAAGATATGGTTTAAAGTCATTTATACCCTTGTTTGACTTTTTATAAGAGGTTTATAAAGTAATCTTTCTGTCGTTTTCCAAACAAGGTGTTTTTTAACCTTTTCGACAAAATTAAGGTAAAAATGTTTTTTTAACTTATACGGCGGGTGCGGATATTTACCGCCGTTATAAAATTTTCAAAGCTTCCCTTACAATATTAAAATAATATTTTCAAAGTAAATGTTTTATTTTATAATTATGTGACTTTTAAATGATTTCAAAATGAATATTTTAAGAATTTCGGAAAGGTACTCTTTATCAAAATCAGAATTTTAAATGTTTTAAATATTTTTCTTTCTAAATATTTTTAATTAATGTCCATGTTTTCAAAATGATTTTAAGGATTTATTTATATGGACATGAAGGTTTTGAAATGATATTTCTTTTCAAAAGTTTCAAAGTGGTATGGGACACTTTGATTCAAAAATCTCTTTTAAATTACCTCATTTATAAATGTGTGACTTTTCAATGAATTCGAGAAAAGAGATATTTCTCTCAAATAGTTTTGATTTCATCTATGTCAACATCCTTTGATGGATTCTAAGCTTATTTGAAGTTGATTTATTATGATACAAAACTTCTATATTATATTTAAGGTTTGGTGATATGTTTGACTGTGTATGTGCTATTTTTATACCATTCATGGTTTATGGTGAAAATATTGACATTTCGTATGCTAGTTTTAATACGAATGTTTATGTTATGTTTAAACCTTTTTATATGGGAATGCATTGGACTTAATATGTGACGGTTGGAGCCCGCTATAGCTCCTTGATGCATCGGTAGGTCTCATGAGACAAACTAGTGTCTTGGCATAAGGCCTTGGCAAAATCTTATTTGTAGTCTTGGCACGAGGCCTTGGCTAGGTGGTTATGAAAGTCTGGCATTATGCATTCCACAATTCTAAAAGTGGTTATTGATATTGCATGTGATTATTCGATTAGTAGAATATACATGTGAATAATTAAATGGCATTATTTCATTTTACTTTTTCCATACTATGTTGAAGTTCAAGTTTAAAAGGCTTTTGTTTTAGTTATACATTGCCTTAAATGTTTATGCTTATTTTTGAAAGTTTCTGCTATATTGCTATCCTTGTTGGGCATTTAATCTCACCCCTTTTCTATGTTTTATTTTTCCCAGGAAGTGAAGAAGTAAATTATGAATGACCTGCAGGGATATTATGTGGGGTTATGAGTGTGGAATATGGAGACAATATGTTGTTGTAGTAGTTTTTCACTTTATGATGTAATGTAAGACTTATGAATATATCTAGTGTTTCCAAGGCTACTAAACCAATCGGTCTTTCGAGATTTGATCTTTCTTGTGATCATGCCAATGTTACGAAGTAATGTACCGACTCTGGGTAACTGGGTTAGGGGCGTTACACTGGACATATTCAAATAGATTGTCCAAAGCTGAAAAAAGAAAGACAGGAAAAAAATAAATTCAAAAATAAATACCAAGAAGTACTAAAAATCTAATTTCAAGAAAGTTTTGAAATATTTTGACTAATGGAGTGCCAGTGGTGGTAATTATTCTAAAAGTTATTCTAATAATTAAAGTTATGGGTAGAGGAAAACAGGGCTTTTTACTAATGTACCCATGGAAAATCAATGTCTAATAGAGAAGGTACAAACATTTAAATCTCTTAAAATATGTCCTTAAATGAAAATTCTCCTAATGAGAAAAATTCTACATATTCTGATGAAGAATATTCCTCATCAGAATATAATACCTCAAAAACTTATTATAAATTTTATAGATTTGAAAACTTATTTAGAAATGAGAATTGAAAGATTTATAAAAAACATGATAATAATAAAGCAAAAAATTCTAAGAAATATTCAAGAATAACTATTTTGAAAAATTAAATAATATATCTTTCTAAATATTTTGATCAAACTATTGCTGAAAAAGGTTACTATTTAAAATGATTTTGAAAAAGTCAATTCTGATAAATATGTTTTACAATGAAAAATTATTTCGAAAACAAATACTGGTGAGGATAAAAATTTAGTTCTAAACTCAAATTAGATATTTTTAGTTTAAGGAAACTTCTGTAAAATTTTACCACTATTAATGAAATCTTTGAAAAAATGTATAAACAAATTAAACCTCTTGGTAATAGTTCCGAAATGGGTTTTACAAATAAGAAAACTTTATTAGCATTAATTACTTTGTTCCAAAAAAGTGAACCTTTTTCACTAAGTGCCAAAGTGGTGGGAACTAGAATCAAAATTTCTCCTTGAATAGAGTAAAATCGTTAGGTTTTCATAAGGATTATTTTTCTAATCAAATGTTGTTTCCCAGGATTTTGTTTTTGGAAAATATCAAACCCAAGAATGTTTGGGTTCCGAAAAACTAATCATTCTATTTTCAGAAGAGTAAAGATAGTATCATCATCAAAAACATTTAACACATTAATAGTGGATATTCCGGTAATAGGATTGGAAACAAATATTTATTCAAGAAGATAATCAATATGAAAGGTGTAAAAGTAACTTTTGGAGATAATGATCAAGGATATATTATCAGAATATGTAACATTTTTCTTCTTGGATAAGCTCTTATTTCAAATGTTTTATTTGTTTTAGGTATTAAGCACAACCTTATAAATATAATTCAATTGTGTGATTAATGTTACCTTGTGGGATATAAGAATGATAAATTTTTAGTACATGGTTCCAAAGATGAAATTATTCTTTCTTCCAATCGGCATGAGAATGTTTACACACAAAACATCAAAGACCTTAGGATCCAAGACTTACCTTTACTTAGTGCAATGGAAGATCATTATTGGTTATTTAATAAAAGGTTAAGACACTATAAATTTAGAAACTTTTCTAAGTTGACTAAGGAAGTACTTATTAAGGATCTACTAGAACTTAGGTTTGATACTTATAAAGTCTATAACCCTTGTCAATAAGGTAAGAAACATAAGTGAAGTTTTAAATTTATTAGTGAAGTCTCAACTTCTGATGCTTTATAGTTAGTTCACATAGACTTATTTGGTCCAAAAAAACTATAATTATTGGTATAAAATACTAGATATATGTCTTAGTTGATGATAACAAAAGATACACATGGGTTAATTTTCTCACAAAGAAATATGAAGGCTTTAGTTATTTTAAAACATTTGTATCCAGAGTTAAAAATGAGAAAAACCTTTCCTTGATTACTATTCATAGTGATCATGGTGGAGAATTTGAAAATTTTGATTTTTAAACTTTTATAGTAAGATAGGTATAAAACATAAATTTTCAGCACTTAGAACCCCCCCCCCCCCCACCCTCCCCCCAGAAAAATGGTGCAGTTGAAAGAAGAAATAGAATTATTTAGGAGATTACTAGAACCATGATGACTGAATACTCAGTTGTTAAACATTTTTGGGCTGAAGTAGTTAGTACTACCTACTATACTATAAATTGAGTTTTAATTGGACCTTTTTTCAATAAAAATCCTTATGAGTTGTGGACATAAATAAAACCAAAAATTTTTTACTTCAATGTTTTTGGTTTAGAATTATTCATCTTGAATATAAAATATAATTTACATAAATTTGCACCCAAATATTAAGAATTAATATTTTTAAGTTACTCAAATACTTTTAAGGATTATAGAGTTTTTAATAAAAAAATATTGTACTATTGAGAAAACAGTGCATGTTACATTTCATGAAACTGATACTTTTGTTTTAAAACAACCCTAACCTATATCCTTAGATGATATTTGATAAACTGATTTTCAACCATTATCATAAAGTTCTTCTCATAAAGAAATAACTCAAGAATTAGTTTGTAAGTTATTCCTCAAGAATATTTTCTACCTATTGCTGAAGAATATACTTTTGAAAACCCAATAAGTCAGTTGTTTCTTAGTAATCATACTAGTGAAAGTATCATTAGTGATGTAGATCAACCAGTTATGACTATAATTTCCTTAAGAAATGAAATTGAATATCTATCTTTATTATCCAAATTTGAACCTAAGAATTCTAATTAGGATTTCAGAGATGAGGATTGGATCAATTCTATGCAAGATGAACTCAATGATTTTTAATGGAAAAAAGTTTTTACTTTAGTTGAATGACCTATAGAAACCTCTATAATGGGAGTAAAATGGATTTTTTTTAATAAATGTTATGAAAATGGAATAATTGTTATAAATAAAGCTATAATTATTGTTATGGGACATAATAAACAATAGGTAATATATTATGAATAAACTTATGCATCGATAGTAAGACTTGAATCTATTTGATTACTTCTTGCCTTTATAGCATTCATTAATTGCAAACATTTTCAAATGGATGTGATGTCATACCCCTACCCTAGAATCTCGGAGCCAGTGAATTACTTATTACATTGGCATGGTTAAAAGGAATGAAATCCCAAAGTAATGATTATTTTAGTAGTCTTGAAGAAACTAGATACATACATGTAACTCATATTACATTGGTAAAGGTAAAAAAATACAATACATAAAAAAACTAATAAACTGCATCAATGAGAACTCAATAAATGGTCTCCTCTTCATAACCTATTGAAGGTAAAAAAATGAAAGGGGTGATATTAAATGATCAGTAAGGGTTAAAAATAATGGAAGCATGAATCAATAATAATTGAATCATAATCAAATTAGCATAGTCAAAATGGCATGGTGAATAAATGAAAAAACAAATGTCATTAATATTCTAAGAATGAAACTCCATCCATATATTTTTTCATAGTGAAAACCTCATGGATAGTAATAACTAAAAATGAATAATGAAAATTCTTATTAATTGAACTTCATGTATCTGGAACATTATACCACTATACCATCGAAATGTTTTAAGTCTGTGGGTAGATACTCATCTGATTCTGTTTTATAAAGAAACTCGAAGTGTTTTTTGCTAACTGATTTGTCTCATGAGACCTATCGATGCATCAAGGGGATATAGTGTGCTCTTCCCATCACTACCAGTCCAAATAATTCTTTATAAATAGATTTAATACAAGTATAATATACCTTTTTGATATCTGTATTGAATAGAGGATACAGATTCATCAGTATTTCCCTTGTTAAAATAGCATTTAAAATGAACACCATATGTGAAATGGTATACGAGTCATAGAAATAATCATATCCATGGTACAATAAAATTTATATTTACTAGAATTATATTTTAAAATGAAAAATTATCTCAAATTGTCTATAGATACACCACATAAGAAATATTTGGTGCACAATACCATGTAATTCACAATGAAATGGAAATTCAGACAAAGTCCCTTACCACATTATAATCAATCGAGTTGTATGGCCAAGAATTAATAATCACCAAATGACTCACATAATACCACGAATATAAATAGAATAATGAAATTATATATCAAATTATATTACACATACACCACATATAAGAAATAAGTGGTGAACAATGGAAATCTTACGGAATTATAAGTGAGATGAGAAACCCCTTACCTTATGCTCGAATATGTTTTTCATTTGATCTTAATGACCTGAATAATGAAATTTATCATCATTAATTAATAATTATATAACCTCATATACTTTTAATTTATTTATTATAATCTTATTAGGTTCATTAATAGTCCTTTTTATGGTTTTAAGTGGTTTAATTTTATTATTTTGGAAGCATTTTCTTCCTGGTTTTCATGATCAGTTTACTTGTATTCATGAATGGATGTTCATTTGAATTGTGGTTAAACATATAGAATTGATAATATATATTATTAGTGACATTAAATAGATATAAATTATATTATAATTATTTTGGTTCTATACCATGAGGATTAGTTGTTAGTTAAAAGTAAATGATAAACGCTTGGATTAACTTGGTGGTTTTGTGCATACTGAACTTGTTTTGTATTATTATTTAATATTATGAGTGTGTAAGGATTACTGAAAATTGATAAGGTAAAATAAATTTATTATGATCTGTTTCAACCATTTAAAAGTTTTCATGAACATTATTTAATATAGTAATAGAAATTGAAAACGCGTTGTCCTTGAATGTGATAAATTAACACATCTCATATGGTAGTTTAATTTTTAGTGTAAGGTGAGGGGGGAAAGAGAGATGATGGTGAAATATTCCATTAGAATAATAAAATCTCATTACATGTAAGGTACTGGAATTATCAGAGCATTTGGATGAGGGTAAGTGAGGAGAGAGAAACAAAAGAATGGAACTTGTGGAAGAAGTTAAAAGACAAAATAAGAGAGGTTCACCTCTTGAGTACTCCTCCTTGAGAATCTCTTTAAGGCCTTTGTTTTTGGACTTTTAGTGAGACCAGTAGGTCTCAGACTTGATGAAAGGGCTTGGTAAGTGTATTTGGTAGAACTTAGGAAAGTCTCAAAGCTTGAGTGGTGTGGGAGGAATCGTGTATGACTGTTTTTTGTAATTCAAAACATAGAAGTGGTAAATTTAAGTTTAATGGTTGGGTTATGACTTTCTACTATAACCAAGTGTTGTTTCATAGAGAATTAGTGCTTCATGAAATATAATATATCTAATGAATTGAAATCATTTAGGAGAAACAAACCGTAAAATTTTTTGGATGTTATATTATTCCCACCTTTGTAAATTTATTCCTCGAAATTAAAGACCTTTAAAAAGAGGTGGTTGGTTTTTCTTTATAATTTCCTCTGGTTCCAATGTTTCCTCCTCCATTTTAGGGTTTCTCCAAAGAACCATTATCAAAAAATTCATCTGATTTCTTAATACTTTCTCTCTAGTGTCAAGAATCTCGATAGGGTCTTCACAGTATGACAAATTAGGTTCCAAATCTATTTCTTCTTATGTGAGTACATGTGTTGGGTCAGGCATGTATTTCTTTAACAAAGACATCTGGAACACATTATGAAATTTGGAGAGAATTGGTGGAATTTATAAATAGTAAGCTATAGCTCCAATTCTTTCCAGAATTTCAAATGATCCAACGTACCTGGGGCTTAGTTTTCCTTTCTTACCGAACCTTAAAATACCCTTCCATAGAGATACTTTTAGAAAGACATGATCACCTGCTTAAAATTACAAATCCTTTCTCGAGTTGTCAGCATAACTCATTTGCCTACTTTGGGATTCTTTAATATGGGCCTGAATTTTCTTTACCTTTGCAGTTGTCTCTTCGATAATTTTTGGGCCTATAATTTTCCTCTTTCCAACCTCATCCTAATAAGTTGGAGTTCGACACCTCTTACCATATAATTCTTAATATGGCGCTATTTGAATACTAGAATGGAAACTATTATTATACGAAAATTTTACCAAAGGTAAGTACTGACCCCACATACCTTTAAAGTCAAGAGATCATGATCTCAACATCTCTTCCAGTGTTTGAATATCCCTTTCAGACTATCTGTCGATTTGGGGGTGATAAGCAGTACTCATATGAAGCTCAGTATCCAAAGCCTTTTGGATACTTTTCCAAAATTTAGATGTAAACCGGGGATCTTTATTGAACAAAATCAAAAGAGGTGCACCGTGAAGTCATACCACTTCTTTAATATAAAGTATTTCCATAAGCTCAAGTGGTGAATCCTCTCTTATAATAAGGAAATGTGCTTATTTTTTTAGATGATCAACAATTACCCATATTGCATCATTCCTTTGAGGTGTACTTGGTATTCCTATGAAACAATCCATCATAATGTCATCCCACTTCCACATAGTAATTGGTATAGGTTTCATGACCCCTCTAGTATGATGTATCTATGCCTTAACTTAATGACAAACTAGAAACCTTGACACATAGTTAGCAATTTCTCACTTCATTTTATCCCACCAAAAATGTTCCTTCATATCTTTATACATCTTAGTGCTACCAGGTGTGTATAGAGAAATTTGAGCTATGATCATTATCTAATAGTTCCCTTTTTAGCTTGGGTACCGATGGAATGCATAACCTCTTCCAAAATTTCAGAACTCTATCTATATACACAAAGTATTCCAATCTTCCATCCTTAACAGCTTTAAATTTATTTTTTAGATTCTCATCATCAGATTGAGAGATGTTTATCATCTCTAGTAAAGATGGTTTACAAATCATTTGAAAGAGGAAATATTTTTCCCCTTTTATAACAATTACCATATCAATATTTATTAGATCCATGAATATAGGATCTCTCTCAATCCTCATTTGGGTCAGAAGTCCATGAAATTTCCTTATTAATGCATCTGCCACCTTATTTTCCTTTCTTGGGTTGTAGTGTATTGAACATTCATAATATTTGAGTAAATTTAGCCATCTTATTTTCCCCATGTTGATTTATTTCTATGTAAAATTGTATTTCAAACTCTTGTGATCTATATATATCTCACATCTTTCACTATAGAGATAATGTATCCATATTTTCATATCAAATATTATGGCTACTAACTCAAGATCATGAGTTGGATAATTTTTCTCATGAGTCTTCAACTGCCATGATGTATAAGCAATAAATTTATCATTTTTCATAAGGATGCAACCCAGCCTATTCTTTGATGCATCACTGTATATTACAAATCCATCATTTCTAAATGGAAGATTAAAAACTAGAGCATTGACCAATATTATTTTTAATTCATAAAATTATTACGTACATTATTTAGTCCATACAAACTTAACCCCTTTACGTGTGAGCTTGGTTAGCAGATTAGCCAGTTGGGTGAAATTCTAAATGAAATACTGATAGTAACCTACTAAGCCAATAAAACTATGTACATCGGTTATATTCATTGGAATGGTATATTCTTGGATTGGATTTGTCTTCATAAGATCAACTAATATTCAATCATTAGAGACAATATAGCCAAGAAAAGAAAATTATTGAAGCCAAAATTCACACATGATAAACTTTCCATATAACTCATTTCTTCTAAGATTTTTCATAATAATCTGTAAGTGATTCTCATGGTCTTTCTAGATTTTGGAGTATACCAGGATATCATCGATAAATACCAAAATAAATTAATCAAGATATTCTTTGAAAACTCTATTCATTAGATCCATCAAAATAGAGGGTTCATTAGTTATTCCAAAACGAATTACTATAAACTCATAATGTTGATACCGAGTTCAAAATGTCATCTTTGGAATATCTTCCTTCCTCACAAGTAGCCGATGATATCCAGATCAAAGGTCAATCTTCAAAAAATATTGGGCTCCATCAAGTTGATCAAATAAATCATCAATTCATGGAATATGATACTTGTTCTTTATTTTAATAGCATTGATTTCCCTATTATCAATTCATAGCGTCGTGAATCCATCTTTCTTATTGACAAAGAGGATAGAGGCTCCCCCGAAAGAAACACTAGGTTTAATAAATACTTTTTCACTCAATTAATCTAGTTTTGTCTTTAGCTCCACTAATTCCATAGTGGCCATTCTATATGGAGTCATTGATATAGGTCATGCACCATGAATTAAATCAATAGATAACTCAAATTCCCACTCTATATGATGTCCAGGTAAATCCTCTATAAATACATCAATGTATTCTTGCACAATAGGTACGTCTTCAATTTGAATATTTTTTTCCTAACCCATAGATATTGGGTTCTCTTCCTCTCCAAGAATTATATTCATTAGAGCTACTTGGGTGGATCTAGATAAGAATCATATGGTGAGGTTTTTACTCTAAAGATAAGAGATTCTACACCATTCTAAAAAATATATACCTTCCTTATGATTTTAATAGATCTTTACATCATAATTTGATATCCAATTCATATTGAGAATTATATCAAATTAAACCATTGGTATGATGATAAGGTTAGAAACTAAGGCATGTTTATGTTTCATGAGTGGGAATGATCGACACATATTTGTTGCAATGATACATCCCATAGAAGTTTTGACTGACAACACCTTTATTAAATCAAATTGGACATGTCTAATTTTTTTGGAAAACTAGGATGATATAAATGAATGTAATGATCCATAATCAAATAAATCACTGGCTAAGTTTGAGGAAACAATTAAACTACCTTCGACCATATCCTTAGGAACTTCAACCTTTGTGGTTGTAATCGCATAATCTTTCCCTTTCTCTTGTGGTCTTTGATGAGGCAAGTTTCCTTTGTGCTTAGGACACTCATTTTCATAGTGCCACATCTCTCTACAATTGTAGCATTGAACATACTTGTCTCTTCCCCTTACATTCACTTGATCGATGACCCTTTTCTCCACACTTATAGAAAACTCCCATGACTTTAAATCATTTCCCGGGATGATTCTTTCCACAACTCTCACATAATGAAAATTCCTTCATTTCCTTCTTCTTCATTGACACTTTATCTTTTCCATGGTTATTATAATTCCACTTCTTATCTTGATTTCCCTTGAACAAATTTGATCTATAAAATTCATTCTTTGTTTTCATGGAACTTAATACAATTTCATCGTATGATGAAAATGTTTGAGAATCCAGTTCCCTTAGAATACTTGGCTTAAGACCTTCAAATAAATGATCAATATTTTCTTTTCAATCACATACGTAATCTATAACATACCTATCTAATCTGGTGAAGGTAACCTCATACTCTACAACACTCTCTTATTCCCTTTACTTTAGGCTAAGGAATTTCCTCTCTATTCTAGTTCATTGTTCACGAGGGAAATATTTGTCAAATAATATTTCCTTAAAAGTTATTCATACCATATCTTCTATTTTCTATTCCTCCATGGAATTTTGGATCAAGGACCACCATTGATCAGTATCTCCTTTGAGGCAATATACTTTCAGTACTACCTTTTCATTTTCATTTCATCTTAATGCTATAAATATCTTTTCAAGGGACCTGATCCACTACTCAGCTACCACCAGATTAGTATTCCCTCTAAAATATAGGGGCTTCTGCCACATGAAATGATCTAGTACAGGTGTATCATAGTTATTCATCACATCCTGAGTAATTTGTCCCAATATGGTCATTATTTGATCTTCTCTAACATTAATTGTGTTTACTTGCTCAGTGGGGAAATCCCTACATGGCCTGCAGGTATTGATTCCCCTTATTACATTAGGCACCATCATTAAACAATGGAATACACTAAATTAGGTCATAATTCATAATTTCTAACAATTAAACACTTAACATAATCTAAAAATTTATCCACGACTAATATCATAATCACAAACATTGTTTCTATTTACTTTTAAATTCTTCATAAAGGTTTGTAAAGAAAATTTGAATTATCCTAAGCATATCCCCTAAGATTTTCAAACCAGGTGGGTAGTAAGGCCTGTTGTCATGAACCAGGATACCCCGAGTCAAGCCCGAAACTCCTTGTCAAAGTTTTTAATCCTAGGTACATATGTTCCAGAACCATTTCCACTAGTATTATCCAAACAGGGATGTATTTTTTAGTAAGACACACATAATCTCTACTTTACCAAAATTCTAGAATGTTCTTCTATGATTATCCCCAATTTCTAACTTAGGTTTATGTCCTCTAAAAAATGTTTCCTAAATTTAGTTTCCAAGGTTTCTATAAAACTTCCTCTGATACCAACTATAACACCCCAACCCCAGAAGCCCATATCTGGTGGATTACTTATTACATTGGCATAATTAAAAGGAATGAAATCTCGAAGGAGAAATCAGTTTAGTAGTCTTGAAGAAACTATATACATAAATGTAACTCATATTACATAAGGAAAGGTTAAAAAATATAATACATAACAAAAACTAACAAACTACATCCTTGAGAACTCAATAAATGGTCTCCTATTCATAATATGTTGAAGGTAATCAAATGAAATGGGTGAGCTCAAATGTTCTGTCAGGGTTACAAATAGTATAATCATTAATCAATAATAATTGAATCATAATAAAATTGTCATAGTCAACATTTCATGGTGAATAAATGAAAAACACATGCCATTAATAAACTCAGAATGAAACTACATCCATAGATTTTGTCAAAGTGAAAACCTCATGGATAATAATAACTAAAAATGAATAATGATAATTCTTATTAATTTGAAATCATGTATCTGGAACATGATACCAATATACCATCAAAAAAGTTTAAGTCTTTGGGTAGATACCCACCTGATTCTATTTTGGAAATAAACTAAAAGGGTTTGTCGCCAACTGATTTGTCTCATGAGACCTATTAACGCATCTAGGGGATATAGTGGGCCTCTCTAGTCACTACTAGTCAAAATAATTTTTTATACATAGATTTAATACATGAATAATATACCTTTTTGATATCTGTATTGAATAGAGGATACATATTCATCAATATTTCCCCAGTTAAAATAGCATTCAAAATGAACACCATATGTTAAATGGTATACGGATCAAGATAATAAACATATCCATCATACAAGAAAATGGATATTTACCAGAATTATATTTCAAATGAAAAATGATCTCAAATGGGTAGTAGATACACCACATAAGAAATATTAGGTGCATAATACCATGTAAGTCTCAATGAAATGGAAATTGAGACCAAGTCTCTTACCACATTGTAATCAATCGAGTCGTATGACCAAGAATTAATAACCACCAAATGAATCAAAAAATGTAACACCCAAGATATTTATGAGAAATATTTTGTTTTTATGTTATATAAATCATCAAAGGAATCTTTCACTACACACAACACTAGCTTGTATTGCTTTACACACAATCGCGGCCTTCCTCGATAGCTTGCGTCGTACGCAATACTGAGTTTCACTAAACAACGATATGCTATTAAAATATTATTAAAACTAGCCGTTATGAATAGTAATAACCACTTTTTGAAATTTTGTAAATTTTATTTTTCAAAATGGACTTCATTTTTGGATTCGGAATATCAAAATTAGCCTAGAGTAAAATTTTGGTATTTTTCTAAAAACTTTCAATTTTTGAGGAATAGTGAAAACACTGGGTTACTATTTAAAAACCGACTTTTTATTTAAATAATTATTTATTTTATTTAAATTTATTTTAGGTCAAAATTGATACATAATACTTATATAAGTTCAATGCAATTCATTGGAGTCATTTTATAATAATTTTAGATATATAAAAATTTTATTGAACTTTTCACCACCTTTTACCCACCTAATAGGAGAATTTGCAAATTTACATAAAACATAATTTTACCGCTTATTTGAGTGGAATTTCGAAAATCTGAGAGACACGGTTAATATCAAGGACTAAAATGTGGTTCAATGAGATGAAAATAAATTTTGGTGAATAGTAACTTTTTAATTTTTTTTACCACGATTAAAAGTAAATAGGGTAATTAAGGGTAACAATGTTATTTTTATTACCCTAACACATGTCCTAATTATATTGGATAAGTTTAATTCGACCAAAAACAACCTTAGGAATAAAATATGACCATTTAGGCCCACATGGATTAGATTAGGACATTTATTATTAATATATTTAAAGAAGGGTTAAAATCAAAGTTTAATAACTAAATCATTTTTAATATAGAGTTATACATAAGATAAATTAGACTATAAATATTCATTAGAAAGATAAAATTATTTCCTACATAATTTTCTTTTATTTGTAATTTTTAGACATTAAATAATTCAATTTATTTATGACACAATAATGATGCAGTAATCATATTATTAATGAAATATTGACATAATTTATGTTATAAATGCCCAAATAAATGTAATTTGAGACTTTTTATGAATTACAATAATTTTATATGTTAATATGACATGTTATTATTTATTTAATTAACTTTTTTAGAACTAATATTTCTGTTATGATTTTCACAAAAATCAATTACCAAATAGTGTCAAAATTGACATAAAATAGTTTTTAAAACAAATATTATATTATTAATTGTTATTTTATTCCTAAAAATATTAGGTTTGGCCAAATGACTTAGATAAGGTTATATATATTAATAATAAACAACTTTTGGTTATTTTGGCTTGTTATAGTAAGTTTATTAACCTTATAGTGTAAGAAAACAAGAAGACACGGTAAAAGTTAAATTATCTACCTTAAAGTTAAATCTAAATGATAAGGTAAAAATAGAAACCTAAAATTGTATAAATTATATTGGATTAGATTATTTCGACCCATACCCACCTTATCTTCTAAATAACTCAATTTGGAGCTTTTAAAAACCGAATATGACTTTATAATAAAATAATGTTTTTAGTTATTCCAAAGGTGCCCCTCTCCTCCCTTATAAAAGGGCACCTCCTCCCTCTCTTCCTCACAACACTTTGAGCCATCAAGCTCGGCCAACCCCTGGAAAATTCTCTTATCCACTTCCCTAGAAACATCCTAGATGTCCTGGTCTTCTTCAAATACCAATTTTAGTGCCCTAAGAGGAGGTCTCAAAGAGGCGCTTCAAAGAAGAGGTAATGTCCGTTACCGATTCTTTCAACTTTATTTCTTCTTCCGCTTCTTATTCTTTAGTTGTTTCATTATGAATTAATAACATCAGTATCACTAATATACTGATATGTTATTATAATTATGAAACAACAATATTTCACCATCTATCCATCCTACGGAAAACGAAATCACCACGCGTGCGTACGTACGGAATATCGTCTCCACGTCGTGGTGTAATCTATTTTCCACCACCACCTTACTTGGATGGGTATAATGGTGTAAAGAATAACTATATATGATTATTGTAAAGTTATATTGATTCTGAAATATTATACATACAATCCAATACAATTCCATGATCATGGGAATGATATCATCGCTCGTGCGTACGTACGGAATACCGTCTCAACGATGTGATGTGACTCGTTCTACATGATCTTCATTGCATAATGATTTTATAAATGAATTTAATGAATAAATATGATATATTTTACACCAATACCATTCTAGAAATTAGGTATTTATAACCTAAAAATAAGAATAAGAATTTATCCGACAAAACACTCATAAGAACAAAAAGTAATAAACACCCGAATAACAAGTAGTAATGATATATTACTAATAAGAAGCTAAGAATATAACCATATATGATATCATAAAAATAATTATGATTCTGTAATAATTCAATAATATTATTTAAATCATTATACAGGAGGTTCGGACACTTACGAAGCAAATTGGACCTAAGGTAAGGGACAATCTCGCAATCTCAATTTTTATCTGAGATTGTTTATACTTCAGAATTTACTGGGGAATATTTATCATCCACATCCATGTTTCCTCAATATGTAATATTATTTATATCCTCATAAAATTATTTAAATCTAATTTTACCCTTCGGTGAGTTTTTATTAAAAGATATGAAAGGAATATTTTGTCATTTTTCGTACGAGGTATTTTTTGACTTTTCCGACATAAGTACGAGAAAAATGTTTTTTTAACTTATACTGAATGAATGGATTTATCAAACATTATTTCCAAGAATCTTCCTTTACAAGTTTTTAAGTTTATTTTTAATCAACTCTTTTTAGTTTAAAATTGTATGACATGTTAAGAAAGGGAAAATGTTTTTGAAGTAGAAAGGATATTTTCCTCAAGAATGGAGTTCAAATGTTTTATCAAATTTATTTTCCATATAAGATAATATAGGGTTCTGTTTATATCCCTATTATTTAATTAATTTGATTATGTTGTGATGGAATTATTTTTATTAATTCCTTTATCTTATATGAATTGTTTTATGATGTCACGATGTTTAAGAATCCCATTTTTATTACATGGGTTATGCAATGATGTATGATTTATGATTTTGTGGCACACGTAATAATGGTATAATTATGAGATGGGTGGGACCTATATCTCCCTACAATTCATTGGGTAAAGATTTATATCTCATGAGATAGACATGGATGGAATGGTAGGTTAAACCGGTTCAGTGAAACAGGACTGAAATGAGGAGTGAACTCGGTTCAGAAAAGGACTTTGTCCGCTAAGATAGTATTGGCAATGAGTCTTGACTAATAAGAAATGATTTTCTATTATTATGTGTGTATGACACAAAATTTCATGTTTTATGTTATGATTATTGGGATTACATTTCACTACTATGATTTATCCCATGTTATGAAATTATGATCTCTTTTGCAGGTTAAGATTTCCAAAATGTTGAGTTTTTATGAATATGATGTGATTGATATTTCTTTTGTTTACCCTTACTAAGAATTTGAGATCACCCTTTTGTATGTTTTCTCTCCCCAAGTCAGGAATAAGGTTATTAATTAGGATATTCCAAAAAGGGACTCTAGATATGATGAAATAAATGGGAGACAACGTAGATGATTTATGAACCAGTTGTTTATGTTTCCCAGTTTCTAAAGACACTATACCTATACGGTCCTTTCATGGTTTTGTTATATGTTGTAATAAGTGTACTTCAATTTTGAAGTAACAACCATGTATGTAAATTATGGGTGGTTATAGTTGGTATCAGAGGGAGGTTATAGTCAAACTTTGGAAACTAGGATGTGAAAGCCTTAGTAAGAACCCTAAGGATAAGTCTAAGCATAGAACACAATCTTAGTGTTTTAAAAATGTCCATGAACAACCTATGATAAGACCTTAAGTGTGAAATTTTATTCTTGATTATGTGTTTTTCCTATTATTATTAGTGTTTCTCACACTATTATTCTTGGTTTTAGTCAATGGCTGGAACCCAAAGGAACCGTGTTAATGCGGAGTGCGACGGGCAATGCAATGATTGTCCCCCTGAGCAACCAAACATTATAGGAGCTGGAATACAAAATATTGTATCCATGCTCACACAACTTTCTCAAGCTATGAATCATGCAGGACTTCCAAACGAGCAAAGGAAGGAGCAAAATTCTATTGAATCCTTCATGAGGCAGCATCCACCCTCATTTAGCGGGTCTACTGATCCATTAGTGGCTGAACAGTGGATCAGTACCACTGAAAAGATATTTTCAGATCTTCAATGTTCTGAACATGATAAATTCATCTTAGAAGTGTATCGTTTGGAAGTAGATATTGATCAATGGTGGAATCTTATCAAGAATACGAGGAAAAGAGATGAAATTGAGTTCATGGAATGGGATGAGTTCAAGAACTTATTTTTCAATAAGTACTTTCCTCGTATTCTTCAAACAAAGATGGAGAAGGAGTTTCTTGAACTGAAGCAAAAGGATGATGAATCTGTTGGTACCTATGAAGCAAATTTTACAAGACTTGCAAGGTACGCTTCTGGTATTATTATCCAACCTGAGAGTAAGATCAATCGATTATTTAGTGGCTTAAAACCAAGTCTTCAAAGGGCGTTAGCCATAAGGGACTTCAATAGTTATGAGGAAATTGTTCGATGTGCTCTCAAGGTTGAGATGGAGATTGGAGTAACCCATCAGTCATATGGGTTTGATAAGAAGAGGAAAATGGAATTCAAAGGAAAATCGAAAGAGCACGCTGAAAAGAAGATGAGTTTTCCCTTATACTCAAATTGTGGAAAGAAACATGGAGGGAGTTTTCTTAAAGGGACAATTAAATGTTTCAAATGTGGAAAGGAAGGTCATCAGGAATTTGAATGCTGCAATGATGGGAAGAAGATGTCTAGTGATGCGAACAAATAAATGGCTACAAAGAGTGCACCTCCTACACTTAAATGTTACAAGTGCAAGGAAATGGGTCATTATTCCAATAAATGCCCTAATCCAAGGGTTGTTGATGATGATCAACGTCAGAAAACTCTTAAGGCTAAAGAAAAAGGAAAGTCACATGCAATTTCTATCAGTGATGTGGAGTACGATAACGAAGTGGTGAAAGGTACACTTATCCTCCACTCTAAAGTAGAAAATGTTTTATTTGATTCTGGATCCACCCACTCTTTTATTTCTAAAGAATTTTCTAATGGTATCACCATATTACCTCAACAATTAGATGTTGAGTTAGCTGTGACAACTCCTAATGGCACAACAGTCGCATCAAAAGTTTATAATTCTTCTCCGATTGAAGTTTGTGGGAAAGTGCTTCCTGTAAATCTTGTGATCCTTCCTATAGTGGAATTTGATGTGATTCTTTGCACGGATTGGCTTTCCCTATATGGATCTCATATCAATTTCCAAAGAAGGGAAGTCCCATTTCATATTCCAAATCAATCTATGATCGTCTATCAATGCAAGGATGAACATAACCTTCCAGTGGAAATTTCTTCCATCTTATGGGTCTTGATTCCACTAAATGAAGGTTATTTATCTCAAATGGTTGGTGATAAACTCACGATTAAGAATATTCCCATTGTACTGGAGTTTGACAATGTCTTTATGGAGGAATTACCGGGTCTTCCACCAAATCGTGAAGTTGAGTTTTCAATAGAACTCATATCGGGTGCTTTACCTATTTCAAAGACACCATATAGAATGGCCCCAATTGAGTTGTAGGAATTGAAGAAGCAACTCCAAGAGAATCTTGATAAGGGATTCATATGCCTCAGTGTGTCACCTTGGAGAGCACTTGTTCTGTTTGTTAAGAAGAAAGATGGATCAATGAGACTCTGCATTGATTATCGATAACTTAACAAGATCACGATCAAGAACAAATATCCTCTCCCATGCATTGATGACTTATTTGAACAACTACGCGGAGCTCAATACTTTTTCAAGATTGATCTTCGTTCAGGGTATCATCAATTAAGGTTCAAAAGGGAGGATATACCAAAGACGACATTTCGTACAAGGTATGGACACTATGAATTTATAGTGATGCCATTTAGTCTTACTAATTCCCCTGATATCTTCATGGATCTTATTAATAGAGTCTTTAGAGACTATCTTTATTAGTTTTTGGTAGTCTTTATAGATGATATTCTTGTCTATTCAAAGATAAAGGAAGAACATGAAGATCACTTGAGAATTATATTGAAGACCCTGAGAAAGGAGAAGTTTTATGCCAAATTTACCAAGTGTGAATTTTGTCTTCAAAAAGTTGCATTGTTGGGTCACATAATCTCAAAAGAGGGGATATCTATGGATCTAGAAAAAACAGAGGTTATCGAAAGACGGTCGAGACCAACAATAGTAACCGAGATCTGAAGTTTTATTTCTTTGGCTGGTTATTATCGACGTTTTTTGAAAGATTTTTCACGATTATCTAATCCACTCACTAGGTTGACTCGAAAAGGAGTTATGTTTCTATGGACGGAGGAATGTGAAGAGAATTTCAAGGAGTTAAAAATAAGGTTATCCAGTGCACCTGTGCTCACACTACCTTATAGTGGAGAAACGTTTGTGATCTACAGTGATGAATCCAAGAAGGGTTTGGGGTGTGTTCTTATGAAAAATGATATGGTGATAGCTTATTCCTCACGACAATTGAAAATCCATGAGCAAAATTACCCAACTCATGATTTGGAGTTAGCTACGGTAATCTTTGCATTAAAGATTTGAAGGCATTATCTTTATGGAGAAAGGTGTGATATTTATACTAATCATAAAAGTTTAAAGTATATTTTCACACAAAAGGAGCTGAATATGCGCCAAATAAGATGGTTGGAGCTGATTAAGGATTACGAATGCTCAATTCATTACCACCCTGGGAAAGCAAACAAGGTGGCAGATGCATTAAGTTGACAAGACCATGCTAGAGTATCCATGATGAGGATCACAAAAGATCAAATATTTATGGAATTAAAAAGGATGGATCTTGGAATTATAATGGAAGGGGGAAAATCGTATCTTTCTCAAATGAATGTTCAACCATCTATACATGTGAAGATTAGAGAGGCACAGAAAGAAGATGTAGAGTAACAAAAGAAGGTGAGAAATGTTCCTGAATTAAACCTTGATTGTGATGGGATAATAAAGTTCAGGAATCGGGGTTGTGTTCCTCCCATCCTAGAATTAAAGAAGGAGCTGCTGGATGAGGCTCATAGTTCTTCATTCTCTATTCATCCTGGAAGCACGAAGATATATAGGGACCTGAAAGAGTACTTCTGGTGGGATGGAATGAATAGAGATGTTTCTGAATATGTCTCTCGATGCTTGGTTTGTCAGCAAGTTAAAGCTGAGAAACAGAAGTCTAAGGGGATGTTACAACCATTACCCATACCAGAATGGAAATGGGAAAACATCACTATGGACTTTGTCACCGGACTTCCTAAAACAACCAAAGGCAATAATGCTATCTGGGTCATAGTTGATCGTCTTACAAAGTCGGCACACTTCATCGCTATTAGAGAAGATTTCTCTCTAGATCAGCTGGCCAGGATATATGTAAAGGAAGTGGTAAGATTGCATGGAGTACCACTTTCTATTATATTTGATTGAGATCCGAGGTTTACCTAAAAGTTTTGGAGAAGTCTTCAGCATACTCTGGATACAGAGTTGAGTTTCAGCACTACTTATCATCCTCAGACAGACGGTCAGTCTGAGAGGACAATTCAAACTCTAGAAGATATGTTGAGAGCTTGCTCAATGGATTTCAAAGGTGGTTGGGATTAACACCTACCTTTGGTGGAATTTTCTTTTAATAATAGCTTTCACTCTAGTATTTATATGTCTCCTTATGAAGCCCTCTATGGAAAGAAATGTAGAACTCCAACTTGCTGGGATGAAGTTCGGGAAAGAAAGCTATTAGGACCTGACCTTGTTGATGAAATGGTAGAAAAGGTCAGATCTATTCAACAACACATAAGAGCAGCTCAGAGTCAATAGAAAATTTATGCTGACAACCGAAGAAAAGACCTAGAGTTTGAAGTGGGTGATAAAGTGTTCTTACGAATATCTCCTTGGAAGAGAGTAATGAGATTTGGAAAGAAGGGAAAGTTGAGCCCTAGGTATATCGGTCCTTTTGAAATACTGGATTGTGTTGGGAAGTTAGCTTACCGATTGGAGCTTCCACCGAATCTCTCCCAAGTTCACGACGTGTTCCATGTATCTCTCCTGAGAAAGTACATACCTAATCCTTCACATGTACTCAGCTCAGAAGTTGTACCGCTGGAGCAAGATCTTTCATATAAAGAACAGCCGATAGAGATTCTGGATCGTAGCAAAAAATTCATATGGAACAAAACCACTCGCTTGGTGAAAGTTTTATGGAGGAACCACCAATTAGAAGAAGCTACATGGGAGCTTGAGGATATGATGAGGGAGAGGTATCCTCATCTGTTTGTTACAAAGTGACGAATTTCGAGGGCGAAATTCATTTTAAGGGGGGTAGAATGTAACACCTGATACTTTTATGAGAAATATTTTGTTTTTATGTTATATAAATCTTCAAATGAATCTTTCACTACACATAACACTAGATTGTCTTGCTTTACATGCAACCGCGGCCTTCCTCGATAGCTTGCGCCGTACGCAATACCGAGTTTCACTAAACAACGATATGATATTAAAATATTATTAAACCTACCATTATGAATAGTAATAACCACTTTTTGAAATTTTTTAAATTCTATTTTTCAAAATGGAATTCATTTTTGGATTAGGAATATCGAAATTATACTAGGGTGAAATTTTGGTATTTTTCTAAAAACTTTCAATTTTTGATGAATAGTAAAAACACTAAGTTACTATTTAAAAACCGACTTTTTATTTAAAAAAGTATTTATTTTATTTAAATTTATTTTAGGTAAAAATTGATACATAATACCTATATAAGTTCAATGCAATTCATTGGAGTCATTTTATAATAATTTTATATATATATAAATTTTATTGAACTTTTCACCGTCTTTTACCCACCTCCTAGGAGAATTTACAAATTTACATAAAACTTAATTTTACCGCTTCTGTGAGTGGAATTTCAAAAATCCGAGAGACATGGTTAATATCAAGGACTAAAATGTGGTTCAATGAGATGAAAATATTTTTTGGTGAATAGTAACTTTTTACTTTTTTTTTTACCACGGTTAAAAGTAAATAGGGTAATTAAGGGTAAAAATGTTATTATTATTACCTTAACATATGTCCTAATTCTATTGGATAAGTGTAATTCGACCAAAAACAACCTTAGTAATAAAATATGACCATTTAGGCCCACATGGATTAGATTAGGACATTTATTATTAATTTATTTAAAGAAGGGTTAAAATCAAAGTTTAATAACTAAATCATTTTTAATATAGGGTTATACATAAGATAAATTTGACTATAAATATTCATTAGAAATATAAAATGATTTCCTACATAATGGTGTTTTATTTGTAATTTTTAGACTTTAAATAATTTAATTTATTTATGACACAATGATGATGCAGTAATCATATTATTAATGAAATATTGACATAATTGATGTTATAAATACCCAAATAAATGTAATTTTAGACTTTTTATGAATTACAATAATTTTCTATGTTAATATGACATGTTAGTATTGATTTAAGTAACTTTTTTCGAACTAATCTTTCTGTTATGAGTTTCACAAAAATCAATTACCAAATAGTGTCAAAATTGATATAAAATAGTTTTTAAAACAAATATTATATTATTAATTGTTATTTTATTCCTAAAAATCTAAGGTTCGGCCAAATGACTTAGATAAGGTTATATATATTAATAATCAACAACTTGGCATTCTTTTGGCTTGTTATAGTAAGTTTATTAACCTTATAGTGTAAGAAAACAAGAAGACACGGTAAAAGTTAAATTATCTACCTTAAAGTTAAATCTAAATGATAAGGTTAAAATAGAAACCTAAACTTGTCTAAATTCTATTGGATTAGAGGATTTCGACCCATCCCCACCTTATCTTCGAAATAACTCAATTTGGATCTATTAAAAACCGAATATGACTTTATAATAAAATAATATTTTTTGTTATTCCAAAGGTACCCCTCTCCTCTCTTATAAAAGGGCACCTCCTCCCTCTCTTCCTCACACCACTTTGAGCCTTCAAGCTCGGCCAACCCATTCCAAATTCTCTTCTCCACTTCCCTAGAAACATCCTAGAGTTCCTGGTCTTCTTCAAAGACCAATTTTAGTGCCCTAAGAGGAGGTCTCAAAGAGGCGCTTTAAAGAAGAGGTAATGTCCGTTACCGATTCTTTCAACTTTATTTCTTCTTCCACTTCTTCTTCTTTAGTTGTTTCATTATGAAGTAATAACATCAGTATCATTCATATAATTATTTGTTATTATAAGTATGAAACAACCATATTTCACCATCTATCCATCCTATGGAAAACGAAATCACCGCGTGTGCGTACGTACGGTTTACCGTCTCCACGCCATGGTGTAATCTATTTTCCACCACCTTACTTGGATGGGTATAATGGTGTAAAGAATAACTATATATTATTATTTTAAAGTTATATTGATTTTAAAATATTATACATACACTCCAATACAATTCCATGATCATGGGAACGATATCATCGCTCGTGCGTACGTACGGAATACCGTCTCCATGATGTGATGCGACTCGTTCTACATGATCTTCATTGAATAATGATTATATAAACGAATTTAATGAATCAATATGAGATATGTTACACCAATACCATTCTGTAAATGAGGTATCTATAACCTAAAAATAAGAATAATAATTTATTCGACAAAACACGCTAAGAACAAAAAGTAATAAACACCCGAATAACAAGTAGTAATGAAATATTACTAATATAAAGCTAAGAATATAAACATATATGATATCATAAAAATAATTATGATTCTGGAATAAGTCAATAAAATTATTTAAATCATTATATAGGACGTTCGGACACTTACGAAGCAAATCGGACCTAAGGTAAGGGACAATCTCACAATCTCAATTTTTATCCGAGATTGTTTATACTTCAGAATTTACTGGGAAATATTTATCGTCCACATCCATGTTTCCTCAATATGTAATATTATTTATATCCTCCTAAAATTTTTTAAATCCAATTTTACCCTTTGATGAGTTTTTAGTAAAAGATATGAAAGGAATATTTTGTCGTTTTTCGTACAAGGTATTTTTTGACTTTTCCGACATAAGTACGAGAAGAATGTTTTTTTAACTTATACGGCATGAATGGATTTTTAAAACATTATTTCCAAGAAGCTTCCTTTACAAGTTTTCAAGTTTATTTTTAATTAACTCCTTTTATTTTAAAATTGTATGACATGTTAAGAAAGGAAAATGTTTTTGAAGTAAAAAGGATATTTTCCTCAAGAATGGAGTTCAAGTGTTTTATCAAAATTATTTTCCATCTAAGAAAATATAGGGTTATGTTTCTATCCCTATTATTACATTGATTTGATTATGTTGTGATGGAATTATTTTTATGAATTCCTTTATCTTATATGAATTGTTTTATGATGTCATGATGTTTAAGAATCCCATTTTTATTAGATGGGTTATGCAATGATGTATGATTTATGATTTTGTGGCACACATAAGAATGGTATCATTATGAGATGGGTGGGACCTATATCACACTCCAATGCATTGGGTAAAGATTTATATCTCATGAGATAGACATGGATGGAACGGCAGGTTAAACCCGTTTAGTGAAACTGGACTGAAACGAGGAGTGAACTCGGTTCAGAAAAGGACTTTGTCCGCTAAGATAGTCTTGGCAATGAGTCTTGACTACTAAGAAATTATTTTCTATGATTATGTGTGTATTCCAAAAAGTTTCATGTTTTAAGTTATGATTATTGGGATTATATTTCACTACTATGATTTATCCCATGTTATGAAATTATGATCTCTTTTTCAGGTTAAGATTTCCAAAATGCTAAGTTTTTATGAATATGATGTGATTGATATTTCTTTTGTTTACCCTTACTGAGAATTTGAGCTCACCCTTTTGTATGTTTTCTTTCCCCAGGTCAGGAATAAGGTTATTAATTAGGATATTCCAAAAAGGGACTCTAGATATGATTAAATAAATGGGAGACAACATAGATGATTTATGAACCAGTTGTTTATGTTTCCCAGTTTCTAAAGACACTATACCTATACGGTCCTTTCATGGTTTTGTTATATGTTGTAATAAGTGTACTTAAATTTTGAAGTAACAACCATGTATGTAAAGTATGGGTGATTATAAAAAATACCATTAATATAAATATAATAATGACATTATATATCAAATTTTAGTACAGATACACCACATAGAAGAAATAAGTGGCGAACAATGGAAATCTTGTAGAATTAAAAGTGAGATAAGAAACCCCTTACCTAATGCCTGAATATGTTCTTAGTTTAATCTTAATGACCTGAATAATAAAATTTATCTTCATTATTTAATAATTCCATAAACTACTCTACTTTTAATTTATTTAGTTTAACCTTATTATTTTCATTATTTTCATTTTTGATGGGTTTAAGAGGTTCAATTTTATTGTCTTGGAAGCATTTTCTTCCTTGGTTTTCATAATCGGCGTACTTGTATTCATAAATGGAAGTTTGTTTGAAATGTGGTTAAACATCCAAAATTATTAATATATTTTATTTGTGACATTACATAGATATAAATGATCTTATAATTATTTTGGTTATATACCGTGAGGATGACTCATTAGTTAAAAGTTAATTATAAACGCTTGGATTAACTTGGTGGTTCTGTCCATAATGAACTTGTTTTGAACTATTATTTTTTATTATGAGTGTGTAAGGATTAAAGAATATTTAATAAGGTAAAATAAATATATTATGATCTAGTTCAACCATTAAAAAAATTTCACGACTAGTCTTGAATATATTAATATAAATTGAAAACTTTTCATCCTTGAATGTGAAAAATTATCACAACTAGGATGGTATTTTCATTTTTAGTGTAAGAGGAGGGGGGAAAGGGAGATGACAATGAAATATTCCATTATCATAATAAAATTATATTACATTTAAGTTACTAGAAATATCATATCATTTGGATGAGTGGAGGTTATGATATAGCAACAAAAGATTGGAGCATGTAAAAGAAGTTGAAAGAAAAAGGAAGAGAGGTTCACCTCTTGAGTACTCCTCCTTGAGAATATTCTTAAGGCCTTTGTTTTTGTCCTTTTGGTGAGACCAACAGGTCTCGGATGTGGGGGAAGGGCTTGGTAAGTGTATTTTGTGGAACTTAGGAAAGTCTCAAAGCTTGAGTGGTGTGGTAGGAAGAGGGGGTGATGGGTGGTTTATACAGTGGAGGGGAGGAGGGTTTTCTTAATATTATATTAATTAATTTATAATTTCTCTAAAATACAAGTAATAGTTAGGATTCCATGACCTATAATAGTAATAAGTTCATGTGAGTTCTATATTTGGGTGCTTACATCACTCATGATGCTATGAATAGTGGATTTAAATTATAATGTATTTATACAGTAAATTAATGTATTTTACTATTCACTAAAAATTCGAGTACTTCAGAAAAATATCAAAAATTTAGATGTGTAGAATCCAAATATTAACTCCATTATTCAAAACTAATTTAAAATATTATAAATTTAATTTTTAATTAAAATCATCATTTAATCAAAAAATACCAATACTTAAAATATTCATCTTCATTTTTAAGGGGCCTAAATTTTATTTACACTTTCATGGGTAAGGTTACCATTCATAAGGGTCCTATTACTATTAATAAGGGTATGTTACTATTCAATAGGGTTTGTTACTATTCATAAGGATAATTTTCTATTCACTACAAATTAAATTGACTCTATCAAACTCCAAATATCACTCTGATCACAACCGTGTATGTCTGTTTTTTGAAATTTGAAACACAGAAATAGAAAATTTAAGTTTAATGGATAGGTAATTACTATCTCCTATAACCAATTTTTGCCTCATAGAGACTCAGTGATTTATACAATATAGGCTATCTAATTAATTGAGAGCATTTAATAGAAACATACCATAAAATATTTGGGGTGTTATATGTAAAGTGTGATTTTCTTAAAGGATTTGTTTAATAGGAATTTTATGTTGAACAACCACCTAGTTCTAAAAATAAAAAACATTGAAATCATGTATATAAACTTACCAAAGATTTATATGGACTTAAATAAGCCTCTAGATCTTGGAATGATAGATTAAATGGATTATTATTACAAAAAAATTGTTAATCGAACTGCAGATCCAACTCTTTTTATAAAATAAGTTAATAAGAACATTATGATTCTAAAAATTTATGTTGATGACATTATATTTTGTTCAAATCAAAAATATTTAATTGATTACTTTTAGGATATTATCTAGTATGAGTTTGAAATTAGTATTATGGGTGTGTTAACATATTTTTTTAGTTTCCAAATATTAAAAAACTAGAAGTAACTTTTATATATCAATAAAATTATATAAAATATATTCTTGAGAAATTTGGATATGAAAATACAAAAAGTATTAGTACTACTGTTAGTACCTCAAATACATTAGATCATGATGAGGCTGGGAAACCAGTTAATCAGAAAACTTTTTGAGGTATGATAGGAAGTTTACTTTACTTAACTTATAGATTTCCAGATTTAATGTTTTCAGTATGCTTATGTGATATATATAAAGCCAATCCAAAATAATATTATTTTAAATCTATAAAATGAATTTTTCATTATCTTAAGGGAACTATGGATTTACGCCTATTTTATTCTTCTAGAAATGTTTTGGAATTAAAAAAAATGATATTTCGACTTTGGTGGATGTATAATGGATAGAAAAATTACATCTGGCACTTTTCATTTCTTAGTATATTCTTTAGTTTCTTGTTCATGTTAAAAAAAACACTCAGTAGCACTTTCCACTATTGAAATTTTATATGTGGTAGTTGGAAGTTGTTGTACTTGAGTGTTGTGGATGAAACACACCCTCACTGACTATGGTATGAGTTTTACTAAAATTAAAATTCTTTTTTATAACACAATTTTCATTTCCTTGAGTAAAAACTTAGTACATAAGTCATGTTATAAGAACATAGTCATAGGAAACCATTTTATTTAGTATCACAAACTTAAATAAGATATAATTTTATAATTCATTAGAATGAAATAACAACTTCCAAAAATCTTACTAAAACTCTTAGTACTGACATATTTGAACATATAAAATAGAATCTATGAATTATTAATGTTAAGTGATCACTCATATCTACTTCTTTTTGACCCATATCATTACATTAAGTTACTCCTTTTCATAAGAGAAGTACATTTGTTTTATACTTTTTCAAAACTTTTAGTTTTTCTTTAAAATTTTATTTTTCTAAATTGATAGTTTTTATAAATTTTTTATCAGGATGATTTTTTTGTACTCATATTTTCTTTTATGTTTTATAGAGTCATAATTCTCAAAAAAAAATTGAATGCATAAAATGCTATAAAATTTTTAAGACTCACATTTTGTTACAAATTTTTCATATTAAGAAACTATTATATTAAATTTTTATGATAAAACTATCATAATTAGTTTTAGAAAATTAAATATTATATTAATTATTTATTTCAAATTATCAAAATCATTTTGAAAAAACTAATAAGAACAAGTTATTCATACCATTGAATCTTTCCACTCCGAAAGGTACTCTTCTATTCTTTTAATTTTTGAACTTATTCATTACTTTAGTTTAAATTTTTTGTTATTATAATATTATTTTTATAAAAAAAATTGAAAATTTTAAAACATTTCATAATTAGAATGATAATCACTCTGATAAAAGTATTTGAAACTTTGAGAGTTCAAAAATAATTTTAAAACTTTCTTCGGTTCAATCTTGACCATCAAATCAGAATGGTTTAAATCTCAACCATAGTTTTTCTTATAGAACATGAATCATCTCCCCAAACACTAATATAATTTTGGGTCACCCCATGTACCACATCAGGGTTTTCAGCGTTTTTCACCCCAAGCTACTGCACCTGTCAAAGGCCTCAATCTGATAATATTTCTTTATGTCTGTTCCCCAGTTTCAATTCTACATCTGATGAAAACCAAGGAAGAATTTTCCAAGTGGGGCATGTTCAGTGAAAGGTTGGTAGATATATCATGGTATCACAAATACGATTCTAAACTCAAGAATATCGTTTCATTTCAAGGATGAGAGTCAGTATGTGTCAAAAATCCTGATAATAATTTCAAATTATTTTATCCAATGGTAGTATATAAATTTTATATATATGTTAATTTTTTGAAATAGGATGGTAAATATCAGGTTTCTTTCATAATGTCTGAAAAAAGGTATAATTTGTCTTATAAGATTGTTTTTTACGTGGTCAGAGTTCCATCGAAAGGATAGGGTTATTTTCCTTCTCATAAGCTTTTGAAAAATCTGAGAAATTTTAACAAAAATAAGGTTGAGGATTTTATATTTTATTTTTATGCAAAGACTATAAATGTTTCACACTTGAATTCAGATAACAAAGTCATTTCCCTTTGTATGCAAGGGTATTTGATTCTAATAAAGGGGGATAGAGATAAATTGAAAGTTCCAGAAAAAAAAATTTCTAGATTATTTGGTGAACATGAGGAAAATAGATCTAGTCAAGTTTATCTTTATCATAGTGTAGAATATCAAAACCTCTTCAATAAATTCAAATATAATAATGTTTGGACTTCATTAGAAATATGGTTTTAAAGTGTGTGGATATATTCAAAGTTTCAAACACATTGTGTCTAGTTAGGGAAAATATTTCCTTTATCAGTGATAATATGATGACCATAATGAAGTTATTTTTTGATGCCAAGTCAAAGAAGTTTGTGTAAAAGGTTAATGGTACTATTTAGGAGGCACAAACATCAATAAAACACTAGAAGGAAGATAAGAAAAGGAAAATAAAGGTTGATACTTCTCTATATCTCTCACTAGTTCTAGTCTCCCCGACCACGCAGCTACCATTCCATGCTCCAGCCTCAAGTTCCACTACTCTGCTCTATGTCAGATCCAGAGGGATGGGTGTAACGAGACTTTGGGATAGCGATTTGGTGGTCGAGGGTACTCTTGGAATCTCTCTTTTTCTTATCTAGGGTTTCATCCCATAGTTACGTTTTAGGGTTTTATTCCCTCACTGTTGCAATCTTCAGTTGTCTTTCACTTTTCTGTTTATGTTTTTTTATGGGATTAGGGTTCCATCCCGACTCCTTATTCCTTGATCTTGGTAGTTTTGGGTATTTTCTATTGGGGTTTTTCATTAGTTATTTTCCCCTCATGCTGGTTCGATGATGGTTTTCTTAGTGATGCGGTGACGGCATGAGCAGAGTGTTTGGTGCACCAAGGATGACTACAAAGATGGTGAGGCAATAGTAGGATGGCATCAAGAAAGTTGTTCATCAATCTGGATTATTCTATGACTCTATTTTTGTAGAACGTGTTCTTTCTAGAGGAGTTTTGTGATTTCGCCTCACGGTATTAGAAGGTTTCAAGGGATTTCAACTGGATTTCGCTGACAGGTCTGTGGTTTGGGGCTGGTGAAGATGGTTGCAATAGCAAAGCTATTCAAGGTGGACGTTTTTTAGGTTTGATTTGTTCATGTTTCTTATTTTGGGGTTTAAGTATCCCTGGTTCATGGTTTTCTCATTTGGTGATGGTGTTTGTTTTTCTTCGGTGATGTCTATTGTGTTGTTGTTCCTTCTCAGTGATGTTGTGATCATGGTTTGGAATGGTTGGTGGTGACTAGATGATGATTTGGCTCAAGCGATGTGGCAGCGACATCGACAATTGTGGTTACGAGATGCATTATGATGAAGGTGAGGTGTTGATAATGATGAATTTATGTGAACGTTTTGATGGCGACGTATTGATAAGGTCAGCAATGGTGACACGGCATCTCCCATTTTGGGATCTCAGGCATCTTGTTTTTCCTGTGGTTTGTTTTGAAATTTTTTAATTTGAATTTTCAATTATGAATGTCGCTTTTCATAATTTTGTAAGCTGTGTAATGCTGGTTTAAGAGGGAGGTGTTTTTTAAGTATCCCACTCACCTAAAAATTGGTTTATTTTAGAAAATGAAAAAAAAATGATTTGTAGTAAAGCACAGAGAAATTCAGGGGATCGGGAGTTCATAATCGACCTTGAAGAAGATAAATCATTGAATATTCGGGCTACTAAAACGTTGTAAGAAGAATAAAATATAAGGAAACAAAATAAGTGGTTTTAAGAAACAAGAATTTGTGAAATATTTTTAAAATGAGTTGAAAGATATTCTGAAAATCAGGTGTTTCCAACATCTCACACCAATCAATTAAATCATAAAGAGGGTTTGGTTTTTGAATAAACAACCATTGTTCATTATGAGATTCCTTTTATTACTAATAAATGAAGGAATCTATCCATGTCATTCCAGAGAAAGCATCAAAACCTGTACTAGCTGGAAAATGAGATATAACAAATACCAAGTAAATTACAAGAAAAACTTAATAAGGAAGTAGATGAATAATTTGATGAAAAAGAAAATAAAGAAAAAGAATAATAAGAATAGGAATATGAATAAGTAAAATAAGAAGAAGAATAAAATAAAGTAGAAGGAGAAGATGAGGAGTAGGAAAATAATAAAGAAGATGATGATGAAGAAACTCACTTTGATAAAGAATCATCAGAATCATCCTCATCAGATTTACCCTCTAAGACCGATAAGGAAGAAAAATTTACTATTTCTCAATAGGAATAATATTCATCAGAATAGAAAGCATAATTTTCATTAAATAAAGAAGAAGAATATAAAAATTTAATAACAAAAGTTGATGATAAATACAATACTCATAAGGATGTTGAGATTGTTGAACTGTCTGATGATAATAAAGTTTATAAGGATGGTGAAAAAGAATTTTTAAATAAAGATAAAAATAATTGAAGTTGACACTGGAACCAGTAGAATTAAACATCCAAAACCTTCTTCAGGGTCATCAGATTTTTAGGCAACAATTGGGTAGAAAGGTTTTGATTTTATTATTCAATCCTTGAGGAGTTTAGAAAAAAAAATTATTACTTTTCCAATCTTGAAGAAGCATGTCATCTCATTAAAAACTGTCTTAGAGAAAAATAATATTCTCTAAAAGTTTTTACAGAATCATTGATTTGGATTGAAGCTTAGTTAAAGGATTTTGAAAAAAATTCTCATACTAATAAAAGATCATGAAATAATATGGTAAAGTGGTCCAACCATGTTGATTATAATATTTAGATTCATGATGAATAGTTTTATGAATTAAATAAACTTATGATAGAATCAGCTAGATCTTTCAACAGGTTTTCATTGAATATAGAAGATAAAGTAAAGTTTATTTAAGAGTCCAGAGATGCTACTGATGAAAAGATTGGGCATGTGAATTTTATAAAACAAAATATTGTATATATTGATATGGATTTGAGCATACTTGGATCATGTGAAGATGAAGTAATCATAATGAGGTAAGAGAACAAAGAGTTATCTAAGGAAGGTAAAATAATAAAGGCCCAAGACCAGATGAAAGAAGAAATGATCTCAAATATAGAGAAATATTGGCATGAGTTTAAGAAGATAAAGGCCTTTCAAAAAAACATAGTGAAAAAATAATGGTTTTATTTTCTTTTGAACTCTTATATTTACTTTTTAAAAAAATTGAATGTTTGTTTGAAATGAATTACTTTTCATCCAATCCTTTTTGTTTGAATTTTTTCCAAATAAAAATGGTTATATATTCTTTCAAACTTACATGGATTATTAGTTAATTCAATATTGTTTCATATGTTATTTTTCTAAAAATTCAGGAAACACCAAATCCTCCTCTATTCCTTTTTTTTTTTAAAAAGGGGGGGAAATATATATATTAAGGGGGAAATGCTTTATTAAGGGGGTATTTATTTTAAAAGGTAGAATGTTTTATCAAAAGGGGAAGATATTATCCTTATGAGGAAATTTTATACTAAGGGGTGAGTTTTCCTTTAAAGAATAATTTTTTTTAATACTCTTCATCATATTCTACAACATATTCAAAAGAGTTATAAACTCAGGGGAGTTAAGTTTTAAAGAATAACTTGTAGTTCTTAAAATAATTAATGGTTGTAAGTTTTTCAGGTTATTTTTTCATTTAATTTTTATGGTGCGTGCTTTACAAAAATAGAAATATTGTTCTGTCTGAAGTATTACTTCTTACTTTTCCATTCCTTTTATTTTATGAATCACAAATATTTTCTTAAAACATGTTTATTAACTTTTTATGTCCCATGTATTTTAGTATGTTTTTGTAGAATACATTATCTTTTACCATATATATAAAAATTTATTATTTATTACAAATATAAACATTAAATTATTCAATATGATCATTGGATTGATTATGTGATTGAATATTAGAGTTACCTTTAATTAAACAAGGATTTAGACTATTTTCTTCTCTTTTATACTAAAAAAATTCATGACCATTGGAGTGGTTCTAGTACTGAAACAATTGGACTAACTCTTATATGGATTATTTTATTAACAATTGATAAGGAGCTCTATCGAACAGGCAAAATTTTATAATCAGAATTCATAAACTTAAATCCATCATAAGGAATACCTTTAATAATGTAATGGTGTTAAAAAAAAGACCCATAAATTTAGTTATGCATGAAAGTTATGATTTTGAAAGTTCCAGATGTCTGGGGATGTTGCAACAAACATGGAAATATGATCATTGGAGAATCGCCTATGAATATCAAGTCATTTGAAGATCTTGGAGATGATAAATTTTCACTCTCAAGTATTCTGAATATTACTTAGAGTGAACCATGCATTCTTAATATTTTTAATTATTTAGATTATTATCCTTCTAAGGAATCCTTTCCAGGGTTGTTTCCTTAAAACTTTTTTATTTTTATTCACATATGAGAATTGTTGCAATCGATGGATTCTAGGGATATGAATATGGTGAATCTAATCCATTTGATTGAGGTCTTCTAAGGATAAGAAGATAGACACTGATCATCATATTGAGATATTTCAGGGATAAGAAGACATAGCTATTCTGATTATCATATCGAGGGCTTTCCTGGTAAGGAAAGACAGACTTGATAATAAGTATAAAACTATGGATAACTTCAGTCAAGGTTATTAACTATATTACTCTTAAGGTTAAAAGAGGTAAACTTTATAATAATATCTTGTAATTCATTCTTACTGTTACTAGCAATTGTATTACTTATTTTAACCAGTTTCTATTCCATTGTGCATGTAATAGACATTTAGCCATTTTACTAAACTTTATATATTATTTTTTTTATTAGTATAACTATAATTATGATAAAAATACTCTGATTAATCAGATCCATTATGATTTTCATCTTTTCTCTGATATAATCAGACTATTTTGTGATTTTTATTTTGATACTCTGGTAATTGGACTGAGTCTAAGCCTGGTAAATTTACTTTAAGAGGCTTTCATGTTAATTAGTTTAAATATTTTCAAACTAAGTTTTTAAACAAAAATTGACCCCCCCCCCCACCTCTTGTAAGTATATCCATCAAAGCTAATTCTTATGATCTTATAGTGGAAACATCACTATTAGTGGCATAGATGATATAGATAAAGACATACAAAAAAGAATTAAATTATGAATTTGATAATCGTATGATCATAATTTGTGATAATCAAAGTGTTAGTAATCTGTCGGATAATCTAGTACAATACTCTAGGTAAAAGCACATTGAAATTATATACCATTTTCTAAAAGGAAATGTTGAATATGGAATTTTGAAGTTTGAATGTGTTCCTTCAATGGAACAATTGGGTAATATTTTATCACATCCATTCACATCATAGCTATTTGATAAGTTGACACTACGGGAAAAGTGGTTTTTTGCGACAGGTCAATTGCGACGGGAATATATACCGTCGCAAAAGGTCCGACGAACTACGTATTTGCAACAAGAATAGGCGACCCGTCGCAATAGGTTTGGCGTGGTTTGCGCGCCAAAACGAGGGAAGGGTCTTTGAGACGGCGACGCCACTCGGTCGCAAAAGCCCGGAGGCGGTAAATACCATTTGCGATGGGCAAAGCTGCCCGTCGCAATTGGTATTTACCGCCGCCGGGCTTTTGCGAAGGGACCCGTCACAATTACCATTTTAACCACCAACTATAATTAATGCGGGCGAGGGTATTTGCGATCGGGCCCGTCGCAAAAGCTCGTCGGTGGTAAATACCATTTGCGACGGGCAAATCCACCTGTCGCAAATGGTATGTCCGCAGGTGTGTATTTGCGACGGGTCCCGTCGCAAATACCCTTTTAACTGCCGATTGTAATTAATAAGGGTGAGGGTATTTGCGACGGGATACCGGTCGCAACTAACCCCGTTGCAACTAATCCAACCTATATATACTCTCATCCGTTTTTTTTTCAAATCACTTAGATCTTCCTCTTCCTTTCTCTTGATTCTCCTATTTTAAGGAAAAAAATTCTTTTAGCTAAAATTTTTTATACGAGAGCAATTGGAACGTGCCAACAACTTCAGAATATCAAAGTTTAAGGTATTTATATTTTTTTTTATTTCTTTTATTTTTTTTTATTAATTTTAATTGTGGTTTAGTTGTAATTAAATTAGATTTAAATTGATTTTTATTTTTATTCATTTTTAGTAAGAAATTGATATTTTTAGTGATAATTATAAATAATTAGTGTTAATTTGCAATAATTAGATATTATTATACATAATTAGCAGAATTTAGTCATAATTAGATATAATTAGGGGTAATTAGTAATAATTAGATATAATTAAAAATAATTAGATATAGTTAGTAATAATTAGATATAATTAGTAATAATTAGATATATTTAGTAATAATTAGGTATAATTAGTAATAATTAGGTATAATTTGTAATAATTACGTATAATTAGTAATAATTAGGTATAATTAGTAATAATTAGCTGTAATTAGTAATAATTAGCTATAATTAGTAATAATTATCTATAATTAGTAATAATTAGGTATAATTAGTAATAATTAGGTATAATTATTAATAATAAGGTATAATTATTAATAATAAGGTATAATTAGTAATAATTAGGTATAATTAGTAATAATTAAGTATAATTAGTAATAATTAAAAATAATTAGTAATAATTAGGTATAACTACTAATAATTAGGTATAAGTAGTAATAATTAGGTATAACTAGTAATAATTAGGTATAATTAGTAATAATTAGGTTTAATTAGGTATAATTAATAATAATTAGGTATAATTAGTAATAATTAGGTATAATAAGCAATAATTACGTATAATTAGCAATAATTAGGTATAATTAGCAATAATTAGGTATAATTAGCAATATTTAGGAATAATTAGCAATATTTAGGAATAATTAACAATATTTAGGAATAATTAGCAATAATTAGAAATAATTAGCTATAATTAGCAATAATTACGAAAACTTAGCAATAATTACGAATCATTAGCAATAATTACGAATAATTAGCAATAATTACGAATACTTAGCAATATATACTAATAATTAGAAATAATTACTAATAAATACTAATAATTAGCGATAATTAGCAATAATTAGGAATAATTAGCAATAAATAGAAATAAATTGTAATAATTAGCAATAAATTGAAATAATTAGGAATAATTAGGAATAAATTGTAATAATTTGTAATAAATACTAATAATTATGAATAATTATGAATAATTAGGAATAATTATGAATAATTAGGAATAATTATTATGAATAATTAGCAATAATTAAGAATAATTATCAATAATTAGTAATAATTACTAATAAATACTAATAAATACTAATAATTAGTAATAATTACTGATTATTAGTAATAATTACTAATAAATACTAATAATTAGGAATAATTAGGAATAATTAGCAATAATTAGGAATAATTATCAATAATTAGCAATAATTAGGATTAGGAATAATTAGCAATAAATAGGAATAAATTGCAATAATTAGAAATAATTAGGAATAATTAGAAATAAATAGCACTAATTAGCAATAATTAGAAATAAATAGCAATAATTATGACTAAATAGTAATAAATTGTAATAATTAGTAATAAATTGTAATAATTAGTAATAAATAGTAATAAATATTAATAAATAGTAAATATAATTATATCTAATTATTACTAATAAAAAAATTATATTTTCAATATTTATGAAAAGACAATATTAATATTATTAAAATAATAAAAAAATTATAAAATATTAAAATTATCAATATTCGCAACAGGCTTTGCTCTATTCTTAACATGTTCATATCTCAAAGGGTCGCCAATTGTCAGGTCATGCGCAATAAAAAGTTTGTGTCAGCCATGTCCAATGTAAACTCTATGATTGTCCTTGCTTGGTTGATCACTTTGTAAGTAGCATTGCAATAGGACAACCCAAGTCATGCCCTTCTCATCTATAAGAATTATCTCACATGACCCTTTACATAGACCATTCTTCCTTGAAAATTTAAGGGAAAGATACTGATGTCCCATCAAATTTTTAAGGAAGAATGATCTATGTAAAGGGAGCGAGACGATTCTTAGAGACGAGAACAACATTACTTTGGTTGTCATGTTGCAACACTACTTGTGAAGTGATCAACCATGCAAGGACAATTATAGAGTTTACATTGGACATGGCTGACACAAACTTTTTTATTGCGCATGACCTGACAATTGGCGACCCTTTGAGATTTGAACATGTTAAGAATAGAGCAAAGCCTGTTGCGAATATTGATAATTTTAATATTTTATAAATTTTTTATTATTTTAATAATATTAATATTGTTTTTTCATAAATATTGATATTATAATTTTTTTATTAGTAATAATTAGATATAATTATAATTAGTAAATGAAAACCGCTTGGATAATGAAGGGAAAATTTGTAGTCATCTCCACAACGATGATTACCAAATTTCCTTTCATTATTCAAGTAGTTTTCATTTTTCTAAGTATTGCTAAGTATTGCTAAATTAGTAATAAATTGTAATAATTAGTAATAATTAGTAATAATTAGTAATAAATTTTAATAATTAGTAATAAATTGTAATAATTAGTAATAATTAGTAATAATTAGTAATAATTAGTAATAATTAGTAATAATTAGTAATAATTAGTAATAATTAGTAATAATTTGTAACAATTAGCAATAATTAGCAATAATTAGAAATAATTAGCAATAATAAGAATAAGTAGTAATAATTAATAATAATTAGTAATAAATTGTAATAAATTGTAATAATTATTAATAATTAGTAATAAATTGTAATAATTAGTAATAATTAGTAATAAATTGTAATAATGAGTAATAATTAGTAATGATTTGTAATAATTTGTAATAATTTGTAATAATTAGCAATAATTAGGAATAATTAGCAATAATTAGGAATAATTAGCAATAATTAGGAATAATTAGAAATAATTGGGAATATTTAGCAGTAATTAGGAATAGTTAGCAATAATTAGGAATAGTTAGCAATAATTAGGAATAGTTTGCAATAATTAGGAATAGTTAGCAATAATTAGGAATAGTTATCAATAATTAGGAATAGTTAGGAATAGTTAGGAATAATTTGGAATAATTAGGAATAATTAGCAATAATTAGGAATAATTAGGAATAATTAGCAATAAATTGTAATAATTAGCAATAAATTGTAATAATTAGCAATAAATTGTAATAATTTGCAATAAGTTGTAATAATTAGCCATAAATTGTAATAATTAGCAATAAATTTTAATAATTAACAATAAATTGTAATAATTAGCAATATATAGGAATATATAGGAATAAATAGGAATATATAAGAATAAATATGAATAATTATTAATAATTAGTTAGGAACAGTTAGGAATAGTTAAGAAGAAATTTTAATAAATTTTAATGTAGATTGACATCACTCCTTTTGCTCGATGACTTTTCTCCTTTCAACTCTCACTGACTCAAAACATTATGAAAAATGTGATGCTACGTAGACACATTCAATCTTATATGAAAGAGATTGGATATGCATTCGTAGGATCTTATTTTTTATAATGTTTTCAGGTGGTGATAGTTGGAAGAAGACGATTCATCAATGAAAAGGGGGCTCTTTTGTCCGATGGCTAATTTACTTGCATCTTTCTCACACTGAAATCACAATGAAGAATCTGGTCGGAGGTACACATATTCATTCTTGTGCATACGAGAATGAATAAACGTACTGTCATATAAATAAAATATTTTAAAGGTATTTTTATTTTAATTTCCATTAATGCATTGTTTTGGGTTTTTCCAAAGGTTTTATTGAGGAATAGGTGAGTTTTCATGAATTGGGCCAAACCGTGAGCCCAATTCCATATTTTAAAATAAATTTTTTCTTTCTTTTATAAATTTTTAATTTTTTAGTATTTTTCACTCATTCCAACTCCTAAATGTCCTCCCCTGATATATTAACACCACCAAGTCAATTTGGGGCCTTTAGAAATCCATAAACAATGTTTATTGGGGTTTTTATTTAAGGGGTTGGGCCTGCCTGAAAGCCCAATTCCAGTTTTAAAATTAAATTATGTTTGTTTTATAACTTTTTCAATTTTTGGAATTTTTCAGTGATTCGAAGTCTCACTTAATCCCATTGAACCCAGACACGCCTCTAAACTCTCTCCCCCCCTCTTTGGAGCTTTGGTTCATCGCGAATTAATGCAAAACTCCATAAGGTTCCTCAAATCATTCAGATTTGAAGAGGTAACTTCTTTCTTTCATAACTCTCTCAATTATTAATATGTTTTCTCCATTCCAGTTCCTAAATGTCCTACTGATTCTTGTTCGAACAAACCCTAAAATGTGGATGTTTTAAATTTCATCTACTATTGTTTTCAAGTGATTACTTCAAGATACTTCAATTAAGTGAGTCCATTTCTTTCTCCTTTCAAATGGATTAGGGTTTCATTCAATTTGACTAGGTATTCATCCCTTTTTATTGAAGTACCAAATGTAAAGAGGGTAGGGTTTCTAACCTAGGGTTTAACCTTGGGTTTTATCGGTCTTTTATTGTGGTTTTAGGTTTGATCTAGGTTCCTCTTGGTGCGGTGGTGGTGCGATTTGATTTTCGCACAAAGGATTCAAGGTTTTAACTAATTTGGTAGGTGATTCCATTATGTATGAAATTTTTGTGACTTATATTTAAGTGTTTATGGTATTTTCATGTTTATTTCATTTTAATTTTTCTGCAAAAATTGGTTTTAGTGTCATTTATAAAGCAAATGAATTTTAATTGCCAATTTTTGGTGAAATTGGGGGTTTTTCATACAAATATTTTATTGGTTCATTTGGGGTTGTCCTATAATTACATAGTTGATTTTATTGAATTGTATTAGGACTGGAAATAATGTTTTAATGTTTATTCCTTTTTTTGTTGCTGTGAAAGTTTGTTTAAATGTTGTTTGGGAAGCAAATGGGCTTAAAGTGTCATGTTTGTGTGAAAATGGGGGTTTTTAAAGGATATAACTTCTTGGTTCACATGGGGATACCCCATAACTGAGATTTTTGGTTTAATTATAGGGTATTGAACTGAAATTTAGTTTCTTTGAATTAAAAGTGTGCACATAGTGTGCAAAGTGGATATTTCAAAGAATTTTGGGTGCAAAATAATGTAAGATTTTGAGAGGTTATTTTATTAAAAATCTAAGTGTTTTGTCGCGTGTTTTAAGTGGTATAAAATGTGATAGATACTGTATTGGTTGTTTTTGACTAGTAATGGTGTTTTATATGAAAATTGATTTATGTTACATGCTGAAATTTATTGAGCACAAAAGGGGAAGCTCGGGTACCTAGGTGGGGCGGATTTGTACTAGTACGGCTAGTGGACCAGATTGGTTTTGTCCCTGTTTCACTTAGAATTTGGATAAAAAAACTCTAACTAAACTATGTGGATTATTATTTGGGACCACTAGGTTGTGGGTATGTTCACTACTAGTGGATCGTGCACGAGAATGGATTTTTCTATTGTTACTTTACACCGAGGTACGAGGTACATAGGGCCCAAGACAACCTAGTGCCGAGGGGTGTTCCCAATGTTGTTGATCATTGTATTTGTAGTATTTAACCATGTTTTAGGGTGTGTTTGGATGTAAATTATAGTAGCTAAACTTTATATTTAAATGCGTGAACATTCTGAATATTTTTTATTGAAAACTGTTTTCAAATGAAAGTTACAATTCTTGGAATTTTAACACTGATCTTCCTTGCCTATTAAAACTGCTTTCTTTTTTACATTGTATTGAATGATATTTGGAATAATTGGGTGGTATCCTATTGGTCTTAGGCTTACACCCTACTTACACCCCTTGGGTATAAGTATACTTGGTTATGTTTGACTCAGTTAAAGGAAAGGCTAGGGGTGATGACGGTTCAGGGTGTTAGTCCCCATACTTGGTGCGGAGTTGTGGAGACGGCTTGTGGGTGATTACCCCTTGTCATGTGGAGTCCTTGGGGCTATCTTTCTGCTGTATTTATTTTTATTTGGACCAATTTTATTGTCTTTAAACCAATGTATTCAGTTCTGGTTTTTGGTTAAGACTTGTTTGGCTCGAAAATTTCAGATTTATACTATGGATTGTTTTAATGTGTTATGTTTTCATACTCGGGTAAATCGTTCCCAAACCTAAATAGATGATACCCGGGAACTTGTGCCAGACCGTGGGGATAGGGAATGCCCTTCGGGCCTTGTCACTGGCTGGTTTTGTGTCAGTATTGGTGGCAACTAGATTTGGTTTGTGACAAAATGGTATCAGAGGAGGAAAACGTTTTTGGGTTATATTGTTTTTTTGGGATGAGTCGGGATAGACAGGAGCTAGGACATTGGGTCTTGGGGTTTTTGTTGTGAGTAGGGTGCCTGGACTGCACCTCTCATTGCATACCTTGAGTCACCAGGGGATATTGGAATTTACGGATTGACTTCACTTCCACGTGAGACGTGTGGGCTGCAGACCACATGTGGACATCAGGAGGATGTGGAGTAGTTGTTTCTTTATTTACTGAAATGTGTTTAGTTTATTTATATTTTATATATTTTATTACAATTTTTAGAATTTTGGTATTGATTATTGTTTTTTGACTGTTGCATTTTGTAGCAACATGCCTCCCCGGAAAGCTCCCATGCACCCACAGGAGGAATTTGGAGAGATTTCTCCCACACCAATTGATCAGAGGCTCATGGAGTTTGTGGTTCGAGTTATCCAAGATTTGGGAAAAGGACCATCTTCTAATCCTATTCATGTTAGGGCAGAAGAGAAAGGTCCTAGAAAAGATAAATCACAAGAGTTTCTGAAAAACAAGCCTCCTACCATCCGAGGTATCTCAGAACCCCAGGAAGTAGATGAATGGCTCGAAAAGATAGAGCGTATGTTTGAGTTCTTGGAAACAACCAAGGAGCTCAGGGTGAATTGTACCTCTTTTCTGTTGGAGGGTACCATCCATAAGTGGTGGTAGTCAGTGCTTCAGGCTGGGAAGAATGAGAAGATGTGCTGGGTAGATTTCAAGGTTGTCTTCAATGAACAGTACTACCCTGAGGTGTTGGCTTATACTAGGTCTAGAGAGTTCATGGAACTTATTCAGGGGAATCTATCTGTGATGGAGTATGCCAACCATTTCACAGAGTTGGTTTGGTACGCTCCAGGAACTGTCTATAATGAGCAAGCGAAGGCCCAGAGGTTTGAGAAAGGCTTGCGAGCAAAGATATACTCCCAGGTGTTCTTGTTTAAGATGAGGACCTATGATGAGGTCGTTGATCGAGCGTGCATGGTGGAGATTAATAGGAAAGTCATGGCTGGTTTCTATGGTTCAGTATCAGTAGTGGGAAGTCGTAGCTCCTCAGAGAATAAAAGGAATCGGGATGATCATGTGAAGAAAGGAGGTGGCAGTTCAGGCCACTCTTCCAGGCAGTTTTCTTCTGCGGATTCTAACGTGAGATCGGTCATGTGACACCAGTGTGGGAAGCCTGGGCACATCCGACCATCATGTCCACTTCCTCCAAAACCTTATTACCATTGTAGAGGTATGGGTCATTTATAGCGTTTCTGCAGAGTGGCACGTACACTTCTGAGTGGGGCAGGGTCAATGGCTTCAAGAGGAGTGCCAGAACAGTCCGAGCCATCGAGGACTGGGGGATCTCAATTTGGTGGTCGTGGTGGTAGGGCCATATCATCTTCTGGGTAGATCCAGTTCAGGGCATAGCCACAAACTAGTGGTCTTCCTCAGGCAGATACTGGACATCTCCATGCAATGGATCAGGCACCAGTAGGATCAGAGGCAGGACCGTCGACAGTTTGAGGTACCATTTTGATTGTATCTTCTATAGTTCTACTCTTTCTGATACTTTTGCCTCTATTTCATTCATTTCTACGTGTTTTGTGGACATTCTGAATTTTCCAACTGATTTTATGTCTTTCGCGATGGAGTTGGTGACACTGCTAGGAAAGAAGGAGCAGGGTCTCAGGTGCCCATCGTGTGCGCTTTCTGTGTCAGGAGTCGAGATGGAGTGGGACCTCCTAGTCTTAGATATGGACCTATTTGATGTCATAATTGGGATGGATTGGATAGTACACTTCTAGGCACACATCGATTTCTACAGACGGCATGTGAGTTTCACAGCACCTGATGGGAGTCGTCAGGTTTTTCATGGAGAATGGGATCCTCTGTCAGGTCACGCAGGGCCTCCACTCCCAAAGTTGGGAAGTGTTATCTTCCAGTTTTCTTTGATCATGCAATAGGATGTTCTTTCCCTTGAAGGTGCACTACCTCATGTATTGAATGAGTTTCCAGAGGTATTCTCGGATGATTTTTCAGGTTTCCCCCCGGAGCGGGATGTGGAGTTTTCGATTGATCTGGCGCCGGGAACACAGCCGATATCTCTTTCCTCATACCTGTCCCCCACCGAGCTGAGGGAATTAAATATATAGTTAGATGACTTAGAATCCAAAGGATTCATTTTCCTGAGCATCTCTCCTTAGGACGCACCTGTGTTGTTCACAAAAAAGGCTGATGGATCCCTCCGGTTGTGCATTGACTACCGGAATCTGAATAAGGTAAAAATTAAAAACAAATACCCTTAGCCCAGAATAGATGATTTGTTTGATCAGTTAAAGGGGGAAAAGTGGTTCTCAAAGATATAGCTGTATTCAAGGTATCATCAACTCAGGGTGAAGAAGTCAGATATCCCAAAGACAGCCTTTCGAAGCAGGTATGACCACTTTGAGTATTTGGTCATGCCCTTCGGATTGACTAATAATCCAGTGGTATTTATGGAACTCATGAACATGGTGTTTCATCAGTATCTCAATTACTTTTTTGTGGTGTTCGTGGATAACATTCTGGTATACTCTGGCTCTGAGGAGGAACATGAAAATTACTTGAGGATCATTTTGGGTACATTACAGGATCACTGCCTCTATGAAAAGTTGTCAAAGTGCACTTTCTGGATCAAGGAGGTGAGATTTATAGGACATGTGATCTCAGTGCATGTATTTTTATTGGACCCTGAGAAAATTAGTGTGGTCATTCCATGGGCGCAACCGAAGAATGTGTTTGAGATCCGGATTTTTCTTGGCTTGGCTGGTTATTACAGGTGATTCGTTCGGGATTTCTCTCGGCTTGCTTCACTGATGACCGCCCTCACCTGGAAAGGGGTGAAGTTTTTATGGGGTCTAGAATACCATGCATCGTTCGAGGAGCTAAAGAGGTGGCTTACTACCACCCCCGTGCTGATTTTTCCAGAGGCTGGAAAGGGATATGTGGTCTATTATGATGCTTCAGGTATGGGTCTTGGGTGCGTGCTTATGCAGGATAATCACGTGGTCGCATATGGATCTAGCCAAATTTGACCACATGAAAAGAACTACCCGACCCATGACTTGGAGTTGGCAGTGGTGATGCATGATTTGAAGACATGGCATCACTACCTCTTTGGGGAGAAGTTTGTGGTCTACTCTAATCACAAAAGCTTATCTTATATCTTCTCTTAGAAGGACCTAAACTTGAGGCAGCGTCACTGGATCGAGTACTTGCAGGGGTTTGACTTTGACATTGTCTATACCCCAGGCAAGGGTAATGTAGTGACTGATGCCTTGAGCAGAAGGGTTCCAGTGCAGGCTTTGAGTAAGTCCAGTGATGAGTGGGCATTGATGGGGCTCTTTTCTCATATGCATGTGGAGACTAGGGAACATAGTGGATGGGTATTCTTGGCGAGTGTCCAGTTGACTCATTCTCTGTTGGAGTTGATTTAGCGGGAACAAACCAGTGATGAACTTTGTCAGCGGTCGAAGAAGTTTCTTCATGGTGGGGATACATCATATGATTGGTCGTCATCTCCCAAGGGCATCTTGTGATTCAAGGACCGTTCAGTAGTGTTGTTATCTATACGGAAGATGGTGATGCAGGATAGCCACCAGTCTCAGTGGGTTGTCCATCCAGGTGCCACTAAGATGTATTATGATGTCCGTTGGCAATTTTGGTGGCCTGGTATGAGACGGGACATATCAGACTTTGTTTTGAGATGCTACACATGCCAACAGGTGAAAGCAGAGCACCAAAGGCCCTCCGGTTTTCTCCAGCCATTACTCATTCTTACTTGGAAGTGGGATGAGGTCTCCATGGACTTCATTGTTGGCTTACCACGTACACCTTGGGGTAAGAATTACATTTGGGTGGGGATTGATCATCTTACCAAATCATCCCACTTCATTCTGATTAGAGATACATCTAAAGTGGATGAGTTGGGACGTTTGTATCTTCAGGAGGTGGTGAGACTCCATGGTGTTCCATCAGAAGTTATCTCAGATAGAGACCCTTGTTTCACTTCTCGGTTCTGGGAAGGAATTCATAAGTCCTTGGGGTTTCAGATTAAGATGAGCACGGCATACCATCCTCAGATGGATGGTCAGACAGAGTGGGCAAATCAGATTTTGGAGGACATTCTTCGTGCATGTGTATTGGGCTTTGGAGGTTCCTGGGATATCCATTTGGGGTTGGTTGAGTTTTCATATAATAATAGTAACCAATTCTCGATTCGAATGGCTCCTTTTGAGGCACTCTATGGTCGGCCGTGTCGGTCCCCCCTGTGTTGGGATGAGGTAGGCGAGACCTCACTGCTAGGGCCGAGTCTGGTGCAGGAGACGTCTGAGAGGGTCAAGTTGATTAGGAAGCATTTATTGACAGCTCAGAGTCGCCATAAATTATATGCTGACTAGAGGCGTCGTGACCTAGATTTTTTTGTGCGTGATAGGGTATTCTTGAAAGTGTCCCCTCGTTTGGGACATCGTCAATTGGGGGAAGCAAGGGAAGCTAACGTTGCGGTATGTCGGGACATTTGAGATCATCGAGCGTATTGGAAAAGTGGCATACAGGTTGGCCTTACCTTCTCAGTTGACATCCATCCATGATGTCTTCCATGTATTCCAGTTAAATAAATACAACCTGGATCCATCCCATGTGCTGAGTTGGGAAGAACTGGAGCTAGAGCCTGACTTGTCTGTTTTTGATCGGCCGGTGCAAATACTGGACTCCCAAATGAAGGTTCTTCAAGGGAAGTCCATTCCGTTCGTCCGGGTTCGTTGGCAGCATGGTAATGATACACATGAGACATGGGAGTGGAAGTAATGGGTTGAGGAAGAGTATTCATTCCTGTTTTCTGATCAATCTTCAGGTTGACTTTCTGAGATGGAAATTTTTCATGGTGGGGAGAATTGTCATATACATGAAATATTTTCAATGTATATTTATTTTCCTCTGAATGGCCTGAAAGCCTTCTTTTTTTATTTTTATTATAGATAATACCCTTTTTAAGGGTTGAATGGGAACTCGTACATGACCCGTATGCCCAAGGTACAAGGCCCGACATGACCCGCAATACATGACCCGAAGGCCTATAGGTATATCATGCCCATTACATGACCCGTAGGCCCAGCACACTAGAACTGCCCCTCCCCCAACATCCTGCATCATTGATCGCCTTATATCCCCACCTTGCATTGTTGATCGGTTAGAATTGCCCCGTACAAAGTTGCACAGTGCCTGGTCCTGACAGCGGTTGTCATACCCTCTCATTCTTCCAATCTGGTTAGCTCTGCATCTGGTGGCTGCTACTCATGTTTCTCTGATCCTCTTCTGGGGCCTGTACTGTGTGAACTAGGCTACACCATGGTATATGTGACCCGAAGGCCCTGTGGCCCGAAGGCCTTTGATGACCCGAAGGACCTGGAGACCCGTAGGCCCAAACTGTTGGCCCGAAGGCCCAAATCGAGTGAATATTTTCGGCTGCTACAATACCGAACAGTAACTGCTACAGTGACTGCTACAGTACTCGGAAATTCTCCTCCACACGGTTTTGAACCCGGGTCTCTTGGATTCCAAGAATGAGCCCTTACCACTCGGGTACGGCCTCATTGGAAAGGTATTTTTCTTTTAATTTCCATAAATTCATTGGGGGTTTCCAAAGGTTTTATGGAGGAATAGGTGAGTTTTCATGAATTGGGCCAAACCGTGATCCAAATTCCAGATTTGAAAATAAATTTTGTTTCTTTTATAACTTTTTCATTTTTTAATATTTTTCACTCATTACAACTCCTAAATGTCCTCCCCTGATATATTAACACCACCAAGGAAATTTGGGGCCTTTATAAATCCATAACCAATGTTTATTGGGATTTTTATTTAAGGGGTTGGGCCTTCCCGAAATCCCAATTCCAGTTTTAAAATTAAATTTTGTTTGTTTTATAAATTATTCAATTTTTGGGATTGTTCAGTGATTCCAAATCTCACCCAATACCATTGAATCCAAAAACGCGTCTAAACTCTTTCCCCCCTCTTTGGAGCTCCGGTTAATCACGAATTGTTGCAGAACTCCATAGGGTTCCTCAAATCGTTCAGATTTAAAGAGCTAACTTCTTTCTTTAATAACTCTCTAAATTCTTAATATATTTCCTCCATTCTAGTTCCAAAATGTCCTACTGATTCTTGTTAGAAATAAACATGAAATTGGGCTATTTTAAATTTCAGAAACTATTGTTTTGGAGAGATTAATTCAAGATACTTTAATTAAGTGAGTTCATTTATTTCCTCTTTCAAATGGATTAGGGTTTCATTCAATTTGACTAGGGATTCATCCCTTTTTCTTAAATTACCAAATGTAAAGAGGGTAGGGTTTAGAACCTAGGGTTTATCCTTGGGTTTTCTTGGTCTTTTATTGTGGTTTTAGGTTTGATCTAGGTCCCTCTTGGTGTGGTGGTGGTGCGATTTGATTTTCGCACAAAGGATTCAAGGTTTTAACTAATTTGGTAGGTGATTCCTTTGTGCATGAAATTTTTGTGACTTAGCTTGCAGTTTTTATGGTATTTTAATGTTTATTTAATTTTAATGTTTTTGCAAAAATTGGTTTTAGTGGCATTTATAAATCAAATGAATTTTAAGTGCCAATTTTTGGTGAAATTAGTGGGTTTTCATACAAATCTTTTATTGGTTCATTTGGGGCTATACTAAAATTACATAGTTGATTTTATTGAATTGTATTAGGACTATAAATCATGTTTTAATGTTTATTATTTTTTGTTGTTGCTACCAAAGTTTGTTTAAATGGTTTTTGGGAAGCAAATGGGCTTAAAGTGTCATGTTTGTGTGAAAATGGGGATTTTTAAAGGATATAACTTCTTGGTTCACATGGGGCTGCCCCATAACTGAGATTTTTGGTTTCATTAAAGGGTATTGAACTGAAATTTAGTTTTTGTGACTTACAAGTATGCACATAGTGTGAAAAGTGGATATTTCAAAGAATTTTGGGTGCAAAATAATGTGAGATTTTGAGAGGTTGTTTTATTAAAAATCTAAGTGTTTTGTTGCGTGTTTTAAGGGGTATAAAATGTGATAGATACTGTATTGGTTGTGTTTGACCAGTAATTGTGTTTTATATGAAAATTGATTTATGTTTCATGCTGAAATTGATTGAGCACAAAAGGGGAAGCTCGGGTACCTAGGTGGGGTGGATTTGTACTAGTACGGCTAGTAGACCGGATGGGTTCTGTCCCTATTTCACTTAGAATTTCGATAATGACAACTCTAACTTAACTATCTGGATTATTATTTGGGACCAATAGGTTATGGGTATGTTTCCAACTAGTGGCTCGTGCATGAGAATGGATTTTTCTATGGTTACTTTACACCGAGGTACGAGGTACATAGGGCCCAAGACAACCTAGTGCCAACGGGTGTTCCCAATATTGTTGCTCATTGGATTTGTAGTATTTACCCATGTCTCTGGGTGTTTTTGGAAGTAAATTGTAGTATCTAAAATTTCTATTTAAATGTGTGAAAATTCTGAAATTTTTTGATTGAAAACCGTTTTCAAATTAAAGTTACAATTCTTGGAATTTTAACAGTGATCTTCCTTGCCTATTAAAACTGCTTGATTTTTCACATTGTATTGCATGATATTTGGAATAATTGGGTGGTATACTATTGGTATTAGGCTCACACCCTACTTACACCCCTTGGGTGTAAGTAGACTTGGTTATGTTTGACTCAGGTAAAGGAAAGGCTAAGGGTGATGGTGGTTCAGGGTGTTAGTACCCATCCTTGGTGCGGAGTTGTGGAGACGGCTTGTGGGTGGTTACCCCATGTCATGTGGAGTCCCTGGGGAGGTCTTTCTGCTATATTTAATGGTATTTGGGCCACTTTTATTTTCTTTAAACCAATGTATTCAGTTTTGTTTTTTGTTTAAGACTTGTTTGGCTCGAAAATTTCAGATTTATACTATGGATTGTTTTAATGTGTTATGCTTTCTTACTCGGGTAAATCATTCCCAAACCTAAATTGATGATACTTGGGCACTTGTTCCCACCTATGGGGATAGGTAACACCCTTCAGGCCTTTTCACAGGCTGGGTTTGGTGCCGGTATTGGTGGCAACTAAATTTGGTTCGTGACACGTACCTCGAACCAGATTCTTCATTGTGATTTCAGTGTGAGAAAGATGCAAGTAAATGAGCCATCGGACAAAAGAGTAGTCATCAATCCACTGGAAATTGTGTCTCCCTTAATTAATGGTAATTATTAATAAGTAGTTGTAATTATTTATCTTCTTTTTTTGGATAGTGTTTTTATAATTTCAAATTATTCAAAAAAAGTGATGATTTTATATTTTATGTAGAAAAAAATGGAACAAAGAAGTCGACATCAGTCATTATTAGATGATCTCACTTGGATAAATTAGCACAAAAATCCAAATGGTTATGGTTTAAATCCTGTATATATTGAGGGTGTTGAATCTTTCTTAGCATTTACATCATCAAAACCAGAATATGTTTTAGAAGGCACAATTAAGTGTCCTTGTAAAAAATGTGCTCTGAGAACGTTTGACACAGTTGACAAGGTTGGGGGACATATCTTGCAGTTTGGTTTTCAACCAGATTATGTTTTTTGGTATCAAAACGGTGAACACAGTTCTAGAGAAGATCCTAATAACTTGATTTTGGATCCTTCATGGTTTCAAAATTTAGTACATGATGTTACAGGTCCATCTGTGCAAAAAAAATGAAACTCACGATGATATTGATTTAACTCCTGAGTTGGAACCATATGAATTTTATGAGTTGTTGAGTTCTGTTGAGGATACATTATATCCTGGAATCAAGATAAGAAAATTAGAATAAGTTGCATAATTTATAGCTATTAAATCAGATAATGTAATGTCAAAAAACTGTTTTGATCAGATATTTTCTTTGGTTAAAACACTATTACCTGAGGGAAATGTGTTGCCTGCAAATTAATATGAGAGAAAGAGGCTGGTTTGTAATCTGGGCCTTAGTTATCAGAAGATTCATACATGTCCAAATGATTTCATTTTATATTCTGGCAAAAATGATTCATTGGATAGTTGTCCCACATGTGGACAATCGAGATATAAATAAGCTCAACCATGGAAGTCTAGATCGATTCTAGTAAAACAGTTGAGATATTTCCTCCTTACAACCAGGTTGCAGCATTTATTTATGTCTCAGAATACAGCGTCAATGATTTCAAGGCACAAAACCAAAATTTCAACTGATAGAATCTTGAATCATCCATCTGATGGTGATTTATGGAAACATTTTGACTTTCTCCATCTGTCTATTGTTATAGAAGCCTGAAACGTGCGATTGGGTCTTTCTACTGACGGTTTTTGTCCGTTTGGTTCTTATGATAGTTAGTATTCATGTTGGCCTGTCTGTATAACTCTGTAAAATTTACCTCCATGGATGTTGATGAAGGACCCTTATAAATTTTTGACTCTATTAATCCCAGGACATCCGAAAAAGAATATTGATTTTTATTTGAAACCATTGATTGAAGAGTTAAATGCATTGTGGAGTGATGGTGTTAATACATATGATGTTGCTGCGAAACAAAATTTCATATTAAAAGCTACATTGATGTGGACGATTAGTGACTTTCCGGAATATGGCATGTTATCTAGTTGGAGTACACATGGTCTGAAATCAAGTCCTTACTGTATAAAAGACAACAAAGCCTTTATGCTCATCAATGGAAAAAAACCTTGCTATTTTGATTGTCACCGTAGATTTCTTCCAACCGATCATCCTTTTTGGAGGAACAAATCTCATTTTAGAAAATATACAATTGAAAAGGATGAACCTCCAAAGATGATCTCAGGTATAGAGTTAAAATTAGTTGTATTTTCATTACCTCTCATCACATTTGGACCAACAGTAAACCAACAGAAAATTCATGGATTTGGGAAAGAACATAATTGGATAAAATGAAGCATTTTTTGGGATCTTCCTTATTGGTCTGATTTGTTGGTCCACCACATTTTTTATGTTATGCATATTGAGAAGAACAGTTTTGATAATTTATTTCATACAGTTTTGGAAACACCAGGTAAGACCAAAGATACTGTAAAGGCACAATTAGATCTTGCCCAAATTTGCAGGCGACCAGAACTTGAACTATTTGAAAATTTCACATCACAGAGGTTAATGAAGCCAAAAGCAGCTTATATACTATCCAAAGAGAGTTGCTTATTATTTTTTTAGTGGATTGCAGATCTGAGACTTCCAGATGGCTATGCTTCTAATTTGGGCAGATGTGTTAGGAATGGTTATATTACTGGATTAAAAAGTCATGATTGTCATGTTATAATGGAAAGACTAATGCCAATTGTATTCAGAGGTTTGTTTAATTATATGATTTGGGATTTCATAAAAGACATATCATATTTTTTTCGAGACATTTTTGCAGCGACAATAGACTATAATGTGCTAAGAAAACTGGAAGAAGATGTTGTTTTTATTATATGTAAACTGGAAAAAAAAATTTGTCGGCTTTCTTTGACTCAATCGAACAGCTGATATTACATTTTCCACATGAATCTAAATGTGGAGGTCTAGTACAGTTTTGATGGATGTACCCATTCAAGAGATGCATGCAGAAATTGAAAAAAATGTATGTAACAAAGCATCAGTTGAAGGCTCAATTGCTGAATCTTATTTGCAAGAGGAAATTTCTGTTTTCTTCTCTCATTATTTTGAATCTCAATATCCCTCAAAACACAATCGCATTGGACGAAATGAAAGGAATTCTTATAATGAAATGGAAAATCACTTAACAGTTTTTAATCAGCCAAATCTTTATTTCGGTGGAGTTCATGAACGATGGATTTCAGATGATGAACATCACAGAGCTCATACATATGATCTGCTCAACTATGAAGAAATGACATCATTTGTACAGTGAGTGCTTCTATCACTTATTCTATAATTTATGTTATAGTATTTAAACTTATTTTATTTTTAGGTTATATGATAATAATATCAAGAAATAACTTCCACAAATTACAGCAACAGCTCTTGAATAACGCAGACAAAAAAAATTCTCAATGGTTTCAAAAACTGGTAACATAAATTATTGATGGTTTAATATCAATTCCATTTATTATTTATTATATTGATAATTGTTTTAAAAAATTTCATGTGTCTCAATATTCTAATAAATTTGATAAGAGACTGTGTATATTGAGTAACCCACCATCCAAAATGGTTCAATATTATAATGCATATGTGGTGAATGTTTTTTGATTTAATACACATGCATACGGGGAATCAAAAAAATAATGAACAGTGGATTTTTCTTGATAAGATCACATCACAGAGAAACTGAAGTTGACTTTTATGGAATTTTGGATGAAATGATTAAGCTATGTTATCTAGGAAAGAATTACATAACAATGTTTAAATGTCGGTGGTTGGATACTGAGAGAGGCTTGCGTGTTCATTCAACTCATGGAATTGTTGATATTAAATATAAAAGTCTTATTGCAGTAAATGAACCATTTTTACTAGCTCAACAGGAACATCAAATTTATTATGAAAATTATTGTGCTACTTTAAGAGACTTGAGCGATTGGTGGAGCATAATAAAAATGAAATCATGGGAAAATTAGTTTACTCAAACTGAATGTGGTTCCACTGAAGTGGAAAGAATTGAAATTTTTCAAGAGACTTCTCAAAATTCATCTGATTCACAAAGAGACGTAAATATCGATGATGACACCCCACAATTAAGGATTGATGGTGATGAAGATGTTAATGATGTTACAAATGAATTTGAAATGACAAGAGATTCTGAAACTGAAACTCATATGGATATTGATGATATTGAGGTGGAAGATGAAGACATTGACATTGATAGCTATGGAGAAGAGGATGAAGATGAACATTGACACACTTAAATGCTGTTTATAATCATAACTAATATATAACTATATTAAATATTTATTTTCAACTATCTGCTAACAATTATCATTTTGTGTTTCAGATGGACTCTGATATATTTCACGAGTTACAGGAGGCTGACCTACCATTGGATGAGGGAGATTTTGGATCATCTAACCCTTATCCTACTAGTGGTTCAGGGGGTACGTGGAGGGGGTGTTATCTTACACGACTGATGATTCTTGACCCTATCCCCGAGCGACTTCCACATCTTGGTTTCGATCCACACACATGTAGGTATGGTAACCTGTATATTTTAGTTAGCTTTCATTAATTTATTTATATATATACTAATTGTTTGATTATTTATTCCTTTTTCAAAGTTTTGCGCATGTAGTTATTGGACAGGGGAGTGCTATCTTGCGCAATTATTTTTCTCAGCCATGGATCACATGGGAACAAATTCTCATTGATGTGCAATGTGACATGTTCCATCATTGGTTGGTACATAAATAAATAATATTTATTTTGAAATTTATTTTATTAACAACTTGATATTATAAATTATTTGTAGGGTTTATAGTATCCTATAGATGATAGCATGCGCGACGCTATCCACGTAGCATGGAAGGTTTCTATGTGTGACCATTTTTATCAGCTTTTGCACAATTTGAGAAGGACAGTCATTAAGAAAGAAGGAGTGATAGAATTTGATGAGTCGTGTAGAGCTCACTGACCAGAGTACATTTCATCTCACGTTTGGGATGGATTATGTTTACACTGGTTGGGTGGTGGATTTCAGAGGATATCTTCAGTGGTACGGCAGAACCGAGGGAGACAGGAGGTGACGCATTGAGCTGGTAGTTGTGTATTCAGTTCTCATAGAGAGCATCTGGTAAGTATATTTTTTAAATATTTTATATAACTTAAAATATAAATAGTTTATTTTATATTTCTCTAGGAAGTTGAGCATCCTGATATTACAGAGTTTGACATTTATCGGAGGATGTATAGTGATCCATCCACTAAAGATACTAGAGGTGATCGCCAGCGTCAGATTGTGGTTAGTATTTTTTAGTTTGACAATTAACTGCATATAATATTTTCACAATTTTAATTTTAAATTGGAATTGAAGGAGTCATATGAGGCTGCGACCTCTCAGACACAGGCTGAGCGTCAGGACGAGACGAATGAGCAGATCGGTGCTCACCATTTTGATGAGGCGGCATGGATGGAGGCAACTCAGTATGGACTTGAGAAGGGCCGAGTAGTTGGTATCGGCTCTCATTTGACTCTTGGTACTTATTATGGTACTACTGCGATGTCGACGCCCAACTCGAGAGGAGCTCGTGGAGAGACATCATCTTCTAGCTCATAGTATCGGGATCAGTTGCGAACTCAGGTTGAGCTTATAGATACTTTGCAGAATCATCATGAAGAGATGCTTCGGTGGTAGTAGCAACTGAAGCAGCATCACGAGGAGGAGCTGCATCGATTGGAGCAACAACGATAACAGGATTATCACGAGCAGATAGAGTACATGCGTCGTCTGACTCGTAGTTCAGGGATGGAGTTTCCTCCACCTCCTTAACATGACCCCCCCCCCCCCAGTGATTTGTCTTTTATGTTAAAAACATTTGAATTCAAGTTTTGTAATAATATGAACTATTTACAGTTTCTGTCTTTTATATTGGTAGAAATATTGCATAATTTAATTTTTTTTAATATTTTATTATTTATTATTAGTATTATATTTTTTAATATTTTTTTATTTTACTAATAATAATAATAATAATATTTTATGATTTTTTAATATTTTTTTGAAAATATTTAAAACTTTTAATAATTTTTTATTATTTTATTATTTTAATAATATTAATATTATTTTTTTATTAATCATAATTTTATTAAATATATTTTTTTAGAATTATATTTTTTAATGTTTGTTTATTTTACTAATAATAATAATATTTTTTATTTTTTTATTATTTTTATAATAATAATATATGTTTTTCATTAATCATAATTTTATTATTATTTTTTAATTAATTTTAGTATTTGTGACGGGGTCTTTTATGACGGGGCCTCGTCGCAAATAAGTGAAATATATTTTTTTAATGTTAGTATTTGCGACGAGACAACGGGCTCGTCGCAATTAGTATTTGCGACGAGCTCATCGAACAAGGTTTGTGGGTATATAATGTATATAATCGGAATGCTATTTATGACGGGTAAGTTCTCCATCACAAAAACTAATTGCGATGGGCCCATCACAAAAAAATTTTGGGTATATAATGTATATAATTGGGAGGTTTTTTGCGACGAGCCCGTCACAAAAAATATAAGTTGCGACGTCGTTTTCTGCAACGGGCTATTTTCGACGGGGGCCTGTTGCAAAAGGCTATTTGTGATGGGATCCCATCGCAAATAGCCCATTGCAAAAAAACGGGAATTCTAGTAGTGTGAGACTATATCTAGGACTATTTAATCCTCCCACTCAATGTGGTATGTATGTAATTTGAGTCTCCCCTCTATTTTTCTTATTAAAATTACTGTGGAGGTATTTCTGATAGAGTGTAAAAGTTGATTTCCATGGTTAATAATTGTTTTAATATGTGTGTTGAGTTTTCCCAGAAAGAATTAGGGAAGTTTTTACTACTCTTTATTCTTTTGTATACATGAAACCCTTATACGGTTATGATGAGTTGTTTAGTGAATAGAACTACTGATTGATTTTATCACTCTTATTTTCTATGAAGTGATAGATCAAGTAGACTTAAAGATAATTCATTCATTATTAATTCACTAACAGAAGTCTGAGTTGATCCCTAATAGTTAAACTCTTTAATATTTTATTGAGAAGGGGTAGAGATGTTTGAGGTATTGAAACCAAATCTAAATAGGGAGATATTTGGACCTTCTTTAGGATGGTATTTTTTCAATGAAGCTTATGTGTAAGGTTTAGTGAACTGGTCGTCATAGAGAAATAGAAATTTCTAATAGATCTCATGGCACTATTTTAAACAAATATAGAGGGATGGTTGGATGATGGTTTATTGATTTAATGTAATAAAGAATATATCCCTGATTTTTTTCATCTTGAAAAACAATTTTTAGAGTCTTTGGGGGATGTTTTAAAGTGATTGAGAAAGGTTAGAGTCAAATTTAAGAATCCCTAAAGCCTTTTGAATAATGTTTGTAACATGGAATTTAAACTGAAAAAATTCCAAATTCCCTAATTTTAATACTTTTCTTGATGAATGTATTTATTTTATATTCATCATAAGACTCTATTTCATATCAAAAAAATAGAAAAATCCTTTAGAATAAGTCTTTCTACCACATTGTAAATATTTGGAGTTCGGATCATAAGACAAGATAATTGTAAGTCTTTGATTCTATTCATAAACTTCATCATAATATTTCATGAAACGCGTGACTTCACCATAAGTCTTTAGGTTAATTGTATTAATTTGAATATCACCATAGGACTTCAACACTTAGATTTATTTTTTAGGTTCCAACTGAGTGAAAACCCAAGTTTCCATATTTAATTATCTGAATTATCAAATAAAATTAGACAATGAAAGTATGGTGTTCTTCATGTATTAAAAATAATGATCAAACACATGATCATGATTCTTGTTGAGATCAAAGGGGAAGAACGAGATGATAAATATGAGGATGATACTATGGGAGTATCAAATCATATAATGAGAATCCATGACGCCTTAACTATGGGTAAATATCAAGTGAATTGAATGCTGAGGTTTTTGTGGGAGTTTTAAATAAACATGAATACCATTATAATTAAATTATTAATCCAATAAAACAATCTAATTCTTCATCCTATTTTATAGGATGTGGTTTAATTAGTCAAACCAAGCCCCCAAAAATCAAGAATATTCATATAAATATTTTTAAAAAAATATTCACATGATATTCAATGAATATAAATACGAAGAAATGATGAAAGATATGTAGAGTTTTTTTATGATTGTAAATTGATAAGATTCTATATTGAATAGGAAAATTGGGGAAAATTCAAATGATATTTTTGTTCATGAAAGAAGAATAAGATCATCTTCTATGGCGTATACATGGATTCTTTAAGATTCATTGATAATATTTCTTCAAGGTGATTCATTTTTTTGAGGAGAAACTATAACTAGTTGGTTTTGGTAATTGTATGAGTTCAAGGTCAACCCTTTATCAAGTTCCTTTTGATAATAATGAAATGTGTGCATAGGATAATAACCATGTGTCATAGGGGACATGGTCATCCACAAGGAGGAGAACCTGGTAAAAAAACTTATTAAATATTTATTACTTCTATATAGGTGAGTAACTTGAGAAATAGGGGGTCATTAAAAAAGCATTAGAATGAATGGATTTGAAATTACTATACACATTTATTCTCTACCACCCCCTCTTAGTGTGTATCACACTAAATGTGATCCAACACAAGAATAAAAATTCCATGTGTTGGAGAAACCCCTTCCAAGGTTAATGACTACTGAGTCCATAAAAAGGGACATAGATACTTATGATAAGCATCTAAAGGATTCCTTGAAAGTCTCTACACTCATGTTGGTTAACATGGAAGATAAGTTTCAAAAACAAAATGATACATTGGATGTTTATAAGATGATAAATACCCTGGAAAGGTTGTATTTAGATAAATCTAGACATAAAAGTTATGATGTGTTGAAGGATCCTTTTTGGTAAAAATGTTTGAAGAAATTTAGTATAAATTCATATACTTAATATTATTGGGTGCATAAATTACTTAGAGAGGATGGGTTCACCACTAATAATTGACCTGGCCACAAAATTCATTCTTTACTCACAACCCTGATGGTTCTGATAGTCTATTTTGAATTATATATATGAATGATTTCAACAAAAGTTTTCTCTATATATTCAATATCTTGATGATAGCTTAGAAATAAATGGTGAAGATCCCACTTTTTGTATCATTAATATTTTTTTCAATATTTTTTATTGATTTTAAATGAATGTCAATGAAATAGAAAGATTTAATTGATATCAATGTGTTGAAAAAGATATAAAGAAATAAGTTTTCAAAGTATCCAAGATTTACAAAACTTGATAAAAAGTGAATTTATATTGGATGAATTGGTGAATAAGAATGTAATCAAGTCTTATTAAATTAAGGATATTTTTTAAGACTTTTAGTTTAAAAGTCTGATGATTTTTGAACCATTATTAAGTTCAAAAACATGTGTCAATTTTTTTTGATGATGGTGCATTGTTTTCAACAAGGAAGAAGAAGTGGAAAACGTGCATATATGGATTTTCATGCCAAATAATTTAACGAATATCATAAAAAATATTATTTTTCATAAATAATAAAATGGAAATTCAATATAAATATTAATTTCATGAGAAATAGATAAATAGAATTGATGATTAAGTTGGTTTAAAATTTATATTGAGAATTATATGAAACCAATGTTGATGATTTTGGATTACTCATTATGAGAGTTTTCCAAAAAAAATATAGCCAACCATAATCCAACCAAGGGCCACCTCGAGCATATATATGGGACTCTAAGGGTCAACCATATGGGAGGAAGTTGACCTAGACAGCCCATGATTCTAGGTGAGGAGTTCATAGTGCCTACAATGACCACTTAGGGGAACAGTGGTATGGTGGATTCATAGTTCCCATAGAGTTACACACATTATGCATAAGAGGATTCACACTGTGGTGTGCTAGGGGGAGAGTGAGTTTCCCCACCCTATGTGGTGTGTGCTATGTTATAGATGTCAAACCCCATTACTGACTCAAGTAGTAAACAGCATGCTGAGATATAAAAATAATAACTTGACATAAGCATAGATTGATGTGGAACATGGGAATCACTACCACTGCTCAACCATATTAAAATGCTGAGGATATAAGAGTAATCATTCAATTCGATCGATCATAGACATATGATCACCATGATACTTCATCTTCTACCTCCATCCTCACTGAGGGTTCCTATATGTTGGATTTTTTTTCATATTTAGTGCTTCTACAACTAGATCTATGATCAATAATGTTGTATAAAATAAATCTCGAGAATAATGAGATGAGTTTCCTTGTATACAATCTTAATCTTTAATTCTTGTAATATTTCATTGTAGATGACACTGATGAATAAAAATTAAGTTATAGAAGGTTGTTTGTGCATTTGATATTCATGTATAGAGTTTGATCCAGGAATTTCCATGCATTTATCATCACATTCACATGATAATATCATTGTAAGGATTGGATGATCATGAAGTAAGTAACGCTAGGTTTTTTGGTGTCACGTTATAAGGAAACCCACATTCATTGAATATTTTATTGTTATGATCTATGGGGATATGAATATCAGCATTGACATACCATTATTTTTTAGCGTCTAAGTTGGTGAAGAAATGAAGAAAAGATAGTGATCCTCATCTATAAATATTTAATACCTGAGGAGGAAAACATTGTTTCCCCTCACGTTTCAACTAAGAGATCTTGTTTATCTGAAAAACATATCATCTCTAAGCATTATTTTTATATGAAGAGGAAAAGTGAAGTGTGATCAACTTGGATTCACAAAAAGGAGTGTTTCGCACTCATATATAACAAGATGGAGTTATCCAAGCCATTTGACTATGCAAAGTTGATTTGTACACTTATTTTCCTGAATAAGTATGCACTCAGTTGTATAAAGAACTGAATTATGTGATCCAATGATTGAATTAACTACTCCCACTTTGTTTTGGAATTTTTTTTTGAGTTCTAAAAAATATTATAGGTTTTCAGGAATAAGAAACAAATACTCTTTCATGAAGGAACCAGTAGTGTTTAAGGAAGTGTTATACTTCACTCTTGTGTCCTTATGTTAAGGGACAGTGAGTTTGTAGGAATATAGATTGCATAATATTATTGGTTTATGAAAATGAGTTAGAGAATTCATTCATGCATGAAATACATATATGCACATGTATAATAGGTTCATGAAACAAATTTATATTTATATACCCAAACCATTTCAAGAAAAACAAATCTGAGAAAATATAAGATATTCTAAAAAGGCAGTGAAGAATTTAATAAAAGCACATTAAATAATAATAAGAGTTTATATATGTTATAAGTTTTATTCATAACATATGAATAAAACTTTATGCATGAAGTAATTTGAATAAAAAAAAGTTGGGAATTCAAGTAGAATGTACTGACCACAATACATGAAATCTATTCACATGTTAGGTCAAAGTTTTTTTAAGGATACCTATTATAATGATTCTAAGATTAACATTAATTATTTTAATAACAAGAAAGTAATTTTTTGATTCTATAAAAACTTTATGAAGAATGGATCGAATGTACAGGTACTGTATTGAGTAGAAGTTATAAGATGGAATAGTTTCCCCAGATGAAAAGGAATCATATGATCAGAATGAAGAAGAGGGAGATCTAGTTTTGTCTATTTTGAACTTAAGAATAAATAAATAATAAAATAATAAAATAAATTATTATTCATATATTTTCATAGGAAGATTAATAATAATAAAGAGTATCTTTAAGTTTTTTATAGTGAAGAATAAAAAGAGTTACTTGCTCACTTATATGCAAGTAACAAGTGAAGAAGAATAAAGTGAATATAAAAACAGAATTGTGACATCCATAATAATTCTCAATAGGTGGAATAATTTCTTGGTGTTACAAAGTTCCTTAACAATAAGGTGGATACGGTCTTTAGAGGTAGTTTAAAGAACCAGTAAAGATCTAAAAGTTGGATGAGGAACTTCAGCATTCCAAGGAAGAGAATTGTTCTCTTACCCCTTAAAAAGTTTAAGGGACCCATACTAGGATAAGTATTATTTTCTTGAAAACCCATTGTAACTAGTATCTCGTTATATTGGAGAATTCATGTACTATTCCTCACCATATGTGGTAAGGACTAGATATGATTATTGAGTAGAGAACCTTATAAAAATATCATGTTCCATTATTTACCTACTACCATATACTTGAATATGATAGGGAAAATAGAATAAGATAATTAATATCCTAATGGGTCTAATAGGTAAAGGGATAAAAAGTTATAATGTGTTAAAAAGTTACAAAAACTGGTTCACCCCCCCCCCCCCATATCATTGTTTAGTATATCCCAAAGTGGTCCCCTAAATTGGTGCTAAAAACACAGTTTTCCTCTATTAGATTATCTATGTTGAAATTATTCTCTTTTTAATATTTTATTTTATTTCCTATATTAACAATTAATTTCATTTTTGGTGAAAATTAAATTATCTATGGGTAAAATTATATATCTACCAATACCATTTCAAATAGGATAAATAAAAAAAATATGAAGGATTCCCTCTTATCTAAATAAGAGGAAGTATTAATATCTCCAAATATTTCCAAAAATGAAGACATAGAATTATTATAAAGTAAATAGTATATGGCTTATGTTTCCACCACAATTATGGATATTCTCTCTACCTCAAGTGATCAAGACGTATGTGTTAGTTCTTTTCAAAACTATCCAGAAGATGATCCAAGAACTAATGGGAGTGACAACATGTTAATTGATTTTTAAAATTGATACATTAAAATATATGATGCATTCTTATCCCAAAGAATCAGTCTCTATTATCTATCATTTGTTTTAAAGCATGCGGGAAGATATTTCTCACTTTGAGGAGGATTCATAAGTAATGGAGAAGGCGTTAAAAGAAAAATTACTAGAATGTATAAATCTCTCCAAGAAGTTTGGATCCTTTAGAGTAGAAAGAGTAAATATTGAAATAAATTCCTCAGTGTTTGAATATGAGTGTCTTAATGAAGTTGAATATAAATATAGAGTCATTAATAAACTATAAAAAATATCCATGCATTTAAAGAATATTTGAAATATATAATTGATGTCAATGATTTATAATTGGAATAAAAAACCCATGAATTTTATAGAACATGACTCTTTTTTACAAAACAAAGCTAAAATGCATGAAGAGGAAGTTGAAATAATGAATAAGGTTTTTGAATAGAGGATGATTATGATTTAAGATCAGAAAAAACAACCCAAATATGAAATGTCTTGAATTGGAGGTTCAGTTGGCTAATATCAAGAAGAAACATATTGATACTTCACAAATGAAAGAGTTTTTTATTGATACAACACAATGTTCACAGGATTATCCTAAGATTAAAAGATCTCTAACATGTGATACAAAGATTATGAAATCAGTAAATAATCTATCTCAAGTATCTATGAATAAAAAGGTTCCATACATACTAACCTGTTAGAATTTTTCTAAATCAGTCTTCTTGAATAATGTAGGTAGGAAAAATTTTGTACAATTATGGATGATTAAATGTGATTATAATCCAACCACCATGATTATAGTGGATAGGATAAAGAATGTGTAATTTGGTTTCCCACAAAGAGACCAAAAATTTATGAATAAAACCCAAAAATATCATATAGAACAAAAAATAAGATCAAGGTGTATGGGTAAATGTTGGTGTTACACCAGATTCAAAAATTGTGTATTATATTATTAGTACAATCCTTTAAATTCAAAATCAAAAAGGAACCTCATGCCAAGGGTGATCAAGCCATAGATAAAGATGAAACATTTACTGGTTAAGAAAAATGTGTATACTTCAAATAAATTTGGTAAACTTAAATATATCTATGATACATGCAATGGGATTGGTCACAAGGTTCGTACATTCTCATCTCGACATGTATAAAATACTCTTAAGAAAATGATACCATATAAGGTGGTTAATAGATAAGAATAAAACTTATGAAATAATAATAGAAATTTTTTTAAAAATATCCTAAGAGAATTTCAGGTAAGAAAAGGGATAATACCTTGGATTATAAATCCAAGAAGTTTAATAAAAGTGTGGTATCCAGAAGAAATACTATGATGGATGTAACATGGAAGAATCCTTGTGGGGATAAAAACTTACTATCAATATTAAAAATTATTTTTTAGTTATTTGGCCAAAAGAATTTTAAATATTGAGGAAAATTAAATAATCATAAAAAAAATTTGGTAAAAAAGAAAAAAAATGGATTCCATATGAAGGTGAAGTTATGTGTGTGAGGTTCAACATCGCTGGAAACACTCCTAAAAATTGAGGTGATTTTTTTAAGAAGTTGAAAGCTACATTATGTGTTACAAGTGATTTAAATGATCTTTAACAAATAAGTTTCATACACATGTAAATTTAAGAAGTGATAATATTCACACAACCCCATTCATAATTGAATTTTACATGTGAAAGTGTAAATAATGGAGGAAATATATCAACATGGTTAAGAAAAATATCTCTACCATACTATTCAAATTGATAATCATGTAAGTATCCACCTTATTTTCTTAATATTTTTGTATTTTATTTGTTCTTATAATGTAGGTAATTTAAATTTAATCAAGTTCTTAGGGGGGAACCTGAGAAGTATTGAGAGTCGTCAATTATTGTAGTAAAGACGAATAAGTGACCATCTTTGAATGATTCCTCAATTATTATTTAAATAAAAATGTAATATATAATAATATTGGGTGAAGTTGAATAACTTTTTGTCATATCTTAGATAGTAAGGATAAAGAAAATACCATATTTTCATGATCTTATATTTGGTATCCTGAAGAATAAGTATTGATGAAGATCATCCTTGGTGAAGTTGTGAGAATTTTTAAATATTTAAAATCATAAGTTGAAGATACATTTTGGTATATTCACCATATTTAAACATCTTGAAATCTATTGATGTATAGATTCACCATTATGAATATGTTAAAATTTTTTCCCTTAATGAGGATACAAATAAAAAAATATAAAGAATCTTCCATAAAATATTATTTGACACAAATATAATTATTCTGAAAATTTATTATATATTGTGTCATTGGAAAAGGTATGTATTTTTTAATATAAAATTATTGGTTATAAACTATAATAAACTTGATACAAAGTATGAGTAATTGAATTAATCAATGATATAAGATAAATAGAATTTCATTAAGGCCTCATATCCTACTTGTTACACTTGAATGTTTTTTATCTTTTTGTTGAAGTTAGTGTAATATTTTTAGGTTGATTTTTCTTATAAAAGTTTAATATTTAATTTAGTATCTTCATCCTATAATAAAAGTAGATAACCCTTAAATTCAACTTTATGGGTTCTCATTTCATGAGGTATCAATATTTTAAGTTTCTAGTTTTTCATAGTTGTATGGATCCTTTAATTTTTGGTCTTAACATTTGGTTTTATCTAAATGGATGTTACTCAAGGGTTCATGGGGGTTTTGTGAGCATTCAGGCTTGGTCTATGACCCAAGTTCCTAGTTTTTAAAGAAATGGGTGAGGAACATTGTTAGTTTTAACCATGCACCTCAACCATATAGGCCATAAAGGTTGATAAATGGTTTATTTAACTATGTAAGATGGGTCGCATGGCTATAAAAAATCAAAAATTAATTATAGGTTCACCACACATGCTTTTTTCATGATTAGTATTAACCATGCACCAAGCCCATGAGGGGTGTATGGTGTGAGATTAGGCCAGAATCATGGTCGGTGAATGGTTTTTCTAACCATTTACATGAATTGTGTGAGGTCTGTCTCTTTGGTAGTGTCGTCCACACAATTGGTGAACTGTCTAGACAATTGTGTGTCCCTTTAAAAATTATGAAATTCCAATTTTTTCCTCCCTTCCTTTTAACCATTAAGATAATTATTATCCTCTCTCAAATGCATAGTAGGACACCAGAATGAGATCTCTTCCTTTTATCCTCCTAGGCATTAGTATATCTACTTCATTTGATCTCTGATTCAATTTTTTTCAGTCACATTGGATCACCCTTGGCTAGTCTCTCAATCCTCTTTCTTATTTTATCAATTTAATTCATCGTCTTGGATTCTATTTCCATGTGAGATCATATGATCTATTTTTAGGGTGTTTTTCTAGTTCTTTTAATTTATCTCATTCCAGCCCAAAATAGAGATCCAAAGTGGATGAGGATTCTTTTACCCATCTATAGTATGTGGTTACGTACTTTTCCCTAAATTTCTAGTTGTTTATATCTTCAATTATGGTTTCACATGCCATAATTTTCATGTGTTGCCTCTAAAATTAATACCTCTTTAGTTTATTAACTACACATTGACCTAGAAGTGTTTTGAGACCTTTTTACATGGTTGGATGCTAATGAACTCAACCCAAACCACCTCCCTTTTAGGGTAATTTTTATTATAGTTATTCACTACCATTCTTTCCTTGTTTTTAAACCACCTTTTGAGGTGTCTTTTTTTTATCTTCCTAATGAAATGATTAAATTTGATTATTTTAAATGAAATGTGAATGTTAAGACCATGTTACTTTTACCCTTAACATACAATTAAATTTATGTTGAGTTGTCTATTTATAATTAAATGACTAAATGGATTTAAATTAATTATAATTTGTGTGGATTAATCACATAGCTTTGATCATTTATTATATCATTCCTTGAGCAATGCTTGGATTCCAACCAAAATTCCTTGGATGGGCTCATAAGACATATTGAACTGAATTCACCTAAACTAGATCATTTATTACATTATGAATTGGGTGACACTTGGATTCTGATTTATAATGCCTTGGATGGGATCAAATGATAAATGGAACTATGTTATGATTGACTATAGTCTTGGACCTAAATCACTTTCAAGGTGTGTAATGCCTTAGGTGATAATTCAAATTCTGATATGAAATGCCTTGCATGGGAGCATAGGGCTCAATATGATTTATTTATGTGACCACTTAGTGAAATACCACAATAGGGTTTGTTCAATATATTATATACATGAATTACCCAATGTAGCACTAATGGTTTAGTTATTTTAAGGAAATAAATAGAATGTCTCAGATTATCTCCTCTGATTCGTCTTAATGATTACAGACCACCTTAGTTTTTTCCTTTTTCTCTAATAAATTTTATCCCTGAGGCTACTTAGTAATTATTCCTAGGGCTCACGTAGGACCCATTCGGGTGAAATTACAAGGGTAAACACCATTGAATTACCCTCAAATTCTAAGTTTTAAATTCCATTAAACTTGTAGAAACCATATAATTATTAGTGTTTATGGATGCCTTGGTTATATACCTCGGGTCCTGGATTTGTTTATATAAATTTAAATTATTAGAGACATACTATATTTGTCCAAAGTAGGTATTGGCATTCATGTATCCCGTGAGGAGCCTTATCCCTATGTAATTTATTTATTTTTCAATTTTACATTTTTTATACCTATACGCTATTCATTTTATTTTCATAAACCGAATATTATTAGACTATGTTGGCGGTGTCCTAATGAGTTTTACTCACACCTTATTTGGCTCATCATTTGGTACCCAAATAGACTTCATGGATGTGGGTAGGGATAAAGGGAATAACCCATCTATAAACGCTTGATTTTGGAACTAGGTTTGAGTATGGGAGCAGAGGACTGAGCTAGTTCTTGGGATGATGTTGGAGTTTAGATTTTTGGTCTTTTTGTACACTTTTTTATAGAAAGGAATTTTGTATGCCTAATCCCCATTTTTTTATAAACATTACACCATAATTTTTTTATATGATACTATTTAGAGTTATTCATGTATTTATTATCTGGATGATTTACTTTCACAGTCTAAATTATACTTCTTCTGTTGATTTATATATGATATATTATTGTTCCCCACTCTGATAAAAGGGGGTATAGTCTCCCCACTGTACCATTGTTGACCCTTACTACTATTCAACAACCTATGGAATATGGGGGGCATGCTTATGGCTATGTGGTCAATCAGGTTTGGTGACTTGTGATTGAACTGGGTTTTGGATGTCACAAAGTGGTATCAGAGAGGATTTTTTTCCTTTATAACTATTTTTGGTTGGTGTACAGGAGATTAGAAAGTGTCAAAATTTGGTAATCATCATGTTACTGAGAGTAGCTAAACTATATAAGGGGGAAAATCCAAGTTTCTAGGGATGAGACTTCTTATTCTAGTTTTCACCTATTATAGTTATATTTATTTTCACCATTGGGTGATGCACATGATTTTTGGAATTTTTTATGATTATGGATTTTTATCCTTAGACTGGTATAATGAAGAATCATTTTTCATGTATCATTATAGGCACCTAAGGATTTATAGGTTATGCATATATCATTCCATGATTATTTTACTGCATGCATTGCCTGCAGCATATTGTAAGTGCCTTGATAGATATATTGGTAATTGTACTGACATTTCTTATAGAAAATGGTGTAAATAATTGGTTACTTAAAGTGTGTGAATTAATTTAAATGGTGTTTACCTATATATATTGATGGTGGCTCCTTAACTAACCAATTATCACAAGTTTGAGTTATGTAACTATGGTTATACAAGATGAAACGTTATTTTATTTTGATTAAATTAATTCTAGTTATAATTTATAAATTAATGCCTCTATAAATTAGGAATAGTGATCTATATAATCAAATATTCACATATGGGTTTGTTAAATCCTAAGATCGGGTGTAAGGGTCTAGTTTCAACTACATGAATGCCAATTGTAACTTAAAAATCTTGGGTCTTTATAACTTGGGAACAATAATTCATCTAACTAAAAAATTGTATAAATATAAATGTTGTTAAATTTTAACTCATAAAATAATCAGTTTTTCTTCAATGGGGATTCAAATTATAAATTAAAGGTATTTTTCCCCTATAATTTTAAGTTAACACTATATATAAAAAAACCCATATGATTGGAATATGAAATCTTACTAGTACTCTGGCCTTAGTAGTGGGTAGTTTGGTTAGTGTTTAATAGGATAGTGAGGCATGTACCTATCATATTCCCTATCAGTATCATTATTATTTATATTTTTTGGGGGGTATGTGATTGGTGCTATAGATATATGTCTCCATGAAGGCCTTGACTTGTCTTCTAGGAAGGTAACGATGACCATTCTTCTAAAGTGGTGGGACCTAAACTGTATGTTGTGACACTATAATCACCTATAATAATACTTTCTCTTATACCTAGACTGGAAAATAATGCTCGGTATCAAGAAGTTTTCTTAGGATTATTTTTGTTATTGGAGGGATCTCTATGATAATCATCCACTTTAACAAAGTTGACATGAGAGTTCCAGAAGCACTATCCACCTACTTTCTAGGAATATGGTGTCCCCCAGGCTATTGGTCCATGGCTAGAGGCAATGCTATCTATCTTTAAGCATCTAGAGATGCCTCATAAAATTAGGGTCAAGATCATAGTTTATATGCTTCATGGATCCTCCAATATTTGGTAGGATGTTCTAAATCAGGCAGATCAGTACTGAGACATGGTCTGGATGAACTTCCAGACTATAATCTATGATTTATTCTTTTCAGAAACACTAAGAGCTAATTAAGCTAGGTAATTTATGCACTATGTGTAGAGTACTAAATCCTTTGTGTACTATTAGTATTTCTTCATTGAGATTCATCATTTCATATAGACTTTTACTAGTGATGATTTGTACAGGGTGAGATGTTTTGGGTATGGGATCAGGTATGTCATCCAATCATAGGTGAACATCTTTTGACAGGCTAACATTCCTAATATTGCAAACTAGACCCTTATCTATGAGAACAAATTAAGTGAAGATGAATGTACATTGAATGGTGGTTCATCATCAAGATGTGGAAATGGTATATCTAGTGGCAGGAAGAACCGCTTTGAGGGTTCTTGCTAGGGAAATTGTAGTCAAATTATACTCATGAGCAATTATGTTAAAGTCCAAAAGTAAAGGACTAATGATTCATTGAGTTTTTTCTTTAAATTAATGGAAAAAATGATTTTTTACATAAAAAACTTATATAAAATAAGTACTTTAAGAGTAAATTAATTTTAATAAATGGTATGTATTGTATATCTATTTTTGAACTCTTGAGATAAGATTGAAAACAATCATTGTTTAAATTAATGTGATGATGTTTTGATATACATTTTTTATGATTCATAAATATTTTATAACATGATTAAAAAATAATAATATTATAAAATTGGTTTTGTTTGTGCTAAACTGCTTATACAAGAATATAAAAGAATACTATTACACCACCTAAAATTTCATATTTAGTAAAGTATTATTTTCATTAAAATTTATAAACATAAAGAATACTATATATGATATGTAAATAACAATTTTTTTGAGAAATATTCTTTCTAAAAAAATTATTATTTTCTAAAAACAAAGTAGTTTTTATATCACATCATGATTTCCTAAAGAGAATATAACTTCTAAGTGACTAGTGATTGATTTTTTGGACTTTTTGAAGTTCAAATTTAACAAGTAAAAGATTATTCTAGTCAAAATATGTAAATCCCTGAACTTGCACTTTCGGATTCAGTACTAATACATGCTATGTATTTATTCTTTATAAAGGATAAAAGAAAAATATACAGTATATTATACTTTTTAGGACCTTTTCCAGAATAGATTTTGGAGGATTAGACAAACCATGCATTAACATTTACAACAAAAAAACATTTACATTTATTTAATTCCTTCTTCTTTATCTTATTATTTTCCCTTGAAAACTCTTTAGTACACATAATCACCTAAGGATATACATCAAAAAGGGGTGAGCTAAAATCTTGTTAAGAGGAAAGATATGAAAAATATAACAATCGTTGAGCACAATCATAACATAGAAAAAGGATCATGAACATGAGAGGAAACATTAATAAAAGACTTGAAATGTGACAATGTATAAAAAATAAAAAATCATGTCACAGTGGTTAACTACCACACATAGTTGTGAATAATGCTAGCATAATGTTCACACATAATTTCCCTTTACTCATGATATTCATCACTTTACCTAATGCATTGGAGAAATGTATCATTCTGGGCACCCCCATCACATTCAAACATTCATATTGAGCTATATAATTCTGAGCGCATCTGTCACATCATAATATTTACATTATCAAGCATGCCACATTGAAAATATATAAAACTTAAACTTAAAATAACCCACATAAATAAATGGTTTTCACATAATAAATAATACTTTCATAAAAATTTGGTCCCCAAAATAAAGAGGGAATATCATTCTTGACATATAACCAATAACCATGAGTGTAGAGTGAAACAATATTCAAGAAGTAAAAAAGGGTGTGTTTATTTGAAGGAAGAGTTCTTTTGGAAAACACTGGGATTTTATAATTTCAATTAGAGTACATGTATATCCCATAAAGGGTAATATAATGATGCATAAATGATTTTTAAGTAGTAAACATAACAAAAATGGAGTGAAAGAGGGAGAACCTGAAGAAAGTTGGGTTCGAGAATTTTTCCTTACCTTGTATTCAAATTCTTTCTTCACATTAATGTCATATATAACAACATTATATTAAATAATTAACAATTAAAAAACCTTACGTACATTAATATGGTTAATTATGGTTTTATTAAGTTATTTTATAGTCGTTTGGATGAGTTATTGAGTTTAAATACATTGTTCGGGAATGTTCGTTTTTATGGTTTTCTTGAGCGGTTCACGTGTATTCATAAATGGAAGTTCTTGTAGAACATGAATAAACATATATAACTGATATTTAATGTTATTAATTTTATTATAGTAGTTTAAATGATCTTAAAATGAATTATATTATATACCATGTGGATGAATCGTTAGATAATAATTTAATGATGATCGTTTGGGTTAATTCGGGCGGTTTTTCGACCACAACGAACTTATTTTGTTTAACCATTTAGTAATACGTACATAAGTTAGATAAATATAATTAAATGGGATATAATACATATAAAATAATATATTTTATCCATAAAAATGGTTTCATGAACAAATCTGAAGGTGGTAATGGAAAATGAAAATATGTCGTTCTTGAAGGTGATAAATTAACACCTCATGAACAACATTTTCCTTTCTAAAATAAAAAGAAGATGAGAAAGGGATTGGATGATATATAATCCCATTAGTATCAAAAAATTACCATATATATATGATACTGGAGTTACCAAACCATTTGGATAAGGATATGTGGGGATAAATTGAGAAAATAACTGGAATTGAAAGGAAATCAAAGAAAAAGAGAGAGAGAGAAAAATTACCTCTTGAATCCTCCTTAAGGAACCTCGGATTTGTCTTTGATGAGACCAGAAGCTCTTGGAATTGGGGGAGGGGCTATGGAGGATTTTTGGATAGAGTTTATACAAGGATTTAAGCTTGATAGGTGTTAGGAAATGATGGTGTGAAGGGTTGTATTTATAGTGGAGGGGAGAGGTGTTTTCCAAATATTATAATCATTAATTTATTATTACTCCACAAGACAAGGAATAGTGAGTCATACATGACTAAGTATAGTAATTTTATCATGTTAATACAAACCATATGTGCTTACATTAGTAGATCATCACCCATGGCTCTATAATTCATGAATTTAACTTATTTTGTAAATTATCATATTTCACTATTTATAAAAAAATCAAGTATTTTAGAAAAATCCCAAAAATTCACCCAAACTATTTTTCAATGTGTAGAATCTAAAAATGAATTCAATTTTTCAAAAATAATTTTCTAAATATGATTAATTTAATTTTTAATTAAAATCATAATTTATTTGAAAAATACAGATTTTAAAATTAAAACTGATTTCATAATGCTTTCAAAAATTACATAAGTTCTTATAATATTATATTAAAACAATAAGACATAGAATTTTTAATTTATGAAAACATTTTCAGAAAATACATTTTCTTTTGAATTAACTAATTAATTATAATTAATTATCTATGACATACAAAAATAAAAATACATTTACTACCGTCATATTATCGCTTATAAAATGCCCAGATTTTATTTAATCATTCATGGGTGAGGTATATTACTATTCATAAGGGTAGCTTACTATTAATAAGGGTAGGCTACTATTCACTAAAAATTAAGTTGGTCATATTAGACTCCAAAAAATTATTGATCGCAACTGTGTATGTCAGATTTTCGAAATTCAAAACATAGAAGTGAAAAAATTAAGTTTAGAATATAGGTTATAAATGTCACATAGTACTCATTATTTCATCTAAACGCATATTTTTTCCTTTTAAAATCTTGAGATGTTACATTCTACCCCACTTAAATGAATTGTGCCATCGCAATTCATTCATTGTACTTATAATTCTGAATTTATATATTGATAATTAAGTAAAACCACTTTCTTATGTGTACCTAAATAACTATAAATTTAATAGTAAAATTTAAAATGACAACATCGAATCTCCAAAGTTTTCTAGACTGTTCCTCTAATACCAATTGTAAAGCCCTGAACCTGCACTTCTGGATTTAGTACAAAAACATGTTGTGTGTTTCTTTTTTTATAAAGGATAGAACAAAAATACAAAGTATATTATACATTCGAGGACCTTTTCCGGTCTAGGTTTTGGAGGATTAGACAAACCATACATTAACAATTACAACACAAAACATTTACATTTATTTAATTCTTCTTCTATAGCTTTTTATTGTCCCTTGAAAACTCTTTAGTACACATAATCGCCTGAGGATATACATCAAAAGGGGGTGAACTAAATGCCCAAAAAGAGCATAGATATAAAAAATATAACAATGGGTAATCACAATCATAACATAGTAAAATTATTATGAACATGAGAGGAATCATTAATAAAAAACTTGAAATGTTTCAATGCATAAAAATTGAAAAATCATGTCTTAGTTGTTCACTAACACACATAGTTGTGAACAATGCTAGCATCATGTTCAGGCATCATTTCCCTTTAATCATGATATTAATCACTTTACCCAATGCATTGGATCACTGTATGATTATGGGCACACCCATCACATTCAAACATTCATATTTCACTATATAATTCTGGGCGCACCCGTCACATCATAATATTTACATTATCATGCATGCCGCATTGAAAATATGTCAAACTTGAACTTAAAATAACCCATGGAAAGAAATGGGTTTCAAATAATAAAGAATGATTTCGTAAACATTTGGTCCCAAAAATAAATATGGAATATCATTCTTGACATAGAACCATTAACCATGAGTGAAGAGTGAAACAATATTCAATAAGTAAAAAAGGGTGCATTTATTTGAAAGAGTTCTTTTGGAAAACACTAGGATTTTATAAAATCAATTAGAGAACATTAATATCCCATAAATGGTAATATAATGATGCATAAATGATTTTTAAGTAATTACCATACCAAAAATGGAGTAAAAGAGGGATAACCCAAAGAAAGAAAGTTGGGTTCGAGAATTTCCCCTTACCTTGTATTCGAACATTTATTCACTTTAATCTCCTCTATACCACATTAGATTCATTAATTAAAAATTTAAAAACCTTGAGTACATGAATATGGTTAATTAGTTTTTCATTAAGTTATTTTATGGGCCTTTGGATGAGTTATAGAGTTTAAATACATTGTTTGGGAATGTTCATTTTTATGGTTTTCTTGAGCGGTTCACGTGTATTCATAAATGGAAATTCGTGTAGAACATGGATAAACATCCAGAACTGATATTTCATGTTATTAATGATATTACAGGATTTTAAATGATATTATAATGAATTATATTATATACCATGAGGATGAATCATTATATAAGAATTTAATGATGATCGTTTTGGTTAATTCGGGCGGTTTTTCGACCACATCGAACTTGTTTTGTTTAACCATTTAGTAATATGTATATAAGTTAGATCCAGAACATTAAATAGGATATAATAAATATAAAATAATCTGCTTCAACCATAAAAATGGTTTCATTACCAGATATGAAGGTGGTAAAATATGAAAACATGTCATTCTTGAAGGTGATAAATTAACACCTCACGAAAAAATGTTTTCCTTTATAAAATTAAAAGAAGAAGAGAAGGGGATTGGATGATATATAATCCCATTAGTATCAAAAAAATAAATTATATATATTATAATGGAGTTACCATACAATTTGTATAAGGATAGGTTGGTATAGATTAAGAAATTAACTTGGAATTGAAAGTAAATTAAAGGAAGAGAGAGAGAGAGAGAGATAGAGAAATTACCTCTTGAATCCTCCTTAAGGCACCTTGGATTGGTCTTTGATGAGACTAAAAGCTCTTGGTAATTGGGTAAGGTCTAGAGAAGACGTTTTTACAGAGTTTAGACAAGGCTTAAATCTTGAGAGGTGTGAGGAAATTAGTGTGTGAAGTGTTGTATTTATAGTGGAGGGGAGAGGTGTTTTCCAAACATTATAATCATTAATTTATTATTTCTCCACAAGACAAGGAATAGTGAGTCTTCCATGACTAAGTATAGCAATTTTATCATTTTAATCTGAACCATATTTTCTTACATCAGCAGAACATCACCCATGACTCTATAATTCATGAATTTAACTTATTTTGTAAATTATCGTATTTCACTATTCTTAAAAAATTCAATTATTCCAGAAAAATCCCAAAAATTCACCCTAACCATTTTTTAATGTGTAGAATCCAAAAATGAAGTCCATTTTTCAAAAATAATTTTCTAAATATGATTAATTTAATTTTTAATTAAAATCATAATTTATTAGAAAAATGCATATTTTAAAATTAAAACTGATTTCATAATGCTTTCAAAAATTACATAAGTTCTTATAATATTATCTTAAAAAAAGAAGACATAGAATTTTTAATTTATGAAAACATTTTAGGAAAATAAATTTTCTTTTGAATTAATTAATTAATTATAATTATTTATTTATGACTAATAAAAATACCAATACATTTACAACGGTTATATTATCACTTATAAGATGTCCAAATTTTATTTAATAATTCATGTTTGAGGTATATCACTATTCATAAGGGTGGGTTACTATTCATGAGGGCAGGATACTATTCATAAGGGTAGGTTACTATTCATAAGGGTAGGTTACTATTCATAAGGGTAGGCAACTATTCACCAAAAAATTAAGTTGGTCATATTAGACTCCAAATAACTTATAGATCACAATCGTGTGCATCAGATTTTTAAAATTCAAAACACAGAAGTGACAAAATTAAGTTTAACAACTAGGTTATAAATTTCATGTAGTACTCATTAGTTCATTTAAACACATAGTGTTTCCTTTTAAAATCTTGATATGTTAAAAAATACAAAGTTAATTTCACTTGACATATTAAAAGGTTTAAGATATAATGATAAAGAAAAGATTTAAATGTTATATTAGTTACCCAGCCAAAGTCCACTTCACTTGATATCGAAAAATGTTTAGGATATGATGGAAAAATTATATTATCCACCATAAGATTTCAATGATTTATTATGGTGAAAAAAGTTTCAAGGATGATGAATATGTACTCATAAAAATTTTAAGTAGACAAATAATGTTATTAGTATCATAAAATTAGATTTTTTAGAGTTTAGGGGTTTGAATATGTTAAAGGAGTTGAACATTAGGAATATGATTCCTTAGGCTCACCATTATTCAAAATTTATTTCTTCATAGATATTACTCACTAAGGATTACAGTGGAAGATTATTGTTAGATGGTCACATAAAGAAGTGATAGTAATTATATATAGGTGTAATGAGTTAAAAAGACCCCATAAAGTTCAAAAAAATAGGATTTTCAGGTAGTCTGTCATATTTAAAATGATATATAGGTTCTTATGTATGGTTTTGTTAAATATTATTAAAAAAATTAATAATATAAAATGTATCATACAAAAGTTAATCTATAATTTATTTTTACTTCATGTTTTCTACATATATGTATATACATATATACATTTCATAAAGTATAATTATATTTGACCTCTCAAAATAAAACAATGAGTTATCCCTAACTGATTTTCAATATGTAGTATTATAATTAATGAAGAATGTTAAGGTTAACATGAGTATATCTCTTGTATCAGGATGTAGAATATACTCATGGGGTACAAAAGAGTTTTTTTCACTCGATGTAACATGAATCAAACCACATAGAGTGTCATATACTAGATCATTGGTCTATTTGGGTGCATTTTTCATATATATAGTCTCCATTACCTAAGGTTGGGGAGATACCTAGCATGAAAAAATTCTAGCTTTGATACCTTTGTTATACAATACTTGCGGCTTAACTAATCTGTGTGTAGTTTGGTATATTTTATATTATGTTATATGTAGGAGGTAAACTATGATGATATTTTTAGTCTCAAATAAAGAGTAAGAAAATTCATGGTCATACATAGAAGGTGCATATGATGTTTTTTTCAACATGGATGAGGGTCATGTGATGTGCTCATCTACTAGATAAATGTAATGGGATGTATTCAACAATTTTTTCAGTCTATACTCAGAGAGTTTAGAATATTTGAGAAGGATATATAGGATTGACATACATCTCAACCCCTAATTTCACAATGAATTAGACAAATGGAATGTATAAATATTCATGTATCATGTGATGTGGCTAGTGGAAACAAGTATAGAGATATATGTGTCTGATGCTGATCATATCAGAACCCTTTGTAAATTTATAATCATTTATTTTTTTCTAGAGACTTATCTTTTCTTATATTTATAGATTAATTGATTTATATTTGTCTTCAACTCTAAAAATTCTCATGGGGTAACATTTATGGTTTACTGAATGGGGATTGAGTTTGAATCATAGAGAAACTCTAAAAAATTTATAGTTTTTTACATAATAATTTTTAATGGTATTGTTAAATATAATTACATATGATGTAATATAAGGTGAAGTTAATTATAGGTTTCCAAAAATGTTTTGTAATATATCCAAAAAAATGGATATTATTTCTTAAGTTATCATATATAATGAGATATAAATTGAAACATCATGAATATATACTAGGAATTCGTCAAAGTGGGAGATTGATAAGATTATTCCCTAAATCATTTTGTATCATATAGTATGATTGGGTGTGTTTCTGAGTATAATACACCACCAGAAAAAGGATTTTATATTATTCTTTGAGTATATTATATTTACCAACATGGTGATATTATTTCTTGGTAGTTTGTGTATATCATATTATATAATATCATTGATTCATCACACCTAGTATTGAACAGTTCGATACTCTTGACACATCCATGATGTATGTATCCATATAAAATTAAAGGGTTAGTGTTCAAGGTCTCCTAAACATCAACTATCATTAACTAAATTGTTTCATGGGATAAAACATAAGGGAGAGTTATGGTTGTGAGTTATATGTGATGTAGCTAAATCTATTACCTATAAGTTTATGAAATATACATGTAATTTCATGATGTGATTTCAAGGATTGAAGATCATCCTCATATACAATATAAAATAGTTTAAGTATAGTGACCCATACTTTTCATACATAAATATTAGATCTTATTAGATGAATATTAAATACATAATATTAAGATCCTTTCCATAATTATATAGGTTTAGTGTCTTTAGAAAATTTGATACATAAACAACTTATTGATAAGAGATCTATATCATCTTATAATAAGTTCTTCATAACTAACAACCTTCTTAGAAATATCATACAAAAAACTTTTCTACATTACCTAGGGAAAGGAAACATAATAAAGGGTGAGCTTAGATACTCAATAAGGGTAAACAAGGGAGATATCAATGATCACTTAAACATAACATGAGAATATGGGTATTATAACATGATCTTAACATTAGAAAACCATACCCTACATATCATATATCATAATCATGGTTCATGGAATAAATCTTTATAGTTTATAAGACATGAATCATAAAGGAATCAAATAACATGAGTTATGATAGCATAACATTAGCATAGAACATAAGTTAATGGAATACACATAAGTATATAAAATCATTTATTTAGTCACGAATCACTTCTAAGACTATAATAATGGATTGGGTTTAGTCCCCATTTTATCATATCCTTATTCAAGGTTCACTCCCAAGACTATCATAGTGGACAAAGTATCTTACTGAATGAGGGTCACTACTCATTACAGTTCTTATTATCTCATTAGATATCCATCTATACCCAATGAATTATAGGACCGCCCATTGAATCAAGGAAATCATACATATGTATTCCAAAAGATCATAAAACATTCATCATATCATAACCCATGTAAATAAAATGGGTTTCATAAACATTTCATCATATCATAACCTGTATAAAAGAAATGGATTTCAAAAAGGTTTTATCATAACTTAATTAACCCAAGGGAATGAAAAGAGTTTCTTATAATCATATTTAAATCCTCGTCATCATAATTCATACAAATAATGAAAGTTGATAGCATTATTGGATCATATCACTAGTAAATTATTAGTAATAATAAAGGATGTAATCATAAATGAAAATACCTTTAAAATATATGTATAATATTTCTTAAAGAAAATATAATTTTTATATTTACATAACTTATTTATAACCTAAAAAGTTCCCAAACATTGATTAAAAAATATTTATAGAAAATAACATCTTAAAATTATAAAATAATATTAAAATCATTGATCTTTCATGGTGGAGGGAGATTTTGTTCCTGTTGTTTATGTTAAAACAAATATTCCTTTCTCATTTTTTAGTATAAAATCAAAAGTACCTCATTCAAAAAATAACAATATGATTCCTTTGAAAAAAATGTATTAAAATTAAAACATGGTTAAAATTTACTTTAAAATTTTATAGAATAAAATTAAAAACATTCATGAAAACATTTTTATAAAATATGTACGTAGAAGAAAATGATTCCCAATCTAATAGTAAAACAATGTTTGTTTTCCTTAAAAACATTATTTTAGTATCTTGATAACATAAAGAGAGGAAAATGAAAGTAAAAAATTAAATATTTTTAAATAACTATATTAAAATAAAATTCATGAGATTATTGAGAGTTATAGCCAAAAATTTCATTACTGGAAACTTAATCATAAACAATCCCCGAAAACAATGAGATTTAACATAAAACCATTATCTTGAGTTCAGCTTAGTTAAAAATTGATTTATTATCCTATATAATAAATTTAAATTTATTATAATTATTTAATATATTCATTTACATACTTATAATATCATATATTATCCCCTTAAAACATTTAAACACTCATTTATTAATAATTCATTGTTAAAATCGTTGTTTTGGGTGTTAACTGTTACGTTGTTCATGAGAATTTTGGTTAGGTAGTTATAGAACTTATAATTTGATCATGGTTCCATAATATCCATAATTTTATTAATGAATTAAATATCATATATATTCATTATATATATTTATATTCATCCAAAAAGTATAGAGATATAAAAATGAATTACACCATTCATGGAGACAGTAGGTCAAACGTATGCTTGAACGTTGTTTTAACTTTTTGACGGATGGAAAAAAATGTAAACAATAATTAACCTATATAGAATCATTATTATATCATATATATCATATATATTAAATAGATCTATCCTTGTTACCATATAATTATAATTTAAATGAAAAATTTATTACATCGCTTTGTGGGGGTGGTAGTCCACACGTACACACGAGCAATGTTATCCTTTTCCAACGAATTGGAAAGTAAGAAGGTGGATATTATATTATAATCATATAATCATAATAATTTCATAAATATAATTTAAAGATATTAAACTCATCTTAATACCCATCCATGAAATATGGTGATGAAAAATGAATTGTATCGCTACGTGGTGGTGGTTGTCCACATGTACAGATGAGTGATACTTTCACTTCCCATTTGATGGAAAAGAGGGTGGATAATGTTGGTTCCATAATCAAAATAACATTTAATTATATATAAGATACTAAATTTATTATTTTATGATGAATTTTATATATTTATAGGATATATAAAAATAAATAAATTGAAAGAGGTCCAGTACGAAGATTGCCTCCTCTTCAGTAAGCCTGCTTTAGATCCTTTCTTAAAGAACCTTATAATGGCCTTTTAATAAGACCAGAACCTATAATTAATGTCTATAGAATATTATAATAAAATTTGGAAGGTTTTTATCAAAGTAGATTGCTCAATGAGGTGTAAATTAAAGAGAGAAGGGGTGTCTGTTTATAAGGGAGGTAAAGGACACACATGGAATTACCAAAAAGATTTAAATATAATTAATGTATTTATCAAGTATAATGATTCCAAATAGATATTAATTAGAATAAAAAGTTTATATGGTAAAAATATCATTATAAAATTAAATTTATATAGGTATTTATTTCATTTTAAACCTTATCTTTTGGTTTGACCCCATCATTAACATATTTTAATCTTAATTGGGGTAATGAATTTTTCAATATTAAAGGGTTATAATTTTACTTATAATGTAAAAATTGGATCATAAATGGAAAATGTGTGACATTTTAGACCATTTTCATCCTAATTTTTATCAAGAAAGTTTTCTATGATTTTTAAATAATTTAATATAATATTATTTTTCTTAAAATATCTTTAATGTCATTTCTAACACTATTCATTTAATTGTACTATAAAGGCATCAAGATGGATATATAATTTAAATATAAAGCTTTCAACCATACCTAATATATTATATTCATCAATAAATTTTTTTTAGAACTATAACTCAAAACAAATATTACTTTTAGAGTTATAAAAAAAGTTACATAATTTTTCTACTGCTTGAACAAAATTGTGTCAACGTTGTCTAAGAATTTAAGGTAAGTATTTCATTACTAAAAATTAAAAATAAATTAATATGATAAATAAAATTAGTTTATATTTCAAATAAACAATAATAAATGGACTTTTCCTTTTTTATCCTTATGTAAAAAAATAGATATTAAAGTTAAGATAGTGATATTTTGGAATTATCTTTACTTAAAGTAATATAAATATCATTGTAAAGGGAAATTGGTTCCAAAATGAAATAAAATTGAAACAATTATGGAAATATATGAAATAAACTCATCCAATAGGATAAATTAAAATGTTTTAGAAATTTTAAATCCTTATCCCAAAATTTTAACCATGTTTTACCCATTTTACCCTTACTGGGGTGAAAAATATTTATAAAGATTATTATTTACAATGAGAAAAAATAAAGGAAATAAATTTAAAAAAAATTGATCCTTTAAATTCCAAATATAGAATCCATTTTTCAAGATTCTATTTTTATAATTGGAATAAATTCATTTTAAAATTAGTGCACAGAACGTGATGAAAACTGTTTTTTAGAAAAGTACATTTTTAAGAAAAAAACTCATACTATTCTTATCACATGCCTTGAAAAAATAATAAATGAATGTTAAAAACTGTTAATGAATATTTAATATAAAAATTTCATTAAAATCATTCACTAATAGTGATTAATTTTATTTATTATGATAAAAACACATTTTGTGAATAAAAATATTTTTCAGAAAAATGCCACTTTTACTTTCAAATGATTTTTATTTTCATTTATAATCAAATTATTACCAATTAATTAATTATATACATGTTTAAACAATAAATGTTTCTAATTTTAGTTAGTATTATTCATACATTTCAATCCAACGGCTAGGCAATAATTGTATATTGTATTACAGATCATTTAAACTTAGGGTTATATGTATTACATGCTATAGAATAAAGTAAACTTATTTAAAGATAAATATATCATAAAATATAGGGGTAATGCATTATACCCTCACCCCCAATGAATTTATCCCTTAAAATTCTATCACTTTGATACAAACAAATGAGGATATCTCTATTTCATCACATCCTCGGGTCCCTAAGTAGCTTCTTCAAATTTTTGATTCCTATAAAGAACTTTAACCAGGTTAGTAATCATGTTCTATAGTAAATTATCTCAATGGTATGATATTTATATATTTTTTTCTTAATAGGAAAGATTATATTCCAACAACGCAACCTCTAATTCAGTACATGTGATGGATCAGGTATTTAATTCCTCATAAGAGATACATGGAACACATCATATCCTTGAGAGATGTTTGGTGGAAGAACCAATTGATAAGATACAATCCTTACTAGATCAAGAATATTGAAAGGGCCAATATAATTGGGGATTAGATTACCATTCTTTCTTAATCACATAACCTTCTTACATGGATAAATTCATAGGAATACCATCTCACCAACTTCAAATTAGATATTTCATCGATGATTATAAGTATAACTTTACTATCAAATATGAGTTTCCTTTATGTGCTACTTAATGGATTTGAATTTCTCTATTATTTACTCTGCTAGGTAAGTTTCCAATATCATTATTTCACTTAATTCATTATAGAACATTTTAAATCTACACTTCTTTCTATATAGATATTCATAAGGAGCTATATTAATTCTTAAGTTAAATCTATCATTGCAGTAAAACATGACTAGAGGAAGGTTTTGATCCCAACCACCTTTTAAATCCATAGAATAATTTCTTAGAATATTCACTATGGTTTGAATAGTAAACTCAAACTTACCATCTATCTATGGATGATAAGTATCACTAAAACATAATTTTGAATTGAGATCTTATTGAATACTTCACCAGAACTTCGAGGTAAACCTCAAATCCTTATGAGATACAATTGAATGTCATTCTCCATCCAACCGTACCACTTAATTAATGTATATTCTAGCATGATTTTTAGGAGAAAAATATAATCTAATATTAATGAAGTGTTGTGAATTTTTAAGGTTATCAACTATAACCCAAATAACATTATGGACTTTATATTTTTTGGGGAGTTTGGTGAAAAAATACATGGTTTTTTCCCATTTCCATTTTGGTATGGGTAATGTTTATAGCATACTCTTATACATATGTCTCTTAAACTTAACTTGTTAACATACCATGTACTAAGATATATACTCTACAATATCTCTCTTCATGTTATCCCACTATAAATACTCATACAGGTCTCTATACATTTTCATAATTCTAGTATGAATAGAGAATGTCGAACTATGATATTTATACAATAGCTCCTTATTCATGTATGGTATTGATGGGACACATACATAGTTCCTAAACCTTATCATTTCATCATAATCAAGGTTGAACTCTGGAACATTTCTCACCTTCCTTTATATATCTACATCTTATTTTTGTTCCTCTTTAATCCTCACAAGGATAGATGGTTGAACATTAATATGATAAAGATAGGATATGTACCATTTCCTTAGGATTTTAGATTTCATATTATAAAAAACAATATGTATTAGCTCTCTTTCACTCCTCATCAGGTACACACTAGCATGGCCCATCTAACTCAGATAATCGTCCACCTTGTTCATCTTCCCAATGAGTTAATTTATTGAACATTCATAACCATTTATGATCAGTATATATGTCATACATTTCTCCATAATGATAATTCCTCCATATATTTAATGAAAAAATTACTATAGCTAACTCTCAATCATAATTTGTGTAGTTTTTCACATGACCTTCAATTATAATTGGTCATAAGTTGTCACCGTATCATTATACATTAGAAATCATCCTAGTACCTTCTTTTATGCATCACTATATATCACAAACCCTTCACTACTACATGGTAGTGTAAGAATAAGTGTGTTGACTAACCTTTTCTTGGGTTCCTTAAAAAAATTCGCATTCATCTATCCAAATGAACTTTACACCCTTATAAATTAACTTAGTTATTATATTATATAGCTATGATAAATTCTTCACAAAACATCAATAATATCCATCCAAACTAAGAAAAATATGTATTTAAGTCAAAGTAGTTTTTCTGGGACAAATTTTAATAACTTTCATCATTAATGGATCCACTGATATACCCTCTCTTGAAATTATATGACCCAAAATGAAACTTTCCATAACCAAAATTCACACTTGGTAAATTTTTCATATAGATTATATTTCCTATGGGTATTCAGTATAATCCTCAACTAATATGAATACTCTTATTTACTCTTAGAATATATAAGAATGTTTTTTATAAATACTACCAAAAACTAATCTAGCTAATCTATAAATAATATATTCATTAAATATATGAAAATAGTAGGGTATTAGTAAGACTAAATGGAATTAATAGTGTCCATACCTCATATAGAAGTTTTTATTAGGTATTTTTTCACTTTTTACCCTAAAATTGTAGTATTCAAACCAAAGATCATTCTCGGAAAAATATTTAGGTCCTCATAATTGATCGAACAAATTATCAATATGGAATATAGGATTATTATTATTGATTTTCATCTTGTTAAGTTCTTGATAATCAATTAAAATTTTAATTGGTCCATATTTATTATTAACTAAATTAATATGTGTACCCCAAGGTGACACACTTGGATTAATGAATCCCCTATCAATATTCCCCTAGATTTTCTTCTTTAATTTTTTAAAATTCAATAGGAGTCATTCTATATAGATTCTTTGAAATAGGTGTATCATCGTGTATGATTTATATAAAAAACAAAGATTCACAATTTAGAGGAAGAATAAGAAACTCTTCCAGAAAAACACCAAAATACTCTCATACAATAGGTATATATTCAATGTTGATTTTCTCCCCAACCATTTGAGATAATCACCCCTTTTTTAATAGGAATCAAGACCAATGTAATGGATTTAATTTCCATTGGATGTTCATATTTATAATTTCACTAATATATGGTCATAATTTTGTTTAGAATATCAAATGTGATAACCCTTATATGTAAATTGATGTGGGAATTGTCTAAAGAAAATAAATACATGCCCAAAATAACATCTAATTAAACTAGAATAAGAATAATGATATTTATAGGAAGAAAATTCCCACAAAAATCAATTGGATAAGAATCATAGACTTGATATGTGATCATCTTACCATTATAAATTTTCACTGGTAATTCAGCATCTAATTTTTGGGGTGGTATTATGAGACCCTTATAAAATTATTTAAATATAAAAGAGTGGGTAGATATATAATAAAATAATACATTAGAAGTTCTAGAGTGAATGGTAAGTGTACCTTTCACCACTTTGTTATCATACCCCATATTAGTAGTAGTAATTGTAAGAGATTCCCCATTGTCTCTGAGATTAAGATTTTGCTAACATCATTCATCGTTATTAAACTTTTTATTTGATCACTAGTTCATATAATTCTGATAATACTTATATTTGAAACACTGGAGTGTGGGTAGTGAATTTTTTGGTGATTTATCTCTATCATTAGCTAACTTATTCTTTGAATATATTTGAAATTAGATTTCCTAATGACCTTTTTTTCACACATAAAACATTTACCAATTCCCTTAATATAGTTTCCTTCATGTTTCTGTCAACACTTAGATCATAAAAGAAATACCATCTTATTATCTTCATGGTTTTTAAAATTACCATTTAATTTTATCTTTCTTTTCTTATTAAAACCATGAGGTTGAGGGGTAATTAAAATATTTATTTCCTCATTGATGAAACATTGAATGATTTCTCTATTTATACTAAATTACATTATGGTTAATGCCCTTTATAGACTTTTTTTTAAGATACTAAAGAATAAATCAACCACACTTTTAGGTTAAATGATAATGCTCGAAGTTTACCTCACAAGTCATGTAAAATTTGACTCATAGGTACTAATGGATTCATCATCCTTCTACTTTATATCAATATATTAATTATATGAGGAAATTACTTATTGAAAAATTATCTCTTAAACTCATCCCACCCCATGGATTAAATTTCTTCCCATTAACTCATGTTCTTGATAAGATTACACTATTGATCTACTTTACCTTCCATGTGATAAACATACAAAATAAATTTTTCTTATTTTAAACACTGGATATTAAAAAATATCTTTTCAGTGGTATATATCAGTCTCTCATCAAATAGTGGATCAAAACACCCACTAAAATAAGGTGGGTGTTTCCTCATAAAGGACTCAACAAAACATTATTCCCTCTTTTTCTTGTTTATAATATCAGCATGATTCATGGATTGAGAAATTTGTGTAATAATATAAACAATATTCTTCATTCAACCTCCCTAAACATTTGGTTTATCAAGAGGAAAATAATTTCATTTTCCATCATATTCATCATTGAAATATTTTCTTTGTGTTACATCCATTGACTAAAACAAAAAAATCATAATGTGAGTGATAATAATCATAGTAGAAACCCCCATAATCTCTATCTTACCCAAAATTTAATATTATATCTTATATTTAAACTTATCCCCAGGTTTCTCACTATATATTTATCATCCTAGTTTCCAAAGGAAGCTAATCCTTTCTCTGATACCAACTATAGTGACCCATAATTTTCAGACATAAATATTACATCTCATTATATGAATATTTAATATATAAAATATGATCCATGCTGGAATCATTTAGGTTTAGTGTCTTTTGAAAAATTAATATAAAAAAATTATTCATCAGATATCTATATCATCTCCCACTAAATTATTCATAACTGACACCCTTCTTAGACATATCATACATAAAAAAATTCATAACTTGGGGAAAGGAAAAATAATAAACAGTGAGCTCAGATTCTCAACAATAGTAAATAAGGGAGATTTCAATGGTCACTTAAAAATAACATGGGAATAAGGGTATGTGAACATAATATTAACATTTAAAAACCATACCCTTCATATCATATATTATAATTTTAAATTGTGGAATAAATCATGGAAATTCAAAAGGCATGAATCATACAGTAATCAATGAACATGATCAAGGAGAGTATAACATCGGAATAAGATATAAGTTTTTGGAATACACATAATCATAGAAAATAATTTATTTAGTCAAGGGTCACTTACAATACTGTCATATTGGATTGGTTTCACTATTAATTCCATCATATCCTTAGTAAGTGTTTGATCCCTAAGACTATCGTAGTAAACAAACTCCATCACGGAGCTATTTTCACTCCTCATTTAAGTCCTTATTATCACAAGATATATCCATCTTTACCCAATTCGTTGGAGAGATATATAATTATTATCCCACCTATCACACAATGAAAATAATATATAGGTGTACCAAAATATCATAACACATTATTCATATCATAAATTCATTAATAATTTTATCATTTTACATTATCATAACCTTTGGAAAATAAATGGGTTTCAAAATGGTTTCCCCATGAATTAATTAACCCATAAGAAAGAAACTAGTTTCATATAATCAAACTTAAATCATAATCATAATAATCCATACAAATAATTAAATTGGATTGTATCATTAGATCATATCCCTGGTAAATCATATGTAATATCAAATTATTTCATATTATATGAAAATACCTTTAAAATATATCTATAATTTTTCTTGTGGACAATACCCTTTTTATTTTAAAATCACTTCTTTAAAATATAAAAATGTAAAAAATATTAAGGAAAAATTTTAATTTGAAAACAAAATTGTAAATTTATAAAGGTATTTTCAAATCATTGATTAGTTATGTTGGTGTGAAATTATGTTCATGTTGTCTATGTTAAAATAAATATTCCCTTCACTTTTTCGGTAAAACGTCAAAAGTACCGCGTTTAGAAAAAGGAAAAAATATTCCTTTGAAAAAAAATTAAAAAAATTCAAACATGGGTAAAAATTAGGTTAAAATTTCATAATATAATAGTAAAAACATTCTTGAAAACATTGTTAGAAAACACGTACATATAAGAAATGGATTCTCTGATCGAATAGTAAAACAATGTTGGTTTTCTTTAAAAAAATTATATCGAAATATTGAGTAATTAAAGGGAGGAAAATGAAAGGAAAACATATAATCTATAAAAATAACTAGAGGATAATAAAAGAATATATTATTGAGAGGTATATCATGAAATATCATCATTGGAAACTTAAACATAAATAATCTCGGTAAACAACAATATTATAACATAAAACACTTACCTTGAGTTAAAATCTATTAGAAAGTAATTTTTCATCTTATATAATAAATTTAATTTTATTATAATTTTATAATAGATTAATATTCATACTTATAATGTCATATTTTATGAACATATAACATTTCAACACCCATTTATTAAAAATCCCTTATTAAAATCATTGTTTTCAGATGTTAACAATTTTATTTTTCATGAGAATTTCAGTTTAGTAGTTCTAATACTTGTACTTTGATCATGGTTTCAAAATATCTAGAATTTTAATCATGATATAAATATCATATATATTCAGTATATATATATATATATATATATATTCATCTACAAAGTATTGAGATATAAAAATGAATTACATTATTCATAGAGATGACAGGCCAAACGTACGCATGAAAGTTGTTTTCACTTTTTGACAAATGGAATGAAAGAAATGTAAATAATAGTTCACATTTATATAAAATTAATTATATCATATAAATTATATATATTAAATAAATCTATCCTCATTGCCATCCAAGTAAAATAGAAATAAAAAATGAATTACATCACTTCTTGGAGGTGGTAGTTGACATGTACGCACGAGTGACGTTATTGTTTTCCAATTGATTGGATTGTAGGATGGTATGTATGATATTATAATTATAGAATAATAATAATTTGATAAACATAATTTATATAAATTAAAACCATAATAATATCAATCCAATAAATATGGTGATGAAAAATGAATTGTGTCACTATGTGGAGATGGTAGTCTGCATGTACACACAAGTGATACTTTCACTTCCCATTTGATAAAAAAGAGGGTGGATAATGTTTTTTACATAATAATAATAAAATTTTAGTATATTTAGTATTATTATTTTATTATTTTATTATTAATACCATATATTTATAGGATACATAAGAATAAATAAATTGAAATAGGTCGGGTAGGAAGATTGCCTCTTCTTCAGTATGCTTCATTTAGATCCCTTGTTAATAAACCTTGGAATGGTATTTTAAGAATACTAGAACCTATAATTCTTGTATAGATAAGTTTATAAAATAATTTGGTAGGTTTTGGTAGATCTATATGGATCAAGGTGGTGTAAAGAAAATAGATAAGGGGTTTCCTTTTATAATCGAGAGAAATGACACACTTGGAATTACTAAAAATATTTAAATATAAATAATGACTTGATCACGTATAATTATTAAAAATATATCCAAATTATAATAAAAAGATTATATTTTCTAAATATCATCATCTAATTAAATTTATATAGGTTTTTATGTCATTTTTAACATTTTTCTTTTGGTTTAACCCCTTCATTAACCAAGTTTACCTTTAAATGTGGTAACGACTTTTTCAATCTAAAGGGGTTATAATTTTACTTATAAGTTAACAATTAGCTCATAAATGAACAAGGTACGACCTTATAGGCCATTTCTTATAAAAATTTTGCTCTTTCAATATTTTTATGATTTTTAAATAATTTAATAAAATATTATTTTTCATAAAATATCATTAATGTCATTTTTGACACTATTCATTTAATTTGACATTAAAGGTATTAATATAGATATAAAATTTGAAAATAAACCTTAAAAAATCCTTAATATTTTATATACATATATAAAATTCATTGATAACTATAACTCACCCAAAAATATAACTTTTAGACTTTTTAAAATCATTTACATAATTTTTCTACAGCCTGCACAAGCACTATGTCAGCATTGTGTAAGCATTTAAGGTAATTATTTCATCACTAAAAATTAAAAATAGATTAATATGATAAAAAATAATTCATATTTAAAATAAAAATTTAGAATCAAAATTATCCTCTTTTTGTCCTTACGTAAAAATATGGTAGATATTAAAGTCAAGAATGTGATATTTTTAGAATTTTATTTACTTAAAATAATATAAATGTCATTATCAAGGGAAATTGGAAACAAAATTACATATATTTGAAACTTAGATGAAAATATCATAACTATAATCATAATATAGGATAAAGGAAAGTGTTATAGAAATTTTAAATCATTATCCCAAAGTTGTAACCTTGTTTTACCTGTTTTACCCTTACCAAGGTGACAAATATTTGTCAAGGTTACTATTCATAATGACCAAAAATAAAATATAACTACTTACCAAACATTATCCTCCTAATTGAAAATATGAAATTTATTTTTCAATATTAAATTTATATAAGTGTCAAAATTTTATATTAAATTAAGTGTGCAAAACATGATGAAAACTATTTTTTAGAAAAGTAAATTTTTAAGTATAAAATTGGATTTATTCTTATATCATTCCTAGAAAAGATAATTAGATAAATGTTAAAACATATTATTTAATATATATTATATAAATTTCTTTAAAATAATTCATAAATAGTGATTACTTTTTTATTAATATAAAAACGCATTACATGCATAAACAATTTTTTTAGAAAAACACACCTTTTACTTTCCAATGATTTTTTTGTATTTATAATAAATTTATAACCAGTGAATTCATAATATACATGTGTATACCATACACTAACCATAATTTATTCATTACTATTCATACTGTTCAATCCAAAGGCTAGGTGATAACTGTATACTACATTACTGCCCATTTAGAATCGAGATTTTGTGTATCGCGAGCTATTGAAGAAATTAAATTTATTTAAAGATAAATATATCATAAAATAATAAGGTGTTCCACTAAGAGTTTAAGTATTTTGTGTGAAAACCTCTTGAAATTCTCTTCTTGAAAACTCTCCCTCCCAAAGCTCTCTCTATAACCTTCTTCTCTTTTAACATAATAGCATATTAAGAAGGTATGAAGATCCCAAACTAAATTCATTTTAGTGATTCAAATCTTCTCATGGATACACACTAGATGGAACAACCATTTGGTTGTTCCATAGTGATCCTTATCAAACAAAGGAGGATAGAAACAATAGTAACATTTTTACAGTGAAAGTTATGAAAGATTCCATTTCCAGTATTATATGATTTCCATTTTGAAAGTCTGCTAATTTAGTGTCAAGATTTATTAATCACTTTCACTACTTTGATTAATGTTTAATATATTCTAAGAAAACTTTCAATATTGTGGCTCCATAATCATGCCACCACCTGATCACTGTTGCAGTTTTATTAACTATGGATATCATCACGACTATATCTTCCTCAGTCATATGATTTGTTAAAGTTTCACTATATGAAAAAGAAGATTTTGTAGTGGTTATAAAAACTACCACTAAATATTTTTTAGCAGTGGTTAAAAAAATTGAAAAATTTGAAATTTTTAATATTATTATTTATTTAATTTTATTGGCAGTTTTCAAAAAACCCTCTATGGAATTAATGATAATCAAAAAATATTATTAATAATTTCTTAAAATTATAATTACTTCTCAATAATTAATAATTATTTATTATTTATTTATTATTTATTATTTAATAATTATAATATAATATTTACAATCATTAATTATTTATTATTTAAAATTTTAATAAATTATTATTTATTAATTATTAATTACTTATAATTGTTATTTATTAATTATTGAAAAAATAAATTATTTACCAATTATTTATTATTTAGTTATTATTAATTATTTATTAATTATTAATTATTTCGTAATTACTAATTATTTAGTAATTATTAACTATTTTCTAATTATAAATTATTAATTAGTAATTATTTATATATGAATATATTTACATATAAACCCACACAAACACACACACACACCTTCATACATAGATACATATATATATTTATTTATTTATATATCAAAAATGTGGCTAAAACTTCCTCACATAACTAATGTTTTAGGAAAAGTTAAAAATCAGACTTCAGCTTCAAATAACCATAACTTTTGATTCATGTGTCCATTTATACTCTGATATCTATCAAATCAAAGCCTACAAAAATAAATATGATCATATTAGGTATCAATTTGGTAATAATTAATTAAAAACAATTATTACTGTTCTAAGAGAAGTTGGAAATAGTAATTCAACTTCAAACGACTGTTACTTTTGATCCTAGGGTCCATTTGGTTTTGGTGGCTTGTCAAATCAAATATTATAATGAGATATGTAACATTTTGTATAGGGGGATTGTATTCTATTTTCCATTGTCAAAAGTGGTCTAAAAGGCCTCCAAAATTGAGTTTTAAGTTAAAGTACTCTAATTTTAGATCTTTTGATGTCATTTTTTCTTCGTTTAAGAGGATCTTATTATCCTTTTTTTGTGGGGTGTGAATTTATTCCTTGGATTTACATTTCTATCGATGTGATGTTGTTCAAATTTTAGTTGTCTTTCCTCTTTTGGTGATTTGTTTTTTGATGTGTCTTATGTTCCAGAGATTTCTTTATTGGTCATGGACATTTCTTATGGTGGTATTTTCAAGGTTAAGAATTGTGTGTGTGTGTGTGTGTTTATAGAAATTTATATGTTTGTGTGTCTTTGTCAATTTATGTATATTTATTTATAAATTTTTATGTGTTTATTTCTATCTATGTGTAAAAATATATATGTGTGTGTGTGTGTTTGTTATATTTAATTACATATATGTATTTATGTTTTTATTTATGTAAATTTATTTAAATTTACTTATATTTAAAAAAATTTATATGTATTTATCTATATTTATATATATATTTATTTTTATTTTTATTTATTTTTATATATATTTTTATATATTTATATATATTATATTCAACTATATATTTATGTAAATTCATTTATTGTTATATTTATTTATATATATTTATATGTATTTATTTGTATTTATATAAATTTATATATATATATTATGTGGGTATATATGCATATTTATGTATATTTATATATGTTTTTATATATTTATTTATTTATTTATATTTCTATATTATTATATTTAATTACATATATATATATATATATATATTTAAATTTATTTGTATATATATATATATATATATATCAATTTATACATTTATATATATATTTATCTATATTATGTCGGTGTATGTGTGTGTGTGTAAGTGTGTGTATTTATATGTCTTTATATGCACATATATATATATATATATATAATTATGTATGTATGTATTTATTTATATACATTCTTTTAAAATTATTTGTATTTATATATATAGTATATGTATATATATTTTATATATTTAAATTTTTATATATAACTATATTTATATAAATTTATATGCAATTATATTATATATATAATTATGAATAATTATATGTACTCATATATATGTATTTACATGTATTTACCTATATATATAAGTATATTAAAGTTTGTTTATTCACCATATGAATAGCAAGGTGAAGTGGTAAAGGCTTCATAGAATAACCAAGAGGTAAGGAGTTCAAATTTCATCCTACAGACACACATATATATATATATATTTCATTAATTTTCCATGGTAGCTTAAGAAATTATGGGTGGTCTAGGGAGTGGTGGTCCTAGATTGGGTAGACCTAACACCGTTATCTTTAAAATTTATAATTTTTTTATTTTTATTTTTAAAAAAAATATATTTCTTTATAATTATAGGTGGTTTTAAAACCACTGCTTAATAATTTTTTTTTAAATCATTAAAAAAATAAAAATAGAAAAAAAATTCTTAACATTAAAACCCACCACTAAAAAAATGTCACAATTAATTTTGTGTAAGTTTAAACTAATGCTAAATGGGATTTTTAGTGTCGTGTTTTGTTTCTTTTTCATAGATGACATTCCCTTGCATAGTTCCTTCTTTTACCACAAACCAAACTATCTTCTTTATTCTTCAAAGGATTACCCTTCTTCTTGAATTGGTGGTTCTTCTTCAAGGGGTGAAGGGTATTTTTATGTGAATTTTTTCCCTAATCAATGATATTTATTTTGGAATAAAAAATTATATGTTGGGAAATCATCTCTCAATGTTGATTCTTTTTATATTTGAAGTAATTTATGAAGTCATTCTAAATAAATATCATCACTTTCCATGATATGTGACTTGATGAATTTTTTCAACATAGGTGGAAATTTGGAAATTATTACACCAACTTGAAAGACATTTGGTAATCCCAAAGAAAGATAACAGAGTTTGTTCAAAACAAATTATAAATTTTGAACTTGTTTAAGTATGGGCTTATTATTAGCCATCTAAAAAAAGAGATACTTAGTAACTAGAAATTTATTAATATCTTCTTCTCCATTTTTATAATTGAATTCAAATATGTACCATATTTTTCTCACCCTCTTCAATTGTCATAAGAAATCATAAATCTAGTTTGAAAATGTATTGAGAATATGTCTCTAGTAAATAAGTTCATCTTCATCTTACTACTTCTTAAGTAACTGAATTTGGGTGACTTTATATTAATTTGGTGGATTGTCGAGTGTCCTAATTTATATGGGAGGATTTTGTGGAATATTTTGATCAAGTATTTAGTATATTATCTAAACTATAAGTAATAAGTTCATCTTGTTTCCCACTAGGATAATGTTTTGTCATAAAATTGATCGCACTTGATCATGTCTTAATTCATGACCTTCAGAGACATGGAATATCTATTTATTATATTAAATCCTTATGTTTTTTAGGAAAAATAGAGGAAATAGAAGAAGATAGTCATGTTCCAAGTCACCTGAGTGTAAAGTCCTTAAGTATTTAGTTCTCTCCACATCATGTTTCTAATGAGTAATCCATAACTCTTTAAGGATTCCACAAAACATCAAATAGAAAAAATTGTGATACCAAGTCATAAAGATTATCTATTATGATGAAAGAAATTATTTTGGAGGTTTCAAAATGGTGTGAAGTTTTCATGGAAATAAATTGTTCCTTCCCATTTTATTATGGAAAGAATTTAGATGTAAGACAAGAGAAAGGAAAGGTGACACTGGTTTATATATATGGTTACGATTCATATAAGTAAATCATTTTATTATTTTAAAAATAGTGAATAAAATTGATTAAAAAATTCATATGAGTTAACTTAAGAATGAAAAGGCATAAAAGAAAGAATAAAAGGTATAACAGCTTCAATTCATGTTGAACCTATATGCATAATGAGAACACCACCTCTAATTATTTTTATAATGAAATGAAATAATCCAAATATAAGAGGCTCAAAAGTAGTAAAGGACCATAGAAGTTATCCCAACAATCAATTCATGTTAAAACATCTGGTATTGATCAACTCTGTCATATAGAGTAAGCACTATCCTTCCTATATAAAATCACACAATTCACTCAAAAGCATAAAGGATATAGCAACAAAAACAAGAAATGAAACATAATTTCCTTATAAAGTAGGATATTATATACTGATACCTAGTTATGATGGGTGTAAGTGAAGATATTGTAGCCTTTGATATAGCTCTATATAGTTGATCATCCAGCTCCCACTTTATTTCCTCCTTCGATCTCCAACAAAGTGGTACTTCGAGAATAGGGGAATGGTACGTCAAACATAAAGGAGTAGATGATAGCCGCGGATCCAATATCCTCCTTCAATATCTTAATTTATCTCTTCAGTAAACTGTTATTTTTCCTCTCATACTCACAAGAACCAAATAACTAGAATAAATACCTATCACAAACCAAATGGTGTAGGAAATCATAGTAGGAAAGAAAAGTGATGAGTAAGAAGGAATCAAAGAAAGAAGCATGATTCATAGAAAACAGAGATCAAATGGGCCATTTGAGAATTAATCCTCATAATAACTCATATTATGTGTGGTTTCATGTATTAATCTACAAATAAAATTCATGGATTTACAAATTCTATGATAGGAAATAAACACACCATTGAAGCACAAAACAACACATGTGGAAAGTGATCAATGGTGCTGAAATCCAAAGTTGAAAAGTCGCTATTAAGGAAAACTAAAATATTAAATATTGTATGTAAAAAAATAAAATTCCACAATGTAAAACAAATATTTCACACAATGAATCATGTTTATGTTAAATACCAGAATCCAGGATAAATAATAAAATCACTTTAATTATAACAAACAATAGTCATGAAGCAACATATATCACAAATCTCTACCGTATAAAAAAGGTTATTCAAAATGGTGTTATAGAAACCAATTTTATTGTAGTGTTATGACATTCAGGAATCCTAAGAAATTCTTAAATATCTATAATGTAATATATTTATTCAAATTATCAGTTGAGTTATCAGAATTGTGTATTTTCTTTACACACACCATCCCAATCTCAATAATCTCCTTAACAAAATGAAGTATAATGTCTATATTCATTGGTATACAATGTATGATATGATTCATATAAAAATTAAGGACATAGTAACTATAAAAATTCTAATAAATATAAATAGTGGACAAATACAATTCATTTATTAGATCATTTAACCAAATAACCTCCCTCATATATTTGGTTAAACCAATTTATTCTTCATCAATGGTGGAAAATGAAACAACATACCACATGATATATTTCCATGATATAGGTCCACCATTAGCAATAAACACATATCCATTGATTGGTTTATGAGTTTCAATATTAATAGTATTATTAAAATCAATAAACCTAATAACATCATTAGTATACCCGTTATTACTTTCATGTCGAGTGCATAAATCAGTAGACATGGACGCATGGCTAAGGATCCATTTCAATGCATTACAGTGAGGATTCCTAGGTTTTCCCATAAACCTTATCAAAATAATATATATATATAATGAAATATATGGTTTATAATAGATAATAACATACATAAAACTACCACTAATATTGGGATAAGGGATCTTATTCATAAAGGATACTTATGATTTACTAGTATGGTACTAGTTAATAGACATCTTAAAGTGAGGACCCAAAGTAATTATAATAGTTTTAGTATTATAAAACATATACCACATTAATACCTTCCAAACATAAGCATCTTATAATATATATAAATTTTACCTCTATATTTCTAATAATTTTCAAACCTGGAATTTGTTTTTCATTACCTGGATAGTTTATTTCAAAAATAGAATTAATTTGGATACTTATAGAATTAATCAGCCTCTTTTTTTACAAATGAGAAGTATTTTATCTACATATAAAATCAATTAAATAATTTTATCCATAATATGCTTTAAATAAACACATGAATCATATTTTATTTTGTTAAAACCATTTTCGATCATAAAGGGATCAAACTATTTATACCATTATCTATATGATTGTTTAAGCCCATACAAATATTTTTTTAAAAGAAAATTTTGATTAGGTTTGAAATATTTATAAAATCCCTCATGAGGATTTATGTAAATCCTTTAATCCATATTACCATGAAAAAGTAAGTTTAAACATCCAATTTTTCTATATGGAAATCAAAATAAGATTCAAAAGTAAGGAGAATCATAAGAGAAGAATGTTTCACAATAGGGGAGAATTATCACTATAGTCAATTTATTAACCTTAATGGAACCCTTTGGCACCTAAAATGGCTTAATATTTGATTTTTAATTCCCCAATATTATCTAAATTCTATTTAAAATCCATTTGAAACCAATTACTTTTAAAAATTTAAGTTTGGTTTACATTGGTCCATGTTTGATTTTTAAGAAGGGAATTTTTTATATCTTTCATAGCAGAAAAACAATGATTGGATTAATTGGATTTCATAGATTTATTAATGGTTTTTTGGTTCATCACTATTAATATCTTGAGAAATATTAAATTTATAAGAATCCATATTTGTGTGATTGGACCAATCTAGGGGTTAAATGGTCTTTCTAACTCTATCTTGGGTCAACTGGTAATCCGAGAGATTATCTCTTCCCTCCTTATATGATTTAAAATTCATATTAGACTCACTTTGAGACTTATAAGGAGGATAATTGGTGGTAGTTTCAAGTTTATACTAGTCATGAAATTCAAAAAATAAACTCATCACCTAAAGGGTGGGGTGTTTTAGTATTTATAGGCTCAAAAAACCTCTATTTCGGTGATATTGACTAGTGGAATACCACATAATGACTAATGATTCACTTCTAGTGACCAGTTTTATCTTTCCACAATCTATAATCCTTAACACCCTCACTATTCCCAATATTAACACACTCCAAAAACCTAGGTTCTAACTTATCATTCTTATTGTGATCATAAGTTGTGTGTATAAAAACTTTAAAGTGTCCTAGACTAGGTGGATTTCCTATCCAAATCTCTTTATGTGTTTTATGATAAATGGATATAGAAGGGATGTGATTAATGAGACACGCAATCGTAATGGAATTTTCTACCCAATAGGATCAAGGAAAACCTAAGTTCGATATAATGTATATCACTTTCTATAGGATATTCATATTCTTATGATCAGTTAATCCATTATTTTAAGAGGTTTAAACAATAGTTCAATGTATTGGGATCAATTAAAAGTTACAAAATTCTAAAAAATCATTCTATGGGTACTCAAACCTATCATCAATCATAAGAGTCTTTAGTTTTCTACATGATTAGTTCCCAACACTAATTTTCTTGTTATTAAAATTTGTGAAGGTATTAGACTTATGTTTTAATATATAAATCCAGACTTTCCATGGGTAAACATAAACAAATCTACAAAGTAATAACCTCCACCATATGAGGTGGTCCTAAATGGTCCCTATAGAACAAAGTGGACATACTCAAGGCATATTTATCTTTGTATGTAGACCTATTTAAACTCACATGTTTGGGTTTACAATACACACAGTCCTCACAAAAGAGAAGATTTGTATGGATTATATCAGTTAAAACCCATTGTTTACTTAGTTAATTTAATACATTAACACTCATATTCCCAAGTCATCTATTCCATAGGATAGTGTTGTTAGAAACTAGGATATAGGAGGAATTAAATTTATTTAAGTATGTCTTACCATATTACACATGTAGTTTATTTAAGAGGGTTCTCTTCATGATAGTGAGGGAGCCACGGATGATTCTTAAGCTACAAGAGTTTTACTAAAAGGTGTAACATTTATGGTCAAGAACTCTAAGGTAAATGAGTTTTCTTTTCAATTTAGGTACTCATGTAACCTCATCCAAATACTTAATCATCCCATAAATAATTTATAAGGAAAACTAAAATATATCCATGATACAAACAAAATTGTTTCTGAATTACACATCACTAGAATTTACCTCTCTAAATTCAATGAAATAAACTCTCTTAGACACATGTGAAAATTAAATCACAAATCATAGATTAAATATTCAAAAATGGAATGATCATATACATTAATAACATCAACGGTGTCAAATTCCATCTCAACTAATAATGAGTGATTATTATTTTCATTATAATTTTTTCTTATTAGATTTGTTTCTCTCATTATTCCTAGATTCCTTACATTTAAAATGCTTTATCACCTTATTCCTAGACATATAATAGCTCTTACTTCACTAACTATTATCACTTATCATACCCCTATGTTTATTATTACCTCTAATATTCAATCCCTCAGCCTCTTTTCTAAAAAAATCCTCCCTTATGATGTTTTTTGGACAATAAAGAAAATTTAACCTCTTTGAGTGTGAGAGTATCCCTATTGTACATCATAGACTCTTAAATATAACTAAAATAATCATTTAGATATATTAAGAGAATAATATCCTGGTCCTCATCACCTATCATGGAATCTATTTTTGATAGATCTGACAAGATCCTATTAAATTTATATATATGTTCCTTGACTATAGTTCTTTGACACATTTTAAAAGAATATAATTTCATCTTCTTATTTAATATACCTACTCAATATTTAGTCATATAAAAGGCTTACAATTTGGATTATATTTCAGAAATGGTATATTTATATTCAAACTATTTAAGAACTTGATCACCTAACAAAAAAACATGAGATTGTTGGATTTACGAATGACATCAGTTGAGACATCTATACAGATAACTTTTAGGATTTTGTTCCCTAGAAGCAAATACTTTGTCTTTTAATTACCTATATATTTATAGTCTTGGATATTAATAAATTTTTTATCACATGATGGGTGTTCTTATTTATAACATTAATATTATATTTTCCTTAAATCAGTTGTCTCGTAAAAATGTCATGGTAGTTCCTCGCTATGATGAGAACCTTAAAGTACAATGGTGAAATTCTTAAATACACGTTTTATGACCAAATGAAATCATCAAACTAGACATGGATGATATAGTTTATCAAGGTTAAGTGGATAAAAATACATTGATATTTATTATCAAGAAGTTATACCTTGTTAATCTCTAATAGAGAACATTTTGAAAATTTACCCACCCATAGGAATTCCACATATTTTATGTGTCATTGGATATTTATATTTTAGAACATATGTATTTGTCCTTAGAGTTGAAGATATTATTAATTCATATCATGAATCGCATAATTTTATGTATAGATTAAAACAGTGATGAAATATGTTCACAATAATTTTGGATACATTGGGTGTGTCACAAGTGACGTGACATTAATGAATTAAGAAAGAGAGGGTTTTTCCCTTGAGAGTAACTGGAATTTGATATCTCAGGCTCTTTGATTGGAATGGAAATTTCTAATAAATCTATAACCACCATATTTTTTCAACAAGGGAATTTTAAGAAATTAAAATAAAGATATATCAATCATATAAGTTAATGGAACAAGCAATGCAAGCTAATTTATAAGATATCAATACAAAGTGATTATATTACATAGTGAGTGTTTATAGTAGGTACTCATAGCTATGACTTATCCTTATCTCTTCAGGGGCCATGATGTGTTTCTAGATACCACTATGGTTTTTTGAGTTCAATTCAATACTATATAGGTTGAGGTCCTAGAGGGTCACACACAAAGTATATCCATACGTTTCACCAATTGGGATAAATTAGATTTTATGATGAGGTGGGCCCCATGTGTGGGGACCAAAGGAAGTTCAAATTAATAGTCATAAGTAAATTTAATAAATTAAATTATTTTATTTTAGAATAATTATAATTAATTTAATTTCTCAAGGTATTCAAAAATTATATAATTATAAATAATTTAATATGAGAAATTTTTATTTTTCAAAATAACATTGCACGTTCAAGGTTCATTAAATAATTATGGGAGAAATGATCCAAGTTAATCTATCATGGTTCAAAAAATAGAATTTAATGATTTCACTAATGATTGGTAAAATTCTTATGAAAGGTATGTCATGTTTACTTAATTATTCAGGTTTCTTAGGGATGATTTTGGAGATTTAACTTGTCAAGGGGATTATTTATAATTTTGGAAAGTTAAACCAAACTATTTATGCTCATTTTTTTACATGAATAATACATGTTTCCATTTTTATGAATTATTAGGTTTTCTATCCTTTCCTCCCTTATCACAAGATTTTAGACAGAGAAATATAAAAAAAGGGATAGATCCAAGTTTAGGGATTGATTATGTGATATTATCTTAATTGTATGAGCATTGTAAGAACTTTGATTTTCTGAGATAGCACCAAGGAATTAAATAATGAAACACATGGAGATATAGGTGAACTTTTGGATGATCTAGTGGTTATCCAGTTTGGTGTCTTCAAGAAATGGTGATTTAGAGAAGAGAGAATATCATCTGGATCATGTCGTCTAACCAAGGTACCATTTTGATTTTATTTTCATACTTAAATTTAATTTCATAATATTATTGACATGAATCAGGTATCTCCTTACTAAATTATGTATTTATAATATATTGAGTGTTAAAATTGAAAATTAACTTGTTTTCACACTTCTGTTGTGTAACTGGATCCTTTAATGGTATCAAAGAAATCATGAAATTATTTAAGTCAAAATTTCAATTAAATTTTCTATGACTCAAATAAAGGGATTTGATAAAGTCCAAACACCATTGACGGTGCTTTGATCTGTGTTCAAATGGCCAAGAAATGGCTGTTCAAAGATCGAGTCAATTTTTGGAATCAAAAATAAAATTAAGATTATATTTATATATATATATAGTGGTCACTGATAAGGGAGTATTATAGATAGAGTGTAATTTTTCTATGGAATGGTGTGTGTCATCGAAGACCTCAACAGACGGGCTTTTCTATGGTAAATCTAGTGGATAAGAAAAAAACAAAAAAACATTTTATATATTGGGTCATATAAGACACCCGGGTTGATAAGGTTCCCCTCCCCCATTGATTGGGAGGGCAGTTGACATTGATAGTTCTTGTGTGCACTTTCACTAAAATATAAAAAAAATTGTTAGTTAAATTTAGTGCCCAATAGGGATCCCTATTCAGACATGATGCATAGACCCAGTATTGGGTGTGTGACTCGATCTTCCCCCAATTGGGTCACTCAACTTGATCGGACTAGCTAAGGTCCTAGTTACCTTTTAGGGGACTGTTTCAGGTCAATAATGACCTTATAAAACTTTTTAAAATATTTATAATTTTTTTAGATTGTTTGGAATTATTAAAAAATAAGGAATCATGAGATGTATCAATAATTCTGTAAATCATTTTAATGAAACTTTAAATCATTAAAAAATTTATCAAGTTGAATTCTAGAGTCATTAATTTTTATTATAAAATTTTATTACATGTTGACTAATCATGATCTGAGATCAACCAAGGATTATTTGGGTATTTATTTAATTATTTCATTATTTTATTTTATTTTTAAAATTTAATAATATTTTATCATTTTGATGATTTATGAATTTTCCCTTCATAGTTAAATTTATAAGGTTCTATGTGTCCACATTTGAGTGAAACATTTAATTATCACATCCTAAGTTCCTCTGAAATGTTTGTGACTATAAATCTTAAATATCTAAAAAATTTGTGACAACGTGATTAAATCAAAGATCCAGCATAAAACCAAGAAAGTGAAATGTATAGAAGTTTGATGAGAATTGTAATACGAGTCAAGATATGACTCAAGGTTTTCCCCTAGGGCCTCATATGATCAATTATCTACTTGATGGATAAAATAATCTTAAATATATTATGATAGTATCACAATTTATTTATTTTTGTCTTGTATGGTTAATTACATCCTTATATGGGTGTCATACGATCATATAGGAGAGTTAACAAGAATGAAAACATATAAATAAATAAAAAATTAGTGAATGTTTTTATTTATTCATGGTTAAATATGTGAGTTTGATTGTATAATAAAAACTATGAGACATATAATTATATTTTAGTCACTAAGATAAATAAATGTATTATTCGTAAATTATTCTTTCGATACATAGTCAATTAATTATATAAAATCCACATAATATTAAAAAGAATTTAAAATAATAAAATAAATGATGTTTAACTATAAGATATAAAAATCCATTGGGGATATATTAAGTTAGATATCACCATCCATTATTTATGTAAATATGAAACCATAGTTAAAGTGTCAATCAGGCCAAAGTTGAGGAAACTATTAATTATAGGGGGTCTTCACAAGGATGATAGGTTGACTTAAACAAATTATTATTGAGGGTAATGGATATATTCTATTCAATAAAATTTAGAGGAATGTGTTGCGGAAATCTAAGTCCAATATTTCTGAATTAGGGAGTCTGCTTGACGGATCAAGGATTTGAAAGTTAATGTTCTTGGAGGACCCACCAACCTAAATACCTTTGAGTTATTTATATAACCATATTCCAGATTATGAGAAGATAATTATGGATCATTTACATTAGAATATTCACAAGAAAGAATATTCTAAATCCAATGGTGATGTATATTGGGATTTGATAAAATAGTATGAGTCTAATAAATAAAATTTATTATGTCACATTTTTTAAAATCAAGATAAAGTACTAAAATCTACTTTTTCTCTTTATTGAAGAAAATGAAAAGTAATATGACCACAAAATTATCCCCATAATCAATATTAGATAAATATTATCTCCTAATCATTATGAATTTCTAGGGAATTTATGGTTTCATGAAAGTCATACTATTCCAAGACCCAAAATTCTATATATTGGAGTATCATGTTCCTAAGGAAGTTCCTTATAAGGAGGCCAATGAGGAGGATATATTTGTGTATTGAAACAATATAAATAATGAACAAGATTTCCAGTTTCTCATGTTATATTTCATGTCTAGTGAATTTTAGAAGTTTCATGAGGATACATATGCATACAACATGTTTTCCCATGTTTATGATCATTATTAGGAGATAGTGAGATAAGAGTGATATGAGATCTCCAGGGAACTTTTCACATGAAATATTAGATATGGGTGCCATCCAAATTTCAAACATTCAGGATGATTGGATATATATAGTGTTTGTATATTTTGTTTTTCAAGTGACCTAATGAATTGAAAATAGATACCGTGTTTTCCTAACAACATTATATCTTCTCTAGTTTTAATATGAATTATAGTTTGAATAATATTGAGACGTCACACCCGGAACTCTTTTCCTTGATTAAATAACCAAATAAGAACATGAGGCATGAAAAAACTAGAATTCTTATAGTGAATAAGAGGAAGGAAAAGTAAAAGGGTCCTAATACTAGTTTTAAGTAAGATAATTCTACACACCACCCATCCAAGAAGAGGAAAATCCAAAGGCAGGATAAGGAACAAGATGTAGTATGTTATTCATGGGAAAAGTAGGGCCACTGTAAGAAGAACTACACCTCAGTGAAGAATCATGGATAAGTCTCAAGTGAATTTTTTTTCTAGTGAAACATTTCTATTTTTAGAATTTATTAATTAGATATATATTTTGGTTTTAATATTTATATCTTAATATAGGAACCAAGTAGATTTAAGAAGTTTTTTAGGTGCGAGGTGGATCTTTAAGCTACCAATGGTGTAATACAAATTTCCTTAGATATAGGAGACTCCCAACTTAGTTTTCCAATAAGAATTATTATGGTTTTGTAGAACTGTTATTATGTACCTATTATTACCATGAATATTATATCTATGTTCAATTTATAAATGTATGGATTTTTATTCATATTTGGGAATAAAAGCTATAAATTTTAAAAATATAGCATACATTATGGTATAAAACATTACAATAATGTTATTTATATACTCAAATATAAATATCAAGATTTGGAAATCAATAATGAATCCAGTTTTCATAAATCATATCACACCAATTTGTGGAATCTCTAACTTGGTCATGTAAATAAGAAGTGATTGACATAGCTCTATCAGGATGCATTTTTAGATTTTTTTGAACTAAAATTGTTTGATAGATGTATCACTTGTTTTCAAGGAAAGATGAACAAGCCTACATTTGATGGTAAGGGTTAAAGAAATATAGTGCTTCAAGAATTTATATACACATATGTGTGTGGAAGTTTTTCAATGGAATCTAGTGGTGGATACTCATATTTAATTAATTTTATTGATGACTTGAGTATATATGGATATGTTTACTTGATGAAGTATAAATATGAATCCTTTTATAAATTTAAGGATTTCAAAAATGAATTAGTTAATCATATTGTTAAGAATATAAAGAATATTAGATTATATTGAGGTTAATAATATCTTAACTAAGAGTTCATAGACTATCTAGGAGAGTTTGGGATTTTATTTCAACTTACTCCTCCTTATACATCACATTAGAATGATGTTAGTGAAAGGAAGAACCGCACCTCTTTGGATGTGGCGAAGTTGCTGATGATTCATTTAGATATCCTATTCTCCTTTTGGGTATATGAATTAAATAATATATAATACACACTAAACTAATTTACAACTAAAATAGAAAATGGTACTTTGTATGATCTTTGGTATGGGAAGAAACCCATTTTGTCACATACTCAAAAAGGGTTGGGCTGGAGGATCAGTAATGGCCAAACTATTAACATTTGGACCGATCCCTGGATGATTGGTGAGGAAGGTGTGAGGGCCACATCCTCTGCCCAACCAGGTTTTGAAGATGAAACTGGCAGGTGCCTCTTTTCCGACCAGGGTCCAGGATGGTGTTTGGAGAAGATTCACGCATGGTTCAATGAAAGAGACAAAAGAATTATCCTGAGTAACCCTGGGTCCCAGACGCAGGCCCTGATCATCTCTTCTAGATCAACGACCTTTCAGGAGCCTACATGGTGAAATCTGGATACCAGCTTGCCATTGGTAATCAATCAGTCGATTGGGATGGGGGACCCTAGAAGTCAATTTGTAAACTCAACGTCCCCCAAAAAATCTGCCACTTTTGGTGAAAGGTGTGCACAAGAACCCTTCTTACCATGATCATTCTCATCCTCTAACATATTTCCGGTGATGATTCTTTCCCTTTTTTCCCGAACGTCCCAGAATCTCCCTTTCACGCCATCATCTAGTGCCTAGGGGCTAAGGAAATTTGGAAAAAATTGGGCTCTGCTTCAGACGCTTCACTGGCCATGGCCTCTGACCTACCATCTTTCCTGATGCATTCATGCTCCTCCTTCTCATCGGATAAAGTGGGATTACTTTTCACCCAATCTTGGATCATTTGGGTCCATCGCAATGAGGTAGTTTTTAACCACATTCACAGACCCCCCCCCCCCCCCCGAATTCTGGATTGAACAGGCCTCTTCATGGATTGAGGGCTGGAAGCACCATATTGGACAACATAAGCCCTTTGGAACCCCCTATTTCTCCTCCCACTAGTTTCCACAAAGAGAAGGGATTCTTAATATTAATGTGGATGCGTCTCTCCCCCAAGGATGGGCCTATCGCCCTCGGCATCCTGGCCCGAAACCATCAGGGGCAAGTCGTTGTAGAAAAACATGAATCACACCACGCTTTTTGGGAACCTATGGTGGACAAGGCTACTTCCATCCTTGCAGTTATGATACTTTCCAAGGATTGTGGATGGGATAAAATCAACCTTGAATCAGACTATCTCACCATTATCAATGCTATCAATTTCAACGACGGTAGCCTCCAGTCATTTGGATCCCTCATCAGGCGAATCCTTTCTCTCCGTCAAGGCTTCCCATTCTGCACATTCACCTTTATTAAAGGGAACGAAACAATGTTTCCCATCAGCTGGAAGCCTCAAGCCCCTATGATGTTAACCAGCTCTAGCTAGATCATTTTGCTTCATGGATTGGCATTTGTACGTCCTCTAATCTTTGACATTAATGAATCTGTCTTTTCAAAAAAAAGTATGGGGTTGTGAGGCATTTTTTAGGGATACTTCTAGAAAAACTAGAACCTTAAGTAATGAAGTTTATCTTTATAGTATATCCTAAGGAAACTAAAGGATATTATTTATATTACCATTTAGATATAATAATTTTGGTTTCCTGGTGTCCCGCATTTCTAGAGAGGGAAAAAGTCTTCAAAATAGATGATGAGAGTAGGGTTGACTTTTATAAAGTTGATAAACATGATACATAGGAGTTGGAATAGAAAAAAATTCCAAAACACCCAATGGATTAGATTGTTCTAGAGAAACAAGTATTTACTAGAATAACTAGAGTGATTATAGAACCAGAGATATGTGGTTTTATAGTCACCAAGGATGGTGACTTTTTATTGGTTGTAAATGATGAACCTCTATTCTATAAAGTGGTAGTGAATTAAGAAAAAAATCCTAATGAAAAGAAGCCATGAATTTTGAGATGAATTCCATGTACCAGAACCAATTTTGGGTTCTAGTTGAGCCTCCAGTTGACTTGAATCTTGTTGAGTTAAAAAGGGTATTAAAAAATAAACTAGACATGGAATGTAAAGTTAGTACCTATAAGGCATATCTAATGAATAAAGGGTTTAAGAAACGGGAAGGAAAATATTATGATGAAACCTTTTTACTACTTTCCACATTGAACTCCATCAAAATTATTCTTTCCATATCATAGTACCTTGATTAAGAGATTTGGACGATGGATTTCATGATAAATTTCTTTAATAGAAACACTTATAGAAGATATCTATATGATGAAACATGAAGGTTATGTGACACCAAAGGATGAAAATAAGGTGCATAAGTTATAGATATCCATTTATAGGTTGAAATAATAATCATGATCAAGGAACATTCACTTTGATTGATAAATGATGGAATTTAATTTGATAAAGAATGAATGTGATCCCTATGTCTACAAGTGGTGTAGTGGGAGTGTATTCATTTTCCTAGTAGTATATGTCGATAAAATATTACTAATTGTAAATAAGATACCAGACATACATTAAATTAAGATGTGGTTGAATGAATGCTTATCCAAGAAGGTCATAGGTGAATCAAAAAACTTTCTAGGAATCAAAATAATTTTTGATGGATATAAAAGGCAACTTGGAATAATTTAGGGTACATACATTAACCAGATACTGTGGAGATTCAGTGTGGAACAATCCGAGATAGAATTGGTTCTATTGTCACATAGTATATATATCTATAGAAAAATGTTTTCTCAATTAAAATAGGAGATGGAAGGAGAGGATTAGTATAATATCTTCTTTTTTCTAATAGGTTTCATCGTTTATGTTATTCAATATACATGGTTTGATGTTTTTAATGCCTATAGCATGGTAGGAACATATCAAGTCCATCTAGAAGAATAAAATTGGACTGTTTTTAATACTATCCTAAAGTAACTGAGTTGTACTAAGGATGTGTTCCTTATTTATGGATCAGATAAGGAACTAACTATTAGTGGATATACATATTCAATTTTATAGAAAATCAGGATGATTTAAAATCACAATCCATAGATTTATTTTTGCCTTAATGGGGAGTTGTGAGGTGGAGGATCATAAAGAATCCAGTGGTTAATGATTCTATAGTGGATATTGAGTATTTTATGGATATTTATATGGATAATTAATCAATTTAGATATATAAATATTTCTAATAGATTGATTTGGTTTCAAGTAGTAAATATTTTATCACAATTTATTGTGATAATACATCAATAGTGGCTCGATCCATGGATTCCAGCTCACATAAATGGATGAAGCATATACTTTATAAGTATCACCACTTGAGGGATTTTTCTCATAGGGGTGATGTTAGATTAAGTAGATTTTACATAACATAAAAACTAGCAATGTCATGATCAGACCCTACCCGGGCTTGAGCCGCAACTACCCCAAGCCCGCCTCCATAGGCTAGGGGCTGGTGACCAGCGTCGAAGGCACAATAACTCGGGGATTCCTTTGCCTAAGTACCTATACACACACACACACCACACTCAATGAAAAATTGTAGAGTAAAAGAAAATACAATTAAAGAAAAAGGGAAACTGCTATAAATAACCCACAAATGTGCATCGACCTCTACAGTACAAAGTAAAAACTGAATATACACTGAAAAGAAAAGGGGAAAAACACATGCCCAATCAGAAAAGTGACACAACCCAGCAACATGTGAACAAAAAAGTAAATAGCTGGAAGGGTCCCCCACCTAGAACCCGACTCCGACCACCACACGCGGTCCACGCTCCTGAACACCTAATATCCACTGAAGTCACGACCGACCTGTCCGTCGTCTGCAAGGGAACACCAAGTGCGGCCAAAGCCCAAGCAGGGGTGAGTATAAAAATACTCAGTAGGATACCCCGATGGATCGAGGGAGAAACAAAGGAGGTACCGAAGGGTGAGTAGTAGAGAGAATAGGAAAAGTAGAGGAGTACAACTGAAAGTGCAGTAAAGAGTTCAGCTCAACCCAACAAGAGGAAAGAAGGTAGACTTGTCCAGACAGAAGGAGCTCGAAATAGTGAGAAGATGAACTTCTCGTCAAGTCTTCGCTACCTATAGCATGAGAGTAGACTCGTCCAACCATGAGAATCTAGACACAGAAAGCATGTGGCATACCCCGCGCGTCTTCGCCTCTCCTAGAAGGAGAGTAACCAAAACCAAGAAGTGGGTACTGGAAAAAGGTATATAAAAATACATATGCTCAATCAAGAAGCCCGAACAAGATCATAAGGGGATCTCCATCCCGTAGCTCAACCCAAGAAAAGTGAGTCGCCAACAGCCCCAGAAGTAAACACTATTGATGCCCAGCATCCTGCACGTCTGCCCCGAACTACAAGTCAAGGGGCTTAAACCACCACACCTCGACACTATCCGCTTTAGGCGGCACTGACTCGCCCGCACGGTTTTAGGTTTCGTAACAAGGATGCATCTTGGTGGGGGAAAAGCACCCCTCATACTTGAGAGTTCTGGGGGAACTTCAAACCACACCATGTCACTGCCCCACAGTCGAGAGGTCTGCTCAAAGTCGACAGGCGACCCCCTTCCCAGCCCCGCTGGAGGGTCCCTGGAAGTCGATGGGTTCCCACTATGGGGAGACCCGGAAAGAGTCGACGGGTGCCACACTGACCAGTCCCGTAAAAGGGTAATCCACTGGAGGAAGACCCAGATAAAGTCGGCGACGGGACCGCTGCCCAACCCATCTTGAGGTAACCCAGCATCGGGGACCACTGCCCAGCCCCGCTAGAGGTAAGCCCAGCATCGGGGACCACTGCCCAGCCCCACTGGAGGTAAGCCCAGCAATGGGGACCACTGCCCAGACCTTCCCTGCTGGATGGTACTGCTCGGTGAACACCGTTGTACTAGCCATCCCTGCTGGATGGTAAAACTGGCGAGCCATGTTCGAAACAACCTTAGCCCAGCTGGAAACAACCTCAGCCCTGCTGGAAACAACCTCAGCCCTGCTGGAAACAACCTCAGCACTTCTGGAAAAAACCTCATCCCTGCTGGAAACAACCTCCTGGGTAGAGGATCGGTGCCCGCGTAAAGTGTTTGTCACACCGAATCCACAAGAACTTTACAAGGGAACGCGGAGTGATGGGAGAATCTCCTGAGGCCTCATAAGGAGATCCCGCTCCAATCCGCTGAGTCACTGTCGAAGCAGACCGAGACAACTCATCCCAGAAAGTGGGAAAACACCCACGTTGTATGAGCACACGCAGTCACAAATGGTGTCGCAGTCCAGTGAAAGGGCATGGTACTGAAACCCCTCACAGCCGAATAAACAGAGGAACCAAACCATCTTTGCCGGCCAAACGAGAACAGAATCAGGGGAAAAACTCAACCCTGTTGGTCAACAAGTGAGAACAGGACTAGAGGAAACTCAACCCTGCTGGTCAACAATCAAGAACAGGGGAACCATCTACATCGCGAGAGGTCAAAATTACGTAAAGTAGAACACGACACACACATGGGGCCCACACGACGTGTGACCCCAAGTCAACCCCAACCGAACGCACAAACATTCTCAGGTACAAACAACCACATGTACCTCCAAGCGTTCATGTATACTCCCAGAGTATACCACGTTCCAACCCAGAGTCTATCGTGCACACGGCACCCAATGTCAACGCGAAGGCGCGAACGTAACAACTCCACCTCAAAGGCCCAGTCACGTCCAACCACATCTTATGAATCATTTACATCACTCTCCCAAGAGTGCGCGATCACACGCCAAGGGTCCGCTACAAACACGGTAGAAGTACTGTCGCTGGGGCACCTTCACATTTCTCCCATTTAATAAGATCACGTATGAGGCTCCGCTATCCTGAACAGATTACACCATTGTAATCCTCACAGAAAAACACACGAGGTCGACTACTTACTCGCCTCAAACGGATATCCGATGAAAAAATCACCAACACTGCCTCACGCCTGAACGGCGACTCGTGATCCCGAGCCTCGGCCCTGAAAACAGTCGGGTGCATCACACCATTGAGATCCCCTCGAGAAAACACATCAAAAGGACTGCTCACTTGAGCGCAACAGATATCCGGAGAAAAAGATGCATTCTGGTGCACCACACACAAGCGGTGCTACGTGGGACCCGTATCCCGGTCCTGAAACTCAGCAGACGGATTTCACTGTTGTGATCCTCTCGAAAAAGTACACAAGTTTGACTAATCACTTGTCCAAAACGGACACCCGGTGATAAAGCTATAAATCACCGTCCACTCCAGAAACGACCCTCGCGGGGCCCGCACTAGTGTGCGGAATTAAAGCAGGCAGACTACGCCAATGTAATGACCTCGGAAAAACACCCAAAAACAACTCCTCGCATGCCCCGAATGGACGTCCGATGAAAATGTCGTGAAACGTTGTACGCAGTTCAAAAGACGGGTTGTGGGGACCACGCCTCAACTTCGGCCTCAATGCCTAAAACCACCCTGGAAAGCTCTGTCTCAGTGCCAGGGTCCCAACGCCACTAACGGCCCTTAAATCGAACGTCAGACGCGTCTGCACCGTCCAAAACATGTTCCCCTGGAAAAACGACAATTCGCTTAAAGACGCGTCGCACCCTCGCGGCCCCTCGTTTTAGGAATTAAAAATTCCCGAAACCATCTCAAAATGCCCCTCCCGATGTCTGGAGTTCACTTCCGCAGACGGCAGGAAAAACGGACGTCCGTAATGAAAATTACAGACGTCCGAAGAGGGGTCGAATTCCCCTCTTGGGCTGGACCGGCCTGGACCGGTCGGTCCGCCCGGCCTGGGCCGGCCCGCGGCCTTGCCGCGTGGGCCGGCCGTGGACCAGCAGTCCATGCACAGACCGGCCATGAGGGATGGTCGCAGCAGCCGTGTGAAGACCCATGTCTCGCGGGTCTTGTCGCCGCACGGGGGTCGCGCGTCGCGACCCCGCGGTCGCCGCTCCCTGGCGACTCGCCGCCGCGCCGGGGCCCTCCGCCTGGCCCCGGCCTCCTCCTCTGCTGAAGGCCCGCCATGCCCCGGCCTCACCTGGCCGCTCCACCAAACACCCGCGCCGTCGTCCGAGAGCCCCGCCACCGCCTCCTAGGGTTGCCGCGCCGCCGCTCGAACCTGCCGGAAATCGAAAACCCGCAAACTTCGGCGGATGATTGCAGACGCCACGGAGCTCGGAATTCGAATCTGAAAGATGCGTTCGAAAGGGAATAAAATCTACTACGCATTCATGTGATTTGTTCGAAAATCCAACAGCAATTAGATGTGATTAAACAGTCTCAAAGTAGGTGCGGGGAGAATAAAACGAAAATGACAAATCCTACCTTGTTGGGCTTCGCCCGACGCTTCTCGGACGGACCGCTGGAGTTGTCGCGCCTCACCGGAGTTTCCTTGCCAGAGTGGAGGAGGAGAGAGAGGGCTGATGCCTGCTGCTATCCAGGCAAGGAAGAAGACGAGGGAGGGGTGGGTTAAGTGTTCAAATAGGAAACACTTAACCACCCGCTCGTCGGCCCGAACCTGAACTCCCGACGGGGAAGGGATTAAGCCTTACCTAAGCTAAAAACCACTCTCTGAATGCAACGGGGGTCTCAGAATTTTAATCTGAGGCCCCCTTCAAAAGTTATAAAACTGAACGCCCAAAGCCGCCAAATTACGAAAACGCCCTTGGGGCCATTTTTCACAGATGGCTCACGCCTGCGAAACATACACCCCTCCTAGGGTAAACGGCATGTTCCGGACTCAACGGTTCCCTCAGTTTTCCAATTCGAGCCACCGTTTAATAGATACTTGAGTTTCACCATTAAACGAATAAATTAATTAATTAATTTATCCGTTTAACGTTCCGAATGCGAGTGAGGGGTCCAAACATCCCGCTCTGACATGTTTTATGTCGTTCCTAGGGTAAACACCTCATTCCGGACCCATCCGTACACTCGGATCTCTGATCCGGATCACCGTTTAGGAGTTATCCCATTTATTTGGCATTTCTAGTGTGAACGCACTGAAAATTTAATTTCGGCCACTCCGGGGCTCGGAATCGCACGCCGTATGAAGGTGCTACTCTGTAATAACCTCAAGAATATTCCAAAGTCTTTCACAGAAAAAACCGGGTTCTTACATCATTCCCTCCTTCAAGCTTTTCTTCCCCGAAAAGAACAACCAGGGAACAACTCAGGGTACTAAGCCCACACTTAGCTCTCTTGTACCCAGAAGAACTCTTGCCCAGCTCTGCACCACCTCACACAGACCAAAGGATTTGATATATTCACGCGAGGTCTTCCCTTGTCGATGACGTGCATAGGAGCAAGCACACATCTCCTCAGGTAAGCCACGCGGGATACGTCGTGCACCCACACCCGACCTTGGGGTTAGGGCAAGGCGGTAGGTAACCTCTCCATCCCTTTGTATGGTCTCAAACGGCCCGAAGGCTCTCAGGGGTAGCTCACCTCCCCAACTGAACCCCTACGTCGCACGTCGTGACTGGAATCACCACCCGCACCTGGAACAAGGCCCGGTGATTCCCTCCTTCATAATATTCATATGGTGAAACACCCAAGGATATCTGGTCACGCAAGATTTCACAGTTGATATCTTGCAACCAAGACTCTTTTACACGCTCGGAAAGCGATGGAGTCGACACCATCGACTAAAGTAAAAGGGCCCATGCCTTTTATCATACCAACATAGGGTTACACCGATGCCCCGCGCCACCCTGGTAACACCTCAAGAAAGGAGAAGGGAGGAAAGAATTCCACACACAGAGTCTATCAATTCTACCGCAAGAAGTATAAGAGTTGTAGAGCGTACCTCTTATCACCTCATTCTCTGCAGGATCGTAGACATCCAAAGCTTGTGGCTGTCCGCGGTCCCAATTGTCAGCTCCAAGATCCTGACGTGGACTGCCTAGTGGTTATGGGAAGACCTCGTAAGGTCTCCCTCCACTTATAGCTCCTCCTGCTCCTCTGTTAGCACCACCTCTCTGGGTACTACTCCGATCACGGCGCTCCCTCTATCGTGGTGGTGCACCTGCTGCCTACCAGAATCTCTCTGCATGATTGGTCGGGCAGTCTCGTACCAGGTGACCTCGCCCATCGCAAGCATAGCACCGACTCTCTCTGGGCTGCACTAGTGCCCTCCGGTGCCACTGTGGTGTACGACCACGCCCCTGAGTCCGGTTGTCAGAAAGCCACCTGCGTCGAGGTTCTGCTTGCCGACGCCCGCTAGCTGTGGCAGACGTCTCGGCTCCAACGTGCCTGCTGCCACCACCAACTCTAGAACGTGATAGGAAGCTCTTTGTCACCAGTGTCTGCTCTAGCACCCCGGCATATGTGGAAATTCACAAGGGCACTATGACAGCATGAATCTCTTAGTGGAGACCCTGCTCAAACTTCCGCGCTCGGATGTTGTTGTCATGGACCAAGTTCGGGTAAAAGCGTGCACGGTCTGCGAAACTAGACGCGTACTCAGCCACCGTCATCCCTCCTTGCTGAAACTGCATGAGCTCCTGAATCCTAATAGAGAACAAACAAGAGGGGAAAAACTTCTCACGGAACAACAACTGAAATTAGCCCCATGAAAGCGACGACTCGTCAAGAAACTGAGTCACCAGACTCCACCAACGCCAAGCTGCTCCATGAAAAAGGTTGGCTGCCAAAGCCACTCTCTGATCTTTCGGAGTCTGCACAAGCCTGAAAAGGCGAACCAATGTCTCAAGCCAAACCTCTACTACTTGAGGGTCTGGCTCACCACTGAACCTCAACGGTCTCTTCTGCTGGAACTCACGGAGCGCGCTCAAGCCCCGTCTGCTCTGCTAAAGCTGTCTGCTGCTCAACAGGTGGGGGTGCTGCTACCAGCCCACCCAGAGAAAGGGGCTCGCATGATGGGTCCTGGATTGTGGCCTCGTAGCTCACAGGGTCTTCGTCACACACCAAAGCTGGTATCTTCACTGGCTGTCTTCGTGGAGACATCCGGAATATTATCAAGGAGTGTCGCAGTCAGATGAGCATATATGTATATAACAGTAAAAACAACGATGGGGAGATGACTCAAGAAGGATAGTCAAAGACTACATCCTATGTGATGCACAAACCAATTTTCCCTGCAACGAGTGTCTCAGCATGCCGAGTCGACAAGCGGGTTATCAGGGTCTTGGTGAATGGATACGTCGGCCGCCGCACCATCACTGGACTCCCTAACCTGAGAGCCACTCTCAAGACACGTTAACATTGTTTCCCCAAATCCCAACCAATTCCTTTTATTTTAGGGATGTCCGAACAGCGTCCCAAGGAACAAACCACCTCTGATACCACTTTGTCACGACCCGACCTTACCCGGGCTCGAGCCGCAACTACCCCAATCCCGCCTCCATAGGCCAGGGGCTAGCGACCAGCATCGAAGGCACAATAACTCGGGGAGGCCTTTGCCTAAGTACCTATACACACACACACAGCACACTCAATGCAGAAGTGCAGATTAAAAGAATATACAAGTAAAGAAAAAGGGAAACTGCTATAAATAACCCACAAATGTGCATCGACCTCTACAGTACAAAGTAAAAACTGAAGGTACACTGAAAAGAAAAGGGGAAAAACACGCGCCCAATCAAAAAAGCTCCACAACCCGGCAACATGTGAATAAAAAACTAAATAGTTGGAAGGGTCCCCCACCTGGAACATGACTCCAACCACCACACGCGGTCCACGCTCCTGAACTCCTAAGGTCCACTGAAGTCACGACCAACTTGTCCGTCGTCTGCAAGGTCACACTAAGTGTGGGAAAATCCCAAGCAGGGGTGAGTATAAAAATACTCAGTAGGATACCCCGAAGGCTCGAGGGAGCAACAAAGGAGGTACCGAAGGGTGAGCAGTAGAGCGAACAGAAAAAGTAGAGAAGTACAGCTAAAAGTGCAGTAAAGAGTCCAGCTCAACCCAACAAGAGGAAAGAAGGTAGACTCATCCAGACACAATGAGCTAGAAACGGTGATAAGATGAACTTCTCGTCAGGTCTTAGCTACCTATAGCAGGAGAGTAGACTCGTCCAACCATGAGAAGCTAGACAAAGAAAGCACGTGGCGTACCCCGTGTGTCTTCGCCTCTCCTGGAAGGAGAGTAAACAAACCCAAGAAGTGGGTACTGGAACAAGGTATATACAAATACATATGCTCAATCAAGAAGCCTGAACAAGATTATAAGGGGATCTCCATCCCGTAGCTCATCCCAAAAAAAGTGAGTCGCCAACAGTCCCAGAAGTAAACACCATCGATGCCCAACATCCCGCACGTCTGCCCCGAACTACAAGTCAAGGGGATCAAACCACCACACCTCGACACTATCCACTTTGGGCGGCACAGACTCGCCCGCACGGTTTTAGGTCACGTCACAAGGACGCGTCTCAGTGGGGGAAAAGCGCCCCTCGTACTTGATAGTTCTGAGGGAACGTCAAACCACACCATGTCACTGCCCCGCAGTCGAGAGGTCTGTTCAAAGTCGACAGGCGACCCCCTACCCAGCCCTGCTAGAGGGTCCCTAGAAGTTGACGGGTTCCCACTATGGGGAGACCTGGTAAGAGTCGATGGGTGACACACTGACCAGTCCCGTAACAGCGTAATCCACTAGAGGGAGACCCGGCTAAAGTCGGCTACGGGACCGCTGCCCAGCCCAGCTGGAGGTAACCCGGCATCGAGGACCACTGCCCAGCCCCGCTAGAGGTAAGCCCGGCATCGGGGACCACTGCCCAGCCCCGCTGGAGGTAAGCCCAGCATCGGGGACCACTGCCCAGCCCCGTTGGAGGTAAGCCCGGCATCAGGGACCACTGCCCAGCCCCGTTGAAGGTAAACCTGGAACTGCTCTGGCCATCCCTACTAGATGGTACTGCTCGGTGAACACCATTGTACTGGACATCCTTGCTGGATGGTAAAACTGTCGAGCCCTGCTCGAAACAACCTCATCCCTGCTGGAAACAACCTCAGCCCTGCTAGAAACAACCTAAGCCCTGCTGGAAACAACCTCCTAGGTAGAGGATCGGTGCCCGCGTAAAGTGTTGGTCACACCGAATCTACAAGAACTCTACCAGGGAATGCGGAGTGATGGGATAATCTCCCCAAGCCTCATAAGTTGATCTCGCTCCAATCCTCTAAGTCACTGTCGAAGCGGACTGAGACAACTCATCCCAGAAAGTGGGAAAACACCCACGCTGTACGATCACACGTAGTCACAAATGGTGTTGTAGTCCGGTGAAAGGGCATGGTACTGAAACCCATCACTGCCGAAGAAACAGAGGAACCAAACCATCTTTGCCGGCCAAATGAGAACAAAACCAGGGGAAAAACTCAACCCTGCTGGTCAATAATCAAGAACAGAGGAACCCTCTACATTGCGAGAGGTCAAAAGTACATAAATAAGAACACGGCATGCACATGGGGCCCACACGATGTGTGACCCCAAGTCAACCACAACCGAACACACAAACGTTCTCAGGTACAAATAACCACATGTACCTCCAAGCGTTCCCGTATACTCCTAGAGTATACCACGTTCCAGCCCAAAGGCTATCGTGCACATGGCACCCAACATCAATGCGAATGCGTGAACGTAACAACTCCACCTCAAAGGCCCAAGCACGGCCAACCACATCTTATGAATCATTTACATAACTCTCCAAAGAGTGCGCGATCAAACGGAAAGGGTCCACTACAAACACGGTAGAAGTACTGCCACCGGGGCACCTTCACATTTCCCCATTTAATAAGATCACGTATGAGGCTCTGCTCTCCTGAACAGATTACACCGTTGTAATCCTCATAGAAAAACACGCGATATCGACTACTTACTTGCCTCAAACGGATATCCGATGAAAAAGTCATCAACATCGCCTCACGCCCAAACGGTGTCTCGTGATCCCGAGCCTCGGCCCCGAAAAAAGTCGGGCGCATCGCACCATTGCGATCCCCTTAGGAAAACAGGTCAAAAGGACAGCTCACTTGAGCGCAACAGATATCCAGATAAAAAGATGCATTCCGGTGCACCGCACATGAGCGGTGCTACGTGGGACCCGCATCCCGGTCCCGAAACTCAACGGACGGATCACACCGTTGCGATCCTCTCGAAAAAGTACACAAGTTTGACTAATCACTTGTCCAAAACGGACACCCGGTGATAAAGTTGGAAATCATCGTCAACTCCCGAAACGACCCTCGCGGGGCCCGCACTAGCGTTCGGAATTAAAGCGGGCAGACTACGCCAATGTAATGCCCTCGGAAAAACACCCAAAAACAACTGCTCGCACGCCCCCGAATAGACATCCGATGAAAAAGTCGTGAAACGCTGCACGAAGTTCAAAAGACGGGTCGTGGGGCCCGCGCCTCAACTTTGGCCTCAATGCCTGAAACCACCCTGGAAAGCTCCGTCTTCGTGCCAGGGTCCCAATGCCACTGACGGAGCTTAAATCGGACGTCGGACGCGTCTGCGCCGTCCAAAACAAGTTCCCCCTGAAAAACGACAATTCGCTTAAAGACGTGTCGTACCCTCGCGGCCCCTCGTTTAGGGAATTAAAAATTCCTGAAACCATCTCAAAACGCCCCTCCCGACGTCTGGAGTTCACTGCCGCAAACAACAAGCAAAACGGAAGTCCGTAATGAAAATTACGGGCATCTGAAGAGGGGTCGAATTCCCCTCTTGGGCTAGACCGGCCTGGACCGGCCGGTCCGCCCAGCCTGGGCCGGCCCGCGGCCTTGCCACGCGGGCCGGCCGTGGACCAGCAGTCCATGCGCAGACCGGCCACGAGGGCCGGCCGCGACAGCTGCATGAAGACTCGCGTCTCGCGGGTCTTGTCGCCGCACGGGGGTTGCGCGTCGCGACCCCTCGGTCGCCGCTCCTAGGCGACTCGTCGCCGCGCCGAGGCCCTCCGCCTGGCCCCGTCCTCCTCCTCTGATGAAGGCCCGCCGCGCCCCGGCCTCGCCTGGCCGCTCCACCGAACACCCGCGCCGCCGTCCGAGAGCCCCGCCGCCGCCTCTTAGGGTCGACGCGCCGCCGCTCGAACCCGCCGGAAATCGAAAACCCGCAAACTTCGGCGGATGATTGTGGACGCCACGGAGCTCAGAATTCAAATCCGAAAGATGCATTGGAAAGGGAATAAAATCTACTACGCATTAATGGGATTTTTTAGAAAATCCAACATCAATTAGATGTTATTAAACGGGCTCAAATTAGGAGCGGGGAGAATAAAACGAAAACGAAAAATCCTACCTTGTTGGGCTTCGCCTAACGCTTCACGGACGGACCGCCGGAGTTGCCGCTCCTCACCAGAGTTGCCTTGCCGGAGTGGAGGAGGAGAGGTAGGGTTTTTTCCTGCTGTTTTCTAGGCGAGGAAGAACATGAGGGAGGGGGTGGGTTAAGTGTTTAAATAGAAAACACTTAACCACCCGCCCGTCGACCCGAACCCGAACTCCCGACGGGGTCAGGATTAAGCCTCCCCGATGCTAAAAACCACGCTTTGAACGCAACGGAGGTCTCAGAATTTTAATCTGAAGCTCCGTTCAAAAGTTATAAAACTGAACGTCCAAAGCCTCCAAATTACAAAAACGCCCCTGGGGCCATTTTTCACAATCGGCCCGCGCCCACGAAACTTACACCCCTCCTAGGGTAAACGGCACATTTCGGACTCAACGGTTCCCTTGGTTTTCTAATCCGAGCCATAGTTTAAGATATAATTCAGTTTCACCATTAAACGAATAAATTAATTTATTTATTTATTCGTTTAACGTTCCGAAAGCGGGCAAGGGGTCCAAACATCCCGCGCCGACATGTTTTATGTCGTTCCTTGGGTAAACACCTCATTCTGGACCCATCCATACACTCGGATCTCTGATCCGGATCAGCATTTAGGAGTTATCCCATTTATTTGGTGTTTCCAGTGTGAATGCACTGAAAATTTAATTTCGGCCACTCTGGGGCTCGGAATCGCACGTCGTCTGAAGGTGCTGCTCTGGAATAACATCAAGAATATTTCAAATTCTTTCGCAGAAAAAACCAGGTTCTTACAAGCAATCCCATTGACTAAATTCCTATATTAATAAAAACATATACATCGTGTTAGAACTAGAAGACTAATAGTCATTAGTAGTTGGCTCTAGGGAAAGTGTGATTCTGTTGGAGTTGGTTCCATAGAAATAACTACTTTATATCTTTTAATTACTTGTATATTAATATTCATAAATATTAATTAATTTATTATCACATGATATATGTTTTTTATGTAACAATAATGTGATAATTTTATTAGAGTATTTGTCACATTGAGAGGTCATAGTAGTTCTATTTTTTGATGAGAACCTTGAAGAATAATGATGATATTATTAAATACATATTATATATATGGATGACATTATTTTATTATAAATAGGTGATATAAGCTATTAGGGGTAGGGGATCATCATATATTAATAATTCTTATCATAAATTTCACCCTTGGTAATCTCTAATAGATGAGTTTATAAGAACTAACCCAACCATATGAAATCCATACGTTTTTTGTGTCATTTGATATTATTATATTTGAATGTGTTTATTATTCCTTGTACCTGAGATTATTATTAATGTATATCGTGAATTTTTTACTTTGATGGATTGATGAAAATTATGATGATATATGCTCACAGGGAGGTAGGATATTGTGGGTATATGGTAAACATGTGGAATATTTTCAAGGAATATAATTTTGTGTCTTAGAGCTTTAATGATTTGGAGAAGAGTAGATATCACTAGGATCATGCTATTCCACTAAGGTACCATTTTGATTTTTTTTTTTTTGTACTTAAATTGAATGTCATGGTATCCTTGGAATAAATTGGGTATCACTGTAAAAAATTAAGTATTTATAATAGATTTGGTGTTAAAAATTAAAATTAATCGGTTTTCAAGCTTCCACTATGTACTTGGTTCATTTAGTAACAATAGAATTTCCATCAGTATACATAGTAGTGACATTCTTTTTTGAACAATAGAGAGCATCAAGAAGCTCATTGTGATCAATAAGTGCTCTAATATTGATTATCCAGAGGTTAAAATATTCTTCTCCATAAAATTCATCTCTCTCAAATTGCATACAACCCATTGGTATGAATTAAATGGATCTGATACCAATTATTATGGAAATAACTAAGATGTAGTCCACAAGAAAGGCCTAGATCCACTAAGTTATATAGTTGGTTACAATTTATATAGGTAAAAAAAATTTATTATTACAAAAAATAGTGAGTAAAATTAATAAAAGGATTCAAATGACCATGCTTCATAATCCAAAAGTAGAAAATAAAGTAAAGGGTTTAAAAGGGGATGAACAACACTTATTCATTACAGTGGATGAAATTTTGAAACAAAAAAAACCAATATCGCCATGAATATGATAAACTAAAATCTTATATAATATTTTGTAAAATAAGAATACTAAATAACCTTTTATACCTTACATAGAAGTTTCCTATGATAAATTTTAATATTCATCTGATGTGGTTGATAAAGATCTTTATATTTGTAAATGAAATCCATTCAATCATCATGAAATTGGAATCCACTAACTTCCAAGATGTTCTAGTGCCTCACGAGGCTAAAGAGGCTAATTAAGAGAGATTTTGGTTCAAGGAGATTCAACCATGCATAGAGAACATGACACGCACTTTATCCACACTTCCATCATATAGAATTTTGGTTTATAAAGATCTCATGGATTCCATTGATCATAATTTTTATTAACTCATGTGATTTATCACATGACTTAATACCTTGGTCAATACATGTATCATATGCATTTGATCTCTCGTATGTTTTATCCTATAAAATTATATTTCAATGATAGACTATATGGGAGAGAGTTTGATCATCATAATCATTTAAATATATAATTACAAAAGACTCAACCTATCATACTCTATGGCTTACAGTGATTATAGAAGTTCATACAATATTAACAATCATAGATGAAGATTGCATGAAATCTCATTTCATGCATGGGATGATTTATATGCTTTTATGATTTCATTATAATCATATAATGTGATTCAAATCATATATAAAATATCTATTTATATTATATAGATCATATTTTATTATTCATGTATATAGTAAAATGTGATATACCAAATATATCATATATATATATATATAAGATTTAGGGAATATTCTCTCTAATCTCCCACTTGCACTAAAGCTTAAAATACATTATTCCATTTCACCTTATATTATATCACATATGATTACTTAAAAAATCATATAAAAAATCTTTTAGATGTCCTCTAAAACACCTTTTGTAAAGTTATCATTAATTTCATCTTATATTACATCATATGTTATACCTTTTGAATACCCATCCAAAACAATTTTGGATTAACTTTGAAAAACTTTTAGAGTAGCTCTGTAAGTCAAAACTCAACCTTTATTTAGTCAACCACAATGTGTGACCCCATGTGCCTTCATATTGTTGAATGAAAATATGAATCTCTTAATACATTTATGTAAGAAAAGAGTGGCCTCTGGAAAACCATCAATGCTACTCAAACTATAAATGGATTTGGCATGATATACATCAAATATATGTATATATATACTTGTTTCCACCAATTTAAATCATGCAGAAGTTCACATTCTAATATTTTCCCTTTTTTCAAGACATTGAGTGACCATGGGACATGGAGTATATCAATATCATATAGCTAACTTATACATTACTAATTCTTTAAGTATATATTTACATGTTCTATGAATACATCACATTTCATTCACCTTTATGGATAAGAACATCACATTCCCCTCATCCAAATAGATAAGCACATCATATGTACCATATAGGTGTAGTTTTACACTGCCTATTTTGTCTCAATCAAGGACCAAGACGTCATACTCACCATATTAGAGGAAAATCCCATCTTATTTTAGCTCCAACTGATGATATGATTTGCAATATACTCAATCACCAAATGATTAGCTAAGTATCATTTGACTTGTGTAAGAAAGTTATCAAAGTATGAAGTTTCTAATGATAGGTATCTCTCCAAGATTAGGTCAGGGGACCCAAATATAATCCATGCACCCCTAGTATACCAAATTCATCAAGTATGACACTCTTTGGGATATACTTGGTGGGTTATTCAGTGCACAAAAACACATTTTTGTCCCTCATGGGTATATTATATATCTATATATGAGAATTATACTCATTTTAAGCTTTAAATTTCATCATAACCTATAATAATAAATAATTAATGTCGGTTAGGGATAACTCAAAGTCATACTTTGAGAGGTCAATTATCATATCACTTTATGAAATGTATATTTGTATATACATCTATACAGCCAACATGAAATAATGATATAGTGGATATTTCATTTTATATGATGAATTTTATATTAATGATTTATTATATGAATATTTGATGAACCCAACATAGACGCCTGACTATCGTATCATATATTATAGACTATAATATCATCCTTATGTTTTATATACTTTTTAGGGATTTATTAATTCATTAAATCTCTAGGTAATTCCTACCACATCTCAATGTGACCATCTGATAAAACCATCCCTCTAACTCTTTAGTGAAAAAAATCTATAAAGTAAGAATTTTTGAATAATGGTGAGACTTATGAATCATATTCCTGATGTTATACTCCTTGAACGTATTCAAAACTTTTTAACTTCACAACATTAAATGTTATTATATCAATTAATATTTTTTATTTATAACTCTTTCTAAGTTCATTGTCATCATCATTAAAACCCTTTTATCAAATTAATGCAACTATTTACATTGATACTAAACAACTTGTGCTAAAATATTTTAGTAAAAATTGACATTATTATTAATTCAATAACTAAATGAAACTATATATATTTCTACTTTTCTAACATTTCATAAATTTTTTGAGGATACTAAGTAAAAATCACTTTGTAAATAGACTGTTACAATCATTTTGGAAGATATTAATGGTAAGTAATTACAACTCTTTGCATTTTTATTTACCATATCAATCCTAGAAACGTTATGATATGGAGTGAAAATTAAATTTAACTTTATGATGGAATAATATTTTATTTTTTAATCTTTGTATGTTAATAAGTTAAAACATATTCCCACTAACTTCTTAGAGATTATATTCTTCTTATAATATATTTTCTAAGAATCAAAAAAAATATTTTAAATAACACTTGTTTTCTTTTAGTGTGAATATATATAACAAAGAAATTATTGTCTTCATATCATTTTATTGTTCTATATGTTTTGAATAATTTTCCTCTTGAAAAGAAGATTTTAAAATTATCACAGTTGGGTTCTAGGAATATCTTTCTTTGTATTTAGATAAAAAAATTACTAGATAAAAATATTTTATCCATGTGTACCTTTTAATAATATTATATAATTTTGATGAATCATATGTGTATCAAAAAAATACCCAATTTATTAAAATAATAATTATTTCAAGATCTTATCAAGACTGAAAAAAGAGATAAACATATGCACATCCATAAAATCAAACAATATAAAGTATTTTTTATCATCCAAATATTTAATATATGTTTCTCTTACTCCATTACTTCAAGATTCCACCTTTAATTCTTCATTTACTTTATAAATCCTATATATTCACAACATTTACAAAACATACAATTCATAACATTTACCTTTCAAAATCATAAAATTCAATTCAATAACATTTATATTAGGTGTGGGATCTCTCTATAGTTTTTATGAAAATTTAATTAATCCACATATTTCATTCTAAAATAGCCAATATGGACACAATGACGGAATTTTTAATGCTTATTATTCTTAAATTTAACTAATAGTGCAGACTCTCTATAACATATTTTCTTTCCTTTATTTCTAAAATTTTTACCCTTCTCTTTATGTACCATTAATGTGGAACTTGAACCTAGACCACCCATTTCTTATCAGTTATCCTCATTATATTTTTTATATCTTGTAAGTTTTTACAAAATTCACTCATGTTGTAAATAACAATAAACTTTTAGAACCTTTCTTGGAGTGATTGAAAAATGAAATCAGTGTAAAGTTCATGTTCAAGAGGTTGAACCTGACTCTCAAAATCTTTGACATACCCAATAATATTGATTATATGTGTTAAAAATGAGGTACATTCTTATATTTTTCATCAAACAAGATCCCTTAACACCTCATTCCTTTCATTCACATCTTGGTCATGAATATACTTTTTATATTTTATATAATTTTGTAGGCATCCATAGAATCATGTTGCTTCTACAACATAGACTTTATAGTGAAAATAATGAGTATGGTGGCCTCTAGTGAATCCTTTATATGAATGTAATAGTTATCTAACTCTTTATGTGGGATAGATTCATAGGTTTTTTCCTTTATAAGTTGTTATTAAAACACTTGAAATTTTCCTTCTTTCTTGAAAACAATTCTCATGTTTTGGTATCAGTCAATGAAGTTACTTCTATTTAGTTTTTCTTTATCCAAAATAGATATATGGGTCAAATTGGATTATAATGATTCCATTATCTACAACCAAATATTTTATCATATGAGTATCATAACTTATTACCATCAATAAATACTTTTATTAAATGGTATCTCACTAAAATGATAACCCGTTTTTAAAATTTATCACATCTATTGGTAGGTAAAGATCCATATTTAACTATGATATGTGTTTGTGTTCCTCTAACCACTTAGCTATTTAGGTAGGTAATCATACCAATCATATCATATATAACTCTTGTATAGTTGATCAGACAAATCTTTTTCCATTCCATTATATGTATTAACCCAAAAATTTTCCTTTAGCATCCTTACTAAGGGTTTATCAACTATGTGTAACCCAAGAAAAAGACCAAGTATGTAACATTCCGTGTTTTGAATTGGATAAAAAAAAGAAGGAAATTAAAATTTTCTGTAAACTAGGTGACCGGTTTTAAAAACTGAGCGTCGAAACTTTTTATTCAGATAGTCGACCTTGCGGCGTTGATAGAATAAAAATATTAAGTTTATTTTATTCATACGCATGTGTTTTTTCTTTCAAAAAGATAAAATAACTCTGAAACGGTGCGTCGTATGAGAAATATGGGGGCACCGTTAGGTCCAGAATGTTGGGTTTACACTAGGAAGGGTATAACCTTGAATCACATTGGGTATTTGGAACCCTCGTATATGATAATACCATATTTATTTTTAATTAATTAATTAATCCATTTTTTATATAATAAATAATTATTTTCTCACAAATGGTGCGTCGAATGAGAAATCTGAGATCACCAATAGTTTTGGGATGTGGGGTTTACCCTAGGAAATGTATAACCTTTGTGAGCATCGAATGTTCGGTCATATCGCACTCGAAGATAATTTATTTCGGTTATAAATATTTTTGTTGGCTGTTAAAATAATAATAATAATTTTATTATTAATGTTATTATTTGTGTTGAAGACAACAAATAAAAATGCACTTTCACAATTAATAAATTGGGTCATGGTGTAAATAATAATTGGGAAATGTAATAAATGTGTTATTATTAATTGTTCTAATTAAATAAAAATGCGTAATCAATATTTATTTAATGACCGTTATATTTTTTTAAGGGTTTTCATTTTTAAATTATTAATGGTGTCATTGATGAGTTGTATTAAATAATAATAATTTTATTTATTTATATTATTATTAGATTGGGACAAAAACTTTTATGCATATTTATATATGAGGTATATATATATATATGAGATTAAATATATATATAGTTATATATATACATGTGAGGATGTATATATATATATAACACGTATATACATGGGTGGATATTTATTATTGGGTTAGGTAAAATATTATTAATTATCTATATAAATGCTTTTAAAGTCTCGACTTAAATCAAGGTGCAGACTGTTTAGGTTTCAAATCCAAATCATTAAATGGCCCAGGGCGCGTGCCTGTGCACCCTGTTGCGAGTCCTGGATGATTATTAAAATTAATTAAATGATTGGTTGGACTTCATGTAAAATATTACGTTGCGCCCTAGCGCAACATTCGCGTTAAAAATAATTAAAAAGTATTAAATAAATTTTAAAGGAATAAAAAAAGGTGTAAAAAGAATGAAAATAAATAATAAAATTAAAAGCAGCAATGATATGAATAGAAAAATAATTAAAAATGGATCTAACCATTTTTATTATTTTTATTTCTAATTTCCTTTTTCCTCCCCTTTTTTTAATTTTATTTTATTTTATTTTTCCTTTTTATTTTATTTCCTTTCCTTTTTTATTTTTTTCTCCTCTCCTCCTCTCATCCTCCCCTCTTGTGTGTGGCGAACCTCTCCTCCCTAGGTGGTGCATTCCACCTTATCCTCTCTTCTGAAGATCATCGTGCCTCCATTCGTCATCCATTTTCTTCTTCGTTAGGTGCATTGTAAATATCTCGTTAAGGCTTACCCCACGCACCAAGAATCGTATGATCTCCTTCTCTATCCTTTGCGCAATTCGCCGTAGAAGGATTTTACCCTATTTTGGAGTTTTTCTAAAATCATATGTTCTGTTCTGTTTTAGGTCAAATAAAATCCTACCATGGATCATAGAATCATTCTCAGCTTTAAGGTAGAGCGTATACTCACTTTCCCTGTATTTCGTTGCAATTTATAAAAACGCATCGTTGTGTCGTTAGTCGGTGCCTACCAGCTTTGTGCAAATTCACCCAAACTCTTTAATTTATTTGTTTTGTCTAGTTGTTGCAGCCCTTTTGATCATGAATTAATTTGTTTAATTTGTTTCAATGTGTTTGGACACCCCTTCGGGTGTGCTAACGTGGTCGGTATAAATTCTGTTAGCCTGAGTATTTAATTCATTTAACTGCTTGTATTGAGTAGCCTATTTTTGTTGTGTTTAATTTAAATAATTATTTTAGAATAATTATGAACCTTGAATTTTTGTATCTTTGATATTTTTTTGTGCTGAATTATTTAAGTATTTAAGTATTCATGTTTGGGAATTTAATTTAATTAACTGCATGTGTCACGCAACCTATTTTTATTGTGTTGAATTTAAATAAATAATTTAGACTAATTATGAACCAGGAATTGTTGGATTCTTGGTAGTTGGTTGTGCCGAATTATTTATTTATTTAAAAGTGCATTTATCTGCTTATTTTGATGCGGTATCTTTCCTTGTTAATATTGTTATGATGCAATATTTAATTTGTACCTTGTGATGCATGGGTGTATCTGGTCAGTTTTCAAGCTGTGAGTTTATATGTTGATTATTTCATATCTTCTACTGTGAAAACGTTAATTAAATTCAGGGTGGGGAAAGGAGGTGGGTCCCATATTATGGACCACACTTAGACTCTCTGTTCCCGACTTGTTACCTCTATGTGCTAGGGGCTTGTGTCATTTGCTTTCTGGATTGAGAGTTCCCTGGGATTTCTAATACTTATGAATGATATCGGTTCCATAAGGGCCCATCATGATGGATCCGTTGGAAATGTGGTTAAGCCATCCTTATATGACACTCAACCCCTTTTTGTGAGATCGGGATGGACTCATGGTAAAGCCATGCCTCGGGCGATACTTGGTCTTCCGAAAGATTTCCTTGGATGGGCTCGGTGGTATTGGATAAATTGACAGATGTTTCGTAGCGATGCCTTCAGGGTGGGCTTGGACTCCAACTCTCAACTTGAACCTTAATAATGATTCACTTAAGGTTTATATTATTTTCATTTGAGTCACTTGAGAATTGAGATATTCTTCTGATATGTGCAAGTAAACCTAGTAGACACTTGACTTAGAACCCATGTTAAAGCACAAGCTTGGGGTATACCTCTTTCTTGTTTACCTTGCTTCTTTCTGGATTTTATATATATACGTGTACATGCATTCTGCTGACAGGTACCCTTTCAGACTACCGGCTTAAGCTGAAGCAGGTGATTAGGCATGGGTACCATTTGGAACCCAGACCGACTTATTTATTCCATTTCACTTAATTAATTATATGAAATTGTTATATAATGGCACAATAAATTTTATCATTTCACTAAATGGAAAGGTTTAGACACCTTGGGTGTCGTCCTACTGGGATTTTATCTCACACCCTGCTCAGGCGTTGTTGACACCTGAGTAGATTATATGATTGTAGGTATTGACAAAGGGAAGCATGCTTCTTCCGATTTTTAATTGATTATTGCTGCTTAAGATGGAGACTGGGTCAAAGGACCAAGTCTTGCTCATGATACAGTTGTCGTACTTTTTTTATTTCTTTTTAGTTGATAGCATGCTTGGGTTCTTTTTTCTGTACTTTTATTTTAGATATACATCATGGCATGACATCATTTTGTAAGCTTCCGCACTTGAGTATTATTTAGTTGGATTATTTATATTGCTTCTGCTGCAGTTTATTCATTTATATGCTTCTGCTATTTATTATTAATTTTTGTTTGCTTCTGCTGTATATTACCAATTACCTATGAGGGAATAGTCTCCCCAACAGACATGTTAAAAAGGCCCTTGCTGCTAGTTGGAAGCCTTTGGCATTTGGGGAGATGCACTTGAGGTCATGTAACCCACCGGTTCGGCCACCATCTTAGAGGTGAGCCAGGTCAGGATGTTACAAAGTGGTATCAGTGGTGGTTTTTTTTCCTTTGTCTTACTGTTTTGGGTTGGTAGACAGGAGACTAGGAATGTGTCGGAACTTGGTTAATAGTCGTGCTTGGGACTGATCACCCCATGTATGGAAAATGACCAAGTGGCCAGGGTCGGGATTACTGCTCATGCTTTTTGTTGTTACAATTGATATGATTTCACCTCGAGTGATTGGTGTAATTTCCACTGCTTATTAATTTATGGAATTTATGATATTTTACCCTTTTCCTATTTAGGTAAGGATGAAGCATTGCATGCATCATAATAGGAACATAGGGATTCACATGCCATGCATAGTGCCATGCCATGTAGTTGCACTTTAGGCTGCCTGTTAATTCAAATTTATTGCCTTGAATATATGCCATGTCTTGTAATTATTTAGCATGCCTTTTTGATACCATGTTTCGGTGATATATTTATCATGCTATCCTATTGTCGTACTGCCTGTTTAATACCATGTTTAGCTTGTATCATGCTTCTGTTCCTATTATCATGTCTTTGTGATTAAAATGTTATGCTTATTACAACATGTATCTCTCTGTTATCTTCTTGTAGTGATGTGCTATATTGTTTGTTATGTAATTGGTTTCTTTGCTAAAATTTATTGGTTACCTTTGAATGAGAACCAAATGCCAAAAACTATAAAGTGTATAGTCACTTTCTAGGTTGATATCCACCCATATATCTAGGCTGATATGTGTTTGAACATGTTATAATTTCAAATGAATTGGTTAACTACCTAAAGAAACAACTAGGACCAAGTAGGCTAGTTGATTCATGTTCCTTATGAGATAACTCGGTAAGGGTGTTGTGACTCTTAATAATTTAACAACTATTTTTTTGGGGTGGCAATCTAATGAACCCAGGTCAGCTTAGTGGGACCCTTGTAGGTCTCCTTATCTTCTTGAAATAATTTTATGTGATAGATTTCCTAATTAAGGACAGGATGTCAATTAATGAAAAATGTTTTAAAATTGAGTTCTATAAAACTTGCATTTTTTCCATTGAGGAATTATTTAAGATCACATACCTTGTGTTTTGTTTTGAAAGAAATGGTACTTGATGTTTTGATTAAATATTTTGATGATTTAAGATTAAATTTGATTAAATATAAAGGGCTTGGATATGGAACCTATAGCAATGTCTTCTGTTTAAGACCCTAGTATAAGAGTACTTAGAGTTTCTCCTTGATTTTCATTGGAATAGAACCTTTCACATGTCGTTGTCCCTAGTCGGACCCCCTTGCTTAAAATGAAACCCTTGTTCAGATGGGTGGTCATGTTTTCCTTGAATTTTGTTTTGGGCTTGAGCATCGATAATGCTCATTTCCATCAGGTTAGGAATGCCTTAAAAATGGTCAGTTGATTCATAGGTCGTTCGACCCTCTCTTCTCCATAGCTATGGATGACTTGGTATGTCATCATCGGAGTTAAAATTCATCTTACTCCTGTATCACCTTAGGGTAGTATGCGTTCACGTACGTGATGCCGTTGAGTTCTTAATGTTGTGATGAACTAGTTGAGTTCATTGTAATCATCAAGTCTTGTTCTGGTAAATACGTTTCGGGTCATCTCTGTAGTACAATGACTTCTGTGTCAAAGGAATCAAGTTCGTCCCAATCCTCCGGATGACTTCCAAAGACTCGGGTGTTTTGACACACCGGCCAGTTTGGTTGGGAGTTCATGCTAATTGATTAAATGTTTTATTTCTAGTAATCTACAAATATTCTTAGTGTTCTCTTACTTAAGTGACGAGCATGTCCCCTATATTGTCTTCATCCTTGATGCACTAAGAGAGCATCGGTCTTATGCCATTCTAAATATTTAAAAGTTGTTGGGCTTGTTTAGGGTGTTTTTCTCAGTGTTTCACATTGATGTGTCATTCTTATCAAGGCTTTGTTTATTTTTGAGTGACCCTCGGATTTCCGTGTAGGAATTCCTTGGATGAACTCTTCTACATGAATCGTTTCATCTAACTTGACCACCAGGCCGATGTCGCTCTGTGCTCGGTCAATGTTTTGATATGGGAATCTTATTCTTGTACCAACATCTCACTCGTAAACATGGAGTATGGACTACCTTTCATTAGTTCCTTTTACTCTTGTTGTGCCAATCTGATGTTACCCTAGACTTGTTGTTGGACTCAGTGATGCCTAAATCAAGGAACGTCACCGGAGGTCATGTATGAACATTAGTGGAAGTGTTCGTGTGAATGTGAGATACCTTTGAAGAATAAATCATAGTTAAATTGTAAAACACCTACCGTCTTAGGAGAGCGTCTTCTTAAATGGTCAGTTGGAGTGACTTGACTAGTTCTTTCTCTTGTTCAATAAAGTGTTCAGTGAAGGAACCTTTTTCTATCACATCATCTGGTGAGACAAGTGCGGTTTGGATCGACTAGGGCTTTTCATAAAAATCTGGCTCAACTTGGGTTTTAATGGTGATGGGGAATCAACCGTTTTATCCGTTTCAAAAATCAAGCGAGAAGTGTCGCTAGAACGCTTAAGGGCGTGTCTTATATGAAATTCTGATTGAGGAAGGTGTCTTGACTCAGAATTTTCCTCTTTCTAACTTCAAAACAGAAGGTGGGAAGTAACCTTGCGCAAGAAGTTAATGAGATGACGGCATGGTCATGTCTCTATATGAATGTGTTTGGATAGGTATTGTCTCAGTGTTTCAATTGGAGAATGAGTGCGGGCTCAAATATTAATGGTTTTTGTGTCGTTTTCCTAACCAATGTTTGAACATGCATTGGGCGTTTAGAGATGCAACACAACCTTTTGTGCGAGACTTCATGACCCTTGTGTATCAGATGAAGGTTATGTTGTTCTTGAAAGATTCTTAGGGACAAGAAGTTATAAGGTGGGAAGGTTGTAACATTCCGTGTTTTGAACCGGATGAAAAAGAGAAGGAAATTTAAATTTTATATTAACTAGGCAGGCCAGTTTTAAAAACTGAGCATTGGAACTTTTGATTCCGATAGTCGACACTGCGGCGTTAATAGAATAAAAATATTAAGTTTATTTTCATTCGTACTTGTGTGTTTTTTCTTTCAAAAAAATGAAATAACTATCAAACGGTGCGTCATATGAGAAATCTGAAACCACTGTTAGGTATGAAACACCGGGTTTACCCTAGGCAGGGTATAACCTTGATTCACATCGGGTATTTGGCACCCTTGTATATGATAATACCATATTTATTTTTAATTAATTAATTATTCTGGTTTTTATATAATAAATAATTATTTTCTCACAAACGGTGAAATGAGAAATTTGAGACCACCAATAGTTCTGGGACGTGGGGTTTACCCTAGGCAGGGTATAACCTTTGCGAGCGTCAAACGTTTGCTCATATCGCACTAGAAGATAATTTATTTTGATTATAAATATTTTTTTTGGCCGTTAGAAATAATAATAATAATTTTATTATTAATGTTATTATTTGTGTTGAAGACAACAAATAAAAATTCATTTTCACAATTAATAAATTATGTCACAGTGTAAATAATAATTGGGAAATGTAATAAATGTGTTATTATTAATTATTCGTATTAAATAAAAATGCATAATCATTGTTTATTTAATGGTCGTTATCTTTTTTAAGGGTTGTCGTTTTTAAATTATTAATGGTTCCATTGATGAGTTGTATTAAATAATAATAATTTTATTTATTTTTATTATTATTGGATTGGGATAAAAACTTTGATGCATATTTATATATGAGGTATATATATATGTGAGATTAAATATATATATATAGTTATATATATACATGTGCGGATGTATATATATAAATATACAGATGTGTATATATATATAAAACACATATATACATGGGTGGATATTTATTATTGGGTTAGGTAAAATATTATTAATTATCTACATAAATGATTTTAAAGTCTCGACTTAAATAAAGGTGCGGACCAATTAAGTTTCAAGTTCAAATCTTTAAACGAACCAGGGCACGTGCCTGCGCACCCTGTTGCAGGTCCCAGGCGACTATTAAAATTAATTAAATGATTGTTTGAACTTCATGTAAAATATTATGTTGCACCCTAATGCAACGTTTGGGTTAAAAATAATTAAAAAGTATTAAAGGAATTTTAAATGAATTAAAAGTGGTGGAAAAATAATGAAAATAAATAATAAAATTAAAAGCGGAAATGAGATGAATAGAAAAATAATTAAAAATGGATCTAACCATTTTTATTATTTTTATTTCTACTTTTCTTTTTCTTCCCTTTTTTTTATTTTTATTTTCTTTTCTTTTTTCTTTTTCTTTTCTTTCCTTTCCTTTTTTATTTCTTTCTCTTCTCCTCCTCTCATCCTCCCCTCCTGTGTGTTGTGCACCTCTCCTCCCCGGGTGGTGCGCACCACCTTCTCCTCTCTTCGGAATATCGTCGTGCCTCCATTCTTTTTCTGTTTTCTTTGTCGTCAGGTGAACTGTAAACCTCCTTCTAAGTCTTATCCCACGCACCAAAAATCATACGATCTCCTTCTCTATCCTTTGCACAGTTCACCACGGAAGGATTTTACCCTATTTTGGGGTTTTTCAAAAACCATCTATTATGTTACATTTTAGGTCAAATCAAAGTTTACCTCAGATTATAGGATCATCTACAACCATAAGGTTGGGCGTCTACTATTTTTCCCTCCATTTTGTTGCGATTTATAAAAATGCACCGTTGTGTTGTTAGTCGGTGTCAACTAGCTTTGTGAAAATTCAACCAAACTCTTTAATTTATTTGTTTTTTCTAGTTGTTGAAACTCTTTTAATCATGAATTAATTTTTTTTAATTTGTTTCAATGTGGTTGGACACCCCTTTGTATGTGCCGACATGGTCGGTATAAATTCTGTTAGCCCGGGTATTTAATTCATTTAACTGCATGTATTGCGCAACCTATTTTTGTTGTGTTTAATTTAAATAATTGTTTTAGAATAATTATGAACCTTAAATTGTTGGATCTTTGATATTTTTTTGTGCTGAACTATTTAATTATTTAAATATGCATGTTGGGGAATTTAATTTAATTTACTGCATGCCTTGCACAACCTATTTTTATTGTGTTGAATTTAAATAAATAATTTTGACTAATTATGAACTGAGAATTGTTGGATTCTTGGTAGTTGGTTGTACTGAATTATTTATTTATTTAAAATTGCATTTATCTTCTTACGTTGATGCAGTATCATTCCTTTTTAATATTTTTATGCTGCAATATTTAATTTGTACCTTTTGATGCATGAGTGTATCTGGTTAGTTTTCAAGCTGTGAGTTTATATACTGATTATGTAATATCTACTGCTGTGAAAATGCTAATTAAATTCAGGGTGGGGAAAGGAGGTGGTTCCTATATTATGGGCCACACTTAGACCCTCTGTTCCCGACTGGTTACCTCTATGTGTTGGGGGCCGGTGTCATTGGATTTGCTGGACAAAGACTTCCCCGGGCTTTCTAATACTTATGAATGATATCGGTTCCAAAAGGGAACATCAGGACGGATTCGTTGGCAATGTGGCTAAGCCAGTCTCAGATGAAACTCAACCCCTTTTTGCGAGATCAGGACGGACTCAGGGTAAATCCATTCCTCGGGCGATACTTTGTCTTTCGAAAGATTGCCTTGGACGGGCTCAGTGGTATTGGATAAATTGAAAGATGTTCCATAGCGATACCTTTGGGATGGGCTCAGACTTAAACTCTCAACTTGAACCTTAATAATGATGCACTTAAGGTTTATATTATTACCATTTGAGTCACTTGAAAATTGAGATATTATTCTGATATGTGGAAGTGCACCCGGTTGACACTTGACTTAGACCCCATGTTAAAGTACAATCTTGGGGTATACATCTTTCTTGTTTACCTTGTTTGTTTCTGGGTTTTATATATATACGTGTACTTGCATTCTGCTGATAGGTACCCTTTCAAACTATTGGCTTAGGTTGAAATAGGTGATTAGGCACGGGTACCATTTGGAACCCAAGCTGACTTATTTATTCCATTGCAGAAATTAATTGTCTGAAATTGTTATATAATGGAACACTGCATTTTATCATTGCACGAAATGGAAAGGTTTAGACACCTTGGGTGTCGGCCTATTGAGATTTTATCTCACACCCTGATCGGGCGTCGTTGACACCCGAGTTGATTATATTATTGCAGGTATTGACAAAGGGAAGCGTGTTTCTTCTGATTCTTGATTGATTGTTGCTGCTTAGGATGGAGATTGGGGAAGAGGACCGAGCCTTCGTGATGCAGTTGGTTCACTTTGTTTCTTTTTTTAGTTGATATCATGATTGGGTTCTGTTTTCTGTACTTTCATTTTAGACATACATCATGGCATGACATCATTTTGTGAGCTTCTGCACTTGATTATTATTCAGTTGGATTATTTATATTGCTTCTACTGCAATTTATTCATTTATATACTTCTGTTATTTATTATGTAATTTCTATTACTTCCACTATGATAATACCTATTACCTATGAGGTCATAGTCTCCCCCACAGACACAAAAAAGGCCATCGCTGCTAGTCGGCAGACTTTGGCATTCAGGGAGATGCGCTTGAGGTCATGTAACCCACCGGTCCGACCACCATCTTAGAGGTGAGCCAGGTCAGGACGTTAATAAGTATATGTAAATAAAACAAAATATAGGGGCTCCCTTATTTTTTAGAACTTACAAAAGTTTGATTCAATTGCACCTGGTAATTTCCTTCCTTATAGAAGATAATCCAGGGGTACCCTATTTTGGAAGAACCTACCAATTTAAATTATCTTGGTCTTAAAAAGTGATTATTTGGAAGGAATATAATAGCTAGTATTTTACATGAATTTAATATCATAGTATTGTCTCATATTCATTCCCTTATATATTCATACTTCTAATAATTTAATTTTGAAACTATATTCCCTCTGAAGCAAAAGCAAAACTTTTCAAGACCATGATCATTAAACAAGGTAGGTTCTTTCAAAATAGGAAATATGATTAATCTATATTAATGTCCAAATATTTGCATAACCCACAATTTTTTGCTACTCACCTAAATAATAGGGTCCAAACATATTCATGCATATCCAAATGGATCATATGCATAAGGTACATGAACATTTCATGTCAAGGTTTATAATTACTTGAGATTGATAATCTCAACATGAGTAAAACTAGAGCAATAAATAGTCATCCCCTTACCTTTATATAAAAAGACATAATATTTTTCATCGATGGGTAGTCCAAACCCAAGTCCCTATATCAGGGGATACTTTACTCAATATAGAATTCAATTCATAATTTTAAATCTTAATATACACAAACTATGATCAATAAATAAATCTAACCTAATAACTAAAATTGAAAACTGAGGTCAAGGTTGGAAATAACTATATATGATGTCGACACTCCTATCTTGTAATGAAAATATTAATAATTTCATAAGAAACATATTAACATTTTTAAACTAAATCATACGCATATTCATAATATAAAAAATTTAGAGCTATAAATAAAGTAGGGAATAAAATTTTAAATAAATGAATATTTTAAATATTTAAATATGAGGCAACCATTTATGATCTATTAATAAATAAAATAAATTTATAAATAATATATAAATAATATTTAATAATTATGGACATTCCATAATAATGAATATAGAAACTTTACATTTAAATCATTATATGAACTCTTCACATTATGAATTATATGACAGATCATTTTAAATATATGTTAATTTATGAATTATAAAAAAATTATAATTCCTTTTATTTTATGTAAATATTTTACATTTTATAAATGTCATATATTTATTCATTTATTTAAATGTTTGATTAAATAAATTTTCAAAACATTTTGATGTTTTTTAAATAATATTTCTAATAAGTTCATATAATTAGATCATTTAAAATTAATCATTAACAACATTTTAAAATTTAGATAAATATAAACACTTTTATATTATTCCATATTTTACAATTTTTAAACACTTTAAAAATTATCTCTCCTGATTTATAAATCAATATTTTATTTATAATTCACTAGGCATGCCTTATAATTCTATATGGAATATTTATTAATGAATGTTGCTTATAAATTTATTAATTAATTACAATCTATTTATAATTAAATAACTTATAAACCATTTTTAAAATTAATAAATATTCCTAAAATACCCTTTATCAATATTTATAAACAATTTATAAATAAATAAATTCAATTTATAATTGAAAATTGTTTAAAAATTTATTTTATTTATTTTTCAACACACCACACCCTATGCCACATTGTGGAGCTCCCCATTTCCTTATGGTTTAGAGATAATCAGGGTTTTATGTAAAGTGGCACAAGGTTCAACTATAGATCACCCACCATGACATAGACCTTTGTTTTTCCCAACAATCCATGACTCTCTCCATGGCGTGATGGAGCTTGCCTACTCATTTTACACATGTTAACACATAACAACATGGACTGAAGCGAATGTCTCCACAACATGGTCCAAAACTCGTGGACATTTTTCATTATGAGAGACTCTTTGATGGCATGGTTACATCTGGGCTATGTCATGGTGATGAATGAAATATGTTGCTCTATTTTTCTATTGTACTTCATTTTAAAACCATGATTTCAAATAATTGAAATACACGGTGGTGTTGATGCCACTGTAAGGTTTCAAAGGGGATGAAAAACACTTATTTATTATAATTAATGCAATTTAAAAACCAATACACTTAACATCTCCATTAATATAATAAACAAAAATAATTTATAAAATACTATAAATGAATAACACTGAAAAACCTTGTGTACCTTATAGTAAGATACCTCTACTACATCTTGATCTTCATACAATGTGGTTGATAAATATCATTATAGTGGAAGATGAAAACCTACCATCTCCAGAGTTATCCATGAGTTATGACTAATTCATTCTCAATATTATTGGATTCTACCAACCTCCATGATGTATTAGCGCTTCACAAGGATGAGGAGGAAGAAGATGGGAGCTTCTGAATTGGGGAGATTTGACCATGAATAGGGAGCATTATATACACTTCATTCTCACTCTCATCACATAGAAATAAGGTTTATATATAACCTATGTATTTAATTGATCATAATGTTTATTAACTCATATGATTTATCACATGAGTTAATACCTTGGTCAATACATGCATCATATGCATTTGATCCCTTACATGTTTTTGTCTAATAAAATGATATTCCAATGATAACCAACATGGGAGAGTTTTTTATCACTATAATTAGTGTATTATATTACATCATACAACTCAAATAGTCGTGCTCTACAACTTACACAAATTGTGGTGTTGTACCTCTCTCTCTATCATGTGTTTTTATGATCACAAACACTCGATTTTTTATCTAATATTTTTATTTGAATTATTTATTGTTACAAAGTTGAAACATCAATCTATTAAATTACAATACCAAATGATGTAAATGTGCTGAAATCATAGAGGCAAAAATGGAATTAAGAAGATCACAGTATATACTCTACACTATTCCACAAAAGGTTATGAAATAGAGACTATGAAATGATGAGTAGGACCACACCACAGTATAGTTTGGTCCAACTTACTCTCTAATAATCATAGTGAAAATCCCAAAATTCAAAATGTAGTAAAATCTTAGTTCCTATAAACTCAATTAAGGACACACTTTAAGATGAATGACTACACCAGGGAACTTATATACCAAATCTATCCACATTTCAGCTTTAGGACCATGATGCATGTAAGGACCCGACCTTAAACATAACATATTTTAGTGTTTATAAACCAGAATTAACATTATTATAATTCTTGAGGATCTTTTTAGTTTACAGTTTTAGAGAATTAGGGAAAAACAATCATACATTACAAGTGGACACTTCTATACAGTATACATTTTTTCCATAAAATAATAGTCTTTAAAATAAAATATGATTTCATTTCATGAGAAATATTCAAAATGTTCATCATGATATCATACTTGTCCATACTTTACCTTCAACTTTGTTAAAACATTTTGAAACTTGGGATGAGTACAAAAGATTAGTAAGGGATATAAAAAGAAAGAAAGAAACCATTAGTCCATAAATACTTATAAAAATTTTCCTTTATTAAAGTAAAATTTTTCTTATCTAAGAAATCATATTTTCTTCCCATATAATTCCGTAAAACATTTCATAGAAGAACATAGACACAAAATAATAACTCATTATATTTTTATTAAAAAAATTCACAAATTTATAACTTTAGACTATAAAACATAAGCTTTTAGCATACCTTATGAAATCATAAGTTTCCTATAAAATCCATATAAATCATACATAATTTATAAAGGTAACTTGTGGTATCATTTTTATATCATTCATAAATATTTAGTATCTCTCACAACTATACAGGGAGTAACCATCATAATTACTTTTTCAATAACTATTGTAGTATATTCCATAATCTCATAGGAGAAACGTAATCAGTTAACCCCATATATTTACCAATTCATTGGAGAGATATAACAGGCTAACCTTACTTCAATTTATAAAATAACCACATATCCTTATAAATAATTTCCAATAACCATAACATAATCGTAACACATAAATATTTCATAAAAAACATTCTTGGGGAAAATAATTGATCTATTTTGAAATCACTTTTATTTTTAAAAATCTATGCATCTAAAAATGAAGACATTTAATTTGAAAATAAACTTATAAACTTATATAGTAATTTTTAAAACATTTATAAATCATGAAAGTGGGAAAATACACTCATTCCATATAAGCTAAAAAATAATAATCCTTTTGAAAAAAAAAATTAAAAGAGTTTTTTTAAAAGAATGTTCTTTATAAATATCATATCATTGAAGTGATAATTAATTAAAGAATTGATTATGTTTATTATATATAAATACACATAAAATAACTAGAAATACCCATAAGATAATTAAAATTTATTTCATGCATAATCTTATCATGAGATAATAAAATAATTATAATATTAACACAATGAATGGAAATCGATTTAAGAAAATCCCTTACCATGTGTCTGACTCCTCGCGAACAATATTTATATTCCTGAATAATAAAATTAGGTTAATTTATACTTTATTAATAACCTTTTAAACTTTATTATTACTTTAATATCACTTATTACCGTGTTATGTAAAATTACTTAATTATTTAGGTTCTCAACAGGAGTTTTGATGATATTTGGCTCATAAGTCCAAAATGACTTTGTTTGGTTGACTATAGTTAAAGATTTAATTATTAAACCATATCAAAAATAACATTAATGACATGATTATAATTTTTATACATCAATTATACTTTTAAATAAAACTCTTAATTATGGTTATGAAAAATGAAGTATGTTATAATCATGGAGACGGTAGGTCGTACGTACGCATGAGTAATGTTTCCATTTTTCAATAATCATTATGGAAAGTAGGAAAGTATAATTTTATCTTTAAATAATTATAATAAAATAATTAATATCATATTAATAATTTAAATATACTTATATATATCATTAATCTAATGTGGTGATGAAAAATGAATCACATCACTTCTTGGAGGTGATAATTCACATGTACACACGAACGACGTTATCATTTTTATATGCATGGATAGATAAGAAAATAAATGATATATTATATTTTAATAATTTTAAATATTTTATTAATATCAAATATTAATATTAATTCCATCATTATAACCAGTATTTATAGATGGTGATGGAAAATGAATTATATCGGTTTACGAGGCGGCAGTCTGTCGTATACACGAATGATAAATTCTTTTCCCATTTAACAGAAGTGGAGATGGATATAGGTAATTAAACTAACATAATAACATATAACTATATATATATGATACTTTTTTATTATTTTATCATGGTATTATAATTTTTTAGGTGTTTTTAATAAAAACCAAAAGAAAACATACAAATAAAAACTATACATCTTCATTGGAAATTCCCCTTTTCTTAACACGTTTTGACTACTAATCATAGTATTCTACTTAAAAAAGACATCTATAATTTGGGGATGTATTTCATGGATTTAATAAACTGAATTAGTTTTTAATTTTGAATAAATGCGAAGAAGGGGTTCCCTTTTATAATTAAGGTGAGGGGAAGTTTTGGAATTTCACAAAATATTAAAATATAATAAGGCTATTCTAGGGAAAAATGCTTCCAAATGGCCTATGAATAAATAGTGGATGATATTTATGACCATATATTATTATTTTTTTCCTTATTTAATATTTTTATGATTCTCAAATAATTTAATAAAATATTATATTCATAAAATATCATTATTGTCAAAATTGATACTATTCATATCTAGGACTTAAAAAACATAAAAAAAGTCAAATTCAAAAACTCTAGTTTATTATATCCTAGATATATTATATGTATATATAGAATTTCTACATCACCTTGAAATTTTCAACTTTTATTCATTTTAATATTTTTAATAACATTTATTTGATTTTTCCATTAATTTAATAATTATTGCACCATCGTTGTACAAGACGTTAAGGTAATTATTTCTTCCAAAAAAATTAAAAATAAATTACCATGATGAAGATAAATATTTTATATTTAAAAATACCATTTATTCTAAAACATATATTCTATATTAATATATATTAAAAAAATTATACTTATTAAAACAGTAGTCTAACAAGTTTGACTTTTCTTAAAATAAAATACCATTAGGGACTTAAAGTCAACCAATGGATCCAAATAGTCATAAATTTACCCATGGATGATTTTGGTCACATATTACTCATACAATAAAATTGGGATAACTTTTAGGGTAATTTTATTATCCTTATCATATTAATTTTACCCTTAATTACCTGATTTACCCTTAATTGTAGTAACAAAATTTACTATGTTTACTATTCATATAGCCCAAAAATAAAAGGGAAATATTTACTAAATTTGGACCTTATGATTCCAAATATGGAATAAATTTTTTAAAATTCAAATTATAGAAATATAAGAATTTAATTTAAAATTAAATCGGTAAAATACACTAAAAATGATTTTTTTGGAAAAATGACTCTTTTAAAATATAAAATGTTTCTATACTAAATTAAAGTATAAAACCCATTAAAACCTATAATTGGATTAATATAAACCAAAATAAACTCATAAAAAATTTAAAACTAATCCAAATCATAATTTAACCTTGTAAATAAAATACAGTTTTCAATAAAAATTAGTATTTTTCACTATTTATTGAAAAATAAAACTTTTCAGAAAATTATCAAAATTTTACCATAAGAAAATTTTGATATGATTAATTTTAAAATGAAGTTAATTTTATAAAATAAACTTTTTAAAATTTCCCAAAATTAATTATATTATTTTTACATAAAAAGTAATAAAAATATTTATTTGAAGAAAATATGTTTTTGAAGAATAAAATGGATTTACTGAATATCTAATATAATGACTTCATTAAAAATATAGTAATTTTAAAAAAAATAATAAATTATCAATGAGTATGAACATTATATATTTAATAATTTTGTTAATACTATTCATTTCATATTATTAAATAGCTAGGTTATAATATTCATATCTAAATAATAATATTTCATTGTTTGTTTAAGTTTGGTGTTCAGTATCTTGTACACTATCAAACATAGTCATTTCTTTTAAAATATTAGGATGTTACAATCTATATACCTCAAAATCAGGATAACCACAATAATTTCTTACCAAACCCCACATTGTTTCCCAAATCCCTATGACACAAAGTCTACCTTCACTGCATAGTGAAGTATACCATGTCACAAGGATCTTCGATCTATAACAGTCAACAAGCATTAATTACTTAGTCTAAAAGGATTTTATTCAGATCATTAATAACTTGACTTCACACAAGGCTCCTCCAGATCGTATTAAGGTTATATATATAGGAACTTGGAGGCTTTGACAAATAATTGTGGATTGAATAATAAATTCAATCATGCCTTCAATGAATAAAGTAGTCATCTCCATCAATATCAAATCCTAATTTCAATATCCAATATCAATTCTCAATATCTTAGTATATATTCAACATTTACCTTACTAACTCTACTCTTATATTATATTATCCTTCTTAATAGATAAAAGAGAATATTAAAATGGGTTTTCTCCCAAAAAATATATCTTCTTTACATCATCTTATATAATTGGTTTCTTGATACAACCATTTAAAAGTAAAGGGAATGGATGCTAAAAACCATAAAGTGAGGGATCATCATCAACAGGTGCTTACTTCCATCAAAGTAATGGAGACGAGTTTCTTTCCACAAATGTGAAATGGTAAGGGTGTAATTTGTTACATGATCTCTGTTAAAATTAAGGGAGTAATATGAAAACCTCTCAACCTGATAGGGGAGATTTCGGCACTCACATCAGGCGCTTATTTAACTCCTTTATCAAATAATGTCTCCTCATTTTATTTCCTCATAATTTTTTATATTCACAATACTTCAATCAAATTAAATTTATGCAGATTTATTTTATCATAATGCTTATGTAATAAAATTTATCAATTAATTTCATTAAGACATTTTTATATTCATTTCAATTAACTAATTAAATTGGGATACCCCTAACTTTATTATGTAATGATTACTTAATAAAATCTATATATCACCTAATTAAATTAATTAATATTTATTTGTTTAAATAAATCTTTAATCTTTTAATTTCAAACACATTTACTTGAGTTATTCATTATTTAGTTGTTTTATTTTTTAAAGGAAATCCACTCCCTTCTATACTACCATGACCTATATTTGGAATCAGAATCATCTTTACCCCCAAACTATTTTTTTTCAAAAAAATGCTTTATGGTTTAGTGTGAACTGACCAAGGAGTGTCAAATTTAAGGGAAAATAGATAACCTGACCAAAATCAAGAAAAAACAGGCTGGTCAAGGAGCCCCACCTAGTACCAGACCTTCCCAAAAGAAACAAGGGATTCCTCAGGCCCCACAAAAAAATCATCTCATCGCCACCCTGTTCTGCAGCCATGTATAGTCTCTACCTCATATATCCAAGGCTCTCCCAAAGGACACTCTTTAATACATTATCCAATTTTTAATGGCACATATTACTCTTATTGGAAAAATTTCAATTCAACCTTTCTTAGATCTATTAGTTATCTAGTATGGAAGACCACACTGGTTATCAAGGATCCCTAGCCTGGTCATCCCAGTACTTCCAAGATATGTCTCTAATATCATTTTCTAGGTGAGAGTAAATGTTCATCTCTAACTTGATATAAATAAAGTTAATCAACTCCAGAAATTACTCCATGTTAAATGAATGACCAAAATCTAAGAACAAGACATCAAGTTGGGAGGTTTACCATGCCATCTGTTCTCAGAGAGATTCTCTATATATCGCCTCTAATCAAGACCATTCCACTAATCAACTATAAAATAATCCTCCCAAATTTTAACCCTACTAAATTATTCTTTTGTATCATTTCTGAACTTACTAAACACCACTATCATCTTGGCATTGAGAACTCAGCTTCTCAAAGAGTCTCCCTTCTTATGACCTTCTAATGGTTCACCTACCTTCATGGGGTTGAAGAGTAAGGGATCCTTTGAGGTCAATTTTTCCTCAAGTCTATATTACATAGATACTTATGAGGCATATATATTACCTATCAATCTATTCAACATAGATTTGTTAAGGTAGAAGTATTCTTTCTTATTCTTTGTCTTCTTTTTGGTAGGGGCTGAAAAGTCACCGAAATCTCTAGTGTCTTTTTCCTTTTCTTCATTTCTGAATAGAAAAGGCCTTCCATAAGATTATCATCTTAAAATTATAATATATATGTATAAACTTTATTCACTTATATACCATTAGTGATATAAAATTATAAATAAAAATTCTTATCCATCCCCTGATTATTATCACAATCTAGGGCTTGCTTCTTTTTCTTTATAGATCCTACTGACTTCCAAACTATACTCTCATTGGGGGTTAGGACGACCTATATCAGGGGAAAAAATAATTTGAATAATTGGATCATTGGGAGTACATATGATCCTCAATTCACATTAGGTAATATATTTTTTTGTTTTTAATTAACTACATGTTGAGGGGACTCAACACCACCCTTTGGATGTCTATTAACCCGAAATGACCCCTATTTGTCAGTACCATACCCAAAATAGAATGGTTCCCTTGATAATTATTATTATTGGGATTATCATGATTAAATTAAAAATATGATAAAATTTATACAAAAATTTCTACCATTCCAGGATCCCCTTGTATTTTAGTGTAAGTTTTTCTTTGGGTTCAAAAATGGGATTTTTCTGAAAACTATTTTAAAGTGCATAATTTTTCTCTTTTTAATTAATTAAAAAAACATAATGAGGAATGATATAACTAAAATATATAGATTATATAACAATAAATATTTATTTATATTCATAAAATAATTATTATTAGTCAAATTGTTAATATAAAATCATCCTTCCCTTGAAAAATACACGTCTTGAAAACCTGCTTTTTCATAACGTCTGTGAGTTTAATTTTAAATTAAAATTTTACAATTTTGTAAATTTAATTTGTTAAAATGGATTATATATTTTTAATAATAATAATTTATATTATATAATAAGTTCAAATAAAATTATGACCATAATTAATAGTGAAAATAATAAAAATAAATTGCCACGGTTAAGGTGAAAACGGGTTTACTGAGGCCTAAACTAAAAACATAAGGGTAAAAATGATCTAAAAAATTATCTAAAAACTATTATATGGAAATATTTTGAAATTATAATGTCTAATTATTAATAATGATCCATTTTTTGAGCCTTTTTTAATGTGAAAAACATGGGTACACCTTTTTATTTTCAAAAATTACAAGTGTGTCACTCACCTCACTTATAAAAGGCCACCCCCTATCCTCTCTTCTTCACACCTTAAAATCTTTTGTTTTACCAATACCTACATAAATAACTTCAAAAATTCCATCCATGCATCCTATAATCCTTTTTTTGGTTATAAATCCATACTAGGAATACTTTAGGTATAATCCTAAAGTGGTTATCCGAGAAGAGGTAAAATTCCTAACTATGCATTTTTGTTTTATTTCTTCTTCCATCGCCACAAAATATTCATAAAATATGCTCATATGATATAAAAATTATCTAATATATAAATTTAAGTTATTATATTAATATAATAACCTAAATACATCTGCTTTTCCATCAAATGGGATACAAAATCATTATTCATGTGTACAGCGGGCTACCACCTCTCAAACCAATGTCATTCATTTCCTATCATCACATCTCATTGATTATTATAATGACTAATTTAAAGAATATATATGATATTTTTAACATATTTATACTTATTTATTTTTGATATCTCATATACTTTTTTACTTCTCATTTCATGGGAAATATGATAGCTTCGCTCGTGTGTACGGCGGACTACCGCCTCACAAAGCAATGTGATTCATTTTTCACTAACACTTTACATGTAAGGTAATAAGGATAATTTTAATGAATATTTATGATATACATGAAATAAAAATTATATTCATGACATATTTATCATTATAAAATAAAAATATATCATTTTATTTCCTACACTGAAAAATGATCATGTCATTCGTGTACGTGTAGACTATAGCCTCAAAGAAGTGATGTGATTTTTTTTCATCACCACATCAAAAAAATGATATATAAAAGTTTATTTAATGAAATAATATTATATTTATGATATTATGATAATTATTTAAAGATAAAATAAAATATAACTTCTTTTCATAATGATCATTGAAAAATGGAAATGTTACTCATGCGTACGTACAGCCTACCGTCTCCATGATCGTAATATAATTAATTTTTCATAACAATTTTTCATGTTTAGTTTTAAAATTATAATTAATGAATAAGTATGATAATTATTTCATTATTATTATTATAGATTTTTTGAAATAATGACCTCATTGACCACGGTCAACACACCAAAGTGGTTTTGAAACAATGAATCGAACCTACTCAAAATACCCATTGTGGAATTAACTAATTAAATGTAACACCCTGACCCCAGTTACCTAGAGTCAGTGCATATTACATAATATTTTCATAATACAATGAATCATTTCCCAAAATATTGATCAGTTTAGTATCCTTGGAAGTACTAGATACATTCATAAGTTTTACATTACATCATGAAATAAAAACATCAACAAAATTTTGTCCCCTTTTGAACACACTTATATCCTTAGCCTATCCCTATAAGTCAACCATAAAATAATTCTTCACATCCTGGGAAAAATAAAACATAGAAATGGGTGAGCTTAGATGCTCAGTAAGGATAACAATATAGTGGAAACTTTCATAAATAAGTATAAATTTTTAAGGTAATGTATAAGACAAAAACAAAAGCCTTTTAAACTTAATATTCAGCATAATATGGAAAAGATAAAATGAAATAATTCCATTTAATTATTCACATGGATATTATACTAGTAAAATAATCACATGCAATATCAATAGCCACTTTCATAATGATGGAATGCATAATGCCAGACTTCATAACCACATAGTCAAGGCCTTATGCCAAGACTACAAATAATATTTTTTCAAGGTCTTGTCCCAAGACACTAGTTTTTCTCATGAGACCTACCGATGCATCAAGGAACTATATCAAGATCCACTCGTCACTTACTAAGTCCAATGCATTCCTCATATGAAAAGGTTTAAACATAACATAAACATTTGTATTAAAATTATCATACGAAATGTCAATACTTTATCCATAAACTATGAATGGTGTAAAAATAACACATCCACAGTCAAACATATCACAAAACCTTCAATACAATATGGAAGTTTTGTATCATAATAAATCAACTTCAAACAACATAAAATCCATCAAAGGATGTTGACATTGATGAAATCAAAACTTTTTTTAGAGAAATATCTAAAGTACCTTGTTTGGAAAATGACAAAAAGATTCCTTTAAAAACATATATGGTCAAATAAGGGTATAAATGAATTTAACCCATAGTATAGTAAATAGTAAAAATGTTTTGAATTACATTTTTAAGAAAACACAGATGTTGATAACTAAGAGGTCCCAGTAGATACTTACGTAAAAACAACCTCGGATAATAAAGAGATTGTGAAATTAACCCTTACCTTGTACTTTTCATTAGATGATGGTATGTTAACCTCCTGTATAATAGTTAAAACATTGTTATTAAATTATACAATAACTATATACATAAATTTTATATCATATATGATCCTCTAATATTGCTTTGTTGATAATATTTCAGTAGTATCATCGTTTCAGGTATTAACTGGTTCATTTTCCTTTATATGCTCGGTTACATAATCCATGTTTGTTATGTATAGGATGTATTTTATTCATATCTAGAATGATATTAAGTTCTTAAACATTATTTTTAATCATAAAATTTAAATTATTCTTGAATGACTACGATGGGGAATGAATCTCATCACCTTCGCGGAGACGGTAATCCGTACGTACGCACGAGCGACAATATCATTATATTGATGGTGAAATCATATGTAATTGGATGGTATATAATATATACAGAATCATTAAAATGATTTATTTATTATTTACATCAGTTATACTCATTATTATACCCATCAAAATAATGAAGTGTTTGAATAACAAACTACACCACAACGTGGAGACGGTAAGCCGTACGTACGCACGTATGGTGACTTTGTCATTCATATGATGGATAAAATAATGAATATGGTTGTACCTTTTTTATAATAACATCACAGTATATAGAAGATACTAGATTTATTATTTTATAATGGAAACAACAAATAAATAGGAAGTGGAAGAAGAAAATAACTTGAAAGAGGGTGGTGAAATTATTACCTCTTCTTCGGGTGTTTTCTTTTGAGTTGATCAAAAGAGCTCCTTAGGTTGGATTTATGATAAAACTAATTTCTATAGGTTTAATTTAGGGAAATTGAGAGTATATTTGGGCAAGGGTTGGTTGAGCCAAATGTCTTTGGAGTTTTGATTTTGAGAGAAGGGGAAGTGTCCTTTTATAAGAGAGGTGAGGGTCAGTTTAGGAAAATCTTGAAGTATTACTTTATAATAAAATAATTTTTGGTTTCTAATGGCTCCAAAATGATTTATTTCGAGGATAATGTGGTTATGGGTCGAAAAACACTCAACCAATAGGTTTTAGACAGGTTTGGGTCACCATATTAACCATATCTTTTAGATTTAACTCTCAGTTAAATAGTTTAACTTTTACCATGTATTCTTGTATTATTATAATAATTTGTTAATAAACTTATATAAAATACCAAGAGAACCTCAAGTGATTAATTAATGATATACCTATCATTATACAATTTCTTTGGCAGAAACTTAGATTTTTAGGACTATAATATAATTTAATAATATAATATTTGTTTTAAAAACTCATTTATGTCAATTTTGACACTATTTAGTATTTGGTTTTTGGGAAAGTCATCACAACTTTATTACTTCAAAACAAATTCATTTAATCAACCCTAAAATTACATATTCACCTATAAAATTCATTTATTTCATAAAAACTTTGAAATTATATTTATTTTAATATTTATAATACCATTTATTTGATTCTTTCATTAATAAGGTAATTACTGCATCACCATTGTGTCATAAATAAATTTAATTATTTAATGTCTAAAATTTATAAATAAAATAATATTATGTTGGAAATATTTTTATCTTTTTAATGAGTATTTATAGTCAACAAGATAACTTATATAACTCTATTTAAAAATTGTTTTACTAAAAGATATATCTTTATGTACTTTTTGTCTTTACTTTAAATTAATTAATATAAAGTGTCATTATCACTCTCAAGTGGCTCCATGGGGTCCCAAAATTGACCCAATGATGTCCATGGTCCGAAATGTATCAACCAATAGTAATAGGACACATGTTAAGGTAATTTAATATTATTATAATATTATTTTTTACCCTTATTTACCGGATTTACCCTTTAACCATGGTAAATAAAATATTTACCAAAGTAATTATTCATAATGTCTAAAAATAAAAGTTACCTATTTACACAATTTGTACCTCCTGATTCCCAATATGGAATCCATTTTTCCAAATTCAAAACACAGAAGTGGCAAAAATTAATTTGAAATTAATTCTCGTTGTCAAAACAAAAAGCGTGTTTTTAAGAAACAATAACTATCAAAAGATTGACACATGTTTATATACAGTTTAAATGTGAAATTACATAAAATGACTTAAATTATATTAAATAATAAAAATATAATCTAATGATACTTTAAAACCACTCAAATGTATAAGTTGACACTATAAATTATTTTTGATTAAAAAAGTTGTTTTTAATAAAAAATTAGTATTTTTCACTATTCATCAAAAATTGAAAGTTTTCAGAAAAGTACCAAAAATTCACCCTAAGATAATTTTTATATTCCAAATTCAAAAATTAAGTCCATTTTGAAAAATAAAATTTCAAAAAAAAAGTGGTTATTACTATTTATAACGGCTAGTTTGATTGGTCGTGGTGTGTTAAAACTCCAAGTTGCGTACAACGCAAGCTACTTCATTATTCAAAGGGAAACATACTATGGAAGCTTGAGGTGTTACATTCTCCCCTCCTTAAAATAATTTTTTCCTTGAAATTTCTGGAATATTACTGCATAAAAATATTTGGGTGGTTCTTCATCATAAGTTCCTCAGGTTCCCACGTTGCCTCTTTCATCTTATTGTTTCTCCATGGAACTTTTACCAGATGAGTCATTCGGTTTCTCAGCACTTGTTCTATGGTATCAAGAATTTTGACAGGTTCTCCAAAATAATACAGATCGGGTTCCAGTTCAATTTCCTCATAGGTGAGTACAAGCATTGGGTCAGGCATGTATTTTCTCAACAGTGATACGTGGAAGACATCATGAACTTTGGAGAGACTTGGAGGCATTGTCAAATGATAAGCTACAACTCCAATTTATTCTAGAATTTCGAAAGGTCCGATGTACCTGGGACTCAATTTAACCTTCTTATCAAAACGTATAACACCTATCCATGGAGATACCTTCAAGAAAACATGGTCTCCTACTTGAAATTACAAATCCTTCCTTAATTTATCGGCATAGATCTTTTTCCTACTTTGGGATGCTTTGTTGTGGGTTTGGATAATATTTACTTTTTCCATTGTTTCCTCAACAAGTTATGGGCCTACGAGTTTTCTTTCACCAACATCATCCCAACAAGTTTGTGTATGACATCTCTTTCTGTTTAATGCTTCAAATGGTTCCATCTGAATACTTGAATGGAAGCTATTGTTATAGGAAAATTCTACCCGAGGTAAATATTGATCCCACATACCTTGAAATTCAAGTGATAAAGATCTTAACATGTCTTCTAAGGTTTGAATAGTCCATTCTGATTGTCCATCAGTTTGAGGGTGGTAGGAAGTGCTCAAACAAAGTTTAGTATCCAGGGATTTTTGAAGACTTTTCCAGAATCTTGATGTAAAATGGGGATCATGATTAGAAACAATCAATAGGGGCACTCCATGAAGTCTTGCAACTTCATTAATATATATTCTTGACATAAGTTCAAGTGGTAAATCTTCTCTTATAGCAATAAAATGTGCTAACTTGGTAATACGATCAACAATGACCCATATTTCATCATTCCTTATAGGAGTCTTTGGTAGCCCCATGACAAATTTCATCATAATATTATCCTATTTCCACTCAGGTATGGGAAGGGGTTGCATGATTCCTCCAGGTTGTTGCCTTCCAGCTTTCACTTGTTGACAAACCATACATCTTGACACAAAATCAAGAATCCCTCTCTTCATGTTGTCCCACCAAAAATGTTCTTTCAAAGCTATATACATCTTGGTTCTCCTAGGGTGTATAGATAAATTGGAGCTATGAGCATCAACCAATAATTCCCTTTTTATATTAGGTATGTTAGGAATATAAATTATCTTCCCAAATTTCAAAATTCCGTCTTCATATATGATGTCACTCAATCTCCCATCACTCACAACTTTAATCTTCTTTTGAAACTCCTCATCATAATTCTGATAACTCTTTATCCTTTCTAGTAAATATGTTTTGGAAACCATTTGAAAAAGTATTGATGTTTCACCTTCCATGATTATTCCCATATCCATCTTTACTATATCCATGAAAATAGGATCCCTTTCAACTCCCATCTTGTTCAAAACTCCATGATCCTTTCTCCTCAAAGCATCTTCCCCATTATTTGCCTTCCCCAGGTGGTAGTGTATAGTGCAATCATAATCCTTGAGTAGTTCAAGTCGTTGTATTTGACTCATGTTGAGTTCTTTCTGTGAGAAAGTATACTTAAAACTCTTGTGATTAGTATAAATCTCACATTTTTCACCATAGAGATAGTGCCTCCATATCTTAAGAGCAAAGATTACAGCTGCTAACTCAAGATCATGAGTGGGATAGTTTTGATCATTAATTTTTAGCTGTCGTAATGCATATCCAATAACTCTATCATTCTGCATAAGGACACAACCAAGTCCTTTCTTTGAAGCATCACTATAAATAAAAAATCCATCATTCCCTAATGGTAGAGTCAAGATAAGATCATTAACTAATATTCTCTTCGGTTCTTCAAAACATTCTTCACACTCTTTTGTCCAAACAAATTTAACCCATTTATGAGTGAGCTTGGTTAATGGGTTAGCCAATTGGGAAAAATTCTGGACAAAACACTGATAATAACCTGCTAAACCAATAAAATTGCGTACCTCAGTTATACTCGTTGGTGCTGGCCATTCATGGATTACCTTGGTATTTTAAGGATAAATAGAGACTCCATCCTTAGAGACAATATGGCCAAGAAAATAAATCTCCTGAAGCTAAAATTAACACTTGCTAAATTTCCCATATAATTCATTTCTTCTAAGAGTCTTTAGAATAATGCGCAAGTGATTTTCATGATCTTCATAGATTTTGGAGTATAACAAGATATCATCAATAAATACCACAACAAAGTCATCAAGATATTTCTTGAAAACTCTATTCATTAGATCCATGAAGACAGAGGGTGCATTATTCAACCCAAAAGGAATTACTGTAAACTTGTAATTTTTGTACCTGGTTCGAAATGTTGTTTTAGGAATGTATTCCTTCTTCACACACAACTGATGATATCCAGATCTAAGTTCAATCTTTGAAATATATTGAGCTCCATGAAGTTGGTTGAATAAAACATCAATGTGAGGTAGGGGATACTTGTTCTTTATAGTTATATCATTGATCTTACTGTATTCAATGCACAACCTCATAGATCCATCTTTCTTCTTAACAAAAAGAATAGGGTATCTCCATGGAGAAACACTAGGGAGAATAAATCCCTTTTTACTCAATTCTTCTAGTTTTTTATTTAGTTACACTAATTACACATTGGTCATTCTATAAGTGGTCTTAAATATGGGCCTTGAATCATGAATTAAATCAATGGAAAACTCAATTTCTCACTCTGGAGGATGTCCAGGTAAATCCTCTGGAAACACATAAAAATATTCTTGCACAATAGGTACATCCTCTATTTGAACATTCTTTTCCACACCCAAAGTTATTTCATTCTCTTCCTCCCCAATAATTTAATTTAGTAGAGCTACTGGGGATGGATCTAGATAAAAATCAGGTGGTGAAATTTCTACTCTAAAGATTAGGTACTCATTATCATCATCAAAAATTGTAACATCCTTCTTCTTATAATAAATTTTCGCATCATGGATCGAAAGCCAATCCATACTTAGGATTATATCAAATTCAATCATGGGTATGATGATGAGATCAGCAGATAAAGAAAATTTATATTCCCTAATGGGAACTGATTCACAAAACTTTGTTGCAATGATACTTCCCTTATGTGTTTTGACTGACAACTCCCTTATTAAGTCAAATTGAAAATATCTAATTTTCTTAGCAAACTGGGAAGATATGAAACAATGCAATGATCCAAAATCAAATAAAGTATTGGCTAAACTTGAGGAAACCATTAAATTACCTACCACCATGTCTTTTGGAGCTTCAACCTTAGCAGTAGTGATCGCATAAGCTTGGACTTTCTCCCTTGGCCTTTTCTGAGGTAAGTTCCCTTGGTGATTAGGACATTCATTTTCATAATTCCCCTTTTCTCTACAATTATAGCATTCAACATTGATAGCCTCTTTCTTCCCCTTGCAATCACGATCTTGGTGGCCTTTTTCACCACACTTTTAACAGACTCTCATTCCCTTCAGGCAAGTACTAGAGTGTTTCTTCCCACATTTAATGCAAGATGGATATTCAACTTTTCCCTTCTTCCCCTTATTTCCATTTACAGATTTTTTAGGAGATCTCTTCTTCTATTTCTTTTCTTTTAATTCGTAAGACTTAGAGAATTATTTTTTTGTCTTGATAGCACATCAGACAATATCTTCATACGATGAGAAGGATTGTGAAACTAATTCTTGATGGATAAATGGATTTAACCCATCAAATAATTAAACAATATTACTCCTTGGGTTACGTATATAATCTGCTTCATGCCTTGCTAACCTTATAAATTTAGCCTCATACTTTGCAACATTCACATCCTCCTTTTGCCTCAGACTCAAAAATTATATTTCCATATCCGCTTGATGGTCATGAGGAAATTATTTTTCTAAGAAAATATCTTTAAAATCCCTCCATTACACATTTGATACTTCTTAAACTTCATTTGTGTTTTAGATTAATGACCACAATTGATCTGCATCTCCCATGAGGTGATAAACTGTTAGGACAACTTTTTCCCTTTCGCTACTCCCCAAAGCATGAAATATTTTCTCTAAGGAACTTTTCCATTGCTCAGCTACTAATGGATTTGTACTCCCATTTAATGTTGGTGGTTTTATCCTCATTAAGTGGTCTAACATTGATCCTCCGCATTGTGGATCAGGGTGGTCCATACGGGTAAGGTTATTATTCATAACCTGAGTGAGTTGCCCCAGTATGGTGATAAGTTGATCAACACCAGTTGCATCACCAACTCCACTGTAATTATCTTGAGTAGGAGGGAAATCCCTACATAGATTACGTGGGTTGATATAGTTTCCATTCCTTCCACTAGGTGCCATTTCTAAACAATGGTATACACTATATTAGTTTATGAATCGCAATACATAATTCCAAACTTGTAAAATAGTTAAAATAAATTGAACAGTTTATGGATATAATCCATAATCATAAAAAAAAATTCTTTGAGGATGTATATACTCATAAAACCTTCATAATGTTTTGTAAATAAAATGATAATTATCCTAAGCATAACCCCCAGGAGTGTCGTAACCAAGAGTGCAGCAAGGCCCGTTGTCGTGCCCCACTTCCCGTTCGAGTCTAGCTCAAAATGGTGTTTTTAGGTTTTGCCCCTAGGTACATCTGTGCCAGAGCCACCTCTACCTGCTCGTATCCAGACAGGTATGTATTTCTTATAAAACTCAAAAAATCTATACATTACCAAAATTCTAGGAAGTTATTCTATATTAATACTCAAAGTCGGTCTTAGGGTAATGTTCTATAATCAGAGTTTTTCTAAATCTAGCTTCGAAGGTTTCTAATAAACTTCCTCTGATATCAATTGTAATTCCCTAACCCCATTTACCCAGAGTCTGTGCATTATTACATAATATTGGCATGATATAAGGAATCGTGTCTCGAAAGACCAACCAGTTTAGTAGCCTTGGAAGTACTAGATACATTCATAAGTTTTACATTACATAATGAAATTAAAACATCAAAACCATTTTTCTCCTTTTTGAACACACTTATATCCTTATCCTATCCCTGCAGTTCAACCATAAAATACTTCTTCACTTCCTGGTAAAAATAAAACATAGAAATAGGTGATCTCAGATGCTCAGTAAGGATAAAAATATAGCGGAAACTTTCATAAATAAGCATAAACATTTAAGGCAATGTATAAGGCTAAAACAAAAGCCTTTTAAACTTGAATATCAGAATAATATGGAAAATATAAAAATCAAATAATTCCATTTACTTATTCACATGGATATTCTACTATTCTAATAATCACATGCAATATCAATATCCACTTTCATAATGATGGAATGCATTATGCCAGACTTCATAACCACATTTTCAAGGCCTTGTGCCAAGACTACAAATAAGATTTTTTCAAGGCCTTATTCCAAGACACTAGTTTGTCTCATTAGACCTATCAATGCATATAGGAGCTATAGCAGGCTCCACCTGTCACTTACTAAGTCCAATGCATTCCTCATATGAAAAGGTTTACACATAACATAAACATTCGTATTAAAACTAGCATATGAAATGACAATAATTTATCCATAAACCATGAATGGTGTAAAAATAACACATCCACATTCAAAGATATCACAAAACCTTCAATATAATATAGAAGTTTTTTATCATAATAAATCAACTTCAAACAAGATTAAAATCCATCAAAGGACGTTGACATAGATGAAATCAAAACTTTTTTAGAGAAATATCTATTACTATTTTGAAATCATTAAAAATTAATATAATTATAAAAGAAAACATTTATTTTGAAAATATTATTATAAGCTTGTATGGGAAGCTTCGATGATGATATAATGGCAGAAAATAGCCACACCCACCATATAAGTTAAAAAAAGACATTCTTACCTTAATTTTGTCGAAAATGTCATAAAGTACCTTGTTTGGAAAATGATGGAAAGATTAATTTCAAAACATATATGGTCAAATAAGGGTATAAATTAATTTAACCCATAGTATAGTAAATAGTAAAAATGTTTTGAATTACATTTTTAAGAAAACACAGATGTGGATTATAAAGAGGTCCCAGTAGATACTTACGTAAAAACAACCTCGGATAATAAAGAGATTGTGAAATTAACCATTTCCTTGTACTTTTCCTTAGTCGTTGGTATGTTAACATCCTGTATAAAATTTATAACATTGTTATTAAATTATACAATAACTATATACATAAATATTATATCATATATGATCCTTTAATATTGATTTGTTCATAATATTTCAGTAGTATCATCGTTTCGAGTGTTAATTGATCTATTTTCCTTTATATGCTCAGTTACGTAAGCCATGTTTGTTATGGATAGGATGTATTTTATTCATATCCAAAATGATATTAAGTTCTTAAACATTATTTTTAATCATAAAATAAAAATTATTCTTGAATGATTACAATGTGGAATGAATCTCATCGTGTCCGCGGAGATGATAATCTGTACGTATGCATGAGCAAAAATATCATTATATTGATAGTAAAATCGTATGTAATTAGATGGTATATCATATATACAGAATCATTAACATGTTATATTTATTATTTACATCAGTTATACTCATTATTATACCCATCCAAATAATGAAGTGTTTGAATAACAAACAACCATATTAATTATTCTATCCATCACATGAATGACAACGTCACCATTCTTGTAGGTCCCGAGCGCAGCGGAAGCTCATGGGTGGATGTGCCCACTTGACTTTTTTTCAATAGAAATGATCAATCCAGGATCAATACGATGATAAAAACCATATTCCACAAATCGAATCACAGAAATAGACAAAGAATAAGAATAGTTCCGGAACCACAAAGGAAGATCATCACTGGTTGATTATAATTAATTTAATTAATTGATAAGAATTACCTTTTATGGCGTTCTTTCTTAGTTGATATTTCTAATCATGTTCTGATGTGATTCTTCATTGCGTCGCATAATCCAAGTGTAGACTTCCTCTAGCGGTGATCCACACGTGCACCACGTATCTCTGGACGTCGCCAAAGGAATATCTGGGTGCTAGTGTAGAGAAGCCTTTGCTTGCGTTGTCCGCGTTAGATCGCCTTGATCTGATGGAGGAAGATCTCTCTAAATCTTGAGAGCATTATTGGAATAAGGAGTTTGTTCAGCCTTAAGATAATTCTCCAGAATTTTTGTGCACAATGATTAGGAAAAGTTTTGGGGTTGTGAGGATATTTATAATCAGGTTTGAGGTTATAGAGTTATGACAATAAATAAACATGTTACGCGTTTTATTTATTTCGTTAACTCTTATTGAAAACCCCCATGTCAAATCATTAATTCCTTGACATGTTCCCACACTGATTATAATAAATATCATTTAATAAAACGATATTATTTCCTCAAAATCCCAACTGTAAAAACTACATGGCGTGTAATGCATTTTGGATTTACTAATTCACCCTCTATCTTCCAGTCTAAGGACCATTACACATGCTCATAGATAGCAATGTACGATGACACCAAGACATGAAGAATTACTACTGGTGGGTTTGTTCTCATAATCTCCCATCTTAGATATTACCAAGTGCCAACTCCATGAGAGAGAGTCTCATCTTCTTAGGAGTACTCACACATGATGGTCTGTATACTATGTGTCATATCATAGTATGTCATCCAACCGTAGAACTTTATTTAAGAATATTGTTATAGCATATCAAGTTTCTCATCATGGCGGGGATCTTCCATGACCTTATTAATGCAACAAATATTCCAGGACATTATTATATTATAGTCATGCAGAACAATGAACAATATATAATAAGTGTACATTCATGTAATCAAAGTATAAACAGTTGGTTCTCAGGACACCAAGTCTAACAATTCATATGATGGATAAAATAATTAATATGGCTGTACCTTTTTTTATAAAAACATCATAGTATATAGAATATTTTGGAGTTATTATTTTATAATGGAAACAATAGAGAAAGAGGAAGTGTAAGAAGAAAAGAACTTGAAAGAGGGTGGTGAAATTATTACCTCTTCTTCGGGTGTTTCCTTTTGAGTTGATCAAAATGGCTCCTTAGGTTGGATTTCTGATAAAACTAAGGCCAATAGGTTGAATTGAGGAAAATTGGGAGGATATTTTGGTAGGTTTTGGCCGAGAAAAATGGCTTTGGAGGTGTGATTTTTAGATAATGGGAAGTACCATTTTATAAGAGAGGTGAGGGTCACTTTAGGAAAAGCTTGAAATATTACTTTATAATAAAATCATTTTTGATTTCTAATGGCTCCAAAATGATTTATTTCAAAGATAATCTGGGTATGGGTCTAAAACCTCTCAACCAATAGGTTTTAGACAGGTTTTTTTTACCATATTAACCTTATCTTTTAGATTTAACTCTTAGTTAAATAGTTTAACTTTTATCATGTATTCTTGTATTATTATAATAATTGGTTAATAAACTTACTATAAAATTCCAATAGAACCTCAAGTTGTTAATTAATGATATACCTATCATTATATAAGTTCTTTGGTATAACCTTAGATTTTTAGGACTATTATATAATTTAATAACATAATATTTGTTTTAAAAACTCATTTATGTCAATTTTGACACTATTTAGTATTTAGTTTTTGTGAAAGTCATCACAACTTGATTACTTAAAAAAAATACATTGAATCAACCATAACATTCCATATTCACCTATAAAATTCGTTTATTTCATAAAAACTTTGAAATTATATTTATTTTAATATTTATAATACCATTTATTTGATTCTTTCATTAATAAGGTAATTACTGCATCACCATCATGTCATAAATAAATTTAATTATTTAACGCCTAAAAATTATAAATAAAATAAAATTATGTAGGAAATCTTTTTAAATTTCTAATGAGTACTTATAGTCGAAAAGATAACTTATATAACCCCATTTAAAAATGTTTTACTAAAAGATATATGTTTATGTCATTTTTGTCTTTACTTTAAATTAATTAATATAAAGTGTCATTATCACTCTCAAGTGGCTCTATAGGGTCCCAAAATCAACCCAAGGATTCCCATGGTCAGACATGTATTAAAAAATTGGAATATAACACATGTTAGGGTAATTTAATATTATTATAATATTATTTTTTACCCTTATTTACCGGATTTACCCTTTAACAATGGTAAATAAAATATTTACCGAAGTAATTATTCATAATGTCAAAATATAAAAGTTACGTATTTACATAATTTGGACCTCCTAATTCCAAATATGGAATCCATTTTTCAAAATTCAAAACACAGAAGCGATAGAAATTAATTTAAAATTAATTCTCGTTGTCAAAACAAAAAGTGTGTTTTTAAGAAATAATAACTATCAAAAGATTGACACTTGTTTATGTCCAGTTTAAATGTGAAATTACATACAATGACCTAAATTATATTAAATGATAAAAATATAATCTAATGATACTTTAAAACCATTAAAATGTATAATTTAACACTATAAATTATTTTGATTAAAAAAGTTGTTTTTAATTAAAATTTAGTATTTTTCACTATTCATCAAAAATTGAAAGTTTTTAGAAAAGTACAAAAAATTCACCCTAAGATAATTTTGATATTCCAAATTCAGAAATGAATTCAATTTTAAAAAAATAAAATTTATAAAATTTCAAAAGGTGGTTATTACTATTTATAATGGCTTATTTAATTGGTCATGGTGTGTTAAAACTCCAAGTTACGTACAACGCAAGCTACTGCATTATTCAAAGGGAAACGTATCATGGAAGATTGGGGTGTTACATTAAATATATAAATATTTCATTAAAAAGAAATAAAATAAATTATTTAAGTATAAGATTTTAGACCTATAAAATTTTATTAATAAATAAAATAATTGATGTAAGATTAGTATACTCGATTTAAAGGACATGCAAGGAAAGTTTGGACTCAAGGTAAAGGTTTTCTCATATCACATTTATTTTTGTGATACATATGCCATATTCACCACTTTTTTTATTGTGTGGTGTATATACTTCCCCTTTATATGAAATAACATAAATCCATCATAAATCATGGTATTTTAAGTTACTATTTGAATTGTTTTATACAAGGGGAATTGACTTGAAATTTACCAAGTGGTAAAGAATTTCTTTATTAAATTTCTTTTTATTGGGTTATATTACTTCATCATTGACATTATTATGTAATTATTATATGTGTAATGAATTTTGATTATATTAAGTTGTATTGACACTTATTTTATGTGTTTTTACATTTGATACACATAATTTATTCATTGATTAATTCTCAGATTCGATGGTATGATTTTTGAAAGGGTTATTCATTACAAATTCTCTTTCTTTAAGACATACATATATGATATGCACCTATATTCATTTTTTGAGGTGTATAAACTACCCTTTGAAATTTTTTATCCTGAAATAATTATATTTAGTATATTTAAATTATCATTTTTTGTTATTATTTTATGGGTATTTCGATTGAGGAGTTACCAAAGTGGCAAAGGCTTTATGTTACAATCTTCTTTCTTTTGTTATTATTTATGTTCAAGGTTATTTTAGAAGAAATAATGTGATATTATTTTCTTGAATCATATATATTTTAATATCCTCTGGTTATGAATATTTTTAACATGTTTTAGTTCCATTTCCTCCCTTATTTATTGAATAAATATCAATAAATTCATTTCTAAGTGATACAGATCTTGTATTTTATTTTAGATCAAGTATCTTCCTCTTCCATATCCATGTTTTCTAAAAAAATCAAAAATGTTATTTTATAAAAATAAATGATTTCCTAAATCAATTTTACATTATAATTTATCTTCTTTTAAAAGGTTTTAAAAGGAAATTTCATAGTGTTTCCCAAATAAGTCTCTTTTGACTCCATTTTTCAAAATGTTTTAAAAATAATGTTTATTTTTAACATTTATAACATGAATTTATTTTCCCCCTATCATTTCCATTATTTTCCTTGAAGTTTCATATATATATTTCATGGTTTCTTTCAAAGACATTTATTTTCACAATATTTTGTTTATTTTTAGTTTTTAAAATTGATTTTTAAAATGAAAATGTTATTTTCCTCAAAAATGTTTTAATGATATTTTATTAGTATTTATATCCATCAATGTTGAAAAACCTTTTTGTTGCTTATGATAAAATGGGTATATTTGGTAATGGTACCATCCTCATTCTTTATCTGGATGGATTATGATTATTTTAAATAGATTTTTATGGAACCTGTTTCTTTACCATGAGTTAATAATTTTTCAAATAGATTGTTATATAACATGTTTATTTTATATGGGTTAATCATGTTTCAAAGAGATTTGTATGGATTCCATTTCTTTTCAATGGGTTAATCATGTTTCAAAGATATTTTCATGGAACTCTTTTTTTTATAGTTTGATCAAGTTATTAAAGGAATAATGATTGTTTCAATGAGTTTATCATGAAATGAATGCTCTATTTAATTTATTCATAATAGTTTTATTGGACAAAATTTATAATAATGGGTGGTTATGTTATAATACAAGGATGGTTGGTTACATTATTAACCAAGGATAGATGTTTTACTGATAAACTAAGTATGGGTGGGTCCATTATATCCCTCTAATGAATTGGGTACTCCAGAGATGGAAGTTGGATATATGGTTTATTCCATTTGTAATAGTGATATTCTGATAATGTTTCCAAGATACCAATACATTTTATCTATTATTTCTATGTGTTTATAATGTTTTTTTATGATCAATATTGATATCGCATGGCTCATGATTATTGATCCTTATGACTCTTACCTTTGTTAAGGTCTTATGCCTTGTTTTCATGTTTCCTGATCTAGGTATTTATGGGTATGAATATTCTTTTGTTATACTCATTCACTTTGATTATGTAATCAAACACATGTGCACTTATTTTTCTCACTGATGGCATTCAATTATTAATGCTTATGTTTAACCTTACTGAGTATTTTAAGTCACCCTTTTTATGTTTATTTTTTCCCAGGTTATCAAGAATTATGTTAAATTAATTATTTCATATGGATTATGATTATGACTTAATTTTAAATAATAAAATCTTGGTTAATTGTTATAAATGGTCATTTAAAGACATGGTTATTGTTTATTTATGATTTTTTCATAATTATCTAAAACTATAAACCTAAAAGGTCCTTGAGAATGTAAGTGATCTAATTTTTCCTTTTGATATTATATGTTTTGGATGTAAAAAATTGGGTCACCTTCATAAATATCAAAACCAAAAATTTAAACTTCATGTTTTTCGTATCGAATCTGGGAGTGCAGGTTCTGGATTATTGTATTTGATATCATAGTAAAGGTTTAGATAACTTTTGAGATTAAGATTTTTTCATGTGGGGGTATATTAAGAGTTATGGATACTATCTTTTTTCTATAATAGTAAGAACGATCATAAGTTCAAAGTCTTAGAAATATCTTTAAGGTTGTAAGTGATATGATCTTAAAGCGATTAGTAACATTTTATGAGGCATTTTATTAGTTTGTATTATATGTAAAGCTTTGGTTTAACATAAAGTATTTATTTAAATTTTATGGAAATAAATTTTATGGTATTAATAACCTTTAGGTTTTACATGATCTTGGATATTTAGGTAATTATGGGAACATAAGTTTTATCATATAGATAACCACGAGATTAAAAAGTGATTTGGTGACTAATTGATTAATATTACTTCAAAAGAATATCATCATATCTTTTTGGATTGAATGTAGAAAGGTATGAGATAACATTTGAGGTTAAAACACACTTTAATTTTGAGTTTATTTAGGAATGATTTATTTTGAACTTTGGGTATTATTTTTAAATTTTAGATATTAATGTATTATTTCATCATATGAAGGTTTACTCATACTGGGAATTATGTTACCATTTTCTAACCATTTTGGTTTTGGTAAATGTCTAAAGATAGGTGAAATAGATCGATTATCCCTTTTATGGTTATATGATCCTTTAAAATTTGATTTTTAATTCTTTAGGAATGAAAAAAAACATCTTGAATACTCGTCATTTGCAGTAAAAGATGAGATTGTGGTGGAACTTGAAAAAAGGATGAAATTATAATCATAAAGTAAGTATATTTCCTTATTATCTTAGTCTATATGAAAAATTAGTTTCGCAACCCTATTAAAAGGATCGTGATACAAAATTTCTCCTATTACCATCAATTCCAATGATATCAATGACCATTTTCACACCTCTTTGGTTTATTTTTTTGTGTTTGTTAACTTTATCTTGATCATTCACTTTATTATAATCAATGATCTATGTCACTCTATATCATTAGTTAGACTTTATACTTTTATTAAAAGTCTAAATCTTCACTTCCCACATATGTTCTCCTATTTGGAAACCTAGTATGTGTTATTCTATATGACCCTCATAATTTCTTTTCTCTCTTATCAAGAGGATATTTTATTAACACTTTTTATGATGTAGGTTTCCAATAAAGGTATTTTTAAATTTCCAACCTTTGATTAATGATATAAAGTTAAAATTGTGAGGATACAATTTATTAAAGGGGGGAGGATGTAACACCCCAATATTTTAGAAAATAAATCTATATGTTTGATAGTGTATTGGACATGCAACACCAATCTTAAAAAACCTATGTATATATATTACCATTATAAAATAGTCATTAAATTGGAGGGTATGAATAGTATTAAATTATTTATGAGGGTTTTTTTATATATATGGGTTTTAAAAAAAATTATAGAAAAGGGATAGGGTTTGAAATATTTTAAAAAATGGGTCTTTAGATGTTTGACCCATGTTCACACATCTTTTTCTCGGCTCGATGTGTGAATGGGGTTCACGCATCCTTCACCCCATCTTTGAAGGATGCATGAACGGGGTTCACGCATCCTTCGAAGACGGGGTGAAGGATGCCTGAACGCCATTCACGCATCCGAACGAGAAGATCTATAAAAGGGGGTCTCCCCCCCCCCCCAATTTATTCTTCTCCTCTGTATTTTGCTGTGAAGCCCTGCATAATTTCTTTCTCAACAAATTTTTTCTGATTTTAAGAAGGTAAATTTTATATTTAAATTTTCAATTGTTTAATTGTATTTATTTATTTAATTTATATGATTTATTTATTTGATTTTTGATATGTAGAAACTAGTGTTTATGTGTCTGGTTTATTTATTTCATATGTATTGATATGTAAATTAGTGTCTTTTGTGTGATTTAATTTATGAACGATGTGTTTTTTGTATGAATTCTTATTGAATGTTTATGAAAATTAAATATGTTATAAAAAATGTTATTTTGAAAGTAATATTAATATAAATTATAATATTTTTATACACTAGTAATATAATTTGTGAATAATATATTAGTTATATGTATCATATTTAAATTTATTAAAAAATATATAGAAAACTTTTTCTGTTAATGGTATAAAAATAGTTTTGTATAAATAAAATTTTTAAATTATATTAGTTATAATTAAACTTATTAAATATAAAATAGGTGTAGATATTTAATATGTATTTAATATAGTAATAGGTATAATAAGTATACCCTAAAACATGGTAAGTTGCATGATGACTGATCTTGAGATGACCAACTGATGCATAATTGAAATTGCATGTCTTGTTTTGTGAATGTGGTTATTAAATTTGTAATAATTGCATTTATTTTTCTGTATTGATGATATGTGAGTCATTTTTGACTAAGTATGTAAGGACCTGCATGTCTGCTTAAAAAAAAGTTATGTATTCCATACCCCTAGACCCCCTCACATGCATGTGGGTAAATTTGTAATTAAAATGCAATCAACAAGAGGTGTCCCCGAAGAGGCGTCCTCGGAGAGGTTTCCCCGGAGAGGTGTCCCCAAAGAGGCGTCGAGAAAAAGCGTTCGACATGAGGCATTTCTATTTGAAAGGAGACTAACAGCTGCTGAAATATTTGATAATATAGACTCCATGAGTCTACCCATAGGTTTTGGTTAGTTTATCCAATAATGATAAACTAATCATAAGTCTCAAGATTAAGTCATGATTAATTATTCATAACTAATTAAAATATATAACGTTATATTAAATAATGTAAAATATTGATGTAGTATATAATATTTTATTAATTATTTTTTATAGGTAATAATGTCTGTACAAATATATTGCAATGGTGAGACCATTTATACAAAGAAGGGATTTAGCTATAGTGTGCCACCTATTAGAGTGGTAAATCTTCATGGTTGTATGACATTGGATGTAGTTCACAATAATATTCATAATTGGTTAAAACTGAGGGTCGATCAATCCATTTCTTCAATCACATATCGACATCTACAACATCCTAAACATTTCTATCACACCGAGTACACTTTGGTCGATGATGATGATTGGATGGATGAATCTTCCTTATTTAGACAGTAGTGTGCTAATGGTTTGATGGAGTTGTATGTGGCGATTTCTGATATAGATGTGGTGCAACTGACTACTAAAGAACTGTGTTTTGTGAGCTCTATACAAGTCAGTCCTTCACATCAGTCTTTTTCATTGTCTCCTTCTCATTTGACTCTAGTAATATAAGCAAATTATGAATAATATGGTCAAAATTTATAAGGAAATGTGGATTACATCCCTTTGTGTGCCGATATAGTGAATTAAAGTTTATCTGAGGAAAAAGAATCTGGGGCACCATCAGGAGATGATGTGGGTGAGGGTGATGTGGTGAATGAACCTTCTGAGGTTCCTTTGAGAGATGTGGGAGAGGGTGATGTGAGCAATGAACCTTCTGATTTTTCTTTGAGAGACAGACAAACACAACATCCACCGGTTAGTGGTAATAATCCTTCAGTATTTATTTCCTTAGTTAAAGGAATGTCTCATGAACAAAATTTTTATTGGGATGTCATTACATTGGCTTTTGAATTCCCTGGCATTATAGGGAATAGGTCTGCATCAAATGACAACGCCATCTATGTCAGGCAGAAGTTTGAAAGTAAATTGGTCATGAAAAATGTGATAAATCAATACCACATTGAGCAACATTTTATATTTGTGGTTGATGAGTCAAATAAGACATAATATATCATTAGTTGTGAAAAATATGGGCCGGAATGTAAATTTTGATTAAGGGAAATATTTAATAAAAAAAATTCATGTTGAAGGATAACTAAATTAGAAGGGCCACACACTTGTGTGCATCCAAGATTGTCACAGGATCACTCTTCCCTTGATTCAGAGTTTATATCAAATGTTATTTGTGAGATGATATGAACATGTCAGGACGTTCCCATCGCCCTTGTTCAGGAAAGAATTCAACAGTTGTATAACTACAAGATATCATATACCAAAGCATGGAATGCAAAACAGAAGGCAATTGTAAAAGTGTATGGTGATTGGGATGAATCTTATTCTATGTTGCCACAACTTATGGAATTTTTATCTCTCAAAAATCATATTTTTTATTATTTGTACATTGTTGAGTATGTATCCCCCAATCACCGAGTCGATCAAAAAAAGGTGAAGTTCAATATGGTTTTTTGGGCATTCAGGCCATGCATTGCTGCATTTCCCTATTGTAAACAATTTATTCAAGTCTATGAAACTTTCCTATATGGAAAGTATACAGGTGTTCTACTCATTTATTCCACATAGGACGGTAATTGTGCTCCTCTTCCACTTGCTTTTTCTATTGTTGAAAAGGATAATTTTGAATCTTGGAGCTGGTTTTTGGCATGTGTACGTGTTCATGTCACACCAAACCCTGGTGTGTGTCGATATCTAATCGCCATCGAGCGATTATAGAGGTAGTGGTTAGTGATGGGGTTTTATGGACTGATCCAAATGCTTATCATCGTTATTGCATTAGACATATTGCAAGTAATGTGCATAAGAATTTCAGAGATGATGTCATAAAGAAAGCGATCCTCAAGTTGGGTATGTTTTTCTAAACTTATTTTTTTAAAACAAAATTTATTCTCCATTTTAATATATTATTCTCTTATGGTTTCAGCATATGATCCCCAACAAGAAAGGTTTGATCAACGCCTTTAAGTGATCCAAAATGATAATGAAGATTTGTATGAATATATGATGCAGATTTTGAAGGAGAAATGGTCATTAGCATATGATGGTGGCAGAAGATATGGCCATATGACCACTAATATAGTGGAGTGAATAAATGGGGTCCTCAAGGGTGTGCTCAAACTTCCTATCATAGGGTTAGTTCAAGAGACATTTTATAGATGTGTTCACTAATTTGTTGACCGGTCCCAAAAGGCCTATTAGGGGATGGAAAATAGAAGGCATTTTACACAGCATTTCCAAAGTGATATTGATTCGATACTGAATAAGGCTTCAAGATGGACTGTTCTAGCCTTTGACAGGGAAAAGACAAGCTTTCAGGTAATATTGTGCTATGACCAGGCTACATGCACTAGTGGTCGAGTGTTTGTAGTGATGTTAGATAATAGATACTATGATTGCAGCAACTTTCAGGCATTTAGATATCCATGTGCACATGTTATCGTAGCTTGTGCTTCAGTAAATATATCATGGAAGCCATATTTTGACCCAGTGTATCGCATGAGCACTTTGGTGAATTGTTATAGTGCAGCTTGGATGCCTGCTGGTGACTTTCATTCTATCTCATTTCCTGCTGATCAGCCGACCATCATCCCTAATATTTCTAGGTTTCATAATGTGGTTCTGTTTTCATTTATGATTTTTTCAATGTCTGTCATTTTTTAAATTATTGGCTTCATACTACTAGGTTACGACCTCGAGGAAGACCAAAATAAAGTCAAATCAGAAATGAAATGGATTGACCTCAACAAATAGGAGGGAGAATACGATGCAGTATTTGTCATGCAGAAGGACATACTCATAATAGATGTCCCCAAGTGGTAGCACAGATCTATACATCTCGTCATCCATGATCGATTTTGTGTATTGTATCACGAATATGTATATTTTTATTTTTATGTGGAAGTTTCAGTATTGAATCCTTTTACTTATGACTTTCTCTATTTCTGAAATGTTTCAATTTTGGTTTGTCTCATTTCTTAATTCTCTAATAAAGAATTTTTTGATACTCAAACTATTAAAAAAACAACATAGAACAAAATATCTAGCTCATGGAAGCCCACATGCAATTCTTAGAAGACCTCTATAGGTTTTAATTAATGAAGACCTCATAAATATTGAATCTAAAAATTAGGTAATATGGTGCTTTATTTAATGAGGGGATAGGTCAAGTAATAAAAACACTAATCCACACACACAAAATCAATTATAAATCAAAAAATATTAACACAATCATTTTTCATTTAATTGTTCTAAATTTATTTAAATAATAGTTGAAAATTTTTATTGAATTCACTATAATAAAGTAACGATGATATCATTTGTGCAGATGGCAGATTTTACATTGCTCACATCTCAGGATACTCATGTATCACAACTACTTTTAGAGGGACGTCCAGTGCCTCCATTGAGTGTATGAAGATCTCACCATTTCCATCATACCGCACCACCTCCCACTATCATCCCTCATTTTCATTGTGCTGGATTCTATGGCGTAGAGATGTGCGACTTCACCTTTCTTGATCATCATCTCATTGCTGCACTTGTAGAGAGATGGAGGCCATAGTCACATACATTTCATTTTAGATAGGGGAGATGACTATTACCCTGCAGGATGTGGCCATTATGTTGGGCCTCCCCATCAATGGTGTGGCTCTGACTGGCCGAGTTGGAGCAGATTTTCCAGAGCTTGTTCATAGACTAGTGGTCATAGAGGTCCCTAATGATGGCAGGACCATTGTTGGTGGTCGATTACGCATGCCTTGGTTATACCATCACTTCACACAGCTAGCAGAGGAGGCTGATGAGATCACTGTGTTACGATTTTCACGTGCATATATTTTGTGTTTGATCAGTGGCATGCTTTTTGTTGATCACTCCACTACTTTTTTACATTTGATTTATTTATCTTTTTTGGAGGATTTGGATGAGGTTGGACGATATAAATAGGGATATTCTTTTCTATCATATACATACAGGGCATTATATAGCACATGTCGCATCGATAAGATACAGATCAAGGGATGCATGGTTCTTCTACAGATGTGGGTATGGGAGCACATCCCTCGTTTAGCTCCACATGCTCGTGTGCCATTACTAGAAGATATTGTAGCAGAGGCTCCTCGTGGACGTTGGTATGTTATTCCTTCCTTATACTGCCTAACTTAATTGTATAATTTTCTATTATGAAATGTAAATATAAAAATATTATCTACAGGTGGAGTCAGGCACATCGACATTCAGATTCCCCCAGACACGACATCCACGCCTACAGAATTATGTTGGACAGCATTCAACCACACGATGTAAGTAATTATTATTTATATTTTTAAATCTTTATTCTTTACTATACATGTTTTCATTTATTAATTGATTATTTATTTTTTCTTTCAGATTTTATAGATGCCATATACAGATGCTATTATCCAGAGTCTTCCACCGTATTGTACGGCGATGCTTGCTATTAACTCCTGTAGGGTTCCATTGGTTCATTTTCATATAGTCAAGTGGCATCAGACCAATAGAGTTATGAGGAAGTTTGGATTCTTTCAGCCTGTTCCTAACCCGCCCAGTCAGTTAGATTCACATCATTCCCTGAAGATGTCAGGGAAGAGAGATTTTTATTGGAGGAGATACCACACCAGATATATTGATTTATGGGATAGACGACAGGACTTCTAGTTGCGAGGGGTGGGGATAGTTCATTTTCATTTGGTGGATCAGATGGATTACGCAGCTTGGTACTACAGGTCCCCAGTCAGATTTCTGACATGACATGGATGAGGCTTTCATGAGCTGGTATACATAGTTCCTTCTACAATTCAGTGAAATTTTTATTCATATTACTTAACAACATAATTTTTTTTCTTAGGATGCTTGTATTTGTCATCCAATACACATTTCTGGTCCAGTAGAGCACACCGTATTTAACCCATCATATTTTCACACCCTTGTATCAGAGTTGATTCCTTCGATGGATGAGATTTATCATGGCATTTTCTTTGATCCACCACATGTTGAGGAGGATGCGGAGCCTACTGAGGCTCATATAGATGTACTAGGGGGGATGACCTTGTTATGGATCTTTTTGTTCCATAGTAAGAGGATGTTCAGATTGATCAATTAGATGTTTCTATTCCACAGGAGGAGGGTGTTCCGCATGATCAGTCATCTGCTCCTCCATCTTCCCAGGCTCAGCCACAGGTAGATACATATGATGACTGGGTTGAGCTCAATTCTTTATTAGAGACATCCTCAGCACAGCATCCATCTTCTTTCCATGTTGGTGAGAGTTCCAGCTAGCCTTTACTATCATTAGATGCAGGATAGGGTACAAATGGTGAGACTGTGCTTCCATTGCCTGTCACACAGGAGGATGTGGGGGTGGCTACTGAGGATGATGTGCAGCGTACGCCAGAGCGCAGATAGAGACGGACACAATGTGGACGCGTCCAATATACACCTAGTTATGGGACAGAGGATCATCCACACCAGAGGCGTAGATTAGGTTTATTTGTGATTTACAATATACTATGTATGTGCATTACTATTATCATTTATAGAGTTTTACTTTTTTTAACAAGTGTCTTACTATCATCAAATTATCTTCCAAAATTAATAATTTCTATTTGGTATTCATTAATAAATATTAATACTCTAGATGAAAAGATCTATGAACATCAAGAAATCTTGAAAAATATTATTGATCTCAATGATTTGAATCCTAAAATCTTGGAACATGATTCTTTGTTTAAAAAAAATAAATTTCATAAAGAAGAATTTCAATGAATAACGAATAATTGTGAAGAGTAGATGATTATGATTAAAGATCAAAAAAACCACAATATGAAATGTATGGAATTAGAAGTTCATTTGGACAATTTTGAGAAAATACATGTTCAAACTTTATAAAAGGACACATGTTCTACTGGTACACAATCTTCACTTGAGGATTTTACTGTTAAAATACCTCCATCATGTGATAAAATTATGGACATTATGAAAAATATTGATTTCATATTCTTCTAAAATAAGAAACAACCCTTAAGAGGGTTAAGAATGTGTTAGCATATCTAAGAATAAGAATTGAAGAAGATAATCCTTGGAGAAGTTATATAAGATTTCAAAACAGATGTTTATGATTGTTTCTCTTTAGGGGGAGGTAAATGAAGAAATATTAAATTATTTCTAAAATTAATATATCAATTAGAATCAAATCTAATTACTGCAGAACATGCAGGAAGATCATGTTATTGAAAGATAAATGTTTTTCTAAATCTCTCTTCCTTTGTTAACAAAAAAAATACTGAATAGAAATGTGTTGTAATTGAATTAATCAAATACATAAGAAAATTTTTCTTCTAAATAAATGATGAATTTTTTTTAACCTTTCTATAGGATACGTGAACGGGGTTCACGCATCCTTTAGAGACTTCATAAAGGATGCGTGAACCCCGTTCACGCATCTTCCATTGCTAGGATGCATGAACAGGGTTCACACATCCTTCGAAGACGGGGTGAAGGATGCGTGAACCCCGTTCATGCATTCGGCCGAGAAGAAGATGTGTGAATGGGGTTCATGCATCTAAAGACCCATTTTTAAAAATATTTCAAACCCTATCCCTTTTCCATAATTTTTTTTAAAACCCATATATATAAAAAATCCTCTTTATGATATATATATATATATATATATTTACTACTCAATATAAATTATTGATAAATTTTAGTGAATATTCAATCAATTTTTAGTGAATTAATTTTATTCTTTAAAAATATATTTTCATCGAAAATGATTTTTATTGCTTTTCATGAAAAAAATATTATAAATATTGTTTATAAATTTTATAAATTTTATTTTATAAAATTACCTTCATTTTTGGAAATCAAAATATCAAAATTTACTTTGGGTGAAATTTTGGTATTTTTCGGGAAATATTGATTTTTCAATGAATAGTGAAAATACAAATTTTTGTAAAAATGAAATTTATTTTCAATAAACTAATAAATTTAAAAGTATCATTATATTTTTAATATAATTTAAAGTAAAAAAATATTATTTATTTATATTTAATCCACTTAATTTCTTTTTAATCTACTTAATATTGGATTTTAGTATAATTTTGTATTTGGGTTGAAAAAATGGATTTTTCTAAAAACTGTTTTAAAGTACATAATGGTTATCCTCTTTAATTAACTAAAAAACTCATAATTAGGAAGGATTTAAATGAAATATATATATTATATATAAATGATTATTATTTTATATTCATATAATAATTATTATTAGTCAAAGAGTTAATATAAAATCATTTTTTTAAACCTGTTTTTTCTTCACGTTTGTGTGTTTAATTTTAAATTAAATTTTGAAACTTATATGAATTTAATTTGGTAAAATGGATTCCATATTTAGAAAAATAATAATTTATATTTTATAATAAATTCAAATTATTTTTTTTTACTATAATGAATAGTGAAAACAGAAAAAATAAATTACCATTGTTATAGCGAAAATGGGTTTACTGGGAGGTTAAACTAAAAATATAATGATCAAAATGACCTAAAAACTTGTTTAGAAACTATTTTTTTGGAAATATTTAGACATTATAATTTCTAATTATGTATACTTATTCATTTTTTATTTTTTTCTCATGTGTAAAATGTGGCTACACCTTTTTCTTTTCAAAAATTACAAGTGTGCCACTCACTTCACTTATAAAAGTCCACCCTCTATCCTCAGTTATTCAAACCTTAAAAACGTTTTGGTTTAGCCAAAAACTTCCAAAATCACTTCCCAACTTCCATACCCTCAATCTAGAATCCTTTTTTGGTCATAAATTCATTAAAGTAATAATTTAAGTATAATCCTAAAGAGGTTATCTAAGAAGAGGTAAAATTTCTAACTATGCATTTTTGTTTCATTTTTTCTTCCACCTCATTAAAGTATTCTTAAAATATGATAATATCATATCAAAAGTATCTAATATTTACTAATATGTTATTATATTTATTTAATAACCTAAATCTATCTCCTCTTCCATCAAATGGGATACGAAATCATTATTTGTGTGTATGGAGGACTACCACCCCATGAACCGATATCATTTGTTTTTCATCATCACCTATCACGGATTATTATAATGATGGATTTAAAGAATATATATGAAATTTTTAACATATTTATACTTCTTTAGTTATTATATCGCATATACCTTTTTAATTTTCATTATGTGGGGGATACGATAATGTTGCTCGTGTGTAGAGTGGACTACCGCCTCACGAAGCGATGTGATTCATTTTTCAATAATGCTTTACATGTAAGGTAATAAGGATAATATTAATGAATATATGTATTATAAATGAAATAATAATGATATTATTTAAATATTTATCATTCTTACAAAATAATATATCGTTTTCTTTCTTACACTAAATAATGATAACGCCATTCATGTATGGGTCTACTACCGCCACCATGAAGCAATGTGATTATTTTTCACTCACCACATCACAATAATGGTATATATGATATGTAATTTATGATATTACTATCCATATATAAATATAAAATAATAAATACCTTCTTTCCATAATGATCATTAAAAAATGGAAATGTTACTCATGCGTACGTACGACCTACCATCTCCATGATCGTAACACGGTTCATTTTTCATAACCATTTTTCATGATTGGTTTTAAAAGTATAATTTATGAATAAATATTATAATTATTTAATGATTATTTTTCTTGATATTTTTAAATAATGACATCTTTGACCATGGTCAACACACTGAATTCATTTTAAACAGTGAACCAGACGTCCTCAAAACACCCAACGTGGACTTAATTGATTGAATATTTAAATATGTCATTAAAAAGGAAATAAAATAAATGGTTTAAGTATAAGGTATTAAACCTTGAAATTTTTATTAATAAATTAAGTAATTTATTTAATCTTATTATACATGAGTTAAAGGAAACTCAAGGAAAGTCTGGACTTGAGGTAAGGTTTTTCTTGTCTCACTTTTATTTCTATAAGACATATGTCATATTCACTACTTGTTTTTATTGTGTTGTGTATATACTACCCCTTTATCTATAATAACATGAATAATTTATACATCATGGTATTTTAATTTTCTTTTTTAGTTGTTTTATATATGTGTAATTGACTTGAAATTTACCAAGTGGTAAAGAATTTCTTAACTCAATTTCTTCTAATTAGGTTATATTACTTTATAATGAACATTATTATGTCATGATTATATGTGTAATTACTTTTTATTATCTTATGCTGTATTTAAATGTGTTTTATGTGGTTTTACATTTGATACACATAATCTATTCATTGATTAATTATCAAATTCAATGGTGTGATTTTTGGAAGGGTTATTCATCTCAAATTCTCTTTCGTTGAGAAATATGTATATGATATGCACAAATATTCATTTTTTAGTTGTATATACTTCCCTTTGAAATATTATATCATGAAAATCCTTATATTCATGATATTTAAATTATCATTTGATGTTATTATTTCATGGGTCTTTCTATTGAGGAGTTTCCAAAGTGGAAAAGACTTTATTTTACAATCTTATTTCTTTTGAGATTGTTTATGTTCAAGGTTATTTTGGAAGAAATAATATGATATTATTTTCTTGAACAAAATATATTTTAATATCTTATTTTTATGAATGTGGTTAGCACGTTTGATTTCCATTTCCTCCCTTATTTATTGAATAAATATCAAGAAATTTGTTTCTAAGCGATATCAATCTTGTACTTTTTTTAGAACAAGCATCTTCCTCTTCCATATCCATTTTTTCTAAAATATTTTCAAAAATTTTATTTTCTAAAAATAAATGATTTCCTAAATCCATTTTACATGATCCTTTACTTTTTTCTGAAAGTTTTTAAAAGTAAATATTGTAATGTTTTCTAAATGGGTCATATTTGACTCCCTTTTTCAAAATGTTTTGAAAAAAATGTTTATTTTTGACATTTATAACATGAATGGATTTTACCACCTTTATATCCATTATTTTCCTTGAAGTTTCCTTTATATGTTTCCATGGTTTTTTTCAATGAAAATTATTTTAACAATATTTTTTGAATTTTTATTTTTAAAATTGATTTTTAAAATGAAAAGGTTATTTTACTCAAAAATGTTTTTATCATATTTTAATGGTATTTACCTTAATCAATTTTAAAAACCCTTTTTGTAACTTATGATACAATGGGGATATTTTTTCATGATATTATCCCCATTTTTTCTCTAGATGGATTATGATTATTTCAAAGAGATTTTTATTGAACCCATTTGTTTTCTACAAGTATATCATATTTCAAATAGATTATTATGGAACCTGTTTCTTTTCCATGGGTTAATGATTTTTCAAAGAGATTATTTTGGAATCCATTTTTTTTCCAGGGGTTAATCATGTTTCAAATATATTATCCTAGAAAAAAATAATTTTCCAAGAGTTAATCAAGTTATTAAAGGAATAATGATTGTTTCTATGAGTTTATGATGAAATTAATGCCCTATGTACTTTATTCATGATATGGTTATTGTAAATTGTTTATAATGATAGGTGGTTCCATTATAAATCAAGGACCAGTGGTTCCATTCTAAACCAAGGATGGTTGGTTACGTTATTGATCAAGGACATGTGATTCCATGATAAACCAAGGATGAGTGGGTCCATTATAGCCCACCAATGCATTAGGTACTCCAGAGATGGAAGTCCTCCATATTGGATATTTCATTTTTAAGATTGATATGATGATAATGTTTCCAAGATACCAATACATTTTATCTATGCTTGATATGGGTTTGTAATGCTTCTTATAATCAAGATTGATATCACTAAAGTACCCTAGACCACCCTGAGAGGGGGGGTGAATCAGGGTGTCACCTTGTTCTCTTAAACTGATGGATCTTGTTCCCACGTTGGTAGGAACTTATTTTACCCTATAGAATGGATATGTGTAGTAATTAAAACATTCACATGTAGAAGGAAAACACAACACTTTTACTTGGTTAACCACTAAGGGCTACATCCAAGGAGCATACACCGACAGGTTTCTGATCATACCAAATTCCACTAATCTTCACTAGTTGTGGATTACAAAGGTTCGGGCACAGTCACTTTGTCCCAGACACACTACCTTTACAAAGGTTTAGGGATATCTCACTGCTTAACTCAGATCACTTCCACTGACTCCCCTTGGCTCACTGCCTTGGGTGAAGTCTCAGTCAGTTTATTGACTTGAAGGTCACTTCAACAGATTTGCATGGAAGTCTTTGTCTCTGTTTAGCACAAGACACTACTTTCATCGAATTCCGGAATCAATGCCATTTTATATTTAGTCTTCTCCATTAGTGAAATCAATGAATGCACTAAAACTTATTCTTTTTAACTATAATCACAAGTACCTATGTGATTGTTCAAGCAATAAAGATCAGATCATTGGGCATCATCAAACACAACTTTGTATCCTTCTCTCCTTACACATATGCATGAGATCATGAATGTGGAACTTAGATAAACTTCTCCCTTTATTTCACTTCTTCTTATTACCACTCTCATGTGTGTACCCATGGTTGTGGCTCTTTCTTTAAATGTATTCACATGTTCATGTGCATGCACAAGTACATGCACAGTCTAATTCTTCTCCTTCTCTTCTTCACTAGCACACACCCAAAGTCTTATTTAGTTCATTCAGTTTTATGTGTCATGTATGTGTTTATCCATGAATCTTATTCAAACCCAAATGGTGGTAGGAAACTATTTTTCTTGTTCTTGTACACTCGGGTGTCTCAAATCACACACATGATTTTCATGTGCATCATGCATGTGATTTCCACTGTTCTTCAAACACACACATTGTCTCGTGTTTATTATGGTGTTCATGTTATCCTTTTTCACACCCATGGTGTGGAGTTATTATTTTCACAAAGTTTGCAAGCCTCCTTCGCAAACAGGGATGGTTCACAACTCCTCCTCTCACACGGGATGCGTGTAACTGCTACGCACAGAGAGTGCATACCTCCTTCGTGTACCAAGTGGTATGCAGTTCTCCTAAGCAGTGTGCGGCTCTCCTTTGTAGAACCAGATGGTGCACGGTTCTCCTCTTCACCATACTAGAGCTAGTTCGTGGGACCTTCACTTCACAGAACTATAATGGTACGTGGTACCACTTCTTCATGAACCCAGAAAGGTTTGTGGGACCTTCACTTTATGAACCAAGAGTGGTTCGTAGCTATCCTACTTCATGAGCCCAAAATGGTACGTGGTACCATTTATTTACGAACCTAGAATGGTTCTCAGATCGTGCTTTCCCCTCTCTAATTGGAAGATCGAAGAGACTCTGTTTTTTTTTTAAACAGGAGATCTCGAAAGCTTGGGAGCAGCAACCACTTCTCAGATTGGTGGTTCTCTTTTTATAAGAAGAGATCAAATATTTTATATATTCAAATTCCTCAAGATATGCCATGAAGATCATGGATTTGAAAGCTCAGGATATTCAGTGTTTTTAAATCTTCAAATACACATTTGAAGATATGTTGAGATCTTTGGATGTTTTCTCTTCAACTCAAGATCCTTATTTCAAGGGAGGAAATCTTGTGCGTGCAATGAGGATCCCATGAAAATCTTCATTTGATTCTACACACAAATCTTTCACGTAGTCGTGACAACTTTGTTTTCCCCGGTTTAACCTTCTTCTCTGAGGTATTCATGTGTATGAAAAAAGTAAGTTGCATGTATGGATTCGGTGTGATACAATGAGTCTCATGGTGTTAAAATGATATAGCATGGTAGTTTGGATGTGATTCTTGATCATCTTCAGTGGAGAGACAGAAGTAGTGTTGAGCAGCGGTGGAGGAGGATGGCAGTGCGACTGGTTCGAACATCATGGGAGAATCGGACGACTTGAGTTCATACTCACACGGCATGGGATGGATGGGTGGCTAGGATTAGATGATCGGATGTCATGATGATCGGATTTTCGAGCAAGATGTGGGATGTGATGGATATTTGAGATTAGTTTGGTCATTAAAAACATTCATACCACATTTAAATGGAGGCACGGAGATTCGTGGCTTAAGTATCAAGTCATCCCAGCATTCTCTCAGAATTCTTATCCCCTCTCTATCGTACCTCCCTATAGCATGTTCTGCGAGCACACTCTACACCCACCTTGTGCATCCTTGCCTCCATGCTGCCCCTCACGGTGGCACGCACTCTTTAGGCACGATATGTGTTCACTTTTTCATTCTCGAGCTGGATCTTCCCAGCTTCCCCATAGGTGTGGTCAACGCCTATGGTCTCGCATGTGCCTCAGGTTGAGGCTAGGTAGCTAGATCTTGGTCTGGCCCTTTTTTTAATATAAGCCACCAAAAAATGTTAACATAAATGTTAACATGAAATAAGATGCATGGCCACCTAGTATGCCAAAGTTCATGCATGGCCACCTATAGAACACCAAGCCTCTTCTTAAACCTTCTTCTTCCTCCTTTTCTTTTTGTATTATCAATTCCAAATCCCTTAAATCATTCTTAAAAGGATGCTACTTCAATATTGTAAACAATGTATCACTTGTTGATGATACAAGTTCTTTGAACTTTAAGATCTATGCAACAATCATCTGATTTTTCTATTCTCCATTAACTTTGGACTTAGGAGAGCTCCTTCTTCATATTGATCATCATTGACATATTTGACAACAAATAAAACTTGATACACTTAAAGTGGTCCCAACAATCACATTTCTCGTGATTATTTATTTTGATGACTCTATCCTTTTTAGGGCCTTATTCTATGTTTTCATGTTTTATGATCTCAGTATTGATGTTATTAATATTATTATATTATACTCAAACACTTTTATTATGCCATCCTACCCTTATTCTCTTCTTTTTCTCATTGATGAAATTCAATTGATAATGCTCATGTTTACCATTACTAAGCATTTGAGATCACACTTATTATGTTTCCTTTTCCCTAGGTTATCAAGAATGATGTTGAATTAATTATGTCATGAAGGGTTTTATATGGATGAATATGATGACTTAATGTGAAATAAGAAAAGCTGGGTTAAGTGGAAGAAATGTTCATTTAAATACATGGGTATTGATTATGTTTAATTTTTTTCATAATTCTATAAAACTCTAAACCTAAAAGGTCCTTGAGAATGTAAGTGATCAAATTTTTCCTTTTTATTTTGTAAGGTTTGGATGGGAAAAATTGGGTCACCTTCAAAGGTATCAAAACAAAAAATGTAAATTTTATGTTTTTAGCATCAGATCAAGGAGTGCAGGTTCTGTGTTGTTATAATTTGTATCAGAGGAAAGGTTTAAATAAATTTAGAGATTAATATGTTTTCATGTGAGGTTATATTAAGATTTATTGATACCATATTAGGTATATAATATTAAGGAGGATCATACATTAAAAGTCTTATACACCCTTTTTAGGTTTTAAGTGATGAGATCTTAAAGTGATTAATGACATTTTAGGAGAGTTTTTATTAGGTTTAAGTATATGTAAAGCTTTAGTTTTATGTGAATTATGAATTTAAATTTTTTAGACATAAGTTTAAAGGTATTGATAATCATTATGGTTTATTTGAACTTGGATGTTGAGGTAATTAGGGGAATATAAGTTTTATCATATAGATAACCATGGGATTGAAAAGTATTTTAGTGACTAAGTGATTAATATTAATTCAAAAGAAAATTTCCATATTTTTTTTCTTGAAAGATAAAAGGTGTGAGATAAATTTTTATGTTAAAACACTCTTTTATGTTTTGGTTAATATGAATGATTTATTTTTAACTTTGGGTATTATTGTTAAATTTTAGAGATTAAGGTATTATTTCCTCATATCAAGGTTTAATCATTCTAGGAATTATCTTACTATGTTATAAAATTTTTGGTTTTTTTAATATATAAAGATAGGTGGAATATATTTATTGTCCCTTTAATGTTCATATAATCCTTAAAAAGTTTATTTTTAGTACTTTGGGCATGAAAAATTATCTTGAATACTCATCGTTTGGAGAAAAATATGAGATTGTGATGGAAATTAACAGAATGATGAAATTATACTCATCAAGTAAGTATATTTACTAATTCTCTTAGTATATATAGAAAAGTAAATCCTAAACCCTATGAAAAGGATCTTGAAAAATAATTTGTCTTGTTACCATCAATTTTGATGAAATCAATGGCATTTTTCACACTTCTTTGGTTTATGGTTTTGTGGTTGTTAACTTTCTCTTGATTATTCACTTTATTGTTAACAATGATCTATGTCACTAAATATAATTATTTTTACTTTATAATTTTATTCCATGTTCAAATATTTACTTCCCATCTATATTCTTCTATTTATAAACCTAGTATATGTTATTCCATATGACCCATCAAGAGGATGTTTTGTTAACCCTTTTTACAATGTGGGTTTCCAATAAAGGTATTTTCAAATTTACAACCTTTGATTACAGAGATAAATTTCAAATTGTGAGTATGAAATTTATTAAAGGGGGGATGTAACATCTTGAGATTTTAGAAAATAAAAGTATGTTTGATAGCATATTCGACATACAAAACTGAGCTGAAACGACCCTTGATATATATATATATAACCATTATAGCATATCCATTAAATTTTTGGGTATGAATAGTACTAAAATCTTTATTAAATATATATATATATATATATATACTACTCAATATAAATTATTGATAAATGTTCAATAAATAATCAATCAATTTTTAGTTAAGTAATTTTATTCTTCAAAAATATGTTTTCTTCAAAAATGTTTTTTATTTATTTTTATAAAAAAAATATTATAAATAATTTTTAGAACATTTAGAAAATTTATTTTATAAAATTAAATTAATTTTTGAAAATTTTATATCAAAATTTACTTTGGGTTAATTTTTTTGATTTTTTAGAAAATATTGATCTTTTAGTGAATATTGAAAAATACCATTTTTTGTAAAAATGTCATTTTCTTTCAATAAATTAAGAAATTTAAAATTACCATTATGTATTGAATATGATTTCAAGTAAAATAATTTTTATTTATTTATATTTGATCCACTTAATTTCTTTTGAATTGTCTTTATATTGGACTTTAGTATAAGTTTTTCTTTGGGTTTAAAAATGATATTTTTCTGAAAATTATTTTAAAGTGCATAATGTTTATCCTTTTTAATTAATTAAAAACCCTTAGTGAGGAATGATTTAAATAAAATTTATAGATTATATATCAATAAATATTAATTTATATTCATATAATAGTTATTATTATTCATATATTTAACATAAAATCATTTTTTCCTTGAAAAATACACTTCTTAAAAAATTTACTTTTTCATCGTGTCTACGGGTTTAATTTTAAATTAAATTTTTCCCATTACATGTATTTAATTTGGTAAAATAGATTCCATATCTGGAATAATAATAATTTATATTATCTAATAATTTTTACTTAATTTTTTACCATATTGAATAGTGAAAATAGTTAAAATAAATTATCGCAGTTAAGGTGAAAATGGGTTTACTGGGGAGTTAAACTGAAATGATAAGGATCCAAATGACCTAAAAACTTTTATAAAAACTATTTTATGGATATATTTATACCTTATAATTTCTAATTCTTAATAATGGTCCATTTTGGTGCCTTATGTCATGTGAAAAACTTGGGTACACCTTTTTCTTTTCAAAAATTAAAAGTGTGCCACTCATCTCACTTATAAAAGGCCACCTAGTCTCCTATCTTCTTCACACATTCAAAACCTTTTGTTTAATTCAATAACTACCTAAATAAATTTCCAAATTCAATATCCTCATCATAAAAACCTTTTTTTTTTATAAATACATTCTAAGAATACTTTAGGTATAATCCTAAAGAGGTGGTATGAGAAGAGGTAAAATTCCTAACTATGTATTTTTATTTTATTTCTTCTTATACCTATTTAAAATATTACAAAAATAAAATCATATGATATAACAAGTATCTCATATATACTTATATGTTATAATATTAATTTAATAACCTAAATCTATCTCCTCTTCCATTAAATGGGATATGAAATCATCATTCGTGTGTACGGTGGACTACCACCTCACGAAGAAATGTCATTAATTTTTCATAATTTTCTATCAATGAATATTTTAATGATGGATTTAAAGTATATATATGATATTTTTAACATATTTATACTTATTTAGTAATTATATCACATATACCTTTTTACTTTCCATTCTATGGAGGATACGATAATGTTGCTTGTGTGTATGGTGGACTACCGCCTCACGAAGCGATGTGATTCATTTTTCACTAACACTTTAAATGGAAGGTAATAAGGATAATTTTATGAACATATGTGATATATATACATGAAATCATAATTATATTCATGACATATTTATTATTCTGAAAATATAATATATCATTTTCTTTCTTCCACTGAAAAATGATAATGTCATTCATGTACGTGTGGACTGCCACCTCCACAAAGAGATGTGATTATTTTTTTCATCACTGGATAATAAGAATTATTTATATAATATGGTATTTATGATATTATGATCATTATATAAATATAAAATAATGCATACCTTATTTCCATAATGATCAATGAAAAATGGAAATGTTACTCATGCGTATGTACAGCCTACTGTCTCCATGATCATAACGTATTTCATTTTTCATAACCATTTTTCTTAATTTGTTATAAAAGTATGATTGGTGAATAAATATTATAATTATTTCCTAGTTATTATTCTATAGATGTTGAAATAATGACCTCTTTGAACATGGTCAACACACTGAAGCTGTTTTGAGACAATGAATTGAACGTCTTCAAAATACCCGACATGGGATTTATTATATATTTAAATATGTAATTAAAAAATAAATAAAATAAATGATTTAAGTATAAGGTATTAAATCTGTAAAATGTTTTTAAGAAATAAAATAATTTATATAATCTTATTATATAGGATTTAAAGTACATACAAGGAAATTTTGGACACAGGGTAAGGGTTTTCTCGTCTCACTTTTATTTCTGTGAGAATATACCATATTCACCACTTGTTTTTATTATGTGGTGTATATACTTACCCTTTATATATAGATTAAAACTACTACTTTGAGTGTAAGAAAACCAATATATCAATAAGCAGTTAGGAAATAATTATAGAGAAACATTTTTGTAGTCAAGAAATGGAACTATATGACATGACATAACCATAACTGCTTGTAGCAATTACTGGTTTTGATAAATTTTTTAGAAGATGTTATAGGAAAGTGATATCAGGAAAAAAATTAATGAGAAATAATTAATGACTATAAATTTTCTGCAAGAATACATAACTGCGTGATTTTAGTAGATACCTCAAAAACTTTTACTAATCTGAAGTAGGGTTTTTTTGTTATGAAATATTTGTAGAGTCGAATATGTAATAACAAATGATATTGATTTTGGATTGATAAGTTGGAAATATAACTAAGGTGTTTACATAAAATAGAAATACATTAATAAAAAATATGTGAAAATTTCCTATAAAAAGTTTATACTATATTTTATACAATGGACCCAGAACTAAAGAGCATGAATAATCAAGTAGATGATAATTTCTTATGCATAATGTACATAAGAAGTTTGTACATAATAGATCACCTAGATTTGAATGTTTACATAAATAAAATTTTAGGATTGAACATCATTTATTATTTGATAAATATATAATAAAAATTTTAACATGAAAAAAAAAATCAAACTTTAAATTTATGAGTATATTCAAGATGATTTAAATAAATATAGATAAGTAAATACACGTAAAAACAAAACCATACCTAGTGTACTGACTGATTTAAAGTTGTGGATTAAATTTTTGACCGACTAGATCCTTTTTTTAAGAAATCATTGACCAAAAGTTAATAGAAAACTCTGATAAGGTATAAGATATATATTAAACAATTTAATACAAGAAACTGATGCTCAATTTATTTATATGACATTGTAATGGTAATTGTTAGTTGGTGTCAGTGTTTCTGTATTTGAAATGGTCAAAGTCATATTCTCATTATATATGATCTTTTCAATCTCAATAATAGTTGCTAAAAGAAAATTCTACATGGATGAAACATCCAAAAACTAAACTAAATCACATTAAATATGGTTTATTAATTGTTATTTGTTATCTTACAACACATGGATCACACTGAACAATCTATATTGCATATTGTTGGAGTTGGTTCCCTAGAACCAACTTCTATATACTTTATAATAACATGTATTCGTAGTTTTGAATATTAATAAACTCTTTATCATTTCATGATTATTCTCTTCAACGTAACATTATATATGATAATGTCCTAAGAGTAGTTATCACACTGAAATCTCATAGCAGTTCCATGCTATAATGAGAACCTAGAAGTTTCATGATAGTATTCTTAAATATAGATTCCATAGTCAGATGAAATAATTTAAGTGACAAAAATGATATTGGATATCAGGGGTGGAGACTCATAGGACTTTGAGGAACCTTCTCATGGTGTACGGACTTAGTAATACTAGTGTAGGACATTATGAGAATGAGACCTTCCAGTAGGAAATCCACATTTATATGTCATTGGATTTTATTGTCTATGGACATTTGTATTGATCCTTAGACTTTAGTATTATTATTAATGAGTGTTATAAGTCATGTGATTTTATGTATTGATGAAAACTATGATGATATATGTTCGCGGTGGGGTAGGATGCGTTGGTTGTGTCATAAGTAATATTTCATTAATGAATAATGTGAGAAAGGATTTTTCCCTTTTGTTCTTTAATGAAAGTTGATATCTTATGACCTTTGATGAAAATGATATAGCCTAAATAAATTTGTGGTCATTGTGTTCTATAGTCATGTTTGATTTTTAGAAATTCAAATAAAGATAAATCGAGCACAAAGGTTAAGTGCACCATCATGAAACCTGATTGATTAGAGATATCATGATAAATGGATTATATTACACACTAAGCATCTATATGTGGTATTATATCATTATGGAATTAACTTCTTTCTTTATGGGTGCTTTGTCATGTTGTTAGATGCTAACCTTAGACTTTAGGTTTCTTCACCTAATGTCATTGAGAAAGAGGCCTAAAAGGTCACACAATAAGAGTGTACAGGATCTCAGTTAAATAATATATTATTATTTATTATTTAACAAGTTGAATAAATATCATTCCTACATGTGGTTTAATAATTATTCTTGTTTTCTTGTTCTAATATATTTTTGTCACCAGTTATTCGAGATAATATTATGTGAGCGGAATATTTAATAAATATTTATTTTCTATTTAGTTAATATAATATTTATTTATTTATTAGAGAATAATGCAGTGATATTTATTTATTAAATAAATAGTCATTATTCAAGGCCAGATAAATATTATGGTGGAATGGCAGACTGAGTTCAATGGTTCTATGAGAAATAATATATATTGAATATTGTTTAAATAAATAATATTTAATTTTAATTTGTGAGTTTAGAACATGCCAATAAATATTATTATTATTATTATTATGGACATGGGGTTCCTTAAGGAATAAATAAATAATAAAGGGAACTTATGCGGTTATTTATTTCTAACCCTAATGGTATATAGACCCAATTATATTATTTTTCAATTGAGATAATTCATTTTTTGATGTTCACAATGAAATACAGAGAATCCTCTCAAAACCCTAGAGATCTCCCTTCTTTGGGAACACTTCTAAGAATATAGAGCAATATTTCTCCACCTTCCACTCTCTAGTCTAGAGAGATCAAGTAGAATCCTTTGAAATCAATTCTTAGGCCAATCAAAGGTAAACAACGCAAGCGATAGGATTGATCGTGCTAACACCCGGAGATTCCTATGGTGACGTATGAAGATTTTTAGAACATGTGTGAATAAATTCCAGAGAGAATCTAATATTGATTCCTACAACATAATGATAGTACAATGTAGATCTTTTGTCAGATCCATCAATGAAGAAATAATTTCATGCAAGGTAATTATTTAATTTCTTAAATTAATTATAAATAATATGTGACAACCCTACACTTTGGTTCTTGTGTTTATCCATTATCTATATTCATTAATTTTATTATGTTGATCATAGAATTTATCATCATGTAAATCTCTGATTAATCGCTGATCATAAAAAAATAAAAGTTTGGCATGACCCATAACATGCTTCCGCTGCACCTGGAACCTTTGAGTGGTATCAAAGGGTCACATAATAATTTATTATTATTTAAATATCGTTGATTGATTTACACATTTATTATTAGTTTTCAATTCCAATTTAATTGTTCTTTAATCCAAATTGTGATATCTACTTTCTTTGTCTTAGTTTCTCATAAATATAATCAAATTGATTAATTTTATGAAAGAAATAAATTTTTAGGTCTCATCTAGAGGTGCCAAGGAGTCTAGATGGATAAAAAAAGAGTACACACCGTGTAAGCCAGAGTTAAACGCCATATAGTAATGTTTATTTCTAAAAGAATTAATTCATAATTAATTCAATTCATGTGAATGTATTACACGTGGTGAATTTATTATACATCACGTGTTGACCGATCCATCTTGGCACACGTTTAGCCAAAGTACACGTCATGTAACATCCATACATGGCATGTAGTCCTTTAGTCACATATGTTCTTTGTATCTTCTTGCATGTCCTATATGAATGGTGTTCATGTAACTCAGATACCACACACCATGTATCCTATGTACATGTCATGTACTCCAAAAATTGTCATGCCACGATTACACGCCGAGTCCTTAGGCATGTATTGTGGATAGACGGTGAGAATAATATATTCCATGTATCATAAATGTACATGCCATGTACTTTTACCAAATTAAACATAATTAAAATTAATTTATTAAACTATACAAACCTTATCAATATATACTTGTGTGTGGTCATTAAATTTATAGGACATTCCATCTGATGGGTTTTTTATATATATAAATGTTTAATTAATTTATGTGTAATGTTCGGATCTACATATCATGTATAAGTCATATTATAGTTATTAATCTACATGCATTGAAGTGTTACACACTGCATAAAAAAATCATGTAAATTGTGTGACCATTTAAGTTTATAGTACATGTCATGATATTACGTGATAATCCATGTATTCCACATGTCGCAATAGTAAAAAATATACAAGCATAATACACATTGGGTAGTTCGGATGGGTACTCACCATGTTTCCTCCAAGTTACATTTTTTTACATGGTTAATTTTAAAAAAAATTATTTAATTTATTTAAAATTATGAAGGATGATAATCTCAATGAAATTCAGATGATAATTAAGATAAAATAATTGATTAATTAAATAAGATAATTAATTAATTCGATCATGATTTATCTTAAATAAGAATGATTATAATTGAATGTTAATTATATTTAATGTGTAATTCGTTGAATGCATGTGGATGATCATGACCCTAGAATAGACCATTGTATGTGATTTGTTTCATTTAATTTATTATTAAATTAAATTATTGGCTTGTCTGCCATCTCTCATCTCATTATGTAAGGGATGGTGTGCCCATGGTTTCTTTTATGTAAACCCCTAATCTGATATTTTGGTTCCCCTCACCTGTGTGTGAGTAAAAGCATATGTAATGGATGGAGATCTAAAGCTAATGGAGTCAGTTCATGTTTGGTATCAATGAGAAACCAATCCAAGAGAATAGGTGGATAGATGGAAAGTTGTAACACGAACCTTAATAAGTTTGAGGTGTTTTTTCCTAGGTCATAGGTTAGTTTATCATCCACTAGAAAAACTAAAAATTAGTAAAATCACATGATCATACCACTTTTTTTATTTCTATCAATTTTCATGGTTATTTCATTATGGATGTTTTTTTTTTTGCGATCACATGAATTAATGAATTAAAAAGCATGCAAGATAGAACTAAAATAAATTGGATTGTGTGTAAATATTATCTAAGACACGGTTAATCACTTAAGTAAATAAAATTAATATTAACAAGAATTTAATAAAGATAATAATTCTAAATTTTCACATGAAAGATAAAATCCCTAAATTATATATATTAAGTCGGTATAATATTCCACTACTTCAGTAAAAATCAAACTATAGTTTAAAGTTCTTGACCAGCCAAATTTGTGGTGCTTTTAATTATAGAGGAATTATAACTTGAAATTTCAGGTTCACTTAACTTAGTTCACATCAAGGGTTAACTATTAAAGTAGGGCTTGGTGTAACTAAGAGGGAAGAGTTGAGGAAATCCAATTTCAGGATTTTAGGATTAGGGAGTCCACTCAACAGATCAAGGAAATCTGAGTTAATGAAGTTGGAATTTTGAATCCCTACCTAAAATTCTTCAAATTTCTTAACCAGCCAAGGTTTAGGTGATGAGAAGGGGAATATATATCATTGTAACTAGAATGTCCAAGCAACATGACATTATGAATCCAATGGTGAGGGATATTGGGTTTCAATTAAATAGTGTGAGATTAATAAATATAATATTTATTTATTAGAATAAATTTTATCACATAAAGTACTAAAACTCTGCTCATATTATTTTTAGAAACAGTAATAAAAATGAATTCAAACATATCACTATGATCCATACTTGAGAAGTATAACCTTCTCACCAGCACAAATTTCAAAGAATATAAAAGTCACTTACATGTTATCCTACGCCATGAAAGGAAATTGTATGTGTTGGAAGAATCTATTCTTAATGTGCCTGGTAATAAATCTAGTTAGGTAAAGTCATGAATCTATGAGAAACATTTGAATGATGCGGCATATGTTCAGTGTTTCATGTTATCATCTATTACTAATGAGATTTTGAAGAAACATGAGGACATGGATGTGTATAGCATGATGTCTCACCTTCAAAATCTCTATCAAGAGAAGGCAAGACAAGGGAGATACAAGATCTCTAATTCTCTATTTAAAACTAATCTTAGAGAGTCTATTCCAACTAGGACTCATGTATTCAATATTATTAGATACATTGAACACGTATACATCTTAGGGGTAAAATTACCATATGATTTGTGAACAGATCTCATACTTTCCTCACAACCCAAGTCCTTCTCTAGTTTTATAGCTAATTATAACATAAGAAATAACTATAAGAGTGTGATAAGAGTCTTTCAGAACTTATTACTCTGATTTTACAAGTGGATGAGGACAAGGGGTGTGACAAACCCACGGTCCTTATGGTGAATAAGAAAAGTAAGAACAAGGAAAAGGGACCCAAGACTCATATTGAGTCTAAATCACCTGAGCATTGTCCTTCCAAGAAGAAGAATATCTAGAGGCAGGGAAAGGAAAAGGAGGCAGTATGTTTTTCATACAACAAGAAAGGCCACTAGAATAAGAACTACACCTAGAAGAAAGTATAAGGTAAAGATGCATTTGTTATCGAGTGTAATATTTAAAAATATACACATTGGGTATTAGATACATCTTGTGGTGCTCACATCTGTATCCAAATATAGGAACCAAGTAGATTCCGAAATATTTTAGGAGGAGAGGTGGATTTGAGAGTTATTAATGGTGAGAGGTCAGCTGCTCTAGTAATTAGTGACTACCACATTTCAATACAAACATGAATGATATTGGATTTAGGGGATTGTAATTATGTTCCAATTGTTACTAAGAACATAATTTTTGTATCATTCCTATATACATATGTTTTTATTTTCAAGTTTGGAAATAAAAGTTGTTTTGTTTATAAATACAACATATGTTATGGTATGTCACATTTAAATAATGGGATTTATGAATTAAATTATGAAAACCAAGTACTGTCAATAGATAACAAATTATGTTCACATGATTCATATAACACCCAGTTATGGAATCACCGTCTTGGTCATGCAAACGAGAATCATTTGAAAAAGATCTATCAATATGGTTATTTATACTCTTTTGAGCTAAAAACACTTGAAATGTGTCATGCTTGTTTATAAGGAAAAATGACCAACCCGTCATTTGGTGGACAGGTTGAAAGGGCTACAGAGCTTCTACGATTGCCACACAGTGACGTGTGTGGACCATTTCTAGTATAAGATAGAGGTGGATATTCTTAATTCATAAATTTTACTGAATAATTGAGTAGATATGGCTATGTATACTTAATGAGGTATAAGTTTGAGTCCTTTGAGAAATTCAACGAATATAAGAATGAAGTAGAGAATCAACTTGGAAAGAAGATAAAGAAGCTTCGATCAGATTGAGGTGGTGAATATATTAAACAAGAGTTTATCGACTTCTTATGGTATTTTGGGATTCTATCTAAACTCACTCCACATTACACATCATAATGGAATGGTGTTAGTGAAAGGAGGAACCATACCTTGTTAGACATGGTAAGGTCAATGATGAGTCATGCAGATCTTCTATTATCTTTTTGGGGATATGCATTACAAATTGAGGCATATACATTAAACCGAGTACCAACTAAATCAGAAAATAGAATTCCCTTCAAGTTATGGAGTGGAAAGTAACTCGTTTTTTCACATACATGTGTATGGGGTTGCGAAGTGTTTGTTAATGCCTTCTCATGCAACAAACTATCACTCAGGGAACAAAGTGTATCTTTTTAGGGTATCCTAAGGAAACAAATGGATACTACCTATACAACCCCTCAGAAAATAAAGTGATTATCATCAGAAAATACATCTTTCTTGAGGGAGAGATCAACCTCAAAAAGGATAGTGGGAGCAAGATTGAATTTGATGAAGTTGATGTTCATGATACATAAGAGTTGGTACATGAACATATTCCACATGTCTTTATGGAAGAAGTAGTTCCTGAAGCAAAAATACTATGTAGGAGCGCTAGAGAGGTAAATGAACCAAAGAGATATGGTATTCTAGTCACCAAATATAGAGACTCATTATTGGTTGTTAATGATGAACATCTCTCCTAAAAAGAGGCAGTAGAGAGCTCAGAAGTTATAAGATGTTAAAACTCAAACCCTGCTTGAATCTAATTACGGGGTTTTTGAACCCAAAACATATTTATAAATATTTATTTATTAACATATTTATAAAAATGTATTTGTAAATAAACATTTATATATAAATATTTATATATATATATATATATTTACTATATTTATATATGAATAACTATTGATATATTTATATATTTATATATAATTATACTTATAAATATATATTTATAATTATATTTATATTTATTTATTTAAAATTATTTAAATATATTTATAATTATATAAATTTATTTATAATTATATAAATTTATTTATATTAATATATATATGAATAATAAATATATTTAACATGCATATTATTATATAAATATATATTATTATATATATTTATTTATTTATTTATTTATAAATATATTTATTATATATATATATATTTAAATAAATATATATATTTATAAATTTATTTTTATTATTGTATTTGTAAATATATATTTATACTTCTTTAAATATATTTAAAATTATATAAATTTATTTAAAATTTATTTGTAAATATATTTTAATAATTATATAATTATAATTATATTTATATTTATGTAGTTATACATATTTATTTATAAATAAATTTAAAATATATTTAAAAATATAATAAATTGTTAATAATAACATTATTATTAATAATAATATTTTCTATGTTGCTAATTTAATTAAGAATTATTTTAAATTATATTATTAACTACTTTATTAGTATTATTTTCACTATTATTCATATTTACTATTGCAATTATTGTAAATATTTAATAATATAATTAATTTTTATTAATAATGTAATTAATAAAATTCAGTAATAATAACATAACTGATAATATTTCATAATTATGTAACTCATAATATCATACTTAATATGAAATATGGTCATAAATTTTTTTAAAGTTTAAATGAAATGGCTTTAAAATATAAAGTTTGTGTCATGTAAAAGTGTTTGTTCACCGTATTTTTTAATTTATATTTATTTTTCAATAATTTATTATATGTTTAGTCAGTGTGAAAGTTTTTACTTAGATAGTATGTAAACTTTATAATGTATACGCTTTCAAAGTCATTTAAATAAAACATAATAATATTACAAGTATGTGATTTTGAAAGTCTATAAATTGTGAAGTATAAATGAAATTTTCTACATTGATTAAAAATATAAAAAATAATTAAAAATAAAAATAATTTCATAAAAACAGTTAATGAAAAATAATTTTAAAGACAAAAAACATCGTTGTTTCAAAACATAACATCTGTTTCCAAAACCCTCTTATTATTTTATATGAAAATCAGTTCTAAATAGCTCTTTGTATTTTTATTATATATTGAGTTTTAGTGATTGTAATATTAAAAGTTTAGTTTTATATGAAAAATAAGAAGTATATCCTCGCTGGGATGATGTTCGCTAAAGATCGTGGATGGGATGCAATCCACCTGGAATCAGACTGTCTCACCATTGTCAAGGCTATCAACCTCAACAGCGGCAGCTTCCAACCTTTTGGTTCACTCATCAGGAAAATCCAATCTCTCCGTCAAAGCTTCACAATTTGCACCTTCTCCTTTATCAAAAGGGAAGGAAACAAGGTTTCCCATCAGGTGGCAGCATCTGACCCTCCTGAAAATGACCATCTCTGGCTGGACCACTTTCCTTCATGGTTAAGCGATTGTACTTCCACTGATCTTCATTTTTAATGATTACATTTTTTGTCAAAAAAAACTACGTCGAAGACTAAATCAATCTCTAACATATTCTCATTTTGGCCCGAACTTGATACATGATTTTGGTCTCCCTCTACCCAAATAGAAAGAGGTCTTTGCTTTTATAATAAAAAAGGATTCAATCCAAAAATTTCATAAAAAACTTGTGTTATATAGATCAAATTCTCACATGACTTGTTCTGTTGAATAGCCAATAGATTTATATACACTTCATTTAACTAAACAGAAGTCTGAATTTTGTGTTTAAGTAGTATAAAAAATGTTTGAACTTTATGCAATAGTTATGGAATTCTAGAATTTCCATAATTAAAAATCTTTTTTATTTCAATGGTGTCACTTTCGATATACATCGGAATCATAAGTCATTTGATGTGTTGAAAATATAGGAAGGTTTTCTACATTTCATTCAACTAATTGAAAGTCTAAAAATTTCATTTAGATTTCTTAAAAAATGACTGAAGTTTTGCAACATTTCAATTAATTATTCTGAAGCTCTAGTTTATATATTTCACTATTTTTATGATATCTGTTGATATACATATTGGATTGAAGTGCGTTTTGATCCGTTGAAAAGCTAGTCAAATTTTCTAAATTTATGTATTTTACACCAATATTTGATTCTATCATTTAGAGGGGTATTTATACTAAATGATAATACACTATTAATCATCTTCTTCTGACTTAGTTAATTGGTTGTTTTTATAAATTGAGGGTTTTAATAATTACTTAGTTAATAATTACTAATTTTAATTACTTAGTTTCTAATTACTAATTATAATTACATAGTTACTAATTACTAATTATAATTACTTAGTTATTAATTACTAATTCTAATTACTTAGTTACTAATTCTCCATCCCGCATGATGATCCCCATAGGAAGAATGAGGAATCAGATTCTCCGTCAAAGGTATGATCGGGTCAGGACCCTAGAAGTTTGCAGCGAAGGATCTTCTCTTTCTCGTATGATGGGGTTCCAAATCAAGTGATTACATGAGGTAACATTGTACATCTCACTATACAAATGTCATCTTGGACATATTCAAGATCTGTAAATATACAGTCATCGTCGGGCAGATTCGTCCTTCTGGAGGTAAGTTTTGGAATACAGGGGACTTGATTAATCAGTTATCAAACTCTTGGGGTTTTTTTGATTTCAAGTGTATTCTTATGGGGCATGGGTATTTCTGCATACTCTTTCCCTCTAATGGGCTCAAGAAAAAATCTCAGGTCTTCGGCTCTGTTGCGCTAAAGCTGTGAATGGTATGCTTATCGGAGTGGGATCATAGATTTAATCCCTTTGAGGTGAAGAATTTGAGTGCACAAGTCTAGGTGAAAATCTTCGGTCTTAGCTGGATATTATGGCATTAAAAAGTCCTCTATGAAATTGTGGCCACATTGAGCGTTCCCATTAAAATGGATCGAACAACAAAAGAAGCCAAGTTTGGCTTCTATGCATGCATCTTGGTCTAAGTGGACTTAAGCTCTACTCTGGTTGAGAAGGTTGTTCTTGCTGCTTTAGATGATGAATTCAGCTTGAAAAATGAATATGAGAAGCCCCCTCTTATATTTGGGATGACTTACCATAGGGCATGTCAAAGATCAATGTCGTAAGGATCTTGTATGCTCTTTCTTCTCTAAGAAGGGACATGATATGTTGCATTGTCTCAAGAAGCAATATTGGGTTGATGCTAGCCAGGCCAAGCGAGTTGACACAGGTGTGGTGTTGAGTCAGGATGGCACCTCATCCAAACAAGATCGAGTCTGTGCTGACCAGATATAGGAGCCTAACATGAGGAATCAGTCCTCTATGGGGGATACAACCACTAATAAGGATCTAGAAAATGCTGATGAGCAACCTCTATCAACTAAAGATGTCCAGGTGATTCTAGGTGTTGAAAAATCCCAATAAAATAGGCAATATGATTAGGATGTTGTGGATGTTGTCCCGTAGACACAGGGGAAGGGATGCACATGGGATGATGTTGTGGCGGAGGCTTTTGATGATGCGCAAAGCCTCTCTGATGGTGAAACTCGTGCTCAAGAAGTTGTGGACTCTCATTTGATCCAGGAACAATTAATTGCTTCAAGTCGCAAAGGGAAGAAGAAGGTGGTAGATGATGAAGGCTTTGAATTGGTCCTACCCAGGAAATCTAGATCTAATGAGCTTATCCCAAGCTCTCAGCACATCTCAGTTGATGTGAGAACTGTTCAGACAACTGATGTTATTCACGAGACTCTGATCAATGTGGAGCGGTCCTCTCTTGTGGCTAAACCTTCTTATAATTTTCCTACTGGTCTTCTTTTGACTGATCAGACATCATTATTGGTTGGGGCAATTACTTTGGCTACTGCACCCCCACTACGTGTTGTTCATCCACTAAAAGTCATGGAGGGGTTTTACCCATCCCATTTTTCTGACCATATGAAGTTCAGTTATGACTCTTTTTGAATGGCCTCAATTAAAGAATGTGAATCTACAAGGGAAAATAATTTCAAAAATCTCTCAGTGGACTATGAGGGTGAAAGGCTCCCTTAGGGTCTTAGTAAAGAAATGGAAAAATGGTTTGATTTCCATCTTGAAGATACTTTTTCTAAAATGGAACCATACATTTCTAACCACAGGGACTACCTCATGGTTCAGAAACTGTTATCGAAAAATATTGTAGATAGCTGTCGAGTTAATCTAGATATGGATTTTTGGGAGCTCTCTTGGAAATATAGGAGCTGCATCATTCCAGAGGACACCTTCTACTTGTTGTCGGATGATGAGTTAGGACTACCTCAAAGGAGCATATCATGGCAAAGAGGTTGTCATCCAAGGGGTAGAGGTCAACATCCAAAAAATATGGGGGCTAGAGAGAGTGGAAGGATCTAATCGCTTGCTTTTTTTACTTTGGGTTTTTATGCTTTGACAAACTCTGTATTCCTCTGTTTTCTCTTGTATGTTGTACTTTTTTTTCTAATAAATTTGGTGGGTGTAGGTTGACTTGTCAAACCTCACTCGGACATCTTTGGAAAAAAAATATAACACTTGATAAAAAAATATGCCCATAATTTTTTAAAGTGTAAATGTAATGCTTTTAACCATTAAAGTTTGTGTCATGTAAATTAGTTTATGTTTATTATATTTTTTAATTTTTATTTATTTTTTACTAATTTATTGTATGTTTCATCAATGTGAAAATTTTCATTTAGATGGTGTGTATACTTTATAATTTATACGCTTTCAATGTCACCTAAATGAAACATAATAATGTTACAAGTATGTGACTTTGAAAGTCTAAAATATAAAGTATAAATACAATCTAAATGAAATTTGAAACATTAAATAAACTTATAAAAAATAATTGAAAATAAAAAGAATTTCCTAAAAACAATGAATGAAAAATAATTTTAAAGGCACAAAACATTGTTGTTTCAAAACATAACATCTGTACTTATAAATGTTTTTTACATTCCTTTCACTACAGGAAATGAGATCTATACCAATTTAATTAAGATTTTTTTTAATTATATTATTAACTACTTTATTAGTATTATTTGCATTATTATTCATATTTATTAATTACAAATTCAGGTATTTAATTAATAATTATAGTTATTTAATTACTAATTATAGTTATTTAATTACTAATTATAATTAATTGCTTAATTAATTAATTACTAATTACAATTAATAAATTATTAATTAGAAAAAATTAGTTGTTAATTATAATTAATTAATTGCTAATTACATTAAATTATTTACTAATTAAATTTAATTAATTACTAAATAAACTTAATTAATAACTAATTATATTTAATTAATTATTAATTATTTTCTAATTAAAATCATTTAATTACTGATTACAATTAATAAAGTATTAATTAAAATTAATTAATTTCTAATTAAAATTAATTAGTGGCTATTTACATTGAATTATTTACAAATTAGAATTAATTAATTACTAAATAAACATAATTAATAAATAATTACAATTAATTAATAATTAAATAATTACTAATTACAATCATTTAAATACTAATTACAATTAATAAAGTACTAATTACAAATAATTAATTACTAATGACATTGAATTACTTGCTAATTAAAATTAATTAATTGCTAAATAAAATGTATTAATAAATAATTACAATTAATTAATAATTAATTAATTACTAATTAAAATCATTGAATTACTAACTATAATTAATAATTAATTAATTACTAATTACAATTATTTAATTACTTATTATAAATACATAATTACAAGTAGGCGGAGTTCAGGTAAATGTGGCTCGGTCCCCCGTAGTGAAAGGCACTCGGGATTCATTGCTGATGCCCCATCTGTGGGTGGGGGTGTAATCAAATACTAGGAGTTCTGACTCAGAGGACAATGACATTGAAAGACTCTTGAAGTAAGCGAAAACTTGGAGGAGGGGTCGTCACCCAAGAGTTCAAGGTTGTGGGCGCGGTCAAATTTATTGGAATGTTATGCATGAGGAAGAACGTGGAATTGGTGTTACGATGAAAAATAAGTTAGGTCTTTGATGACTACTTTGACGAGGGCAGTTTTCTTTGTCTATACTCATCTCTCTTTTTCTCTGTTTTTTTATGTTTAATAAAAGGGCTTCGACTCTACCTTTTTCAAATTGCCAAGGACAATTACATAATCACAAATTACAAATAATTAATTATTACTTAACAATTATAATTCGTAAATTTTAAGTAATTAATAATTATATTTTCTAATTATTAATTAATTAGCTTTTATTCTTTTATTTAATACTTAACTAATCATAATTAATTGATATTTATAAATTATTATTATTTAATTAGTATATATATTATAAATTTATTGTTAGTTAATTATTACTTACATTTAAATAATTATTAGTTAATTATTAATTATAATTAATTATTAATCTTGCAATTGATATTTATAAATAAATATATAATTAATTAGTTATTATATTTAATCGTATTTTTAATTGCTAATCATTATTCATATTACTTGCTAATTAATAATTAATTACTAATTGATTATTAATTATTCATGTTAATTATTACTCATAGTGATAACTATAAGAATTGCTAATCATATATCATTATTCATATTACTTGCTAATTAATAATTAATTACTAATTGATTATTAATTATTCATGTTAATTATTACTCATAGTGATAACTATAAGAATTGCTAATCATATTTAAAAAGTTAATTGCTACATATAATTAATTGGTAATTTTAAATTATTAATAGTAGATTAGTAATTATTATTAATTTATTTTAACTTAATTAGTAATTATCAACCAACTACTAAATTAATTACTAATTACAATTATATAATTATTAACTAATTACTAATTATAAACTAGTAAATTAATTACTCATTGCAATTATTCATGAACTAACTACTAAAATATTTAAAAAATTAATTAAAATATTAAAAAATTGAAATATAAATACAATTACCTCAAATAATGAGGGCGGGAAGGCAGAGGGGATGTCGCGGGGGGGGGGGGGCTTGGATAGTCACTAAGTGGTGCTCTAAAGGAGTTCCATTAAGGAAATCATGGTGCATGAAATGGCGCTCTTTTCTTAATTTATTTATAGAAGAAGGTCACTTCATGTGGTGTTCTTGAAAAGGTGTAAAATCACCATGCTAAGTGACCCTTTTATTTTCCTTTTGAAGATCATTAGATCAAGTGGTGTTGTCCACACCCATTTCCCACAATAAATCGAACCTACCCCCACTTAATTATATAAAAAAACACCAAATTTTGCCTAGAGAATCTTTGGAATCCCCACAACCTCATTTATTAACCTGCATTCCAAAAGCCGTCTCATTTATTTAATTTTATATTAAACAAAATATTATAAATATAAAATATAACAACCAGGAGTACAATCGAGTGACCCACAATTAGGAAATCCACGTTCCACACAAACACCATGAGTTCAATTTCCCAGCTTCAAACCCAGCGCACATGCAAACAACTTTAAGGAGAATAATACGACGACGAAGAAGATGAAAAATAAGAACAGCAGTTGTCGCCGCCGCCGCCGCCGCCGCCGGTTCCAAATTGAAAAGCCTGCTGCAGAGGAGCAGCAGCTGTGGCCGAAGTTTCCGCCGGCGACGGAGCACCAGAAAGTAAGATCTGCCGATGACTCGTACCCGACTCACCAACGTAGGGAAAGAGATCGGCGGAGTCGTCACGGAGGAGGCGTGCGTACTGGAGGAGGTGGGGATCCGTCATCGACGGCGGAGCAGAAAGAGGGGGCACGGCGGCGGCGTAGGGCAGGGGCGGCGGCTGGGGCGGGTTGATGCGGTGGGGGAAGTTGAGCTTGGCTTTGGTGCCTTTGAATCTGAGGGCGGCGTCGTCGTAGGCCACGGCGGCGTCCTCCGCGGTGTCGAAGGTGCCGAGCCAGACCCTGGCGGCCTTCTTTGGGTCCCGAATCTCCGCCGCCCATTTACCCCACGGCCTCTGCCGCACACCTCTATAGTGCTTCTTCCGGGGAGTCCCTTCATCCATATTCATCACCAAGGGAGCGTCAATGATAATGGCCGACTCGTACATAATAGAAGATAATAAAAACACGTGGCCACACAACAACCAAGACAGGTGAGCAACTCTTTTACGCAAAGGAAGAAACAATGAATTTGGTTGGTATAGGGTACAAATGACAATCAATACAATTTTATAATGTTTTAATGAGTCATGATATACTTGGACATGTTCACATTATGCATATTTTTTCCACATGCAAATCACATTTTAATGATATGTATTAAAATATCATTAAAACGGGTGTTGGAGTAATGATATTTTCACATCTTATCATAAAACAATACATCAAATGCAAGTGCCCCAAGTGACTAGTCTAGTGGCAAGGAGCATTGTGGAGTGTCGGGGAGGTTTCGGGTTTGAGTCTCTCTGACTTCTTGTGTGTTGCGTGTTTTTCTTTTTAGATCTGTAATCCACTCTCCCGACCGTTTGTAATATATCAAATGCAAGTTAACAATCAATGTTTTGATGTGGGTGTAATATGTGTAAAACTATCATTACCCACTTTTGATAAATGTGTAAAAACTTATAAAATAACCATGGTGTGTCAAAGTTTCATTATTGTAGAACACCATTATACATTAAATTCATAATATAATAGTTTCATTACATCTGTCATTTCAAAACACAACTCAATAAAGAAAATCATAGTAAACCCAGAAACCATTACCACCCCACTTCCATTATATATGTTCCACTTGAAATAACATCTCTTGGTCATCATGTCAAATATCATACTTTTAACATCAAATAATACCAACACAATTCTCAAAAATTCATACTAACATTGCCAAACAAATTAGGAGATTTATCTCAAAAAAACCAATTTTTAAGCATTCTCAAATTTTCATCCAATGTGTGTTGTAAAGACAACGATTGGTGCCCCACGCTCGGTTGAGGTGGGAGGGGTGAGGAAGGATTTGGGATGCGGTTGCGGGGTTAAGTCTCCAGCTCGCGGTTGTACCCAACATTTTAAAGACCAACATCATTTTAATCTTGAAGACAAGATAACTTTATCATGGTGCAAGAAAATAAAGGAACAGTGGGGAGGAACGGCGGGGGAGGAGATACCTTGATCCGGGAAGGGCGGCGGCGGCGGCGGGTGGAGATGGGAAGGACTGAGTGTGGGAAAACACGAGGAAGACTGAAGGTGCACCATCGGAGGAGGAAGAGTCGTCGAGGGGTTGGAATCATCGCCGCCGCGATGCGGCGGAGCTGGCTCGCTCTGGTGCGCGAAGGATATTCCTGGATTCCGCCATGACCACCGCCCCGAAGCTTCTGCTGCGGCCTGTAGTAATAACAACTCGGGGTCACCTCCCTCTGCGGATCCTCCATCACTGAAGCTCATGGGTCCGCCCGGCGGCGCGTCGGGCCATGCCACTTCCCGCCCCTCCATCAGTAAGGGCTTCGCATGTCGAAAAAGGTTCAGAGGGGCAGGTGGCGCTTCCAAGGACAGTTCTTTGACTGGTCAGATAAGAAGGGGGAGGATCGTAGGGTTTGGAGAAGAAGAAGCTTAAAGCGGGGAACCCTGCCGTCCTTCCATTTTCTCCAACCTTGCTAAAGCATCCAACATATATTAGTATTAAAAAAACTATGGTGCAAGGGAGGGAGAGCGACACTATTAAAAAAACTATGGTGCAAGGGAGGGAGGGGGAACGTAATGATAATTAGTATATACTTCTTTGTTTCATATTATATATCTCACCATCCATTATATATATATATATATATATATATATAAACATACACCTCATGATGAGGTTAGTGGTGGTTACCGTGTTGCATGATTTTCTTTGTAAAGTACCCTCATTCCCCACATCAATGTAAATATACACGCATATTTAAATATTTAGGTATTTATATATATATGGATAATAATATTTTGACACCACATTTTACATTCCATCAAATTTTTTTATCAAACCCATATAAAATTTGATTCCCCAAGGCTTTTTTGTAACATGAATTTACATAAAATATGCATGGTTTCAATGCAGGTGCCTTGTATATATATGACAATCACTTAAAAGCGATTTCAAATTTTCATGATCATTTGTGATAAAACCAATCAATTAAAAAACAATTTTGATTTTTCATGATTCATATAAATGGTGGCCAACTTGAGTTAGACATGTAAAATTCACGAACCAATCCATTTTATTTATAACCACCCAAAAATCCAAATTGGAAGTTTATTCCAATTATTAACCGATCCAATAATAAGGTTCATGTTTTGATCCATAATTGACATTTTTCCTAATATTTATATATACATTACAGAATATAATAAGCACATGATATACCAAATGTGAAGCTAACTTCTGGGAATTGAAATGTATTATAATTGCATTGTCAACTATACATGTATTATTATCATCAATTATTTTCTCAAGACAGTTTATTATTTGAGTTTTAATATTTTAATATTAATTAAATAATATATATGTGTGTGGCATAGTAAATTGGTGGGAGACAGGCGGCGGGGATGGGACAAAATAATAAAACAGCCACTTTGGCAAAATATCTACCAAATTGCGGAATCCGAATAAAGGCATCAAACGAAATCAAAGGGATCATATCAAAGATTTTAAAATATCTTCATTCAAAACAATTATGCCCCCAACATCCCTATTCCATTCAAATATAACGGATGGGATAGATAGAGCATTTTCTCCAATAGGACTTGGTCAGAATTAGAGGCCGATTACAAATAAAAATAATACAAAATGTCAACGACCTTTATATGATTTTCAAACCTTCCAATTGAAAAAATCTATTTAAAATACAATTCCGAAGCATAAATTCTACTGCTATGGCACTTTGGTCCATTTTTATATATGTTTTGATAATTACAATACTTTTTTATTGTTTATTTCAATTTTCGCCCACTAACATTAGTTGAAATGAGTATGGTAATTTGGTAAAGTCTTGATCTTGAGAAAAAATAAACCTTCCGTCAGTAAATATTTGGCAAAGTCTTGAGCTTCCGTGAGAAGTAACGGATCTTCCATGAGTATGCTTCCATGGGGGACTTCGTACATTGAGATATCTCATGATTCATTCTTTGAGTTGTCTTAAGATTCCATGGGTATGTTTCCGTGAGATATCATATTCTTATGTTTGAAGTAATTGGACTTCCATGAGAGGTAATGAGCTTCCATGGAAATAAATAGAGTATTTTTTAAAAAGGTGAGTCCATTAATTATACGCACGCTACAAAGAAAATCATCCGGGGACTCGACCCCGTGACCCGTGACCCGCGCTCCAAACCCCAATCCTCCACGCCACCCAGCCGCCTACTGGGGCAAGAAATAGAGTATTCTTCCCTGTGAAGTAATGGAACTTCCGTGACTCACAATCTCTTATTCACTTTTTTATTTTTTTTAAATTCAAAACATGCTCCGCTTTTCAGACACTTTAATATTTTGAATTAATGCCTGTTTATTTCGGTTGTTTTTTTTGGTTTAGCCCGAATGGCCCAAAGGCCGAGTTTTTTTTAAAATAAATTTTTAATTTTTTTTTTCCAATATGGGATTCTGGTTCTCCATTTTCTGCGCAGAACATTCTGCATTTCCGATGTGAGATTCTGTTTCAAATACGTGACTTTGAAAGACTATAAAATACAAACTATAAACCCAATATAAATGAAACTTAAAACATGGATTAAAAATATAAAAAATAGTTGAAAAAAAAAATAATTTCGTAAAAAATGATGATAAAAAATAATTTATAAGCTTTCAAAATCACCTACTTGAAACTTAAAAATGTTTTAAGTACGTGACTTTGAAATGTTATAAAATATAGACTACAAGACCAATATAAATGAAACTTAATACGTGGATTAAACATATAACAAATAGTTGAAAATAAAAAGAATTTCATAAAAAATGTTGATGGTAAATAATTTATAAGTTTTCAAAGTCACCTACATGAAACTTAAAAATGTTTCAAACACGTGACTTTGAAAGCCTATAAAATATAAACTATAGGACCGATATAAATGAAACTTAAAACATAGATTAAACATATAACAAATAGTTGAAAATAAAAATAATTTTGTAAAAAATGTTCATGAAAAATAATTTATAACCTTTCGAAAGCTTATAAAAAGAAAATCCCCCGAAGGTCTTCTTTTTTATTTTATTATGGATAATCCCTCTTCTAAGGGTTGAAGGGGAACCCGTACATGACCCGTAGGCACAAGGCACAAGGCCCGACTGACTCGCAATTAATGACTCGAAGGCCCAGAGGCATACCATGCCCAATACATGACCCGTAGACCCATCCCACTATTCAAACTGCATCAAATATAATCATGTATGCAATGCTTTCTTGCAACTTGAACTGTTTAAAATTGAATTATACTAGTTATGAATAGGCTGCCTCACACACTTTATGGGAGTGTTCCTAGGTCATTTAATGTTGATTATTACGAATATTAAGTGTTGTATTAAATGTTATGTGTTGGACACCCTGTTTTCTTTTACAAATTATCAAAGAGATGATACTACAAATTATGATTTTGAAAAGAACTGGAAATAGGCTTTGTCAGCGCTAAAAAAGCTCTGTCATGTTAAGCGCTTTTAGAAGTCGTGACATTTATTAGTGCTAAAAAACGCTGATAAATGATGCTTTTATCAATGCTAAAACAAAAAGTGTTATATGAAGCTACTATTTATCATCATTTTTTTAGCACTGATAAATGACTCTTTTATCACCCCTAAAAAATGCTGATAAACATCACTTTTATCATCACTGAAACAAACACTACCACATATTCAACTTTAGCAAGCGCCACCTTTTATCAGCACTAAAAAAACATTGATAAAAGTATGTCATTTATCAGTGCTAAAACAACAATTTTTAGCGCTGATAAAAGATATATTTCATAAAAAAGTTATATATCATTAAAAATCATATATTAATATATTAATATAATATATTTTATAAAATATGATTTATATAATACGAAATATATGTAATCTCTTAATATATAAGATATTTAGTGGAAAATGGTTTATAAAATAATTAAAAAATAATATTAATGAATAATTTGCTAATTATTATTGTGTAATAGTCATTTAATAACAATTTGAAGATATAAAAATTCAATGTATTAATAAACGATCTAAAATAACTTGAAAACATGACTCGAAATTCAAACGACTATAATTTTTTATCCGAGTGTTCGTTTGAGCTCTATCACATATCAAATCGAATCTTGTGAAAAGATCTACGCCATGATGATTGGGGGAACCTTAGTCATTATTTTTTTAGGATAAAAAAGGCTCATAAGTCCTCCAAAACTAATTTTTTTATCGGCGTACCCCTGTTTTTTAACATTTGACGCAACTTCGTCTTCATTTAAGGAAATCTTCATTTCTTTTTTTCGGTGGAGAAAAAATTTATTCTCAAGATTTACACACATATGAATATTATGATGTTCAAATTTTATCATTTTTCATATTGTACTATTATTATTTGTATTTAAATATATACACATGTATACATATTTGTATATATTCACACATAAATATTTAATTTTATAAATAAATATATAAACATATTTACATATAAAATATCTTTCTATACATATAAACCATATCTAAATAATAATAATATCCACTTTATTTAAAATAAAAATGTATAAATATTTATATGACTACACAATTAATGTATATATAATGTTTATATATATATGTGTGTGTGCGCGCGCGTGTATTGACAAACAAATACATATTTATCTATATATTATAATATATGTATATAAATATTGATATATAATATATGTAAATAAATATAAATATGTATAATAATATTTATAGACACACATATATGTAAATAAATAAATATGTATGTATGTATATATTTATAAATACACACACACAAAACATATTTTATATATGTATTTAAAAATAGTTATGGGCTTTGAGCGCTGATGAAAGGGAGGCGTAGCGCTGTTAAGGTGAGGGGGGGTGGGTCGACCACTAAAAAAAATACAAAAAATTTATTTTTGACTTTTATCAGCACTTTTTTAACGCTGATAAAATGCCCTTTTTTTATCAACGCTGATAAAAGTCCCCTTTTATCAGTGTTGATATCAACGCTTTTTTTAAGCAATGATAAAAACTCATTTTATCAGTACTTTTTTTAGTGCTGACAAAAGGGGTCTTTATCAGCGCTGATAAAAGACCCCCTTTTAACGGCACTTAGATTATCAGTGCTGATAAAAGAGACCCCCTTTTAACACCGCTTAGATTTTTAGCGTTTTTTTTCGCTGTTGACGACTTTTTTAGCAATGTTAAAACCACATTCTGTAGTAATGAAAAACGATGACAAAAGTTGTCTTTATTGTTTTTTTAATGCTGATAAAAGTTGAGAAAAATATTTTTTTGAACCGCTCCCCATCAACGCTTGAACCCCCACTCCCGCTCTCACACCCCATTTTGTTAGTGCTCACAACACCCCTTTCTCACCTCATTTTGATTGCCTAACTACCTTTTCACCCTAGTGCGCTTGGACTCGATCCTGTGACCACCATTATACAATTTGAAACCCTTTATCACTACTCTAAGCATATTCTATATTTTTTTGATATTTCTAGTTATTTATATATATTTCACCGCTCGTCTTGCCGGGTCACCCGGTGTCATACCGGGTGGGCAGAATGAGCGCACTTCACCTAACTGACGGATTGTTGTGTCGAACCATCGCCGATCGAGGTGTTACCCCGTGGGACGCACTATCATCTCGACTGGCAACGGCTCATTCCCGAATGGGGCTTCTCCGGATGACCTCTTCGTGGGAAGGGGAGTTCTTGAGTGTGGAGGGTTCGAAAAGGTCACTCTCGGGGACTCCCTTTTCTAAGAAAAAAGATAGATATATATTTACATTCATTTTTTATTCATATATTTATATAGTCATTTTTAAATACATATATAAAATATATGTTTCAGTGTGTGTGTGATATATATATACTTATATTTATTTAAATGTATTGTATATTAACATTCATTTATATATATTATTATATAAATATAAATATATATTAGTTTATTAACACACACACATATGCATATACAAACATTATCTATACATTTGTATCAGCGTGTTTATATATATATTCATTATATTTTTATAATGTAAAAAAATGGTTAGATATTGTTTTAAATAAAATGGGTAATAATTATTTTCAAATGATTTATATATTTATTTTTAAATACATTTTTAAAATATGTCTATATATTGTATATTTAGATTAAAATTTCATACATTACATATATATTTATATGTCTATATTTTTACATATATATTTATACATATTTATATATAATTGTATATTAAAATATAAATTTCTTATAATGTATTTATAAATATTTATTATGAATATGTTTATATAATATATTTTATGATAATGATATATTTATAAAAATACATTTATATATGATGTATTTACACAATATTGACACACACACACATATATTTACGCACACACGTACACATTTTTATTTCGTACATACATGCAAAAATATTTACATATATGTAATTATTTTCATATATTAGAATATTCACATAAATATATATTTGTTTATTGATGCACCCATATTTATATATAAACACTACTTGTGTGTGTATATATATATTAAAGCATTTTTATATGGTAAATAAAATGGATAATTTTTTATTTAAAATAAATTGAATAATACACATATGGTTTATATATTTTAAAATACATTTTTAGGTAAATATGTTTAAATATTTATTTTTACAATTGATTTATTATATGTAAATATAAGAAAATATGTATATATTTAATTATAAATAAAACTATGTTGGTCGGAGTGAGGAACTCAAGAGGGGGTGAATTGAGTTCCCGATATTTTTTTTGTTAAAAATAAAGTTAAAATAAAACCCCCTTAATAAAATAAATTGAACAGTTAATCAAAATAGTAGATCGATATAAGATTTGTCCTTAAATGATTTCTCAATGAGTGATTATGTCTCATTTAAAATAATGTTGAAATTATCTCAACTTTTGAAATCAATTTACTTAGACAAAAACATATATAAACACTAATTAAGATTAACTATCAAAGTAATATTTTTGTTTATAGATTAAAAACAATCTAGATTTTGGAAATAGAACAAAACAAAAGAACACAACGAAATAAATAAAAGGTTCAGTCTCAAGATGAGACATAATCCCCAATACTTGGCAACCACTTGCTGCTAAGAATATTATAATAATAATCAAACATATCCATAACTTGGATCGGGTAAACAATCAACAACAACAAGCTGTCCAGGCTAAAAAGCCTCTTCCACAGTTATACATGGGAAGTAAACTAGTACATGCCACACGAGGACTTCTTCCACAAACACAGTGGGTAATGCAACAAAACAAGTATTCTCCAATTTAGGTGCAAGAGACAACATGTGTTTGATAACAGAGTAACAACACACTGCTCGAAAGATAAAGCAACAAAACAAAAAAGAGAAATCAAAAGAATATAAAGAGAATAGTGATGCTTGTTAGGTCAGAATAATACAAAGACACATGGGGGGGGGGTGAATTGTGTCTTTTCGATAATCTTGATAGATTATGGCGTTTAACTCACTTTGTGATTAATGCATATTTGTAGCATTATATATTGTAAGTAATTGAGCAGCGGATAAATTATAAAGAAGAACACATCAATTTTTATAGTGGTTCGGGACACAAATATCCTCTAGTCCACTCCACTAATGCTCTCTCTGTGAGCTTGGTGATTTTTACTAAAAATGTCATCTTATCACAAGACCTTCAAATCCACATCTGAGTACACACATTTGACACCTTGACAACATGGCTAAACAGAGCCTTCTAGTTCTTTTACAGGGAACCAGTTATCCACAACTTAGTGCAAGAAGCTGACACTTAACCGCAACTGAGTATGAGCAGTTGAAACTACAATAAATCAAAAAAGAGTTTGATTTGTTGATGGTTTGGGTTGAACTTCATAGCTGCAGCAACAATTGACAAAATACAGACCGTCTTCTTCAAAGATGAATTTTATTCAAGAAAGAATAGCTCTGAAGAGATCCTGGTTGCAAATGATCTTCAATACAAATAACAACAAATAAACAGCAGTGGTTACAACATAATGAGGCTGAAATGTATATCTTCAAAATGTAGGCTCTTTAGAAAAATAACATAGTTCTTAGTTCTTTGCAGTAGTTTTGTAGAGAAGAGATTCAAAAGAAAAAAATATAGTTGTATATCGTATGTATCGTGTGTCGATAGTGAAAATATTTTGATCATATATTTATCTTTCTTTCGATTGAGCATATCCAAGAAAGTCACCTGATAGACTGCTGATATTAAAATTTAAAATCATTCAGGAGAGTTGTAACTTTCCTTAAAATTAGGAGTGATTTACTCCATTGAATATGAATCTTTAAGTCGATCATAACAGGCCTTTGAATCAGTCGTAGAATAGCTCTGAATAGATATTTACTCCTGTTAAGACTGCTGCAAAAATCTCGGATAAAATCTCGGATTGAAATCTCCATCGCTGAATAGTCATACATAGGGTTTGACTATGTAGCGTAGGGTTCCTTTGCATAGCATAAAGTTCAAAAGTAACGTAGGGATGAGAATCTATATGTTCATCCTTCCATCGTAGGGTTGAATCCAAACATAGGGTTGATTAACCATACGTTCATTCTCTGAATGTAGGGTATGAACAACGATTCTAGTCTTCAATGTTGGATTGTTTTTCTATACATTTATTCAAATACAGGGTTTCCAATCCATACGTTTACTGTTCAGTACAGGGATGTTGATCCATACATTTATTCATCGAACATAGGGTATGAATAGTGTTTCCAAAGCACATCCCGTAACTTTGTATTCTGTCAAAAAATATACATATAGTCATGATATATATATTCTTGAAAAATACTTAAAGCAACTTTATTAGAAAACAAAAAAGGGTATTTGTGAGCATCAAAATCAACATATATCACCAAATATTGTTGAGACAATACATTTCCAACAAGATGCTTGGTCTCTTATGCTCAGAATGTTTGAGATCCTCAGATTAGCTTTGATGAGGAGTTCGAGATTCTTTTTAAAAGTTACAACAAAACAGAGGATCGTAAGAATTTGCAGGATGTTCCAGTTGATCTCTGTTGATGTCTCAATCAATCTCTATAATGGATATTGTGCTTATGTGTCGATGATATTTTTAGAAGATGAATCAGTATGCTTGTATGGGTACACAAATTTAATCGCACAATTTTTCCCATAGACTTGTCAGACAATTATCATCATACAAAGAGAGAGATAATCCTTCGCATAAATATAGCATCATCGGTTGAAGGAGATCCACAATCCACATAGCTTTGAATATATCTTTTATGACTCGGTCATAAGACTAATCATATATCCATTGGATCATTATAAAAAATGTCCTCGAATAGAAACGATGGCTTGAAGTTGGTGGTGACTCAACATCCGATGGTAGCTCAGACTGACGGTACCTCAGGCTAGCGGTGGCACATAGTCTAGTGGTAACAAGCCCTAGCGGTAACTCATCCTCAACGGTGACTCGACTAGTAGCAACAAGCCTAGCGGTGACTCTACTGGCAGTGACAAGCCTGGTGGTGACTCTGCTGGTGGTGACAAGCCTAGTGGTGACTCCACTGGCAGTAGCTCATCCTTAGCAGTAACTCCTGCCTGGCGGTGAATCGCCTCAATACTTAGCTGAAATATCATAAAAACTATCTTGTCATATAAAATTCTATTATAAAACATGTAAATAATTAGTATCAAAAGAATCATGGTTTGAGATCATTAAAATAAGGAAGTGCTAAACACTCTCCTCATATGGAGGTGCCAACAATCTCCCTTGTTTTGATGATCACAAAACATGACATTTTATAGGTCATGTACTAAAAAAATAACCATAGATAATTATAGATGTATTTAAGTTAAAAAAATATACTTAACATTTTAGAAGATATATTTAATATATAAAAAATTAAAATATCAAAAAAAATTTGAAGCAATATCAGAGGTAAACTTTTCATAGATATCCCTAAAATAAATTTTCAAATAAATGCCCGTCTTTTCTCCCCCTTTGTGATTAACAAAAAGAGATAAAATATAAATGACATATAAAGGATTAAAAAAATAGAGAAAGATCATTGTAATTAGTACAAAAAGAGGTGCAATACATTGTCAAAAGAGAAAATATAAGAGCACAATGTCCCTATCAAAGACATCATCCAATCAGATTGACTGTCTGAGGTAGGCATAGGTGCAGTTGTCTCTTTCCATTTCCCTTGTATGTTCCCTGAGGGACTGAAGCAGGAGTAGTGACAGTAGAAGCATAGGTTGTGATGAAAGGTATTGTTGTTGAAGGAGGAATCAGTTCACGAAGAAGAATAGGTTGCAGGTGTTGAATAACTTCAACTGGGATAAACTCAAAGGTTGATATGGTGGAGGCAGAAGACCACGTGACTAAGTAATCACTACGAGTCTGTATCTAACTGGCTCTATGGATGTTGAGGAAAGAACAATAGTTATAGGGATTTCTTATCTTACAATGGCAACCATGCTATGAACATGAAGAAATGGTTTCATGAGGTTGATAAAATCTATTATAATATTACCACCCCTCTCTATTGCACTGAAGAAATCTCGTTTCTCTTCCATAAATCTTTGCAATAGTGGTATGAGAACCTTCAGTTCACTCACTTGTTATTTGAAATCCCTTATGATCGGTGGCATTCTCAAGTTCTCTTCCAAGAATTTTAAGTGAGCATTCAACTCATGATTTGTATAAATTCTTTTCAAATAATATTTGATAGCTTTCTTGATAATGTACTTATCAGTTCTAAGATCAATGGCATACTCCCTTATCATCTTATAAATGTGCTCCCCATGATAGTGTATCAGCCTTAATTTCTCTTCATGGGTAGTCACATCACCCAAATTAGTACTCAGTTCTTCCCTTATAATATATCTGATCATCTCTCTATCAATAGGTACTGAAGTAGGAGGAGGTACATTGGATGAAGAGGTAGTAGCGGACATGGTGTCCAACTTCTGAGAAATGGAATTCAAATTCTATGAGAAAGAGGATTTTTCTTCCTCTAATAATCCTTTTAGACTTTCCACTTCTTTTGAAAATCTTCTATTCACCACTTTGAGTTCTTGAATATGAAATTAAACCTTTGGTTGTAAATGAGATATAACAATCTCAACCAAATATCGAGTGATATATTCACTGATTCTAGCAACTTGAGATGGCTAAGAGCTCAAGACATATTTAAAATATAAAATCAAATTTCTTCTAAAGGATTCCAAATCAGAAATCACATCTCTTTGAAAAGATTCTAAATCACCTTTTTTCACAACATCAAGTGGAATAAATATTTGAGCAAAAGGATGATCTCTATGCTTATGAGGTAAAGTAGCCTCAACTGGTACTGGTCTATTAGAATCCATTGGAATAAAAGGTACAACTCACCAACTTTATCAATCTTCTTCACTAAGGATCCTTCTCCTCTAATAGTACTTTCACTTGCTTCATCATATTAATCCAAGTAATTAAGGCCCAGTCTAACAAAACTAGGAAATTTTTCCCAATCTAAAAAATCAATTATGTTAGGTCTGATATATGGAATAATAGATAGTTCTTTGTGAACTTTATAAGATTCACCAAGTTCAGGTACATTGGAGGTTGGTTTTGTATGAAATGTTTGTGTGAGATATGGTGGCTTTGTGTGATAAATAGGTTTGGGAGACTTCTCCCCCTCACTAGTATCTTGCTTATCATCTGTAGAAATATGTGGAACAAATTCCATCTCATCATCTTTTTATCTGTCCTCATCCCTGATAGAACTTGATACCACTGGCGATGAAGGTTGTGAGTGAACTATCCCATGCTCATAATTATCACGATCATATACTTTTTTATCATTTCTCTCATTATGACCATATCCATGATCATCATCATTTCCACCTTCATGACCATATCCTTGATCACTGATATCATTTTATAACTTATCAAGATCTTCATTATTATCTGCTTCCTTATAATCATTAACATTATTGCCACTCACATTATCAGAAATATCAACTTGGTCTCTTAATGATTTGGAGGAAGATGTCTTGAATTGTTTCTCTTCAGATACTTCAGTTTCCTCATCATCATTTTTATATAAAATATATTCCCTAGTTGGTAGAGAACTAAGTGGACTAATAGGTCCAAAATAAACTTTTGGAGGAGATTTAGGGATCTATGGATCACTCCCCACTTCAATTAAGAATTCTTCTTCTACTTATTCTTCAACAGCCTCCTCATTTTTGTTACTAAAATCATCATCTTAATAACTCACTAAATAAAAATATTTTCCTCTTGGATAGAAAAATTCTAAAATAGTTGTATATTTTAGTTATTTAAAAATTATTTTAACATCTAATAAGTGTGACACTTTGGGATTTACTTGAAAGTGGGCACATATAAAAACATTAAACATAATTTTAGGATGACTAGAAGTTAAGTAAAATAAACTTCTAATCATACCTATATAACTAGTTTGATCTACTAATTTTCCAACTTTATCAATATCTAGTTTACAGGTGGTAGTCATGGGAGTATCACTACTTTTAGTGCTATCTAAGAAAAAATGTTTTAAAATTTCTTTTGTATATTTACTCTGATTTAATATGATTCCTTATTTATTCCAAAAAATCTGAAAACAAATAAAGAATTTGAGTTCACCCATTAAATTCATTTCAAATTCATCTTTCATTAGTTTTAAAAAATCAGTATGTAGAGAATCATTAGTAGATCCAAAAATAATATAATCTATATATATTTTTATTAATAAAACATCTTTTGAAATTCATTTTATAAAAATAGTTGGATTAGCTATACCTTTTGATTTTTTTTGAAATAAGAAAAGAGGTAATCCTATCATTCCAAGTGTTAGGAGCCTATTTCAAACCATATAATGCTTTTGTTAGTTTTAAAACATGATTTGGAAAATGTGGATTTTGAAATCTAGGGGGTTGTTCAACAAAAAATAGCCTAAACTATAAAACCATTTAAAAATACACTTTTAACATACATTTGATATAGTTTGAAATCCAAACGTGCTTCATAGGAAAGCAGTATTCTAATGGCTTCAAGTTTGGATATAGGTGCAAACGTTTCTTCATAATAAATACCTTCTTCTTGATCATACCCTTTTGCAACTAATCTAGCCTTGTTTCTAACTATGGTGCCTGACTCATCGACCTTGTTTCTAAACATCAACTTAGTTATAATAGTTAAATAGTCTTTAGGTATATCAAGAAGTTCTCAAAAATTATTTCTTTCAAATTGATTAAGTTATTCTTAAATAGATATTACCCATAATTCATCATTGATAGCATCATTGATGTTCTTTGGTTCAAGTTATGACAAAAAATCTTGGTGTTAAATTTAATTCCTAAGAGAAGCTCTAGTTTGTGTACCTTTATCTAGGTCTCCTAAAATAGAATCTAAGGGATGATATCTATGATCCCTAATAGCTCTTTGAAAAGAGGGGCTGGTTGTCTCAAGATTTTCTCCAGGTTCAGTTTCTCGAAGTTCACTGGATGAATTTTCTGCTTGTTTAACAGAACTTTCAGAAAGTTTAGAATTAATGTTCATAGTTAAAATATCATCCTCAAGGTTCTGTAATATAGTCTTAGGTTTATTAGGATAATTTCATAAAATTTAATGTAAAAAAATTCTTATATTGTTTTAGTTATTTTATTAAACACTCTATAAGATTTATTAGAAGTTGAATAGCCAAGAAAAATCCCTTCACCACTCTTGGAAGCAAATTTTTCAAGACCATCCTTAGTATTTAGAATAAATACTTTTCAACAAAAAACTCTAAAGTAATTAAACTTTGGATTTCTATTATTCGATAACTCATAAGGTGTTATTTTTAAGAGAGGTCTAATTAAAACTCTACTTATTTTATAACAGGCTGTGTTAACAACTTCTGCCCAAAAGTAGATAGACAAGTCACATTCAGTTAGCATAGTTTGGGCTATCTCTGGAAGATTTATATTTCTTATTTCTACAACACCATTTTGTTATGGTGTCCTAGGATAAAAAAGGTTATGATTATAACCATTTTGAGAACAAAATGATTCAAAGTATTGATTTTCAAATTCTCAACCATGATCACTTCTTAAGGTATTAATCCTAAGTCCACTTAGATTTTTCTATAGATTTGATATACTTAATAAAATAAGAAAAAGCTTCACTCTTGTGATATAAAAATAATACCCAAATGTACCTTGAGAAGTTATATACAAGAACATAGACATAATGTTTTCCATTTAGACTAGAAACTCTATAAGGTCAAAAAAGGTCCGTATGAACAAATTATAGAGCCTGAGAGGATGACAATTTTTTAATAGATTTTAAAAAAATCTTACATTGTTTTTCCTTTTGATAGGGGCCACACACTATTATTTCGGAATTCAATAGAATATATATTATCATTTCTTAAAGTAGTAAAAATTAAAACATTTTTATCATAAAAAACATGACAAGCATTGTTTTCAAATTTTATATAAAAACCATCATCACATAACTAAGAGATGCTAATAAAATTATATTTTAAACCACATATATATAATAATTTAGAAATTAACACTAAATTAGAATTATTTATTTGGATAAGGCTAATGATTTTCCCTTTAGCATTATCACAAAAAGTGACATGACCACCAACAACTTTGATCAAAATTTTGAAATTTGAATACTCACCAGTCATATATCTGGAACAACCACTATCCAGATACCATAGGATTTTTTTGGAGGATTTCAAACAGGTTTCCTACAAAAAAAATTTAATACCCAAAATGATTTTGGTACCCCAAATCTTTTTGGGTCCAATTATATTAGTAATAAAATATTTTTGGAACCCATAATTTCTTAATGGTTTTTCTATAAATAGATTGTAAGCTTCTAGAAATAAATACTTTATTAGGTCCTGTTGAGTAAGTACTGAAAGTGTATGATTTTCCAGAACTGGTACTAGACATAAATTTGGTTTTTACAATTCTTCTCTTTCTAGGTTCATAACATATTCTAGTTTTATACTTGGGAGTTTCTTGCTTTCCAAGCATCTATATTAGCATTTTATTTTCATTTGTAAACCTTTTTAAATCACTTTTTAATTGTTAAATAGATAGTTTTATTTTCTTGTTCTATTTTAACAATTGATCAATTTTCTCTTTTTCAACAATAAGTTTAGTTTTAATATTTACTATCAAAGCATGCTGTTTTTTAAGTGACTTATATTTATCTTTCAGTTCATGAAAGGTATATTTTGGAATGTTATAGTATTCATACATATCTTCATTGGTCATGATTTCCTCAATATCATTATTATCTTCATTTTTAGAATGACTTGAAATATTAGTAGGAGAATTAGGAAGAATATTCTGTACCATATATGTACTTTCTACAAAGCACATATTTACTATGTCCAAATTATCTCCTTGATTATTGTCTAAATCACTAGAGATATCTTTGGAGGCACTCCAAGCTGCTTTTATGAATTTTTTGAATCTTCTATCCTTATCCTCATATCTATTTTTATATTTCAATTTTGGACAGTCATATTTAACGTGTCCTTTCCTATTATATTCATAACAGATGATCTCGTTTTGAATATCATATTTTTTCCAATCATTTTTACACTTTACCTTGTTGTCATAATTTCCCATGAAATTTAATTTCTGTAAGAACTTATTTTTACTATAGAATTTCTTAAATCTTCTGGCCATGTGGACCATCTCTTCATCAGTATCATCATGAGATTCTTCTTCACTGGTATTTTTTGCTTGTGCCTTGTATCTTTGTTCAAGGGTAGTAGTCTTAAAGGCTACATATTTTATTTTTGGTTCATCTTCATTAATCTATTTTTTGACTTTAATATCTTCTTCATACATCATAAGATTTCCTATCAATTTCTTGATAGTCATTTTACATACATCACAAGATTCTCTAATTAACACATATGTTCCTCTTTATCTATCTAGTATACATCTAAGTAATCTCATCACCTGATATTTATCTATCACTTGTTCCCTAAGTGAATTCATGGTATTCACCATTTCATTGAACCTGAGATACATGTCAGAAATAGGCTCATCAGACTTCATTTTAAAAGTATCATATTTAATTGTATATGTATTTAGCCTCATCTTCTTAACATTTTATGTTCCTTCATGAGAGACAGATAAGGTATCCCATATTTCAAAATCATATTTTTAAGTAGATATTCTATTAAATTAATCATTACCCTAGGCACAAAATAAAGCATTCATATATTTACTGTTATTATTGTATGCAGTTTTGGTAGCATCACTCCATGTTACTCTAGCAGTTTGTGGTATTTCACAATGATCTTCTATTACAGTCCAAATATCAAAACCCATACTTTCAAAAGGAATTTTCATTTTGATTTTCCATTGAGAATAATTTTTCCCATTAAAATAAAGAGTTATGTTGGTACTAGATTCTTCTTTTATACTATCCACGTAGAACTAAAATTTAAAATTGATAAAAAAGTGTGATATTTAGAATAAAACTAAAATCACAGTTGAAAAGATAATTCAAAACCACTGATACCAAATGTTGGTCATAGTGAGTAACTCAAGTGGGGGGTGAATCGAGTTCCCAATAAATTTTTTGTTAAAAATAAAGTTAAAATAAAATACCCTTAATAAAATAAATTGACCAGTTAATCAAAATAGCAGAACGATATAAGATCTGTCCTTTTAAATTATTTCTCAAAGAGTGATTATGTCTTAATTAAAATAATGTTAAAATTATTATATATTTTTAAATCAATTTAATTATAAAAAACACATATAAACACTAATTAAGATTAACTATAAAAGTAATAGTTTTGTTTATAGATTAAAAAAAATCTAGATTTTGGTAATAGAACAAAACAAAATAACACAGTGGAATAAACAAGAGGTCTAGTCTCAAGATAACACTTAATCCCCTCCACTTGAAAATCACCTACTTCCAAGAATATTATAATAACCATCAAATAAATCCACAACATAGATAAGGTAAATAATCAACAACAATAAGCTATCTAGGATAAAAAGCATCTTCTACAGTTATACATGGGAAGTAAAATAGTGCATGACACTCAAGGACCTCTTCCAAAAACACAATGGGTAAATAGAGGTAAATTGAAAGATAGAATAACAAGTATTCTACAGTTTAGGTGCATGAGATAATATGTGTTTGATAACAGAGTAACAACACACTGCTCTAAAGATAAAGCAACAAAAATAAAAGAGCAATCAAAAGAATATAAAGAGAATAGTGATGATCATCCTGTTATACTTTGAATGTTTGAAATCCTCAAATAATCTTTGATGAGGAGTTCAAGATTATTTTTGAAAGTTACAACAAAATAGAGGATCATAGGAATTTGTAGGAATGTTACAATTGATCTTTGTTGATGTCTCAATCAATATCTGTAATGGATATTATACTTCTATGTCAATGATCTTTTTAGAAAATGAATTAGTATGCTTATACAAGTACACATATTCAATCACACAATTTTATTATAGACTTTTCAGACAGTTATCATCATACAAAGAGAGATATGGTCCTTTGCATAAATATAGTAGCATCGGTTAAAGGAGATCCACAATCCATGCAACTTTGACTATATATTTTATGACTCAGTCAAAAGACTAATAATATATCCATTGGATCATTAAAGACAAATTCCTCAAATAGAAATGGAAATTTGAAGTTGGCGGTGACTCATCATCCAACGATAGCTCAGACTAACTGTACCTCAGGCTGGTGGTGACTCAGAGTCCAGCAGTAGTAGGCCCTGGCGGTAACTCATCCTCAGCGGTGACTCGGCTGGTGGTGACAAGCCTAGAGGTGACTCTATAGGCAGTGACAAGCTTAGCGATGACTCAGCTGGCGGTAGATCATCCTTAATGGTGACTCCTTCCCGGTGGTGACTCACCCCAATACTTAGCCGAAATATCATAAAAATCATCCTATCATATAAAATTCTATCATACAATATGTAAATAATTAGTACCAAAAGAATCATGGTTTGTGATCATTAAAATAAGGAAGTTCTAAACACTCTCCTCATAAGGAGGTGCCAAAAAATTACATTATGAAAACAATAAAATTTCAATACCATAATATCTATATGAATGTAATCCTTGGTAGAAAATTCAGTCGCCACTGAAAAAGGACAATAACACCCTCTTAAACGAAGTTGAAATCCCACCAAATATTAAATAATTAGGGTATCCCAACTAAAAAATCAGTTTTGGAGAACTTTCAGGTCTTTTTTGATCTCAAATAAATAGTGATCAAGGAACTCCTTAATAAATACGATGTAGATCTATTTATAGACTTTGATTTGATATGTGGTAGAGCTCAAACAAATATATGAATCAAAAGTTATGACCTTTTGAAGTTCAAATTATGTTTTCAACTTATCTTAGATTGTTCATTAATTTATTGAATTTTTACGTCATTAAGTTGTTATAAAAAGACTATTTCACAATAATAATTATAAAATTATTAATTAATATTATTTTTAAATTATTTTACATTCCATTTTTACTAAATATCATATATATTAAGTGTAAATTCATATTTAGTCTTATATAAATAAATTTTAATAAAGCATATTATATTTATATAAATATAAATATATTTATATAGTAATATATGTTTTTAATGATATATAATTTTTTATAAAATATACATTTTATTAGCGCTAGCCAAAAGTGCTAATAAATGGTACTTTTATCACCTCTAAAAAAATCACTCATAAAAGGGCACTTTTATAAGTGCTTTTAGCTAGAACAAATAAAAGATAACGTTCATCAGTGCTATTTTAGCATTGATAAAGGGTATTTTTATCAGTGCTAAAAAAGTAATGATAAAAGTTCCCTTTTGTCAGTGGTTTTTAAGTGTCGATAAAATCACCCTTTATTAATGATTTTAGCTAACACAGATAAATGCAACTCATTTATCAGTTCTTTTAGCTAACACTAATAAAGGGTAGAGCTTAATATTGCACAATCTGTATTAGTGAGAGCCCCCATGAATATTTTTTTTCATGCACATTAATTGTAAAATTCACATGATGTAGAAACATCAAATGACTCTGTTGTAGTTCATTGAAATCACATGTGCGTGATGCTTTGGAAAATAAGAGATGAAACAATATTCAAATATTATATTTGTTGGGAATAAAAGAACTATATATATTGAGTTTGACAGAACTAGATCAAAATAATGAGGTTGAGGATATTCTTGAACTGTACTATGTGATTAACCTTGGCGGACAAATACTGCTCTCTACTAAACATCAAATATAATGAAATGGTTCGGGATTCCATCCTACTCAACACCCGACCCAATTTTACACAAGTCCCAAAGGGAATTTATGATCCCTATGGGCTAGAGACTAGTTCTTGGGAATCACAAGAAATATTTTGGGAATGATTTCACCCAAAACAGAGTTAAACAACAACAAAAGATATAAATGCAATAACCAAAATAATAAATAAGAAGGCAAGTATTATAGATAAAAACAACTAACTAAAAGAAATAGCTACAAGTAAGAAATAAGAAAAACTAACTAACTCAAGATGGGACCCTAAACATCCCCACCCAACTCTCCCCCACACCAGCCATGAAGAACAAAAGGAATCCAACTGAGAACCTGGAAAGATATAGGCATGAGCTAAAATCCTAGTAGGTCACCAATACCCGCCAAAACTATGTAATAGGTTCCCTAAGTCTTATCATCAATGATATTTTGAAAATAAATCTCAAAAGTAGGCTTTACATACATAATCATCTCAAGAAAAAACAAATAAAGTCCATAGAAAATTTCCAAAATATTTTCCTTTACTTTCCAAAAACCAAACACATGAGTTTGAAAAACAAATACACAAGCCTAATCCTTATCATAAACTATAATCACCATTACAATTTCTAAAAAATAACCAACTTTCTTTATTTAAATAAAAACAGTCACTTAAAAATATTTTCCAACAAGACTGAAATAAACACCCAAGACCACTTAGGCACAATGCACTCAAATATCCAACAAGGCATGGAAAAGGAGGACATAATCATCCACATATACTCAATAAAAACAATGGTAATAACATATATCAATACATCATATTAAACATGGTACTAACAAAATAAATCAAGCAAAAAAGCAAGCCCAAAAAAGTAGCAAACATCCCAAGGGATCTGAAACTCCATGTCTGGTCATCCCAAACTCTAGGCCACAAGTTGAAAAACATGGAGCATCAGTCCATGAATCCAACCGAGACTCATAATGCCATGTCAGACCATACCAAACTCAATATGGAACTTCATTTCCATACCCTTGGATTCAGGAGAATCAATCCTTCCCCAGACTACCACGGTTGACCAGGGTGCCTGGAGCATCAGTCCGGTCCACCCAAAACCGAGGAGTGGAGCATCAGTCCAACTTCCTAAAACCATTAGTCATAGGTCATAAAACAAGGAGAACCAATCCATTAATCCAAATAGTATTCGAAACATCTCTTCTGATGATTCCTAATCATTATTCACATCACAAACTATTTTCAACCAATAACATAACATCCACAATTCATAATTCATCAAAACATAAATCAATCTCATACCATAACTAATGAGAACATTACCATTTTCAAATAACTTCTCATTAACCCATTAAAATTATACAAAAACCTACCTCACACCATGCTATCAATTAAGCACAACCAACATCAATTTCATTTACAAACCATGTTAACCAAATAAACCCAATTCTCACAATTTCCTTTCATAAACCCCTGTTAACATGTTAACCATAACCATCCTAGGATTAACTCCTTAAGTTCCACTATTTTCATATTTAACAACCCGAACCCAAGTTCATGAACACGGTTCACCCCATGGGTAGCCTCAATACCAACCTTGATATCCTCCATACATCCCATGGGGATCATGAGGGTTTCAATTGTCATATAATAAATCAATCTATCATTTTTCACCAAGGTAACCCAAAATCACAACAAGAGGAGACCAATAGTACAACCATTTATCACATCCAAGCATCAATCACATGAAAAACGTAATCATAATCTACAAACAAGAGGGTTAAACAAGGGGAAATCAACATCACATCACAAGTTCCAATTAGGCCTTCACTTGTATCATATACATTTGGAAATCCATTTCTAAAAGAATCTGAAATTTAAAACACAATTCCAAAGGGAAGTATAAACACTTTCAAGACCAACCACATAACTCAAGGAAAACTCCATTTTCACTTTATAAAACCAAACACCCTTTTTCTAAAACAAGTAAACCCATAAAAAAAGGGATCCCACTTAAAAACCCTATTCCATTACACCAATAAATCCACTCATTATTTTTAAAGGAAGAACCCAAGCCTTTAAATCATAGCATGGTTATCCCCAGACAATGGATTTCTTCTTTAAAAATCCAAAACATGTCCAAAGTACTTTTTTCCATCATAATCTCCATAAAACACCACTTAAACCATTTTTAAAGGTAAAAAAGAAAAATTTCATAAAACATTTCAAGATACCCTATGAAAACCTAAAAAAGGAACAATACCTTTTCATTTTCATCAAACCACATTTAAAGAAGACAACTAGGCATTTCAAAAAAGAGGCAAACCACCCAAACATTTCAAATCACCATTTGAATTAAAACTGAAAACCCTTTTTTAATTCATTTGAGGTCAACTCCTAAATTTAAGACCAAATTCCCCTTAAAACCTTACTTTCACTAAATGAAAACCAAAAACGGTTTAAAACCCATAACCCACTTCTCAAAACCATTTCAAAAGTCCAAAATTTATTTTATAAAATCTTAACACAATTAAATATTCCAATCTAAATCATAAAATGTAGAGTACACAAAACCAACCATTTATTCCAAGTCCAAAAAATAGTAAAATGGGTTCAAATCATCACAAGGATATCACATTTATTTATACTTGCATAAAAAGGGAATTAAAAGGGCACAAGAATATTATAATTCCAAAATAAATGAATTTCATAGTAAAACCTACCTCAATGATAAGAGGATCAAGCTGGAACACTTTGAAACTTAGAGATTTTGATGAAGACCAACCCACACTTTCACACACATAAATTCCTATATATATATATATACACACACCTTAATCCAATGTAAATATTCCTTTTTAAATGAGGGAATATGTGCAAGGAAGACACACACACACACACACACATGTAACTATGTATGTGAGTGAAACCCTTCAAGAAACCATCAAAATATCTAATTAACATAGAGGGAGAAATAATTACCAAATACCCCAAAGAAAATTGTGATAAACAAAACAGTGAAATAAATCCTACCTCAAGAGGTGGTGAAAAATTGAAATGAACCAATCCACTTTTACTTCAGTGGTGGATGACAAAATATGAACAAGGTTAACCCAAGAGAGCCACTCCATACCTTAACAATGAAATAAAACACCAAAAATCAGATTAACCCTAACCCTAGGGTTCAATCAATCCAAATAGGGTGATAGGGAAAGGGAAAATAATCCAAATTGAGGGAGAAGAGGGAGAGAATATCTTACCTTGAAAAATCGACAAAGAAACCATAAGAAATACAGTGGTTCCACCAGAAGAAGAGAGGGTCACGAGGGAGGGAGGTATAGATCCATGGAGGAAGGGGAGGGGCTCCTCACATGAAACATAGGGAGGAGAAGAGGGGGAAAAATAGAGGAAAATAAATAAAGGAAGAAGAAAAGAAAAATAAAATAAAAACTCAATTTTTAAAATTCTAGTCAACTCACATGGTTTACACATGATTTACAAAACCATGTGCTAACCGTGCATTGACCACTACTAAGGCTAGACACCCCCTTACATGGCTACCTATAGGCAGATACATAGTTGCGTAAACTGCTCTCAAGCTGTGCGAATTAACACTATCCACTTACAGAGCCCATATGCGCGATTTCCACACAGTTTAATAGACCATGTTCCACACCTCATACTCACATGGGCACCCGCATGAGCACCACACAATTATTAATAACCATGCGGGGTAGCAAAAAATAGCTAAAAAGATTAAAAAAACTTAAATTTTTCGGCCCGCTAACTACTAGAGCTCAAACCCACTCCACAAAAAGTTAAAATATTCTAAAAGAAAATCACTGTGACACCTGAGGTTTTACAATCCTTTCTATCCCAAAAAGTCCCAATGCAAGGAATATAAAAGAAAAATGAAAGGTCTAAAGAGGACCTAACCAAAAGAAGCACTCGACACGACTTCACCTCAAAGACAATAACTGAAATACTCAAAATTATCACTCCAATCAACTAATAAGCATCCACATATCTAATTAATTGTGAAATAAGAAACTCAAACAAGAAATATTATTCAACATGAGAACCTCTAACATGGTCTCCCCACTATTTAAAGTTCATCTAAAATGGTGTTACTAAGAAGAACTACCATAAGACATATCATCAAAACAACTGAACATTCAAGAGAGACACATTATAAAGAAAAATTACTTATACACTCAAGGAATAAATAAACACCATAAGGAGTCTCAAAAGATAAAAAGAGATCTCACCTCAGGTCACAACACACACAGATAACCTAGGGTCCAAAGCACAGATCGCCCCCCAAATGATGCATCCAAAATGACCACAGTAAAACTCAAACTAGTATACCAAACTCAGCTGGTATATTAAACAACCTAGTTACCCAATTGTTCAACCAAGGCCTCTCCCTTATCCAAAGAAACGAGCACCTCAATGGCTCAATGAAGAAACAACACAACATTCACAAGATCTAAACAACCACAACCCAAATTCCAAAAATGATATCACAAACACAAAAAAAGTCTTCCCAAAGCGAATCAACTCATCAAAATAAACCAAAATGACAATATATAACTCAAACTATCTCACAAGGATGGTTCCACATCCTCTACTCCACTCAGAATCAAGGTAATCACTAAATCTGAAGAAACTCTTTTGATCATTCTAGGGTACAGAAACAATGACACTAGACATGGACCTCAGAAATCCATGCCTCTTTAAAAAAGCCAAACGATTCCTTCTAAACCAAGGAATCAAAAAAAAACTTCAATCCATAACAAGGTGTATAATAACCTTAAAAATAGGCACACACAATTTTACCAAAAGAACTTTTCATTTTAAAAAAATATTTTAACCAACAAACTTTAAACAAATCACCCTCCACCAAGGTATTTAAAAAAAATAAAGAAATCCTACTTTGAGACCAAAAAACCTTTGTGGAACCCACGCATTTCCCAAATGAGGCAACCCACATGAAATCCCATTTAAAATTCCATTTCATTTTAAAAAACAAGCACCCAAGGATGCCCATTCAAAACTCACTTTCACCATTTCCCATAGAGGTAAACATTTTTATAAATCATATTTATAAAACCAAGGAAATTCACTCCTCCATATTTTCCATAAACCAAGTTTGAAAATAAATGTTTTTCTTAAAACCCCATTTTTTTCCTCAATCAAATATTTAAAAACCAAGAACACAAAAGTACTAAATAAGAACCCACATAAGAATCACAAAACCACATCTCAAAACACTCCTCAATCCACCTATGATGTGCATAAACTACCTTTGGATAAATATAGAATCAAGAGGATTCCAAAACAGGCCAAATAAAAAGGGAATAGTGTTATGCATGCATTGGACCCATGGTTGGGGGTTCGCGAGCCAACCCTGCAACACACTTTATATAATGGCAGACTTGACTGCATGGTCAGCACATGGTTTCCTAGGACATTTTTTCTAAGCACACAACTTAATTTCTCATTCCTTTCCACCTTGATACCAAGAGAGACCCCCAATATCATGCCCATTCTCAAAGGGGTTCAAAACATAAATCACATCAAACCCATCAAAACATCACAAAACAAACTCGAATCCATGATTTGAAACCCAACATACCATGGTAGCTTGAGATTCGGGACAAGCAAGAGATAACTAGACTCTCCGTACCCTTACCTCTCAAGCTCTAATAACCTTAGTCTCACTTTGACCCAAATATCCCCAAATAACATGGTCTATACCAAACCTAGGTCCCATTTGGAACTTAGTCTCTGATACCACTTTGTAATGAACCATCCTAGGATTCCATCCTACTAAAAACTCGACTTGATTCTCGATAATTCCCAAAGGGAATTCCCGATCCCCATGGGCTGGCGATTAGCATCTGGGCATCACCAAAAATATTTTGAGAATGATTTCACCCAAAATAGAGTTAAAAAACAACAAAAGATATAAACGAAATAACCAAAATAATAAATAATCAGTCAAGCAGGCTAGATAGAAACAACTATCTAAAAGAAACAGCTAAAAGAAAGCAAGAAGAAAAAATAACAAACTCAAGATGATACCCTAAACATCTACTCCCAACTCTCCCCACATTGTCCATGAAGAACAAAAGGAATCCAAATGAGAACTTGGAAAGATATAGGCATGTGATAAAATCCCAATAGGTTACCAAAACCCTATGAAACTATGAAATAGGTTCCCTAAGGCTAAACATAAATGATATTTTGAAAATAAATATCAAAAGTAAGCTTTACATACATAATCATCTCAAGTAAAAACAAATCAAATCCACCAAAAACTTCCAAAACATTTTCCTTTTCTTTCCAAAAACCAAACACATGCATTTGAAAAACAAAGACACGGTTCTAAGCCTTATCATAAACCACACACACCATCATAAATTCAAAAAAAACCCACTTACTTTATTTAAATGAAAAAATAACTTAAAAACATTCTATAAAAAGACTCAAATAAACAACCAATACCACTAAGGCACAATGTGATTAAATATAAAAAAAGGAATATAAAAGTAGGAAATAATAATCCACATATACTCAATGAAAAAATGGGCATAACATATCTCAATAAGTTTTGTCAAACATGGTACTGACAAAATAAAATAAGAAAACAAGCAAGACCAACCAAGCAACAAACATCCCAAGGGACCCGAAACACCATGTTCGATTATCCCAACCTGTAGGTCATAAGTCATAAAACATGGAGTATCAGTCCATGAATCCAACCAATACTTGAAACGCCATGTCTAAACATCTCAATCTCGATATGGAATGTCATGTCTATAACATTAGGTTCAGGAGCATCAGTCCTTCCCCCAAAAACCATGGTGCACTGGGGTGCTTGGAGCATTAGTCCGGCCCGCCCAAAACTGAGGAGTGGAGCATTATTCCAACTTCCCAAAACCATTAGTCATAGGTTGGAAAACATGGAACATCAATCCATGAATCCAATTGGGATTTGACATGTCTCGTCTGACCATCTCCAATCATTAGTCACATCAAAAACCATTTTTCAACCAATAACATAACATCCAAAATTCATAATTCATCAAAAAATAAATCATTCTCATACCATAACCCATGAGCATGTTACCATTTTTAAATCAATTATTATTAACCCATTAACATTATACCAAACCCCCCGCCACTTCGGCAGTGGAATAGTGGTGAAAGAGATGGGTACAACAATGCCTTTCTTTTGAAGGTATATGGTTTGAATCCTAGGAGTCTGCTTTTGGGGAGAACCTCTCCCTCAGGATCCACTCACCTTGTCGGATCACCCAGTTTCTGACTAGGTGGAAAAAATGAGGTGCAAACCACCCATGCAGACAGATTGCTTGATGAACCATCACTGGCTAGGTTGTCACCATCCAGGATGCTCTGCCATCTTGGCTGGCAACAACTCCTTCTTGGCTGGGGGTCTCTCAAGAGTGACCTCTTCATGGGGAGGGGGGTTTCCTTGTGTGAAGGGTTCGAAAAAGGGCACACATGGGAATTATTTTTTAAAAAGGGAAATTATACCAAACCCCCCTCATTCCATGATATCAATTAGGAATAGCTAACATCAATTTCATTTACAAACCATGTTAACCAATGAAACACAATTCTCACAATTTCCTTTCATAAACCCATGTTAACATGTTAAAAAAGCATCCTAGGTTTAACCCCTTAAGTGCCACTATTTTCATATTTAACAACCAGAACCTAAGTTCCTGAACACAGATCACCCCATGGGTAGCCTTAATCCCAACCCCAACATCCTTTATACATCCCATGGAGATCATGAGGGTTTCAATTATCATATAATAGTTCAATTTATAATTTTTCACTAAGGGAACCCAAAATCACAACAAGAGGAGACTAATAGCACAACCATTTATCAAATCACAAGAATAAATCACATGAACAATGTAATAATCGTCTAAAAACAATAGGTTTAAACAAGGGGGAATAAATATCACATCACAAGTGCCAACCGGGCCTTAACTGATATCATATACATTTTTAAATCCCTTTCTAAAAAAATCTTAAATTTCAAACAAAATTCCAGAGGGAAACCTAAACACTTTCAAGAACAACCACATAAGTCAAGGGAAACTTGATTTACACTTTATAAAACCAAACAATTTTTTTTAAAACAAGGAAACCCATCAAACAAAAAAAAAGATCCCACTATAAAACCCCATTACATTGCACTAAGAAATCCACCCATTCTTTTCAAATGAATAACCCAAGACTTTAAACCATATCAAGGTCACCCCCACACAATGTACTTCTTATTTAAAAATCCAAAACATGTCCAAATTCCTTTCTTATATCACAATCTCCATGAAACACCACTTAAAACATTTTTATAGGTTCAAAAATAATTATTCATTTCATAAAAAAATTCAAGCTGCCCTGTGAAAAACCAAAACAAGGCACAAAACATTTTCATTTCCATCAAACCACCTTTAAAATATCCAAATAGGCATTTCCACAAAGATGCAAACCAACCAAACATTTCAAATCACCAGTTGGATTAAAACTAAAACCCCATTTTAATTCATTTGAGGTTAACACCTAAATTTAAGAATAATTCCCCTTAAAACATTACTTTCACTTAATGAAAATCAAAACTGATTTAAAACCCATCAAAAACTTCTCAAAACCATTTCAAAATATCCAAATTCATTTCATAAAATCTTATCACAATTAAATATTCCAATTTAAATCATAAAACATGGATTACATAAAACAAACCATTTATGCCAAGGCCAAGGAACAATAAAATGGGTTTAAATCATCACAAGGTTATCAAATTTATTTATACTTTCATAAAAAGAAATTAAAATGGAACAAGCATATTATAATTCCAAAAGAAACTAATTTCATAGTGAAACCTACCCCAAAGAGAAGAGGATCAAGCTTGAGAACTTAGGTATTTATAGATTTTGATGAAGACCACCCCACACTTGCATGCACATATATTCCTATATATATACACACTCCTTAATCTAATGTACATATCCCCCTCTCCATGAGAGAATATGTGAAAGGAATATATATATATATATATATATATATATATATATACGTACCTATGCATGTGAGTGAAACCCTACAAGGAGCCACCAAAAACTCTAATTAACCAAGAGGGACCAATAATCACTAAAAGAACCCAAAGTAAATTGTTCTAAACAAAATATCTGAATAAATCCTACCTCAAGCGGCAGCATCAAACTGAAATGAAAAAATACACTTCACCTTCAGTGGAAGATGTCAGAATATGAAAAAGGCCGACCCTAGAGAGCTATTGAATACCCTAACAATAGAAGTAAGCACTAAAATTAGGATTAATCCTAACCCTAGGGTTCAGAAGATTCAAAAAAGGTGACGAGAATAGGGAAAATCATCTAGATTGAGGGAGAAGAGGGAGAGAAGGGCTTACCTTGAAAAAAAACCAATAAACCATAAGAAATCCGGTGGTTTCACCAGAAGAAGAGAGGCCTATGAGGGAGGGATGAACGTGACCATGGAGGAAGGGGAAGGGTGCCTCACGCAACACACAAGAAGGAGAAGAGTGGGGAAAAAGAGTAGAAAAGAAATAAAGGAAAAAGAAAAGAAAAATAAAATAAAAACTCAATTTTAAAATTCTTGGCAACTCACATGGTTTGTGCATGGTTTACCAAACCATATACTAACTGTTCACTAGACACTTACAAGGCTAAGAACCTCCTCACATGGTTACCTATAGGCATATGCATAGTTGAGAAAACCATGCTCAATCCACGTGACTCTGAACTATAAACTTACAGAGCCCATCAACACCCTCTCCACATGGTTTTATAGAAAGTGTGAAATCCATGAACCACACATCATATCACTTGGGAACCCACACGGGAACCACACAGTTACTACTAACTAGGCGGGATGACCATGAAACAACTAAAAAGCCTCCAAAACTTAAAATTTTTGGCCTGAAAACTACCAGAGCTCAAAATCAGTACACAACAAGATAAAATAATCCAAAATAAAATCATAGTGACACCCAGGGTATAACATAAAACATTTTATTGTTTTCTACTAGAAAAAATCTTGTTACCTTGATAATCAAATGATTTCTTGATTCATCTGGTTTATGTAGTTCTTACTTATTTCTATTCTAATCAATAATAATTTGTAATAGTTTATACTACCCATAAAAGGTAGGATTTGTGTTATACTACCCCATATAAAAGTTAAAGGTTCTTCCATAATTGGTAAAAGGTAAGGGTATTGGTTGTTGTAACGATCCACATTTTGAACTAGACTAAAATGTGAAGGTTTTTAAACTTTTTCAATTAATTAACAAGTTGTTTTTAAAACTGAGCTTTAGAACTGAATTCTGAGAGTTGGAGGACTTCTAAGTGATGTTTTTGTACTTGGGTGAAGGTTCGTTAAGTTTCTAAGGTGTCTTGAAGAGTTTTGGGAGCACCAAACCTGGAAAAAAACTTTTTAAGAGGGTTTATGGTTTATCTAAAATCATTTATCCCATAGCAGGAAACCGTGAGGCCTTGTGCAGGTGAGGCAAAGGCATTTCGCACGGTCTGTGCATGGTTCTCCAAACCATGCCCCTAGCCCGCACGGGCAGTGCCACTTGGGCTATAACTCAGCACTATTCATCGCACGATCTGTGCATAGTTAGACTAACCATGCAAGATAAACCGTGTGAGGTGGATCTCTTAAGTAGAGGGTGCTGCACGGTCAGCGCACAGTTTGGTTAACCGTGCACCCTAAACTGTGTGGTGTGTTAATTTTTAAAATTTTTAATTTAATTAAAATAAAATAAAATAAAAACTTAAAACCAAACTCAAACCTATCACCCCTCATACCCGATCATGATGCACCCTAGGAGGGTTCCCCCTTCGACGAGTGACCCTCCTATCTCAGTTCCCTCTCTGATCTCCAGATCACCTAATTTCTCCATGGTTTCTCCTTCGAATCTCTGAGGTAAGGTTCTCTCCCATCTTATACTTCCTTTAATGGCTAGTTTTAGGTATATCTGTCACCCTATTTAGGTTCGGACGAACCCTAGGTATGTATTAAATATGATTTTCTTCGTTTCTTTATTCGATAGGGTGTAAAAATGGCCTCTTGCGTCATGTTTGGGTGAGTTTTGGTGACCACTGCCGAAAGTGAGGTAGTTCGAGTAGTTTCGGTCCACCAACATCATTTTGGGGTAATTTTTAAACTTAATGATTAGTTTCACCCCATATAAATTAGAGTCTTTAATTGTTTTAAGGTTCCTATTAATTACCTTGTAGTGCGTTGGTTATTATCATGTGATTTCGAGTCACTGGGTCTAAGGCGACTCACCTAAATGTGCATAAGTAAGTATATATATATGTAGGTTCCCCTATAATGTGTACATTCATCCATGGTAGTGAATATACATGTATGGGTCTAGGTATTCCTATGTATATATATGAAAATGAATATGTAGGTGAGTGGAGACAGGTATAGTTATATGTGTATGGATCCCCTTGCACATGTTCATGGCCATGCAGATGTGTGCATAGGGGCCAGGTGTCCTTATATGTATGCGAAAGTGCATATGCTCAGTGGGGGAGTAAAAACTTCTTGTTAGAAATCACTAAGAGAAAAAATGTTCTATTTAGTTACACCACGATATAGGGTCCCTTTCCTTGTCCTTTTTATTTTCAATTCCTTAATTGATTACTTAATTCTCTCTGATAAGTAAAATTGTGATCATTGATAAAATGATAGTTCTAATAAATGCTTTTTTTGATAAAAAAACAATGGTTTTATAATAAAACCCCTCCAACGTAGGTGTGATGCTTTTGAAAATTCATAGTGACAACTTATGAGATTTAGCGTACTTGGATTATTACATTTGACTTTATATTTATTGTTGCTTTGTTATAGTAGGTCTTGTAACATGTTTATCACATGACCCTTATGGATGTTCCTCAAAGAGTTTCCCTTGATGGTCAAATGATCATTTCTCAGAAAAACTATTTAGATCCGGCTTAACCATTAAATGGAATTTTTCTTGAGATGTGGGGATTCAAGGAACTTGATTAGGATGTATTAAACATTATAGCGACATCGTTTAATTGAAATGACCAGAAGGGCACTTAGATCTGGGTTAGGGGAAGAACATGAGAGCTCCCTTAGAATTGGATGGTAGAGGTATGTCTCGATCCACCCCAACATAGATCTATCTATCTCTATACATATATATATACCACTAATATACATATATATATATAATTGACACTATCAAGCATTACGGAAATGCACCGAAGCTGGTATATCCATCGGGCGTCCCTTAGGAACTTAGATAGGTGTTTGTTTATTTATACAGTTCTTTTTATTAAATTTTCCATACCTGCACAATGTCTAATTTATATTGCACTAGATTGGGATTGACATCAAGGGTGACAGTCTAATGAGATTTTATCTCACAACCTACTCGAGTACCCTTGGTACCTGAGTATACCTTTTATTTACAGGACCTAGGTTGATTTTTGTATGCTTGTACTTGAGGAGTTAGGAGCAAAGGACTGAGTTGAAGCTCATGATGCTCGTAGATATAGGCTTATGGATTTTTTTCATTTCATTATCATTGCACTATAGTGTATTAAAGAGCATGATATACTATTTACTGCTTTCAAATATGTATCACTACCATGACATGAATTCATATGTTGTATATACTAGAATTGGAAACTTTTAGTGAATTGTTAATATTTTTCTTTCGCGGTTGTCTGATATTTATTTTTATTTTACCACTGTGAAACTCTGATATGATAGGTTATAGTCTCCACAAAATAAATTCCTGAGACCCTCACTGCTAGTCAGTATCCTCTGGCGTACGGGGGGGGGGGGGGGGGTTGAGGCCATGTTACCCACCAGTATGGCTACCAGTTTGATGGTAAGCTGGGATGAAATGTTACAGTTGTGCCTTGAATCAGGTAAAATGAAGTATTTGGTGCTACCTCAACTTCAAAAAGTATCTTCTGGGTTGTACCCCCAGGTGTGAAAAAGGTAGGGTTATCAGGTTAAGCCACCAGGTGTGCTAAAATCTTGTTTTGGCTTATGCCTACAAGGATTAAAAAGGAAGTTTCAATGGGCTATGACTCCCTTCAAAAGTTAGAGGGTCCATTATAGTGGGTGTCATATCTCTCTTCATTTGAGAGGGGTGAAGAGTATAGCAAGATCATTTAGATTCAAACTACTATAAAAATCATTATTTTTATTTCTCTTCATATTTCCATGGTATTAACCTAACTTTGATAAGTGATTAAATATATTCAAAAAGTTCAATTCATCCCCCTCTTGATCATTAAAACATTCTCACAAGGACCATACAATTGGTATCAAAGGAGGTTCCCCTAGCTTAGCATATTTTTATATTATTTTTTCTAATAAAATAATCACTTAAGAAGTCAAGGGGAAAAGATATGTTTTGAGATAGAAGGAATGAGTGAGAATGATGGTTGGACAACTCAAAGACATCCACTCTTAGATGGAACTAATTATGGCTACTGACAGTCTCACATATAGGAATTTATTAAACAATTGAGCTTTAAAAATTAGAAAATAATGGTGAAACCATACAAAACACCTAAATTTTATCTTGAAACATTAGTTACACAACTAGAAAATGAGTCTATTTCCACGATTCAAAACTGTGGTAATTGTCCCAAAAACTATGCCCGTAGCTTATGCCCATGGTTTACATAGACTATGGACCTTATTACTATTGCAATAGGGTCTAGGCTATAGCCACAATTTCAAATAGTGTCCTTAGGTGGCCTATGGACACATTTCACATGGAATGTGACCATAGGATACACACCATATGCCAACAAAACTTATTTCCACAGTTTACTAAACCATGGTTGTATCCTTTTAAAAACTAAATAAAACCATCAAGTTTTGATCCTATGACTGCTTCTAAAATCCTCCCAAGAATTTACCACTGTTATAAAATCTACTATATGTATATATACATATAAAATTATAAATGTTAATATTTTTAAAAAATAAAAAATTATATTTGGATGGAAGGATGTTGTTGTGGTTTTTATAAATCATGGCTATCGGTGATTCGAGGGATGCCCGTTGCCATTTTTTTAAACTGTGGATGTAAGTGATTCGAGTGAGGAATATTGCTATTTTTTTTAAAATCATGACCACATGTGACTCGAGGGAGGCCTATTACAAGGTTTTTTTAAAATTGTGGTAGTAGGTGGTTCGAGGGAGGCCTATTGCTATAGTTTTTTAAAACTGTGTATGTGGGTGTTTTGTTTAAGCTCTAGCACCATAGTTTTGGAAAACCATGTCAATAAGGATTTTCTTCTAATTCACTGCATAATTTAGGTAGTTCCCATATAATTTTAGCAGTTCCTGAATCCACCTATGACCATAGTTTCCCATAACCATGGTTATAGGTTTTCCTATATCCATGGTTTTTGTAGACCCTATAGGCCGACCAAGGGAGACCAACGACCACAGTTTAATGTTAACTATGGAAATAGGATACCCTATGGCCACAGTTATGAATATTGTGTCCATTGTACCATTTTTAAAACCCCAAGCTTCCACAGTAGGCTTCATTTTAAATAATTCAATAGCTTGCAATACATGCAACATCGAGTTCGAGCGCACCATGACCTTTCAAACTAGTCGTTTAAAAAGTGGTTATTAATTGTATTAGCCAAATTATGAAATTTATAAATTTTATTTTTATCAAAATTATATTAGGTTTAAATTTTGGTAATTTTCTGAAAAGTTTCAATTTTTGATGAATAGTGAAAAATACTACATTGTTGTTAAAAACTGACTATTTCATTTAAATAATTATTTTACAGTAAATTGATTTTAAAGTCAAAATAGATAAATAATACATATATTAATCCAATATAGTTCATTAGAATAATTTTATAATAGAATTAGATATAAAAATTTATTAAACTTTTCAACGTCCCTTTTACCTGAGCCTTCTAGCCACATCTACGAAATTTGCATTAAACGTAATTTTACTTCTTTTGTGAATTGAATTTTAAAAAATAGATATACATGGTTATTATCAGTATGAAAAATATGGTATAATAAGATCAAAATAATTTTTGGTGAATAGTAATTTTTGAATTTTATTTACCACGGTTAAAGGTAAATAAACTAATTAAAGGTAAAAATAATATTATAATAATTTTAAATTACCCCAAAACAAGTCCTAATCTCACTGGATAAGTATATTTAGACCAAAATCAACCTTAATTTGAAAATATGATTCTTTTTAATTCACTTGTGTCAGATTAAGACATTAATTATATTTTATTTAAAGAAGAGTTAAAAAATGTCATATTCAAATTTTATTAACTATATCATTTTTAATATGAGTATATATAAGTGATATGGTTGACTATAAATAGTGTTTAGAAATATAAAATTATTATCTACATAATAGTAATTTATTCATAATTTTTATCAAATAAATAATTAAATTAAATGGCGACACAATAATGATACAATAATTGAATTATTAAAGAAAGAATCAATTAAATGATATTAAAAATATTAAAATAAATATAATTTTACTTAATTAATGACATCCATGAATTTTATAGATAATATATTCATGTTAGTGATATATTAGAAGTATTGGTTTGAAGTTATCATGTTGGTTCAATATTTTTAAAAATGAAAATTTTGTATAGTATCAAAATTGACATAAATGATACTTTAAAATAAAAAATATTTAATTAAATGTTATAAAATTTATAAAAATTTACTGTGTATCCAAATAACTAGTATAGTGTTAAATATTTCATAAAGGATCTAATTGGGGTTCATTTGGCATTTTATAGCAACTATATTAACCCTATAGTGTAAAAATATAAGAATACATGGTAAGAGTTAAACTGTTTAACTAAGGGTTAAACCCAAATGATAAGGTTAAATTTGTGACCTAAAATTGTCTAAAAATCATTTTATGAGAGTATTTAGACATATAATCATATTAGTATCTAAATAAATTACTTTGGATCTATTAGAAAATGAAAACAATTTTATAATAAATTAATATTTTCAGACCTTCCAAAAGTTCCCCTCACCTCTCTTATAAAAGGGAACTTCTGCTTCTCTTTAATTCACACCTCCAAACCCCTTTGGCTCAGAAAACTCCTTTTCAATTTTTCTCCCAACTTCCCTCAATTCATTCTAGAGGTCACAAATTGGGAATAAATCAAACCTAAGGAGTCCTTTAGTGCAAACCAAAAGGAGACACCCGTAAAAGAGGTAATTATTTTATCACATCTTTCAAAGTTATTTTCATTTTCTACTTCCTCTTTATATGTTGTTTATATATCAACATAATGAATCTAGTATCATAAATATACTTAGTTGTTATTATAATCATGTTAAAACCAGATTCCTCATTTTATCCATCATACGAAAAATAATATCACCATGCGTGCATACGTGCGACTTACCGTCTCCACACCGTGGTGTAATTTGTTATTCAACACTACTTTATTTGGATGAGTATAATGTAACTCCACGACCCCAGTTGCCCAGATTCAGTGAATTATTACATAACATTTTCATGATCACAAGGGATCAAATCCCAAAAGAATGATCAGTTTAGTAGCCATAAAATTACTAGATACATTCATAAGTATTACATTACATCATGAAATAAAAACATAAACAAAATTTTGTCCCCTTTGAACACACTTATATCCTTAGACTATCCTTACATGTCAACCATAAAATACTTCTTCACATCCTAGAAAAAATAAAACATAGAAAGTCGTGAGCTCAGATGCTCAGTAAGGATAACAATATAGCAAAAACTATTATAAATAAGCATAAACATTTAAGGAAATGTATAAGACTAAAACACAATCCTTTTAAAATTAAACTTTAGCATAATATGGAAAATATAAATCAAATAATTCCATTTGATTTTTCAAATTTATATTCTACTAGTCGAATAATCAAATGCAATATCAATAGCCAATTTCGTAATGATGGAATGCATAATGTCAGACTTCATAACCACATAGTCAAGGCCTTGTGACAAGAATACAAATAAGATTTTGTCAAGGCCTTGTGACAATACACTAGTTTGTCTCATGAGACCTACCGATGCATCGAGGAGCTATTGCAGGATCCACACATCACTTACTAAATCCAATGCATTCCTCATATGAAAAGGTTTAAACATAACATAAACATTTATATTAAAACTAGCATACGAAATGTCAATACTTTATCCATAAAACATGAATGATATAAAAATAACACATCCACAATCAAAATATCACAAAACCTTCGATATAATATGGAATATTTTTATCATAATAAATCAACTTCGAACAAGTATAAATCCCATTAAAGGATGTTGACATAGAAGAAATCAAAACCATTTGAGAGAAATATCTATTTCTATTTTGAAATCATTTAAAAGTCATGTAATTATAAAATAAAACATTTATTTTTTAAAATATTATTATAATCTTATAAGGTAAGATTAAAAGGTGTTATAATGGTGGATAATAACCTCACCCATCTTATAAGTAAAAAAAAACATTTTCACCTTAATTTGTCGAAAAGGTCATAAAGTACCTAGTTTGGAAAACGACTGAAAGATTCCTTTTAGTCCATTTTATAAAAAGTAAAACAAGGGTATAAATTAATTCAAACCATAGTCTAGTAAATATTAAAAATGTTTTTAAATATAATTTTAAGAAACACAGATGTGGATGATAAAGATGTCCCAGAAGATACTTACGTAAAAACAACCTCGGATAATAAAGAGATTGTGAAATTAACCCTTAGCTTGTACTTTTTCTTAGTCGATGGTATGTTAACCTCCTGTATAATAGTTAAAACATTGTTATTAAATTATATAAGAACTATATACTTAAATATGATATCATATATGATCCTCTAATATTTCTTTGTCAATAATATTTCAGTAGTATCATCGTTTCGGGTGTTAACTGATTCATTTTCCTTTATATGCTTGGTTACGTAAGTAATGTTTGATAAGGATAGGATTTATTTGATTCATATACAGAATTATATTAAGGTATTAAACATTATTTTTAATTATAAAATGAAAATTATTCTCGAATGATTACAATGTGGAATGAATCTCATCACGTTCGTGGAGACAGTAATCCGTACGTTCGCACGAGCGACAATATCATTATATTAATGGAGAAATCATATGTAATTGGATGGTATATAATATATAAAGAATAATAAACATGTTATATTTATTATTTACATCAGTTATACTCATTATTATACCCATTCAAATAATTAAGTGTTTGAATAACAAACTTCACCACGACGTGGAGACGGGTAAGCCGTACGTACACACGTATGGTGACTTGTCATTAATAGGATGGATAAAATAATGAATTTTCTTGTACCATATTTATAATAATATCAAAGTACATATAAGGTACTGGATTTATTATTTTGGTATGAGAATAATAAATAATGAGGAAGTGGAAGAAGAAAAGAACATGAAAGAGGTTGTGAAAAAATTACCTCTTCTTCGGGTGATTTCTTTTGATTTGATCAAAAGGGATCCTTAGGTTGGATTATGATCAAAGGAAGGCCTCTAGGATGAAGTGTGTATAGTTGGGAGGATATTTGATCAGGGGTTGGCTGAGCCAAATGGTTTTGGAGGTGTGAGTTTGAGAGAAGGGGAAATACCCTTTTATAAGAAAGGTGATGGTCACTTTAGGAAAATATTGAAACATTATTTTATTATACAATCATATTCAGTTTATATGGATAAAAAATGATTTATTTCAAGAATAAGGTGGGTATGGGTCTAAAAACTTTTAACCAGTAGGTTTTAGACAGGTTTTGGTCACCATATTAACCTTATCTTATAGATTTAACTCTTAGTTAAATAGTTTAACTTTTACTATGTCTCATTGTATTTTTATATTATGTGGTTAATAAACTTACTATAAAATGCCAAGAGAACCACAAGTGGTTAATTAATGATATATATATTATTATATAAGTCCTTTTTCTGAATCATATATTTTTTGGACTATTATATCATTTAATAATATAGTATTTGTTTTAAAAACTCATTTATGTCAATTTTGAAACTATTTAGTAATTGATTTTTGTGGAAGTCATAAAAGAATTATTACTTAGAAAAAAATAATTTAATCAACCCTAAAATATCATATTAATCTATAAAATTAGTTTAATGCATAAAAAGTCTCAATTTACATTTATTTGGATATTTATAACATCAATTATTTTAATTTTTCATTAATAAGGTAATTACTGTATCATAATTGTATCATAAATAAATTTAATTATTTAAGGTATAAAAATTATAAATAAAATATAATTATTTAGAAAATATTTTTATCTTTATAATTAATATTTATAGTCCAATTCATCTTATGTATAACCCTATATTAAAAATGGTTTAGTTATTAAACTTTGAATTTAACACTTTTAACTCTTCTTTAAATAAAATAATAATAAATGTCCTAATCTAATCCAAGTGGACCAAAAGGATCATATTTTATTCCTAAGGTTGATTTTGGTCGAAATATATTTATCCAATATAATTAGGACATGTTTAAGGGTAATAATAATATCATTTTTACCTTTAATTACCCTATTTACTTTTAACCGTGGTAAATAAAAGTTAAAAGTTACTATTCACAAAAAATTATTTTCATCTTATTGAACCACATTTTACTTACTGATATCAACTGTGTCTCTCATATTTTTAAAATTCAATTCACAAAAGCGGTAAAATTAAGTTTTGTGCAAATTTGCAAATGCTCCTAGAAGGTGGGTAAAAGAATGTAAAAAGTTCAATAACATTTTATATATATAATATTATTATACAATGACTCCAATAAATTACATTGAACATATATAGGTATTATGTATCTATTTTTATCTAAAATTCATTTTAATTAATTAATTAATTATTTAAATAAAAAGTCAGATTTAAACAATAACGTAGTGTTTTTCACTATTCATCAAAAATTGAAAGTTTTCAGAAAAATACCAAAAATTCACCCTAAGCTAATTTTGATATTACAAATTCAAAAATTAAGTCCATTTTGAAAAATAAAGTTTATAAAATTTTAAAAAGTGGGTATTACTATTCATAACGGCTAGTTTGATTGGTCGTGGTGTGTTAAAACTTCAAGTTGCGTACAATGAAAGCTACTGCATTATTCCAAGGGAAACGTACCATAGAAGGCTGGGGTGTTACATTCTCCCCTCCTTCAAATAATTTAAATCTCAAAATTTCTAGAATATCACTGCATAAAAAGATTTGGGTGTTTCTTCATCATAAGTTCATCGGGTTCCCACGTTGCCTTTTCCATCTTATGGTTTCTCCATAGAACTTTTACCAGACGAGTCGTCCGGTTTCTCAGCACTTGTTCTCTGGTATCAAGAATTCTGATAGGCTCTTTACAATAAGACAGGTCAGGTTCCAGTTTTATTTCTTCATAGGTGAGTACATGCATTGGGCCAGACATGTATTTTCTCAATAGTGATACATGGAACACATCATGAACTTTGGAGAGACTTGGTGGCATTGCCAAACGATAAGCAACAACTCCAATTTGTTCTAGAATTTCAAAAGGTCCGATATACCTGGGACTTAATTTACCCTTCTTACCAAAACGTATAACACCCTTCCATGGAGATACTTTTAAGAAAATATGATCTCCCACTTGAAATTCCAAATCCTTCCTTTGGTTATCAACATAGCACTTTTGCCTACTTTGAGTTGCTTTGATGTGGGTTTGGATAACCTTCACCTTTTCCAATGTTTCCTCAACAAGTTCTAGGTCTACGAGTTTTCTTTCACCAACCTCATCCCAACAAGTTGGTGTGTGACATCTCTTTCCATATAATGCTTCATATGGTGCCATCTGAATACTTGAATGGAAGCTATTGTTATAAGAAAATTATACTAGAGGTAAATACTGATCCCAAATATCTTGAAAGTCAAGTGAGAAAGATCTCAACATGTCTTCTAAGGTTTGAATAGTCCGTTCTGATTGTCCATCAGTTTGAGGGTGGTAGGTAGTGCTCAAATGAAGTTCAGTATCCAAGGCCTTTTGAAGACTTTTCTAAAATCTTGATGTAAAACGGGGTTCACAATGAGAAAAAATTGATAGGGGTACTCTATGAAGTCTTACAACTTCATTAATATACAGTTTTGCTAAGCGTTCAAGTGGTAAATCTTCTCTTATAGCAAGAAAATGTGCTGACTTGGTAAGACGATCAACAATGACCCGTATTGCATCATTCCTTCTAGGAGTCCTTCATAGTCCCATGAAAAAGTTCATCATAATATCATCCCATTTAAACTTAGGTATGGGAAGAGGTTTCATGTCTCCTCTAGGGTGTTGTCTTCCAGCTTTCACTTGTTGACAAACCATACATCTTGACACATAATCAACAATCTCCCTCTTCATGTTGTCCCAACAAAAACGTTCTTTCAAATATCTATACATCTTAATGCTACCAGGGTGTATAGTGAAATTGGAGCTATTAGCATCATCCAACAATTCTCTTTTTAGATTAGGTATGTTAGGAACACAAAGTCTCTTCCAAAATTTCAAAATCCCATCTTCATATACAATATCGATCAATCTCCCATCATTCACAACTTTAATTTTTTTTTGAAATTCCTCATCATCAGTCTGAGAAATTTTTATCCTTTCTAGTAAAGATGGTTTAGAAACTATTTGAAAAAGTATTGATGTTTCACCTTATATGATTATTCCCATATCCATCTTTACTAGATCCATGAACATAGGATCCCTTTCAACTCTCATCTTGTTGAAAACTCCATGATTATTTCTGCTCAAAGCATCGAACACCTTATCTTCCTTCCCTGGGTGGTATTTTATAGTGCAATTATAATCCTTGAGTAGTTCGAGCCATCTCCTTTTCCTCATGTTGTGTTCTTTTTGTGAGAAAATATACTTCAAACTCTTGTGATCAGTATAAATCTTACATTTTTCACCATAGAGATAGCGTCTCCATACATTTAAAGAAAATATTACAGCTGCTAACTCAAGATCATGAGTGGGATAGTTTTGTTCATGAATTTTTAGCTATTGTGATGCATAGCCAATAAATCTATCATTCTGCATAAGGAAACAACCAAGTATTTTTTTTGAAGAATCACTATAAATAACAAACCCATCATTCCCCGATGGTAGAGTCAATATAGGAGCATTTACTAATATTCTATTCAGTTCTTCAAAACATTATTCACACTCTTTTGTCCAAACAAATTTAACCCCTTTACGTGTGAGCTTGGTTAATGGGTTAGCCAATCAGGAAAAATTATAGATGAAACACCGATAATAAACTGCTAAACCAATAAAAATGCGTACCTCAGTTATACTAGTCGGTGATCGACATTCTTGTATTTCCTTGGTCTTAAAAGGATAAACATAGATTCCAACCTTAGAGACAATATGGCCAAGAAAAGAAATCTTCTGAAGCCATAATTCACACTTTCTAAACTTCTTATATAATTCATTTCTTCAAATGGTTTTCAGAAAAATGCGCAAGTGATTTTCATGATCTTCGCATCTTTTTGAGTAAACCAAGATATCATCAATAAATACCACTAAAAAGTCATCAAGATATTCCTTGAAAAATATATTCATTAGATCCATTAAAAAAGAGGGTGCATTAGTCATTCCAAAATGCATTACTGTAAACTTTCAATGCCCATACCTGGTTTGAAATGTTGTTTTCGGTATGTCTTCCTTATTTACACACAACTGATGATATCCAGATCGAAGGTAAATCTTTGAAAAATATTGAGCTCCATGAAGTTGATCAAAAACATTATCAATAAGAGGTAGGGGATACTTGTTCTTTATTGTTATAACATTGATCTCCCTGTAGTCAATGCACAACCTCATAGATCCATCTTTCTTATTAACAAAAAGAACAGGGGATCCCCATGGAGAAACACTAGGGTGAATAAATCATTTATTACTCAACTCCTATAGTTGTTTCTTTAGCTCCACTAATTATATAGTGTCCATTCTATAAGGGGTCTTCGATATGGACCTTGAACCAGGAATTAAATCAATGGAAAACTCAATTTCTCATTCTGGAGGATGTCCTGGTAAATCCTCTGAAAACACATCAACATATTCTTGCACAATAGGTACTCCCTCTATTTTTACATTCCTTTCCTCACCCATAGATATTTCATTATCTTCCTCCCCAATAATTGAATTTAGTAGAGATACTGGGGGTAGATCTAGATAAGAATCAAGTGGTGACATTTCTTCTCTAAAGATAAGGTACTCCTTATCATCATTGAGAATTATAACCTCATTATTCTTACAATATTTTTTTGCATCATGGTCCAAAAACCAATCCATACCAAGGATTATATCAAATTCAATCATGGGTATGACGATGAGATCAATGGATAAAGAACATTTATATGCCCTAATGGGGACTGATTCACAAAACTTTGTTGCAATGATACTTCCCTTAGGATTTTTGACTGACAACTCCCTTGTTAAATCAAATTGGAAATATCTAATTTTCTTAGCAAACTAGAAAGATATGAAACAATGAGATGATCCAGAATCAAATAAAGCATTGGATAAACTTGAGGAAACCATTAAATTACCCGCCACCACATCTTTCAGAGCTTCAACCTCAGTAGTAGTGATCACATAAGTTTGGCCTTGATCCCTTGTCCTTTTCTGAGGTAAGTTTCCCTGATGCTTAGGACGTTTATTTTCATAATTCCCCATTTCTTTAAAACTGTAGCATTCAACATTGATAGCCTCTTTCTTTCCCTTGCAATCACGATCTTGGTGGCCTTTTTCACCACAATTGTAACAGACTCTCATTACCTTCAAGAAAGTACTAGGGTGTTTCTTCCCACAATTACTGTAGGATTGATATTCAACATTTCAATTATTCCCCTTATTTGCATTTCTAGAGTTTTCAACATATATCTTCTTCTCTTGCTTTTCTTTAAAGTCACGAGACTTAGAAAATTACTTTTCTGTCTTGATAGCACATGAGACAATATCTTCGTCCGATGAGAAGGATTGTGAGACTAATACTCTATAGAGAAATGGTTTTAACCCATCAAATAATCGATCAATATTACTCTTTGGGTTACGTATATAACCTGCTATGTGCCTTGATAAACTTGTATAGTTAGCCTCATATTTTTCAACATTCTCATCCTCCTTTTCCCTCAGAATCAGAAATTGTCTTTCCATATCCGCTCGATGGTCACGAGGATAGTATTTTTCTAAGAAAATATCTTTAAACTACCTCCATTCCATGTTTGATACTTCTTCATCTTACTTTGTGTTTTGGATTAATGACTACTATTGATCTGCATCTCCCATGAGGCGATAAACTGCCATGACAAATTTTTCCCTTTTGCTACTCCCCAATGCATGAAATATTTTCTCTAAGGAACTTATCTATTGCTCAACTACAAATGGATTTTTAGTCCCATTGAATGTTGGTGGTTGTTGCCTCATGAAGCGGTCTAACATTGATCCTCCATGTTGTGGATCAGGGTGCTCCATACGGGTAAGGTTATTATTCATAACCTAAGTGAGTTGTCTCAGTATGGTGATAAGATGATCAGAACCAGTTGCATCACTGACTCCACTATAATTATCCTAAGTAGGAGGGAAATCCCTACATGGATTACATGCATTGATACAGTTTCAATTCCTTCCACTAGGTTCCATTTCTAAATAATGGCATACACTAGATTAGTTTATGAATCACAATACATAATTCCAAACTTGTAAACACTTAACATAAATTGAACAGTTTATGGATATAATCCATAATTATAAAAAAGTTTTCTTTGAGGATGTATATACTCATAAATCTTTCAAAATGGTTTGTAAAGAAAATGTGAATTATCCTAAGCATATCCCCCGTGGGTTTCATAACCAAGAGTGCAACAAGGCCCATTGTCATGTACCAGGATACCTCAGGTTAAGCCTGAAACTCCTTGTCAGAGTTTTCACTCCCAGTTACATCCATTCTAGAGCCCACCTCTACTTGCTCGTATTCAGACAGGGATGTATTTCTTGGAAAATAAACAAAATATATACATTACCAACATTCTAGTAAGTTATTATATAATAATTCTCAAAGTCTATCTTAGGATAATTTTCTCTAATCAGAGTTTATATAAATCTAGTTTAAAGGTTCATACTAAACATCCTCTGATACCAACTATAACACCCTGACCCCAGTTACCCAGAGTCGGTGCATTATTACATAACATTGGCATGATCACAAGGGATCAAATCCCAAAATACTGATCGGTTTATTATCCTTGTAAGTACTAGATACATTCATAAGTATTACATTACATCATGAAATAAAAAAATCAACAACATTTTCCCCTTTGAACACACTTATATCCTTAGCCTATCCCTGTAGGTCAACCATAAAATACTTTTCACATCCTGAAAAAAATAAAACATAGAAAGGGGTGATCTCAGATGCTCAGTAAGGATAAAAATATAGCAAAAACTTTCATAAATAAGTACAAACCTCTAAGGCAATGTATAAGACTAAAACGAACTTAAGAGGAGATTTTACCTTTAAATCAGGTAACTCCATTTGGTTTGAACAAAAAGGATTCCTTGAAGTTCTCTCTGCCTATGTTAAGGCTTCTAAGAGGAAGAGTGGTATGTAGGTAGCTTAATTGGGTAGAGGTTGGATGATTCAAGAGGCTTGAGAGGTTTGAGTAATGGGTTATAGGTGATGTATTTTTATAAGGGGGAGGAGGGTCTCTTTAGGAAAGTTTGAAAATATTATTTTATTATATAATGATTTCTAGTTTCTAAAGGTCCATAACTCATTAAAGTCAAAGATAAGATGACTCATGTTCAAAATAAAATCATCCAATAAAAATTGGACAGGTTTTTTATATTTTTTTAATTTTTATAATCTCATTTATTTAAATCGTTCATTAATTAGGTAAACACTGCATCATTATTGTGTCATAATTTTTTTTATGTATTTGATGTCTAATTTTTTTTTAAAAATACCATGATTTAGGATATCTTTTTTAGATTTAAAATGAATATTTATATTATAAAATATAACTTATATAACTCCATGTAATTTTTTTTACTAAAAGATATATGTTTATGTCATTTTTTCTTTTACTTTAAATTAGTTAATATAAAGTGTCATTATCACTCTCAAGTGACTCCATGGGGTCCCAAAATCAACCTAAGGATGACCATGGTCGGACATGTATCAACCAATAGGTTTAGGACATGTGTTAGGGTAATTTAATAATATTATAATATTATTTTTTACCCTTGTTTACTGGATTTACCCTTTAACCATGGTAAATAAAATATTTACCGAAGTAATTATTCATAATGTCTAAAAATAAAATTTACCTATTTACACAATTTGGACCTCATGATTCCAAATTTGGAATCCATTTTTCCAAATTCAAAACACATAAGTGGAAGAAATTAATTTAAAATTAATTCCCATTGTCAAAACAAAAAGCTTGTTTTTATTCTTGAATGATTACAATGGGGAATTAATCTCATCGTGTTCATGGAGACGGTAATCCGTACATGCACATGGGTGAAAATATAATTATATTGATAGAGATATCATATGTAATTGGATGGTATATCATATATAAAGAATCATTAACATGTTATATTTATTATTTACATCATTTATACTCATTATTATACCCATCCAAATAATGAAGTGTTTGAATAACAAACTACTCCACGACGTGGAGACGGTAAGCCGTACGTACACACGTATGGTGATTTTTAATTCATAGGATGGATAGAATAATGAATATGGTTGTACCATAATTATAATAACATCAAATTATGTATAAGTTACTGGAGTTATTATTTTGGTATGGGAATAACAGAGAATGAGGAAGTGGAAGAAGAAAATAACTTGAAAGAGGTGGTGAAATAATTACCTCTTCTTCGGGTACTTCCTTTGGATTTGATCAAAAGGGCTCCTTAGGTTAGATTATGATCAAAGGAAGGCCTCTAGGATGAATTGAGGGTAGTTTATAGGATATTTGGATTGGGTTTGGCTGAGCCAAATGGATTTAGAGGTGTGATTTTGAGAGAAGGGGAAGTACCCTTTTATAAGAAAGATGAGGGTCACTTTAGGAAAAGCTTGAAATATTTTTTTATTATACAATAATATTCATTTTATAATGGATAAAAAATGATTTATTTCAAGTATAAGGTAATTATGGGTCTAAAAACGTTCAACCAATAGGTTTTAGACAGGTTTTGGTCACCATATTAACCTTATCTTTTAGATTTAACTCTTAGTTAAATAGTTTAACTTTTACCACGTCTCCTTGTATTTTTATATTATATGGTTAATAAAATTACTATAAAATTCCAAGAGAAACCCAAGTGGTTCATTAATTATATATATATTATTATATAATTACTTTGGATGAACCTTATATTTTTAGAACTATTATATCATTTAATAATATAGTATTTGTTTTAAAAACCCATTTATGTCAATTTTGACACTATTTAGTAATTTATTTTTGTGGAAGTCATAACAGCATGATTACTTCAAAAAAAATATATTTTAATCAACCCTAACATATCATATTAATCTAGAAAATTAGTGGAATGCATAAAAATTCTCAATTTACATTTATTTGGATATTTATAACATCAATTATTTTAGTCTTTCATTAATAAGGTAATTACTGTATCATCATTGTATCATAAATAAATTTAATTATTTATGGTATAAAAATTATAAATAAAATATAATTATGTAGGAAATATTTTTATATTTCTAATTAATATTTATAGTCGAATTTATCTTATGTATATCCCTATATTAAAAATAGTTTAGTTATTAAACTTTGAATTTAACACTTTTAACTCTTCTTTAAATAAAATAATAATAAATGTCCTAATCTAATTCAAGTGGACCAGAAGGATCATATTTTATTACTAAGGTTGATTTTGGTCAAAATAAACTTATCCAATATAACTAGGACACGTGTTAGGGTAATAATAATATCATTTTTACCTTTAATTACCCTATTTACTTTTAACCGTGGTAAATAAAAGTTAAAAGGTACTATTCACCCAATATTATTTTCAACTTATTGAACCAAATTTTATTTACTGATATCAACCGCGACTCTTGGATTTTTGAAATTCAATTAATAGAAGTGGTAAAATTAGGTTTTATGCAAATTTTCATATGCTCTTAGAAGGTGTGTAAAAGACGGTAAAAAGTTCAATAAAATTATATATATATATATATAATATTATTATAAAATGACTCGAATGAATTATATTAAACATATATATGTATTATGTATCTATTATTACCTAAAATAAATTTAAATAAAATATTTAATTATTTAAATAAAAAGTCTGTTTTAAACAATAACGTAGTGTTTTTCACTATTCATCAAAAATTAAAAGTTTTCATAAAAATACAAAAAATTCACCCTAAGATAATTTCGATATTACCAATTCACAAATGAAGTCCATTTTGAAAAATAAAATTTATAAAATTTTAAAAAGTGGGTATTATTATTCATAACGACTAGTTTGATTGGTCGTGGTGTGTTAAAACTCTAAGTTGCGTACAACTCAAGCTACTGCATTATTCAAAGGGAAATGATAATTATTATATATAATTAATATACCATCCAATTCCATACCATTTAACCATAAAGGGAAAGATACCGTCGCTTGTGTGTATGTATGTCCCACCGTCTCCATTATGCGGTGAGATTCATTCTCCACGTTAACCATTCAAGAATGATTATAAACATTATATGATGAGTAAAAATAATAATTATGAACTTAATTTAATTATGTATATGAATAAAATATATTATATTCATAACAAACATGACTTACATGAAAAAACATGAATGAGAAAACGAAGCAGTTAACACCCCAAACAACAGTAATACCGAAATATTATTACCAAAATGTTATAAAAGGATCATATATGATATCATAAATATGAATATGGTCCCATTTTAATTTAATAACATGTTTTAACCATTATATAGGAGGCTAAATCACTCTCGACTAAAGAAAAGTATAAGGTAATGGTTAATTTCACAATCTCCTTATTATATGAGATTGCTTATATGTAAGTGTCTATTGGGACATCCTTATCATCCATGTCCATGTTTATTAAAATTTAATTAAAAATATTATCTACAATTGTTTAAAGTAATTTTTACCCATGTTTTACTTTTTTAAAAATGTTTTTAAATGAATCTTTCCATCTTTTTTCAAACGAGGTACTTTATAACCTTCTTGAAAATTTAAGGAAAGAATGTTTTTTAACTTAAATGGTGCAAGCGGCTATTTTCTACCATTATGATTTCATAACATTTTGAAGAATTACTTACAATATTATAAGGTTATTTTCAGAATAAATGTTTTATTTTATAATTCTGTGGCTTCTAAATGATTTCAAAGTAAAAAAGATATGTTTCCTCCAAAGAGTTTTAATGAATTTATTAAATTATTTTCATCTATGTCAACATCCTTTGTTAGATTTTATGCTTATTTGAGGTTGACTTATTATGATACAATATTCCATATTTTATTGAAGGGTTTATGATATATTTGAACGTGGATGTGCTATGTTTATACCATTCATGGTTTATATTTAAAGTATTAACATTTCATATGCTAGTTTTAATACAAATGTTTATGTTATGTTTCACCCTTTTCATAAGAGGAATGAATTGGACTTATTAAGTGAGAGGAGGGACCCACTATATCCCCTCAATGCATCGGTAGGTCACATGAGACAAACTAGTGTCTTGGTACAAGGCCTTGACAGTATGACAATGGTCTTGGCATGAGGCCTTGACGGTATGGTTATGATGTCCAGAATTATTCATTTCCTTATTATGAGATTAGTTATTGACATTTCATGTGATTATTTTACTAGTGGAATATCCATGTGAAAGTTTAAATGGAATTTTTTGATTTATTCTTTCCATATTATTTTGAATATTGTGTTTAAAAGGATTTTGTTTGAGTTTTATACGTTTCTTGAAAAGTTTATACTTATTTAGGATAGCTTTTGCTATATTTTTTATCCTTACTGAGTATCTAAGATCACCCATTTCTATTTTCATTTTTCCCTAGGATGCGAAAAATTCTAGTATGAATGACCTGTAGGGATAGTCTAAGGTATATATGTGTGATAAAAGGAGACACTATGTTGTTTTTCATTTCATGATGTAATTTAAAACTTATGTTTGTATCTAGTTTTTTTCATGGCTACTAAACCGATTGGTCCTTTGGGATTTAATTTTCTTATGATAATTCCAATGTAATAAAATAATTCACTGACTCTAAGAAATTGGGGTTAAGGTATTATAGTCGGTATCAGAGGAAGTTTAGTACAAACCTTAGAAACTAGATTTAGAAAACAACCTTGATTAGGGATCATTACCTTAAGATAGACTTTGAGGAGAAGTATAGAAGAACATCCTAGAATTTTGGTAATATAGATATTATGTGGGTATTCCTAGAAAATACATACCTGTCTGGATACTACAAGTGGACGTGGTACTGGAATGTACTATAAATCCATTTGTAGCTGAGAAATGGATAATTTCCTTAGAGAAAATATTTCTTGCTTTGTGGACTAACGAAAGGGAAAATGTTGTCATTATAGTTTATCGTCTATCAGAATATGTAGATCAATAGTGGTCATTAATATAAAGAATGAAGGAAGATTAATACGTATCAAATATGTAATGGAGGTATTTTAAAAATCTTTTCCAAGAAAAATAATTTCCTCGTGAACAATGAGCTGATATGGAAAGACAATTTTCAAGTCTGAGGCAAAAAAGGATGAGAATGTTGCAAAGTATGTGGCTAACTTTACAAGGTTAGAAAAACATGGTCCAGACTACATATATAACCCAATATGTAATATTGAATGATTATTTGGTGGGTTAAAACCATTCCTCTGAGGTAATTGGTCTCACAATCTTTCTCATCATATGAATATATAGTATCATGTGCTATCAAGACAGAAAAGGAATTCTCTAAGTCTTATGACTTTAAAGGGAATCAAGAGAAAAAGAGGGCCACTGAACACTCTAGGAAAGGAAATAAGAGGAAGAATGGAAAAAATGACTTTCCACCATGTATTAATTGTGGGAAGAAACACCCTGGTACTTGCCTAAAGGGGATTAGAGTTCGCTACAAGTGTAGATAAAAAGTCCACCAAGATCGTAATTACAAGGGGAATAAAGAAGCTGTCAATGTTCAATGATACAATTATAAAGAAATGGTACAAGATGTAAATGATTATACCACCAAGTAAACTTTCCTCAGAAAATATCAAGGGAGAAATGCCAATATTTTGTGATCACAACTGCTGAGATTGAAAGTTCTAATGAAATTATGGAAGGTACAATAATCATCTCCTCAAATTTAGGAAAAGATTTATTTGATTTTGGATCCTCAAATTCCTTTATATCTTCCCAAATTTATTTAAGAATTAGATATTTCCAATTCACTTTAACAAAGGAGTTGTCAGCCAAAACCCCTAAGGGAAGTCTCATTACTACAAAATATGTCCGGAAGTTCTCATTATGGCATATAAATGTGAATTATCTACTAACTTTATTATCATACCTATGGTTGAATTTGATATAATCCTTGTTATGTATTTTCTATAAAAATATGATGCAAAAATTTATTGCAAGAAGAAGGAAGTTACAATTTTTGAGGATGATGTAGAATCCATTATATTTAAAGTAGAAACTTCATCATCAAATTATTATTTAGATCCACCTTCAATAGCTCTTATGAACGAAATTATTGGGGAGGAAGATACAAAATCATCCATGGGTGAAGAAGGAAATATTCTAATTGAGGATATGCCTATTATACAAGAATACATTGATGTATTTCCAGAGGATTTACCTGGACATCCTATAGAGCATGAAGTTTAGTTTTTTATTGATTTAATCCCTGATGCGAGACCAATATAAAATAATCCCTATAGAATGGCCACTGTAGATTTAGTAGATCTAAAAAAAAAACAACTAGTGGAGTTGAGTAATAGGGGATTTATTCTCCCAAGTGTTTCTCCATGGGGATCTCTAGTTATTTTTGTTAAGAATAAATATGGATCAATGAGGATATGTATTGACTATAGAGAAATAAATTCTATTATAATAAAGAACAAGTATCCCTTTCCTCACATTGATGAATTATTCAATCAAGTTTATGGAGCACAATATTTTTCAAAAATTGACCTTCGTTCTGGATATTATCAATTATGTGTAAAAAAGGAAGATATTCCAAAGACAACATTCTGAATGAGGTGTGGTCATTACAAATTTTTGATAATTCAATTTGGATTGACTAATGAACCCTTTGTTTTCATGAATCTAATGAATAGAGTGTTCAAGGAATATCTTGATGATTTTTTCATAGCATTTATTGATGATATATTGGTATACTCTAAAAGATACCAAGACCATCAGAACCACTTACGGATTGTTCTAAATACTCTTAGAAGAAATGAACTATATGAGAAGTTTAGAAAGTGTGAATTTTGGCTTCAAGAAAATTATTTTATTTGATATATTGTATCCAATGATGGAATCTCTATTGATCCTGTAAAAAAACAACAATCTAAGAATGGATTGCACCAATGAGTATAACTGAGGTATGCATTTTTATTGGTTTAACAGGTTACTATTGGAATTTCATTTAGAATTTTTCCTAATTAACAAACCCATTAGCCAATATCACACATAAAAAGGTTAAATTCATTTGTAAAAAAGAGTGTGAATAATGTTTTAAAAAATTGAAGAGAATATTAGTCAATAATACTATCTTGACTCTACCATCTGGTAATGATGGGTTTATGATTTATAGTGATACATCAAGGAAAGGACTGAGTTGTTTCCTTATGAAAGAATGATAGGGTTATTGATTATCCAGTAAGGAAATTAAAAATTCATGAAAAAAACCACCCAAATCATGATATGGAGTTAGTAGTAGTAATCTTTACTTTGAAGACATGGAGAAAATATCTCTATAGTGAAATATGTGAGATATATACTGATCATAAGAGTTTGAAATATATTTTCTCATAGAAATAAATCAACATGAGACAAAATAGATGACTTGAGCTACTCAAGGATTATGATTACACAATACACTACCACCCATGGAAGGAAAATAAAGTGGCAGATTCTTTGAGTATAAAAGACCACGGAGTTCTAAAAAACATGAGAGTTAAAAGGGATCCAATGTTTATGGATCTAGTAATGATGGATATGGGAATTATCATAGAAGGGGAAACATCACTTCCTTTTCAAATGATTTCCAAAACTTCTTTACTAAAAAGGATAAAAATTTCCCAGTCTAATGACGAGGAGTTTAAAAAGAAAATTAAAGATATGAATTATGGGAGACTGATTGGATTAATATTTGAAGATGGTATTTTGAAACTTGGGAAGAGGTTTTTTGTTCCTGATATACCTGAGCTAAAAAGTAAATTATTGGATGATGGTCATAGCTCTAATTTCTCTATACACCCTGGTGGAACTAAGATGTATAGAGACTTTAAGGAACATTTTTGGTGGGATAATATAAATAGGGAGATTGCTAATTATGTGTCGATATGTTTGGTTTGTCAATAGGCAAAGGCTGGAAGACAACATCTTAGTGGTGTCATGAAACCTCTTCCGATACTTTTGTGGAAATGGGATGATATTACAGCGGACTTTATCATGGGGCTACAAAAGACTCCCAGAAGAAATGATGCGCTATGGGTTATTATTGATCATCTTACCAAATCAGCAAATTTTCTTGCTATAAGAGAATATTTACCACCTGAACAATTAGCAAGACTATATATTAATGATGTTTTAGGACTTTATGGTGTTCCCCTATCAATTATTTTTGACTGTGATCCTCATTTTACATCACAATTATGGAAAATTATTCAGAAAGACCTAGATACTGAGCTTCATTTGAGCACTGTCTACCACCCTCAGACTAATGGACAAACAGAAAGGATTATTCAAACATTATAAGACATGTTGAGATCTTTCTCTCTTGACTTTCAAGGTATGTGGGATCAGTATTTACCTCTGGTAGAACTTTCCTATAACAATAGTTTTCATTCAAGTATACAGATGGAACCATATGAAGCTTTATATGGAAAGATATTTAGTATAGCAAATTGTTGGGATGATGTTGCTAAAAGAAAACTTGTAGGCCCAAAACTTATTGAGGAAACAAAAAAAAGGTAAAAACTATTCAGAACCATATGAAAATAGGTCAAAGTAAGCAAAAGAGCTATGCTGATAACCAAAAGAAGGATTTAGAATTTCAAGTGGGATATCATGTTTTCTTGAAGGTATATCCATGGAAGGCATTATAAGATTTGGTAATAAGGTTAAATTAAGTCACAGGTACATCAGACCTTTCGAGATTCTGGAAGGAATTGGAGCTATAACTTACAATTTGGCAATGATGCCAAGTCTCTCCAAAGTTCATGATCTGTTCCACATATCAATGTTAAGGAAATACATTCCAAAACCATCGTATGTACTCACATATGAAAAAATAGATCTGGAAACTGATCTATATTATTTTGAAGATCCTATCAAGATTCTCGATACCAGAGAAAAAGTGTTGAAAAATTAGATAACTTGTCTTGTAAAGGTTCGTTGGAGAAACCATAAAATGGAAGAGGCGACGTGGGAACCTGAAGAACTTATGATGAAGAACCACCTGAATCTTTTTATGAAGTGATATTATAGAAATTTTAAATACAAAATTATTTGAAGGAGGTAATAGTGTGACACTCCTAGCTTCCATGATATGCTTCCTTTTAAATAATTCAATATCTTTCACTATACGTAATTTAAGCTTACCATGACCTTTCAAACTAGTCATTTAAAAAGAGGTTATTAATAGTATAAACCAAATTATGAAATTTATAAATTTTATTTTTAAAAATAGACTTCATTTTTGAATTCATAATATAAAAATTATATTAGGGTGAAATTTTTGTAATTTTCTGAAAAGTTTCAATTTTTGATGAATAATGAAAAATATTGCATTGTTGTTAAAAACTATATATTTAATTTAAATAATTTTTTTACTGTAAATTGATTTTAAAGTCAAAATAAATAAATAATACAAATATTAATCCAATATATTTTATTGGAATCATCTTTAATATAATTAGATATAAAAATTTATTAAACTTTTGAATGTCCCTTTTACTTGCCTTCTAGCCACATCTACGGGATTTGCATTAAACGTAATTTTACTTATTTTATGAAATGAATTTCAAAAAATAAACATACATGATTGTAATCAGTATGAAAAATTTGGTCTAATAAGATCAAAATATTTTATGGGGAATTGTAATTTTTGAATTTTATTTACCACAGTTAAAGGTAACTAAGGTAATTAAAGGTAAAGATAATATTATAATAATATAAAATTACCCTAACACATGCCCTAAAATCACTTGATAAGTATATTTCGACCAAAATAAAACTTAGGTTGAAAATATGATTCTTTTAAGCCAATTGTGTTAGATTAAGACATTTATTATATTTTATTTAAAGAAGTGTTAAAAATATCATATTCAAATTTTTTTAACTATATCATTTTTAATATGAGTATATATAAGTGATATGGTCAACTATAAATAGTATTTAGACATATAAAATTATTATATACATAATGGTAATTTATTTATAATTTTTAGAAAATAAATAATTAAATTAAATGGTTACACAATAATGATGCAATAATTGAATTATTAAATAAAGAATCAATTAAATGATATTAAAAATATTAAAATAAATATAATTTTACTTAATTAATGAAATACACGAATTTTATGTAAAACACAGTCATGTTAGTGACATATTATAAGTATTGGTTTGAAGTTATCATGTTGGTTTAATATTTTTAAAAATAAATTTTTTGAATAGTATTAAATTTGACATAAATGATACTTTAAAATAAAAAATATTTAATTAAATGTTATAAAATTCATAAAAATATCATGTTCTGCCAAATAACTATGATAGTGTTAAATATGTCATAAATTATCTAATCGGGGTTCGTTTGGAATTTTATAGTAACTATATTAACCCCATAGTGTTAAAATACAATAATATAATGTAAGTGATAGATTGTTTAACTAAGGGTTAAATACAAAAGATAAGGATAATTTTGTAACACAAACTTGTATAAAAATAATTTTCTAATATTATTTAGATCTATACCCATATTATACTTGAAATAAATCACTTTTGAGTTATTTGAAATAGAAAATAATTTTATAATAAATTAATATTTTAAGACCTTTCCAAAGTGCCCCTCACCTCTCTTATAAAAGGGCACTTCTCATTCTCATTAACTCACACCTCCAAATCCCTTTGGCTCAGCCAAAAGATGACCAATTATTCTCCAAAATTCCCTCACTTCATCCTAGAGGCCAAAATTTGCATAGAAAGCCAACCTAAAGAGTATTTTTGTAAAAACCAAAAGGAGACACCTGAAAAAGAGGTAATTGTTTTGTTTTATCACCTCTTTCAAAGTTATTTTATTCTTATACTTCGTCTTTCTATTTTTTCCCTATAAAAATAACAACTCTAGTATCACACATATAATTATATTCTATTATAGTCATGGTAAAACCATATTCCTTATTTTATCCATCATATGGATAATAATATCACCATGCGTGTGTACGTACGACATACCGTCTTCACACCGTGGTGTAATTTGTTATTAAACACTAATTTATTTGTATGAGTACAGTGATGAGTATAATTGCTATAAATAATGAATATAACATTATAATTATTCTTTATAATTAACATACCATCTAATTCTATACCATTTAACCATCAAATGAATGATATTGTTGCCTGTCACTAATGGAAACCTGGGTTTTCCCAATGATCCTATACCAACGGTTCATCAAAACCATTGGTATGGGAGGCCTTTACCAACAGTTTCATAAAACTATTGGTAAAGGAAGACATAGGTGATTATTTTCCAACATTTTTATGAAAACCATTGGGAAATAATTCCCTTTAGCAACAGTTTTACACAAACCGTTGGAAAAGGTTGGGAAATGTTTCCCTTTACCAACGGTTTAGACAAACCTTTGATAAAGATAATGTTTTCCCAAAGGTTTTTAAAAACCATTGGAAAAAGATACCCATATTTAGACCAAATCGGGTAGTACTACCTGCATTCGACAGTTCTCCCCTGATTTCAGAATCCCCTCTCCCCCAATTTGCAGAAGCCCCGCACGCACCCTAATCCATCAAATCAGCTGCTCCCCAACCAGGTTAGAAGTCCAAATATTCATGTATTCTTGCTCATTTTCTACCCATCTTTCATATTTATCCATTTATGAAGGTGGAAACCCTAAATTTGGTTTAAAATCTTATCGTTTTTAATTGGGGATTTTGTTTTTTTATTAGGGATTAGGTGTATAAGGCATTCTCCTTCCTATTATGGGTGGTTTTAATCAAAAGTTATGATGTTGGAACAATTTATGATGTTGTTGTCTCTATTTAATCTCATTTTCCCTGACTTAACATTAAATTATATATCACATTTGGTTTATGTTTTTTGAATTTCCAGTTGAGTTATTTGTGGTTGATGATTGTCCCATTTTAGTTGTTTTCAATGGTTTGGCATGGAAATTGGGCATTTAATGTGACTTTTCCAAATGGGGGTGTCTTTAGAATACTCCAAATATTTTTTGAAAATGATCAAAAGAATTTTATTATTTAAAATGGATTTCAAAAGATATTTCAAAAATAAATTAATCTTGAGGAAAGTGTTTTATTAAAATGAGAATTTTTTAATATGGCTTGTGTAATGTAATTTGTTATAGTACACTTGTTATGTGAATATGTTTGGTATTTAGTAACACATGAGATAACTGGTGTGTGAGAATGTGTTGTGAAATAGATTCCATGGTCGGTTCAAGATTATATTTACATTTTGAGCCTATTAATGAGTTGTTTTAAAGATATTTTGATATATTTACCTTATGTTTATTGGTGAAAACTGGGAGCTATAGAGGTGGTTCATGATTAAGACATATGATTACTTCTAATCATGTGGAATAACCATGCATAGTAGTTAATTCTTAATTTTTTTGATGTTTTTAGTCCTTTTTTATTTGGAGTTTCTTTTGATGCCGATGTTTCTTATTGATACCTATGATGGGAATTTATTTTAGTTTCTAAATCAGTTGAGACTCCCCCACCATGCATAGTGTATGCAACCTCTACCCTTATTTAATCATTCTGTTTACACACCCTATGAAACCTCTACCCTCATTTAATCAGTGAACTCAAGTCATTAACTCAAGCCTTCATTCTCACTAGAATTTAAGAAATTGAATGATGTATACCCATCCTCACATGATTTATTACCTTAGATAGTGTCCAACACATGGAATATGAGCTTTTAAATTCATCAGTTAACCAGGATAATATATTCCATTTCCCCCAAGATGAATGTACTAATATAACTTTAGGGTCAATTAAATATTGTTCTCATTGTACGTTGTATATTAGGTGTCCTTCTTGGCCAATACTCACTTTTATGAGGGTGGGGTTCTTTTCACTAGCCATGCTGGCATGTGTAGACATCCATAAAAATGTTAGATAAGTCACAAGTTTAATTGAGTAATGTTGTTATCATTGACATACTTTATTATTAATCTCAAATTTAAAAATAAATGTTTTTGTCTATACTTTATGAAATTAAATCTTTTTACAAGCCATGAATAACCTATTAGTGTAGAAACCTAAAATTTATTCACCCATGAGGTGTGCTTGACTTGGGGAAGTAATTGGGTATTTAAAGGTATGGCCATAGAGGTGCCAATAATGAGTTATTGAACATGAGTGAATGATTTGGGATGCCTATAACACATAATGGGACCTGAGGCATGTGCCTTTTATAGACCTAATAAAAATGAATATAAATAAATTTTAATTTAAATTTTGAGTACTTGTTCTTTAAATTGTTTTAATAGTTCACTATATCGACTAGAAACTTCTTCCTTCAACATTTACTTAAATGTATTTTCTATTAAAGATCAATCCTATTGAATTTTTTTATGAAAAAATGACTTATATAAATTCTTTTTACAGAATGGACAGAAGTTGAATGTATGAAACCGATCGGATCTCAAGCGATTTTCAAAAAAATTTGGAGAGATTTATAGATTTTTCATTTCACAATGATTTAGATAGTGGTCGCATACACTGCCCATGTTCCAATTATGTTGGTAGACCTTGGTTGAGCCGTGAAGAATTCAGCTACCACATAACCAAATATGGTTTTTAGGCAAACTACTTTGTGTGGTATCACAATGGGGAGAAAATTAAATCTCAAATTAGCGATGATCTAAATGGAAGGACTGGAATGGAAAATTTGTTAGATGATCGGTTTTCGTTTATTCATCATCATGAAAAAGAAAGGATTTTGACTCAAGAAGACTTCGATATGAGGATAGATGATGCATCCAGTGAAAATGATGATATTGATAGGGTGAAAAATTGAATGATGCTGCCATGACTCCAGTATATCAACAATGCGATAAAATGAAAAAGATGGAATTTTTAATCCAATTGTTTCATAGGAAAACTATGTATGGGATTTCTAATACAAAAATAGATTACATTCTTACCCTCTTGAAATATTTACTTCCAGATGATGCAGATATTCCCTCAAACCACTATATGGAATGGAAGTTAGTTGAGGAACTTGGATTTTCAAGAAACAAAATTCATGCTTGCCCGAAAGATTGCAGTTTATTCTGGGAGGAAACCGCTGAATGAAATGATTGTATAAAATGTGGTACATCCTGCTGGAAGTGAAAATCTTATGGAACACCATCCCGTGTTCCACAGAAAGTAACGTGGCACTTTCCATTGATCCCCATAATCCAGAATATTTTTATGTCTGATGAAATATCAATAAAAATGAGATGGAATGATATCGAGAGAAATAAGACTAATGATGAGCTGGTTCATCCTGTATATGGATTTGCATGGCAGATATTTGATGCTCGACATCCTGATTTTGCAGTTGACGTGCATAATGTAAGGCTGGGTCTTTTATGCGACGGTTTTAATCCATTTGGGTAGATGTTTACTTTTCACAGAACATGTCTAGTTTTTATACACATTTATAATCTTCCCCCATGGTTGTGTATGAAAAAACATTTCACTTTCATGAGTATACTCATATCTGGCCCTTCTGATCCCGACATTGATATTGATATATACATGAAACCTTTAATAAAAGAGTTGAAACTTATTTGGGATGTGGGTGTGTGCACATACAATGCATGTTCGAAAGACATATTTCAGATGCGTGCTACACTTATGTGGACAATCAATGATTTTTCAGCTTATGCAATGATGTATGGATGGAGTATAAAGGGAAAAATATCATGTCCTGTTTGTATGAAGAATAAAATATCCAAAAGACTGAAACATCGCTGCAGTTTCAGTTTTATGGGACATCGACGATTCTTGCCAATGGACCATCCATATAGAAATAATCGTCGAAGATTTGATAATAATATAGAGACCGATGATCCACCTCAGTGTATGTCTGGAACTGATGTGCTTAATGAATTTAAAGATTTCAGTTTTTCATTCGGGAAGGGTCAAATGAAATCTAGAAAGAGAAAGAATGTTTCCACTAAAACCTGTTACAATTAGAGGAAGAGGAGTATCTTTTTTGATTTTCCTTATTGGTCAACCAATTTGTTACGTAATTGCTTAGACGTAATGAATATTGAAAAGAATATATGCAAAATGTTGTTTTCGATTCTTCTTAATGTCAAGGGGAAGTCGAAAGATGATTTACAATCTCGACGTGACTTGGTGGATTAGGGCATCAGACCAAAGTTGCATCCTGTGCGTATTAGTGAAAATAAATGGAAACTTCCATGTGATTCTTATGTGATGACACCTACGAAAAAAACAATTTATGGAAGTATTAGAGACTATTAGAGTTCCTGATTGCTATTCAAGCAACATATCTAAATGGGTCAACAGAAGAGAGTTAAAGCTAAAATCTTTGAAGACTCATGATTATCACGTTCTTATGCATGAGTTGCTTCCAATAGCAATATGTCATATTTTGTCCAATAATATAAGGGTGACTGTTATTCGGTTGTGCCATTTTTTTAGAGATATTTGTGCTAAGAATTTGTCCAAGTATTTCTTGAAAAAAATGTTGACAGATGCCCCATTAATTTTGTGTGAGTTGGATAAAATATTTCCTCCATCATTTCTCACATGCATGCTGCATCTGATTGTCTATATTCCCACTGAAGTACTTCTCAGAGGACCTGTTTCTTTTCTTTGTATGTATCAAATGGAAAGAAATATGTACACATTAAATTCTGATGTTCGAAACAGGAATCATCCCGAAGGATTTATCATGAACGGTTACGTGGCTCAAGAATGTATGGATTTCTGCTCAATGTATTTGTATGATCTTACTACAAGAATGAAAAGAACAATGAGAAATGAAGAATAATAGTATGACCAAATTGAACCCATTTTTCCATCCCTTCCTCAAACAGGAGGAATTCCTGGATCATATACATTGAAGAAATTAATCCATGAAGAGCGGGAGATGGAACATCACACAATTTTGTTCAACTGTGATTTGTTCGATGACTATATCAAGTAACTAAATTGAATATGTAAATCATAAATATATATATCTATTAAACTATTCATATTTTTTTATCTTCATGGAACATAAAACAATAATAAATAGAAATCATCGTTCTTTATCTTTGAGAAGGAGGGAGGCTTTGTATAGTAAAGAGTTTTCTGCTTGGTTAAAATTGAAGGTAAAAATATTAGAGTTTAAAATAATTAAATCAATATTTAATTAAGTTTAATAATAATTTATATTTCAGGTATTGAGTTTTTATGCTCCGTCTCTGAGGAAATAAGAGCTTTGGATTTTGGTCCTAATACCGTGGTTCATGACTGTAAATCAATTGTTATCAATGGGAACAAATTTATTATCATTGAATGAGAAAAGAACATGAGAACACAACACGATGGTGTTATGGTCACTACCACAACATATTGTTATTCTAGTGCATTAGATAGTAGACCGCGATTTGAAAATGTGGGTTATTATGGAGTCGATGAGAAAATAATAATATTGGATTATTACTCTCATGGACGAGTCACAATGATGAAATTCCATTGGTTTGATTAGATGACGATATAGGGCAAATTTATTGATGAATGTGGATTTTGAGTAATTAATATGACTCACACTCTTGCTACCGAAGAACCATATGTGTTGGCATCACTCTAAGTGTCTCTCTTTTGTTTAAAATGGACAACATTTTAAATACATACGGAAAAATGACCAAACAGAATATGATTGTGTTGATACTTTAGAACAAAGATCTATGGGTCATATGTGATGTGTACGAGTTAACCCCACCTCAATCCAAGGTGCGGTGTGGACGACACCACTCAAAGTGTCTCTATTTTGTTTCAAAATGACATCATTTTAAGTGAAAACATCAACTGGCATACGGAAAACCGACCAAACGCATTTGGATTGTGTTGATACATTAGGAAAATGATCCATGGGTCATTTGAGACATGTATGAGTCAACCCCGTTTAAATATGAGGCACGGTTTGGCTGGTACCACTCTAACTGTGTCTATTTTTTTAAAATGGATAGGATTATAAGTGAAAAGAACAACTGGAATAAGGAAAACCAACCAAACACATTCGGATTCGGTTGATACTATATCACAATGATCCATGGGTCATATGTGATGTGTAAGATCCAACTCGGGCTCAATCTGAGTCGTGGTGTGGCCGGGATCACTCTAAGTGTCTCTCTTTTGTTTAAAATGGACAACATTTTAAGTACATACAGAAAACCAAAAAAACGCATTCAGTTTCCATTTAAAGTTTAGGATAATGATCCATGGGTCATATTTAATGTGTAATAGTCAACCTCGCCTCAATCTGAGGCGCGGTGTGTCCGACACCACTCAAAATGTCTCTCTTTTGTTTAAAATGGACTTTATTTTAAGTGAAAACAAAAACTAGCATACTTAAAACTGACCAAATGGATTCTGATTGTGTTGTTACTTTATCAAAACAATCCATGGGTCATATGTGACATGTAAGAGTCAACCCCACCTCAATCCAAGGTGCGGTGTGGCCTTAACCTTTCATAGTGTCTCTCTTTTGTTTAAAATGGACATCATTTTAAATGAAAACAATAACTGACATACGAAAAACTGACCAAACGCATTCGGAATGTGTTGATTCTTTAGGAAAATGATCTATGGGTCATATTTAATGTGTATGAGTCAACCCTAACTCAATCCGAGGCACGGTGTGGATGGGATCACTCTAAGTGTCTCTCTTTTGTTTAAAATGGAAAACATTTTAAGTACACACGGAAAAATAACCAAAGAGATTATGATTGTTTTGAAACTTTAGAAAAATGATCCATGGGTCATATGTTATGTGGAAGAATCAACCCCACCTCAATCTGAGGCATGTTGTGGCCGGAACCACTCAAAGTGTCTCTCTTTTGTTTCAAAAGGACATCATTTTATGTGAAAACATCAACTGGCATACGAAAACCGACCAAACGCATTTGGATTGTGTTGATACTTTAGGAAAATGATCCATGGGTCATTTGAGACGTGTACGAGTCAAACCTGTCTAAATCTGAGGCACAGTGTGGCCGGTACCACTCTAACAGTGTCTCTTTTGTTTAAAATGGATAGGATTATAATTGAAAAGAACAACTGGCATACGGAAAACCGACCAAACGCAATCAGATTCTATTGATACTTTATCACAAAGATACATGGGTCATATGTGATGTGTATAATCCCACCCAGGCTCAATTCGAGTCGCGGTGTGGCCGGGATCACTCTAAGTGTCTCTCTTTTGTTTAAAATGGACAACATTTTAAGTACATATGGAAAACTAACCAAACACATTCGGTTTTCGTTGAAACTTTAGGAGAATGATCCATGGGTCATATGTGACGTGTACGAGTCAACCACGCCTCAATACGAGGTGCGGAGTGTCCGACACCACTCAAAGTGTCTCTCTTTTGTTTAAAATGGACTTCATTTCAAGTGAAAACAACAACTAGCATACAGAAAACCGACCAAACAGATTCTGATTGTGTTGATACTTTAGAACAACGATACATGGGTCATATGTGACATGTACGAGTCAACCCCGCCTCAATCCGAGGTGTGGTGTGGCTGAAACCATTCATAGTGTCTCTCTTTTGTTTAAAATGGACACCATTTTAAGTGAAAACAACAATTGACATATGAAAAACTGAACAAACACTTTAGGAATGTGTTTATGCTTTAGGAAAATGATCTATGGTTAATATGTGATGTGTACGAGTCAACCCCACCTCAATATGAGGCATGGTGTGTCCAGGATAACTCTAAGTGTCTCTATTTGGTTTAAAATGGAAAACATTACATATAGAAAACAGACCAAACAGATTCTGATTGTGTTGATACTTTAGCACAATGATACATGGGTCATATGTGACATGTAAAAATCAACCCCGAATCAATATAAGGTGCGGTTTGGCCAGAACCACTCAAAGTGTCTCTCTTTTGTTTCAAAAGGACATCATTTTAATTGAAAAAATCAACTAGCATAAGGAAAACTAACCAAATGCATTCAGATTGTGTTTATACTTTAGAAAAATGATCCATGGGTCATTTGAGACATGTAAAAGTCAACCCTGTCTAAATTCAAGGCGTGATGTGGTCGGTACCACTCTAACTGTGTCTCTTGTTTAAAATGGATAGGATTATAAGTGAAAAGAACAACTGGAATTCAGAAAACTGACCAAACGCATTCAAATTCTGTTGATACTTTATCACAATGATCCATGGTCATATGTGACGTGTACGAGCCAACCTGGTCTCAATACAAGTCACGGTGTGGCCGGGATCACTCTAAGTGTCTCTCTTTTGTTTAAAATGGACAACATTTTAAGTACATATGGAAAACTAACCAAAAGCATTTAGTTTCCATTTATACTTTAGAATAATGATCCATAGGTCATATGTGATGTGTACGAGTCAACCTTGCCTCAATCCAAGGTGTGTTGTGGCCGACACCACTCAAAGTGTCTCTATTTTGTTTAAAATGGACTTCATTTTAAGTGAAAAGAAGAACTAACAAACATAAAAATGACCAAACGGATTCTGATTGTGTTGATACTTTAGCAAAATGATCCATGGGTCATATGTGACGTGTACAAGTCAACCCCGCCTCAATCCAAGGCACGGTGTGGCCGACACCATTCATAGTGTCTCTATTTTGTTTAAAATGGACATCATTTTAAGTGAAAACAACAACTGGCATAAAAAAAACTGACCAAATGCCTTCGGAATGTGTTGATGCTTTAGGAAAATGATCCATGGATCATATGTGATGTGTAAGAGTCAACCCCGCCTCAATCCGAGGCATAGTGTGGCGAGGATCACTCTAAGTGTCTCTCTTTTGTTTAAAATGGACAACATTTTAAGTACATACGAAAAACTGACCAAACGGATTCTGATTGTGTTGATACTTTAGCACAATGATCCATGGGTCATATGTGACATGTACGAATCAAACCCACCTCAATCTAAGGTGCGGTGTGGCTGACACCACTCAAAGTGTCTCTATTTTGTTTCAAAAGGACATCATTTTAAGTGAAAACATCAAACCAATGGTTCTATATGAACCGTTGGTAAAAAACCTTTCCCAATGGTTTAGAAACCATTGGGAAAGAATTAATATTGTTGGTTTTCCCAACGGTTCGAGCCAAACCATTGTAAAAAACTATCCCAACGGTTGTGCCAACCCATTGGGATAAGTTCATTTTTCTAACCTATCCCAACGATTCTGTGTAAACCGTTGGGAAAAGCTTTCCCAATGGTTCTGTGTAAACCATTGGGAAAATATTTCCCAATGGCTTACTTACCAACAGTTTGAAAAACTGTTGGTATAATATATACCAACGGTTCTGCAGGCTTTCCCAATGGTTCAAAACCGTTGGGAAATTGTCCATTTCCAGTAGTGTTTGCATTCGTACGTCCTACCATCTCCACAATGCGGTGAGATTCATTATCCATGTTAACCATTTAAAAATGATTATAAAATTTATACAATGAGTAAAAATAATAATAATGAACTTAATATCATTCTGGATATGAAGAAAATATATTGTATGCATAACAAACATGACTTACATAACAAAACAAGAATGAGAAAACGAAGCAGTTAACACTCAAAACAATGGTAATACTAAAATAATATTACCAAAATGATATAATAGGATTGCATATGATATCATAAATATGGATATGGTCCCGGTTTAATTTAATAACATGTTTTAACCATTATAAAGGAGGCTAACTCCCCCTCAACGAAAGGTAAGTAAAGGTAGGGGTTAATTTCACAATCTCTTTACTATCTGAGATTGCTTATATATAAGTATCTACTGGGACATCCTTATAATCCATGTCCATGTTTCTTAAAATGAAATTCATAATATTATAGTTTTTTTAAACTCATTTTTACCCATGTTTTACTTTTTAAAAAACGTTTTGAAAGGAATCTTTCCGTTATTTTCCAAACGAGGTACTTCATAACCATTTCAACAAATTAAGGAAAGAATGTTTTTTTAACTTATATGGTACAAATGACTATTTTCCACTGTTATGATGCCTTAAAATTTTAAATCTTTCCTTAAAATATTATAAGTTTATTTTCAAAATAAATGTTTTCATATAAATGTTCAGCTTCTAAATGATCTCAAAGTAAAAATGATATATTTCCCTCAAAGAGTTTGAATTAATCTATTAAATTATTTTAATCAATGTCAAAATCCCTTGTTGTATTTTATGCTTATTTGATGTTGAATTATTATGATACAATCTTCCATATTGTATTGAAGGGTTTATGATATATTTGAATATGTATGTGCTATGTAGTTGATCAATGGATAAGTTCCTTAGAGAAAATATTTCTTGCTTTGGGGAGTAATGAAAGGGAAAAGGTTGTCATGATAGTTTATCACCTATCAAGAGATGTGGATTAATGGTGGTCATTAATATAAAGAATGAAGGAGGATGAATAAGTATCAAATATGTAATTGAGGGAGTTAAAAACTTTTCCTAGAAAAATAATTTCCTCATGAACAGTGAGATGATATGGAAAGAAAATTTTCAAGTCTGAGGAAAAAAAATGATTAGAATATTGCAAAGTATGGGGCTAACTTCACAAGGTTGAAAAAACATGCTTCAGACTACATATATAACCCAATAAGTAATATTGATTGATTCTTTGATGGGTTAAAACCATTCCTCTAAGGGAATTGGTCTCACAATCTTTCTCATCATACAAATATATAGTCTCATGTTTTATCAAGACTGAAAAGGAATTATCTAAGTCTTATGACTTTAAAGGGAATCAAGAGAAGAAGATGGCCACTAAACACTCTAGGAAAGGAAATAAGGGGTAGACTGGAAAAAAATAATTTCCACCATATATTAATTGTGGGAAGAAACACCCTTGTACTTGCCTAAAGGGGATTATAGTTTGTTACAAGTGTGGATAAAAAGTTTACCAAGATCGTAATTTCAAGGGGAATAAAGAAGCTGTCAATGTTCAATGATATAATTATAAAGAAATGGAACATTATGTAAATGATTGTACCAACAAGTAAACTTTCCTCAGAAAAGGTCAAGGGAGAAATTCCAAGCTTTTGTGATCAGAACAGCTAAGGTTGAAACTCCTAACGACATTGTGGAAGGTACAATAATCATCTCCTCAAATTTAGGAAAAGATTTATTTGATTCTGGATCCTCAAATTTCTTTATATCTTCCCAAATTTCTTTAAAAATTAGATATTTCTAATTCACTTTAATAAAGGAGTTTTCAGTCAAAACCTCTTAGGGAAGTCTCATTACAACAAATATATGTTAGGAAGTTCTCATTATGGAATATAAATGTGAATTATCTACTAACTTTATTATCATACCTATGGTCGGATTTGATATAATCCTCAGTATGGATTCGCTATAAAAATATGATGCGAAAATTTATTGCAATAATAAGTAAGTTATGATTGTGAGGATGATATAGAATCCATTATCTTTAAAGCAGAAACTTCATCACCAAATTTTTATTTAGATCCACCCCCAATAACTCTTATGAATGAAATTCTTGGGGAGGAAGATAAAAAATCATCCATGGGTGTAGAAAGAAATATTCTAATTGAGGATGTGCCTATTGTACAAGAATACATTGATGTATTTCCAGATGATTTACCTGGACATCCTATAGAGTGTAAAGTTTAGTTTTTTATTTATTTAATCCCTGATGTAAGACCAATATCAAAGACTCCCTATAGAATGGCCACTATGGAATTAGTAGAGAAAAAAAAAACAACTAAAGGAGTTGAGTAATAGAGGATTTATTATCCCTAGTGTTTCTCCATGGGGATCTATTTGTTCTTTTTGTTAAGAGGAAATATAGATTAATGAGGATATGCATTGACTATATAGAAATAAATGCTATTATAATAAAGAACAAGTATCCCCTTCCTAACATCGATGAATTATTCAATCAACTTTATGGAGCACAATATTTTTCAAAAATTGACCATCGTTCTGGATATCATCAATTGTGTGTAAAAAAGGAAGATATTCCAAAGACAACATTCTGAATGAGGTGTGGTCATTAATTTATTTTGATAATTCCATTTGGATTGACTAATGCACCCTTTGTTTTCATGAATCTAATGAATAGAGTGTTCAAGGAATATATTGATGATTTTTTAGCATTTATTGATGATATCTTGGTATACTACAAAAGATACAAATACCATGAGAACCACTTGAAGATTGTTCTAAATACTCTTAGAAGAAATGAACTATATGAGAAGTTTAGCAAGTTTGAATTTTGGCTTCAAGAAATTTATTTTCTTGGCTATATTTTCTCCAAATATAGAATCTCTATTGATCCTATAAAAACAAAAGCAATCTAAGAATGGATTGCACCGATGAGTATAACTGAGGTACACATTTTTATTGGTTTAGTAGGTTACTATCAGCATTTTATCTAGAATGTTTCTTGATTAAAAAACCCATTAGCCAAGATCACACACAAAGGGGTTAAATTCATTTAAAAAAAGAACGTGAATAATATTTTAAAGAATTGAAGAGAATATTAGTCAATAATACTATATTGACTCTACCATCTGGTAATTATGGGTTTATGATTTATAGTGATACATCATGGAAAGGAATCAGTTATGTCCTTATGCAGAATGATAGGGTTATTGATTATCCATCAAGGAAATTAAAAATTCCTGAAAAAAACTACCCAAATCATGATACGGAGTTATCAAAAACAATATTTACTTCGAATATATGGAGAAAATATCTCTATAGTGAAAGGTGTGAGATATATACTGATTATAAGAGTTTGAAATATATTTCCTCATATAAATAACTCAGCATGAGACAAAGGAGATGACTTGATCTACTCAAGGATTATGATTACACAATACACTGCCACCCATGGAAGAAAAATAAGATGGAAGATGATTTGAGTAGAAAAGACCATGGAGTTCTAAAAAACATGAGAGTTAAAAGTGATCCAAGGTTTATGGATCTAGTAAAGATGGATATGGGAATTATCATGGAAGGTGAAACATCACTACTTTTTCCAATGGTTTCCAAAACTTATTTACTAAAAAGGATAAAAATTTCTCAGTCAAATGATGAGGAGTTTAAAAAGAAAATTAAAGCTATGAATGATGACAGACTGATTGACTTAATATTTGAAGATGGTATTTTGAAATTTGGGAAGAGGTTTTTTGTTCCTACTATACCTAAGCTAAAAAGAAAATTATTGGATGATGGTCATAGCTCTAATTTCTCTATACACCCTGGTGGAACTAAGATGTATAGAGATTTGAAGGAACATTTTTGGTGGGACAATATAAAGAGGGATATTGCTAATTATGTGTCGAGATATTTGGTTTGTCAATAGGCGAAGGCTGGAAGACAATATCCTAGTGGTGTCATGAAACCTCTTCCTATACCTATGTGGAAATGGGATGATATTAAAATGGACTTTGTCATGGGGCTTCTAAAGACTCCCAGAAGAAATGATGTGCTACGGGTTATTGTTGATCATCTTAACAAATCAACACATTTTCTTACTATAAGAGAAGATTTACCACTTGAACATTTAGCAAAACTATATATTAATTATGTTTTAAGACTTTATGGTGTTCCCCTATCAATTGTTTCTGACTGTGATCCCCATTTTATATCACAATTATGGAAAAGTCTTCAGAAGGCCCTAGATACTGAGCTTCAATTGAGCACTGTCTACCACCCTCAGACTAATGAACAATCAGAAAGGACTATTCAAACATTAGAATACATGTTGAAATCTTTATCTCTTGACTTTCAACGTATGTGGGATTAGTATTTACCTCTGGTAGAATTTTCCAATAAAAATAGCTTTCATTCAAGTATACAGATGGAACCATATAAAGCTTTATATAGAAAGAGATTTCATACACCAACTTATTGTGATGATGTTGGTGAAAGAAAACTTGTAGGCCTAGAACTTATTTTGGAAACAAAAAAAAGGTAAAAACTATTCAGAACCATATCAAAATAGCTCAAAGTACGCAAAAAGAGCTATGCTGATAACCAAAGGAAGGATTTAGAATTTCAAGTGGGATATCATGTTTTCATGAAGGGATCTCCATGTAAGGGGATTATAAGATTTGGTAATAAGGTTAAATTGAGTCACCAGTACATCGGACCTTTTGTGATTCTTGAAGGAATTGGAGCTGTAGCTTACCATTTGGCAGTGCTGCCAAGTCTCTCCAAAGTTCATGATCTGTTCCACATATCAATGTTAAGGAAATGCATACCAGAACCATCGTATGTACTCACCTAGGAAGAAATAGAACTTTAAACCGATCTGTATTATTATGAAGAGCCTATCAAGATTCTTAATACCAGAGAACAAGTTTTGAGAAATCAGATAACTCGTCTGGTAAAGGTTCTTTGGAGAAACTATTAAATGGAAGAGGCAACATGGGGACCTGGAGAACTTATGATGAAGAACCACCTGAGTCTTTTTATGAAGTGATATTATAGAAATTTTAAAGACAAAATTATTTTAAGGAGGTAAGCGTGTGACACTCCAGGCTTCCACGATATTCTTCCTTTTAAATAATTCAATATCTTGCACTATACGTAATTCGAGCGCACCATGACCTTTCAAACTGGTCATTTAAAAAGCGGTTATTAAGAGGATTAACAAAATTATGAAATTTATAAATTTTATTTTTAAAAATAGACTTCATTTTTGAATTCATAATATCAAAATTATCTTAGGGTGAAATTTTGGTAATTTTTTGAAAAGTTTCAATATTTGATGAATAGTGAAAAATATTGCATTGTTGTTAAAAACTGACTATTTAATTTAAATAATTATTTTACATTAAATTGATTTTAAAGTAAAAATAGATAAATAATACAAATATTAATCCAATATATTTCATTGGAATCATTTTATAATATAATTAGATATAAAAATTTATGAAACTTTTGAACGTCCCTTTTACTCGCCTTCTACCCACATCTACAGGATTTGCATTAAACGTAATTTTAATTATTTTATGAATTGAATTTAGAAAAATGAACATACATTATTTTAGTCAGTATGAAAAATATGGTCCAATAAGTTCAAAATATTTTTTGTGAATAATAATTTTTGAATTTTATTTACCACAGTTAAAGGTAAATAAGGTAATTAAAGATAAAAATAATATTATAATAATATAAAATTACCCTAACACATGTCCTAATATAAATGGATAAGTATATTTCGACTAAAATCAAACTTAGGTTAAAAATATGATTCTTTTAAGCCAATTATGTTAGATTAATACATTTATTATATTTCATTTAAAGAATAGTTAAAAATGTCATATTTAAATTTTATTAAATATATCATTTTTAATATGAGTATATATATGTGATATGGCCAAATATAAATAGTATTTAGAAATATGAAATGATTATCTATATAAAGGTAATTTATTTATAATTTTTTGGAAATAAATAATTAAATTAAATGGCGACACAATAATGATGCAATAATTGAATTATTAAAGAAAGAATAATTTAAATGATATTAAAGATATTAAAATAATTATAATTTGACTTAATTAATGACATCCACGAATTTTATGTAAAAAATAGTCATTTTAGTGACATATTATAAGTATTTTTTTGAAGTTATCATGTTGGTTTGATATTTTTAAAAATGAAAATTTTGAATAGTATCAAAATTGACATAAATAAAACTTTAAAATAAATAATATTTAATTAAATGTTATAAAATTCATAACAATATCATGTTTGTCCAAATAACTGTGATAGTGTTAAATATGTCATATATTATCTAATTGGGGTTCTTTTGGAATTTTACAATAACTATATTAACCCCATAGTGTAAAAATACAAGAAGATAATGTAAGAGTTAGATTGTTTAACTAAGGGTTAATCCCAAAAGATAAGGATAATTTTGTAACCTAAACTTGTATAAAAATAATTTTCTAATAGTATTTATACCTATACTAATATTATACTTGAAACAAATCACTTTGGAGCGATTTTAAATAGAAAACCATTTTATAATAAATTAATATTTTAAGACCTTCCAAAAGTGCCCCTCACCTCTCTGATAAAAGGGAACTTCTCCTTCTCTTTAACTAACACCTCCAAAGCACTTTGGTTCAGGAAAAACATGCCCAATTATTCTACCAACTTTCCTCACTTCATCCTAGATGCCACAATTTAGATATAAATCCAACTTAAAGAGTCTTTTTTTGAAAACCAAAGGGAGACACCTGAAAAAGAGGTAATTGTTTTATCACCTCTTTCAATTTTATTTTATTCTTCTACTTCATCTTTCTATTTTGTTTCCATATCAAAATAACAACTAAAGTATCACACACATACTTAGATGCTATTATAGTCATGGTAAAACCATATTCTTTATTTTATCCATAATATGAATAATAAAATCACCATGTGTGTGTACGTATGACATACCGTCTCCACGATGTGGTGTAATTTGTTATTCAAAACTAATTTATTTGGATGAGTACAATGATGAGTATAATTGATATAAATAATGAATATAACATTATAAAATTTATATGATGAGTAAAAATAATAATTATGAACTAAATATCATTTTGGATATGAAGAAAATATTTTGTATGCATAACAAACATGACTTACATGACAAAACAGAAATGGGAAAACGAAGCAGTTAACACCTGAAACAATAGTAATACTGAAATAATATTACCAAAATGATATAATAGGATTATATATGAAATCGTAAATATGTATACTGTATCAGTTTAATTTAATAACATGTTTTAACCATTATACAGGAGGCTAACTCACCCTCAACGAAAGGTAAGTAAAGGTAAGGGTTAATTTCACAATCTCTTTATTATATGAGATTGCTTATATGTAAGTATCTGCTGGGAAATCCTTATAATCCATGTCCATGTTTCTTAAAATGAAATTCAAAATATTATAGTCAATTTTTTAAACTCATTTTTACCCATGTTTTAATTTTTTAAAAACATTTTGAAAGGAATCTTTCCATCATTTTCCAAACGAGGTACTTTATAACCTTTTCAAAAAATTAGGGAAAGCATGTTTTTTAACTTATACAGAAAAAAAGACTATTTTATGCTGTTGTGACACCTTAAAATTTTGAATCTTTCCTTACAAGATTATAAGTTTATTTTCAAAAGAAATTTTTTTATATAAATTTTCAGCTTCTAAATGTTTTCGAAGTAAAAAAGGGATATTTCCCTCAAAGAGTTTGAATGAATTTATTAAATTATTTTAATATATGTCAACATCCTTTGTTGGATTTTATTCTTTTTTGAGGTTGACTTATTATGATACAATCTTCTATATTGTATTAAAGGGTTTATGATATATTTGAATGTGTATGTTCTATGTAGCTGAGAAATGGATAAGTTCCTTAGAGAAAATATTTCTTTCTTTGGGGAGTAACAAAAGGGAAAAGGTTGTAATGATAGGTTATAACCTATCAGGAGATGCAGATCAATGGTGGTCATTAATATAAATAATGAAGGAGGATGAATAAGTATCAAATATGTAATGGAGGGAGTTTAAAAAAAAATTCCTAGAAAAATAATTTCCTCGTGAACAACGAGATGATATGGAAAGACAATTTTCGAGTCTGAGGCAAAAAAAGGACGAGAATGTTGCAATGTATGGGGATAACTTCACAAGGTTAGAAAAACATGATTCAGACTACATATATAACACAACAAGTAATAGTGATTGATTCTTTGATGGGTTAAAACCATTCCTCTAAGGAAATTGGTCTCACAATCTTTCTCATCATACGAATGTATAGTCTCATGTGATATCAAGACGGAAAAGGAATTATATAAGTCTTATGACTTTAAAGGGAATTAAGAGAAGAAGAGGCCACTAAACAATCTAGGAAAATAAATAAGGAGAAGAATGGAAAAATGACTTTCCACCATGTATTAATTATGGGAATAAACACCCTGGTACTTGACTAAAGGGGACGAGAGTTTGTTACAAGTGTGGATAAAAAGTCCCCCAAGATCATAATTGCAAGGGGAATAAAAAAGCTATCAATGTTAAATGCTATAATTATAAATAAATGGTACATTATGTAAATAATTTTACCACTAATTAAACTTTCCTCAGAAAGGGTCAAGGGATAAATGATAAGCTTTTGTGATCACAAATGCTGAGGTTTAAACTCCTAACGACATTGTGGAAGGTACAATAATCATCTACTCAAATTTAGGAAATGATTTATTTGATTATGGATCCTCAAATTCCTTTATATCTTCCCAAATTTCTTTAAAAATTATATATTTTCAATTCACTTTTACAAAGTAGTTGTTAGTCAAAACCCCTAAGGGAAGTCTCATTACAACAAAGATATGTTAGGAAGTTCCCATTATGGAATATAAATGTGAATTATCTTTTAACTTTATCATCATAACTATGGTATAATTTGATATAATCCTCAGTATGGATTGGCTATAAAAATATGATGTGAAAATTTATTGCAATAATAAGGAAGTTACGATTTGTGATGATGATGTAGAATCCATTATCTTTAAAGCAGAAACTTCATCACCAAATTCTTATTTATATCCACCCCCAATAGCTCTTCTGAATGAAATTCTCGGGGAGAGAGATAAAAAATCATCCATGGGTTTATAAAGAAATATTCTAATTGAGGATGTGCCTATTGTATAAGAATACATTTATGTATTTCGAGAGGATTTTCCTAGAAATCCTCTAGAGCATGAAGTATAGTTTTTTTATTGATTTAATTCTTGATGAAAGACTAATATCAAAGACTCCCTATAGAATGACCACTATGGAATTAGTAGAGGAAAAAAAACAACTAGAGGAGTTGAGTAATATGGGATTTATTCTCCCTAGTGTTTTTGCATGGGGATCTCTAGTTATTTTTGTTAAGAAGAAAATGGATCAATGAGGATATGAATTGAATATAGAGAAATAAATGCTATTATAATAAAGAAAAATTATCCCCTTCCTCACATCGATGAATTATTCAATAAAATTTATGAAGATCAATATTTTTCAAAATTTGACCATCATTCTGGATATCATCAATTGTGTGTAAGAAGGAATATATTCCAAAGAAAACATTCTGAATGAGGTGTGGTCATTACCAATTTTTGATAATTTCATATGGATTGACTAATGCACCCTTTGTTTTCATGAATCTAATGAATAGAGTGTTCAAGGAATATATTTATGATTTTTTGTAGCATTTATTGATGATATCTTGGTATACTCCAAAAGATACGAAGACCATGATAACCACTTGAAGATTATTATAAATACTCTTAGAAGAAATGAACTATATGAGAAGTTTATCAAGTGTGAATTTTGGCTTCATGAAATTTATTTTCTTGGATATATTGTCTCCAGAGATAAAGGGGTATATAATCATTCAAACATAAGTAGGAAATTATGTGGGAGGTGAAAAAAAATACCCAAATTTTTTTAATTTAAATTAAAGGGTATAAAAACAAAAATAAACTTGGAAAAAAATGATAAAGGAAGAAATCACTTACTTGGAAGTGTGATCCCAAATGCTTGAGAGAGGATTGAGAGAGGATTCGTGGGAGCTTGGGGCACCTTTTGAGGATTATATAGGGAGGAGGGAAGGGGTTGGTCGATATATGAAGGTTTTGAGTGAAGAGGAATGGGAGGTTGAGTGGGTTTATATAGGAAATGATAGGGAATTCTTTATTATTTCGGTTTTGAATACTACACATTAAAATAATGAAAACCACAAACCAACCCATGGTTTTCAGCCATGTTTTTTCCAAATGAGAGTGTAAATTTTTTATAAGTTCAATGGACTAACTTATTAAAATATTAGGCTTTATTATGTGAAGGTAAGTCACACTCTCAAGGAAATCATTTTAAAAAGTTAAAATGTTTTATAAGTCTTGGAGGGTCCACTAAGGCTTTGTAAAATAAATAAAACAAACCTAAAATCACATTATTTGTAACACCTTGACATTAGTTACCTAGTGTCGGTGCATTATTTTAATACATTTTCATGATTACAAGGAATCAATTCCCAAAGGACTGACCAGTTTAGCATTCTTAGAAAATATATTACATACATGAACGTTACATTACACCATAGAAAATAAAACACAACATAAATGATCATTTGATAATTCCATTAATCCCCCAGATTAACCTTACCTATCAATCATAATACACTTCTTGGAATCCTAGGAAAATGAAACATAAGAAAGGGGTGAGCTCAAACGCTCAGTAAGGGTAAGCAATACAATGAAAGATAACATAAACATTAGGCATGCTGAATAATTCAAAACACATGCCTTTACAAATAATAAAAATGAACACTTTGGGGTAGAAATATGAGATGAGTAAATAATGCCATAATAAAACATAGTCATGGGTATTATACTAGTCGAATAACCACATGAACCATCATTATTATTTTCATAATGAGGGAATGTATAATGTCGAACATTATGAAACATTTTGTCAAGGCCTCAGCCAAGACGTCTAAAAATGATTAAGGCCTCAACCCAAACCATATATCAAATTGGGAAAGGCCTTGGAAAATTTCACATATAATTGTCTCATGAGACCTACCGATGTATCGAGGAGCTAGCGGGATCCACCCTTCACTTACTAAGTTCGATACATTCCTCATATGAAATGTTTGAAACATAAAATAAACATTCGTATTAAAACTAGCATACTAAATGTCAATACTTTAACCCTAAACCATGAATGGTATTAAAACAACACACCAACAGTCAAATATATCACAAAAACTTCAATACAATATGGAAGATTCGTATTATAATAAATCAACTTCAAACAAGTTTAAAATAGATCAAAGTATGTTGACATAGATGAAAATGATTTGTAAAACTCTTTGACAGAAATATCCTTTTTTCATGAAAACATTAAAAAGTCCCACAATTTAGAAAGGAATACATTTAAAGATATTTTTGAATCAAAGTCTCGCATACCATTTTGAAAATTTTTAAAGTAATTAACATTTTAAAAAATTCATGTCCTTATAAATATATCCTTAGAACCATTTTGAAAACATGGACATTAATGAGAAAGGCTTAGAAGATTAAATCTTTAAAACATTTAAAATGATGTTTTAGTAAAAGAGTCCCTTAAAAAATAATACCTTTGAAATCTATTTTATGAAACATGGACATGGATAATAAATATGTCCCAGTAGATACCCATGTAAAAACAACCTCTAATAATAAAGAGATTATGAAATTAACCCTTACCATGTACTTTTCCTTAGTCTGTGGTATGTTAAACTTCTTGTATAATAGTTAAAACATTGTTATTAAATTATAAAAAAACCATATACATAAATATGATATCATATGTGATCCTCTAATATTTCTTTGTTAATAATGTATCAGTAGTATCAACGTTTTAGGTGTTAACTGATTCATTTTCCTTTATATGCTTGGTTACGTAAGCCATGTTTGTTATGGATAGGATGTATTTGATTCATATATAGAATGATATTATGTTCATAAAAATTATTTTTAATCATAAAATAAAAATTATTCTTGAATGATTACGATGGGGAAATGAATCTCATCGCGTTTATGGAGACGGTAATCTGTACGTACGCACGAGCGACAATATCATTATATTGATGGTGAAATCGTATGTAATTGGATGGTATATCATATATACAGAATCATAAAAATTTTATATTTATTATTTACATCAGTTATACTCATTATTATATCCATCCAAATAATGAAGTGTTTTAATAACAAACTACACCACAACGTGGAGACGGTAATCCATACACATGCACGTATGATGACTTTGTCATTTGTATGATGGATATAATAACGAATATGGTTGTAACATATTTATAATAACATAAAAGTATGTAGAAGGTACTGGATTTATTATTTTGGTATGGAAAGAACCAAGAAAGAATAAGTGGAAGAAGAAAAGAACTTGAAAGAGGGTAGTGAAATTATTACCTCTACTTCGGGTGTTTCCTTTTGAGTTGATCAAAAGGGATCCTTAGGATGGATTTATGATAAAAGTAAGGCCTCTAGGCTGAAGGTAGGAAATTTGGGAGGATATTTGGGTAGGTTTTGGCTGAGGAAAATGGCTTTGGAGATGTGAAATTAAGAGAAGGGGAAGTGCCCTTTTATAAGAGAGGTGAGGGTTACTTTAGGAAAAGTTTGAAATATTATTTTATAATAAAATCATTTTCGGTTTCTAATGACTCAAAAATGATTTATTTATAGTATAAGGTGGGGATTGGTCGAAAAAATCTCAACCAATAGGTTTTAGATAGGTTTAGGTCACCATATTAACCTTATCTTTTAGATTTAACTGTTAGTTAAATTGTTTGACATTTACAATGTCTCTTTGTATTTTTATATTATATGGTTAATAAACTTACAATAAAATTCTAAGAGAACCCCAAGTGGTTAATTAATGATACACCTACCTTTATATAAGTCTATTGGTCGAACCATATATTTTTAGAAATATTATATCAATTAATAATATAATATTTTTTTTTTAAAACTCTTTTATGTCAATTTTGACACTATTTGGTATTTTGTTTTTTTTAAAGTCATAAGAACATGATTACTTAGAAAGAAATTCATTTAATCAACACTAACATGTCATATTCACCTATAAAATTCATGGATGACATCAAAACTTTCAAATTATATATATTTTAATATTTATAATATCATTTATTTGATTGTTTCATTAATAAGGAAAATATTGTATCATTATCGTGTCATATATAAATATATTTATTTTATGTCTAAAAATTATAAATAAAATACCATTTTATAGGAAATATTTTTATATTTCTAATGAATATTTATAGTCAAATTTATATTGCGTGTAACCATATATTAAAAATAGTTTAATTATTAAACTTTGAATTTAACTCTTTTAACTATTCTATAAATAAAATAACAATAAATGTCATAATCTAATCCAAGTGGACCAAAGGGGATCATATTTTATTACTAAGGTTGTTTTTGGTAGAATTACACTTATCAAATATAATTAAGACATGTTTTAGGGTAATTATAATATCATTTTTACCCTTGATTACCCTATTTACTTTTAATTGTGGCAAATAAAAGTCCAAAGTTACTATTTACCAAAAACTATTTTCATCTTATTGAATCACATTTTACTTACTGATTTCAATTTTTTTGCTCAGATATTTAAAATTCAACACACAAAAGTGGTAAAATTAAGTTTTATGTAAATTTGCTAACGTTCCTAGAATGTGGGTAAAAGAGGTTAAAAAGTTCAATAAAATTTTATACATATAATTTTATTACAAAATGACTCCAATTAATTACATTGAACTTATATAGGTATTATATATCAATTTTTACTTTAAATAAATATAAATAAAATAAATAATTATTTAAATAAAAAATCGATTTTAAATAATAAAGTAGTGTTTTCCACTATTCATCAACAATTAAAAGTTTTATGAAAAATACTAAATTTTACCCTAAGATAATTTTGATATTCCAAATTGGAAAATTAAGTCTATTTTACCAAATTCAAAACACATAAGTGTAATTTATTAATTTAAAATTAATTCCCTTTGTCAAAACCAAAAAGCAGGTTTTTAAAAAGTAAAAACTATTAAAAGATTGACATGTGTTTATGTGAATTTTAAATGTGAAATTACTTATAATGACATAAATTGTATTAAATGATAAAAATATAATCTAATTATACTTCAAAACAATTCAAATTCATAATTTAACACTTTTGATTAAAAAAGTTGTTTTCAATTAAAACATAGTATTTTTTACTATTCACCAAAATATGAAAGCTATCAGAATAATACCAAAAATTTATCCAAACTAAATTTTTATGTCCCACTTATAAAGAATAATTTAATTTCATTACATTAAATATATAAAAGGTTCAAATATTGGTTTTAAAATGGGTTGTCCATTAAAAGGCGGTAAAATTGCATTTTTGAAAAATACTTCTTTTATCTGAAAAATGAATTTGTTCTTATATTATTTCTAAAAAACACATAATATGGATGTTAAAATTATATAGAGTATATAAAATTCAAAATTAAGTTAATAATATTCATTACCACGTTTTGAATGGCTAGTTTGGTAAGATGTGGTGCACTCGAACTCGGTGTTGCATGTAACGTAAGCAATTGAATTACTTTAATGAGATAAATACTATAAAATCTTAGGAAGTTACATTATTTTAATGGTAAATAATATATTATCCAATAATCCCATTTATAGTATTTTATTACATCATTATTGGGTCATTATGATTTCATAAAACACATTATTTATTTAAACGATATTTATTTTTTACCCAAAAATTCGACTGTCTCAGAAAATCATGAAAAATTCACTGTTGGATAATTTCAACGTCCTGATTCCAAAAATAATATTAATTTTCTCTAAATAATTTTCTAAATATTTGAAATTTTACTTTTAAAATAAAAACTGACATTTATAAAAAATTCATGGGTTTTGACAAAAACAGCTTTCAAACCTTAATAAAAATTTCAATTATATTCATAAAAATTATACAATCATTTATATTTAATAAAAATTAATTTAGTAATAATATTTTATTAAAATAAAATTTAATTTAAAAATCCATTAATTCGACAAAATAAATTTCTTAATTGAATATTAACTAAAAATACTATTCGTGCTTTAAAAACTATTTACAAAGTAATAATAATAAAATGAATGTATATTATTTATTATATACAAAAATACTGCACATAATCATAGTTCTATGGTCTTGTTACATAACCCCTTATAACAACCACATAAGACCTAAGGGTAAGGTGTGCTATGGTGACATACTCTTAGGGAGGCTCAGATAACATTGCTCGGGTGGTAATCTCTATTAACTTCCACTTCTTTCGTAGGTGGTTCCATTCAAGCTTAACATGTTGATGCTCGGATTGGGCTTGGTTAAGAGAAAATCCCAGTGACACCAACTCCTTTTTGAGCTCCAATAAATGGGCTTCATATGGAGCAATTATACTGGATGAGGCCATCACTTCATTTGTCTGAGTAAATTGGATTTGTTAAAGCCCTATATCTATAATAATCATGTGATCACTATTAAAAAACTATATTAGAAATGGTAAAAATTATTAATGTTATTTTAAAATCCAAAAACATAAAACCAAGGAAGTGTATATGTTTTATATAACCATTTTACATAATAATACATTTAATTATATCAAGAGGACTTTTCATTAATAAAAGTTTGGGTCGTTATAGTAATGGTCTTGCGACAAGGCCTTGATGTTATGGTTATGATGTCCATCATTATGCATTTCTTCATTATGATATTAGTTATTGATACTGCATGTGATTATTCGACTAGTAGAATATCTATATGAATGTTTAAATGGAATTATTTGATTTATTATTTCCATATTTTGTTGAATATTATGTTTAAAAGGCCTATGTTTTAGTTTTATAACCTATTTGAAAAGTTTATGCTTATTTATGATAGCTTCCTCTATGTTGTTTATCCTTAATGACCATTTTATATCACCCCTATCTATGTTTCATTTTACCTTAATATGCAAAGAAGTATATTATAACTGACCTGCATGGATAGTCTAAGGGACATGTGTGTGATTAAAGGATACACTATGCAATTTTTCATTTCATGATGTAATTTAAAACTTAAGTTTATATCTATTTTTTTTCAAGGCTACTAAACCGATCAGTCCTCCAGGATTTGATTTTATTATGATAATTCCAATTTAATAAAATAATGCACCGACTCCAGGAAACTAGGTTTGGGGCATTACATAATTTTCTAGTTGTGATATTCTATATTTTGTAATTAATAGGAATGTGTATAGTCATATTTCTACAAGAAAACCAATACAAGAAATTTGGAAAATACTATATGTAACTCATCTTGGTTTGGATAAGTTGATAAATTATAAATTAGGCATACTAAGGGTGGAGTATCAATAATTATATATTGGTAAAGAAGAGATAGTTAGTCAAATGTTTTATTGATTTACAAGTAGTGTAAATGGAATGCATGATTTGGTAGAAAGATTAAATAATTATATTCTAGTTGAAATAGTTTAAAGAGAATAACCAAATAAATGATATGATAGAAAGGTAAATATTGAAAAAACTAAAAATTTTAATGAATATACTTAAGATGATATTATTGGTTCTTTATAGAAATATGAATTATAATTGAAAATATTGTTCAAGAGGAGAATTTAAAAAGGAAAGGTATTATTTTTGAAATTAAAGTTCATGTTTCCACCCACTATTCTGATTCTAAATTACGAAGTAGGGAATAAGAGAAAGTTTTAAAATTTTCCCAAGGGAGAAGAAAGAAAGGCTTCTATAGATGAGGAAAAATGAATCATATAAGGGATAAAGAAATAAAAAAGGCTAATGATGATAATGAAGTTATCTGTTATGAATGAAAATAACGAGGGAACATCATGCCAAAATTCCCACGACTTAATAATGATAAGAAAAAGAGAGAGAAATAAAAAAATGAAAGGAAAAAATGGAAACTGGTTAGAGTTACACTTCATATTTAGACTCAAGTGATGAATATATTGCAAGAAAAGAATCAAGAAACCTATGGTTAATTGAATCATCAAAATGAGTAAGTCAATCTGATTGATCTTCCTGTTCTAAATTTTATTCTAATTCCTCTAAAGATGTGTTGTTTAAAAAAATTTATAGAATGAATCATAAAGTTTACAAGATTACTATATTATTCAAAAATCTAAAAAACAAACATGTGGGGATTCTTAATGAAAATAAAAAATAAAAAATACCCCTTCAAGATCAAATGATAAATTATGTGGTGATTTGGAAAGTGTTCAACATGAAAATATTAGACTTAAATATAATTAGTCTAAATATGAAGAATCTCAAAAAAAATAAATTTGATTCTCTTTTAAAGGAAAATGATAAACTTAGAACTGAAATTGGAAGTTTGAAGGCAGGTAAATACAATTTTATTCAAGGAGTGCATGGTTTTGATAAAATTATGAGTTTGAATAAAGTAAGAAAACTGGTCTTGGATATGATAATATTTTACAAAAGGAGTATAAAACCTTATTTGTTAAATGTTAAAGTGGAAATGTTTCAAATGTCATATTATTTAGATATAAAATGAATAATCATTATGTAAATGAATGTTCATTAAGGTTTACATAGTATCTTGGTCATAACAAGGTTTTTATCTCAAAGTTATTGCCTTAATGATTGTCTACAAACACTTGCTTAAAATCAATTTTTTTTACATTAATTATTTTTCTAATCCAATTGGGCCTAAATTTATATGGGTACCAAAGAATTATTAAATAATTTTATGCAGTAAAAGTTTCCTGGGAGCATACAAAATAATTCATGGTACATGGATACTGGATGTTCATGACATATGAATAGTGATATTTCTAAATTTCTATCATTTAGTAAGTGTAAGGGTGGTAGTATTACTTTTAGTGATAACTCAAAGGAAAAAGTAAAAGGTTTTGAAGAAGTTAGAATTTCAAATACAGTTTTTATCTCAAAAATTTGGTTGGTGAAGATTTAAAATATAATTTAATAATCATATCACAAATTTATGATGATAATAAGATTATGAAATTTTATAATTAAATTTTTTTTGTTTTCAAAAAAGAATTAGTCTTATTTTATGAAAAATAAAGGAAAATATTTCTTCAATTAATTTTGTTGTGTTGAATGAATATAATATAAAACATTTAAATGTTGTATAATCAGAAATTGATTTATGGTATAGATGATAATTCTATACAAATTTCATCTTATTATAAAGGATTTCCAAAAATCAAAAGGTGTTCAGTTTCCTGAAATTGAAATTAGAAAACACCTATGTATGTGATTCGTTCTTAAGAGGTAAGCATTGTAAAGAGTATTTCAAGTCTACCCAATAGGTAAAAACATCCAAACGATTTCATCATTTACATTTGGATATTTTTTGAAACCATGGAAACTATTAGTCTTGGAGGAAAAAATATGAATTTTTTATTATTGATGAATATATTCAATTTACATGGACTTATTTTCTTGCACATAAATCAGATAATTTGTCTAAATTTATTTCATATTGTAAATTAATTCAAAATGAAAAAGGCTATCTAATTTTATAAATTAAAAGTGATATATGAGGTGAGTTTTTATATATAGAATTTTCTAATTTCTCTAAATACAATGGTTATAGTAATAATTTTCAGCCCCTAAGACTCCACAAAAAAATGGTATGATAGAAAGAAAACAATAAAACTTTACGATAAATGGCTGGGAAAATTTTAAATAAGTATTATTTTCCAAAATATTTATGGGTGTTAGATATTAAATAAGATATTATGTTTCTAATATAATATTAAATATAATATTCTTAAAATAAACACCTTATGAAATCTAGAAGGGATAAAATCCTAGATTTGGTTATTTTAGAGTATTTGGATGAAAAGTATACATTCTTAATATCAAGGATTCACTAGAAAAATATGATTCAAAATTAGAGGATGATATTTTTATAGGGTATTCTAATTCAATTAAGGCATAAAGATATAATAAAAAAATAACATTAATAGTTGACGAATTTATTCATGTTAAATTTTATGAGAATCATTTAAAGGAAAGAAAATGTAATTTAGAAAAGGTTGATTATGAGTTTATAGATTTAAACTTTAGTGAACATGAAAAATTATATTTGGATTCATCTACCGGGGGAAAGAGCCTCTATAATAATTAAACTTTGAAAATCCATAAATATCATCTGGTAGAAAGAGTAATCATTGATATAACTACTAGTGTTAAAACCAATAATTCGTTAAGAGATGTTTGGGTTTATCAAGATTTTATTTCTATTTTTTATTTAAAATATTGATGAAGATTTATCTAATTCAAAATTGATTATGGAAATGCATGAATAATTAAACCAGTTTGAAAAGAATAATGTTTGTACCTTAGTTGAATTTTAGAAATAAATTAGATGATTCTAGACAAATAATTAGAAACAAAGCTACGTTATTGGCTCAAGGTTACAATTAAGAATAAGGAATTGGATTTGAAGAATCATTTACCCTTATTTATTAATTAGAATCTATAAGAAATCTTTTGGCATATTCAAATCATTATGGAATTAAACTTTTATAAATGGATGTTAAAAGTAAATTTTTGAATGGATGTATTTCAGAAAATTTCTTTGTAAAATATCCCCTAGTTTTAAGAATGAATATAAACATAACCATGTTTTGAATATTTCAAATGATATTTATGGTTCAAAAGAATCTCCTTGAGATTGGTATGTGAGGTTATTATTATTTCTTTTTAATAGTGGTTTTGTAAAGAAAAAAGTTGATCCAACTTTTTTTAAAAGGGATCCAAAGATAGTTTAATTATCTAAATATAAATTGTTGATGTTATATTTGGATCCTCAAGTTATTTACTTTGTAATTAATTTTTAAATCTAATGCTTTAAGAGTTTTACATGAGGCTTATAGGTGAAATTAAATTCTTTTTTGGTATGATAATAGTTTAAAGAAAAATGATATCTTTATTAATAAATCAAAATATTCTAAATAATTGGTAAAAATGTTTGGCCTTAAATGTTTAAAACCCTCAGATATTCCAATTTGTAATTCCAATAATCTTAACTATGATGATCCTAGAAAACCTATTGATATTAATATGTTTAAATCTATGATTATAAGATTAATTTATTTGAAAACATCTAGACCAGATTTAATGTTTTCGGTGTGTATATATACTAGATTCCAGTATAATCCTAAATAAAGTCATTTAAATGAAGTTTAAAGAGTAATTAAGTTTGTTAAATGATATGTGAGTTTCAGATTATTTTATACTTCACATAATTTATTTTAAATAACTAATTTTTCACATTCTTATTTTGGTGGTTGTAAAATTGATATGGAAAGAACAACTGGTATTTGTCAATTTCTTGGTAAATTTTTAGTTTCATGGAGTTCTAAGAAATAATTTAGGAATCACTATTTTAAAGATCATGTTAAAATAGGAAATATTATTTTTGGAATTTGTTTCTACAAAAGATCAATATTATGAAATTTTTACTAAACCCATGGATTTAACTATGTTTGATAAAATAAAATTTTAAATTGGTATGATGGAAAATAAATTTACAAAATATGTTTATGGGGGTTTAAACTATTATTTTTTACTAATCTCTTAATTAAGGAAGTATGCACTGTATACTTGTATTCCTCTCACTATCTTGTGCAATAATAGTTAGCTACCATTTAATTCATTGAAAACAATTCTTATAAAATGTTGAAATATTTTCATGGATATTTAAGGCATCAAAAATATTTTTTTTCAAGATAATTTATATTATTATTCATAAGAATATTTTTAAGTCTGCACACACTGTTTGAAAATACTTGTATTTAGGGCAAACATAGTCATGTTTTTAATATAATATTTAAGGTTAGTTATTTTTTCCAATATTAATTATGGGGGAGCTTATCCTGTTTGATATTAACATTAGAAGGGTTAGTTTTTTTCTAGTATACATTAGGGGGGAGATTTTCATGTTCGATGTTAACATCAGAAGCATTTGGTTCTTTCCCAATAATATAATTTAAACCATCGGAACATTTAAAAAAGGAACATCTGTTTAATATTTTTTTATCAATTTCCAAAAATATGAGACATTTGGATATTATTTTATAATTATCAAAAAGAGGGAGAATGTTGAAGTGGCTCCTTGATTCACTTTTTTTTTTATAATTACAATATTTTTCATTCCATATTTTAATTTTTTCTATCTAGCACCAGTTAAAGTGAGTTTTCTATTAGTATTTTCTGAGTTTATTATTATATATTTAGAAAAATATTGATATTCTGTGAGAAATAATCAAACTTTCATGAGTAAAAATTTAGAAAAGTCTTGAGCCTCCATGAGAATTAATGGATCTTTAGCATGTATGATTTCATGTGAGATTTTATAATTCTATGATATATCATGATTCTTCTATGAGATTATTTCTAGCCTCTTTGTGTATCCTACCACGAGTTATAAGGATCTTCTATGAGATATCTTGGATCTTCGTTGAGATTCCATGTTTTTCCATGAGTTTTATTAATCTTCCATGAATATGATTCCATGAGATATCATATTCTTATGTATAAAGTAATATAACTTCCAAGAGAAGTAATAAGATTCCATGATTATTATTCCATGTAAAGTAAGGGAACTTACACAATAGGTAATGAGGTATATGAGAATAAATAGAGATTCTATGAATAATATTCCGTGAAGTACATGTTCTATTATTTACTTTGATATTTAAAATTCAAAACACGATCTATTTTTCATACTGTTTGATATTTAAAATTATTGCATATTTATCTCACATGTTTTGCTTGGTTTAATTTTTGATTAATTACTTATTAATTATTATGATCCTATATAAATTTATTTGAAGATAATTTATGATATATTCAAACTTCATTAAATATAATAATTTTTTACTTCTATCTTGGAACTTGAACTATTTAAATTTAAATTGTAGAAATTATAAAGAGGTTTCCTCACACAATATATGGGAGTGTTTCTAGGTTATTTAATGATAATTATTATGGATATTAAGTGATGTATTAAATGTTATAAAATTTTGTGTGGTAAAAACTATTTTATTTTATAGATTATCAAATAGGGAACACATGAATTTATTTTCCATGTGCACTAAATGGAAAGTACACATGATACTGCAACATCAAACAAATCTTATAGAGTTTGTCAAAATTAAATGTGCATGATGATTTAGAAAATAAGAAATGTAAAAATATTGAAATTATATATCATATGTGTATAAAAAAACATTATATATTTATTTTTATTGAACCATATCCAAATAATTTGGTTGAGGATATTCTTTAACTTTACTGTGTGATTCACCTTATTGATCAAATAATTATTTCCACTACAAATGTTTGATCTTTTACTGCTAGAGAAATACTAGCTACCACAACACTTAGATCATTTCATGATTCATCTGGTTTATGTAGTTTATACTTCTTTTAATTAATTTTTATACTTAATCATGTCAGGTTATATTACCCATAAAAGGTTGGAGTTAGGTTATATTTAACCCCATACAAAAGTTACGGGTTCTACCATAACCAGTAAAAGGTAATGGGATAAATTGTACCTTGGTCCATGTAAACAACATGGTTTGGTTATACCTCCACTTTAAAAGTTATCTTTTGGGTTGTGCCTCTAGGTGTAAAAAAGGAATGGTGATTGGGTTAAGCCACTAGGTGTGCAAAAATATTATATTGGGTTATTCCTCTAAGGATTAAAAAATTAGTTGTAAAAGTCTGTGAATCAATTCAAAATTTAGAGAGTCTATTATAGTGGGTGTCATATATGTCTTTGTTTAAGAGGGGTGAAGAGTAGAGTATGATTATTTTCATCCAAAATACTATAAAAATCATTGGGTTCATTTTATTTATATTTCTATTGCATTAACCTAACACTGATAAGTGGTTAATTTTTTTAAAAAGATCAATTCATTCTCTTCCTGACCATTTGTACATTCTAATTTGGAACTAAATTTTTCATTGTTCAAAAGTACCTAGGGTCAAAATATATTTAAAGAGTTATTTTTAGGGGGTTTTTTAAAGTAAATTTAAAAATGGGCCTAGGTTAAAATTAATTTTGAAAGTGGGTTGAAGCCTTGGGGTGCTTTTATCAGTGCTAGCTAAAATAAATGATAAAGGACCCCAATATTAGCATTAATAAAATTGATGATAAAAGCACCATATTTATTATACCACTCTTACCCTCACCCATTGTTTTGGGAAGATGCGGAGGGTGTTATTGGCCTTAAGTGACATCCCTAGGACACCAAAGGCTAGCAAAAAATATCAATGGATTCATAAACAATTGTGGGATAATTTTCCCTTTTCAGATAAAACAACCAAACCAAGATAACCCTGAACAACCAAACCAATATATGATGCATAAGTAAAGAATAAAAATAAAAATAACCAAAGAACAACCATATCAGAGTACAAAGAGGAAACCAAGTGACAACATCCAAGGAAACAAAGAAAACAAACCAAAAGACCAAGGACATCAAACCAGAAATTCCCAACTATATACAAGATCCAAAATGAAAATCCACATCCATAGTATCAAGACACATCACTAAAGAACTATGATACCTTTACTTTACCTGTGTATCGATATAAAATATCTACAAATGCACCATAGTGCTCAAGCAGGGGGTGAGTATAAAACTCAGCCAGATTTCCCAACTCATGCCTCTAGGATAAAACTTGTTATCACATTTTTTAATATATTTTAATCAATAAAAATAGTTTATAACAAATCCATAAATCAATTTTTTCAAGGTAGGATTCAATAATCTAACATAATCATTTTTCATGGAAAACATCAATAAATCCCTTAAACCACACTACAAAAATACTGTAATTTAGCGATGCTTTTTTATCGACATTTGTTTAGTGATGTTTTTTAAAAACATCTATAATTTAGCTATGTTTCCTAAAAATGTTGCTAATTTAGTGACTTTTCATGAAAAAAACTGCTAAATTAGCCATGTTTCATGTAAATGTTGCTAAATTAATGATGTTTTTCAAGAAACGTCACTATATATATATATATATATATAAACACACACACACAGAGATATATATACATACATACATACATACATATATTTATATATAAAAAGACAAATATATTTTAAATTTAGTCACGTTTTTAAGAAAATGTGGATATTTTAGTGATATTTTTACTAGTGTTTTAAAACGTGGCGAATTATATATATATATATATAATTATATATATGTATACATATACATATATATATTTACAAACAAACACACACACATATATAAACATATATATATATATATATTAATATAAACATATGATATATATAAAATATAAACATATAATATATATACATAATATAAACATAAAATATAAACATAAAAAAATATAAACACACACACACACACATATAAACATAATATATATATATATATATAAAATATAAAATATAAATATATAGATATATAAACACAAACACACATGTATATATATGTATATAATATAATATAAACACACATATATAATATAAGATATAAACATATATGTAAAATATAAACATATATATATATATATATATAATATAATATATACCTATATATATATGTAAACATAAATTATAAAATATAAAATATAAAATACAAACACACACAAATATATATATTAATATATGTATATTAATATATAAAATTATATATATATATATATAATATTAATTTTTTAAATACCGACCCATATATATAAACATATATAAACACAGACACATATATTTAGATATATATATATATATATAATCACATATATAAATATATATATTTATATATATCTAAACACACACAAACATTTAAACATAAAAATATATATATATACACATACATATATTTATATATAAAAAAACATATATTTTAAATTTAGTCACGTTTTCAAGAAAATGTGGTTATTTTAGTGATATTTTTACCACTATTTTAAAACATGGCTAATTATATATAAATATATATATATATATATATAATTATCATTATAATTATATATATGTATATATACACATATATATTTAAACACACACACCCATATATAAATACACCCACCCACCCACCCACACACCCACACATATATATAATATAAACACACACACACACACATATAAAATAAACATATATTCAAACATAAAATTTAAACATAAATTTGAAACACACACACATATATATATAATATAAAATATAAACATATATATATATAAACATAAAATAGAAACAAATATATATATATATATATATATATAATATAAAATATAAAGACACACATACAAATAATATAAAATATAAACATATATGTAAAATATATAAACACACACACACACATATCTCTATGGTATAATAAAAACTTAAATATATATATATTAATATATTTATATTAATATATAAAAATAATGATGTTTTTTTAAAACGTCAGTAAATGAGGTGTCACTTATCGACGTTTCTAAAAAACATTGATAAATGAGGTGTTACTAAATAGTGACATTTATAAACGTGGCTAATTTAGCAACATTGATTTACTAAAATTTCTAAAAAAAGTTATTAAATGAGGTGTCTCTAAATAGAGACATTTATAAACATCGCTAATTGACGACATTTATAAACATCACTAAATTAGAGACACCTCATTTACCAACATTTTAAAATGACGCTAATGAATTTTTTTTTCACTAATTAGTGTTTTTTTGTAGTGAAAAATTTTCAATTTGTGATTTGGAATATTATTTTCCATGTACACACACATCCACAATACACAAACACACACACACAAGCTTGGTGTTACCATTAATGGTGGAACTTCACATCCACACTCCGTCCCTTTGATGGTGGTACTTCACAACCATTATCCATCTCATTAAACTCATGCACAACCATTATGCCCAAATCATGTCAACCAATTTCAATAAAATAATTTCTTCCTTTTCAAATAATTTCAACAAATACTTTACTTGCATTAAAACAACTATAATTTTTAAATCACTATTTTAAAATTATAAGCAATGAGTTTTTCCTTAAAGACATCAAATTCCCATGATTTCCAAATCCACAATTCAAATGGGAATTTCCATCAAATCACACCATGAACTTCACAATAATATCAATATAATAAATAAATTTAAAATCAAGCCGTAAAGTTATAATCAAGAGGAGTCGAGAGAGAAACCACCAACCTCTCAAACATTGGTGAAAATGAACAACAATTCAACAACTTAAAAATATAGGCTTAGATCTTCTAAATATGGACTTAGATCTTGACCCCTTAAACCAATTCAATAAGATATCATTAATAAATCAAAAAAATAACCTAGATCTATCCCCAAATGATTAGATCTTATATTCTGAGTGAGAATAGGAGAATATATCTAAGGAAAACCATGAAGAAAAAGCACTTACCGATGAATCTAGATCTATAACAGACTTTGAAAAACCTATGGATCACTCTTGGACTAAATTAAATCACCTCTAATTCCTTAGGAGAATGAAGAATTAATATTATGGGATTATTAGGGGAAGATAAGTGATTAATAAGGTAAACCAAATCAGATCCACAATTTTTAGATCTAATTTTTTACACTACATGATTAGGGCACATAGTTAGGAAAACCATTCTCTTTATATGCAGGAGATACTGTATCAAACCACACTATGAATTATTGACTCACACTATTAGACAAACCATGTTCCAACCATGAATTAGCCACTGTACCAAATTAAAGTAGGCTCGTACGGGTTCTCTTGGTAATCTACACGGTTTGACCAAACCACGCACCAATAGTACACCCACCCAGTGACAACTGTTTCCCCTTACATAGTTTCCTAGATGTGTTTCATGGTTTCTACTAATCATGATCAAACTGAGAACCTCCAAAAAATCCTTAAAAACATTCTAAACCTCCTCCAAACCACCTGAAACTTAACCCAAAAATTATATATAATTAAAATACATAAATAAAGGGTCAAGTGCCTAGAATTGGAGCTTCTAAATTCTCTCCACCATTAGTATTTAGATCCTTATAAAGTAGAAAACTCATGTTTCCTTGAAAGAGTTTAGGACATTACTCCAAAATTTCATTTTCTCTCCCCCACTTTTCTTCACAAATCTGACCATGTGGCCAAATAAACTGCACTAAACTGATTCTTTTCCCATGAAAGACTTTATCTTGCTTATCCAAAATCCTTACTAGAACATGAACCAACGTAGCATCTTGATCTAGGTAGATGTGATCCCATCGAATCACATAGTTAGGATAAGGTTGGTACTTCTTCAATTGATATACATGAAACAAATTATGCATTGAACTAAACCTTGGTGGAAAATTCAAACAATATGTAACCTCACTAACCTATTTGAGTATCTCAAAAGGGCCTATGTATCTAGGATATAACTTGACATTGTTACCAAAACAATGATACCCAAGCCTTGGAGTGATTCTCAAGAATAGATGATCACTCACCTCAAATGAAAAAGGTTGTCAATAATGATCCACATAGGATTTATGATGACTCAGAGCCATATTATTCCTATTTATTTTCAACTAAATCTTCTTCATTGTCTCTAATAAAAGGATTTTTCCAACCAGTAAATTATCACCTATTTCCACCCAACAAAGTGTACAACGATAAGGATTCACATAAAATGGTTTAAAAGGAACCATATGTTTCGAGGCCTGGTAACTGTTGCTGTATGAGAAATCCACTAACAGTATGTGATATTCCCAAGATACATTGAAATATATTACATAATACCTAATCATGTCCTCAAACATTTGTATTTTCCTCTTAGATTGTCTTTCCTTTTGAGGATGATACACCGTGCTCATAGTCAACTGAGTCCCAAGGGATTGCTGTAAGGATTTCCAAAAAGGATATGTAGACCTATTCGGATACTAACGAAACTGGTATTCCATGACTTTTTACCACTTATTGGATATATATTTTTAACAATTATTCCACCATATTGGACTCAAAAATATGGATGAACTGGGACAACTTTTTGAGATGATCCACTATCAACTATATGGAATCATGTTTTATAACCATTCCTAGTAAACTTTTCAGAAAATCCATAGATATATACTCCCATTTCCACATGGATATTATTAAAGACTACAGCATACCTGCTGACCATTGGTTATCTTCATTAACTTGCTGACAGCTGAGGAATCTCAAAACAAACCCAACCACCTTTTTTTTGCTAGCCCACCAAAATTGTAATTTCAGTGACTTATATATATATATATATATATATTTTATTCTAGGATGAACAACCCTTCTTGAATGGTGGTAATCATGAAGGATTTATTCCTAATAAGCCAAAGGTATGATCGTCTGATGTTGAAACCACAAAACTGATCTTCTATCAAGATTCCATCCCTCAATGGTCCCCACCATTGAGTTTTGAACTCACAGCCAAACATTTAGAATCAGACGTCTATACCTCTCTAACCTTCTCAACCAAATCAGGAACCAAATAGATCAAAAATAAAACCACAACACTACCTTGTTCTTCACAATCCAAGTGATTTTATTCTATCACTGAAATTATCCAACACTGATCTGAAGCCTCTTTCTCCAACTGATTATATGGATTTTTTCTTAATTCATCCACCACATAGTTCCCTTTATCCGATGTATATATTAATCCAAAGTTAATTTTTTTAGATATTCTACCCATTTTCTTTATCTCATATTCAAATATACCTGTGAGATTTTTTTTCAAGATATTATGATCCAAAAACACCATAAATTTCTCACAAAATAGGTAATAACACCAAGTCCTCAAGCATGAACTATAATAGAAAATTTAAAATCATGTTTTGGGTAGTTATTCTCATGAAACCATAACTACCATGAGATATAAGAAATAACATATTCTCCCAGCATGAGAACACACCCCAACCCAGACCACAAAGCATTATAATACACCACATTGCATTGTCCTAATTCTAGAAATATCAAGATTTATGTTGATGTAAGGAAAACTTTAAGCTCTTGAAAAGACTTTTGACATTAATCGTTACATTAGAATGGAAACATTTTCCATGTCAATGATTTAATTGGTGAATCTATTCATTAAAACTCACAAAAAAATGTTGGTAAGAACTAACCATCCCAAAGAAACTACATATCTCAAAGACATTCTTTGGCGGTTTCAAAGATATAATAACCTGCATATTTTTTGGATCTACAGAAACACCATTTTCAAAGATAACATGGATAGGTAAATGCGCCTATTATATCCAAAAATACTACTTTGAAAGTTTAGAATATATATGATGATCTTTTAAACACTATCACCAAGTTTTTCTCATGCTTAGCCTTTATTCTAGAATAAACCAGTATGTCATCCACTAAAACTACCACAAAATAATCTAGATACCTTTGATATATCCAATTTATCAATTATATAAATACAATTGGCGTATTCGTAAGACCAAAAGGCATAACTACATTCTTGTAATGGGCATATCATCTTTTGAAAGCTATCTTTAGAATATCCTCCTTACAAACCCACAGTTGGTGATATCCTGAATGTAAGTCAATCTTATAGTACCACTGGGCTCTCCTCAATTGATAAAACAAATCAATAATGCATGGAAGATGATACAAATTCTTTATCATAAATTTATTAATCTTACAATAATTCACAAAAAATACTAAGATATTCATATTAATTTTTCAAAAATAAAACTTGTGCTGCTCATGAGGACGTACTGGGCTGAATGAACCCATTGTTTTCTAACTATTTCAAATAGAATTTAAATCCACTTAATTCTGTTGGTTCGATCTGATAAGTTGAAAGTGAGACAAGACTGGTCCACGGTAATATATTAATTATAAACTTTACTAATCTTGTGAGTGGAAACCCTCATAAATCATCGAAAAAAACATTAAGAAATGGATAAATAATTGTTGGGAAATTTATATTCCCAGTATCATCCATATATTCCAATGCCAAAGCTTCTAAATGGTATGAGATAGTTCGAACCAATTGTGCCAACTATCTCACTCCACTTTCCTTTACATTTCGATCTTTTCTAAAGAGATGATCAACTCCATCTATAGTTGTAAAACCGCCCCTTTGGGTATAATAGTCGATGTGGGTTTTGAAAATTGTTAATCAATCCATACCCATGATTATTTCATAGAAATCCATCTCAAGAAAAGATAAATCTCAAATAAATTCATCCCCATCGATAGTTATAGAACATTCTTTTCACATAAAGGGTTCAAATTTTCTTCCTCCAAGAAGAGTTTTAAGTTTCAAAACAAAATGCATCATCTCAAAATATAAATCCAGAAGATCAACAACATGAGAAGAAATAAACTAAGGGGATGCACCAATGTCAAAAAAAAGATTTGATAAGGGTATAATTCAAAAGAATCTTACCTATCACCATTGAAGGTCTCAATTGACCATCCATAATCACTTTCTTAGCTTCAGATAATTTCTAACTTGTAGCACTTTTTTCTTTATTACCCTATTGAGATTACATTGGTTTAGAAGCCATGGTATTCCTAGAATCACTATGTCTTGATCTATTATTCTAATGAGAGATATATTGCTAAACTCTTCCCATTGTAGAATATGACACCTGAGAAGCATGAGATGTGTCCCTAGCACCTGACCTTGGAGCACTCAAAAATAGCGCTGAATATGCCCTATATAGTAGGAATTGTGACATGATCTAGGTGGTTCCGTACAATCTCTCTTTATGTGATCTAGTGAACCAAATTGAAAACATCAGGGTTTACTCTTTAGTTTATGAGAAATATTCACTGATCTCACTCTCTGATTCTGAGTCATACCACCACCATTGAAATAAGTTTCCCTCTTCAACTTATTCCCAACATTAGAGTTCCCACCAGTTCCCATAAGTATCAACATGATTCCTTCAACAATATTACCCGAGATGTCTCTTTATACGACCATCTATCTATTTAACATCTCTTTATAATTGATTATACAAAGCACATCAATTTTTTAGTTAATATATAGCCTCAACCCTGATTAAAAAATTTGTGCCTTTAAGGATTCACTTCTAGTAACTTCAGGTGAAATAATCTGTCACTATGAGTCTCTCTTACTTCAAACTGAAAAAGTTTGTTGTTATTACAACCGATAAAGTATGAGGATTGAGTTTTTAGTTAAAAAATTATTCAAAATCCTCCCATGTCATGCCTTGGTTTGATTTATCCTGAATTGTTAAATCCCACCATTGACATGCAATATCTTCCAGCATGTATGTTTTCGACTTAAAATTTATCTCAGTTGGTATGCCAAGGAAATTAAAGATTCTATTCATCATATTTAGCCACACTTCTATTTTTTCTCAGTCTAAATCACCCAGAAATATGGGTGGATTATTCTTTTGGAATTGAACCAAATGATCCCCTTGCCATGGTTCATCATTTCTGTTCCCTCTGTCTGCAGCTTGAAAATCCTTGAAAATACTTTGGATCAGTTGTTGGTTCACCTGTGGTTCAAGTGAAACCACATTCTCAATAACCTATTTTGTCTAGTTTTTTCAAAATCTACCTAATTATATTACCTATAACAAAAAAACCCCACTTAGTCTCCCTCTATAGAAAATAAAGGCTTTGAAATTTTAAATTTATCACATCACACCTATCACAACAAGGCTTCTCAAAATATAAAAATTTATGCTTTCAAACCATTTTTGAAAAATTCACCATGCTTTTTGAAAATAAAACCAATTTTAACCATTTTTAAAAATCAATTATTTTTTACCAAATAATTTATCATTTCCCAAAATGAACTATGAACTCATAGTGGGAATTCATTACAGTAAATGAATTCCATGCTCTTATCTTCAACTAAACCCAGAACTATGAGATGAGAACTTCTAAAATTATCTCAAAATACTCATATACCTAAAATCCCTGGTAACTTGAAGTTCAATATAAATAGGTTAGCTATGCCATTTTATGATCTACATTTTAAGTTCCTACGATCCTATCTACTTGATACCAACCCAACTCAATGAATGAACCAGAATGATTTTCTACCTCCAAGACCAAACAAAATGATACCATTTGTAACATCACACCCTCACCTATTGGTTTGGGAAGAGGAGGATGGTGTTACTTGCCTTAGAAGACATCCCCAAGACACTAAAGGTTGGAAATAAATACCAAGGGATTCATAAACAATTGGGGTACACTTTTACCTTTTTAGATAAAACAACCAAACCAAGATATCCATGATCAACCAAACATATATATGATGAGTGAGTACAAAATATAACTCAACATAATAAAACAACAACCATATCAGAGTACAAAGAGAAAAACAAGTGACAATATACAAGGATCCATAGAAAACAAAACCCAAAGACTAAGGACTTCAAACCAACAACTCCAAACCTGCTCTAAGATCCAACATGACAATCCACTCCCACAGTATTAAGATGAATCACTAAAGAACTTGTATACCTTGCCTTTAACTTTTTCTCGATATACAACATCAGAAAATGCACAATAGTGACCAAGTAGGGGTTGGGTATAAAACTCAGTAGGATTTCCCTAATGACTTCCCAACTCACACCATTAGGATAAAACTTGTTGTAAAATTTATTAAAATAGTTTAAGCAATGAAAATAGTTTATAACAAAGCCATAAATCAATTTTTCCAAGGTAACCATCAACAAGATAACACAATAATTTTTCAAGAGAACATCAACAAAAACCTTAAACTATTTCCCAATTTGTGACTTGGAATATGTTTTTTCTATGTCCACACACATCCACAACAGACACACACACAACCTTGGTGTTACCATTGACAGTGGAACTTTACATCAGTACCCCATCCATTTTATGGTGGTACTTGACTACCATTATCCATCCCATTAAAATCATGCTCAAACTTTATTCCCAAATCATGTCAACCCATTTCAATAAAGTCATCTATTCCCTTTAAAATAATTTCAACAAATACTTTAGTTGAATCAAACAAACTGTAATTTTAAAATCAATATTTTAAAATTATAAACAGTGGATTTTTTCCCAAAAAAGTCATTCAATTCCCATGATTTCCAACACCAAAATTCAAATGAGAATTTCCATCAAATCAAACCATGATTTTCAAATTTTTTTTAAAAAAGTAAATCAATTTAAAATCAAACCTTTAAGTTCTAATCAAGAGGATTTAAGAGAGAATACACCTAACTCTCAATCTTTTGTGAAAACATGATTCTTTTTAATCCACTTGTGTTAGATTAAGAAATTTATTATATTTTATTTAAAGAAGAGTTAAAAATGTCATATTCAAATTTTATTAACTATATCTTTTTTAATATGAGTATATATAAGTGATATGGTAGACTATAAATAGTGTTTAGAAATATAAAATTATTATCTACATAATAGTATTTTATTCATAATTTTTATGTAATAAATAATTAAATTAAATGGTGACACAATAATGATACAATAATTGAATTATTAATGAAAGAATCAATTAAATAATATTAAAAATATTAAAATAAATATAATTTTACTTAATTAATAATATCCATGATTTTTATAGATAATATAGTCATTTTAGTGATATATTATAAGTATTATTTTGAAGTTATCATGTTGGTTTGATATTTTTAAAAATGAAAATTTTGTATTGTATCAAAATTGACATAAATTATACTTTAAAATAAATAATATTTAATTAAGTGTTATAAAATTCATAAAAATATACTGTGCAGCTAAATAACTAGTATAGTGTTAAGTATTTCATTAATGGTCTAATTGGGGTTTGTTTGGCATTTTATAGTAACTATATTAACCCTATAGTGTAAAAATATAAGAAAACATGGTAAGAGTTAAACTGTTTAACTAAGGATTAAACCCAAAAGATAAGGTTAAATTTGTGACCTAAAATTGTCTAAAAATCATTTTATGAGAGGATTTATACCTATAATTATCTTATTATCTAAATAAATCACTTTGGATCTATTTTAAAATGAAAATAATGTTATAATAAATTAATATTTTAAGAACTTCCAAAAGTTCTCCTCACCTCTCTTATAAAAGGGCACTTCTCGTTCTCTTTAATTCACACCTCCTATGCCCTTTGGCTTGGCCAAACCCTTTTAAATTATTCTCTCAACTTACCTCAATTCATTATAGAGGCCACACTTTGGGAATAAATCAAACCTAAGGAGTCCTTTAGTGCAAACTAATAGGAGACACTCGTAAAAGAGGTAATTATTTTATCACCTCTTTCAAAGTTATTTTCTTTTTCTACTTCCTATTTATATGTTTTTTATATATCAAAATAATAAATTCAGTATCATACATATACTTAGTTGTTATTATAATCATGGTAAATCTATATTCCTCATTTTATCCATCATATGAATAATAATATCACCATACGTGCATACGTGCGACTTACCGTCTCCACGTTGTGGTGTAATTTGTTATTCAACACTACTTTATTTGGATGAGTATAATGTAACACCCCGACCCCAGTTACCCAGAGTCGGTGAATTATTATATAAAATTGGCATGATCACAAGGTATCTAATCCCAAAATAACGATTAGTTTAGTAGCCTTGGAAGTACTAGATACATTCTTAAGAATTACATTACATCATGAAATAAAAACATCCAAAAAATTTTGTCCCATTTGAAAACACTTATATCCTTAGCCTATCCATATAGGTCAACTATAAAATACTTCTTCAAATCCTAGAAAAAATAAAACCAAGAAAGTGGTGAGATTAGATGCTCAGTAAGGATAACAATATAGCATAAACTTTTATAAATAAGCATAAACATTTAAGAAAATGTATAAGAATAAAACAAAATCCTTTTAAACTTAAACTTCAGTATAATATGGAAAATATAAATAAAATAATTCCATTTACTTATTCACAATGATATTATACTATTCAAATAATCAAATTCAATATCAATAGCCAATTTTGTAATGATGGAATGCATAATGCCAGACTTCATAACCACATAGTCCAGGCCTTGTGCCCAGAATACAAATAAGATTTTGTCAAGGCCTTGTGACAAGACACTATTTCATCTCATGAGACCTACCGATGCATCAAGGAGTTATTTCAGCCTCCACCCGTCACTTACTAAATCCAATACATTCCTCATATAAAAAGGTTTAAACATAACAAAAACATCCGTATTAAAATTAGCATACAAAATGTAAATACTTTATCCATAAACCAAGAATGATATAAAAATAACACATAAACAATCAACATATCACAAAACCTTCAATACAATATGGAAGATTTTTATCATAATAAATCAACTTCAAATAAGTATAAAATTCATTAAAAAATGTTGGCATAGATGAAATCAAAACCATTTGAGAGAAATATCTCTTTATATTTTGAGATCATTTAAAAGTCATGTAAATAGAAATGAAAACATTTATTTTTGAAAATATTCTTATAAGATTTTAAGGGAAGCTTCAAAGGTTTTATAACGGTGGATAATAACCGAACCCGCCGTATAAGTAAAAAAAACATTATCACCTTAATTTGTCGAAGAGGTCATAAAGTACATAGTTTTGAAAACGACTGAAAGATTCCTTTCAATCCATTTTATAAAAATTCAAACAAGGGTATAAATGAATTCAATTAATAGTCTAGTAAATAGTAAAAATGTTTTTAAATATAATTTTAAGAAACATGGAAGTGGATGATAAAGAGGTCATAGAAGATGCTTATGTAAAAACAACCTCAGATAATAAAGAGATTGTGAAATTAACCCTTATCTTGTACTTTTACTTAGTCGATGGTATGTTAACCACATATATAATAGTTAAAACATTGTTATTAAATTATACAAGAACTATATACACAAATATGATATCATGTATGATCCTCTATTATTGCTTTTTAATAATATTTCAGTAGTATCATCGTTTCGGGTGTTAACTGATTCATTTTCCTTTATATGCTTGGTTGAGTAAGTCATGTTTGATATGGATAGGATGTATTTTATTCATATAAAGAATTATATTAAGTTCTTAAAAATTATTTTTAATCATAAAATGAAAATTATTCTCGAATGATTACAATGGTGAATGAATCTCATCGTGTTCGTGGAGACAGTACCGTACGCACGCACTAGCGACAATATCATTATATTAATGGAGAAATCATATGTAATTGGATGGTAAATAATATATAATGAATAATTAAAATGTTATATTTATTATTTACATTAGTTATACTCATTATTATACCCGTCCAAATAATGAAGTGTTTGAATAACAAACTACACCACGACGTGGAGACGGTAAGCCGTACGTACACACGTATGGTGAATTGTCATTCATAGGATGAATAAAATAATGAATATGGTTGTACCATATTTATAATAACATCACAGTATGAATAAAGTATTGGATTTATTATTTTGGTACGAGAATAACCAAGAATGAGGAAGTGGAAGAAGAAAAGAACATGAAAGAGGTGGTGAAAAAATTACCTCTTATTCGGGTGCTTCCTTTTGATTTGTTCAAAAGGTATCATTAGGTTGGATTATGATTAAAGTAAGGCCTCTTGGATGAAGTGAGTGTAGTTTGGAGGATATTTTATCAGGGGTTGGCTGAGCCAAATGGCTTTGGAGGTGTGATTTTGAGAGAAGGGGAAGTACCCTTTTACAAGACAGGTGTTGGTCACTTTAGGAAAAGCTTGAAATATTATTTTATTATACAATAATATTCAGTTTATAATGGATAAAAATGATTTATTTCGATTATAAGGTAGGTATGGGTCTAAAAAATTTCAAACAATAGGTTTTAGACAGGTTTTGGTCTCTATATTAACCTTATTTTATAGATTTAACTCTTAGTTAAATAGTTTAACTTTTACTATGTCTCATTGTAGTTTTATATTATATGATTAATAAACTTACTATAAAATGAAAAGAGAACCCCCAGTGGTTAATTAATGATATATCTATTATTATATAAGTCCTTTTTATGAACATTATATTTTTAGGACTATTATATCATTTAATAATATAGTATTTGTTTTAAAAACTCATTTATGTCAATTTTAAAACTATTTAGTAATTGATTTTTATGGACATCATAACAGTATGATTAATTAGAAAAAAATCATTTAATCAAACCTAAAATATCATATTAATCTATAAAATTAGTATAATTCATAAAAATTCTCAATCTACATTTATTTGGATATTTATCACATCAATTATTTTAATCTTTCATTAATAAGGAAATTACTGTCTCATCATTGTATCATAAATAAATTTAATTATTTAAGGTATAAAAATTATAAATAAAATAACATTATGTATAAAATATTTTTAGATTTATAATGAATATTTTTAGTTGAATTTATCTTAGGTATAACCCTATATTAAAAATGGTTTAGTTATTAAACTTTGAATTTAACACTTTTAACTCTTCTTTAAATAAAATAATAATAAATGTCCTAGTCTAATCCAAGTGGTCCAAAAGGATCATATTTTATTCCTGAGGTTTATTTTGGTTGAAATATATTTATCCAATAGAATTAAGACATGTGTAAGGGTAATAATAATATCATTTTTACTTTTAATTACCCTATTTACTTTTAACCGTGGTAAATAAAAGTTAATACTTACTGTTCACAAAAAATTATTTTCATCTTATTGAACCAGATTTTACTTAATGATATCAACCATGTTTCTCAGAGTTTTAAAATACAATTCATAGAAGAGGTAAAATTATATTATATGAAAATTTGCAAATGCTCCTAGAAGGTGGGTAAAAGGCGGTAAAGAGTTCAATAAAATTTTATATATCTAATATTATTATAAAATGACCCCAATGAATTAAATTTAACATATATAGGTATTATGTATCTATTTTTATCTAAAATTAATTTAAATTAATTATTTATTTATTTAAATAAAAAGTCAGTTTTAAACAATAACGTAGTGTTTTTCACTATTCATCAAAAATTGAAAGTTTTCAGAAAAATAAAAAAAATTTACCCTAAGCTAATTTCGATATTCCGAATTCCAAAATGAAGTCTATTTTGAAAAATAAAATTTATAAAATTTAAAAAGTGGGTATTACTATTCACAACGGCTAGTTTGATTGGTCGTGGTGTGTTAAAACTCCAAGTTGCGTACAACGCAAGCTACTGCATTATTCCAAGGGAAACATACCGTAGAAGGTTGGGGTGTTACATTATCCCCTCTTTCAAATAATTTTATCCTCAAAATTTCTAGAATATCACTACATAAAAAGGTTTGGGTGGTTCTTCATCATAAGTTCCTCGGGTACCCACGTTTCCTCTTCCATCTTATGGTTTCTCCATAGAACTTTTACCAGAAGAGTCGTCCGGTTTCTCAGAACTTGTTCTCTGGTATCAAGAATTCTGATTGGATCTTCACAATAAGACAGGTCAGGTTCGAGTTCTATTTCTTCATAGGTGAGTACATGCATTGGGTTAGACATGTATTATCTCAACAGTGATACATGAAACACATCATGAACTTTGGAGAGACTTGGCGGCATTGACAAATTATAAGCAACAAATCCAATTTGTTCTAGAATTTCAAAAGGTTTGATATACCTAGAATAATTTGCCCTTCTTACCAAAATGTATAACACCCTTCCATAGAGATATTTTCAAGAAAATATGATCGCCCACTTGAACTTTTTACCGTCTTTTACCACCTCATAGGAGCATTTTAAAATTTGAATAAAACTTAATTTTATCACTTTTGTGAATTGAATTTCAAAAATCCGAGAGACACGGTTGATATCAGTAAGTAAAATGTGGTTTAATAAGATAAAAATAATTTTTGTTGAATAGTAACTTTTGACTTTTATTTACCATGGTTAAAAGTAAATAGGGTAATTAAAGGTAAAAATGATATTATTATTACCCTAACACATGTCCTAATTCTATTGGATAAGTTTAATTCGACCAAAGAAAACCTTAGGAATAAAATATGATCCTTTAGGTCCACTTGGATTAGATTAGGACATTTATTATTATTTAATTCAAAGAAGAGTTAAAAGTGTTAAATCCAAAGTTTAATAACTAAACCATTCTTAATATAGGGTTAAAAATAAGATAAATTAGACTATAAATATTCATTATAAAGATAAAAATATTTCCTACATAATGGTATTTTAATTATAATTTTTATAAATTAAATAATTAAATTTATTTATGAAACAATGATGATGCAGTAATTACCTAATTAATGAAATATTAAAATAATTTATATTTTAAATATTCAAATATATGTAATTTTAGACTTTTTATAAATTACACTAATTTTCTAGGTTAATATGACATATTAGGGTTGATTAAATGATTTTTTTTCGAAGTAATAATGCTGTTATGAATTTAGAAAAAACAAAATACCAAATAGTGTCAAAATTGACATAAAAGAGTTTTTACACAAATATTATGTTATTAATTGGTATTCTATTCTTAAAAATATAAGGTTTGGCCAAAGGGATTAAATACTATTATATATGTCATTAATGAACCACTTGGGGTTCTCTTGGAAGATTGTAGTAAGTTTATTAACCATATAATATAAAAATACAAAGAGACATGGTAAATGTCAAACTATTTAACTAAGAGTTAAATCTAAAAGATAAGGTTAATATAGTGATCCAAACCTATCTAAAACCTATTGGTTGAGTGGTTTTTGACCCATCCACACCTTATCCTTTAAAAAATTCATTTTGGAGCCATTATAAACTGAAAATAAATTTATTATAAAATAATATTTTGAGTTTTTCCTAAGGTTCCCCTCACCCCTCTTATAAAAGGGAACTTCCCCTTATCTAAAATTCACACCTCCAAATCCATTTGGCTCAGCCAAACCCCACCCAAATATCCTCAAAACAATCTTACCTTCATCCTAGAGGCCTTAATTTGGTCAGAAAGACAACCTAAGGATCCATTTTGATCAAATCAAAAGGACGAACTCAAAGAAGAGGAGGTTAAACGTACCCTCTACCAAAGGAAAGTGCAAGGTAAGGGGTTTCTTATCTCACTTTTAATTCCATGATATTTCCATTGTTCATCACTTATTTATTGCATGTGGTGTATTATATACTGCCATTTGATATATATTATCATGATTCTATTTACATTCATGATATTCTATGATTCATTTGGTGGTTATTGACTATTGTTCATACGACTCGATTAATTACAATGAGGTAAGGGTTATTTCCTCAATATCATTATTATATGAGATTGTTCATGTGTAAGTTTTTTCTGGGACATACTTATCACAGATACCCATATTTTATAAAACTTATTTCAAAAGGAATCTTTTAAGGTTTTACAGGAGGGTCAATTTAACTAGATCATCATTTTAAATGTTTTAAAGATTTATATTTCTAAACCCTTTTAATTAATGTCCATTTTTTCAAAATGATTTTAAGGATTTATTTATATGGACATGAATGTTTTGAAATGATAATTATTTTAAAAAGTTTAAAAGTGGTATGGGACACTTTTATTCAAAAATCCATTTTAAATGGAGACCTTTATAAATTGTGGGAATTTTAAACGATTTCATGAAAAAGGGGTATTTCTCTCAAAGCCTTTTACTAATCATTTTCATTTATGTCAACATCTTTTAATGGATTTTAAACTTTTTTGAAGTTTATTTATTATACAAATTTTCCATATTGTATTGAATGTTTTGTGATATGTTTGACTGTGAATGTGTTATTTTTATACCATTCATCATTTATGGATAAATTTTTGACATTTCGTATGATAGTTTTAATACGAATGTTTATGTTATATTTCAACCTTTTCTTATGATGAATGTATTGGACTAGTAAGTTCTAGGTTTGGGACTGGTAAAAGTAATCCCTCCGGGTTGGGGTCCGGTTACAGTAGACCCTCCGAGTTGGAGTCCGGTTATAGAGGCTCTCCGGGTTGGAGTCCGGTTATAGAGGCTCTCTGGGATGGAGTCTGGTTAATTAGGCTCTCTGGGTTTGGGTCCAGTTACGGGTATCCCATAGGTCCTAGAACGAGGCCTTAACATATAAATTAAAGTCCGATACTATACATTCTCTCATTATGAAATTAGTTATTACATGTGATTTTTTGACTAGTAGAATATCCAAGTGCATGTTTATATGGTAATGTTTGTTTTATTTTTTCCATATTATGGTAAAGTTAGCTTTAAAAGGATATTTTTTTTATTAAACATCTTGCCTTAAATTTTTTTAGCTTTCACTAAATTATTTACCCTTACTGAGCATCTGAGCTCACCCCTTTATTATGTTTTATTTTCTCAAGATCCCAAGAAGTGTTTTATGTTTGAGATGTAGGGTTAAGCTAAGGGAACAATGGAATTATCAAATGATTTTTTTTTGTGTTGTATGTTATAAAGTGTAATTTAATTTTCATGTATGTAATCTATTTTCCAAGACTGATAAACTGATCGGTTTTTTGAGACTTGATTCCTTGTAATCATGCCAATGTATTAAAATAATGAACCGACTGTGAGAATATAGGGTCAGAGCGTTCTAGTTGGTATCAGAGGAAGTTTAGTATAAACCTTGGAGTCTAGATTTAGATAAACTCTAATTAGAGCACATTACCCTAAGATAGACTTTGAGGATTAGTATATAAGAACTTCCATGAATTTTAGTAATGTAGAGATTTTGTGTATTTTACAAGCAATACATCCCTGTCTGGATACGAGCAGGTAGAGGTGGCTCTGGCACAGATGTACCTAGGGATAAAACCTAAAAACAATGCTTTGAGCTAGACTTGAACGGAAACTGGTGCATGAAAATGGGCCTTGCTGGACTGTTGGTTATGACACTCCCAGGGGATATGCTTAGGAAAATTCTCATTTTCTTTACAAACCATTAGCAAGGGTTTATGAGTATATACTTCCTCAAAGAAAATATTTTTATGATTATGGATTATATCCATAAACTATTTAATTTATGTTAACTATTTTACAAGTTTGGAATTATGAATTGCGATTCATAAACTGACATAGTGTATGCCATTGTTTAGAAATGGTGCTCGGTAGAAGGAATGCGAACTCCAACAATACGTATGATCCAAAGAGTAAGAAAGATCATATCTTTCATAGTATTAAGATAACATTTAGAAGGTAAATAGTATCCCATGTATTCTCAACATAATAATAAATAGTATCATGTGTTAATAAGATAATTAAAGAATTATCTGAGTCCTATGGCTTCGAAGGGAAGCCAGAGAAGAAAAGGATGGCAGAGAGAAAGATGGATAAAGGGAAGAAGGGAAAGAAAGAATTTCCCATATGTGATAATTGTGGAAAGAATCACCGTGGAAATTTTTTGAAGGGAATGAGAGTTTTTTATGAGTTTGGAGAAAAAGGACACCAAGTACGTGATTGCAAGGATAAGAAAAATGTTTCATGTGTACAATGCTTCATCTGTAAGGAGTTGTGTCACTACGCGAATCAGTGTCCAAGTCATTCGAGTATACCCCAAATGATGCTATTGGATAATAATCAAGTTATGATACTACCACAGATGAAGATGAATGACTAGTGTTCATATGTTGTTGTTAAAATATTATGTCATTTCAGTGTTGTATCGATGATATACCAGTTATATGAATTTTGGAAATAAATAAGGATTGTACTACAATACTATTTCATTGGGAATTTGATATTATATGGTTTTATAAAGAGTGACTCAATAAAAAGTTAATTGTTTTTAAAATACATGGTTGGAGGAAAGATAAACCTTAATATGGTCCTGATACTGAGGTAGAAATTTTGGAATAAGAGATGGTTGATTTGGATAAATTATATTGGATATTCTTGACCATCTTGGAACTGATTAATGGTTTGTTTATTTCATCATTGTTGGAATATTCAAAATTTTTGGATATAGGGAATATATCCAGTATTATATAAAGGATAAGAGAGCATGAATGTAATCAATAAGGTTTTATGATAATTTAGGGTGTTACCATGTTTTAAAATAATACATGATGAAGGTGTTCACATGTTATTACATGGAAAAAAGGATCTTGATTGTGTTTAACTTCCTTATAAATTTTGTACTATGAGTTTGGATAGAATTATTTTGGATAAGTCTAAAGGTTTGAATGGATTAAGTTTGAAATCGGATATTATTGTGAAGGTTATTTTTGTATTTTTATAAAAAGGACAACACGGAGACCGTGTGACAATCCTTCGTGTTGGAAAAAGTTGCGTGAATCGAACCCACAACCATAGTACGATTGGGATTTATCGCCTACCCCTGGACTATATGAAGTCCTTGGATTGTATAATCTAGTTTTTTTAAAGGGTCTGATAGTTGAATTATAAATTCATTATTTTTGGAACCCTATACGATTAGGATAAATAGAATATTTTTTTGAAATCTTTTGGAGTGAAAGATGAGTTTGTGGTAGGAATTAGTTGAAGGATGAAACTCTACTTGTCAAGTATATATATATATATATATATATATATATATATATAGTTTTTTCCCTCTTATTCTATGGGTAAATTAATTCTTAAACTTTAGGGAAGGGATCTTAAAACCAAAAATGTGTTATCCTAATACCTTATGTTTTGTTGAACTGATGGTATTTCAAATCATTATAGATTGATGGATTTGAGGACCTCAATTTTAAACTTGTTTGTGATTGATGACCTAAATCACTCTCTATAAATATTTAATTTTTTCCTCTAATTTTGTGTCTCTAATTTCCACCAATGTTCTCCTAATCGAGATCATAATTTGGTGGTGACCCTTTCATTTCCCTTTTCCTCTTATTAAGACTAAATTTTATTAACCCAATTTCCGATATGGGTTTTCCCACAAAGGTATTTTATATTTTTAACCTTTTTATTTTAGAAAAGAAATTTCAAATATAGAGGACACACTTTATTGAAGGAGGGAAGAATGTAATACCCCAAGATTTCATAGTACGTTATTTCTTCAAAGTTATCCAATAACTTTTACTACACGCAACACCAAGTTCTAGCTCACCATGACTTACCAAACTAGCCGTTCAAAAGCGATTATGAATAGTATTAACTGAATTTTTAACTTTATATAATCCTTATAATTTTAGAATCTATATTATTAGTTTCTTATACATAATGTAATAACAAATTCATTTTTTCAGATAAAAGAAGTATTTTTCAAAAAATGGATTTTTACCGCCTTTTAATGGAGAACCCTTCTTAAATCCAATATTTGAAACTTTTATATATTAAATTTGACAAAATAAACTTCTTCTTTAGAATCGGGACATAAGAGTTTAGTTTCAATAAATTTTTGGTGTTTTTATGATAACTTTCATATTTGGGTGAATAGTGAAAAATAATATATTTTAATTGAAAACAAATTTTTTAATAAAAATAATTTATAGTGTTAAATTATACATTTTAATGGTTTGTAAGTATAAATATATTATATTTTTACCATTTAATCAAATGATGGTCATTTTAAGTAATTTCACTTTGAAATTGGACATAAACAAGTGTCAATATTTTGATAGTTATTATTTCTTAAAAATACGCTTTTTGGTTTTGACAACGAGAATTAATTTTAAATTAATAAATTAAATTTATATGTTTTTAATTTGGTCAAATATAATTCATTTTTGAATTCTGAATATCAAAATTATCTTAGGGGGAATTTTCGGTATGTTTCTGAAAACTTTCAATTTTCGATGAATAGTGAAAAACACCGCGTTATTGGTTAAAACTGAATTTTCATTTAAATAATTATTTATTTCATTTAAATTTATTTTATGTCAAAATAGATACATAATACCTATATAAGTTCAATGTAATTCATTGCAGTCATTTTATAATAAGTTTAGATATATATAAATTTTATTGAAATTTTACCATATTTTACCCACCTCCTAGGAGCATTTGCAAATTTGTATAAAACTTAATTTTTCCACTTCTGTGAATTGAATTTAAAAAATACGAGATACACGGTTGATATCAGTAAGTAAAATATGGTTCAATAAGATAAAAATAATTTTTGGTGAATAGTAAATTTTGAATTTTATTTACCACAATTAAAAGTAAATAGGATAATTAAAGGTAAAAATGCTATTATTATTACCGTAACACATGCCCTAATTCTGTTGGATAAGTGTAACTCAACAAAAAATAACCTTAGGAATAAAATATGATCCTTTTGGTCCATTTGGATTAAATAAGGACATTTATTATTATTTAATTTAAAGAATAGTTAAAAGTGTTAAATCCAAAGTTTAATAACTAAACCATTTTTGATATAGGGTTAAACATAAGATAAATTCGAATATAATTATTCATTAGAAAGATAAAAATATTTCCTACATAATGGTATTTTATTTATAATTTTTATACATTAAATAATTAAATTTATTTATGATACAATGATGATGCAGTAATTACCTAATTAATAAAATATTAAAATAATTGATATTATAAATATCCAAATAAATGTAATTTGAGTTTTTTTATGAATTAAACTAATTTTATAGGTTAATATAAAATATTAGGGTTGATTAAATTAATTTTTTTCTAATTAATAATGGTTTTATGAATTTAGAAAAAACAAAATACCAAATAGTGTCAAAATTGACATAAAAGAGTTTTTAAAACAAATCTTATATTATTAACTGGTATTCTATTCCTAAAAATATAAGGTTCTTCAAAAGGGCATAAATACTATTATATATGTCATTAATTAACCACTTGGGGTTCTCTTGGAAGTTTATAGTAAGTTTATTATCCATATAATATAAAAATACAAAGAGACATGGTAAATGTCAAACTATTTAACAAAGAGTTAAATCTAAAAGATAAGGTTAATATAGTGACCGAAACCTGTATAAAACCTATTGGTTGAGTGGTTTTCGACCCATAACCACATTATCCTTTATATAATTCATTTTTTATCCATTAGAAACCGAAAATTAATGTATTATAAAATAATATTTTACATTTTTCTTAAGGTGCCCCTCACCCCTCTTATAAAAGGGAACTTCCCCTTCTCTCAAATTCACACCTCCAAAGCCATTTGGATCAGGAAAAACCTGCCCAAATATCTTCCAAACTATCCTAAATTCATCATAGAGGCCTTACTTTGGAAATAAAGACAACCTAAAGATATCTTTTGATCAAATCAAAAGTACGAACCCGAAGAAGAAGTGGTTAAACGTACCCTCTACCAAAGGAAAGTGCAAGGTAAGGGGTTTCTTATCTCACTTTTAATTCCATGATATTTCCATTTTTCACCACTTATTTATTGAATGTGGTGTATTGTGTACTGCCATTTTATATATATTATCATTATTCTGTTTACATTCATGATATTCTGTGATTCATTTGCTAGTTATTGACTATTGTTCATACGACTCGATTGATTACAACGAGGTAAGAGTTACTTCTTCAATCTCATTATTATACGATATTTTTCATGTGTAAGTATTTAATGGGACATAATTATTATAGATACCCATATTTTATAAACATTATTTCAAAAGGAATATTTTAAGGTTTTTTGGGAGTGTCTATTTAACTAGATCATCATTTTAAATGTTTTAAAGATTTATCTTTCTAAACCCTTTTAATTAATTTACATGTTTTCAAAATGATTTTAAGGATTTATTTATATGGAAATTAATGTTTTGAAATTATAATTATTTTAAAATGTTTCAAAGTGGTATGGGACACTTTGATTCAAAAACCCCTTTTAAAAGACCACCTTTATAAAATGTGAGAATTTTAAACGATTTCAAGAAAAAGGGGTATTTCTCTCAAAGAATTTTAATGATCATTTTCCTCTATGTCAACATACTTTAATGGATTTTAAACTTGTTTGAAGCTTATTTATTATACAAATCTTCTATATTGTATTGAATGTTTTGTGATATGTTTGACTGCTGATGTGTTATTTTTATACCATTCATGGTTTATGGATAAAGTATTGACATTTAGTATGATAGTTTTAATACGAATGTTTATGTTATATTTAAACCTTTTCTTACAATGAATGTATTAGACTAGTATGTTTTGGGTTGGGTACCGATAAAAGTAAGCCCTTCGGGTTGGGGTCCGGTAACAGCAGACCCTCCGGGTTGGAGTCTGGTTATAGAGGCTCTCCGGGTTGGAGTCTGGTTACAGAGGATCTCTGGGATGGAGTCCGGTTATAGAGGCTCTCCGGGTTTGGGTTCGGTTATATTTAGCCCATAGGTCCTAGAACCAGGCCTTGACATAGAAATTAAAGTCCGGTTGTATACATTCCCTCCTTATGAAATTAGTTATTACATGCGATTATTCGACTATTAGAATATCCATGTGCATGTTTATATGGTAATGTTTGATTTATTTTTTCCATATTATGTTCAAGTTTATGTTTAAAAGGATATTGTTTTTTTTGTTACACATATTACCTTAAAAGTTTATAGCTTATGCTAAATTATTTACCCTTAATGAGCATCTGAGCTTACCCCTTTCTTATGTTTTATTTTCTAAGGATCCCAAGAAGTGTTTTATGTTTGAGATGCAGGGTTAAGATAAGGGAAAAATGGAATTCTCAAAGGATTTTTTTTGAGTTGTATGTTAGAAAGTGTAATGTAATTTTCATTTATGTAATCTATTTTCCAAGACTGCTAAACGGATCGGTCTTTCGAGACTTGATTCCTTGTAATCATGCCAATGTATTAAAATAATGCACTGACTCTGGGAATCTAGGGTTGTTGCGTTACAATAATACTATCTTGACTCTACTATCTGGTAATGATGGGTTTATTATTTATAGTGATACATCAAGGAAAGGACTGAGTTGTGTCCTTATGTAGAATGATATGGTTATTGATTATCCATCCAAGAAATTAAAATTTCATGAAAAAAACTACCCAAATCATTATATGGAGTTATCAGCAACAATATTTACTTTGAAGATATAGAGACAATATCTCTATAGTGAAATATGTGAGATATATACTGATCATAACATTTTGAAATATATTTTCTCACAGAAATAACTCAACATGAGACAAAGGCGATGACTTGAGCTACTCAAGGATTATGATTACACAATACACTGCCACCCATGGAAGGAAAATAAGGCGATAACTGCTTTGAGTAGAAAAGACCATGGAGTTCTAAAAAACATGAGAGTTAAAAGGGATCCTATGTTTATGGATCTAGTAAATATGGATATGGGAATTATCATGGAAGGTGAAACATCACTACGTTTTCAAATGGTTTCCAAAAATTATTTACTTAAAAGGATAAAAATTTCTCAGTCTAATGACGAGGAATTAAAAAAGAAAATTGAGGCTATGAATGATGGGAGACTGATTGAATTAATATTTGAAGATGGTATTTTGAAATTTGGGAAGAGGTTTTTTTTTCTTTCTATAACTGAGATAAAAAGGGAATTATTGTTTGATGGTCATAGCTCTAATTTTTCTATACACCCTGGTGGAACTAAGATGTATAGAGATTTGTAGGAACATTTTTGGTGGGACAATATAAAGAGAGAGAATGCAAATTATGTGTTAAGATATTTAGTTTGTCAATAGGCGAAGTCTGGAAGACAACATCCTAGTGGTGTCATGAAACCTCTTTCTATACCTTTGTGGAAATGGGATGATATTACAATGGACTTTTTCATGGGGCTACCGAAGACTCCCAGAAGAAATGATGCGCTATGGGTTATTATTGATCGTCTTACCAAGTCAGCACATTTTCCTTTTATAAGAGAATATTTACCACTTGAACATTTAGAAAGACTATATATTAATGATGTTTTAAGACTTTATGGTGTGCCCTTATCGATTGTTTCTGACTGTGATCACTATTTTACATCACAATTATGGAAAAGTCTTTAGAAGTCCCTAGATACTGAGCTTCATTTGAGCACTGTCTACCACCCTCATACTAATGGACAATTATAAAGGACTATTCAAACATTAGAAGACATGTTGAGGTCTTTCTCTCTTGACTTTGAAGGTATGTGGGATTAGTATTTACCTATGGGAGAATTTTCCTATAAAAATATCTTTCATTCAAGTATAAATATGGAACCATATGAAGCTTTATATGGAAAGAGATTTCGTACACCAACTTGTTGGGATGATGTTGGTGAAAGAAAACTTGAGGCCCAAAACTTATTGAGGAAACGACAAAAAAGGTAAAAACTATTCAGAACCATATCAAAACAGCTCAAAGTACGCAAAAGAGCTATGCTGATAACCAAAGGAGGATTTAGAATTTCAAGTGGGATAACATGTTTGATTGAAGGTATCTCCAGGGAAAGGCATTATAAGATTCGGTAATAAGGTTAAATTGAGTCATAGGTACATCAGACCTTTTTAGATTCTAGAAGGAATTGGAGCTGTAGAATACCATTTGGAAATACTACCAAGTCTCTCCAAAGTTCATGATCTGTTCCACATATCAATGATAAGGAAATACAGGCCAGAACCATCATATGTACTCACCTATGAAGAAATATAACTAGAAACTGATCTATATTATTATGAAGATCCTATAAAGATTCTTGATACCATAGAACAAGTGTTGAGAAATCAGATAACTCTTCTGGTAAAGGTTCTTTGGAGAAATCATAAAATGAAAGAGGCGACGTGGGAACCTGGAGAACTTATGATGAATAACCACCTGAATCTTTTTATGAAGTGATATTATAGAAATTTCAAAGAAAAAATTATTTGAAGGAGGTAAGAGTGTGACACTCAAAGCTTCCATGATATGATTCCTTTTAAATAATTCAATATCTTGCACTATACATAATTCGAGTGCACCGTGAGCTTTCAAACTAGTCATTTAAAAAGCGGTTATTAATAGTATTAACCAAATTATGAAATTTATAAATTTAATTTTTAAAAATAGACTTCATTTTTGAATTCATAATATCAAATTTATATTAGGGAGAAATTTTGGCAATTTTCTGAAAAGTTTCAATTTTTGATGAATAGTGAAAAATATTGCATTGTTGTTAAAAACGGACTATTTCATTTAAATAATTATTTTACTGTAAATTGATTTTAAAGTCAAAATAGATAAATAATGCAAATATTAATCCAATATATTTTATTGGAATCATTTTATAATATAATTTGATATAATTTTTTTTAAACTTTTGAACGTCCCTTTTACTCGTCTTCTAACCACATCTACAGGATTTGCATTAAACGTAATTTTACTTATTTTATGAATTTAATTTTGATAAACAAACATACACGATTGTAATCAGTATGAAAAATTTGGTCTTATATGATCAAAATATTTTTTGGTGAATAGTAATTTTTGAATTTTATTTACCACACTTAAAGGTAAATAAGGTAATTAAAGGTAAAAATAATATTATAATAATATAAAATTACCCTAACACATGTCCTAATATCACTGGATAAGTATATTTTGAAAAAAATCAAACTTAGGTTGAATATATGATTCTTTTAAGCCAATTGTGTTAGATTAAGACATTTATTATATTTTATTTAAAGAAGAGTTAAAAATGTCATATTCAAATTTTATTAAATATATCATTTTAAATATGAGTATATAAATGTGATATGGTCAACTATAAATAGTACTTAGAAATATAAGATTATTATCTACATAATCATAATTTATTTATAATTTTTAGGAAATAAATAATTAAATTAAATGGTGACACAATATTGATGCAGTAATTGAATTATTAAAGAACGAATCAATTAAATGATATTAAAATATTAAAATATTAAAATAGATATAATTTTAATTAATTAATTACATCCAATAATTTTATGTAAAACATATTCATGTTAGTGACTTATTATAAGTATTGGTTTGAAGTTATCATGTTGGTTTGACATTTTTAAAAATGAAAATTTTGAATAGTATCAAAATTGACATAAATGATACTTTAAAATAAATAATATTTAATTAAATGTTATAAAATTTATAAAAATATCATGTTCGGCCAAATAACTATGATAGTGTTAAATATGTCATAAATTATCAAATTGGGGTTCGTTTCACATTTTATAGTAACTATATTAACCCCATAGTGTAAAAATACAAGAAGATAATGTGAGAGTTAGATTGTTTAACTAAGGGTTAAACCCAAAAGATAAGGATAATTTTGTAAGCTAAACTTGTCTAAAAATAATTTTCTAATGTTATTTCTACCTATACTCATATTATACTTGAAATAAATTACTTTTTAGGCATTTGAAATAGAAAATCATTTTATAATAAATTAATATTTTAAGACCCTCCAAAAGTGCCCCTCACCTCTCTGATAAAAGGGTACTTCTCATTCTATTTAACTAACACCTAAAAATCCCTTTGGATCAACCAAAACATGCCCAATTCTTCTACCAACTTCCCACACTTCATCCTAGAGGGCAAAATTTGGACATAAATCCAACCTAAAGAGTCTTTTTGTGAAAAGAAAAAGGAGACACCAAAAAAAGAGGTAGTTGTTTTATCACCTCTTTCAAAGTTATTTTATTCTTCTACTTCATCTTTCTATTTTGTTTCCATATCAAAATAAAAACTACAGTATCAAACATATACTTAGATGCTATTATAGTCATGGTACAACCATATTCTTTATTTTATCCTTCATATGACTAATAATATCACCATGCGTGTGTACGTACAACTTACTGTCTTCACGCCGTGGTGTAATTTTATAATCAACAATAATTTATTTGGATGAGTACAATGATGAGTATAATTGATATAAATAATGAATATAACATTATAGTTATTCTTTATAATTAATATACCATCCAATTCTATAGCATTTAACCATCAAACGAATGATACTATCGCATGTGTGTACGTACGTCTTACCATCTCCACGACGCGGTGAGATTCATTATCCATTATAACCATTAAAGAATGGTTATAAAATTTATACGATGAGTAAAAATAATAATTATGAACTTAATATCATTTTGGATATGTAGAAAATATATCATATTCATAACAAACATGGCTTCATGATAAAATAGGAATGGGAAAACGAAGCAGTTAACACCCGAAACAATTGTAATACTGAAATAATATTACCAAAATGATATAATAAGATTATATATTATATCATAAATATGGATATGGTCCCAGTTTTATTTAATAACATGTTTTAACCATTATACAGGAGGCTAAATCACCCTCAACAAATGGTAAGTAAAGGTAAGGGTTAATTTTACAATCTCTTAATTATCTGAGATTGCTTATATGTAAGTATCCACTGAGACATCCTTATAATCCATGTCTATGTTTATTAAAATTAAATTCAAAATATTATAGTCAAATTTTTAAACACATTTTACCCATGTTTTAATTTTTAAAAAACATTTTGAAAGGAATCTTTCCGTCATTTTCCAAAGGAGGTACTTTATAACCTTTTCAACAAATTAAGGAAAGAATGTTTTTTTAACTTATACGACACAAATTACTATTTTACGCTATTATGACGCCTTAAAATTTTGAATATTTCCTTACAATATTATAAGTTTATTTTCAAAATAGATGTTTTTATATAAATTTTCATCTTCTAAATTATTTCAAAGTAAAAAAGGGATATTTACCTCAAAGAGTTTGAATGAATCTATTAAATTATTTTAATCTTTGTAAATATCCTTTGTTGGATTTTATCCTTATTTGAGGTTGACTTATAATGATACAATCTCCCATATTGTATTGAAGGGTTTATGATATATTTGAATGTGTATGTGCTATGTAGCTGAGCAATGGATAAGTTCCTTAGAGAAAATATTTCTTGCTTTGGGGAGTAACGAAAGGGAAAAGGTTGTCATGATAGTTTATCACCTATCAGGAGATGCGGATCAATGGTGGTCATTAATATAAAAAATTGAGGAGGATGAATATGTATCAAATATGTAATGGAGGGAGTTCAAAAAAAATTTCCTAGAAAAATAATTTCCTCATGAACAATGAGTTGATATGGAAAGATAATTTTCGAGTATGAGGCAAAAAAAGGATGAGAATATTGCAAAGTATGGGGATAACTTCACAAGGTTAGAAAAACATACTTTATACTACATATATAACCCAAGAAGTAGTATTTATTGATTCTTTTATCGGTTAAAACCATTCCTCTGAGGGAATTGGTCTCACAATCTTTCTCATCATACGAATATATAGTGTCATGTGCTATCAAGGCAGAAAAGTAATTCTCTAAGTCTTATGACTTTAAAGGGAATCAGGAGAAGAAGAGAGCCACTGAACACTCTAGGAAAGGAAATAAGGGGAATAATGGAAAAAATGAATTTCAAAAATGTATTAATTGTGGGAAGAAACACCCAAGTTCTTTCCTAAATGGGATGAGATCTTTTTGAAAGTGTGGATAAAAAGTTCACCAAGATCGTAATTGTAAGGGGAATAAAGAAGTTGTCAATGTTCAATGCTAAAAATATAAATAAATGGTACATTATTTAAACAATTGTACCGCCAAGTAAACTTTCCTCAGAAAAGGTCAAGGGAGAAAGGCCAAGATTTTGTGATCACATCTGCTGAGGTTGAAACAACTAACGACATTGTGGAAGGTACAATAATCATCTCATCAAATTTAGGAAAATATTTATTTGATTCTGGATCCTCAAATACCTTTATATCTTCCCAATTTTATTTAAAAATTAGATATTTCCAATTCACTTTAACAAAGGAGTTTTCAGTCAAAACCCCTAAGGGAAGTCTCATTACAACAAAGATATGTCAAGAAGTTCCCATTATGGCATATAAATGTGCATTATCTACTAACTTCATTATCATACCTATGGTATAATTTGATATAATCCTAGGTATGGATTGGCTATAAAAATATGATGTGAAAATTTATTACAATAAGAAGGAAGTTACGATTTTTTAGGTTGATTTAGAATCTATTATATTTAAAGCAAAGACTTTATCACCAAATTCTTATTTAGATCCACCCCCAATAGCTCTTCTGAATGAAATTCTTGGGGAGGAAGATAAAAAATCATCCATGGGTGAAGAAGGAAATATTCTAATTGAGGATGTGCCTATTTTACAAGAATACATTAATTTATTTTTAGAGGATTTACCTAGACATCCTCTAGAGCATGAAGTTTATTTTTTTATTGTTTTAATCCCTGATGCAAGACCATTACCAAACACTCCCTATAGAATGACCACTGGGGAATTAATAGAGCTAAACAAACAACTAGAAGAGTTTATTAATATTGGATTTATTCTCCCTAGTGTTTCTTTATTGGGATCTCCAGTTCTTTTTGTTAAGAAGAAAAATGGATCAATGAGGATATTCATTCAATATAGAGAAATAAATGCTATTATAATAAAGAACAAGTATCCCCTTCCCCACATTGATGAATTATTCAATCAACTTTATGGAGCTCAATATTTTTCAAAAATTGATTTTCGTTCTAGATATCATCAATTGTGTGTAAAAAATAAAGATATTCCAAAGAAAACATTCTGAATGAGGTGTGGTCATTATGAATTTTTGATAATTCCATTTGGATTAACTAATGCACCCTTTGTTTTCATGAATCTAATGAATAGAGCGTTCAAGGAATATCTTGATGATTTTTTAGTAGCATTTATTGGTGATATATTGGTATACTCCAAAATATACGAAGACCATGAGAACCACTTGCAGAGTGTTATAAATACTCTTAGAAGAAATAAACTATATGAGAAGTTTAGAAAGTGTGAATTTTGGCTTCTAGAAATTTAGTTTCTTGGCTATATTGTCTCCAAAGATGGAATCTCCATTGATCCTATAAAAAAAGCAATATAAGAGTGGATTTCACCGATGAGTATAACTGAGGTATGCATTTTTATTGGTTTAGCATGTTACTATTGCCATTTCATCTAGAATTTTTCTTGATTAACAGACTCATTAGCCAAGATCACACATAAAGGGGTTAAATTAATTTGTAAAAAAGAGTGTGAATAATGTTTTAAATAATGGAAGAGAATATTAGTCAATAATACTATCTTGAATCTAACATCTGGTAATGATGGGTTTATGATTTATAGTGATACATCAAGGAAAGTACTCAGTAGTGTCCTTATGCAGAATGATAGGGTTATTCATTATCCATCAAGAAAATTAAAAATTCATGAAAAAAACTACCCAAATAATGATATAAAGTTAGCAGTATTAATGTTTACTTTGAAGATATGGATACAATATCTCTATAGTGAAATATGTGAGATATATACTGATCATAAGAGTTTGAAATATGATTTCTCACAGAAATAACTCAACATGATACAAAGGATATGACTTGAGCTACTCAAGGATTTTTATTACACAATACACTGCCACCCATGGAAGGAAAATAAGCTGGTAGATGCTTTGAGAAGAAAAGACCATGGAGTTCCAAAAAACATGAGAGTTGAAAGGGATCCTATGTTTACGGATCTAGTAAATATGGATATGGGAATTATCATGGAAGGTGAAACATCACTAATTTTTCAAATGGTTTCCAATACTTCTTTACTAAAAAGGATAAACATTTCTCAGTCTATTGATGGGGAGTTTAAAAAGAAAATTAAATCTATGAATGACGATAGACTGATTGAATTAATATTTGAAGATGGTATTTTAAAATTTCGTAAGATTTTTTTTTGTTCCTTCTATAACTTAGCTAAAAAGGGAATTATTGGATGATGGTCATAACTCTAATTTCTCTATACACCCTGGTGGAACTAAGATGTATAGAGATTTGAAGGAACATTTTTGGTGGGATAATATAAAGAGGGAGATTTCTAATTATGTGTCGAGATGTTTAGTTTTTCAGGAGGCGAAGGATGGAAGAAAACATATTAGCGGTGTCATGAAACCTATTCCTATACCTGTGTGGAAACAGGATGATATTACAATGGACATTGTCATGGGGCTACCAAAGACTCCACGAAGAAATGATGCGCTATGTGTTATTGTTGATCATCTTACCAAATCAGAACATTTTCTTGCTATAGGAGAAGAATTTAAACTTGAAAATTTATGAAGACTATATATTAATGATGTTTTAAGACTCTATGGTGTGCCTCTATCGATTGTTTGTGACTGTGATCCCCATTTTACATCACAATTATGGAAAAGTCTTTAGAAGGCCTTAGATACTGAGCTTCATTTGAGCACTGTCTACCAACCTCATACTAATGGAGAATCAGAAAGGACTATTCAAACATTATAAGACATGTTTATATCTTTGTCTCCTAAATTTCAAGGTGTGTGGGATTAGTATTTACCTATGATAGAATTTTCCTATAACAATAGCTTTCATTCAAGTATACAGATGGAACCATATAAAGCTTTATCTGGAAAGAGATTTCGTACATCAACTTATTGGGATGATGTTGGTGAAAGAAAACTAGTAGGCCTAGAACTTATTGAGGAAATGACAAAAAAAGTAAAAAATATTCAGAACCATATCAAAACACCTCAAAGTAATCAAAATAGATATGCTGATAACCAAAGGAAGGATTTTGAATTTCAAGTGGGATATCATGTTTTTATGAAGGTATCTCAATGGAAGGGCATTATAAGATTCGATAATAAGGTTAAATTGAGTCACAGGTACATCAGAACTTTTGAGATTCTGGAAGGAATTGGAACTGTAGCTTACCATTTGGCAATGCTTCCAAGTCTCTCCAAAGTTCATGATCCGTTCTACATATCAATGTTAAAAAAATACATGCCAGAACCATCGTATGTATTCAACTATGAAGAAATATAATTGGAAACCGATCTGTATTTTTTTGAAGAGCCTACCAAGATTCGTGATACCAAAGAACAAGTGTTGAGAAATCAAATAACTCGTCTGGTAAAGGTTCTTTGAAGAAACCATAAAATGGAAGAGGCGACGTGGGAGCCTGGGGAACTTATGATGAAGAACCACCTGAATCTTTTTATGAAGTGATATTATAGAAATTTCAAAGACAAAATTATTTTAAGGAGGTAAGAGTGTGACACTCCAATCTTCCACGATATGCTTCCTTTTAAATAATTCAATATCTTGCACTATATGTAATTTGAGCGCACCATGACCTTTCAAACCAGTTATTTAAAAAGTGGTTATTAATAGTATTAACCAAATTATGAAATATCTAAATTTTATTTTAAAAAATAGACTTTATTTTTGAATTCATAATATCAAAATTATCATAGGGTGAAATTTTAGTAATTTTTTGAAAAGTTTCAATTTTTGATGAATAGTGAAAAATATTGCATTGTTGTTAAAAACTGACTATTTCATTTAAATAATTATTTTATTGTAAATTGATTTTAAAGTCAAAATAGATAAATAATAAAAATTGTAATCCAATATATTTTATTGGAATCATTTTATAATAGAATTAGATATAAAAATTTATTAAACTTTTGAACTTCCCTTTTACTCGCCTTCTAGCCACATATACGAGATTTGCATTAAACGTCATTTTACTTATTTTATGAATTAAATTTAAAAAAATGAACATAAATGATTTTAATCAATGTGAAAAATTTGCTCTAATAAGTTCAAAATATTTTTTAGCGAATATTAATTTTTGAATTTTATTTACCACAGTTAAAGGTAAATAAGGTAATTAAAGGTAAAAATAATATTATAATAAAATAAAATTACCCTAACACATTTCCTAATACCACTGGATACATATATTTCAACCAAAATAAATATTAGGTCAAAAATGTGACTCTTTTAAGCCAATTCTGTTAGATTAAGACATTTATTATATTTTATTTAAAGAAGTGTTAAAAATGTCATATTCAAATTTTATTAACTATATCATTTTAAATATGAGTATATATAAGTGATATGGTCAAATATAAATAGTATTTAGAAATATAAAACGATTATATAAATAATGGTTATTTATTTATAATTTTTAGGAAATAAATAATTAAATTAAATGCTGACACAATAATGACGCAGTAATTGAATTATTAAAGAAAGAATCAATTAAATGATATTAAAAATATTGAATAAATATAATTTGACTTAATTAATGAAATCCACGAATTTTATGTAAAACATAGTCATTTTAGTGACATATTATAAGTATTTAATTGAAGTTATCATGTTGGTTTGATATTTTTGAAAATGAAAATTTTGAATTGTATCAAAATTGAAATAAATGATACTTTAAAATAAATAATATTTAATTAAATGTTATAAAATTAATAAAAATATCATGTTCATAAAAATAAATATTATAGTGCTAAATATGTCATAAATTATCTATTTGGTGTTTGTTTTTCATTTTATAGTAACTATATCAACTCCATAGTGTAAAAATACAAGAAGATAATGTAAGAGTTAAATTGTTTAACTAAAGGTTAAACCCAAAAGATAAGGATAATTTTGTAACCTAAACTTGTCTAAAAATAATTTTCTAATATTATTTCTACTTATAATCATTTTATACTTGAAATAAATCACTTTGGATCTATTTGAAATAGAAAATCATTTTATAATAAATTTTTATTTTAAGACCTTCCAAAAGTGCCCCTCACCTCTCTTATAAAAGGTCACTTCTCCTTCTCTTTAACTCACACCTCCAAATCCCTTTGTCTCAGCCAAAACGTGCCCAATTATTCTCCCAACTTCCATCACTTCATCCTAGAGGCCACAATTTGGATAGAAAGCCAACCTAAAGAGTCTTTTCGTGAAAACCAAAATAAGATACCTGAAAAAGAGGTAATTGTTTTATCACGTCTTTCAATGTTATTTTATTCTTCTACTTCATATTTCTATTTTGTTTCCATATAAAAATAACAAATCCAGTATCACACATATACTTAGATGCTATTATAGTCATGGTACAACCATATTCCTTATTTTATCATTCATATGACTAATAATATCACTATGCGTGTGTACGTACGACTTACCGTCTCCACACCGTGGTGTAATATTTTATTCAACAATAATTTATTTGTATGAGTAAAATGATGAGTATAATTGATCTATATAATTAATATAACATTATAATTATTATTTATAATTAATATAACATCAAATTCTATACCATTTAACCATCAAAGGAATGATACTGTCGCATGTGCGTACATACGTCCTACCATGTCCACGATGCGGTGAGATACATTATCCATGTTAACCATTCAAGAATGATTATAAAATTTATACGATGAGTAAAAATAATAATTATGAACTTAATTTCATTATGGATATGACTAAATATATCATATTCATAACAAACATGAATTACATGACAAAAAAGGAATGGGAAAACGAAGAAGTAAACACCCAAAATAATGGTTATACTAAAATAATATTACCAAAATGATATAATAGGATTATATATGATATAATAAATATGGATATGGTCCCTGTTTAATTTAATAACATATTTTAACCATTATACTGGAGGCTAATTCATCCTCAAATAAAGGTAAGTAAAGGTAAGGGTTAATTTTATAATCTCTTTATTATCTGAGATTGTTTATATGTAAGTATATACTAGGACATACTCATAATCCATGTCCATGTTTCTTAAAATGAAATTCAAAATATTATAATGAATTTTTTAAACTCATTTTTACCCATGTTTTACTTTTTAAAAAACTTTTTGAAAGGAATATTTCTGTCATTTTCCAAACGAGGTACTTTATAACCTTTTCAACAAATTATGGAAAGAATGTTTTTAACTTATACGAAACAAATGAATATTTTACACTATTATGATGCCTTAAAATTTTGAATCTTTCCTTACAAGATTATTAGTTTATTTTCAAAATAAATGTTTTTTTAGAAATTTTCAGCTTCTAAATGATTTCAAAGTAAAAAAGAGATATTTCCCTTAAAGAGTTTGAATGAATCTATTAAATTATTTTAATCTATGTCTACATCCTTTGTTGGATTTTTTTCTTATTTGAGGTTGAATTATTATGATACAATCTTTCATATTGTATTGAAGGGTTTAGGATATATTTGAATGTGTATGTGCTATGTATATACAATTCATGGTTTATGGTTAAAGTATTGACATTTCATATGCTAGTTTTAATACGAATGTTTATATTATGTTTCACCCTTTTCCTAAGAGAGATGCATTAGAGTTAGTAATTTAAGGGAGGGGACTGCTATATCCCCTCGATGTATTGGTAGGTCTCATGAGACAAACTAGTAACTTGACAGAAGGTCTTGATAGTATAGAAATTATAACAACCCTGCTCTTTATTACACACTTAAAACATGATTTATTACATAAAATTGAACTTAAGACAACTATGAGGATCGATAGGCCTTGTGTATTAGGAAATTATGAACATTACATAACAACTTAGAACACAAAACACAACATATTTATTAAAAACATCTTTTATACGACCACAACATTCCCTCGTACTTAACATTGCATGGGATAACCTGTGGACATGCATAAGAAAAGGGTGAGCTATAAAGACCAATGAGGGAGTAAACAAGGAATAACATGAAGAATATAATACATGTTAGGAAATAGGAATATCAATGGAGAACAAGAGAAACATGAACATAAAAACATGATATAGAATGATTATCATAACATGGAAATGTGGCATCAATATTTAATATAATATTAGCTTGATCCAAGGATAATTGCACATAGAGCATGAGTAAACACTCATTATAATTTAATTATCATGATTAAACCCTCATTTCACTTTAAGTATCATGATACTAATCTTTACCCAATGCATTAGAGCGTTATCAGGGTGCACCCTTCTTAATCGTTTCATTTCATGCATAAGTGTGCCACATGGATCATATAACATGGATTCATTAAACATAATCATTTATTCCATGATAAAGGAATGTATAATTAATACATGAAACTCTATAATCAATAATTAAATGTTCCTGAAGGTTAATACCCATGATAGAGAAATGCGCATGATATTCACTACACAATGACTTTGTCTTGGAAAATCGCAGTGTAATTTCGGCAGCATAACAATGTGACATAAGAATTCATAAAAATGGATGATTAGAGAGAAAGGGGAATCTCATCATATTTACATGAAATTTAAATTTAGGGGGTCATATAGATACATGTCCCAATATATGTAATGTAATTTAGATTCATAATATAAAATAATTGCTTGAATATAAATGAGGAGATACAAATCCATTTTGGAATTTCATCATGGTAACTGGTGTACATGGGAGGAATTAAAGAGAGTGTAATGGGTCTATAATAATTAAAAAATAATTATGAAATTATGGGGGAGGTGATAAATCATACCCCAATATTTTTAATTGAAATTACATGGGTATAAAAACATAAATAAAATTGGACAAAATTGAGAAAGGAAGAAATCCCTTACTTGGAAGTGTGATCCCAAAGGCTTGGGAGCGGCTTGAGAGAGGCTTCTTGGTATCTTGAGGCACCTTGGGAGGATTATAGAGAGTTGAGGGTAGCGTTTGGTTAAGATAAAAAGTTTATGAGTGAAGTGGAATGGTATGTTGAGTGAGTTTATATAGGAAATGAGAGAGAATTATTTATTATTTAGGTTTTGGACACTACACATTAAACTAATCAAAACCACAAACTAAACCATGGTTTATGCTGATGGTTTTTTACAAATGGGAGTGGAAAAAATTATTTTATAAGTTTAATGGACGAATATATTAAAATATTAGGCTTTATTATGTGGAGTTGAGTCATACTATCCAGGAAATCATTTTAAAAAGTTAAAATGTTTTATAAGTATTGGAGGGTCTACCAATGATTTGTAAAATAAATAAAACAAACATAAAATTACATTTGTTTAAAGTTAGAACATATATTGTCTGAAAATACAATTTATAGTACTTTATTACATCACTATTGGGTCATTATGATATCATTAAACACATTATATATTTAAACGATATTTAATTTTTACACAAAAATTTGACTGTCTCAGAAAATTATGAACAAATTCACCATTGGATTATTTAGACATCCTGATTCCAAAAATAATATTAATTTTATCCCAATAAATTTTCAATTATGTTAATTTTTAATTTTAAAATAGAAACCAACATTTATCTAAAAATCATCGGTTTTGAAAAAACAGCTTTCAAACTTTGATAAAAATTACAATTATATTCATAAAAATTATTTAATAATTTATATTTAATAAAAATAAATTTAGTAATAATATTTTATTAAAATATTCTTTAATTTAAAAATCTATTAATTCATCAAAATAGATTTCTTAATTTAATATTAACTATAAATTCTATTTTTTCTTTAAAAACTATTTATTAAGTAATAATAATAAAATGAATGTATATTATTTATTCTATAGAAAAATAATGCACATAATCATAGTTCTAGGGTCTTATTACATAACCCCTTATAACACCTACATAAGACCTAAGGGTAAGGTGTGCGATGGTGAAAAACTCTTGGGGAGGCTCAGATAACATCGCTCGGGTGGTAATATCTATTAACTTCCACTTCTCCCATAGACGGTTCCATTCAAGATTAACGTCTTGAAGCCTAGCTTGGGATTGATCAAGAGTTAAGCCTAACAACACCACATTCTTTCTGAGATCCATCAAATGGGATTCATATGGAGCAATTCTACTAGATGAGGCCATTACTTCCTTTATCTGAGTAAATTGGATTTGTTAAAGCCCTATATTTATACTAATCATGTGATCACTGTTCAATGACTATATTAGCAATGGTAACAATTCTTAATAGTATTTTTAAATCCAAAAACATAAAACTAAGGAAGTACATATGTTTTATATAACTATTTTACACAATAAGACATTTAATTAAATCTAGAGGAATTTTCATTAATTAAATTTTGGGTCGTTACAATATCCCCTCCTTCAGAAATTTTTCCCTTGAAATTTCATTTTCCCATACTAAAAAAATGAGGGTAACTATGATTCATCACTTCCTTAGATTCCCACGTTGCTTCTTCAAACTCGTGGTTTCACCACAACACCTTGACGAGGGGCATTGCCTTATTTCGTATAACTTTTTCCATTCAATCTAATATCTTCACCAGATTCTCTTCATAGGAGAGTTCATTCTTTAATGGTACCACCTTTGGATTGGGTTCATGTGATGAGTCAGGTATGTACTTCCTAAAGAGTGATACATGGAATACATCATGTGCTTTATATAGGTTTTTTGGGAATGTTAGTCGATAGGCCACTGCTCCTATGCGACCAAGGATCTCAAAAGGGATGATGTACATTGAACTAAGCTTTCCCTTATTCCCAAATCTCATAAATATCTTCCATGAAGGTATGCAGAGGAATACCATGTCTTTGACATCAAACTCTAGGTATCATCGACAATTATCATCATAGATCTTTTGTTGACTCTCAAAAAATTTAATGTGTTGCTAAATGGTTTTAACCTTCTCCACCATTTCATCAACCATTTCTGGACCTAGGAGTTTTCATTCCCTAACTTCATCCCAACATGCTAGTATTCTTCACCTCTTCCCATAAAGGGATTCATAAGAATCCATTTGTATGCTTGAGTGGAAACTGTTATTTTAAGAGAACTCAACCAGAGGAAGATGTTGATCCCATCCTCCTTTTATGTCCATTGAGCATGTTCTCAACATGTCCTCAAGTGTTTGGATAGTCCGCTCAGATTGTCCATTAGTTTGAGGATGATAATCCATACTGAAGTTTTTCTTAGTATTCAGAGCATATTGAAGACTCTTTCAAAAATTAGAGGTGAATCTTGGATCTCGATTAGATACAATAGATAGTGGTACTCATTAAAACCTTACCACTTATCTAATATATATCCATGCCAGTTGACCCAATGAGAATTCTTATCGAATTTCAATGAAGTGTGAATTCTTTTTAAGATGATCCACAACAACCTAGACAACATTGTTTCCTTTGGATATCTTTGGAATTCTGGTGACAAAGTCCATGGTGATGTTATCCAATTTCAATGCTGGTATGGGTAATGGTTTCATCATCCCCTTAGAATTTTTCCTCTCATTCTTTACTTGATGACATACCAGGCACTTTGATGTTTACTCAGTGATCTCCTTCTTCATGTTATCCCACCAATAAATATCTCAGACATCCCGATACATATTTGTGTTTCCTGGGTGAATGGAGAAATTCAAACTATGTGCATCATCCAAAAGTTCTTTCTTTAATTCCAGATTTTATGGAACACATAATATTGAACCAAATCAAACAATTCTTTTATCATTAGCATTAAACTATGATGATTTCCCTTTTCTTATAGTTTCCACTTTCTTCTGAATTCCCATATCATATTTTTGAGCATCCTTTAACGTTTCCAAAAGATACGGTTGAGGAATAATTTGTGAAAGGATTTATTATTTTCTATTCTTTATTATTCCCATGTCCATCTTCTTCAAATCCAATTAGATTGGATCCTTTTCAATTCTCATCAATGATATAAGCATTCGGTCCATTCGACTTAGAGAATCTGCCACCTTGTTTGCTTTCCCAAGGTGGTAATGGATTGAGAAGTCATAGTCATTGATCAACTCTAAACATCTTATTTGGTTCATATTCAACTCTTTCTGTGTGAATATATACTTGAGGATTTTTTGATCCATATATATTTCACACTTTTCCCCAAATAGGCAATTCCACTAAATTTTCAAAGCGAAGATTACTGTATCAAAATCTAGATCTTGTGTTGGGTATTTTTTCTCACAAACTTTCAGTTTCCTTGAAGCATAGAAAATGACTTTGTCATTTTGCATCAACACATAGCCTAGGACCTTCTTCTAAGCATCACTAAATACCACAACAAGTTCTCCACTTGTGGGTAGTGTGAGCACTGGCGTATTGATAAGTCTTTTTTTCAACTCCTTGAAGCTATATTCACATTCATCACTCCAAGAAAACTTAACTCCCTTCCAAGTTAGTTTGGTAATAGGGTTTGAAAATTGGGATAAATTTCTTACAAATCGTCTATATTATCCAGCTAACCCCAGGAAACTTCAAATATCCATCACTCTTGTTGGCCTCGACCATACCTAAATTGTAGCTATCTTGGAGGGATCCATAGATATCACATTTCTTGTGATTAAATGACCAAAGAATGATACTTCCTTCAACCAGAACTCACAATTGATATACTTTTCATAGAGCTTATCCTTTCACAAGGTATCTAGTACATTGCTTAGATGCTCATCATGCTACTCCTTGGCTTTGGAGTATATAATAATATCATCTATAAAGACTACCAAAAATATGTCTAGGTAATCTCTAAATACTCTATTAATCAAGTCCATGAAGATTTCTAGATCATTAGTGATTCCGAAAGGCATTACGATGAATTCATAGTGCCCATAACTTGTATGAAAAACAGTCTTGGGGATATCCTCCTTCTTCACCCTTAATTGGTAATATCCCGACTGAAAATCCAACTTGGATAAGTATTGCACTCCACATAGATGATCAAACAAGTCATCAATTCGGGGAAGATGATACTTGTTATTTATCGTGATTTTTTGAGCTCATGAAAATCAATGCAAAGGTGCATTGACCTATTCTTCTTATTGATGAAGAGGACTGATGCACCCCATGGTGAAGCACTTGGGCGTATAAACCCTTTATCCAGATTCTCTTAAATTTGTTTCTTAATATCCTCAAGCTCCATAATAGCCATTATATACAGAGTGTTGGATATTGGAAACAACCCATGTATAAGATAAATCGAGAATTTAACATCTATTCTAGGAGGAAGACTAGGAAATTCCTCGCGAAACACTTCAACGAATTCCCTCACAATATGAATGTCTTTAAGGATGGTTTCTTCCTTAGACTCAATCATCTGAGAAAGATAAACATGTTCATAGGGAGTTAATATCCATTCTTGAGATGATGGTTCTAAATAAGATTCATCCACATCCTTGAACTTGTATAGAATTGGGGGTTGATTCACCATATTGAGAGTGATTTCCCTCTCATAGAAATTTATGTTGGCTCTATATAGGTAAAGCCAATCCATGCCATGAATTGCATCAAATTCCACCATAGGGAGTATGGAAAAGTTTTCCGGGAAGTTTAAACCACAAATTGTGAAAGGGGATGAGTTATATTCATGGGTTGCAATGATCCCCACTTGCCGTTCTCATATAAATCTTTAATTCCATGATTTTTGGTGGTGTTGGGATTGTTCTACTAAACTTTCAGGATATAAAAGAACGCATAGAACTAGAATAAAAAAGTAATTCTCTATTCTTGAATAAATAACTAGAGTACCTTTCACCAGTTCATTGTTGGGGTTCACTTTGGTAGTAGTGATGGAAAAAGATCACCCTTGCTGCCTTGGAAGTTGTTGGTTGCCTCAAAAAACCCTTGTCTTAGGGAATTGGTTTGAAAAGTTCCCCGGTTCTTTGTAGTTAAAGCAATGAAAAATAAGTTGAGGGTCGAATGAAGCGTTCCTCTCCTCTTTCACAGTAGTGGAGTTTTCTTATTGGTAGTTAATATACAGGTGCCCTTCTCTTCCACACCTAAATCATTTCCTATCCCCCTTTAGGAAATTTATGAGGTGCTTCTTTCTGCACCTTTGGCAAGTGGGGGGCTGGAATTTCTACGCACTTTTCGATTTAACCATAGGACCACGATAATTATAGTCCACCTTACGATTCTTATCCCCATGACACCCCTTAGATTCTTAGATCTCTATTTCAACTTTGAGGGCACATCAGGAAATTTCCTCATAGCTCTCAAAGTCACAGATAACTAGTGATTTTGGTAGGCTATGTTCTAGTCCACCAAAGACGTGGTCAACCTTGTATTAAGGGGTAAAAACAAAGCTGAAGGCATATCATGCAAGCCTTGTAAAGTTTTCCATGTACGCTCCGATGTATTCGTTGTCTTTTTTCTTGAGGGTAAGGATGTCCATTTCCATCTTAAGTCAGAGGGTGTGCCAAAAATATTTATCAAAAAACATTTTCTGGAAATCCTTCAATTCTAACACCTTGATCTCCTCCTTAGGATTTGTATTTTTAATCAATGTCCACCATTTATCAGCTTCACCCTCCATATGATAAGCATCTATAAGTACATTCTCTTGTTTAGAAGATTGAAGGATGAAGAGGATCTTCTCAATGGAGTTGATCCGTTGTTCGGTGATTGAGGGGTCAAATGATCCATTAAAAGTAGCAGGACTTTGTCTCATGAAGCTCTTGATTGCAACTTGTTCTTTCATAGAGAGGTTAAATGTTCCTATTGACCCATGTTTCTATTCAAAACTTGAGTTAACTAAGAGAGTATCATGAAAAATTTTGCGATTCCTGCTCCCATCAGATTGAGCAACTCATTAGAACAGTCATCACATTAATCTTCACATCAGTTGTTAGACCGAGTTATCATATTAATGGCCATTGGATGGAATAAAAGTAAAGTTAGGGGTAACACATAAAGGGGAATAAAAATAAAAAAGGGATAACTTATAAATTACTTTAATTTACTTAACTTATGAATTTATAGGCTTCAATCTATGTTATCCATGATCTACTTCCCAACATAATTTATTATGGGATTTTTTTATTCCCTTCACAATGGTTCAAACTAAGCTCTTGAATTTACCAAAGAATATCTCCTGGGATTGTCATAACCAAGAGTGAAACAAGGCCTGTTTTCATGCACTAGTTCCCATTTGAGTCTAGCTCAAAGCGGTGTTTTTGGGTTTTACCCCTATATACATCTGTGCCAAAGCCGCCTCTACCTGCTTGTATCCAGAAAGGGATATATTTTCTTGATAAACTACTTACTCAATACTCACCAAAATTTAGGGATGTTTTTATTATAATTTGTCTTCTCCCTAAGGCTTTCACTAGGGTATTCTAATCCTAATCCCAAAAATAACTAAACCTCCCTCTGATACCAACTATAACAACCCGAATCTTTATTAAAAACTTAAACATGATTTATTACATAAACTTACACTTAAGAAAACTATGAATATTGAGAGGTATAGTGTATTTGGAAATTAGGAACATTGCATAATAACTTAGAACATAAAACACAACATCTTTATTTAAAAATTCTTTTACATGACCATAATATTCCTTTGTACTTAGAATTGCATGGGATAACCTGAGGACATGCATAAGAAAAATGTGATATAAAAATCCCAGTAAAGGAGTAAACAAGGCATAACATGAAGAATATATTACATTTTAGGCAATATGCATATCAATGGAGTACAAGATAAATATGAACATAAAGGCATGATATTGCATGATTATCATAATATGGAAATGTGGCATCAACATTTAACATGATATTAGCATGATCCAAGGATCATTGAACATGGAGCATGGGTAAAACCTCATTTCACCTGAATTAAAATGATTAAACCCTCATTTCACTTTATGTATCATGATACTAATCTTTACCCAATTCATTGGAGCGCTATCAGGGTGCACCCTTCTTAATCATTTCATTTCATGCATAAGTGTGCCACATAGATCATACAATATGGATTCATTAAACATCATCATTTGTTATAAAATAAATAAATTTAGAATTAATAAATTAAACTATATAAACAATAATTAAATGTGAATTAAGGTTAATACTCTTTAAAGATAAATGAGCATGGTATTCACTATACAATGACTTTGGATTGAAAAATCATAGTGTAATTTCAGCAGCATATCAACATGACATAAGAATTCATAAAAATGGTTGATGAGAGAGAAAGTGGTATATCATAATATGTAAATGAAATATATAGTAATGGGATCATATATATACATGTCCCAACATATGTAATGGAATTTAGATTCATAATATAAAATAATCTCTTGAATGTAAATGAGGATAGATAAATCCTTTACGAAATTTCGGCAGGGTAATAGTTTTACATGGGAGCAATTAACGAGATATAAAGGGGTATATAATCATTCAAACATAAGTAGGAAAGAATGGGATAGGTTAAAAATAAATACCCAAAAAATTTAACTTAAATTATAAGAGTATAAAAACAAAAAGAAACTTGGAAAAAAATGAGAAAGGAAGAAATCCATTACTTGGAAGTGTGATCCCAAATGCTTGAGAGAGGATTGATAGAGGTTTCTTGGGAGCTTGGGGTGCCTTGGGAGGATTATATAAGGAGGAGAGAAGGGTTTGGTCAAGATCCAAAGGTTTTGAGTGAAGAGGAATGAGAGGTTGAGTGGGTTTATATAGGAAAGGATAGGGAATTCTATATTATTTATGTTTTGGATACTACAGATTAAAATAATCAAAACCACAAACCAACCCATGGATTTCACCCATGTTTTTTCTAAATGGGAGTGTAAAAATTTATTTTATAAGTTCAATGGCCTAAATTATTAAAATATTAGTCTTTATTATGTGGAGGTGAGTCACACTCTCAAGGAAACCATTTTAAAAAGTTAAAATATTTTATTAGTCTTGGAGGGTCCACTAAGGATTTGTAAAATAAATAAAACAAACCTAAAATCATATTATTTTTAATTCCCTGACCCCAGTTAACCAGAGTCAGTGCATTATTTTAATACATTGGCATGATTACAAGGAATCAATTCTCGAAGGACCGATCAGTTTAGCATTCTTAGAAAATAGATTACATACATGAACGCTACATTACACCTTAGAAAATAAAACACAACATAAATGATCCTTTGAGAATTCCTTTAATCCCCAAGATTAACCCTACTTATCAATAATAATACACATATGAAATCTAGGGAAAATAAAACATAAGAAAGGGGTGAGATCAAACGATCAGTAAGGGTACGAAATACAGTGGAAGATAACATAAACATTAGGCATGATGAATAATTCAAAACACATGCCTTTACAAATAATAAACATGAACACTTTATGGAAGAAATATGAGCTGAGTAAATAATTCCATAATAAAACATAGTCATGGGTATTCTACAAGTCGAATAACCACATGAACCATCATTATTATTTACATAATGTGGGAATGTATAATGCAAGACATTCTAAAGCATTTTGTCAAGTCCTCGGCCAAGATGTCTAAAAATGATTAAGCCCTCGACCAAGATGTCTAAAAATGATTATGGCCTCGGCCCAAACCATATATAAAATTGATAAAGGCCTTGGCCAATTCCATTTATAATTGTCTCATGAGACCTACCGATGTATCTAGGAGCAATATCAGGCTCCACCCGTCACTTACTAAGTCCAATACATTCTTCATATGAAAATGTTGAAACATAACATAAACATTCGTATTAAAACTATCATACTAAATTTAAATAATTTAACCCTAAACCATGAATGGTATAAAAATAACACATCCATAGTCAAATATATCAAAAAACCTTCAATAAAATATATAAGATTTGTATCATAATAAATCAACTTCAAACAAGTTTAAAATCAATAAAAGGATGTTGAAATAGAAGAAAATTATTTTTAAAACTCTTTGAAAGAAATATCTTTTTTTTCATGAAAAAATTAAAAAGTCACACAATTTATAAAGGAATACATTTACATATATTTTTGAGTTAAATTGTCCCATACCACTTTGAAAATTTTTAAAGGAATTGACATTTTAAAACATTCATGTCCATATAAATAAATCCTTAAAACCATTTTGAAAACATAGACATTAATGAGAAATGTTTAGAAGAGTAAATATTTAAAAAATTTAAAATGATGTTTTAGTAAAAGAGTCCCTTAAAAAATAATACCTTTGAAATATATTTTATGAAATATGGACATGGATAATAAATATTTCCCAGTAGATACCCACGTAAAAACAACCTCGAATAATAAAGAGATTGTGAAATTAACCCTTACCATGTACTTTTACTTAGTCGATGGTATGTTAACCTTCCTGTATAATAGTTAAAACATTTTTAGTAAATTATAAAAAATATATATACATAAATATGATATCATATATGATCCTCTAATATTGATTTGTTAATAATATTCTAGTAGTATCATCGTTTCCGGTGTTAACTGATTAATTTACCTTTATATGATTGGTTATGTAAGCAATGTTTATTATGGATATGATGTATTTTATTCATATAAATAATGATATTATGTTCATAAAAATTATTTTTAATCATAAAATAAAAATTATTCTTGAATTATTACGACGAGGAAATGAATCTCATCGCATTCGTGGAGACAGTAATCCGTACATACGCACGAGGGATAATATAATTATATTGATGGTGAAATCGTATGTAATTGGATGATATATCATATATAAATAATCATTAACATGTTATATTTTTTATTTAAATCAGTTATACTCATTATTATACCCATCCAAATAATTAATTTTTTGAATAACAAACTACACCACGACGTGGAGACAGTAAGCCGTAGGTACACACGTATGGTGACTTTGTCATTTGTAGGATGGATATAACAAGAAAAATGGTTGTAACATATTTATAATAACATCAAAGTATGTGTAAGGTACTAGATTTATTATTTTGGTATGGAAACAACCAAGAAGAAAGAAGTGGATGAAGAAAAGAACTTGAAAGAGTGTGGTGAAATTATTACCTCTACTTCAGATGTTTCCTTTTGAGTTGATTAAAAGGGATCTGTAGGTTGGATTTATAATCAAAGTAAGGCCTCTAGGTTGAAGTTAGGGTAGTTTTGAGGATATTTGGGTAGGTTTTGTCTGATATAAATGGATTTTGAGGTGTGAAATTAAGAGAAGGAGAAGTTCCCTTTTATAAAAGAGGCGAGGATTACTTTATGAAAAGTTTGAAATATTATTTTATAATAAAATAATTTTCAGTTTATAATAGCTTAAAAACAATTTATTTAGAGTATAAGGTAGTTATTGGTCAAAAAAATCTTAACCAACAGGTTTTATATAGGTTTAGGTCTCCATATTAACCTTATCTTATAGATTTAACTCTTAGTTAAATAGTTTGACATTTACCATGTCTCTTTGTATTTTTATATTATATGGTTAATAAACTTACTATAAAATTCCAAGTGAAACCCAAGTGGTTAATTGATGATACAAATACCATTATATAAGTCTTTTGGACGAAACTTAGATTTTTATAAATATTATATCAATTAATAATATAATATTTGTTTTTAAAACTCTTTTATGTCAATTTTGACAGCATTTGGTATTTTGTTTTTGTTAAAGTCATAACAGCATGATTACTTCAAAAAAAATTCATTTAATAAATACTAACATGTCATATTCACCTATAAAATTTGTGTATGACATAAAAACTTTCAAATTATATTTATTTTAATATTTATAATATCATTTATTTGATTGTTTCATTAATAAGGAAAATATTGCATCATTATCGTTTCATATATAAATATATTTATTTTATGTCTAAAAATTATAAATAAAATACCATTATGTAGGAAATATTTTTAGATTTATAATTAATATTTATAGTCGAATTTATATTTCATGTAACCATATATTAAAAATGGTTTAGTTGTTAAACTTTGAATTTAACTCTTTTAACTCTTCTTTAAATAAAATAACAATAAATGTCATAATCTACTACAAGTGGACCAAAGGGGATCATATCTTATTCATAAGGTTGTTTTTGGTCGAATTACACTTATCCAATATAATTAAGACATGTTCTAGGGTAATTATAATATCATTTTTACCCTTAATTACCCTATTTATGTTTAACCATGGTAAATAAAAGTCCAAAGTTACTATTCACCAAAAATTATTTTCATCTTATTGAATCACATTTTACTTACTGATTTTAACCATGATACTCAGATTTTTGAAATTCAACTCACAAAAGCGGTAAAATTAAGTTTTATGTAAATTTGCTAACGTGCCTAGAAGGTGGGTAAAATAGGTTAAAAAGTTCAATAAAATTTTATACATAAAATTTTATTATAAAATGAATCCAATTAATTACATTGAAATTATATAGGTATTATATATAAATTTTGACTTAAAATAAATATAAATAAAATAAATAATTATTTAAATAAAAAATCGGTTTTAAATAATAACGCAGTGTTTTTCATTATTCATCATTAAATTGAATGTTTTTTGAAAAATACATAAAATTCACCCTAAGATAATTTTGATATTCCTAATTCAAAAATGAAGTCTATTTTACCATATTCAAATCATAGAAGTTTCATTTATTAATTTAAAATTAATTCCCGTTGTCAAAACCAAAAAAGTGGGTTTTTAAAAAGTAAAAACTATTAAAAGATTGACAAGTGTTTATGTCAAATTTAAATGTGAAATTACTTATAATGAACTAAATTGTATTAAATGATAAAAATATAATCTAATTATACTTAAAAATAATTCATAATTCATAATTTAACACTTTCGACTAAAAAAGTTGTTTTCAATTAAAACATAGTATTTTTTACTATTCATCAAAATATGAAAGTTGTCAGAAAAGTTCCAAAAATTTATCCAAACTAAATTTTTATGTCCCTATTATAAATAATAATTTGATTTCATTAAATTAAAATTATAAAAGTGTCAAATATTGGTTTTAAAAAGGGTTATCCATCAAAAGGCGGTAAAATTGCATTTTTGAAAAATACTTCTTTTATCTGAAAAAATGAATTTGTTCTTATATTATGTCTAAGAAGCACATAATATGGATGTTAAAATTATATAGAGTATAAAATATTAAAAATGTAGTTAATACTATTCATAACCTCTTTTTGAATGGCTAGTTTAGTAAGTTGTGGTGCGCTCGAACTCGGTGTTGCGTGTAGCGTAAGCTATTGAATTACTTTAATGAGATAACGTACTATAAAATATTGGGGGTGTTACATTATCTCTTCCTTCAATAAATTTCATCCTCACAATTTGAAATTTTTCTATGAAAATAATAGGTTAAAAATAGAAAAATACATTTGTGGAAAACCCACATCAGAAATTGGGTTAATAAAATTTAGTCTTAATAAGAGGGAAATGGAAATGAAAAAGTCACCACAAAATTATGATCTCCATTAGAAGAACATTGGTAAAAATTAAAGACACATAATTGGAGGAAAAACATAAATATTTATAGGGAGTGATTGATGTCATCAATCACAAAAAAGTGTAAAATTAAGGGCTTCAAAGCCATCAATCTATAATGATTTAAAATATCATTAGTTCAACAAAACATAAGGTATTAGGATTACAAATTTTTGGTTTTAAGATCCCTTCCCTAAAGTTTAAGAATTAATTTATTCATAGATTAAGAGGAAAAAACATACTTGATAGGTAGAGTATCATCCTTCAACTAATTCCTACCACAAACTCATCTTTCACTCCAGAAGATAACAGAATTCAAAAATATTCTATTTATCCTAATCGTATAGGGTTCCAAAAATAGTGAATTTATAATTAAATTTTTAAACTATTTAAATAAAACTACAAAATACAAACCAAGATATCATGTAGGCCAGTGGTAGGTGATGCACCCTTTTCGCCCTTCGGTTGCGGGTTTAAGTCTCACAGCCTTGTCAGACGCGACGGGTTGTCGCCCGACCTCCGGGTTGTGCTTTTTATAAAAATCCAAAAATAATCTTAAGAAATTATTTAACCTTAGAAATAGTATCCAATGTCATAATTAATCCATTCTAACCTTTATACTTATCCAAAATACTTCTGTCCAAACTCACTATCCAAAATTTATAGGGAAGGTAAACACAATGAAGATCTCTTTTTACCACGTAATAACATGTGAATACCTTCATCATGTATTCTTTTAAAACATGGTAACACCCTAAATTACCATAAAACCTTATTGATTCATTCTCCCTTATTCCTTATATATTATTAGATAAAATCCTTATATCCAAAAATTTTAAATACTCTAACAATGATGGAATAAAAAAACCATTAATCAGTTACAAGGTCGTCAAGAATATCCAAAATAATTTATCCAAATCAACCATCTCTTATTCCAAAATCACTACCTTAGTATCAGGACCATATTTAGGTTTATATTTCCTTAAACCACGTATTTTACAGAAAGTTTAACTTGCTATTGAGTCACTTTTCTTAGTACCATGTAATCTCAAATCCTCAATGAAATAGTACTACAATACAATATTTATTTACTTCCATAATTCATATAACCTGTAAATCATTGATATAACACTCAAATGACATAATTATTTAATATCAATATAATAACACTAGTCATTACTCTTCATATGTGGTAATATCATAACATGATTATTATCTAACAACATCATTTGTGGTATACTCTGATGATTTGGACATTGATAATCACGTAGCATCCTAACTCCTTACAGATGAGGCATTGTACATTTGAAACCTTTTTCATACCTTTGCAATCACGTACTTGGTGTCCTTTTTCTCTACACTTATTACAAACTCCCATTACCTTCAGGAATTTACCATGGTGATTATTTCTACAGTTATTACATATGGGAAAATACTTCTTTCCCTTATTCCCTTTATCTATCTTTCTCTCTACCATCCTTTTCTTCTTTGGCTTCCCTTAAAAGCCATAAGACTCAAAAAATTCTTTACTTATCTTATTAATACATGATGATATTTCTTCATATGATGATAATATGTGGAAGACTATTTCCTTTTTAAATGTTGTCTTAATACCATGAAATATGTGATTCTTCTTACTCTGTTGGATCATGCATATTGATGGAGTTCTCATTCCTTCAACTAGGAACCATTTATAAACAATGGCATACACTAGGTTAGTTTATGAATTGCAATGCATAATTCCAAACCTATAAAATACCTAATGTAAGTTGAAAATATTATGAATATAATCTATAATCATAAAATCTTTTCTTTGAGGAAGTATTTACTTTTAAATCCTTGACAATGCCTTGTAATGAAAATGTGAATTTTACTAAGCATATCCCCCAGGAGTGTCGTAACCAAGAGTGCAGCAAGGACCGCTGTTGTGTACTAGGATACCTCAGGTCAGGCCTGAAAATCCTTGTCAGAGTTTTTACTCCTAGGTACATCTATGCTAGAGCCGCCTATACTTTCTCGTATCTAGACAGGGATGTATTTCTTGGAAAATACACAAAATCTATACATTACCACAATTATAGGAATTTCTTCTATAATAATACTCAAAGTATACCATAGGGTAATGTTCTCTAATCAGAGTTTGTCTAAATCTATTTCTAGAGTTGTTGATAAACTTCCTCTGATACCAACTGTAATGCCCTGACCCCAGTTACCCATAGTCGATGCATTATTTTAATACATTGGCATGATTCCAAGGAATCAAGTCCTGAAGGACCAATCAGTTTAGCATTATTGGAAGATAGATTACATACATGAATGTTACATTACACCTTAGAAAATAAAACACAACATAAATGATCATTTGGAAATTCCATTAATCACCTAGTTTAACCCTTCTTATCAATCATAATACACTTCTTGGAATCCTGGGAAAATAAAACATAAGAAAGGGGTGAGCTCAAATGCTCAGTAAGGGTAAGCAATACAACATAAGATAACATAAACATTAGGCATGATGAATAATTCAAAACACATGCCTTCACAAAAAATAAACTTGAACACTTTGTGGCAGAAATATGATCTGAGTAAATAATTCCACAACAAAACATAGTCATGGGCATTCTACTAGTAGAATAATCACATGAAGCATCATTATTATTTTCATAATGAGGGAATGTATAATACCGAACATTCTGAAACATTTTTTCAAGGCCTCGACCAAGACGTCTAAAAATGATTAAGGCCTTGGCCGAAACCGTATATCAAATTGGGAAAGGCCTCAGCTGATTTCACGTCTAATTTTATCATGAGACCTACCGATGCATCGAGGAGCTATAGCAAGCTCCACCCGTCACTTACTAAGTCCAATACATTCTTTATATCAAAAGGTTGAAACATAACATAAAAATTCCTATTAAAACTATCATATGAAATGTCAATACTTTAACCCTAAACTCTAAATGGTATAAAAATAACACATCCATAGTCAAATATATCATAGAACCTTCAATAAAACATGGAAGATTTGTATAATAATAAATCAACTTCAAACAAGTTTAAAATCTATCAAAGGATGTTGACATAGATGAAAATGATTTGTAAAACTCTTTGAGAGAAATATCCTTTTTTCATAAAAACATTAAAAAGCCACACAATTTAGAAAGGAAGACATTTAAAGATATTTTGGAATCAAAGTGTCTCATACCACTTTGAAACTTTTGAAAGGAATTAACAATTAAATACATTCACATCCATATAAATAAATCCTTAAAATAATTTTGAAAACATATACATTAATGAGAAAGGTATAGAAGATTAAAATTTTAAAACATTTAAAATTATGCTTTAGTAAAAGAGTCCCATAAAAAATAATACCTTTGAAAACTCTTTTATGAAACATGGACAAGGATAATAAATATGTTCCAGTAGATACCCACGTAAAAACAACCTCGACTAATAAAGAGATTGTGAAATTAACCTTTACCTTGTACTTTTCCTTAGTCGATGGTATTTTAACCTCTTTTATAATAGTTAAAACATTGTTATTAAATTATACGAGAACTATATACATAAATATGATATCATATATGATCCTATAATATTGCTTTATTAATAATATTTCAGTAGTATCATCATTTCAGGTGTTAACTGATTCATTTTACTTTATATGATTGGTTACGTAAGACATGTTTGTTAGGGATAGGATGTATTTGATTCATATGCATATAGATATTATGTTTATAAACATTATTTTTAATCATAAAAAAAAAAAATTATTCTTGAATGATTATGATGGGAAAATGAATCTCATCACGTTCGTGGAGACGGTAATCCGTACATACGCACGAGCGATAATATCATTATATTGATGGTGAAATCATATGTAATTGGATGGTATATCATATATACAGAATAATTAACATATTATATTTATTATTTACATTAGTTATACTCATTATTATACCCATCCAAATAATTAAGTGTTTGAATAACAAACTACACCACGATGTGGAGACGGTAAGCCGTGCGTACGCATGTATGGTGACTTTGTCATTTGTAGGATGGATTGAATAAAAAATATGGTTATACCATATTTACAATAGAATCAAAATATTTATAAGTTACTGGATTTATTATTTTCCTATGGAAACAATAAATAAATAAGAAGTGGAAGAAGAAAAGAATTTGAAAGAGGGTGGTGAAATTATTACCTCTACTTCAGGTGTTTCCTTTTGAGTTGTTCAAAATGGATCCTTAGGATGGCTTTATGATCAAAGTAAGGCCTCTAGGTTGAAGGGGGGAAAGTTGAGAGGATATTTTGGCCGGGTTTGGCCGATCCAAATGGCTTTGGAGGTGTGAAATTAAGAGAATGGAAAATGCCCTTTTATAAGAGAGGTGAGGGTCACATTAGGAAAATCTTGAAATATTGTTTTATAATAAAATTATTTTCTGTTTATAATGACTCAAAAATGATTTATTTATAGTATAAGGTAGGGATAAGTCTAAAAAATCTCATCAAAACACGTTTAGATCACCGTATTAACCTTATCTTTTAGATTTAACTCTTAGTTAAATAGTTTGACATTTACCACGTCTCTTTGTATTTTTATATTATATGGTTAATAAACATACGATAAACTTACAAGATAACCCCAAGTGGTTAATTAATGATCCAACTACCATTATATAATTCTTTTGGCTGAACCTTATATTTTTAGAAATATTATATCAATTAATAATATAATATTTGTTTTTAAAACTCTTTTATGTCAATTTTGACACTATTTGGTATTTTGTTTTTGTTAAAGTCATAACATCATGATTACTTCAAAAAAAAAAATTCATTTAATCAACCCTAACATGTCATATAAATCGATAAAATTCATTTATGGCATCAAAACTTTCAAATTATATTTATTTTAATCTTTATAATATCATTTATTTGATTGTTTCATTAATAAGGAAAATACTGTATCATTATTGTGTCATATATAAATATATTTATTATATGTATAAATATTATAAATAAAATACCATTATTTAGGAAATCTTTTTATATTTATAATAAATATTTATAGTCTAATTAATATTGTGTGTATCTCTATATTAAAAATGGTTTATTTATTAAACTTTGAATTTAACTATTTTAACTCTTCTTTAAATAAAATAATAATAAATGTCATAATATAATCCAAGTGGAAAAAATGGGATCATATTTTATTCCTAAGGTTTTTTTGGTCTAATTACACTTATAAAATATAATTAAGACATGTGTTAGAGTAATTATAATATCATTTTTACCCTTAATTACCCTATTTATTTTTAACTGTGGTAAATAAAAGTTCAAAGTTACTATTTACCAAAAATTATTTTCATCTTATTGAATCACATTTTACTTAATTATGTCAACCTTGTTTATCAAAGTTTTGAAATTCAACTCACAAAAGCAGTAAAATTATGTTTTATGCAAATTTTCTAACTTTCCTAGAAGGTGGGTAAAAGAGGTTAAAAAGTTCAATAAAATTTTATACATTTAATTTTATTATAAAATGACTCCAATTAATTACATTGAAATTATATATTTATTATATATCTATTTTGACTTAAAATAAATTTAAATAAAATAAATAATTATTTATATAAAAAGTCAGTTTTAAATAATAACGCAGTGTTTTTCACTATTCATCAAAAATTGAAAGTTTTTTGAAAAATACCTAAAATTCACCCTAAGATGACCTGAATGGGCCTAAGGCCTTCATTTTTATTGATTTTTTTGTTAAAACCCATTTCAAGGGATGAGGGGGACGCCTTACAAGGCCCGTAGGCTCAGAGATTACATGACTCGTAGGCTTAGGAGATTACATGACCCAAAGGTCTTAGGGAATTCAACCAGACTATCTAAATGGAACTGCCCCTCCCCAGCATTTGCATCCTGATAGTAGCTCTCCACCTTTGCATAAACATCTGGCTAGGCTTTCCGTGCAAGCACAGGCTGGTACCGATGACATAGCCATACCCTGTCATTCTGACAATCCATTTGGCTCTGCTCTGGTGAGTGCACCTGCTCAGAATCCTTTTATAGGGCTTCTCCTTTTTTGTAGTGTGTTTGAGGCCTACATTCTTGTGGATTGAAGGCCTTGGGGTGGACTTAAGGCCTTAATGTGGCCTGAAGGCCTTGGGAATCAACTAGCCTGAAGGCCTTGGGTGGCCCGAAAGCCTTGCAGGACCCGAGGACCAAACCACTAGCCCGAAGGCCCAGATGGATGAATAGTTCCAACTACTACAGTGCCTACTACAGTTCCCGCTAATTTTGATATTCTGAATTCAAAAATGAAGTCTATTTTACCAAATTAAAAACATAGAAGTTGCATTTATTAATTTAAAATTAATTCCCATTGTCCAAAACAAAAAGCAGGTTTTTAGAACGTAAAAACTATTAAAAGATTGGCATGTGTCTATGTCAAATTTAAATGTAAAATTACTTATAATGAACTACATTGTATTAAATTATAAAAATATAATATAATTTTACTACAAAACAATTCTAATGCATAATTTAACACTATAATTTTTTTCGATTTAATAAGTTGTTTTCAATTAAAACATAGTATTTTTCACTATTCATCAAAATATGAAAGTTATCAGAAAAGTACCAAAAAATTTATCCAAAATAAATTTTTATGTCCCGATTCTAAAGAAGAATTTAATTTCATTAAATTCAATATATAAAATTGTTAAATATTGGTTTTAAAAAGGGTTCATAATTAAAAGGCGGCAAAATTTCAATTTTGAAAAATACTTCTTTTATCTGAAAAAATGAATTTGTTTTTATATTATATCTAAAAAGAAAATAATATGGATGTTAAAATTATATAGAGTATATAAGATTCAAAATGCAGTTAATACTATTCATAACTGCATTTTGAATGACTAGTTTGGTAAGTTGTGGTGCGCTCGAACTCGGTGTTGCATGTAACATAAGTTATTGGATTACTTTAATGAGATAACGTACTATGAAATCTTGGGGAGTTACATTATTTTAAAGGTAAAAAATATATTATCCGATCATCCCATTTATAGTATTTTATTGCATCACTATTGGGTCATTATGATGTTATACAACACCTTATATATTTAAACGATATTTAATTTTTACCAAAACATTCGACTGTCTCAGAAAATCATGAAAACTTCACCGTTGGTTAATTTCAACATCCTAATTCCAAAAATAATATTAATTTTATCCAAATAATTTTCTAAATATGTGAAGTTTTACTTTTAAAATAAAAACTCACATTTATAAAAAATTCATGGGTTTTGAAAAAAATATATTTCAAACCTTACTAAAAATTTCAATTGTATTCATAAAAATTTCAATTTTATTCATAAAAATTATAAATTCATTTATATTTAATAAAAATTAATTTAGTAATAAATTTTTTTAAAATAAAATATAATTTAAAATTCCAGTAATTCAACAATATATATTTGTTAATTGAATATTAACTAAAAATACTATTTGTGCTTTAAAACTATTTACAAAGTAATAATAATAAAATGAATGTATATTATTTATTATATAAAAAATACAACACATAATCATAGTTCTATGGTCTTGTTACATAACCTCTTATAACAACCACATAAGACCTAAGGGTAATCTGTGCTATGGTGACATACTCTTAGGGAGGCTCAGATAACATTACTCAGGTGGTAATCTCTATTAACTTCTACTTCTCTCGTAGGTGGTTCCGTTCAAGCTTAACTTATTAATGCTCAGCTTGGGCTTGGTCAAGAGCGAAGCCCAGTGACACCACCTCCTTTTCGAGATCCAATAAATGGGCTTCATATGAAGCAATTATATTGGATGAGGCCATCACTTCCTTTGTCTGAGTAAATTGGATTTGTTAAAGCCCTATATTTATACTAATCATGTGATCACTATTCAACAACTATATTAGCAATGATAAAAATTATTAATGGTATTTTAAAATACAAAAACATAAAATCAAGAATGTGCATATTTTTTATATAACCATTTTACATAATAATACATTTAATTATATCAAGAAGAATTTTCATTAACAAAAGTTTGGGTCGTTATATTAATGGTCTTGGGATAAGGCCTTGATGATATGGTTATGATTTCTAGCATTATGCATTTCTTCATTATGATATTAGTTTTTGATATTGCATGTGATTATTAGACTAATAAGATATCCATGTGTAAGTTTAAATGAAATTATTTGATTAATTATTTCCATATTATGTTGAATATTATGTTTAAAAGGCCTATGTTTCAGTTTTATAACTTGTTTGAAAAGTTTATGCTTATTTATGATAGCTTCCTCTATATTATTTATCCTTACTGACCATTTGAGATCACCCCTTTTTATGTTTCATTTTACCTTAAGATGAAAATAAGTATATTATAACTGACCTGCGTGGATAGTCTAAGGGACATGTGTGTGATTAAAGGATACACTATGAAATTTTTCATTTCATGATGTAATTTAAAACTTATGTTTGAATCTAGTTTTTTTCAAGGCTACTAAACCGATCAGTCCTTCGGGATTTTATTTTCTTATGATAATTCCAATTTAATAAAATAATGCACCGACTCCAGGCAACTGGGGTCGGGGCATTACATAATTTTCTTATTGTGATATTCTATATTTTGAAATTAATAGGAATGTGTATAGTCATATTTCTATAAGAAAACTAACACATGAAATTTGGAAAATACTATATGTTACTCATCTTGGTTTGGATAAGTTGGTAAATTCTAAATTAGGCATATTAAGGGTGGATTATCAAGAATTCTAAATTGGTAAAGAAGATATTGTTAGTCAAATGTTTTATAGATTTACAAGTAGTGTAAATGGAATGCATGATTTGGTAAAAAGATTAAATAATTATATTCTAGTTGAAATAGTTTTAAGAGAATAACCAAATAAATGACATGCTAGAAAGGTAAATATTGAGAAAACTAAAAATTTAAATGAATACACTTAAGATGATATTGTTTGTTTTTTATAGAAATATGAATTTTATTTGAAAATATTGTTCAAGAAGAGAATTAAAAAAGGAAAGGTATTATTTTTAAAATAGAAATTCATGTTTTCACCCACTATTCTGATTCTAAATTACAAAGTAGTTAAGGAGAGAAAGTTTTACAATTTTCCTAAGGGAGAAGAAAGAAAGGATACTCCAGATGAGGCAAAATGAATCATCTAAGGAATAAAGAAATAAAAAAGGCTAATGATGATAATGAAGTTATCTGTTATGAATAAAAATAACAAGGAAACATCATGCTCAAATTCCCAATACTTAAGAATGATAAGAAAAATAGAGAGAAATAAAAAAATGAAAGGAAAAAATGGAAACTGGTTGGAGTTAAACTTCATATTTAAACTCAAGTGATGAATATATTGCAAGAAAAGAATCAGTAATCCTATGATTAATTGAATCATCAAAAAGAGTAAGGCAATCTGATTGATCTTCCTCTTCTAGATTGGATTGTAATTCCTCTAAAGATGAGTTGTTTAAAAAAAATTATAGAATCAATAATACAGTTTACAAGATTATTATATTATTCTAAAATCTTAAAGAAAACATATGGGGCTTCTTAATGAAAATGAAAAATGAAAAATACCCCTTCAAGATCAAATGATAAATTATGTGATGATTTGGAAAGTGTTCAACATGAAAATCTTAGACTTAAATATAATTAGCTTAAATATGAATAATCTCAAAAAAAAATTTGATTTTGTTTTGGAGGAAAATGATAAACATAGAACTGAAATTGGAAGGTTGAAGGCAGGTAAATCCAATTTTATTCGTAGAATACATGGTTTTGATAAAATGATGAGTTTGAATAAAGTAAAAAAAACTGGTCTTGGATGTGATAATCTTTTACCAAAGGCATATAAAACCATATTTGTTAAAGGTTAAAGTGGAAATGTTTCAAATGTTATATGATTTAGATATAAAATGAATAATCATTATGTAAATGAATGTTCATTGAGGTTTCCATAGTATCTTAGTCACAACAAGGTTTTAATCTCAAAATTAGTGCCTTAAAGATTTTCTACAAACACTTTCTTAAAGTTAATTTTTGTTTCCATGAATTATTTTTCTAACCCAATTGGGAATAAATTTTTATGGGTGCCAAAGAATTATTAAATCCTTTTATATAGTAAAATTTTCTTGGGAGTATAAAATATAATTTATTGTATATATATATAGGATGTTCATGGAATATGACTAGTGATATTTATAAATTATTATCTTTTAATAAGTTTAAGGGTGGTATTATTTATTTTAGTGATAACTAAAAGGGAAAAATAAAAGGTTTTGGAGAAGGTAGAATTTCAAATTTGATTTTTATCTCAAAAGTTTTTTTGGTGAATATTTAAAACATAATTTAATAATTTTATCACAAATTTGTGATGATAATATGATTATGAAATTTTATAATTACAATTGTATTGTTTTCAAAAAGGAATTAGTCTTATTTTATGAAAAAATAATTGAAAATATTTATTCAATTTTTTTTTGTGTTGAATGAGTATAATATAAAACGTTTAAATGTTGTATAATCATAAATTGATTTATGGTATAGATGATTATTCCATAATAATTTCAAGTTATAATACAGGATTTCCAAAAATCAAAAGTTGTCTTATTTTCCTGAATTGAAATTAGAAAACACCAATGTGTGTGATTTAGGACTAAGAGTTAAGCATTGTAAAGAGCATTCCAAGTCTACCCAATAGGTAAAGGCTTCCAAAATATTTCATCATTTACAATTGGATTTTTTTGAAACCATGAAAACTATTAGTCTTGGAGGAAAAAGTATTAATTTGTTATTATTGATGAATATTTTCAATTTACATGGACTTATTTTCCTACACATAAATCAGATAATTTTTCTAAATTTATTTCATATTGTAAATTAATTCAAAATGAAAAAGGGAATCTAATTTTTTCAATTAAAAGTGATATATGAGGTGAGTTTTTATATATGGAATTTTCTAATTTCTATAGAGATAATGGTTATAGTAATAATTTTCAGCCCATAAGATTCCACAAAAAAAATGGTATGATAGAAAGAAAAAAAATAAAACTTTATGATAAATGGCTGGGAAATTTTTAAATAAGTATTATTTTCCAAAAATATTTCTGGGAGATAGATATTAAATAAGATATTATGTTTCTAATATAATATTACAAAGAATATTCTTAAATTAAACACCTTATGAAATCTAGAAGGGATAAAATCCTATATTTGGTTATTTTAGAGTATTTGGATGAAAAGTATACATTCTTAATATCAAGGATTCAATAGAAAAATATGATTCAAAATTAGAGGATGATATTTTTATATGGTATTATAGTTTAATTAAGGTATAAAAAGATTATAAACAATGAACATTAGTAGTTCAAGAATTTATTCATGTTAAATTTTATGAGAATCATTTAAAGAAAAGAAAATGTAATTTAGAAAAGGTTTATGATGAGTTTATAGATTTAAAATTTAGTGAACATGAAAAATTATATTTGGATTCATCTACTGAGGGAAAGAGCCTCTATCATAATTAAAATTTAAAAATCCACAAATATCATCTGGTAGAAAAAGTAATCAGTGATATAACTACTGGTATTTAAACCAATAATTCATTAAGAGATGTTAGTGTTTATCAACATTTTATTTCTGTTTTTTCCTAAAAATATTGATTAAGCTTTATCTAATTCAAAATTGATTATGGAAATTCATGAATAATTAAACTAGTTCGAAAATAATAATGTTTGTACCTTAGTCGAATTTTAGAAATAAATTAGATGATTATAGTAAAATAATTTGAAACAAAGCCATGTTATTGGCTCAAGGTTACAATTAAGAATAAGGAATTGGATTTTAAGAATCATTTCCCCTTATTTATTAATTAGAATCTATAATAAATATTTTCTCATATGCATCTCATTATGGAATTAAACTTTTATAAATGGATTTTAAAAGTAAATTTTTTAATAGATATATTTCAGAAAACTTCTTTGTAAAATAACCCATAGTTTTGAGAATGAATATAAACCTAACCATGTTTTGAATCTTTCAAATGATATTTATGGTTCAAAAGAAGCTCCTTGATATTGGTATGTGAGGTTATTATTATTTCTTTTGAATAGTTGTTTTGTAAAGAAAAAAGTTGATCCAATTTTTTTTTAACAGGGATTCAAAAGATAGTTTAATTATCTAAATATATATTGATGATGTTTTATTTGGATCCTCAAGTGATTTACTTTGTAATGAATTTTTAAATCTAATGCCTTCCGAGTTTTATATGAGTCTTATAGTTGAACTTAAATTATTTTTAGGTATGATAATAGTTTAAAGAAAAATGAAATCTTTCTTAATAAATCAACATATTCTAAATAATTGGTATAAAGGTTTGGCCTTAAATGTTGAAAAACCTCAAATATTCCAATGAGTAATTCCTATAATCATGATTATGATGGTCCTAGAAAACCTATTGATATTAATATTTTTAAAGCTATGATTAGAAGATTAATTTATTTGAAAACATCTAGACCAGATTTAATGTTTTTGGTGTGTATATATACTAGATTTCTGTAAAATCCTAAATAAAGTCATTTAAATGAAGTTTAATGAGTAATTAAGTTTGTTAAAGGATATGTGAGTTTTAGATTATTTTATACTTCACATACTTTATTTGAACTAAATAATTTTTCATATTCTTATTTTTGTGGTTGTAAAATTGATATGGAAAGAACAACTGGTATTTGTCACTTTATTGGTAAATGTTTAGTTTCATGTAGTTCTAAGACACAAAATTTAGGTATCACTATTTTAGAGATCATGTTAAAAAAGGAAATATTATTTTTGGAAACTGTTTCAACAAAAGATCAATATTATGAAATTTTTACTAAACCCATGGATTTAACTAAGATTGATAAAATAAAATGATAAATTGGTATGATGGAAAATAAATTTACAAAATATGTTTATGGGGGCTTAAACTATTCTTTTTTACTAATCTATTAATTATGATAGTATAGACTGTATACTTGTATTCCCCTCAATATCTTGTGCAATAATAGTTAGCTACCATTTAATTCATTGAAAACAATTATTTTAAAATCTTGAAATCTTTTCATGGATCTTTAAGGCATCCAAAATATTTTTTTTTCAAGATAATTTATATTATTATTCATATGAATATTTTTAAGTCTGCACACACTATTTAAAAATAATTTTATTTAGGAGAAACATAGTCATGTGCTTAATATAATATTTAGGGTTAGTTGTTTTTTCCATTATTAATTAAGGGGAGCTTATCCTGTTTGATGTTAACATTAGAAGGGTTATTTTTTTTCCAGTATTCATTAAGGGGGAGATTTTTATGTTCGATGTTAACATGAGAAGCATTTGGTTCTTTCCCAATAATATAATTTAAACTATTGGAACATTTAAAAAAGGAACATTTGTTTAATATTTTTTGTCAATTTCAAAAAGGATGAGACATTTGGATCTTATTTTATAATTATAAAAAAGAGGGATAATGTTGTAGTGGCTCCTTGATCCACTTTTATTTTATTTTTGATAATTACAACATTTTTCATACAATATTTTAATTTCTTCCCTCTAGCACCAGTTAAAGTGAGTTTTCTGTTAGTATTTTCTGAGTCTATTCTTATATATTTAGAAAAATATTGATATTCTATGAGAAATAATCAAACTTTCATGAGTAAAAATTTGGAAAAGTATTGAGACTCCATGAGAAGTAATGGATCTTTAACATGTATGATTTCATGTGAGATTTTATAATTCTATGATATATCATGATTCTTCTATGAGAATATTTCTAGCCTCTTTGAGTATCCTATCACGAGTTATAAGGATCTTATATGAGATATCTTGGATCTTCCTTGAGATTCCATGTTCTTCCATGAGTTTTATTAATCTTCCATGAATATGATTCCATGAGATATCCTATTCTTATGTATAAAGTAATATAACTTCCAAGGGAGGTAATGAGATTCCATGATCATTATTCCATGTGAAGTAAGGGAACTTACACAATATGTAATGAGTTTCTGTGAGAATAAATAGAGCTTATATGAATAATAATCTGTTATGTACATGGTCTATTATTTACTTTGATATTTTTAATTCAAAACATGATCTATTTTTGATATTATTTGATATTTAAAATTATTTCATATTTATCTCACATGTTTTGCTTGGTTTAATTTTTGATTAATCACTTATTAATTATTATGATCCTATATAAATTTATTTGAAGATAATTTATGATATATTCAAACTTCATTAAATATAATCATTTTTTACTTATCTCTTGGAACATGAACTAATTAAATTTAAATTGTAGAAATTATGAAGAGGTTTCCTCACACACTATATGGGAGTGTTTCCGGGTTATTTAATGCTAATTATTATGGATATTAAGTGCTGTATTAAATGTTATAACATGTTTTGTGATAAAACCTATTTTATTTTATAGACTATCAAATAGGGAACACATGAATATGTTTTTCATGTACATTAAATGGAAAATACCTATGATACTACAACATCAAACAAATCTTATAGATTTTTTTGAAATTAAATGTGCATAATGATTTAGAAAATAATAAATGTAAAAATATTGAAATTATATATCATATGTGTATAAAATAACTCTATATATTGATTTTTATTGAACTATATCCAAACAATGAGGTTGAGGATATTCTTTAACTTTAATTTGTGATTCACCTTATTGATCAAATAATTCTTTCCACTTTAAATGTTTGATCATTTACTACTAGAGAAATGCTAGCTACCTCCACACTCAAGTCATTTCATGATTCATCTGGTTTATGTAGTTTATATTTATTTTAATTAATTATTGTACCTAATCATGTCAGGTTATACTACCCGTAAAAGGTTGGAGTTGGGTTATATTTAACCCCATAAAAAAGTTACGGGTTCTACCATAACCTGTAAAAGGTAATGGGATAAATTGTACCTTGGTCCATGTAAAATACATGGTTTGGTTATACCTCCACTTTAAAAGTTAGCTTTTGGGTTGTGCCTCAAGGTGTGAAAAAGTAATGGTGATTGAGTTAAGCCACTAGGTGTGCAAAACTCTTTTATTGGGTTGTTCGTTTTTGAATTAAAAAAGTATTTGTAAAGGGTTGTGACTCTATTCAAAATTCAGAGAGTTTATTATAGTAGGTGTCATATCTGTCTTTTTTTAAGAGGGGTGAAGAGTATAGTATGATCATTTTCATCCAAACTACTATAAAAATCATTGGGTTAATTTTATTTATATTTCTATTGCATTAACCTAACACTGATAAGTGGTAATTTTTTTTTAAAAAAGATCAGTTCATTCCCTTCCTGACCATTTGTACATTCTAATTTGGAACTAAAATTTTTAGGTTTCAAAATTACTTAGGTTCAACATGTATTTAAAGAGTTATTTTTATGGGTTTTTTTTGAAAAAAAATTTAAAAATGGGCCTAGGTTATAATTAATTTTGAAAGTGGGTTGAAGCCTTGGGGTGGTTTTATCAGTGCTAGCTAAAAAAAATGATAAAGGACCCCTACTTTAGCATTAATAAAAGTGCTGTTAAAAGAACTATATTTATTATAACACCCTTCCCATCACCCATTGTTTTGGGAAGATTCAGAGGTTGTTACTGGCCTTAAGTGACATCCCTAGGACACCAAAGGCTAGAAAAAAATATCAATGGATTCATAAAAAATTGAGGGATAATTTTCCCTTTTCAGACAAAACAACCAAACCATGATAACCATGAAAAACCAAACAAATATATGATGCATAAGTAAAGAATAAAAATCAACATAACCAAACAACAACTATATCAGAGTACAAAGAGGAAACCAAGTGACAATATCCAAGGAACCAATGAAAACAAACCCAAAGAAAACGGACATCAAACCAGAAATTGCCAACCATATAAAAGATCCAAAATGAAAATCCACATCCATAGTATCAAGATGCATTAGTAAAGAACTATGATACCTTTACTTTACCCGTGTATTGATATAAAATATCTGTAATTGCACCATAGTGCTTAAGCAGGGGGTGAGTATAAAACTCAATCATATTTCCCAACTCATGCCACTAGGATAAAACTTGTTATCACATTTATTAATATAGTTTAATCAATAAAAATAGTTTATAAAAAATCTATAAATCAATTTTTCCAAGGTAATATTAAACAAGCTAACATAATCATTTTTCAAGGAAAACATCAATAAATCCCTTAAACCACACTACAAAAATACTACAATTTAGCGATGTTTTTTAGCGACATTTGTTTAGTGATGTTTTATTAAAAACATAGCTAATTTAGCGATGTTTCCTAAAAATGTTGCTAATTTAGTGACTTTTCATGAAAAAAACTGCTAAATTTTCCATGTTTCATGTAAAGGTTTCTAAATTAATGATGTTTTTCAAGAAACGTCACTATATATATATATATATAGCTCATTTCCCCGCATCGATGTAAATATATATTTATATATACATATATATATTTAAATATATAAACACACACACACACAGATATACATACATACATACATACATACATACATATATATATTTATATACAAAAACACACACATATTTTAAATTTTGTCACGTTTTTAAGAAAATGTGGACATTTTAGTGATATTTTTACCAGTGTTTTAAAACGTGGCTAATTATATATATATATATATAGACAAACACACACATATATATAAACACACACACACACACACATATATATATATTAATATAAACATATGATATATATAAAATATAAATATATAATATATATACATAATATAAACATAAAATATAAACATAAAAAAATATAAACACACACACACACATATACACATAATATATATATATATAATATAAAACATAACTATATAGATATATAAACACACACACACACACAGATATATATATATATAATATAATATAAACACACATATATAATATAAAATATAAACATATATGTAAAATATAAACATATATATATAATATCATATATAATTATATATATATAAACATAAATTCTAAATTCTAAAATATAAAATATAAACACACACAAATATATGTATTAATATATGTATATTAATATATAAAATTATATATATATATATATAATATTATTTGTTTAAATACCGACCCATATATATAAACAAAGATAAACACAGACACATATATTTAGATATATATATATATATTAATATATATAATCACATATATAAATATATATATTTATATATATCTAAACACACACACACACACATATAAATATATAAATATATATATACACATACATATATTTATATATAAAAAAACTTATATTTTAAATTTAGTCACATTTTTAAGAAAATGTGGTTATTTTAGTGATATTTTTACCACTGTTTTAAAACATGGCTAATTATATATATATATATATAATTATCATTATAATTATATATATGTATACATACACATATATATTTATCCACACACACATATATATATTTAAACACACACACACATATATATAAATACACACACACCCACCCACCCTCCCACACATATATATAATATAAACGCACACACACACACATATAAAATAAACATATATTCAAACATAAAATTTAAACATATATATATAATATAATATATAAACACACACACACACATATATATAAACATAAAATAGAAACAAATATATATATATATATATAATATAAAATATAAACACACACATACATATAATATAAAATATAAACATATATGTAAAATATAAACACACACACACACACACTTATATATCTATATGGTATGATATAAACTTATATATATATATATATATTAATATGTGTATATTAATATATAAAAATAATGATGTTTTTTTAAAACGTCATCAAATGAGGTGTCATTTACCGACGTTTCTAAAAAACATCGATAAATTAGGTGTTACTAAATAGTGACATTTATAAAGGTTGCTAATTTAGCAACATTTATTTACTAAAATTTCTAAATAAAGTTGGTAAATGAGGTGTCTCTTAATAGTGAATTTTATAAACATCGCTAATTGATGATATTTATAAACATCACTAAATTAGAGACACCTCATTTACTAACATTTTAAAACACCACTAATGAAAAAAATGTCACTAATTAGTGTTTTTTGTAGTTAAATTTCTCAATTTGTGATTTGGAATATGCTTTTCCATGTCCACACACATCCACAATACACACATGCACACACACAAGCTTGGTGTTACCATTGATGGTGGAACTTCACATCCACACTCTGTCCCTTTGATGGCGGTTCTTCACAACCATTATCCATCTCATTAAACTCATGCAAAACCATTATGCCCAAATCATGTCAACCCATATCAATACAATAATTTCTTCCTTTTCAAATAATTTCAACAAATACTTTACTTGCATTAAAACTACCATAATTTTTAAATCACTATTTTAAAATTATAAATAATGAGTTTTTCCTTAAAGACATAAAATTCCCATGATTTCCAAATTCACAATTCAAATGGGAGTTTCCATAAAATCACACCATGAAATTCACAATAATATCAAGATATTAAATAAATTTAAAATCAAGACTTCAAGTTCTAATCAAGATGATTCGAGAGAGAAACCACCAACCTCTCAAACATTTGTGAAAATGAAGAACAATTCAACAACTTGAAAATATAGGCTTTGATATTCTAAATATGGACTTAGATCTTGACCCCTTAAACCAATTCAGTAAGATATCATCAATAAATCAAAAAAATAACCAAGGTCTATCCTCAAATGATTAGATCTTATGTTCCGAGCAAGAATATGATAAGAGATCTAAGGAAAACTGTGAAGAAAAAGAACTTACCGATGAAACTAGATCTCTAACAGACTTTGAAAAACCTATAGACCACTCTTGGACTAAATTAAATCACCTACAATGCCTCAGGAGGATGAATAATTCATGTTATGGGTGTATTAGGGGAAAATGAGTGATTAAGAAGGTAAACCAAATCAGATCCACAATTTTTAGATCTATTTTTTCACACTGCACAATTAGGGCACATAGTTAGGAAATCCATTATCTTTCTATGCATTAGATACTATATCAAACCACACTATGAATGATTGACTCACACTGTTGGAAAAACCATGTCCCAACCATGAATTGTCCACTATACCAAATGAAAGTAGGCTCGTACGAGTTCTCTTGGTAATCCACACGGTTTGACCAAACCAAGAACCAATAGTACGCCTACCCAGTGATAACTGTTTCCCCTTACATAGTTTCCTAGATGTGTTTCATGGTTTCTACTAATCACAATCAAACCAAGAACTTCCAAAAAATCCTTAAAAACATTCTAAACCTCCTCCAAACCTCCTGAAACTTAACCCAAACATTATATATAATTGAAATACATAAACAAAGGGTTAATTACCTAGAATTGGAGCTATTAAATTCTCTCCACCATTGGTATTTACATCCTTAAAAAGTAGAAAACTCATGTTTTATTGAAAGAATTTAAGACATTACTCCAAAATTTCATTTATCTCCCCTATGTTTCTTCACAAATATGACCATGTGGCCAAATAAACTGTACTAAACTGATTATTTTCCCATTAAAGACTTTATATTGCCTATACAAAATCCACAATAGCACATGAACCAACGTAGAATCCGACTCTAGGTTGACATGATTCCATCCAATCACATGGTTAGGATCAGGTTGGTACTTCTTCAATTGAGATACATGAAACACATTATGCATCGAACTGAACCTTGGTGGAAATGTCAAAAAATATGAAACCTCACCAACCTATTTGAGTATTCCAAAAGGGCCTATGTATCTTGGATATAACTTGACATTGTTACCAAAATGATGATGCCCAAGCCTTGGAGTGATTATCAAGAATAGATGATCACTCACCTCAAATGACAAAGGTTGTCAACAGTGATCCACATAGTATTTATGATTACTCAGAGCCATATTCATCCTATTTATTATCAACTAAATCTTCTTCATTGTCTCTAATAAAAGGATTTTTCCAACCAGTAAAGTATCACCTATTTCCACTCAACAAAGTGAGAACTATAAGGATTCCCATATAATGGTTCAAAAGGATCCATATGTTTCAAGGCCTGGTAACTGTTGTTGTATGAGAACTCCACTAACAGTATGTGATATTCCCAAGATCCATTGAAATATATTACATAATCCCTAATAATGCCCTCCAAAATTTGTATTTTCCTCTTAGATTGTATTTTTTTAAGGATGATACACCATGCCCATAGTCAACTGAGTCCCAAAGGATTGCTATAAGGATTTCCAAAAATGATATGTAGACCTCATATCTCATTCTGATACTAAAAAAACTGGTATTCCATGACTTTTTAACACTTATTAGATATTTATTTTTCACAATTATTCCACCATATTGGACTCAAAAAAAGGGATGAACTGGGCCAACTTTTTGAGCCGATCCACTATCACCTATATGGAATTATGTTTCAGAACCATTCTTAGTAAAATTTTCAGAAAATCCATAGCTATATACTCCCATTTATACATGATAATTTGTAAATACTGCAGCATACCTGCTGACCATTGGTTCTCTTCATTAACTTACTGACATGTGAGGCATCTAGAAACAAACCCAACCACTTTTCTTTTTATGATAGCCCACCAAAATTGTAATTTCAGTGACTTATATATATTTCTTATTCTAGGATGAACAAACCTTTTTTAATGGTGGTAATCATGAATGATTTATTCCTAATAAGACAAAGGTATGACCGTATGATGTTGAAACCACAACAATGATCTTCTATCAAGATTCCAACCCTCAATGGTCTCTCTACCATTGAGTTTTGAACTCACAACCAAACATTTAGAATCAGACGTCTATGCCTCTCTAACCATCTCAACAAAATCAGGAACAAAAGAGATCAAAAATAAAAACAAAACACTACATTATTCTTCACAATCCAAGTGCTTTTCTTCTATAATCGATATTAGCTGCCACTGGTCTGAAGACTCTTTCTCTAACTGATTATATTGATTTTTTATTAATTCATCCACCACAGAGTTCCCTTTATCCTATTTATACATTAATCCAAAGTTAATTTTTTTAGATATTATATCCATTTTCTTTATCTCGTATTCAAATATATTTGTTAGATTTGTTTTGAAGATCTTATGATCTATAAACACCATAAATTTCTCACAAAATAGGTAATAACACCAAGTCTTCAAAGCATGGACTATAATAGAAAATTTAAAATCATGTTTTGGGTAGTTATTCTCATGAAACCATAACTACCATGAGATATAAGAAATAACATATTCTCCCTGCATGAGAACACACCGTAACCCAGACCACAAAGCATCATGATACACCACATTACATTGTCCTGATTCTAGAAATATGAAGATTGATGTTGATTTAAGGCAAAATTTAAGCTCTGGAAAAGGATTTTGACATTAATTGTTCCATTAGAATGGAATTATTTTACATGTCAATGATTTCATTGGTGAATATTTTCATTAAAATTCACAAACAAAATGTCGGTAAGAACTAACCATCCCAAAGGAACTACTTATCTCAATGACATTCTTTAGTGGTTTCTAAGATATAATAACCTGCATATTTTTTGGATCTATAGAATCAACATTTTCATAGATAACATGGATAGGTAAATGAACCTATTATATCCAAAAATACCACTTTGAATGTTTGGCGTATATATTATGGTCTTTGAAACACTGTCTCCAAGTTTTTCTCATGCTTAGCCTTTATTCTAGAATTAACCAGTATGTCTTCCACTGACACTACCACAAAATAATCTAGATACCTTTGAAATATCCAATTTATCAATTATATAAAGACAATTGGTGTATTCTTAAGACCAAAAGGCATAACCACATACTTTTAATGGTCATATCTACTTTTTAAAGATGTCTTTAGAATATCCTCCTTACAAACCCATAGTTGGTGATATCCTGAATGGAATTCAATCTTATAGAACCACTGGGCTCCCCTCAATTAATAAAACAAATCAATAATGCAAGGAAGATGATTCCAATTATTTATCGTAAATTTATTAATCTTACAGTAATTCACACAAATACTAAGAGTTCCATATTCCTTTTTCAAAAATAAAACTAGTGCTGCCCATGAGGACGTACTAGGCTGAATGAACCCTTTGATTTCCAACTATATCAAATATAATTTAAATCACATTAATTCTGTTGGTTTGATATGATAATATGAAAGTGAGACAAGACTGGTCCATGGTAAGATATTAACTGTAAACTCCACTAATCTTGTGAGTGGAAACACTCATAAATCATTGAAAAAAACATTAAGAAATTGATCAATAATTGTTGGGAAATTTTTATTCCCAGTCTCATCCATATATTCCAATGCTAAAGCTTCCAACTGGTATGAGATAGTTCCAACCACTAGCGCTAACTATCTCACTCCACTTTCTGTTACATTTTGATCTCTTCTAAAGAGATGATCAAATCCATCTACAGTTGTAAAATCGACCCTTTAGGTATAATAGTTGATGTGTGTTTTGAACATTGTCAATTAATCCATACCCAAGATTATGTCATAGAAATCCATCTCAAGCATAGACAAATCTCAAATAAATTCATCCCCATCGATAGTTATAGAACATTCTTTTCACATAAAGGCTTGACATTGCCTTCCTCCAAGAGGAGTTTGAAGTTTCAAAACAAAAGGCATCATCTCAAAATATAAATCCAGAATATCAACAATATGAGAAGAAATAAACTAAGGGGATGCACCCATGTCAAAAAAATCTTTCATAAGGGTATCATTCAAAATAATCATACCTATCACCATAGAAGGTCTCGATTGACCATCCATAATCACTTTCTTAGCTCAAGATAATTTCATACTTTTAACACATTTTCTTTATTAACCTATTGTGATTACACTAGTTCAGGAGCCATAGTATTACTAGAATAACTATAGATTGATCTATTCTAATAATGAGAGTTGTATTGCTACAATCGTCCTATCGAAGAATATGATGCCTGAGAAGCATGAGATGTGTCCCTAGCACTTGACCTTGGAGCACTCAAAAATAGCGCTGAAGATGCCCCGTCTAGTTGGAATTGTGACATGATCTAGGTGGTTCCGTACAATCTCTCTTTATATGATCTAGTGAACCACATTGAAAACATCTGGGCTTACTCTTTAGTTTAGGAGGAAGATTCACTGATCTCACTGTCTGATTTTGAGTCATACCACCACCTTCGAAATAGGTTTCCCTCTTCCACTTATTCCCAACATTAGAGTTCCCACTAGTTCCCATAAGTATCAACATGCTTCCTCCAACCATATTACCTGAGATGTCTCTTTATACCACCATTGATCTGTTTACCATCTCTTTATAATTGGTTATACAAAGCACAATAATTTTTTAGTGAATATCTATCCTCAAACCTGATTAAAAAATTTGTACTTTTAAGGACTCACTTGTAGTAACTTCAGTTGAAATACTTTGTCACTGTGAGTAAATCTTACTACAAACTGAATAAGTTAGTTGTTCTTATAAACCATAAAGTATGAGGACTGATTTTTTTGTTAAAAAATTATTCAAAATCCTCCCATGTCATGCCTTGGTTGGATTTATCCTGAATTGTTAAATCCCATCATTGGAATGCAATATCTTCCATCATGTATGTTTTAGAATTAAACTTTATCTCAGCTGGTATTCCAAGGAAATTGAAGATTCTTTTCATCCTATTTAGTCACACTTCTATTTTTTCTAAATCTAAATCACCCCAAAATATGGGTGGATTCTTCTTTTGGAACTAGACCAAATGATCCCCTTTCCATGGTTCATCATTTATGTTCCCTCTATCCATAGCTTGAAAATCCTTGAAAATAACTTGGATCAGTTGTTGGTTCACCTATGGTTCAAGTGAAAACACATTCTCAACAACCACTTTTGTCTAGTTTCTTTAAAATCCACCTAATTATATTATCTATAACCAAAACAAACCCCACTTAGTCTCCCACTATAGAAACTAAAGGCTTTAAAATTTTAAATTTATCACATCACACATATCACAACAAGGATTCCCAAAATATAAAAATTTATGCTTTCAAACCATTTTTGAGAATTCCACCATGATTTTTTAAAATAAAACCAATTTCAACCATTTTTAAAAATCAATAATTTTTTACCAAATCATAAATCATTACCCAAAATGAACTATGAACTCATAGTGGGAAGTCATTACAATAAATGAATGTCATGATCTTATCTTCAGCTAAACCCATAACAATGTGATGGCGAATCCTAAAAGTATCTCAAAATACTCATATACCTAAAATCACTGGTAACTTGAAGTTCAATATAAATAGGTTAGCTACGCCATTTTATGCTCTACATTTTAAGTTCCTATGATCCTATCTACTTGATACCAACCCAACTCAATGAATGAACGAGAATGATTTTCTACCTCCAAGACCAAACAAAATGATACCATTTGTAAAATCCCACCCTCACCTATTGGTTTGGGAAGAGAAGGATGGTGTTACTCGCCTTAGAAGACATCCTCAAGACACTAATGGTTGGAAATACATACAAAGGGCTTAAAAAACAATTGGGTTACACTTTTACCTTTTTAGATAAAACAACCAAACCAAGATAACCATGATCAACCAAACATCTATATGATGCATGAGTAAAAAATATAACTCAAAATAATAAAAAAACAACCATATCAGAGTAAAAAGAAAAACCAAGTGACAACATACAAGGAACCATAGTCAAAAAAACCCGAAGACCAAGGTCATCAAACCAGCAACTCCTAACCTACTCTAAGATCCAACACAACATTTCACACCCATAATGTTAAGATGAATCACTAAAGAAATTTTATACCTTGCCTTTATCTTTGTCTCGATATACAACATCTGAAAATGCACCATAGTGACCAAGTAGGGGGTGGGTATAAAACTCAGTAGGATTTCCCCAATGAATTCCCAACTCAAACCATTAGGATAAAACTTGTTATAAAATTTATTAAAATACTTTAAGAAATGAAAATAGTTTATAAAAAATCCATAAATCAATTTTTTCAAGGTAACCATCAACAAGATAACACAATAAGTTTTCATGAGAACATAAAAAATATCCTTAAACTATTTCTCAATTTGTGACATGGAATGCGTTTTTCTATGTCCACACACATCCACAACACACACAGACACACACAATCTTGGTGTTACTATTGACACTGTAACTTTACATCAGTACCCCATCCCTTTTATGGTGGTACTTGAATATCATTATCCATCCCATTAAAATCATACTCAACCTTTATGCCCAAATCATGTCAACCCATTTCAATAAAATAATCTATTCCCATTAAAATAATTTCCACAAATACTTTAATTGCATCAAACAAACCATAATTTTAAAATCAATATTTTAAAATTATAAACCGTGGTTTTTTTTCCAAAAAATTCATTCAATTCCCATGATTTCCAACAACAAAATTCAAATGAGAATTTTCGTCAAATCAAAGAATGATTTTCAAAAAAAATTAAAGAAATTAAATCAATTTAAAATAAAACCTTTAAGTTCTAATCAAGAGGATTTGAGAGAGAATCCACCCACCTCTCAAACTTTTGTGAAAACAAAGAACGATCCAATAACATCAAAACCTTAGCTTAGATCTTCTAGATCTAGACATAGATCTTTCTATATTCAATCAATTCAATAAGACTTCATATAGAAATCCAATAAAGAACCTAGATCTATCCCCAACATATTAGATATTAGGTTTAGATGGAGCATACCAGAAGAGATCTAAGGAAAACTATGAAGAACAAGCACTTATAGGTGAATCTAGATCTACAATGGACTTTGAAATGCCTACTAATTGTTCCTGGACAAAATGGAATAACCTATTAATCCTTTAAAAGAAGTGGAATTTGTGTTATTGGAGTATTAGTGGAAAAAAAGTGATTAAGGAGGTAAACTGAATTAGATACACAATTTTGGGATCTAATTTTTAATAGTGTGTGGTTAGGGTGCATGGTTAGGAAAACCATGCACATACCATTCAGGAGCTACAGTCTCAAACCACACCTTGCAAAAGTTTCTTACACAGTGAGACAAATAATTCACCAATCATGCATTATCAACTACCCCAAATGATATAAGACTCATACTGTTTCTCATTGGTTTCCACATGGTTTGGTCAAACTATGTTTCAACCTTATGCCTACCTAATGACCTATATTTTCCATTTCACAATTTCTTGGAGTGGGTACATGGTTTCTACTAACCGTACTCAAATCCTATACCTCTGAAAAAGCCTAAAAAACATGTAAAAACTCCTCCAAACCTCTAGAAACTTACTCCCAACATTATATATACATAAAATACATTAATAAAGGGTCAAGTACTTGAAATGGGGGGTGATATATTTATCATATATTTTTTTAATGCTGATAAAGGTGTCCTTTATTAATGTTTTTTCTTAGCACTAGTATAGGGTTCTTTTATCGACATTTTTTAGTTCTAATAAATGGTGTCCTTCATTAAAAAATATATATTATTAAAAATCATATTTTAAAACATAAATATATTTACATTGATATATATAAAATATATTTTTATAAATATGATTTATATAATACTAAATATGTATTTAAAATTAATATATAATTCATTTAGTGAAAATGGTTTAAAAAATAATTAAAAATTAATATTAATTAATAATTTACTGATTAGTATTGAGTAATGGACATTTTTTAATAATTTGGTGATGGAAAAAATTTAAAATTTATCTAAAATTTTACGATATGTTGGAAACATGACTTGAACTTCAAAAAGATATAATTTTTTTCCAATTATATGTTTGGGATCCATGAGATATCAAATTGAAGCCTGTAAAAGGGTATATGCTATGATAACTTAGAGAGACCCAAATCATTTTTTTGAGGTTAAAAAGGTCCATAAGGTCACCAAAACCAAGTTTTTAGTTGGTATTTCAGCATCATTTAAGAGGGTCTTCTTGTCTTTTTTAAGTGAATAATGAATTTATTCTTTTGGATTACACTCACATGGATACTATGGTGTTGAAAATTTACCCTTTTTCATATTGTAGTGTTATTTTTAGCTACATATATGCACACACACAAACACACACATATATATAAATATTTTATTATATAAATAATTATTTAAACATTTTTCACATATAATTTTTTTTGAATATATAAACCATATGAAATTAAATATTTATTATCCTTGTTATATAAAATAAAAATATATGACGTCTATATACCTATACAGATATACATATACTTTTTATATATAAACATGTGTTTTTGTGTCTGTATTAACAAATATATATATATATATATATATATATATTTATGTGTATATTCTAATATATGTAAATAAATATTAATATATAATATATGTAAATAAATATTAACATATATATACATATAGAAACAAACAAATACACACACAAAAATATTTTATAAATGCATATAAAATTTTATTTATAAAAGTGTGGATAAAAATATGCATCTAAATATATATAAATAAATAGATATATCATAAAATATATAAGAAAATAACATGGAGTAGTGTTAAGTGAAGGACCCCGGAACACTATGAGAGAGGAGGGGTGAATCAGGGTGCCAACTTTTTCTTTTAAATGGATGGATATTGTTCCCATGTTGGTAAGAACCTGTTAAACCTGTCTGAAGAGGATGTGTAGAAAATAAAAAATCACATTCAAAACAATGACCCAACAATTTTACATGGTTCATCAATAAGGGATACATCTAAGGAGTATACGAAAATAGTGTTTCGGTCGTACCAAAACCACTAATCTTCACAAGTTGTGGATTATAAGTGTTTAACATAGTCACTATGTTCTAGGCGCACTACCTTTACAAGGTTTTAGGGATGACAAAATGCGTCCCTTGGATCACTTTTGCTGACTCCCCCTTGCTCACTGAATTGGAAGAATCTTCACTGAATTTAATGACTTAAAGGTTGCTTCAATGGTTTAGCAATAAATCATGCATCCTCAACTATAAATGGATGCTCTGTTGAAGTCCCATAAACAACCACATATGTAATTTATTTTCCCGTACACTGATATGTTAAGGAAATTAATTTCACAAACTTATTTGGTCAATTTTCAGGCTTCCTTGGGTGTTCTGTGTACTGCTGTTATTTCCACGTACCACTGCTATTTTCACGTACCTTCCATCTCCCTCGTATACCATTAAACTCCTCCGTGAACTTCCCTTCTCGGTGTACTTCCCTACTCCGCATACTTATCCACTCCTCTGTGCATCGTCCTGCTTTTCATACTACCTTGCTCTGCCACGTACAACGAGAGCTACCTGCACGAACCACACTCACTTCCGTATACTGTTTACTTACACAATTGATTATCTCTGCGTACTGTCTTCTCCACCGCATACCACTTATTACTTCAACGAATTTATTACTAAAATTATAATATCCAATATCATCATCTAACAAACGAGATTAATATTCCTTAAATAGGTATGTAACTTTGCAAATTTCGGTAATCTGATTTACCCAATTTTTTTATTGTGGGACAATTTTCACTGCAAACTGAACTCCATCAGTGTGCTGTTAGGCTCCACCGCATACTGATCCAATTTTGTGAACAAAAAAAATTCTTCCAACCCTCAACACCCTGCATACCGCATGGCTTCAGCAAGTACCATCGCTACGAACAATTTTCATAAGCATTCCGCGTACCACATGCCTTCACCACGTACCGTTGTTGTGAACTGTTTTCGGTTCTATGCACCGTTCTGTATACCGCACGCCTTCACTGCGTGCTCTATGCCTTCTCTATGTACCACGTGCCTTCACCACGTACCGTGCACCTTCAACGTGTACCATGTACCTTCACCTCGTACTACAAAACTTCACCGCGTACTGCGTGCCTTCACCGCGTACCGCGTGCCTTCCCCGCATACAACGCTCCATCACCGCATGTTGTGTTCCTTCACCGCATACCGTTCACCTTAACCATGTACCCCCAACCTTCATCACATACCTTTGCTTCAAATCATTACCAAACTCCTGATTTTGGAGGACCAAAAAATTGAAAAACACTGGGAAACTACTCTAGATTTAATACTACTTTCAACCTCAAACATATGAACTCATTCCTTGAAACCTCCCTAGTTATCCATGTGTATGTTGAAAAAAAAAACAAACCAAAATTTATTATTAGAAACAGACAACCTTGGTTCCAACAATCTCCCCCTTTGGGTTTGTTGGCAATCTACAGATAAATTCACTGTTGTGCTAGCCATGATAAAAAACCGAACCTTCAATAAATAACTCGGCCATCACTCTAAGTCCACATGAGTATTTATAGATGTAGAAAACAAGACATAGGACATAAATTGAGTTTTCATTCTTTTCTTTTCTCCCCCATAGTTGTATTTCTGCATTTTTCCTGATCCACACTCTCTATTGAATCCATTGAATTTACCCATTCTCCCCCATTGTCTATAAATCCCAAAGATTGGTATGTAAAAATTATAGAGCTCAGAACATACCCCCCCTAGATCATATATCCCCCATAAACTTTCAAAACTTCCACAAACAGATTAACATAGTTAAAATAGTTGAGGAGAGGGGAATCTCATAACCTCATTATGCACTGGGAGGTGGCTGAACACCAAGGTTCAACTGATGTTACTCAAGCAAAACTGTTGACTGTGGCTTGGTCATAATGTCAACCAATTGATCATCAGTTCCCACATGGTCCATTTTGATCATGCCTTGTTCAAATTTTTCCTTGATGAAGTGATATTTGATATCAATATGTTTCAAATGAGAATGCTGAAAAATATTCTTCATAAGATCAATTGTGCTCTTGTTATCATAGTAAATCACCATCGGTTGTTTCACCTCATCACCTATGTTAGTCAGTTTCTACTTCATCCAAAGTAACTGAGTGCATGCCTTGGTAGAAGATATATATTCAACTTCATCAATACTAAAAGAAGTAATTTCTTGTTTCTTGCTTAACAAGCCCACACTTTTCTTTCCAATATAGAATGCTCCACCACTGTTAGAATTTTTATCCACTACATCTCCAGCCTAGTCAGTATAAAAAAAGAGGATAGTTCACTACCTCTTCTTGCAGAAAAGTATATCCCATAATTATGTGTACCATGAATGCATATCATGATTATTTTCAGTGACACCATATGTTATTCCTTTAGATTACTCTAAAAGAAGGCTGCAAGGTAAGTTATAGAGAAAATATCTATCTGTGTCACGGTCAGGTACAACCGGCTTCCAATGATTCTTATGTACATGGTGGGATCCACAGTAGTCCCATCCCCATGCTTTCCAATCTTTGTTCTAACCGCAATCAGAGTCAACATTGGTTTGGAATCATGCATATTTAATTTCTTCAGCAACTCTCTTTCTTACTTTTCATGAGAAATGAAAGTTTAATCTTTCTTTTGAATCACCTACAACCCTAAAAAGTATGTGAGTTCACCAATCATGTAAATTTCAAATTCTGATTTCATGTGTTTGGAAAATTAATCCATTTATCCATGCCTACTTCCCCCAAAAATAATATCATACACATATACCAATACCATGAATTAATCCTTTTGTAAAATTTTCACAAAGATATTGTGATCCAATCCTCCTCTTTTAAACTTAAGCTTTCTTGAATAAGAGTCCAACAGTGAGTACCATGCCTGTGGTGCCTATTTCAGGCCATAGAGATATTTATTTAATTTAAAAACCTTCAGTTCATCATTTCCAATAAAAAACACTACATGTTTTTCAATATAGACTTCTTCTTATAATATTCCATTTAAGAATGATGCCTTGACATCCATTTGATACACTTTATAACATCTTTGGATTTCCATGGTAAGAAATATCCTGATTGACTGCAGTCTCTCTATAGGAGAAAATGTCTCCTCAACATCAATGCCTTCGATTTGTGAATATCATTTATAGACCAAGCGTGCCTTATTTCTGATCACATTTCCATGATCATCAAATTTTTTCATGAAAATCCACTTTGTACCAATCACATTGTGACCTTCAGGTATTTTAAAAAGATCCCAATTCTGATTTTTGTCAATCTAATATAACCCTTCATTCATTTCTATTAACCATGACTCATATTTTGCAGCCTCTTCAAATGAGGATGGTTCCACAACTGATAGAAATGCATAATGTGCATTATTCCTCCTTCTCCTTGTCTGTGTAGGTGTATTTATATCCCTAATAATGTTGGATTGATCAATCTATACTCTTTTATTTCTCCTTTGTGTTTCAACCTAATTATCTCTAGCTATGGTTTCCTCTTCTGATACTTCTTCAGAGTCAACATCATGATGTGAATCCTGAGAGTTTTACACACTTTCCTCTACCTTTGTATTAACATTTGTTCCATGTTCACATACTTCCTCATATTCTATCACATCGTCATAATAATTCCTTGAAGCATTCTTGTTTTTTCTTTATAATGATCTTTACATCACTTCTTTCCACAATTTTTCCCAAGCGATTATTGAAACATTTGTAGTATTTGTTGTTCATTGAGTATCCAAGAAATATTAATTCATCTACATTATAGCATCCCACCTTTTTATCACATAAAATTTAATTACATTTTACAAAACCGAGGATCTTTAAGGTTTAGTGTCTTGGAAACCAGGACCTTAAAACATGAAAACAACATAAATAATTCTTCTTAAACACTTGAAAGGCTTCTCCTCATGTTCACCCTAGGCTCATTACTGCATCTCATAACCTGGGGACATACATCAAAAGGAAGGGTGAGCAGAAGGCCCAGCAAGGGAAACAAGTGAAACATTTTACATATGAACTTGAGATACATCAATAAAGTCATGAAAAGAACTTTAAGGCATGAAAATGAAATCATGAGGCATATCAAAATAAAAATAAAACTTTTTCATAACTTGAAGATGTGGCTACATCATTTAACATAGACAATCATGAACATATCACCAAGGTCCATCCCCAAGGTGTCATTTTAAAATTACCAAGGTTATTCACCAAGGTATCGTGAAAATTGTAATCTCTAGTGGTTACATCATTACCCAATGCATTGGAGCGCTATCAGGGCGCACCCTTAAATTTGCCTTTATTATCATGTGAGCCACATATATCATCATTAAACATTTCATAAATAACCCACATAGCATAAAATAAATGGGTTTCATTTCATAATCATAACGTTTTAAAAACTGCTTTAAAGACATGGTCTTTACGTCACTTTAAACCCACGGAAAGGGAAAGCGGGTCTCATGTATGTAAATCCCAGAATTTAAAATGGAACATTTTGATATATATGTGAATAACCTTTTAGAAATAAGAGCTTTTGAGCATTCACTTTATAACATAAAATAATTTTTGAGAAAAGAGAGAGGCATTTTGAGGGGAAAATTCTGCAGCATAACGGCTAACTTCCGGGGTTTTAGAAAACATTGAAATGAGAGGGGACATGGGTCACCCACTCATAAATGATCCATAAAACAGTAGGGTGAAAGAATAAGAAGGACATATGGACATGGAAATGAAATTTGAGGTACATACCATTTGAAATGAAAAACATGGAGGGAAAAGAAATTAGATTGCTCTTATGAAAATTCGGCAGCCTTACGACGTCACTTAACTTCAAAAAAAAAAAATGATTTGACAAGATCAAATAGGGTCTCTCATCATGTGAACATAAGTGTTCAGTATGATAGATATAGAGATAATTCCCCAACATAACAAAAAGGAACTTGAAAAAAATTGACATGAAAGTAGAACTTCAAAACGAGAAGGGTGAAGAACCACTTAAAAATTCGGCAGCCTAACGGCGCCACTTAAAACATCAAAATACTGAATTGAAGAAATCAAATGGGGTCTCTCATCATATGAACATAAGAGTCCAGTATGATATATATAGAGATCATACCCCAATATAACAAAAAGGAACTTGAAATAATTGACATGAAAGTAGAACTTCAAAACGAGAAGGGTGAAGAACCACTTAAAAATTCGGCAGCCTAACGGCGCCACTTAAAACATCAAAATACTGAATTGAAGAAATCAAATGGGGTCTCTCATCATATGAACATAAGAGTCCAGTATGATATATATAGAGATCATACCCCAATATAACAAAAAGGAACTTGAAATAATTGACATGAAAGTAGAACTTCAAAACGAGAAGGGTGAAGAACCACTTAAAAATTCGGCAGCCTAACGGCGCCACTTAAAACTTCAAAATACTCAATTGAAGCGATCAAATGGGGTCTCTCATCATATGATCATAAAATATCAGTATGATAATTTAGAGATCATACCCCAACATAATAAAAAGGAACATGAAAGACTTGAATGAAAATAGAACTTGAAAACGAGGAAGGTGAAAGAATCCCTTAAAAATTCGGCAGCCTAACGGCACCACTTAAACATTCTTAAAACGAATTGATGAGAGCAAGGGGGGGTCTCTCATCATATGAACATGAAATAGGCAGTAGGATGAATATAAAAGAACATCCTCCAACAAAAGAACATGGAGTATAAAAGAAATGACATAAAAGAGATTACTTGAAAAGAAAGAGAGAGGTCAGATCCCTTACCTTAAAATGTAACTCTTAAACCTCAAAGGTTGGGACCTTGAAAGCTTGGGGGCACCTTGGGAGGACTCCTTGGGAGGTAATGAGACCATAAATTCGTTGTGAATGAGTGGGGAGTCGAATGGATGAGAGGAGGGCTTGGTATTTATAGGGAAAGTGAGGGGACAAGACATTAATGGCCAAAGGACACCTCCCATGTGCTTTTCTCAAACCCATGTGCTCTCCCTTGGAATTTATCATGGAGTTAGGCCACATGGGGCCCCCACAACAATAATTCATCACACATGGCCGGCCAACCCTCAAAAGATCTCATGACATCATCATGACACCGTTATGATGTCATTAAACATACCGAAACCCTAAAACTGTATTTTTACTATTCACTGAAAATTCAACTTTCTCAGAAAAATCCCAAAATTTCACATTAACCAAATATCAATGCTCTGATTTCAAAAATGAAATCCATTTTATAAAAATAATTTTCTAAATATTTTTAATTTAATTTTTAAATAAAAACACTATTCATCGAAAATTCATTTTTTTAGAAAAAACCCCAAAAATTACCATAACATAATATCGATGTTCTGAGTTCAAAAATAAAGTCATTTTTATAAAAATAATTTTCTAATTATTTTTTAATTAAATTTTTAATTAAAAAACACTATTCATCCGAAAAAACTAATACTTGAATAATAATTAATGAAACCGTTATTTAACTATTTTATTGAATCACATTACTTAATCAAGGTGCCTAGATTATTTTAAAACTTTCTTTAAGTGAGATTACTAATCCATTTGGTCACATTACTAATCCTAAGCGTAAAATCACTATTCACAATTTACTATTCATCAAAAATCAAGTTGATCTTATTAGACTCCAAATTTCGTACTGAACATAATTTTAGAAGACCATTTTTCGAAAATCATTACACATTTTAAGTTATTTAAGGTTTACATAAACATTTTTTTCAAAATATTCTTTTAAAAAATCATCAAAAATATGCATACTATTTTTATCCGGTCATTTGAAAATTCATAAACTTCATCATAAGCAGAAATCCCAATTTTTATTTAAAACAAGGATTACACAAGGTAGTTACAGTCTCGTTACATAGCCCCTTATAATACCAGCATAGGACCTAAGAGTAAGGTGTGCTAGGGTGATAGAATCTTGGGGCGGCTCGGTCAACATTGCCTGGGTAGTAATTTCTATCAGTTTGAACTTCTCGCGAAGGTGATTCCGTTCTAGCTTCACATGATGAAGTTCGGCTTGGGTTTGGTCCAGAGCAAAGGCCAATGGTTCTACCTCCTTCCCAAGCTCTGTTAGATGGGCTTCGATCGGTCCATGACTACTAGGTGAGGCCATCAAATCTTCTTTCTATAATAATCAACCAAGATTACTTATATATAGAGACAATAATCAAAACATTTTGTTCCTAGCGGTCATATTGACCGATGGTCATATAACAGTCAAAACCAATGGTCTCATTCTAATTATAATCATGTTTATCAAATAAAACATTTTTTTTGAGTTATAAAAATAACGCATAAAATTAGGAAACAATATTTATTTAAAATTTCGGGTCGTTACAATCTTCCCCCCTTAAGAAATTGCGTCCTCGCAATTTTTTTAAAATTGGGTTTTGAAATTTCATTGAAAGTCCCACATCTGAAAAGGAGTCAGTAAAACTATTACTTTAAAAGAAAGAAAGGGAAGTACAAAGGTCACCCGAGTTAACCCACACTAGGGTTCCATGTAGGAAAACATGGACATGGAGGAAAAAACAAAGGGTCAAGTTATGAGGAAGAGTGATAGAGAACATGATTAGGAGAAAGTTAACCATGAGAAAATCCCAAACTTATGATGTGTGTAAACGGTCTTTGATTACCTAGTAGGAAACGTAAACCAACAACATTTTTGTTTTACGTTTCTTTTCATAATTTTGAGGATTTCATTTACTACATAGAACAAAAACATAAGAAAATATACCTACCTTCAAGTAGAGTTTCATCCTTTAACAAGTCCCTACCAACACTAATCTTTTCTCCAAATGATGAGAATTCAAAAACACTTGGTCTCATAAAAGCACACGAATCATCTTCTATAGAATCACATAATCTACAAAAGATTAACTATCTATTTCTTCTATCTTTAAACATTATCCCAAAAACAGAAAGGTTAAGGTAAAACAACTCTTCAAAAAGAAAGAATCCCATAGGAATGGAAACTACTTTTAAATCATCAAATTCCATGGTACTACCCAAAGTTCATCATAGTCCATTCCGTAAATAACGGTCCTTAAAATTCCTCAAAACAAACCAAACTAAGATTGAAACCCAAATACAATAAGGATTTGATAACATAGTCTTCCAAAACAACTTCATTGTTCTTCTCCAGACAACATCAACCACTCCTAACATATTATAAAAAAAGTAGCTAACCTAAACATATTTTACCCAAGATAGGTTAGTCATTCCCATAAGTAACCTAAATTACTATAAGTTCACCTTAAATTCATCGATTCTTCAAAATATAAGTCAACCTTACTCCTCAGTGAAAATACCGTAGTAATCTATTTACCTCGATCAAATATGGTTCCCAAAATAATGAACGTATTCCAAAATAATTATCATATTTTAATCCCCTAATCATCTCTGACATATTAATACGGAAATTGTCGCATTTCCTATCACATTGGTTGTTGGGACACGTTATTCCATTTCCCACCATTAACTATGAAGATAAAGTATAATTAGAGGCTTAAATACTTAACCAATAATCATGAAAAGGAACTTAAAGCATATAAGGATAACTTGTAGAAGAAAAGTATACCCTAACTTGTGATCCCCTAGGTTCCCATCTAGGTTATCCATGATCATATATTCTTATGTGAATCGTTATTTTATTTTATCTTTGTTCCTTTAATAATGGTTCGTACCAAGCTTATGAATTTACCAAAGCATATCCCCCGGGAGTGTCGTAACCAAGAGTGCAGCAAGGCCCGTTGTCGTGTACCAGTTCCCGTTCGAGTCTAGCTCAAACCGGTGTTTTCGGGTTTTACCCCTATGTACATCTGTGCCAGAGCCACCTCTACCTGCTCGTATCCAGACATGGATGTATTTGCTTGGCAACCCCTTACTCAATACTCACCAAAATACCAGAAAGATTTCCTATATTAAACTTTTCTATAGGGTTCCTCCTAGAGTTTTCATATCCTAATTTCCACAAATAACTAAACCATCCTTTGATACCAACTATATCATCCCACCTTTTTATCACATAAACTTTAATTACATTTTACAAAACCGAGGATCTTTAAGGTTTAGTGTCTTGGAAACCAGGACCTTAAAACATGAAAACAACATAAATAATTCTTCTTAAACACTTGAAAGGCTTCTCCTCATGTTCACCCTAGGCTCATTACTGCATCTCATAACCTGGGGACATACATCAAAAGGAAGGGTGAGCAGAAGGCCCAGCAAGGGAAACAAGTGAAACATTTTACATATGAACTTGAGATACATCAATAAAGTCATGAAAAGAACTTTAAGGCATGAAAATGAAATCATGAGGCATATCAAAATAAAAATAAAACTTTTTCATAACTTGAAGATGTGGCTACATCATTTAACATAGACAATCATGAACATATCACCAAGGTCCATCCCCAAGGTGTCATTTTAAAATTACCAAGGTTATTCACCAAGGTATCGTGAAAATTGTAATCTCTAGTGGTTACATCATTACCCAATGCATTGGAGCGCTATCAGGGCGCACCCTTAAATTTGCCTTTATTATCATGTGATCCACATATATCATCATTAAACATTTCATAAATAACCCACATAGCATAAAATAAATGGGTTTCATTTCATAATCATAACGTTTTAAAAACTGCTTTAAAGACATGGTCTTTACGTCACTTTAAACCCACGGAAAGGGAAAGCGGGTCTCATGTATGTAAATCCCAGAATTTAAAATGGAACATTTTGATATATATGTGAATAACCTTTTAGAAATAAGAGCTTTTGAGCATTCACTTTATAACATAAAATAATTTTTGAGAAAAGAGAGAGGCATTTTGAGGGGAAAATTCTGCAGCATAACGGCTAACTTCCGGGGTTTTAGAAAACATTGAAATGAGAGGGGAAATGGGTCACCCACTCATAAATGATCCATAAAACAGTAGGGTGAAAGAATAAGAAGGACATATGGACATGGAAATGAAATTTGAGGTACATACCATTTGAAATGAAAAACATGGAGGGAAAAGAAATTAGATTGCTCTTATGAAAATTCGGCAGCCTTACGACGTCACTTAACTTCAAAAAAAAAAATGATTTGACAAGATCAAATAGGGTCTCTCATCATGTGAACATAAGTGTTCAGTATGATAGATATAGAGATAATTCCCCAACATAACAAAAAGGAACTTGAAAAAAATTGACATGAAAGTAGAACTTCAAAACGAGAAGGGTGAAGAACCACTTAAAAATTCGGCAGCCTAACGGCGCCACTTAAAACATCAAAATACTGAATTGAAGAAATCAAATGGGGTCTCTCATCATATGAACATAAGAGTCCAGTATGATATATATAGAGATCATACCCCAATATAACAAAAAGGAACTTGAAATAATTGACATGAAAGTAGAACTTCAAAACGAGAAGGGTGAAGAACCACTTAAAAATTCGGCAGCCTAACGGCGCCACTTAAAACATCAAAATACTGAATTGAAGAAATCAAATGGGGTCTCTCATAATATGAACATAAGAGTCCAGTATGATATATATAGAGATCATACCCCAATATAACAAAAAGGAACTTGAAATAATTGACATGAAAGTAGAACTTCAAAACGAGAAGGGTGAAGAACCACTTAAAAATTCGGCAGCCTAACGGCGCCACTTAAAACTTCAAAATACTCAATTGAAGAGATCAAATGGGGTCTCTCATCATATGATCATAAAATATCAGTATGATAATTTAGAGATCATACCACAACATAATAAAAAGGAACATGAAAGACTTGAATGAAAATAGAACTTGAAAACGAGGAAGGTGAAAGAATCCCTTAAAAATTCGGCAGCCTAACAGCACCACTTAAACATTCTTAAAACGAATTGATGAGAGCAAGGGGGGGTCTCTCATCATATGAACATGAAATAGGCAGTAGGATGAATATAAAAGAACATCCTCCAACATAAGAACATGGAGTATAAAAGAAATGACATAAAAGAGATTACTTGAAAAGAAAGAGAGAGGTCGGATCCCTTACCTTAAAATGTAACTCTTAAACCTCAAAGGCTGGGACCTTGAAAGCTTGGGGGCACCTTGGGAGGACTCCTTGGGAGGTAATGAGACCATAAATTCGTTGTGAATGAGTGGGGAGTCGAATGGATGAGAGGAGGGCTTGGTATTTATAGGGAAAGTGAGGGGACAAGACATTAATGGCCAAAGGACACCTCCCATGTGCTTTTCTCAAACCCATGTGCTCTCCCTTGGAATTTATCATGGAGTTAGGCCACATGGGGCCCCCACAACAATAATTCATCACCCATGGCCGGCCAACCCTCAAAAGATCTCATGAAATCATCATGACACCGTTATGATGTCATAAAACATACCGAAACCCTAAAACTGTATTTTTACTATTCACTGAAAATTCAACTTTCTCAGAAAAATCCCAAAATTTCACATTAACCAAATATCAATGCTCTGATTTCAAAAATGAAATCCATTTTATAAAAATAATTTTCTAAATATTTTTAATTTAATTTTTAAATAAAAACACTATTCATCGAAAATTCATTTTTTTAGAAAAAACCCCAAAAATTACCATAACATAATATCGATGTTCTGAGTTCAAAAATAAATTCATTTTTATAAAAATAATTTTCTAATAATTTTTTAATTAAATTTTTAATTAAAAACACTATTCATCCGAAAAAACTAATACTTGAATAATAATTAATGAAACCGTTATTTAACTATTTTATTGAATCACATTACTTAATCAAGGTGCCTAGATTATTTTAAAACTTTCTTTAAGTGAGATTACTAATCCATTTGGTCACATTACTAATCCTAAGCGTAAAATCACTATTCACAATTTACTATTCATCAAAAATCAAGTTGATCTTATTAGACTCCAAATTTCGTACTGAACATAATTGTAGAAGACCATTTTTCGAAAATCATTACACATTTTAAGTTATTTAAGGTTTACATAAACATTTTTTTCAAAATATTCTTTTGAAAATTCATCAAAAATATGCATACTATTTTTATCCGGTCATTTGAAAATTCATAAACTTCATCATAAGCAGAAATCCCAATTTTTATTTAAAACAAGGATTACACAAGGTAGTTACGGTCTCGTTACATAGCCCCTTATAATACCAGCATAGGACCTAAGAGTAAGGTGTGCTAGGGTGATAGAATCTTGGGGCGGCTCGGTCAACATTGCCTGAGTAGTAATTTCTATCAGTTTGAACTTCTCGCGAAGGTGATTCCGTTCTAGCTTCACATGATGAAGTTCGGCTTGGGTTTGGTCCAGAGCAAAGGCCAATGGTGCTACCTCCTTCCCAAGCTCTGTTAGATGGGCTTCGATCGGTCCATGACTACTAGGTGAGGCCATCAAATCTTCTTTCTATAATAATCAACCAAGATTACTTATATATAGAGACAATAATCAAAACATTTTGTTCCTAGCGGTCATATTGACCGATGGTCATATAACAGTCAAAACCAATGGTCTCATTCTAATTATAATCATGTTTATCAAATAAAACATTTTTTTTGAGTTATAAAAATAACGCATAAAATTAGGAAACAATATTTATTTAAAATTTCGGGTCGTTACAATCTTCCCCCCTTAAGAAATTGCGTCCTCGCAATTTTTTTAAAATTGGGTTTTGAAATTTCATTGAAAGTCCCACATCTGAAAAGGAGTCAGTAAAACTATTACTTTAAAAGAAAGAAAGGGAAGTACAAAGGTCACCCGAGTTAACCCACATTAGGGTTCCATGTAGGAAAACATGGACATGGAGGAAAAAACAAAGGGTCAAGTTATGAGGAAGAGTGATAGAGAACATGATTAGGAGAAAGTTAACCATGAGAAAATCCCAAACTTATGATGTGTGTAAACGGTCTTTGATTACCTAGTAGGAAACGTAAACCAACAACATTTTTGTTTTACGTTTCTTTTCATAATTTTGAGGATTTCATTTACTACATAGAACAAAAACATAAGAAAATATACCTACCTTCAAGTAGAGTTTCATCCTTTAACAAGTCCCTACCAACACTAATCTTTTCTCCAAATGATGAGAATTCAAAAACACTTGGTCTCATAAAAGCACACGAATCATCTTCTATAGAATCACATAATCTACAAAAGATTAACTATCTATTTCTTCTATCTTTAAACATTATCCCAAAAACAGAAAGGTTAAGGTAAAACAACTCTTCAAAAAGAAAGAATCCCATAGGAATGGAAACTACTTTTAAATCATCAAATTCCATGGTACTACCCAAAGTTCATCATAGTCCATTCCGTAAATAACGGTCCTTAAAATTCCTCAAAACAAACCAAACTAAGATTGAAACCCAAATACAATAAGGATTTGATAACATAGTCTTCCAAAACAACTTCATTGTTCTTCTCCAGACAACATCAACCACTCCTAACATATTATAAAAAAAGTAGCTAACCTAAACATATTTTACCCAAGATAGGTTAGTCATTCCCATAAGTAACCTAAATTACTATAAGTTCACCTTAAATTCATCGATTCTTCAAAATATAAGTCAACCTTACTCCTCAGTGAAAATACCGTAGTAATCTATTTACCTCGATCAAATATGGTTCCCAAAATAATGAACGTATTCCAAAATAATTATCATATTTTAATCCCCTAATCATCTCTGACATATTAATACGGAAATTGTCGCATTTCCTATCACATTGGTTGTTGGGACACGTTATTCCATTTCCCACCATTAACTATGAAGATAAAGTATAATTAGAGGCTTAAATACTTAACCAATAATCATGAAAAGGAACTTAAAGCATATAAGGATAACTTGTAGAAGAAAAGTATACCCTAACTTGTGATCCCCTAGGTTCCCATCTAGGTTATCCATGATCATATATTCTTATGTGAATCGTTATTTTATTTTATCTTTGTTCCTTTAATAATGGTTCATACCAAGCTTATGAATTTACCAAAGCATATCCCCCGGGAGTGTCGTAACCAAGAGTGCAGCAAGGCCCGTTGTCGTGTACCAGTTCCCGTTCGAGTCTAGCTCAAACCGGTGTTTTCGGGTTTTACCCCTATGTACATCTGTGCCAGAGCCACCTCTACCTGCTCGTATCCAGACAGGGATGTATTTGCTTGGCAACCCCTTACTCAATACTCACCAAAATACCAGGAAGATTTCCTATATTAAACTTTTCTATAGGGTTCCTCCTAGAGTTTTCATATCCTAATTTCCACAAATAACTAAACCATCCTTTGATACCAACTATAGCATCCCACCTTTTTATCACATAAACTTTAATTACATTTTACAAAACCGAGGATCTTTAAGGTTTAGTGTCTTGGAAACCAGGACCTTAAAACATGAAAACAACATAAATAATTCTTCTTAAACACTTGAAAGGCTTCTCCTCATGTTCACCCTAGGCTCATTACTACATCTCATAACCTGGGGACATACATCAAAAGGAAGGGTGAGCAGAAGGACCAGCAAGGGAAACAAGTGAAACATTTTACATATGAACTTGAGATACATCAATAAAGTCATGAAAAGAACTTTAAGGCATGAAAATGAAATCATGAGGCATATCAAAATAAAAATAAAACTTTTTCATAACTTGAAGATGTGGCTACATCATTTAACATAGACAATCATGAACATATCACCAAGGTCCATCCCCAAGGTGTCATTTTAAAATTACCAAGGTTATTCACCAAGGTATCGTGAAAATTGTAATCTCTAGTGGTTACATCATTACCCAATGCATTGGAGCGCTATCAGGGCGCACCCTTAAATTTGCCTTTATTATCATGTGAGCCACATATATCATCATTAAACATTTCATAAATAACCCACATAGCATAAAATAAATGGGTTTCATTTCATAATCATAACGTTTTAAAAACTGCTTTAAAGACATGGTCTTTACGTCACTTTAAACCCACGGAAAGGGAAAGCGGGTCTCATGTATGTAAATCCCAGAATTTAAAATGGAACATTTTGATATATATGTGAATAACCTTTTAGAAATAAGAGCTTTTGAGCATTCACTTTATAACATAAAATAATTTTTGAGAAAAGAGAGAGGCATTTTGAGGGGAAAATTCTGCAGCATAACGGCTAACTTCCGGTGTTTTAGAAAACATTGAAATGAGAGGGGACATGGGTCACCCACTCATAAATGATCCATAAAACAGTAGGGTGAAAGAATAAGAAGGACATATGGACATGGAAATGAAATTTGAGGTACATACCATTTGAAATGAAAAACATGGAGGGAAAAGAAATTAGATTGCTCTTATGAAAATTCGGCAGCCTTACGACGTCACTTAACTTCAAAAAAAAAAATGATTTGACAAGATCAAATAGGGTCTCTCATCATGTGAACATAAGTGTTCAGTATGATAGATATAGAGATAATTCCCCAACATAACAAAAAGGAACTTGAAAAAAATTAACATGAAAGTAGAACTTCAAAACGAGAAGGGTGAAGAACCACTTAAAAATTCGGCAGCCTAACGGCGCCACTTAAAACATCAAAATACTGAATTGAAGAAATCAAATGGGGTCTCTCATCATATGAACATAAGAGTCCAGTATGATATATATAGAGATCATACCCCAATATAACAAAAAGGAACTTGAAATAATTGACATGAAAGTAGAACTTCAAAACGAGAAGGGTGAAGAACCACTTAAAAATTCGGCAGCCTAACGGCGCCACTTAAAACATCAAAATACTGAATTGAAGAAATCAAATGGGGTCTCTCATCATATGAAGATAAGAGTCCAGTATGATATATATAGAGATCATACCCCAATATAACAAAAAGGAACTTGAAATAATTGACATGAAAGTAGAACTTCAAAACGAGAAGGGTGAAGAACCACTTAAAAATTCGGCAGCCTAACGGCGCCACTTAAAACTTCAAAATACTCAATTGAAGCGATCAAATGGGGTCTCTCATCATATGATCATAAAATATCAGTATGATAATTTAGAGATCATACCCCAACATAATAAAAAGGAACATGAAAGACTTGAATGAAAATAGAACTTGAAAACGAGGAAGGTGAAAGAATCCCTCAAAAATTCGGCAGCCTAACGGCACCACTTAAACATTCTTAAAACGAATTGATGAGAGCAAGGGGGGGTATCTCATCATATGAACATGAAATAGGCAGTAGGATGAATATAAAAGAACATCCTCCAACATAATAACATGGAGTATAAAAGAAATGACATAAAAGAGATTACTTGAAAAGAAAGAGAGAGGTCGGATCCCTTACCTTAAAATGTAACTCTTAAACCTCAAAGGTTGGGACCTTGAAAGCTTGGGGGCACCTTGGGAGGACTCCTTGGGAGGTAATGAGACCATAAATTCGTTGTGAATGAGTGGGGAGTCGAATGGATGAGAGGAGGGCTTGGTATTTATAGGGAAAGTGAGGGGACAAGACATTAATGGCCAAAGGACACCTCCCATGTGCTTTTCTCAAACCCATGTGCTCTCCCTTGGAATTTATCATGGAGTTAGGCCACATGGGGCCCCCACAACAATAATTCATCACCCATGGCCGGCCAACCCTCAAAAGATCTCATGACATCATCATGACACCGTTATGATGTCATTAAACATACCGAAACCCTAAAACTGTATTTTTACTATTCACTGAAAATTCAACTTTCTCAGAAAAATCCCAAAATTTCACATTAACCAAATATCAATGCTCTGATTTCAAAAATGAAATCCATTTTATAAAAATAATTTTCTAAATATTTTTAATTTAATTTTTAAATAAAAACACTATTCATCGAAAATTCATTTTTTTAGAAAAAACCCCAAAAATTACCATAACATAATATCGATGTTCTGAGTTCAAAAATAAAGTCATTTTTATTAAAATAATTTTCTAATTATTTTTTAATTAAATTTTTAATTAAAAAACACTATTCATCCGAAAAAACTAATACTTGAATAATAATTAATGAAACCGTTATTTAACTATTTTGTTGAATCACATTACTTAATCAAGGTGCCTAGATTATTTTAAAACTTTCTTTAAGTGAGATTACTAATCCATTTGGTCACATTACTAATCCTAAGCGTAAAATCACTATTCACAATTTACTATTCATCAAAAATCAAGTTGATCTTATTAGACTCCAAATTTCATACTGAACATAATTGTAGAAGACCATTTTTCGAAAATCATTACACATTTTAAGTTATTTAAGGTTTACATAAACATTTTTTTCAAAATATTCTTTTGAAAATTCATCAAAAATATGCATACTATTTTTATCCGGTCATTTGAAAATTCATAAACTTCATCATAAGCAGAAATCCCAATTTTTATTTAAAACAAGGATTACACAAGGTAGTTACGGTCTCGTTACATAGCCCCTTATAATACCAGCATAGGACCTAAGAGTAAGGTGTGCTAGGGTGATAGAATCTTGGGGCGGCTCGGTCAACATTGCCTGAGTAGTAATTTCTATCAGTTTGAACTTCTCGCGAAGGTGATTCCGTTCTAGCTTCACATGATGAAGTTCGGCTTGGGTTTGGTCCAGAGCAAAGGCCAATGGTGCTACCTCCTTCCCAAGCTCTGTTAGATGGGCTTCGATCGGTCCATGACTACTAGGTGAGGCCATCAAATCTTCTTTCTATAATAATCAACCAAGATTACTTATATATAGAGACAATAATCAAAACATTTTGTTCCTAGCGGTCATATTGACCGATGGTCATATAACAGTCAAAACCAATGGTCTCATTCTAATTATAATCATGTTTATCAAATAAAACATTTTTTTTTGAGTTATAAAAATAACGCATAAAATTAGGAAACAATATTTATTTAAAATTTCGGGTCGTTACATACATTGTCTCCATACTTCCCTTTATTTCCTTCTTTGTTTTGGATAAAACATTTGATTCCAAAAACACAAAAATATTTCAAATAGGGATTCCTTACACGACACAATTCATAGGGTGTAATTATCTCACCCATATATAGTCCTATTCTATTTTGAATATACACTGCTGCTTGTACTACCTATTTCTAGTAATGTCGAGGAATACGACTCTCGATCAACATAGTTCTGGACATGTTGTTTACCTATTAATTCCTACACTCAACAAATCCATTTTTCTATGGAGTTCTCACAATAACCACCTCATGTTGTATCCCATAATTCTATAGGTAATTTTAAAATTAAATGGATGTGTATTACCCTCCATTGTCAGACCGTAAGACTTTTATATTCCATCCAGTATCATTCTCGACAATTAATTGATAGGTTTTCATATAATCAATTACTTTTCGTTTCTTGTTTATAATGATCACACATGCCATTTTACTGTAATCATCTCTGAAAAGAACAAAGTACCTTTCTCCACGTGTTCTAGTAACATTTATCGGGCCACATACATCTGTATGGATGAGGTCAAGAAGAATATTGTGACGTAGACCATACACATAAATGACTTCAGTTTTCTTCAGCTCTCCATTAGCTAGCTCAGTACTTCCACTGCATTTTATCTTCAAAGAACCATCGTTACCGAACCTCAGTATTCTATCAACCTTTTTATTGACATTTGTTAATAGGTATTCATTGCCCATCATGTGGGATGAACATCCTTTATCAAGAATCCATGTGTTTTTGTTCTTTCTAGCTTTGAGGGTTACTTATGTAAAATTAGACATTTCAATTTTCCTCTTTTCTTTCCATGAGATATTGGATTGAGTATAGGATGATAATGACCTTTCAATTCTCTCTTCCTTGTACATGGGTTCTTCATATTCAAATTCTTCTTCTAGATGAGAAAACTTGTTTGAAATAGAAAAACCGTCTGGTTGATGTGTTTTGACTCGTCTCTGAGCATTAAAAGAATTTCTCCTATCATACCTCTGCCTGAAATACACAACTTTATGGTCAAAGTTAGAATAGTGAAAAAATATCCATATAAATTATTTCTTCTATAGGAAGTAGGATATGAATATGTTCTCATTTGTTGAACTCCTAACTCTTCCCCATTTATATATCTCCTTACCTCTTTGCAGTATAACATGGTATGGACCAGATAGCCACAAAACTAACACTTTATGAAAGGAAATGTCTTATCATTTCCATTTCTCCTCATTCCTTCTTTCTCAAGAAAATGGTTTGACTGCCTATAATTTCTATAAACTCAAGGTTAATATTTAGTTATCCTTTTAGTTTGATTTAAGGGTTTCTTTTCCATCACTTCTGGTGGATTTTCAACATTATCAAATTTCATATTGCCTTTATTCTGGTTCACTTTATTTATAGCATTTGACATTTCAGAATCACAAACAATTCCACTATTTCCCATGAATGCGGCTCTTTGGTCACTCAAGATCTTTTCAACACCATCAGAAACACATTTGTCTCTCTCTAGTAGCTCACCATCTGAGAACCTTCTAAATTGTATTTTCTTCTTTGCTTCTTTTGAAATTGATTCACATTTGAGTTTACTTCTCAGAGTAACAACTTCTTCTTTGAGTCTTTCAACAGTCTTAGACTTCTACTCTAGTCTCGAGGTAAGGCTATTGATGAAATTTTCCTATTATTTAACTCCGAGTTTTAGTTCCACAACATCATCAATGATTTTAAGGATTGATGATTGAACTTTCACAAGTTTTTTCAGTTGTTCAATTTACGATTCCAGATGATAAATATAGTCTAATGATCCCTCCACCATTGATTTCCACTTTTTACATCTCTTATGTTTAATATCAAATTTATCAAAAGCATCCTTAAGTTTCCACTTGGGATCGGTATTAGTAGTCAACTGATTATCTCCAGCTTTATCTTTCAATGGTTCTGAATTTCCAATGGTAGCCATCATGGAGGCATGGTTTCCAGTCTTAAATTCTGGTTCATCTTTCTTAAAAAATTCATTATCATCATATTCCTCCTCCTAGAAAAAACTCGTCTTCTATACTTTCTTTTCAAATTTGAAGTTTCCCTTTTTGAAGAATAATTTCCAAGGCTTCTCTATGTTTTCAAATTCACTCTCTCCATCATCAAATTTTCTTGAGCACTGAGAGGCAATGTACCCAACTCTTCCATAGTAAAAACAAGCTAGATGTAGACTTCCTTAAAACTTACCTTTTAAATTATTGAGATTCTTGGAAATAATAGAAGGAGTTTAGTTTTACTCATCATCCACTCCACTTCTATCTCCTAAAACTTTAATTTTTCCGTGTCTTTGAATGCCATTTCCTTACTAACATGAGTCATAGATTCTTCTGGTTTGATTCTTATTTCATAAGCTAATAGATTGCTCAGAAGATTATCCACTAAGAGTTTAGAGAGTTCTCTTTCCTCAAGGACTGACACCTTTACATTTTAAAGGGGTGGAAGTATTCTCAATATTTTCTTCATTTTGTTAATGTATTTGATTTCTTCACCTAGACCTCATATTTCTCCTAGAAGTTTAGTAATTCGATTGAAAAAGGAGTCTAAATTCTCATTAGGCTGCATCTTCAGATCATCAGACCTGTTGTGTAGAAATTGATGTTTGGCCTCCTTCATTTTGCTGTCTCCTTCATAAATGTTTTCCAGTTTATCCCACATTGACTTAAAAGATGCGCAATTCATTACATTTATATAAATCTGATCAGAAAGGCCTATAGTGAGATAATTTTGTGCTTTTGCATCAACATTAAGAAATTGCTTCTCTCTATTTGTCATTGACAGTTCTGTAGGATCAATGACTTATATTTCCTACGTAGTAAAAAATAATACTTCCATTCCAAGTGATATTAGGTGAGATCTCATCCTATTTTTCCATATTTAAAAATTACTTCCATCGAAGAGGGGAACCCCCTAACTTTTATTGGATTCTCCATGAAATCAGAAGATAGATTCAACATCAGTAACCTTTACGCTATGATACAACTTAAAGGATCCCGAAACACCCCAAGAGGGTAGAGGTGAATTAGGGTGTTAAATTTTTATTTTTAAACTGACGAATATTGTTCCCACATTGGTAGGAACTTTTTAAACCTATCTGAAGAGGATGTTTAGAAAATATAAAATCAAATGAAAATCAATGACACAACAATGTTACTTGGTTCACCACTGAGGGCTATATCCAATGAGAAAATACTGACAGTGTGTTAGTCGTACCAAAAGTACTAATCTTTATAAGTTGTGGATTACAAGTGTTTAACAGAGTCACTCTATGTTAGGAGAACTAGCTTTACAATGTTTTAGGGATGACACACTGCATCCCTCAGATCACTTCCACTTACTCCCCCTTACTCACTATGTTGGAATAATCTTTACTCAGTTTAATGACTTGAAGGTCGCTTCAATGGTGTAGCATTAAATCATGCATCCTCAACTATAAATGGATGCTCTGTTGAAGTCCCATAAACACCCAAAGATGTAATTTATTTTCCCCTACCCTGATATGTTATGGAAAATAATTCTGCAAACTGATTTTGTCAATTTTAAGGCTTCTTTGGGTGTTATGTGTACTGTTGCTGTTTCCGCATACCACTGATATTTCCACATACTATCTAGCTCCTCCATGTATCGTCTAACTCCTCTAGGAACTGTCCTTCTCAGCATACTACCCTACTCTGTGTACTTCTCCACTCCTCCACATACCATCATGCTCCACGTACTACCTTTCTTCTCCGTGTACTACGAGAGCTACATGAGTGAACCACACTATCTTCCACATACTGTTTCCTTACGCAGATGATTCTCTCTACGTACCATCTTCTCCACCACATACCACTTCGGAATTCACCTAATTTCTTCTTGAAAATTTATCTCTAATTTCATCATCTAACAAAGGGGATTACTGTTCCTTAAATAGGTACGTAACTCCTCAAATTTCAGTAATCTGATTTACCCAAATTTTCAATGTGGGAAAAACTTCACTGAAAACTGAACTCCATCTGTGTATTATTAGGCTCCACCATGTACTGATCCTGTTTTGTGAACTAGAACAATCTTTCCAACATTTAACATCCCATGTATCGAATGTCTTCACCATGTACCGTCGCTTTGAACTGTTTTCGGTAGCATTCTGTGTACCACATGCCTTCACCGCATACCGTTTCTGCAATATGTTTTCGGTTCTAAGCACCGTTTCGTGTACCACATGCCTTCATCGTGTACCATGGACCTTCACTACAAACCCCACACCTTCACCGTGCACCGCACGTCTTCACCATGTAACACACGCCTTCACCGCGTACCGCGTGCCTTCACTGTGTACCGCCCTCCTTCACTTCATACCATGCACCTTCACCGTGTAGAATGCACCTTCACCATGTACCTTTACTGCAAACTATTACCAAACTCCCGATTTTGGAGGCCCAAAAAAATTGGTAAATTCTGGGAAACTGCACCACCTTCAATAATGCTTTCAGCCTCAATCATATGACCTCATTCCTTTCAAACTTCCGAGACATCCATGTGTATATTGACAAAAAACATAAACCAAACTCCATTATTAGCAACGAAAAACCTTGGTTCCAACATTAAATTTGCAGTAATGTGAAGGTGGAGGTGGTAGATATAAATCCTGGCAGGCGCACACAAGTTATTAGGCTGGGGAAAGTACTAAAAAAGGTAGTGACAAGCGAGTGGTGTGGGGTAACACAAATAAAGGGGGTGTGCAGTGCAGTGATAAAAGTGGTGGGGGTGGAATGAGAGTATTGAAAATAAATTTATCAGCATTGATAAGCCCTACTTTTATCATCTCTTTTTTAGAACTGATGAAGGGGAAATTTATCATTGCTAAAATTAGTTCTAATAAAATCAACACTTATAAAGGGTGGAATTATCAGTGCTTTTTTTGTCATTGATAAAAGCAGCAAACTTTTTATGACAGAACACCAACACTTTTTTAATAATGATAGAAGTTTTGTTACATGATGTTAAAGGATCGATCTGTAGTAGCGTATGTTTTTAAATAATACCTGAAAGTACCTCACACATTCTATTAGAAAAATCAAATTTCCTTATTAGTTATATATATAAATATATATATTGTAATTGACAATGTCATTATGGGTTGGAAATTATTGAGGTAATTTTAATTTTTATTTGGTGACAACTTCATTTTATGAAACCAGGACTTACATGGGTGATTCTAGTGTTTGAACACCCTTAAAAAGTGCTTTTGGATAGGGTTTTATGATTTGGGTGATGTCCCAAGGGTTTGTGAGGATGTTGGGGAAGAGACAGAGTAAAAAAGTTATTGAAAAGAATAGATGAAGGCTGTTCATGATGTGACTAATTTATTCACACTGTGAATGAGTTTTAGAAGGTGTTGCAGGCCGTGAATGGGGAAAAGGGATGAACTGTAATGCTGGATTAAAAAATCATGGAGTGACCACCTGGGTCACGCCCAGACAGATGATGGGCCTATTTTTGAAAGTGGATGATGGGTTTCTAAAATATAAAACCTCTCAGGTTTCTTATCATAAATAATGTGCACCCTTGGGAACGCTGAACCTCCCCTCTCCCCTTCCTTCTCCTTAGACCCGAGTGGATTCTTGACTATTCATCACACCATTTCTTGGTATGTTCTCATATCCTCTTCTGCTTAATTCTCCTCTTCATTCATCGCTGATTCCTCATGTGGCATTAAAATGTATTTTTTTGCCACATCTTTTTATTAAGTTTTTATTGATTTAGTTAATCAATGTGAGTCTTAATTATCATATTATTTAACTATTGTGTTTTTATTATTAAATTTATCAATATTTCATTTTTATATTAAATTTGGTATTATTACATTTAAATCATTAGTTATGTATTTTATTGGTTTCTATATATTTAATTTCTATTTATATTGTAAAATATTAATTTTATTTTCTTATGTATTATTGTGATTTTTAGTAATTATTTTAACATTACGTTATCTAGAATTTAATATGAGTTAATGAAACATTAATTTATTTTTTAATATTTTATTTTTTTATTCATAAAATATTTAAACTTCAATTTAAAATTTTAATATTAAATGTGATCTCAAAATTTTGTTTAACCTTTTGAATTTAATTCTTTAATTTAACTTATAATTTCAGTTTCAAAGTAATTAATTATTATGATCTATTAATTTTAGTTTTAATTAATGTTTATTTTTTAATTTTTAGTAATATGTTTTTGAATTTAGTTAATTATTCAATTGTTTTAAATTTATATTAATTCAAATTTTAATTTTAGTTTCATTTAGATAATCAATTAAATAATTAATTGATTAATCTTCTAATTATTTATTATTTATTATCTTGATTGTTTTAATATTTTTAACTTTGTTATTTGTTAATTTTTAATTTTTAACTATGCTGTAGATGAGTCATCTTCAGCTTACTCCTCGCCAGCACCACCCCTGGTTTGAATAATCCACCAACAGAATAGGGGACACCACCTACCACTTGACCATTTATCATCACCCACCATTGAGGAAAACCCTCGTCAAGGCAACCCCACCATTGACCCATCATTGCTCGATCAATGACTCTGAGAGAATAAGGGAATTACACCCACTGTTGGTTTTCATGCTACCTACCATCAGTATCCTTCCCCGGCTTCCTTCAATACCCACCCACCATTGGAAATTTCACCCACCACTCGTAACTCAATGGTGGTTCATAACCATCCACTACAAACAAATCACCGCTGAGTCGACCCACCACCATTATCAACCTTCTGTTGAAGCTAACCCACCACCATTTCTCTTCCTCCCATCACCAGAGGATATCTATAGTTGACCATAAACAAATCGAGACACCATCAGATCCAACCACCACTAGTTCTAGGAATTCCTCATTGTCTCATGCTGATTCTGAGCTGGAAGAGAAATCGATACCATACAAGCAACTGCTGATTTTGAAGCCCACGAACAAGGATTGTGGATGAATCCATAAACCCCCACTGAGCATGGATATACCACCACTACAGGAAGATAGCCACCAACAATCTTCAATGAAGGAGACTTTTGAAGGAGCCCTGAGTTTCTAGTCACTTTTGTCGCTTGAATAACTGAGCTATGGATAGGATGAGCTTCGCTAAAACCCTCTCCTTGACGGAGAAGGAAACCTCCGCCTCTATGGATAAGAGGAATAAAATAATAAAATAATAAAATAATAAAATAATAAAAATAATTAATAAAACTAATAAATAAATAAAATAATATATTAATAATAAAATCAAATAAGTAAATTTAAATAATTAAACATAATATTATATATTGAATTTCAATCTAATAATAATAAATTATAATTTATATATATTTAAAATCTTATAATTATTTTAATAAGAATAAAAATTATAATTAATATTTATTTAAATATATTTAATAATATAAATATCTAATTAAAATAATATATAATATATTTATTTATAAAAATTTTAATACTTAAGACCTATATAATTAATTTATATTTCTATAAAATTTATTTTCTAATAAGCATGATATCAAAAATTTATTTATTATTTTCTGTTAATTTTATGAAATTTCAAACCCGACCTAGAGTCACATCCCGGTTTGTCTGAAACATATTTGTTAGGTATATTAGTTAGGAGTTTCTCAAGTGACATGATGATCGCTGACTAAATTTAGTCCATGTAAGAAGTCAGTTATGAACCCAAATATGACTTTGGATTAAAAATTGGAGGGTAAACTATAGAAGGGTGATCTTTTACCCAATTTAGAGATACACATTCTTGCATTCTGAGCTAGATATAGATAAATACCAGGAAGAGTAGAATTTTCTGGAGAAGACAAAGGATAAAAATTGATTATTAACATTAGTTTAAGGGAGAATTATTCTTCCTTATATTTCTTTTACACTAGTTTGTCACTAAATTGTATCAATTCTTGATTTTATTTATGATCTCAGGCTAAACATTTTAGCTTGGGGAAATTTCTATTCTACTAGTTTAATATTTTAACTTCTTCATATTACTTCTTATTGAAATCATAATTGATTAGAAAAATCAATTTTGACTACAATTTAAATTGTTTCGCACCACTTTTTATTTAACTCAAAATTTAAGAGAAATCTTCGAGATTAATTTTGAATGTATTTCTTTAGATGCTAATTTAAAAAATTTTGAATCTTTAAAATAGTTTTATTCCATTGGATTCTTTTCATAATTCTTTGATTATTAATATATCTTGAGGTCGTGAGCTCTATAATTTGTTCGTTTTCATTATTCATCTCACAAAAAGGGATATTAACCAATAAATTTATGAGGATACGATCTCAATTAAAATTCCTGTGAAGAATATATTAATTTCAAACCAGTAGTTTTGTAATTTCTAGAGCATCTTCCTTAAATCGTTTCTCTCAATATCTATTTCTATTATTGATCATCACTGTTAGCACTTCTTGCTCATCACCTTTCTCTACACATCTAGTTAAAAACATATACTATCTCAAAATAAAATCTTAAAAAATATATTTCATCCACTGATTTTAGTGGATTTTTTTGAATATTTTTTTTCACCAACCTTCTCTATGGGTTAATACCCTACTACTACTATACAATAATTAATAGTGTTTATAAAAAATTAATCTTTGGAATATTTTAACTATGTATGTGTCAAGTTCGTATCACCGTCATTGTGGAAGGATTTGTTTGACCAATATTTAAAAACATTAACAAATATAATTTCTAAAATTAATTCATTTGAAAATTAGGAAATTTTTGTTTAAAAAATATTCAAATAATTTTCTGCTCTTGTTTTCTTTCAATTTATACTTTATATTTTGTGTGTTTGAGAATTGAAACATGCTATGTTTTATTAATGAACATATTATAACTTTATATAGTGCTTAAAAATATAAAATAAAGGGAGATGATATCATTCAAATAAAAATTATTATGTTTATTGTGGCTATTATCGGCACACTTCTTGGCAGTGTGTTCATAATCAACCATGACAGACATATCAATTGGAAGAAACTCAAGAATTATATGAACTAGAGCCAAAGGATTATTCCTAACTTGAAAAATTAATGGATCAAATGTTTTCAAAATTTTACCAAATAGAATAAGAATATATAACTAAAAAACATTAAAATGAAACTTTAGAAATTCAGAGAAAGATAAAACAACAAAAACTCTATAACATAAGTGAAAGAAAAAAATGACATTGGAAAATTTGAAAATGAAATTTTAAAGGAGAGTGAGTCTAAATATGAGCAAAAAATAAATTATTGGGAGGAATCTAAAATAGATTGAGAACAAAACCAAGAAATAACCAGCTCTATGAATGAAGAAAACAAATCTGATGAATATGTGAAGAACTTAATGGGAACTGATTCAGAAAATTTTATGAAACAATATAAGAAAATTGAAGTGGAATATCTTCTATTTTTTATAGTTCCTAATTTTCAAAAGGTTGAATATTATAGGATATTTAAAAAAGTTATTTCTTAGGTTGAGGAGAAATTAGAAAATGATAATATAAAAGTTAAAAACTCTTCACCCATATTTTCTAAGATTTTGATTAATAAACCTAAAATTAAATTTTGGAATATTTTGGAAGAGAATAATAACTTAGAAATTATTGATTCTAAAATTCTTGAACCTGAATTGAAAGACACACTTCTCTATTTTCAAACTTTAAACCCAAAAATATTTGAAATCATGTGTGATGAAAAAAATAGGGACTATGTTTTTAAGAAAGAATGATTGATGTATTTTTATATATTTATACTTTTACTAAATATTCTTTGAATAATTTTCCTAATGATATAGAAAACAGTGTTGTACCATCGAGGAAATTTTTTTAAATTTGAAAATTCTATAATATGAATTTATTGAAGATGAACTGAACATTTATCCCATTGGAACCGAACTGGAATGGTCAACAAACATTGATTTAGAGAATGAATATTTTAATATGAACTTTTAGTAAAGGTTTAACATACACTTGATGATTTAGGAATTGTTAATTTTTCAAAAGTAGTTGATGTTGATTTTTTATTTTTTGATGAGTATCTTTTGGAAGAGAATTTTAATATTGTGAAACCTAAATTTTTGGATGAACAAAAAAGAGTTCTTCACTGCTTTTTTAAGTATTACTCAATTGAGTTGGGCATTGAATCCATTAATGGGACTGAGAGTGAATTGGAAGAGGAACTCTTTTTGAGTGTTAATTTAGAAACTCCACATGTTTATCTTGAAAACCCTCTTCATGAATCTGTTATATTTTCCTCATCCCCTAGAACCCATGATTTTTATCTCAATATAATTATGAATGAGTTAAAGATTTTTGAATATAATGGAACACCTCTAAAAGAAACTAGTTCAACTCCTCCATTTCATGAAAATTTAAAAATTGTTAAAACTGAGTTAATTTTATAAGTGGGAAACTCATATGCTAAGAGTGATCCTTATGATTAATTTTTTTTATTGATTTTTAAAAAGTTTTTGGAATAGTTAGAGGGGGTGAATTATTTTACACCTAAGACTAAATTTTTTGAAACCTCTAAGGAATTGGATTTGGGTGATGAATCATCTTCTCTATTGGGAGACATCTTTGAGTAGTCACTAATTGATGAAAGGTATTTTCTAGGGAAATTTTCAACTGATAGAAGAGTGGAGAGTTGATTTAAAATTCTAGGTGCCTAAAAATTTCATTTTTCAATTAAAAACATTTGGGATATCGACATGTGGTTGTTTATACTTAGGAAACCATACCCACCCAGTGACCTTGGATATATTTTTTAGATAGTCTAGCTGGGGAATTTAAAACTAGTGATACATGTGAGGAAACCCATGATTTTTATACTTTCAATAAAATTGTTCTTGCTTTGATTTTTAAGAATCTAAAAATAAAACTATTTCACCCTGTGCTTGTTCTTTTGAAGTCTTCAAATCTTTTTTAATCTGAAGACTACCTGAAGACTTTAAATTCAATAATTCATGGGTGTCAACTCATTTCATCTTAAGAATAATGTTTTTACCTTTGTTTTTACTTTTGTTTTTATTATAATAAAGTTATAATATTTCTTTTTCACCGTCTTATTTGTTTTTGTTCGATATAAGTTATTGGCCTTCATAGTATTTGTTTTTATAGAATTTTTTTTGCTAAGGTTCTAACAAGGGATCAGAGTCTCATTTTCATTCTATAATCACAAGAAGATAAAAATTTAGAGGTTCACTAGATTAAAATTCCTTAAACTCAACCTATGGTTTTATATTTATACTTTATATTTTATTTTTTTTGTAATAATATATCTTATTTTTTAAGAACTGAAAGTAAATAAACCTAGGAATTTCCCTTAAAGATAAAATTGAGATACTAAATTTTGATTTACACTAATTCAAATGAAAAATATTAAATAATAAAGGGAGTAATCCTTTTAAATTTTGTATCCCTTTTCTACTCTCTACTTGGTTTCTATTTATTCTTTGTTGTTTCATGCGATGATTTGCTGAAAAATAGTACTATAATGCTTTTAAAATTATTCATTGTATAAAATTAAGTGTGTGTATTGGGGGGTGGGGGTATTAACCATGACTGTTTTCCCTTTTAGCAAGTTTAATTATCTTTTTTATGTGTTTGTCATATTATTTTCTCTGATGTTGAAATTTTTTATTGAATAAAATATATTGAATTATTGACACTCAATTCACTATGTACCAAATATTTAACATGATATTATTTGAACTTAGTTGAAAAATTCTTATCATTGTGCCTTAATGATAATTCATGTGAATATTTTGTTAAATATTTATTGTGGTAAGATCAAATTGTTTGGAATTAACTATGACCTTTGAAAATATCTTTAAATAGTTGAATCGAAAATATTTTTTGAACTTTGAAAGTTAAATTTTTTTATCCACTTTTTAATTTAACTTTGAGGAAAAAGTTGAGTTTTAAGTGTAGGGGTGAGGGTATTCTTAACTTATCTAATATTTTATTTAATGTAATCTCATCAAATTTAATTATTTTTTTAAAAATTGTGAGTTTTTAACGTTTTTATCTTCACTTTTAATGGGTCAAAATTTTTCTTAATTTTGAAATCTGTGAAGCCACTTTGAAAAGGTTATATCTTAATTAACCCCTGAGTTTAATTAAGTAAATAATTTCATTCCCTCTTGTAATAATTTTTTTATGGTCATATTTTGAGATAATGTTATACAACTATAATTGAATTTAATCTTTTTGAATTAAACCAAACTTATAAGACTTGATATGATTTAATAGAAGAAAATTATAATCCTGGTTGATCTTATTTCTTTCATTATTTAATTCTTTTATCTTTAACCTAAAACTATTGGATGATTTAGTTATCCCTCTATGTATTTATTGAAATCAGTCATCCATTCAGTTGTTTCTAATTTATTTGAAGCGATAATTATATGTGTCTCCTCACCCCGAGGTAAAGAGAAGTTTGGAAGTCTCTATTAAATGGAAGTTGTTTTTTGTTTAATTTAATTCAAAAAGTTTCAAATGAAACAATTTTAGAATAAAAATAATTAATATTGAACCAATTATATCTTATTTTAAGAGTGTATTTATACTTTATTATTAAAATAATTTATGGGGGGATATCAATTTTCATTAATCAATTCTTTTTTAGCATTATAGTTTCTCAAATTTGAGATTTATTTTTACCATTGAATTTGATTATTAATTAATTGAGGATAATCAATGGTTAAGTATGGGGGAATTTGATGTGGCCTTAAAATATATTATTTTCAACATATTTTTATTATATTTTCATTGATTTAATTAATAAATTTGTGTCATAATTATCTTATTATTTAACTCTTGTATTTTTGTTGTTAAATTTTTCAATCTTTCATCTTTATGTTAAATTTTGTACTATTACATTCAAATTATCAGTTACATCTTTTATTGGTTTCTATATATTTAATTTCTATTTATCTTGTGAAATATTTTTTTTATTTTTTATGTATTATTGAGTATTTTAGTAATTACTTTACTATTATGTTATTTAGAATTTAATTTGAGTTAATTAGAATTTAATTTAATTTTTAATATTTTATTTTTTATTCATAAAATGGTTTAACTTTAATTTAAAATTTTAATATTAAAAATGATATCAATTTTTTTACTCTTGAATTTAATTATTTAATTGAACTTATAATTTTAGTTTCAAATTAATTAATTGTTTTTGTATATTAATTTTAGTTTTAATTAAATTTTAGTTTTTGATTTTTAGTATTTTATTTTTTAATTTAGTTAATTATTCAATTGTTTTAAATTTTTAATAAATTTAATTTTAATTTGAGTTTCATTTAATAATTAATTGAATAATCTTTTGATTATTTTTTATTTTTATTTTTAACTTTTTAATATTTTTAACTTTTTTATTTGTTAATTTTTAATTTCCCAAGGTGTTGTAGATGATTCACCATCAGATGACTCACCGCAAGAACCTCCCCTATCATGGACAACCCACCACCATTAAAGGAGAATCCACCTACCACTAGACCATTTCTCATCACCCATCATTGAGGCAACCCACCGTTAAGGTAGTCCCACCATTGACCCACCGTTGCTCAACCGGTGACTCTGCAAGAATAAGGAATTTTTACCCACCGCTGATTTCCCTACTACCCACCTCTCTCCACCTTCTGCTACTTATTTCAATACCCACCCACCATTGGGAATTTCACCCGCCATTGACATCCCAATGGCGGCTCTTGACCTTCCGTTACTCACAACTCACCGTCGAGTCAACCCACCTCCACTATCATCGTTCCATCAAAGATAACCCATCAAAATTTCCATACCTTCCATCATTAAAGGAAATATTTGGTTAACCATGAAAAAATTGAGACACCACCAGATCCAACCACTACCATATTTGGGAATACCTCATTGGATCTTGATAATTCTGATATCGAATAGAAATCGTCACCGTATGAGCAGCCACAACTGTTAAAGGCAGCGACTGAGGCTTGGGGATGAATCCATGAATCCCCACAGATCTTGGATCAACCACTATTACAAAAAGATGACCACCACCGAGCCGCCGTGGAGGAGACTTCCAAAGGAGCCACTGAGCCACCAGTCACCTGAGCAGCTCAGCCACGAACATGATGAGCTCTTCTCAAGCCATCTCATTAGTGGAGAAACCCCCACAAATAAGTGGGATGCAAAATTTATAAAAATAATAATAAAATAAAGTAATAATAATTAATAATACTAATAAAAAAGTAAAATGGTATATTAATAATAAAATCAAATAAGTAAATTTAAATAATTAAACACAATATTATAAATTATATTTTAATATAATAATAATAAATGATAATTTATATATATTTTAAATCTTAAAATTATTTTAATAATAATAATAATGATTAATATTTATTTAGATATATTTAATAAAATAAATATCTAATTAAATTAATATACAATATATTAATTTATAACTATTTTATTACTTAGGACTTATATAATTAATTTATATGTTTATAAATTTTATATTATAATAAGCACGATATTAACAATTTATTTATTATTTTCAGTTATTTTTATGTAGTTTCAAACTAGACCTAGAGTCACGTCAAGGTTCATCTCAAAAAAATCAGTTATGGCTGTTAGATGGGAGTTTATCATGTGGCATGACAAGCACTGACTGGACTTTGTCGGTTAATGAAGTCGGTGATGCACCTGAATATGATTGTGGATTAAAAATTTAAAGGAATAATACAAAAGGGGGATCTTTTACACAATCTAGAAATACAAATTCTTTTATTCAAAGCCAAAGATAGACAAAGACAGGGAAGATCAGAACTTATGGGAGAAGAAAGAGGAGCATCATTGATTGTTAATATTACTTTCAGGGAGAATTCTTCTTCCTTGTGTTTTTTTCATTAGTCTGTTATTGAATTGTATTAATTATTGATTTTATTTATAATCTTGGGATAAACATTTTAGCTGAATGAAATTTCAATTCTTCTTGTTTAATATTTTAGATTATTCACATTATTTTTTCTTGAAATCAGAATTTATTAGCAAGATCAATTCTTATTGCAATTTAAATTGTTTTCCACCTCTTTTTCTTTAACTCAAACTTCAAGATCAATTGATGAGATTTATTTTGAATTCATTTATTTATCTTAAAATTTAAATTTATTTAAATATTCTAAAGAGTTTTATTCCATTGAATTATTTTCAGAATCCTTTTCTTATTGATGGATATTGAGGTGGTGAGCTCCAATATTCATTATTTTTCATGATTAATATCATAACAAGGGATATTAACCAAGAAATTTATGAGGATAAGATCTCAATTATAATTTTTGTAAAGAATATATTAATTTCAAACTAGTAGTTTTGTAATTCCCTAAACATATTCCTTAAATTAGTTTTCTCAATCTCTATTTCTATTATTGATCATCACTGTTAGCACTGCTTCTTCATCTCCTTTATTTACACATCTAGTTAAAAATGTATAATCTTTAATAATAAATTCTTTTAAAAATAATAATCCATCCACTGATTTTAATGGATTTGTTTTGAAAATTTAGCCTTTAACCTTCTCTGTGGTTCGACACCCTATTACTACTATATAATAGTTAATATGGTTTATAAATAATAAAACAATTTCACATTTTTTTGACATGCATTCCAATTCCCATTTGTTTTATCTTGGGGTTGTATGAATGATTTCATCAGAGAATGGTTAAATCATTAAATATAATGTGAATTTTATGCATGTCTCATAGAGGACATCCCGAAAGGCCGTAAATAGGCCCCCATTTCCCATTTACCACTATGTATGTCTTTGTGCTATATTATTTATACTTTTAGGTGAGTTTATGTAAAAATATCCATTTATTCAGGTTTATAATTTAGTGATTTTGTGTTTCCTAGGATGGAGGGTGCGTCATGAGTAGAATTCACCTAGTTCCTTGTGATTCCGACACCATTGGATTGTCTAGTGAGTTTAGTTCCGGTTATGCCATTTTGGGAAATTAGTTTAAAATATTTAATTAATTAAATTGGTGATGTTGGTTGACAAGATAGGTGATTTTAGACTTGATAGAAGTTATTTTAGGTTTGGGATGAGTTTATTGGGTAAATGGTTAAGGTAAGGGGACTTGACCTTACTTTGTCTCTTAGTTGATTAGTTGTTTTATTTTTGTGTGTCTTCATTAGTATAACTTTCTTTCATGATGTATTAATTTTTGAGAGTTTCAATAAGGTTGGGAGTGGATCATGTAACATATTGGATTTTAAGGTATGCCTATTTCTTAGTTAAGGGTTCATTTTTTGAGTTCATAGGGCTTCATAATTGTTTTGGGAGTTTTCTACAGAACCTAGGCTGGTTGAAACCTATTGGGAACATTTATATTGTAAATGTTTGGTTTATGGAATAAATATGTCAATGAGAACAATCCATAAAAATGGTTTATAGTGAAAATTAATTTATGCTGTGAACCCAATTTTTACGTCATAAGTATATCACTCGGGATAAATTAACCCAAGCCGAGGTATTTTTTAGCATTTGTGGATTATGAGGATTTCATGGTATAAATCCATGGTTTAAGACGTAAAAATCTTTAGAAAATTAGGTTTTATCTACTGTGCACATAACTCCCTCTCCTATTTCATTATGAAACCGTAGGTCTCGAACCATAGGCACTTCTAGGAGATTTTGGGTGTCTCCTCCTCTTCTGAATAATTTCATTTTATGCTCAATATCCATGGTTGTTGAACTATGTGTCTATTAGTAAGTGGCCTTTTTTTTGTGTTTGATCCTTCTTGATCCATCGTGCAATCTTCTTCTAGGGGCCAGTCCTTGATTTGGTCATTACGCGCTATGCATGGTTCTCAAGGTATGTGTGGCATATCATCTACACCAAACCTTATTTCTATGGAATATGATTCTAAGATATGGTAATCTTTGATAGGGCCTCCGTTTTTCATTCTGTGATCCTTCTAGTGGTTATGGATCCCATCGCTCTTGGTGTGTGACCTAAGTTAAGGTAGGTGGTTTCGTCTCTATCCTATGTTGGATGAACCATATTCCTCTGAATTTTATAAATTTATTTTATAAGTGAATTGGAATGATTTATTTGTGTATGAAAATGGATTTTTTTTTTGTAAAAGATGTTTTCCATTGGTTTTGAGTAAATGAGAAAGGGTACCTTCAATGAATTGAAATGGTTTTTGAAATTGGTTTTCAAATAATGTTTTTTGTGGAATAAAGGGTTGTGGAATTGTTTGTGAAATGTGAAAAACTTTGAAATTATTTGAGAAATTAAGAATATGGGGAGCATTGTGTACTTAAGTGGAAGGGGAAGCTTAGTGCAACACCCTGAGATTTTGAATTTTTTTTTCAAATTAATTTATCTTTTCAATATTTTTCATTTCACATGTCACTAGAAATAATTATATATATATATATATACATATAATAAAACACTAAGTCAAGCATTCCTTTCACACTCGATAACAAATTTTATTGTACTGATTAGAGGACCACTACATTGAAGCATCCTATTATGGTGCACATTCGTGTCGAAATGAAACTCTCACGACCCTCACCATATATTGTGTGGATTGTGATTGAGGGAGAATACAGGTATTTATAACATATTTTTTATGAATCTTGGATGAATTTTTTCTCTATCATCAATAAGTAGGGCCTCTATCAAACAGACTATCGTAAAAGGGTTTCGAGCGTCTTTTTAGTCAATACCCCTACAAAAAATTCAGGTGTAAACTGATCTGTTCAATCTACTATTTCATAAAGTGCCTAGAAGGTGTGTAGGGATGTCTTAGGAGGTTTGAGACTCATTATTTTACAGCCATTCCCTACTGAGGTGACCCCAGTTGTCAAGGTTTGGGAGCCCCTGAATCTTCAGGTGAGGACTAGTCTAGGCGAGTCCTTGGGGAGGATTATGGGATAACTGATCCTTAAAGTTCTATTAAGTGTGAGGATAGAAGGTCAAGTGAAAATCTAAAGGTGAATATGTTCTTACTCGATTCAAAGAGTACTTGGGTGTACTTAATCAACTACATGTTCCAGGTGCTTATGAGAAATAGATTCCTGGATAGCCTAGTTGCATCGGTATTAACCAGAAAGTCTCAGTCAATGACCCTCCATTTGAGAAGGAAAATTCTTTAATCATTCAAGGGTCCTCTAGATATAGTGTGGAGTCTGATCCATCTAGAAATACATTACATCAGTTGTTCTTTTTGACTGCTACAGAATCACAACTAGGAAAAGGGAGGATGGATGAGGTGAGTGTATTAGAGACCTTATACCCAATGAATCTCTTTACAAAAGCCTCAACCCATATGAAGGCTATGAGTTCCAGGAAGATAACTTCCTCTGAGGATAAAGTAGGAAAGGTGAAGCCTTTGAGTAGGCAGAGCCCCCTCAAATAAGGCCTGATGGTTGAACTAGCCAACCTTTTTGAAGGTCTAAAAGTTCAAGAACCAACACTAGCTCAAGAGGAGAATGCCTCAAGTGATTACAGTTTTTTACCAATTCTCAGTGGATAGTTTGGATGGAATTCAAGGGAAAGGTCTTCAAAACCCCATAATAAAGAAAGGTTAGAAAGGAAATTGAGACTTAGGGAAATGTATTGTGGTCAAAGAGAAAAAACCAAAGGGATGAAAAGATTATTTACACTTACCTAAAATGATGGAAACTAGGTTGGATAAGAAGGATGGAACCAAGGAAATAAAATCCCTAAAGAATGGGGAAAGTAAAAAACAATGTGAGAAAACATTAACAATGAAATAAGAGGAAGGGGAGTGTTTAAATCTCATCCTCCATTCTAAGGAATAAATGTGTGAAAAAGATGTTTGGGTCAACAACTAAAAATTAGAGATAGAAATAATATATGAAAGAAGGCTTAAAGTTGATTCTAATGAGGATAAAGAGGTGTGGTTAGATAAACAATGCCAAATTCTAGCTCTAGGATTCAGCCAATGTGAAATCAACTCTGAAGAATTCATACAAATAATAGACAGAATGACTTCCCACCTTAAAGAGCTTATCAATGGGGATACAGACACCCAGATTAGTAATCTGAATTGGAAATTATATAGAGTGCCTGATTAAAATAATATTAGTCTTTTGTTTAATCATTTTTTGATCTATTTCATCATCTATTGGTATCTATGCTTTGTGAACCCTGGTTTCCAACTTTTCCTTAAAGTGGCTTAATAGAAATTTATATCTGGAGTGGAGTATGAACCATATTTTTATTTATATATATATAATTAATTAAATGAGATAATTATAACCTAACCATTAAACATAGTTATAGTAATATTAATAACTAATTTATAAATATTTTTTTATAACTATTTTTTATAAATAAAACATATTGATAATGAAAGATGAGATTTTTAGTAAAGTCATTTTATGTTAAAAATACAATTTTCTTGAATGGACTGATTTTTAATAATAAAATTAATTTTAGAAACATTTATAAATTGAATTGGATAAAATAAACTTTCTTTTTGAATTCATAATGTCGAAATTATCCTAGGGTGAATTTTTGGGATTTTTCTAAGAAAATTTATTTTTTGATGAATAGTGAAAAATATTGCTTTTTAGTTAAAACCACCTTTTTGTCTAATTAATTATTAATGCTAACAGATATTCTAAATTTGTTTTAGGGTCAAATTAGTTAAATATTACATCTATTAATATAATTAAATTCATTAGAATCAATTTCACTTTGAAATTGTGTATAAAATCTTAACAAACCTTTAACCTTTTCCTACTTTAAAACCCCGTTATTTTGTCCCATCTACGGGATTAACACTAATCTTAATTTTGCCACTTCTATGATTTAAATTTCAAAAATCCAGAATAAACCATTTTATTCAGTATAATATTTATATTCTAATAATACCATGTTAATTTTTGACCAAAATGATTAGTAAAAGTGATTAAAATTAATCACAGTAGTTAAGGCCAAATTAATCTAAATTAAAGACAAAAGCTTAAAATTAAGGGCCCAAACGACCTGTAAACTTGTAATTTTTTTTTATGTCTATAGTTAGTCCATAAACCATAAATTATTCATTTTTTTGGGTTTTATGACTTTTTTAGGTACAAACAAGTGAACACCTAACTTGTTTCTAAAAATTCCAAGTGAGTCCTTTTCTTTCCCTATAAAATGCCACCAACTCTACCCATTCCTCACACCTCTCAAAATTTTTAAGTTCAGCCAAGATATGAAAAAATAGCCTCCTAATAATAATTCCTTAAACCTTTAAGTATCCATTTGGGTTTAAAAATCTATCAAGGAATCATTTTGGAACAAACCAAAAGGAGTTACCCAATTTAGAGGTACCACTTTCTCTCAAGCTCATTTCCTTTATTTCACTTCTTCACCCCTTCCACTATCTTTATTACAATCTTATGTAAAAAAACAATATCATACATATATTATAATATTTTTATTGAAATATTTATACCTAAACTTACAAACAAATTCATCTAATGGATATCGAATATACTGTTTCTATATTTGGTGAATTACTGCCTCACAAAGCGATGATTATTCATTTCTCCATTACCACCAATCATGGTGGATATTATGATGAAAAAAATGTTTATATATGTCATATATTATATTTAATATATATTTAATCTTCTTTATTCATTTTAAAACAGACATCTCTTTACTTTCCATTTGGTTTTAATACGATAATCTCGTTTGAGGAAGTGTGGACTACCGCCTCCTCAAAGCGATGTGATTCGTTCACACACCACATGGAATGTATTAAGAATGGTTTTAATGAACTTATATGATATATATGATATAGTAATTATAATGGAATAATTATATTGACACACACACACACACGCAGATATATATATTTCATTTACATACTTTCGTTTAATACGATAATAAAGACAGAAACAATGTTCATGCATACGTACGTATTACCATCTCCATAAATGATGTATTCCATTTCATACTTCTATATTATATAGATTAATATAATACACATATACTGTATATAAATGATATCTATATCATGGTATACATTCTATAATCATGATATAAGTATAAGGACCAAAGATATAGCAAATTAAGACACATGTGAAGAATAAAGTGAATTTTTCCTCGAGTAAAACTTTAACGTAGGATCATTAACAAATGGGTAACACAAGGTCATACTAAAAACATATATGGTATTATTTATAAGGATATTATTATATAAAATATTTATAATAAACTTATATTTATTATATAGGAATCCTGTATGAGTACAGGGAGAATCAAGACACAAGTTAAGGGGATTTCATCACACTTTTAATTTCTGTGAGATATTAGAAATGTTCGCCACTATTTCCTTTTATGTGGTGTATGTACTTACCATGATTTTATTAAATTTATCTTTTAAATAAATATTTGGGTATTTAAATTCCCAGTTTTTGATCCTTCTTTCATGGGGTTTATCTTTCAAAAGTTAACAAATCGATAAAACAGTTTTGTCTCAATTTTCCTTCTTTGAGATTAATGTTTTGTTATGCAGCTAACATCTTCTTTGAGGTGTATATAATTCCATTTTAAAAGTTATATCATGAATATAATTATTTTAATGATATATTGATCTTCATGTAATTTTCATTATCAAATGGAGTGTATAATCCCAAGTTACCAAGTCATAAGAGTTTATTGAGAAAATGTCATCGCTTTTCGAGATTGTTTATGTTTATGCTTCCTTTGATGAAATATTATAATAAATATCTCAATAATATTAATGGGTTTCTTTATTCTCTATTTATTCAATATATCCTCATTTATAGTACCATTTTCCACTCTTTAGTACACAAGATAATGTTTTTAGTAAAATATAACCGTATCTCTCTTCGATCATAAATATATTTTCTTAAAAAAAGAATGTTTTCAAAAAGTTTTCAAAAACATTTTCAAAAATGTTTTCAAAATATCCTTGAAGTTAATTTTCAAGGGAAAATGGTTTTTTAAATTTTTTTATTGTTTTCATATCTTCCTTTATAAAATTTCAAAGTTATTTTAAAAGAAATGGTTTAAAAAAGGTTTTCAAGATTATTTCAAAAGTTTTCAAGAAGAATGGTTTTCAAAACATTTTCAAGCTTCTTTTATAAGGTTTCAAGAAAAATGGGTTTCAAAATATTTTCAATATTATTTTATAATTTTTGAAGTACAATGGTTTTAAAAACATTTTCAAGATATTTTTATAAGTTTTCAAAGTATTTTCAAAGAAAAAGGTTTTTAATTTTTTTTAAATATTATTTTATAAGTTTTAACAGAAAAAGGTTTTTAAAATGATTTCATAAGTTTCAAGTTATTTTCTAATAAAATGTTTTTAAAATTGTTTTATGTATTAAAAATCCTTTTTCAAACAAGAAATTATATTTTCCTTAGAAAATATTTTTATAGGATATTTCAAAATTATTTTCCATCTAATATGATATCTATTGATGTTACTCACTCCTTTCTAGGAAATGATCTAAAGGTTACATTCATATCCTTTATATGAATTAGTTATTCTCAATGTCATGGTCTTTATGAAACCCATTTCTACTTCATGGGTTATACATATATGAAATCTATTTCTCTTTTATAGTTTATGCTTGTGATGAAATTATTATAAAACCTATAACTTTTTCCACAGGTTATGATATGTTTACATGTTTATGATACCCATTCCATTTCATGGGATATGATATGTTTATTTATGATCTTGTGGAACATGTATGTATGATTTAATTATATGATGGGTGGGGATTATATCTCCCTCCGATACATTGGGTAAAGTTTTATATCTCATGAGATAAACTAAGATAGTCTTGGGAGTGAACCTTGATGTCATGACCCGACCCAACGAGGCTCGACCCGTGACTCCCCAAGCCCGCATCCAATAGGCCAGGAGATGGAGACTAGCACCGAGTAGGCTATCACACACATGGGAGGCATTAACCTAAGGTACCTATACAGACGTACCCACACACATCTTTATGAAACAGTGCGTAGATATATAAAACTGAAAAAGAAAATGCCTGCATAAAACTATCCCAAACCAGAGTGCAACAAAAGTACAAAAAGGAAAAAACATGTCCCACCCAAAGAAAACTAAAAAGTCGTCCAAACTTCTCAGTAGAAGGGGTAGGCTGCCAAAAGCACCACCAGAAAGCTCCTCGGCACAGCTCTGGTAAGACTCCACGGTCAGTCCCGCTCACTCAGCTCCGCCTGCCCCAGGCCATCCTAGAACTCTATCGAAAGGCCTGTGGTCTGTACAAGACACAAACATGTGCGAGAAAAGCCCATGCATGGGTGAGTATAACAATACTTAGTATGCACCCCAAAAACCCCAAAACAAAAGAGAGAAATTGAAAGGAAATAGTCCACTCACCCCAGCCAGAGGGAACCCAGACGAGAGAGAAACTCCATCTCGTGACCATCCTCAGCTAAACACAACTAGTCAGCTCAATCCAGGTTTATTCCCATACATACACCTTTAACATCCACTTAGGTATATTCCCAAACATATATCTCTAACATCTGCCTAGGTATACGCCTATACATATTCCATGAACATCCACTCAAAATATATGCTCTTACATATACCAAAAATATCCAGATATACTTAGCTCGCGCACCAAGCCACATGAGGTACCAACCTCATCACCAGAAATGGTTCACAACCAGAAGATAACACTCCATGATCACTGTCATCCCATATGACACTTGTGTGAGAGATAAAATCCATCGGGTCCCACACAAACATCTTAGATGCACACCAGAGAGATCACGCTCATTGGATATCGTCACTGAGGAAACCATGCTGAAACAAAAAAAACACCAAACTCCTCAAATAGGGGATCGCTCCTAGGGTCCTCTAGGGGATACCAGAACCCACACCGATGTATGAATATCTCACAGATAGGGGATCACTCCCAGGGTCCGCTAGGGGATACCACAACTCGATTTGACATTCGAAGATCTCCCAGATATGGGATCACTCCCAGGATCCATTGGGGGATACCACAACTGGATGTGGCGCTCGACAGAAACACGTCACTCAGATAGATGATCATCACCCATGTCACGATGGTCACAACCATACCTAAAACCCTATCTTGTACATCTCGTGCTGTAGGGTATCAAACTGATGAGGCCTCAACCCTATAGAAACCACGCGCTGAGTAGGGGATCGTATAACCAACGATACTGCAACCCTAATAAAATCCTCATGCTGAGTAGGGGATCGTATACCTGATGATTCCACAAACCTACTGAGTATGGCCCAACGTGTATGATATCATATTCTCGATGATTCCACAAACCCTACAGGGTTAACCTGCTAGATAGGGGATCGTCACCTGTGGATAAGCAGTCACAACGATACCAAGAACCCAATCTAGGGAAACGATGCTAGGGGATCCCACTCTGGGCCCACCGGAGGTATGCCACAACTTTAATAGACTAAATATTCCATCAAGAGGATCAAAAACATATACTAAGGTTGTGATGCCGCACAAACCCTCATAATAATTAACCAAGGGAGTACCCTCAACCACTACTGGTCCAAATGTCGCTAACCCGAGCGACCTGCCACAACGCCACACCGCGCACCTCCAAGGCCGATACTGAGGCGACCATCATGATCTATATGGAAAAACACGTCGGATAGGCTATTTACTCGCCCGAAACAGAAAACCAGTGAAAAAGGAACTATTCACCATAGCTAGCCCGTGTGGGGCCCACACTACGATACCGAAACACATCAAGCGGGTCATACCACTACGATCCCCTCATAAAAACACATGGGATCGACTAATCGATCATCCAAAATGAACACCTGGTAAAAAATACTTTATTCACCAAAGACACCCCATGTGGGGCCCACACTATGATCCCGAAACACATCAAGCAGATCATACCACTGCGATCCCATCGAAAAAACACACGGGATCAACAACTCATTTGTCCAAAATGGACATCCGGCGAAAAGGTCACGTTTCTCCATAAACGCCGGAACCCAGCCTCATGGGGCCCACACCATGTTCTCGGTCCCAACACCCAGAAACTATCTTGAAAAGTCCGCTATACCATCTGGGTCTCAACACCACTTACAACACGACATTTGGACACTCTATGCAGAAGTTATGGCGGATCGAAGTTAAAAATAATAAAATATTATTATTATTTTCAACGTTTCATGGCCTCGGGCCAAAAACCCGACTCACAAAATTCCCCAAGTGAGTTTAAAAGGTCTGTATCAATGCAAGGAACATGTTTCTAGAAACGGCTCGCAAATCGGATTTACGGTTTGCGAGTTACTGGGGTTTAAAAAAACCCTGGAAAAATCTGGGTGGACCACCGCAGGGTCGCCGAAAACCACCGTCTTCCTGAAAGGACCGCCACCGCCTGCCAGAATCCATTGTGACTCCATCGGGCCACCGCCACCCTCATCGGAATCCGCCATGGATGCCGCCGGAAACTGGGTTTTCCACCGAAAAACTTCCGAGAGCCACCAGGGGCACCCCAATGCTCCAAATTCAGATCCGAAAAATGTTTTGGAAACCTCGGGACCCGAACTACACAACACTTATGCATATTTGAAGAAAAAAAATGCATAAATGGGATTTGGGATTTTAAAAATCAAATTGCCTACCTCACGGGTGAAACGTTGACGTTCTGGCTTAGATCCGTGCACCAAAGCTTCCACTACACAATCCTGGAGTGTTCGCCGTCAAAATCTGAGCTCGTGGGTGCTTCGTTTGTTCAATTTGGCAGATCTCTGGTGAAACAGAGGAGGAAAGAGAGGCTCCTCCTTGGTGGGAAACGTAGAACAAGGGGGGGGGGGGTTGATTATTATTGTTGTTATTATTTTAATGAAAACTTCATTTTAACCCCCGCCAACACGCCTTCGAACCGGCACCCGGCGCTGACTAAAATTATGTCGTGCCTAGGGTAAACAAGACATTATAAATGAAAAATTGCACTCAGAATTTCGATCTGAGACTCCATTAAAGAGTTATTTGAGCTTACGCTTATAAAGAAACTTTTCCCTTTATTTACGAAAACGCCCCTGGTGGCTTTTTCCATAGCAGGCTCACGCCCACAAAGTTTACACCCCACCCAGGGTAAACGACATGCTCCAGACGCAACCGTGCCCTTAGATTACCATTCTGAGCTACTTTTTAGGAGATAAATCACACCTGCCATGTGCATAGTATAAAAATACTTAATATTTTTATAAAATTAATTCCGGGCACACCGGGCCTTGGAATCGCAAGACGTCTTCGTGCCTAGCTCTAGAATTATTCATCGGAATATTCCGAAGTCTGAAAGTGCCAAAACCCAAGTTGCTACAACCTCCCCAACTTAGAACTTTTCGTCCCTAAAAAGACATAAGAATAAGGAAAACAACTGGACTCTCAACTAGGTCCCCCACGCCAGCGAGTTCGCCAACAAACACCCATGCCCGAACACGTAAGTCAGAGGGACTCATCCACCACATCTCAACACTATCCTCTTTGGGCGGCACTGACTCGCCCGCATGGTTTTGATCGCATCACAAAAATGCGTCTCGATGGGGGAAGGATCCCTCTTCCTCACGCATTCGAAGCATGCTGAACAACACCCACACAGGGTATTACAAACGCCCTGAACAAAACTTGAGCAAGCAACGGAATGGGAGGAGTACCACTAAAAAGTGTCTATCAAAACTACTATAGAAAGTAGAAAGGACACAAGGTGTACCTTTATCCATCTATGGAGCCTTTGGGTCAACAGCCTCTAGGGAATGTAGCTGACCTCGCTCTATCCCTCCAGCTACCTGAGGTCGGCGTGGACCACCTGGGGGTGGTGGTGGTGGCACCTGATACCCCCTACCACCTCCCGTTGCTGCACCCGCTTCGTCGCCTAGTCCGCCTCCCTACGGAAAACCATACTCAAGATGCTGCCTCTACCAAGGCAGTCTGTCGACCGAAAACATCTCAGCAGCATGGCGGGTCAGACAATCTCAAGCAAGATTTCCCCAACCATCGCAAGAGTAACACCGCCTCTCCTGCAGCTGACCAAAATTAGCCTGCAAGCCTTGTGATCCCTGAGCCTCAGATGCTCCATCCTAGGGTTGCCTCCTGAAGCGTTGGCCATGTCCAGACCCTTGTTCCTACCGCTGGCTACCAGTTGCTGACGTCTTAGCTACCACACGCCCAACACTGTTAGGCTGAATCTGCTCAGCTAGAAATCTCTCCACCACCAAGGATCACTCCAATACTACAACATAGGTGGGTAGGCATAAGGAAACCACACCTGCCCCGATGTCTCTACGTAGGCCCTGCTCGAAGGTCCCAGACCTAAAGAATGGGTCCCGAATGATATCCTGGGAGTAGTGCAACAGGTCTGTAAACCTCATAGAGTACTCCGACACAGTCATGCCATCTTGCCGAAGTTTTTGAAGCTCCTGAATCCGCACTAACCTCAGCGTCACTGGATAGAACTCTTCCCTGAAGATCCGCTCAAACTCTTCCCATGGGAGTGTCTCCTCATCATGGGACTGTGTCACCAAACTCAACCATCGCCTGACCGAACCATACAGAAGGCTCGCCGCTAGGAACACCATCTGATCTGAAGGTGTCCTCACAAGGTGGAAAACTTGGGTGACTGCTTCGAGCCTGTCATCAGCTGCCTGAGGGTCTGGATCACCCTGGAACCTCAGAGGCCGCTGCCTTTGGAACTCGTACAGCACAATCATCCTGCACGCAACCTCATCCTTCACTACTGGCACAACCAGCTGCTCGACAGGTGGTGACTCAACTGGTGGACCACCTGGAGGTGCAGTCTTAGAACATTATCCCTGGTCTACAACCCTTACACAGGGCAGATCGTCACCACAATCCCGCTGCGGAACTCTCACTTGCAATCGTCGTGGAGGCATCCTGAAATACAATCAAGATGCATAACTTTCAAAGAGTACATCTAGAGAGATGAATGAAGAATGACAAGGAAAAACCCAAAAACCCAGTCCTATATGATGCATGTACCGTTATGTACCTATGACTAGTGTCCAAACGCCCTGAGTCGAAAGGCAGGTTATCAGAGTCCTAGTGAATTGATACGTCAGCTGCCACACTAACACTAAAGTGTCGGGCCTGAAAGGGGAACTCGAAACATCTTGACACTACCACTAGGCAACCCAAACCAAACTCACAGCTAGACAAGATACGATCTGAGATCCCAAAGTTGGAACCTCCTCTGATACCACTCTGTCACGACCCGACCCGATGGGGCTCGAGCCGTGACTCCCAAGCCCGCCTCCAATAGGCCAGGGGCTGGAGATTAGCACCGAGTAGGCTATCACACACATGGGAGGTATTAGCCTAAGGTACTTGTACACACGCACCCAAAGACACCTCTATGGAATAGTTCATAGATATATAAAACTGAAAAATAAAATGCATGCATACAACTATCCCAAACTATAGTGCAAAAATAGTACAAAAAGGGAAAAAAAATCCCACGAAAAGAAAACATAAAAGGTGTCCAAACTGCTCGAAAGAAGGGGTACGCTGCCAAAAGCACCACCAAAAAACTCATCGGCACAGCTCCTGTAAGACTCCACGGTCAGTCCCGCTTACTCAGCTCCGGCTGCCCTGGGTCCTCCTAGGACTCCGCCGAAAGGCCTGTGGTTTGCACAAGACACAAATATGTGTGGGAAAAGCCCGTGTAGGGGTGAGTGTAACAATACTCAATGGCCACCCCAAAAACCCCAAAACAAAAGAGAGAAAATTAAAGGCAATAGTCCACTCACCCCAGCCAGAGGGAACCCAGACGAGAGAGAAACTCCATCTCGTGACCATCCTCGACTAAACACAACTAGTCAGCTCAATCCAGGTGTATTCCCATACATACAACTTGAACATCCGCTCATGTATACACCCAAACATATATCTCAAACATCTACTTAGGTATATTCCCACACATATACCATGAACATCCTCTTAGATATATGATCTTACGTATACCCAAAACATCCAGATATACTTAGCTCAGGCGCCAAGCCACAGGAGGTACTGAACTCATCACGAGCAATAGTTCACAACCAATAAGGAACACTCCATGATCACTGTCATCCCATATGACACTCGTCTGAGAGATACACTCCATCGAGTCCCACATAAACATCTTAGATGCTCACCCGAGAGATCATGCTCATCGGATATCGTCACCGAGGAAACCTCTATGAAATAAAAAAACACCAAACTCCTCGGATAGGGGATTTCTCCTAGGGTAAGATAGGGGATTCCAGAACCCACACTGGTGTACAAAGATATCACAGATAAGGGATCACTCCCAAGGTCTACTAGGGGATAGCACAACCTGATCTGATATTCAAAGATCTCACAGATAGGGGATCACTCCCAGGATCTACTAGGGGATACCACAACCCGATCTGGAGCTCGATAGAAACACATCACTCAGATAGAGGATCGTCACTCGTGTCATGGCGGTCATGATAATACCAAAAACCCTATTTGGTACATCTCGAATTGTAGGGGATCAAACTGAAGATGCCACAACCCAACAGAAACCACGTGCTGAGTATGTGATCATATAACCAATGATACCACAAACCTACTAAAATCATCATGCTGAGTAGGGGATCATATACCTGACGATACCAAAACCCTACTGACCACGACCCACCGCGTAGGGGATCATATTCTCAATGATTCCACAAACCCTACGGGGTTAAACTGCTAGATAGAAGATCGCCTCTCGTGGATAATCGGTCACAACGATACCAAGAACCCGATCTATGGAAACGATGCTAGAGGATCCCACTCCGGGCCCACCATAGGGATAACACAACTCTAACAGATTAAACATCCCATCGAGAGGATCACAAACCTATACTAAGGTTGTCATGCCGCACGAACCCTCGTAGGAACGAACCAAGGGAGTACTCTCAGCCACTGCTGGTCCAGACATCGCTAACCCAAGCGACCTGCCACAAAGCCACACCGCGAACCTCCAAGGCCGATACTGAGGCCACCATCGCGATCCTTGCAGAAAAAACATGAAAGATAGGTTGTTTACTCGCCCGAAACAGAAAACAGATAAAAAATGCACCATTCACCATAGCTAGCTCGTGTGGGGCCCACACTACGATCCCGAAACTCATCAAACGGGTCATACCACGACGATCCCCTAGAAAAAACACACGAGATCGACTAATCAATCGTCCCAAATGAACACCCAGTGAAAAAGGTACTATTCACCGAAGCTAGCCTGTGTGGGGCCCACACTACGATCCCGAAAATCATCAAGTGGGTCATACCACTGCGATCCCCTCGAAAAAACACAGAGGATCAACTACTCATTCGTCCAAAACAGACACCTGGCAAAAAATTCACGTTTCTCCATAAACACCGGAACCCAGCCTCGTGGGGCCCACACCATGTTCTCGGTCCCAACTGCAACACCCCAAGCTTCCACGGTACCCTTCTCTTTGAATAATACAGTAGCGTGTGTTATACGCAACTTCGAGTTCTAACACACACCACAACCAATCAAACTAGCCATTATGAATAGTAATACCAACTTTTTTGAAATTTTATACATTTTATCTTTCAAAATAGACTTCATTTTTGGATTTGGAATATCGAAATTATCTTAGGGTGAATTTTTGGTACTTTTCTGATAACTTTCATATTTTGATGAATAATTAAAATTAGTAAATTTTAATTAAAAACAACTTTTTTAATTGAAATAATTAAGAGTGATAAATTATGAATTCGAGTGGTTTTAAATTATATTTAGAATATATTTTCACAATTTAATCAAATGTTGGTCATTGGACATAATTTCACATTTAAACCCGACATAAACAAGTGTTAATCTTTTGATAGTTATTGTTTCTTAAAAACACGTTTTTTGTTTTGATAGTGGGAATTGATTTTAAATTAATAAATGAAACTTCTATGTTTTTAATTTGGTAAAATAGACTTCATTATTAAATTCGGAATATCAAAATTATCTTAGGGTAAAGTTTTGGTATTTTTCTGAAAACTTTTAATTTTTGATGAATAGTGAAAAACACTGAGTTATAGTTTAAAACGGAAATTTGATTTAAATAATTATTTATTTTTTTTTAAATTGTTTAATGTAAAAATATATTCATAATACCTATATAAGTTCAATGTAATTCATTGGAGTCGGTTTATAATAATTTTAGATATATAAAAATTTTATTGAACTTTTCACCGTCTTTACCCACCTCCTAGGTCTTTTTGCAAATTCACATTAAACATAATTTTACCTCTTCTGTGAGATGAATTTCTAAAATCTTAGAGACACGATTAATATCAAGGAGTAAAATGTGGTTCAATGAGATGAAAATAATTTTTGGGGAATAGTAACTTTTTACTTTTATTTACCATGGTTAAAAGTAAATAGGGTAATTAAGGGAAAAATGATATTAATATTACCCTCACACATGTCCTAATTCTATTGGACAAGTTTATCTAGACCAAAAAAAACCTTAGGAATAAAATAATATCATTTAGGTCCACTTGGATTAGATTACGAGATTTATTATTATTTAATTCAAAGAAGAGTTAAAAGAGTTAAAATCAAAGTTTAATAACTAAAAATTTTTTAATATAAGGTTTTGCATAATATAAATTTGATTATAAATATTAATTAGAAAGATAAAAATATTTCTTACATCATGGTATTTTATTTATAATTTTTATACCTTATATAAATAAATTTATTTATGACACAATGATGATGCAGTAATTACCTTATTCATGAAAGAATCAAATAAATGGTATTATAAATATTAAAATAAATATAATTTCAAAGTTTTTATGACATCCACGAATTTTCTAGGTTCATATGACATGTTAGTATTGATTAAATGTATTTTTTTGAACTAATAATGTTGTTATTATTTTAACAAAAAACAAATATCAAATAGTGTCAAAATTGACATAAAAGAGTTTTTAAAACAAATATTATATTATTAATTCATATAATGGTCCAAAAAATCTAAGGAACAGCCAAAATACTTATATAATAATATATATGACACTAATGAACCAATTTTGGTTCTATTGGCAGTATATAGTAAGTTTATTAACCATATAGTGTAAGAATACAAGAAGACACGGTAAAAGTGAAATTATTTAACTTAGAGTTAAATCTAAATGATAATGTTAAAATGGTAACCTAAACTTTTCTAAAACCTATTGGTTGTGTTTTTTTCGACATATACCTACCTTATAATTTAAATAATAAATCTTGGAGCTATTATAAACCAAATATGAATTTATTATAAAATAATATTTTAAGTTTTTCTTAAGGTGCCCCTCACCCCTCTTATAAGAGGGCACCCCCCTTCTCTCTAATTCACAACTTCAAAGCCATTTGTATCGGCCAAAACCTTCCTAAATACCCTCTAAAATATCCCCCCTTCATCTTAGTGGCCTTATTTTGATCATAAATCTAACCTAAAGAGCCCTTTTGATCAAATAAAAAAGAAGAACCTGAAGAAGAGGTAATGATTTCACCACCCTCTTTCAAGTTCCATTCTTCTTCCACTTCCTTTTTCTTTGTTGTTTCCATTATAAAATAATAACTCCAGTATATTCTATATAATTTGATGTTATTATAATTATGGTACAACTAAATTCATTATTCTATCCACCATTTGAATGACATGTCACCATACGTGCGTACGTACAACTTACCGTCTCCATGTCGTGGTGTAATTGTTATTCAATACATTATTATTTGGATGGGTATAATAATGATGTTTATTAGATGTAAATAATAAATATAAAATGATAAGGATTTTGTATATATTATATAACATACAATTATATATTATATTAATATCAAAAGAATGATATTTTCGCTCGTGCGTACGTACGGATTACTGTCTCCACGACGCGATGAGATTCATTTCCAAGTTCACCATTCCTCGACGATTATAAAAATATATAGTACTAATAAGTATGTAATATATGAAATAATAATGCTACTGGAGAGATATATATTTATATATATAAGTACTTATGTACTTACATATATCTTATTCACTTATTTCCGTTCAATACTATATGAAAACAGAAACAATGTTTATGTGTACGTACAGACTACCATCTCCATAAATGATGTTTTCCATTTCATATATACGACTATTATAAATTTTTATATACTAAATATATATGATAAATAAATCATGTTTTATATTATATAAGTATTTAAATCATGATCTAAGTGATACAATCAAGAGTAATAAGTTAAAACACGTACGATAAAGAAAGTGATTATTACCCGAAATATTACTATAACATGGAAATTATTATTAAATAGATAGTATAAAGTCATAAATGAGTAATGTATGATATCATAAATATTAATATGGTTCTGGTATAATTTAATAACATACTATAGTATTCATACAAGAGGCTAAACGTACCCTCGACTAAAGGAAAGTGCAAGGTAAGGGGTTTTCATCTCACTCCTTATTCCCATGAGATTCATGCCATATTGCCACTATTACCTTTTGTGTGGTGTATGTACTGCCCATAATTGTATTCCATTTGTAATACACTTTAATATATTTGTATTTACATATTCATTGTATGATACTTCTTTCATGGGGTTTATGTTTCGTATGTTATCAAATTGGTTAGGGTTTATTTCACAATCTCTTCATTATTCGAGGTTGTTTATACGTAATTAGCTACTGGTACCTCTTTATCATCCACATCCATGTTTCTTAAAAATGTATTTTAAAACATTCTTACTATTTTACAGAATATGGGTTAAAGTCATTTATACCCCTGTTTGACTTTTTATAAGAAGTTTATAAAGGAATCTTTCTGTCGTTTTCCAAATAATGTCCTTTTTAACCTTTTCGACATAATTAAGGTAAGAATGTATTTTTTTTAACTTATATGGTGGGTGCAGCTATTTTCCACCATTATAAAATCTTTTAATTTTCCCTTAAAAGATTATAAGAATATTTTCAAAGTAAATTTTTTCTTTTATAATAATGTGACTTTTAAATGATTTAAAAAAAGAGATATTTCTCTCAAATAGTTTTGATTTAATCTATGTAAACATACTTTGATAAATTTTACACTTGTTTGAAGTCGATTTATTATAATACAAATCATCCATATTGTATTTAAGGTTTTGTGATATGTTTAACTATGGATGAGTTATTTTTATGCCATTAATGGTTTATGAATAATGTTTTGGCATTTCGTATGCTAGTTTTAATACGAATGTTTATGTTATATTTCATCCCCTTCTTAAGATAAATGTGTTGGACTAGTATGTTCCGAGTTGGGGACCAATAAAAGCAATCCCTCCGTGTTGGGGTCCGGTTACAACAGACCCTTAGGGTTGGTGTCCGATTATTATAGGCACTCCGGGTTGGTGTCCGGTTATTAGAGGCACTCCGGGTTGGTGTCCGGTTATTAGAGCCACTCCGGGTTGGTGTCCGGTTATTAGAGGCACTCTGGGATGGAGTCTGGTTACAGAGGCTCTCCGGGTTGGGTTCCGGTTACAGTTATCCCTTAGGTCTTGGCACAAGGCCTTGACACAGAAATTAAAGTTTGGCATTATGCATTCCGTCATTATGAAAGTGGTTAGTGATATTGAATGTGATTATTCAACTAGTAGAATATCCATGTGAATAAGTAAATTGAATTAATTCATCTTATTTTTACCGTATTATATTGAATTTCAATTTTAAAAGGCTTTTTTTTAGTTATACATTTACTTATATGTTTATGCTTATTTATGAAAGTTTCCGCTGTATTGTTATCCTTAATGAGAATCTGAGCTCACCCCTTCCTATGTTTTGTTTTTACCAGGATTCTAAGAAGTGTATTGTGATTGATATGCAGGGTTAAGCCAAGGGAATAATGGCGTTAGTGAAGGATTATTTATTTTGTTTTGTTTGTTATGAAGTGTAATGTAACATTCATGTATGTAATCTATTTTCCAAGACTTCTAAACTGATTGGTCCTTCGGGACTTGATTCCTTGTAATCATGCCAATGTATTAAAATAATGCACTGACTCTGGGTAACTTGGGTTGGGGCGTTACAGTTGGTATCAGAGGAAGTTTAGTAATAACCTTGGAAACTAGATTTAGATAAACTCTGATTAGAGAACATAGCCCAAAGATAGACTTTGAGGATTAGTATAGAAGAACTTCCTAGAATTTTTGTATTGTAGAGATTTTGTGAGTTTTCCAAGCAATACATCCCTGTATGGATATGAGCAGGTAGAGGCGGCTCTGGCACAGATGTACCTGGGGGTAAAACCCGAAAACACTACTTTGAGCTAGGCTCGAATAGGAACTAGTGCACGACAATGGGCCTTGCTGCACTCTTGGTTACAACACTCCCGGGGGATATGCTTAGGATAATTATCATTTTCTTTAAAAATGATTATGAAGAGCTTATGAGTATATACTTACTCAAAGAAAACATTTTTATGATTATGGATTATATCCATAAACTATTCAATTTATGTTAGGTATTTTACTAGTTTGGAATTATTCATTTCAATTCATAAACTGACCTAGTGTATGCCATTGTTTAGAAATGGTGCCCAGAAGAAGGTTTGAGAACCCCAGCAATATGCATGATCCAAAGAGTAAGAAGGATCATATCATTCATGGTCTTAATCCAAAATTTAGTAGGAAAATAGTCTCCCACGTATTATCATCATATGAAGAAATAATATCATGTGTTAATAAGATAAGTAAAGAATTCTTTGAGTCCTATGGCTTTGAAGGGAAGCCAGAGAAGAAAAGGATGGTAGAAAGAAATATGGATAAATGGAATAAGGTAAAGAAGGATTTTCCAATATGTGATAAATGTGGAATGAATCACCGTGGTAAATGCTTGAAGGTAATGGGAGTATGTTATAAGTGTGGAGAAAAAGGACACCAAGTACGTGACTGCAAGTGTAAGAAAAAGGTTTCAAATGTACAATGCTTTATCTGCAAGAAGTTTGGACACTACGCAAACCAATGTCCCAATCATCAGACTATGCAGCAAAAGATGCTATTGGATAATAATCAAGTTATGATACTACCACAAATGAAGAGAAATGACTAGTGTTCTTATGTTGGTGTTTTGGAATTATTTAATTTAAGTGTTGTATCAATTATGTTTTGGAAATAAATAAGGATTGTACTACAGTAATATTTCATTAAGGATTTGAGATTTTATGGTACTAAGAAAAGTGAATCTACAGTGAGTTAAACTTTTTGGAAATTACATGGTTAAAGGAAATATAAACCTCAATATGGTTCTAATATTGAGGTACTGATTTTTGAATAAGATATGGTTGATTTGGGTAAATTATATTGGATATTCTTGAATACCTTGAAAATGATTAATAATTTTTCATCATTGGAGTTTACAACATTTTTGATAGAAGGATTATATCAATTATTCTATAAAGAATAAGGGAGAATGAATGTAATCAATAAGGTTTTATGGTAATTTAGGATGTTACCATGTTTTAAAATAATACATGGTGAAGGTGTTCACATGTTATTACATGGTAAAAATGATTTTCATTATGTTTATCTTCCTTATAAATTTTGGACTATGAGTTTGGATAGTAGAATTTTGGATAAGTCTAATGGTTGGAATTAATTAAGTTTGAAAGGTTATTTTTGGATTTTTATAAAAGGACAACACGCAGACTGTGTGACAACCCATCGCGTCGGACAAAGCTGCAGGAATCGAACCCACAACCATAGTGCAATTAGAATTTATCGCCTACCACTGGACTACGTGAAGTAACTGGATTGAATAATGTATTTTTTAATGGGTCTGATATGTGAATTATACATTCATTATATTTGTAACCCTATACAATTAGGATAAATAGAGTATTTTTGAGTTGTATTATGTTTTGTAGTGAAAGATGAGTTTGTGGTAGAAATTTATTAATGGATAAAACTATAATTATAAAGTAAGTATTTCTCCTTATGATATTATCCAATATCATAAATAAATTCCTCAACATTAAGAAAAGGAACTTAGAACAAAAATTTTGTCCTAGAATGTACCTTAGATGATCACAAATTTATGGATTTGGGATTATTCACCTTTTCATAGCCATGTTCTCTACCACTCTCCATCTGATATTGATGGTTATATTTCTCTTCCATATCCATATTTTCCTTCATGAAACCCTAGTATGTGTTATTTTCGATAACCTTTATACTTACCACTCTTTCACTACTGAAAAAACGACCTATACCCATGGTTCAAAACCGTGGGTATAGCCCCCAAAACCGTGGGTATAGGCTATACCCACGGTTTTGGGAACCGTGGGCTGGAAAGGCATCGGTATAGGGGTCTCAACCTATACCCACGGTTTAGCAGAACCGTGGGTATAGGCTGGTCAAAATGTAGAACACGCTGTCCAGCGTGGCACATAGCAGTCCCCACGGTTTTCAAACCGTGGGAAATTAAAATTCAAAAATGGAGTCTGCAGGAATTTGAACCCGCAATTCTCAAACAGCCTCGCTGTGGAGCCTCAAGACAGGACCAACGTAGATATAACTCTCATTTTTTATTTACACATATATCTATATATATATGTAATAATACAATTTATGGCCTGTAAGAAAAAAAATTCAAAAATCATGCTTGCGGGGAATCGAACCCGCGCCTCACGAACCGCCTCGATACAACACCTCATCATGGGACCAAACAAGCTATAATTTTCATTTTTCATGTAAATAAATATCTATGTATATATATTGATATACTTCACGGACCGTAGGAAAAAAATTTAAAATCAGCACCTGGGAAAATTTGAACCCGCGCCTCATGCACCATCGGCGGAAGTATCACGTCTCCAACTATCCCACCAAAATTATTTGGTAATTATATTCTATTTGTATAATTACATTAATTTCGAACCACAATCCCACCAAAATAAAAATTCACTCCCACGGGATTTTTTCCTCCTGCCATAACACATAATAGCTATACCCACGGTTTTCCAAAACCATGGGTATAGGTCTTGTAAAAAAAAACTCTATCCCTAAGGTTTTTCAAAACCGTGGGCACAGGTCTCCATAACAATCCCTATACCCACAGTTTTGGAAAACCGTGGGTATAGAGGTGTCCTATACCCATGGTTTTGTGCAGAACCGTGGGTATAAACCCATTTTCCAGTAGTGTTTATTTTAAATAGAGGCCTCATTAATCCATTTTTCGATGTGGGATTTCAACTAAGATATTTTGAAATGTCAACCCCAAGTTTCCAATACCAAGCATAAATTTCAAAGACGCAATTTATTGAAGGAGGGGAGAATATAACACCCCAATCTTCCACGGTATGCTTCTCTTTGAATAATACAATTGCATGTGTTGTATGCAACATCGAGTTCTAACACACACCACAACCAATCAAACTAGCCGTTATGAATAGTAATACCCACTTTTTGAAATTTTATACATTTTATCTTTCAAAATGGACTTCATTTTATGATTCGTAATATCAAAATTATCTTAGGGTGAATTTTTGGAACTTTTCTGATAACTTTTATATTTTGATGAATAGTGAAAATTACTAAATTTTAATTAAAAAGAACTTTTTTAATAGAAATAATTAATAGTGATAAATTATGAATTTGAGTGGTTTTAAATTATATTTAGAATATATTTTTACAATTTAATCCAATGTTGGACATTGGACATAATTTCACATTTAAACCGGACATAAACAAGTGTCAATCTTTTGATATTTATTGTTTCTTAAAAACACGCTTTTTGTTTTGACAGCGGGAATTAATTTTAAATTAATAAATGCAAATTATATGTTTTGAATTTGGTAAAATAGACTTCATTATTGAAATATTAATATCAAAATTATCTTAGGGTAAATTTTTGGTATTTTTCTGAAAACTTTTAATTTTTGACGAATAGTGAAAAACACTGAGTTATAGTTTAAAACCGAATTTTTATTTAAATAATTATTTATTTTATTTAAATTATTTAATGTAAAAATATATAAATAATACCTATATAAGTTCAATGTAATTCATTGGATTCGGTTTATAATAATTTTAGATATATAAAAATTTTATTGAACTTTTCACCGTCTTTTACCCAACTCATAGGAGCTTTTGCAAATTCACATAAAACTTAATTTTACCGCTTCTGGGAGATGAATTTAGAAAATCCAAGAGACATGGTTAATATCAAGGAGTAAAATGTGGTTCAATTAGGTGAAAATAATTTTTGGTGAATAGAAACTTTTTTACTTTTATTTACCACGGTTAAAAGTAAATAGGGTAATTAAGGGTACAAATGAAATTAATATTATCCTCACACATGTCCTAATTCTATTGGACAAGTTTATCTCGATGAAAAACAACCTTAGTAATAAAATATTATCATTTAGGTCCACTTGGATTAGATTAGGACATTTATTATTATTTAATTCAAAGAAGAGTTAAAAGAGTTAAAATAAAAGTTTAATAACTAAAACATTTTTAATATAGAGTTTTTCATAAGATAAATTCGATTGTAAATATTCATTAGAAATATAAAGTTATTTCCTACATCATGGTATTTTATTTCTAATTTTTAGACATTATATAAATAAATTTATTTATGACACAATGATGATGCAGTAATTACCTTATTCATGAAAGAATCAGATAAATGGTATTATAAATATTAAAATAAATATAATTTCAAAGTTTTTATGAAATTCACGAATTTTATAGGTGAATATGACATGTTAGGATTGATTCAATGTATTTTTGTTTGAAGTAATCATGTTTTTATTATTTTAACAAAAAACAAATACCAAATAGTGTCAAAATTGACATAAAACAGGTTTTTAAAAAATATTATATTATTAATTGATATAATTGTCCTAAAAATATAAGGAATGACCAAAAGACTTATATAATAATATATATGACATTAATGAACCAATTGGGGTTCTATTGTCTGTATATAGTATGTTTATTAACCATATAGTGGAAGAATACAAGAAGACACGGTAAAAGTTAAATTATTTAACTTATAGTTAAATCTAAATGATAAGGTTAAAATGGTAACATAAACTTGTCTAAAACCTATTGGTTGAGTTGTTTTATATCTATCCCCACCTTAGACTTTAAATAATCAACTTTGGAGCCGTTATAAACTGAATATGAATTTATTATAAAATAATATTTTAAGCTTTTCCTAAGGTGCCCCTCACCCCTCTTATAAAAGGGCACTCCCCCTTCTCTCTAATTCACACCTTCTAAGCCATTTGGATCGGCCAAACCTTGCCCAAATACCCTCTCAAATATCCTCTCTTCATCATAGAGGCCTTATTTTGATCAGAAATATGACAACACTGCTTTTTATTACAACTTAAACATGATTTATTACATAAAACTTCACTTGATACAACAAAGAAGATCGAGAGGTTTAGTGTATTTTGGGCTTAGGATAATTACATAAAAACATAAAACATGAAATAAAACATATTTATTGAAAACTTCCTTTACATGACCAATACATTCCTTCATACCTAGCATTGCATGGGATAACCTGAGGACATGCATAAGAAAAGGGTGGGCTATAAATCCCAGTAAGGGAGTACATATGGAATAACATGAGGTGTAAAATACATGTTAGGAAATAGGCATATCAATAGAGCAACATGGAATTAGCATGAGCCAAGGCTCATTGCACATGGAGCATGAGTAAATCCTCATTGCACATAAATCACGAGTAAACCCTCTTTGCACTTGAATTAGCATGAGTTAACACTCATTGAACATGATGAATCATGATACTATACTTTACCCAATGCATTGGAGCGCTATAAGGGCGCACCCTTCTTAAACATTTCATTTCATGCATAAGTGTGCCACATGGATCATAAAACATGGATTCATAAAACATAACCATTTATTCCATGATAAAGGAATGTGGAATTCATACATTAAACTTTACAAGCAATAAGTAAATGTTCATAAAGGTAAAAACCATTGATGGAGAAATGGTCATGGTATTCACTATTCAATGACATTGGCTTAGAAAATCGGTGCGATTTCAGCAACGTAACGACGTGAAATAAGAATTCATAAAAAATGGTTGATGAGAGAGAAATGGATTACTCATCATATTTACATGTAATTTAAATTAAGGAGGTCATATAGATACATTTCCCAACAATTTTAATGAAATTTAGATTCATGATACAGACGTATTGCTTGAATGTAAAAGAGGAGAGAGAAGTTCCTTTCGGAATTTCGGCATAGTAACGGGTGTACATGGGAGGCATTTAATGAGAGATAAAGGGTCTCCCATCATTCAAACATAAAGAGGGAAGTATGAGGGAGGTGTGAAACCATACCCCAACATTTATAATTGAAATTAAAAGGGCAAAACAACTTAAAGAAAATTGGACAAGAATGAGAAAGGAAGAAAAAACCCTTACTTGGAAGTGTGCTTCCAAAGGCTAGAGAGAGGCTTTTGAGAGGCTTCTTGGGAGCTTGGAGAACCTTGGGAGGATTCTAGAGAGAGTAGAGCTTGGGTTGGACTAACTACAAAGGCTTTGAGTGAGGAGGAAGTGGGATCTTGGGTGGGTTTATATAGGAAAGGTGAGGGAATTCTTTTTTATTTAGGTTTGGGACCCCTTATATTAAATTAATCCAAACCACAAACAATCCCATGGTTTTTGCCCATGTTTTTTGGAAAAGGGAAGAGGAAAATAATATTTTATAAGGCCAAGGTCCAAAAATTTTAAAATATTAGGGTTGCTTATGTGGAGGTGAGTCACACTCCCATGGAAATTAATTTAAAAAGACAAGGTGTTTAATAAATCTTGAGGGGTCCATTAATGCTTTAAAAAGTAAGACAAACAAACCAAAAATCACATTATTTTAATGGTAAAACATATATTGGCCGAACATAAATATTATATTATTTTATTACACCACTATTGGGTTATTATTATGTCATAAAGCACATTATATATTTAAACGGTATTTAATTTTTACTCAAAAATTTGACTGTCTCAGAAAATTATGAAAAATTCACCGTTGGATAATTTCGACATCCTGATTCCAAAAATAAAATTTATTTTATCTAAATAATTTTATAAATATTTTAATTTTCATGTTTAAAATAAAAACCGAAATTTATAAAAAATTCACGGGTTTTGACAAAAATGGATTTCAAACCTTAATAAAAATTATAATTGCATTCATACAATTACATGACCATTTATATATAATAAAATTAATCTAATAATAATAATAATAATAATAATATTTTATTAAAATATTATTTAATTCAAAAATCTCTTAATTTAATAAAATAGATTTCTTAATTAAACAATAACTAAAAACACCATTTGTACTTTAAAAACTATTTACAATGTATCAATAATGACAAGAAATTATATTCATTATTATATAAAAAATAATGTACATGAACATAGTACTATCGATTAGTTACAAAACCCCTTAAAACAACCACATAAGACCTAAGGGTAAGGTGTGCGATGGTGACAGACTCTTGGGGTGGCTCGGATAACATCGCTCGAGTGGTAATTTCTATCAACTTCCACTTCTCTCGTAGATGGTCCCGTTTGAGCTTGACATTTGAAGCTCAGCTTGGGCTTGGTCAAGAGTGAAGCCCAAGGATGCCAACTCTTTTCCAAGCTCTGATAAATGGGATTTGTATGGGGAAATTCTACTGGATGAGGCCATCTCTTCCTTTGTCTAAGTAAAATTGGATGTGTTAAAGCCCTATATTTATACTAATCATGTGATCACTGTTCAACGGCTATAAAAGTAACAGTCCCAATTCTTATCATAAAACCAATTAAGATGACATTTTATAAAAACATTTTATATAAAGATGCATTTAATAAGATCAATAAGGATTTTCCATTAATGAAACTTTGGGTTGTTACAAGAATTCCAACCTAAGGAGCCCTTTTGATCAAATCAAAAGGAAGAACCCGAAGAAGAGGTAATGATTTCACCACCCTCTTTCAAGTTCCTTTCTTCTTCCACTTCATTTTTCTTTGTTGTTTCCATTCTAAAATAATAAATCTGGTATATTCTATATACTGTGATGTTATTATAATTATGTTACAACCAAATTCATTATTCTATCCACCCTTTGAATGACATGTCACCATACGTGCGTACGTACGGCTTACCGTCTCCACGTCGTGGTATAATTGTTATTCAATACATTATTATTTGGATGGGTATAATAATGATGTGTATTTTATGTAAATAATAAATATAACATGATAAGGATTTTTTATATATTATATATCATCCGATTATATATTATATTAATATCAAAAGAATGATATTTTCGCTCGTGCGTACGTACAGATTACCGTCTCCACGACACGATGAGATTCATTTCCAAGTTCACCATTCCTCAATGATTATAAAAATATATATTACTATTAAGTATGTAATATATGAAATAATAATGCTACTGGAGATATATATTTATATATATAAGTATTTATGTACTTACATATATCTTATTCACTTACTTCCGTTCAATAATATATGAAAACAAAAACAACGTTTATGCATACGTACGGACTACCGTCTCCATAAACGGTGTTTTCCATTTCATATATATGACTATTATAAATTTTTATATACTAAATATATATGATAAATAAATCATGTTTTATATTTTGGAATTATTTAAATCATGATCTAAGGGATACAATCAAGATTAACAAGTTAAAACACGTACGATAAAGAAAGCGATTATTACCCGAAATATTAATATAACATTCAAATTATTATTAAATGGATAGTATAAAGTCATAAATGAATAATATATGATATCATAAATATTAATATGGTTCTGGAATAATTTAATAACATAATATAGTCTTCATACAGGAGGCTAAACGTACCCTCGACTAATGGAAAGTGCAATGTAAGGGGTTTTCATCTCACTCCTTATTTCCGTGAGATTCATGCCATATTGACACTATTACCTTTTTGTGTGGTGTATGTACAGCCCATAATTGTATTCCTTATGTAATACACTTTAATATATGTGTATTTACAAATTCATTGTATGATACTTCTTTCATGGGTTGTATGTTTCATAAGTTACCAAATTGGTAAGGGTTTATTTCACAATCTCTTCATTATTCGAGGTTGTTTATATGTAATTATCTACTGGGACCTCTTTATCATCCACATTCATGTTTGTTAAAAAAGTATTTCAAAACATTCTTACTATTTTATAGAATACGGGTTAAAGACATTTATACCCTTGTTTGACTTTTTATAAGATGTTTATAAAGGAATCTTTCAGTTATTTTCCAAATAAGGTCCTTTTTAACCTTTTCGACAGAATTAAGGTAAGAATGTCTTTTTTTTAACTTATACGGAGTGTGCGGATATTTTAAACCCTTATAAAATCTTTGAAGTTTACCTTACAAGATTATAAGAATATTTTCAAAGTAAATATTTTCTTTTATAATAATGTAACTTTTAAATGATTTAAAAAACGATATATTTCTCTCAAATAGTTTTGATTTCATCTATGTCAACATCCTTTGATAAATTTTACACTTGTTTGAAGTTGATTTATTATGATACAAATCATCCATATTGTATTTAAGGTTTTGTGATATGTTTAACTATGGATGAGTTATTTTTATGCCATTAATGGTTTATGATTAATGTTTTGGCATTTCATATGCTAGTTTTAATACGAATGTGTATGTTATATTTCATCCTCTTCTTAAGATGAATGTGTTGGACTAGTATACTCCGGGTTAGGGACCAGTAAAAGTAATCCATCTGGGTTGTCGTCCAGTTACAACAGACTCTCTGGGTTGGTGTCCGATTATTAGAGGCACTCCGGGTTGGTGTCCAGTTATTAGAGGCACTTCGGGTTGGTGTCTGGTTATTAGAGGCACTCTGGGTTGGTGTCCGATTATTAGAGGCACTCTGGGATGAAGTCCGATTACAGAGGCTCTCCGGGTTGGGTTCTGGTTACAGTTATCCCTTAGGTCTTGGCACGAGGCCTTGATACAGAAATTAAAGATCGACATTATGCATTCCATCTTTATAAAAGTGGTTAGTGATATTGCATGTGATTATTCTACTAGTAGAATATCCATGTGAATAAGTGAATGGAATTACTTCATCTTATTTTTTCCATATTATCTTGAAGTTCAAGTTTAAAAGGATTTTGTTTTAGTTATACATTGCCTTAAATGTTTATGCTTATTTATGAAAGTTTTCTCTATATTGTTATCCTTATTGAGCATCTGAGCTCACCCCTTTCTATGTTTTATTTTTCCCAGGATTCCAAGATGTGTATTTTGATTGATATGATGGGTTAATACAAGGGAATAATGGTGTCCATGAAGGATTATTTATATTGTTTCGTATGTTATGAAGTGTAATGTAAAATTCATGTATGTAATCTATTTTCCAAGACTGCTAAACCGATCAGTCCTTCGGGACTTGATTCCTTGTAATCATGCCAATGTATTAAAATAATGCATTGAATCTGGGTAACTAGGGTCATGGCATTACACCAACACTCTGAAATTTTCTTGAAGGTCCTCTGTAACATCAGGGTCTCAATGCTACTTAGGACACGTCATTTGGATACTCTGTGCAGGAGTTATGGCGGATCGAAGTTGAAAATAATAAAATATTGTTATTATTTTCAACGTTTCATGGCCCCGAGCCAAAAACCTGACTCTAAAACTTCCAAAATTGAGTTTAAAAGTTCAGACTCGATGCAAGGAACACGTTTCCACAAACAGCTCGCAAATCAGAGTTATGATTTTCGAGTTACGGGGGTTTAAAGAACCTCTAGAAAAATATGGCCGAACCACCGCAAGGTCGCCAGAAAGCACCGTCTGCCTGACCTGACCGCCGCCTCCTGGAGGAATCTACCATGCCGCCGCCACTTCACCACCGCCCTTGCTAGAATCTTCCATGGCTACCACCGGAAACTGGCTTTTCTGCTGGAAAACTTCCGAGAGCCACCGGGAGCACCCCTGTGTTTGAAATTTAGATCCGAAAAATGTTTTGGAAACCATGGGACCCGAACTACACAACCCTTATAACGATTTGAAGAAAAAAAATGAATAAAAGAGATATGATATTTTAAAACTAAAACTGCCTACCTCACAGGTGAAACACCGATGTTCTGGCTTAGATCTGTGCTCCAAAGCTTCCACTGCACGATCCTAGAGTGTCCACTATCGGAATCAGAGCTCATGGGCGCTTCGTTTTCTTTATTTGGAAGATCGCTGGCGAACCAGAGGAGGAAGGATAGGATCATCCTTGGTGTGAAATATAGAACAAGGGGGGGGGGGGGGGTGGGGGTGATTTTAATTTTTAATTTTTTTTAATAAAAACTTCATTTTAACCCTCATTAACATGACTCCGACCCGGCACCCGACACTGACTAAAATTATATCGTGACTAGGGTAAACACAGCGTTATGAACACAACGACACACTCAGAATTGCGATATGAGATTCCATTCAAGATTTATTCGATCTGATGATTATAAAGAAACTTTTCCATTTATTTACAAAAATTCCCACGACGGCTTTTTCCACAGCAGGCTCACGCCCGCAATGTTTACACCTCACCTAGGGTAAACAGTATGCTCTGGATGTAATCATGCCCTCAGATTCCCATTCTAAGCTACTGTTTAAGAGATAATGCACCCCTGACACGTGCATAGTATAAAAGTACATTAATATTTTTATAAAATTAATTCCTGGAACACTGGGCCATGGAATCACAAGGAGTCTTCGCGCCTAGCTCTGGAATTATTCATAGGAATGTTCTAATGTGTAACAGGGTGAAAACCCGAGTTGCTAAACTTGACTACTATGATGGCCATGGGAGTTAACCATGAATACTAAGATTATATGAGGAGTGAAATCATGATACTATGATGTCTATGGGAGTGAAACATGACTATTATGATGGTAGGGGGAGTGAACCCATACTATTAATATGGTCTTGATAGAGATTCCTTGGCTACTATGGAAATAATTATATGCTTATGTGTTTTCTACAATTCCAGTCTTTTTCCTATGTTATGAGTTCATGGATTATACTCTTTATTTCATATGATTCATGTATTATAAACTAATTATATTAATTCCATGATTTCAATTATGATCTTTGATATGAAGGGTATGATCTTTTATTTATAGGGCCATGTTCTCATACCCTTATTCTAATGTTTATGCTTACATGTATCCCTTATTTACCCTTACTGAGCATTTGAGCTTTCTCCTTTTATGTTTCCTTTACATAAGGTTATGATGATATGTACTATGTTTGATATGTCTAAGAAGTGTTCTAGTAAAGAAGAACCTAATGGGAGATTATGTAGCTCACATATGTACCAGTGTTTATGTTTCTATGTTTTATACCAAATACGTTCTTTGGGATTCTGTTTGTATGATGTTTAAGTATTCCGTAAATGTTATGTAATGGTAATGTTTGAAAGGAAAGGGTCACTATAGTTGGTATCAGAGAAAAGGTATAGTTAACCTTTGCAAAGTAGGATGATAAAACCTTAGTTAGATCCCTATGTATATTTATAAGGATATGTCTAAAGATGTCTCTAAGGATAAGTATAAGGACGAGTTAACATTTAGGAAAATATCCTAGAATTTTGTTAAAGGAAAGAGTGTGTGGTTTCCATGTAATACATCCCTCTATGGATACTAAAAGTGGATGCGGCTCTGGGACAATTGTAACTAGGGGTAAAAACTTTGTCAAGATGTTCTGGTCTTGACTCAGGGTAATTTGGTACACTACAATGGGCCTTGATGCATACCTGGTTTGACACTCCTGGGGGATATTCTTTGGGAATTCACAAACTATTAACAAAATTTCATAAAGAATTTAGATATAAGTTAGCTATTAATAACCTTGGATAAACCCAAGGTGTCCTAGATTTTGGATGGTGTCCTGATTTATAAATCCTATAAGTAATTTTTTTCATGGCTATGTGGTTTTTTTCTATCATAAGTAATACTACCACTATGCTTCTAGTTTTAATAAATGTTGGGAACTAGAAGGAACTGGATTAATGCTGAATTTGATTGAAGATTTTATAATGAGAATTCAAGAGGGATGATCACTTGAGTGATAGATGTCATGATCATTCCTAATTATTTTTCACGGAACATTATTAATAATGTTTACCTTAACCAACTCTTGAACTCAACAAGGGATATAAAGAATGATTTCTTTGAGAGTTAGGGTAATAGAGACCATAGAGGAAAGAAGATTCAGTTTCCTTTGTTTCAAGAATGTAGAAAGAATAAACTAAGAAAATGTCTTAGTAGAATAAGAAGGTGTTTTGACTATGGAAAGGAATGAGATAAAGAAAGTGATTGAAAGGAAAAAAATGAAAAGTTTTTTAAGGAAATGGATGATAATTTTGGCCTCCCAAAGTCTTCATTGAAGGTAAGGTGTTTTATGTGTGGAGAAAATGGTCAATATGCAACCCAATGTCCCAAGAGGAAAGTTCCTAAAGAGAATTAGAAAGGTGGTGCGAGTAATGGTTAAATTGCTGCTGATGATGAGACTACAGATGAAATATTAAATTAAAGAGGTATTATGTAATTGGATGAGGTATCATTGTTAATGGATTAAGGTTGAAGTAATTAAAGTATTTATGTATTTAGATTTAAAAGTTATGAATTATGGAATATACAAGTATTATTCTATTTATGTTTTTTTCCACTCAGTATTTACAAGTTTATGTTGGACTAGTGAAGTGATTTAATAACAAGATAATATTTTGACTAAGTTAAAGTAACCCTTAATATGTTATTTGTGATAAGATAATGTTTTATAGATAAATATACATGGGATATGAATAAGTAAATTGGTTAGTATTGATTACCTTGTAACTATGTAAAGACTTGTTTATAGGTGGTTTAGGATACCACTAATGATGTTTACTACATCTTTGGATTTAATAATTAAATCCAATATACTTTGGAATGAGGAATCATGCATGTTTTCCAAAATGATTTAGGGTAATTTAGGTCGTTACCGTGTTTCAATAGAATATATGATGAGGGTATTCACATGTTTGGAATATGAAAACCAAGAGCTAATTTTTGTTATACAAGGGAATCAATTTGAATCTAATTTCATGGATCTCTTTCTAAAGTTTCATATATTTTATCTTTGAGAAGGCTTATAAGGTTAATCATTCATGAAAAGTTTAAGTTAATCTTTGGAGGAAGTATTTGTGCGCTGAGTTTGTGTTGAAAACCTTGGTTAAAAGGATAATCATTGATTAAAATTATTTTAAGGATTTTCATATTATATATTATATTACTTTGGTTTTAAAAAAAGAAATCATGTATGTTGGGTGACAACCAGTCAAGTCCGACAAGGCTGTGGGTCTTGAACCCATGGTCAAAGGATGATAAGGGTTTCACGCCTATCACTGGCCTACGCAATTCCCTAGATAATGTATATTTATTTGTAATGAATAAATATTTATGATGAACTATTATTGTTACTTTATGTTTTTATGGATTAATTCATGTTTTTATGAGAAAAATAGTTGGATTTTTTATTCTTTTTTGGGACTTTTGATCCATTAAAAGAATATTTTAGTGCTTTATTCATCAAAGTTAATTTCTAGACATTAATTCCATGAGGTAATGGATGTATTATAAATTTTTCAAAGAACAACACAGAAATGAAAAAGTTTTTATAGAAATTTATCAAGAATTACTCAATGTTATGAAAGTGACCAAAAATCAATTATTGTCCTAATACCTTAATTTCTGTTGTGCTGATAGACTTTTAAATCATCACAAATTTATGAATTTGAGACCCTAAAATTTATTTGTATCATTAAATTGTTTGTGATTGAAAAAATCAATCACTCCCTAAAAATATTTACACTTTTACTCCATGTATAATCTTCACACACAATCTATGTTCTACTATGTGGAAACCATGTTATATGTTACTTTGGGTAACCATTATGGTTCCAAATTTCCTTTTTTAAATAAAGTTTTAGTATCCATTTTTAAGATGTGGGTTCTATGAATTAAAATTTCAAGTATAAAACCTTGGATAACCCATACAAATTTTTATGGAGAAATTAATTTTAAGGTGAGTAGAATGTAACACCGTGAGATTTTGAGAACTATTTTTTTCAATTAATTTATGTTTTCAATATTTTTCTATTCACATGACACTAGAAATAGTTTTTAACACACACACACACAAACACACACACACAAAGATATATATATATATATATATATATATATATATATATATATTAAAAAAGTAAGTCAAACATTAATTTAACATGCAAAACCAACTTGTCTTGTGCTACACGTAATACCAACTTGGCTTGCACTACAAGTAACACCGACTTGGCGTACGATGCACAAAACACTGAGCTTCTATGAAACATATTTATATATATATATAATTAATTAAATTAGATAATTATAACCTAAAAATTAAATATATTTATAGTAATAGTAATAAATATTTTCCAAATATTTTTTTATAATTGTTTTTTATTAATAAAACATATTGATAATGAAAGATGAGATTTTTAGTAATGTGCTTTTGTGTTAAAAATACCATTTTCTTGAATAGATTGATTTTTAATAATAAAATTAATTTTAGTCACATTTATAAATTTAATTAGATAAAATAAACTTCATTTTTTAATTCATAATGTCGAAATCATCCTAGGGTGATTTTTGGGGGTTTTTCTCGGAAGCATAAGTTTTTGATGAATAGTGAAAAATATTGATTTTTCTTTAAAAAATGCCTTTTTATCTAATTAATTATTAATGATAAATGATATTATAAATATGTTTTAAAGTCACGTTAGATAAATATTACATCAATTAATACAATTTAATTCATTAGAATCAATTTCACTTTGAAACTGAATATAAAATCTTAATAAACTTTTGAACTTTTTCCTACTTTAAAACCCCATTATTTCGTCCCGTCTAAGGGATTAGCACTAATATTAATTTTGATGCTTTTGTGATTTTCATTTAGAAAATATGATTTTTTTTATTTATTCTAATATTTATATTCTAATAATACTATGATAATTTTTTTCAAAAATGATTAGTAAAAGTGATTAAAAAAAATCATAGCAGTTTAGTCCAAATTAATATTAATTAGGGACTAAACCTTAAAATCAAGATCCCAATGACCTAGAAACTTGTACAAAACCCATTTAATTTCAATATTTATTCCATAAAGATTTCATTTTTGAGTTTTTTTGGTTTTATATGACATTTTTGGGTAAAAGCATGTGCATGCATAACTTTTTTTTAAAAATTCCATGTGAGTCCTTTTCCTTCCCTATAAAAAGCCACCACCTATACCCATTCATCACACCTCTAAAACCTTTTAAATTATCCCAAGTTCTACCCTAATATCCTAAAAAAGATCCTCCCTTTTACCTTGAATTCTTATTTTGGGCAGAAAACCTTCCAAGGATTCCTTTTGGCACAAAACAAAAGGAGTTACTCGATTTAGAGGTAACATCTTCTCTCAAGATCCTTTAATTTATTTCACTTATTCACCACTACACTCTATTTATTGCATTATTTTGTAAATAAAATAGTATCAAACATATAATAGGATGTTTTTATGGAAATAAATTTACCTAAACTTACACACACCCCGATCTAATGGATATCAAACATACTGTTTCTGCATTTAGAGAATTACTACCTCACAAAATGATGATTGTTCATTTTTCCATTACCACCAATCATGGTGGCCATTATGATGGAAAATATATTTATATATGTCATATATTATATTTAATGTGTATTTAAGAATCTTTATTCCTTTTAAAATAATCATCCATTTTCTTTACATTTGGTGTTAATACAATATTCTTGTTTGAGGAAGTGTGGACTACCGCCCCCTCAAAGCGACGTGATTCATTCATACACCACACAGAATGTATTACAAATGGTTTTAATGAAATTACACAATATATATGATATATTAATTCTACTTTAATAATGATATATACACACACACACATACATATATATATATATATGTATAAGTAATTCACATACTTTTTATTTTCAATACGATAAGAAAGATGGAAACAATGTTCATGCGTACGTACAACTTCCCGTCTCCATGAACAATGTATTCCATTTGATACTCCTATATTATATAGATTATTATAGTAAAAATATAATATATATACCTGATGTATATATCTTTATTTACACTCTAGAATCATGATATAAGTATAAGGACCAAAGATGTAACAAATTAAGACACATGCGAAGAACAAAGTGAATTTTACCAGAAGTGAAACTCTAACATAGGATCATTAACAAGAGGGTAATATAATTTCATAGTCAAAACGTTTATGGTATTCTGTATAAGAATATTATTCTATAAAATATTTATATTAAACTTATATTTATTATATAGGAAGCTTTTATGAGTACAGAGAGAGTCAAGACACAAGGTAAGGGGATTTATCTCACTTCTAATTTTTGTGAGATACAAGCTATGTTTGACACTCTTTAATTTTGTGTATTACATGTACTTAACATGATTATTTTAGATGTATATTGTACTTAAATATTTTGGTATTCACATACCCATTTTATTAACCTTCTTTCAGGGGGTTTAACTTTCAAAAGTTACCAAATCGGTAAAACAGTTTTGTATCAATTTTCCTTATTTAAGATTCATGTTTTGTTATGAAACTAATCTCTTCTTCATGGTGTATATAATTACATTTACATTTTATATCATAAATATATTTATTTTCAGGATATATTAAGCTTCATTTAATTTAATTTTATTATATGGATAGTATGATCCCAAGTTACCAAGTCGTAAGATTTTATTAAGACAATCTCATCGTTTTCTGAGATTGTTTATGTTTGTGATTAATTTGATGAAATATTATGATCCATATCTCAAGAATATTCATTATTTTAATTATCATATATTTCTTCAAGATATACTAATTTTTTATTACCTTTTTCCACACTTTTTTACTCAGTATAATGTTTTTAGTAAAATATGATCATCTATTTCTTTGGTCAGAAATATATTGTATTAAATAAAATCGTGTTTTCAAAAAGTTTTCAAAAAAGTTTCCATAAATGTTTTCAAAATATCATTGAAGATAATTTTCAAGGAAAAATTATTTTTTAATTATTTTTTATTTTAAAATCTCCATTTATAAATTTTCAAATCGATTTTCAAAGAAATGGTTTTCAAAACATTTTCAAGCTTTTTTTATAAGTTTTCAAGAAAATGGTTTTCAAAATTCATTCAAGTTTCTTTTATAAGTGTTCAAGAATTTTTTTTCCAAAATGTTTTAAATCTTATTTTATAATTTTTTAAGTATAATGGTTTTCAAAATGTTTTGAAGCTATTTTTATAAGTTTTCAAAGTGTTTTCAAAGAAAAAGGTTTTTAAAATGTTTTGAAGCTTATTTTATTAGTTTCAAGGAAAAAGGATTTCAAAAATATTTCATAAGTCTCAAGGTATTTTCAAAGAAAATGATTTTCAAATGGTTTTATGTATTAAAAATTCTTTTTTTTAAACAAGAAGATACATTTTACCCAAGAAACTTTTTTAGAGGATATTTTAAAATTATTTTCAATCTAATATGAAATATATTTATGGTACTCATGCCATTCTAGGAAATGATCAAAAGGTTCCATTCATATCCTTTATTTTAATGAGTTATGTTTAATTTTATGGAATTTATGAAACCCATTTACCCTTCATGGGTTATAAATATATTAAATCCATTTATATTTTATGGGTTATGCATTTGATGAAATGATTATTAAACCTGTAACCTTTTTCACAGGTTATGATATATTTACATATTTATGCTACCCATTTCATTTCATGGGTTATGATATGTTTATTTATGGTCTCGTGGAACATGTATGTATGATTTTTTTATGTGACGGGTCAGACATATATATCCCTACAATTCATTGGGTAAAGTTTTATATCTCATGAGATAAACTATGATGGTATTGGGAGTGAATCCTGACTACTATGATGGACATGGGAGTGACTCATGACCACTAATATGGTATGAGGAGTAAAATCATGGTACTATGATGGAGACATGAGTAAACCAAGACTACTATGATTGTATGGGGAGTGAACCCATTGTATTAATATGGTATTGGTAGTGATTACTTAGATACTATGTAAATAATTATATGATTTTGTGTTTTCCACAATACCATGTCTTATTACTATGTTATGCATTCATGAACTATGCTATTTATTTCATAAGATTAATGTACTATGAACTACCAACCATCATTCCATGATTTCAGTTTTTTATTTTATATGCAGTGTATGATATTATATTTATAGGTTCACATTATCATACCCTTATACTCATGTTTATGCTTATAAGTCTCCGTTGTTTACCCTTACTGATAATTTGAGCTCACCCCTTTTATATTTCCTTTCCCCAGGTTATGATGATATGTACTATGTTTGATATGCTTAATAAGGGTACTAGTTAAGAAGAACCTTGTGGGAGATTATTTTGCTAACATATGTACCTGTATTTATATTTCTGTATTTCTAAAGGCACTATACAAACTAATGTCTTTGGGAGTCTATTTGTATAATGCTTAAGTATTCTGCAATAACTTATGCAATGTTAATGTTTGAAAATTTAGGGGCACTATACTTAGGGCTATCATCCATTATATTATCAGGAGGTTCACTCATGGGGCATTTCTCTACTCCATAAGACTGTTGTTCTAGGGTATTTATATTGAAACTTGGGGGGGGGGGGGGTCACTCATGGTGTGTTACCTTTCTTCTTAATACTATGTTCTAAGGACATAGCTTATAACACCCCGACCCCAGAAAAGAAGAGCCAATGAATTATTTTATTACTTTGGTATTTTTACAAGGAATCAAACCCCAATGGAATGATTAGTTTAGTATTTTTAAAAGACTATTTTACATATATGATAATCATAGTATATTGGGAAAGATAGAAAAATACAACATCACACATAAAAAAGTGAAATAAACAACATCCTTAAAACTTATTCAAAGGATTAATCTTCATAAACTGGGGAATGGAAACATAATAAGGGTAAGATCAAATGCTCAATAAGGGTTACATGAATTATTGATAAGTGAAGTATACTCAATAATTCATAGATTTTATGGTATGGTAAATAATATGAAAAGCACATTTGACTAATAAAATGGGAATGAAACTGCAACCATGGATTTTTTTTCATAGTGAAAATCTCATGGAAATTAATAAATGAGTACTGAATGAAAAAAATGCTTATTTGGTGGATGTAACGTATTTGGAATATGAACTATTATACAATTCAGATGGTTTAATTCTATGGGTAGAAACCCATCTGATTATTTTTGGAAACAAACACGACGGGTTTGTTGCCAACTATTTTGTCTCATGAGACCAGTCGATGCATTGAGGGGATATAGAGGGCCCTGTCTATCACTGAAAGTCAAAATAATTCTTCATACATATATTTAATTCAAGAAAAATATGTCTCATAAATATCCATATTGATTAGAGGATACTGATTCATTAATATTTCCCTAATTTAAACAACATTCAAAATAAACAACGTATGTAAAATGGTATAAGACTAAGACAATAATCATATCCATGATGGAAGAATATGGATATTTAATATAAATTTAATGTTAGAGGAAACATTATCCCAAATGGGGAATTATATACTCCCCATAAATATTATTATGTTCACAATACCAAGTAAGTCTCAATGAAATAGAAATTGAGATGAAATCCCTTACCTTAATTCCCAAATAATTTTGTCGCGTTTGGGCCTGATGAAAAAAAACTTATATTTATTAAAATATTGATACAGAAGTGAATTATAGTCATTTATATAAATATTTATCATTGTTTTATATTTCTTAATTTCTCTTGGTAAAAATTGGAGTGTTTGATATCATGATTTACTAAAATATCTCTAGTTTTGCAACAATTTTTCTATTTTATCTAAATGTAAATTATAAATTAATATAATTATTTAAAAAAGTATATAATGCATGTAATTATATTTTTATATATCATATGTAGTTTATAAAATCCACCCATGAAGATGGTTTTATGTGTTGACATGGAAATGTCTCCATTGGTGGTTGACTGACCTTTGATGGGAAATTAATAGGAAAGTGTGAAAAGGATGTTTTAAAATTTATATATAGTAGTATGAAACTTAAAGTAGGTTAACATAATAAATACACAGTTAAATTGATACCTAATTAATTCCATTAATTTTTGGATGTGGAATGGTTGGTGTAAAACTAAAGAGGAAGATTAACCTGAAGGAAAAATGGGGTTCAGGAGCATTTGTTTCCTTAGTTTTAATAATTGGTTCTCTTATTTATAAGTAATGAAGTTCATGTAAAATGGGTATAATTTTCTAAAATTAAAATTATATGTTAATAATGAACAAACATGATTTTAGTTGGTATTATATATTATTTTTTCCATATACGGGGATGGATCATTTGATAACATGTTAATGATAATCATTTAGCTTAATTTTAGCGGTTTTTCTATCACAACGAAATAGTTTTGTTCTATTATTAAATATCATGTATATATGATGGTTCTAGAACATTAAATAATATATAATAATTATTTTTTAATTTTTTTAACAATAAAAATGGTTCCATGAACATCCATGAAGGAAAAATTGAAGAATGAAAGTTTGTCATCCACGAAGGTTGTAAATCGGTACCTCTCAGACGATGATTTCATTTTATAAATAAAATAGAGTGGGTGAATGGGGATTGATATTGGATATTACATTAACAATATATCATTCCATTATATATATGATAATGGATTTATCATGATCATTTGGATGGAGGAGTTGAGGATAATATAAGAAAATAAAATAAATTTAAATAAAATTAAAAGAAAAAGGAAGAGGATTTACCTCTTGAATTATCCTCCTTGAGAAACTCCTTAGGGATAGGGGTTTGGGTATTTTTGTAAGACCAAGAGCTCATAGATGTGGAGGAGATAATAGGTAAGAGTATTTTTGTGTAAATTTGATAAGCTTCAAGGCATAGAGGTGTGAGGTGAAGAGGGGTTGAGTGGTGGTATTTATAGTGGAGGAGAGTGGTGTTTTTTGAATATTTTAGTCATTAGTTTATAATTTTAGATCAAGACTATGAAAAATATGATAATTATTAAAACATATATTAAAATAATGAAGTTTAGTTCTATATTATGGTTCTTAAATAAGCGATGACTCAAGGAATAGTGTATTTAACTTATAATGTATTTATATCGTAAATTATTGTATTTTACTATTCACAGAAAAGTCAAGTATTTTAGAAAAATACCAAAAAATAAACCAAATTTTTTTTGATGTGTATATTTAAAAAATAAACTAAATTTTATGAAAATAATTCTCTAAATATAAGGAATTTAATTTTTAATTAAAATCATCATTTACTCGAAAAATGCAGATTTTAAATTTATAAATCATTTTAGAACACCCTGAAAAATTAACTAAGGTCTCAAAAAATTATCATAAAATCATAAGACAAAAAATATTAATTTATGAATACATTTTATGAAAATTAATTTTATTTTAAATCATTTTTTTAATTATAAAATTTTAATTAAATATTTATGACTTATAAAAATACCAGCACTTATTTAATAATTTTTAAAATATTAATTAACTTATACTATGATATAATTATATCATACTTTATTTTATAAGATTCCTAAATTTTATTTATACTTTTCCTGGGTGTGTTTACTATTCATTTGGATTGTTTACTATTCACAAGGGTCATATTACTATTCCTAAGGTCAAGTTACCATTTCATCGGTATAGGTTCTCTAAGTTCTAGAAGTACCTCATATTTCATTCATTATTAATTTATAAATATTTTATTATTTTCTCTTTATGATTTTATATGATTTATATTAAATAATTTTTTGAGCAATGTAAACTATTAAATGAGTTTAATTTATTAAAGTGGATACATACCATAAAATAATGGGGCATTATACTACTGCACACTAGTCATTGATTATGGTATTAGTAGTTTTCTATCCTGACCTATTGTGATCATTGGCTTGTAAAACATTGTTATTAGATTATATTGTTTTAGATTTTATATACATGATTTGGATCTTGATAAATGTTTATAGAAATTTATTCTATGAAATTACTTTACTTGAATAGTTTTAGAATCGTGGAAAAATGGGAATCACTCACCATGGTTTGATATAAAACGGATTTACTGTTTATCATGCCATGTTTTTTTTAAATTAGTATAATGATATTATTTTTATAAAGACTTGATATGGAAAACCTAGGTGGGATCTTACTGGACCTATTTAGCTCACACCCAGCACACCCCTTTAGTGGTGTGTAGACCTAGTTATGTATTTAATAGAGCGAAAGACACAGTTCCATAGTGATGTGATGTGCTTTCTTTTAGCTAGGTTCAATTAGATAGTGGTAATATAGTGGGAGTTTTCATACATATCATAGGAGTAGTTTTCTTCTATTTTGGTTGTCCTTTTGTTTTTTTATCCCTGTACCCATTATATTTTTTTTCTTGTTTTTAAGTTGTATCACTACCACTATTTTCCATTTGTTAAAGAATATATTTATTCCAGTTTTTCTTCTAACGATCTTTCTTCTAAGTATATATGACATGTATCTTATTAAATTTGGGTGAAATTATTCCTTTTAGTTGTTGTTTGACACCCAAATTATAGTCTCCATCCCATGGGTATCAGGAACACCCTTTGAGTATGCGGTGGAATGGTTTGGGTACCAGTTTATGAGGGTATTCTGGGTCAGTTTGTAACAAATTTGTATCAATACTCAGTTTTTTCTTAAGTTCCCTGGTTTTGGGATGTTTGGTAGACTAGAGATAGGATTTTAAAAATAGGAGAGGAAAGTTGTGATGAGTTCCCGACAAAAAAATTCTATGAAGAGACTCAAGTTACCATGGGATGTTGGGATGTGTGTCTCTTATGTTCAGTTTTTGATCTTAGTATATATTTTTTCTTATGGTTTTCTAGTTTGAAATATGATTATCCTATTGTTTGAACCTTTATTTTTGTTTTCAGTGTGCAATGATATTCCTCTAATTCATCTTCAACGAGTTCCATAAGGGGATACTGTAGATGCTCCTCAAGTAAATCTAACTTTAGATTAGAAATTTATAGAGGCTATCATGCAGACAATTCGGGTCGTGAACCAAATGTACCACAAGTACAGAACCTATTTGTTGAGGTACATGCAAGATCTATAGGATACATGGATTTATCTTGAGAGTTCTTATAAAATAGGCCACCATCCTTTTATGGTAAAAATGATCCCCAAGAGGTGGAGGACTAGCTATACAAGATCAATCAGATCTTTGACGTCCTAGATACACCTGAGACTGTAAAGGTGAAGTGTGTAGTGTTTAGGATTGAGGGTCCAAACAAGTGATAGTGGGATTCTATGGTATAGGTGGATAGAAACATGGGATTTGATTGGAAGGGTTTCAATACCCTATAAATTCTGTAGTTATTCCCAAAGTCTCTAATGATGGAAAATCCTAAGAAGTTCTTATATTTTTAGCAGGGAGAACATACAGTGTCAGAGTATACCAATCAGTTTTCAAATCTAGTTTATTTTTCTCCGAAGGTTGTAAAGAATGATCATTTGAAATCTCAGAAGTACCTGTAGGGTTTACAGTTGAATACTAGATCATAGATATGTATGATGAAGCTTTCTAACCATTCATGGATAGTAAACATGGCTATGATAGAAGATATGAACATGGTAGGAAATATTTGATATTTTCCCCCTTCTCTTCTACCCAGTGGCAACTTCAGTGGCACACAAAGAAAAAATAAGAAGTGTCATGATCAACAAAATAGTTATAGAGTGTTTTTATCTGTAACGGGCCTCCTTAACATGATAAAATATATCCATCAGTGTTCTCTTGAATTCTATTAGTGTGGAAAGGTAGGGAATACCAAGAATATTTTCCTTACACATCCAAAGATGTGCAAATCTTGAGTCCACTATAGCCATCAATAAAGGTTCTACCTGGCCATGTCTACACCTCATTATGGTTGGGTATCATCCTCTCTAAAGGCTATTGTGGCTTAGTTATAATCATCAAAGTCTATAGGGATTTAGACATAGGCCTCTTGAGTGAATAATATTCATATAGTGGATGATTTTATAGTGGAGGTTGACATGATTCCAATGATAGTGAGAGGTACCATTTTTGTTGAATCTTCTATAATGACTACTTTATATGATACATGTCCCTCCCACTCATTTATATAAACTTTTTCTCAATTTTTTGAGAAATATAATGGATATCTGGATATTTTTTATTGAGTTAGAGACACCTCTTAAGAAGAATAGAGATAATGAGTTTCAATGTCTATCCCGTTCTTTATCGATAACTGACATGAAGTTAGTACAAGATCTCCTCATTCTCAATCTGGATCTACTTGACATTATTATTGAGATGGATTGTCTTTTTGCTTATCATTCTAAGATTGATTTTTATAATTGGACTGCCATGTTTCTTTATTTTAATGGTATATTTCAGGTGTTTTAGGTAAAGTGAGATCCGAGGTCTATTTATACAAGAACTTCCTTCCAAGAGATCATGAGTTTGTTGTCTATAGTAGAATTTTATCACAAATTGGTTTATACTCCTATTAATTTTCTTGTTATTGTTTGGGACTTTCTTGATGTTTTCCTAGACAAATTCCTTATTGTTCCTACATATAGGGAGGTAGAGTTTTATAATTGTCTGTTGCTAGGTTTGAATCCAATTTTTATACCTTCACATCACATGAAACCATAGAAAATGAACTAGCTAAAGATTCAATTAGATAATCTGATAGAGAAAGGTTTCATTCACCCAAGTGTTTCACTATGGGCTGTCGTAGTGCTCTTTTCAAAAAAGTATGATGGTTTACTTCAATTATTCATAGACTATCAAAAGATGAATCTGGTAATGGTTAATAATAATTATCCTTTTCCTCATGTGAATGATTTTTTGATCAGTTAAATAGGGAAAAGTGGTTTTCAAAGATTGATCTTTGGTTGGGTTATCATATTCTAATGTTTTGGGAGTCTAATATACTGAAGGTGACATTAAAGAGTAGGTATGGCCATTATTAATATCTTTTCATTCATTTTGGTCTGACTAAAACTCTTATATTTTTACGACATTGATAAACTAGATATTCCATTAGTATCTTAACACTTTTGTGGTAGTGTTCAAAAAGGATATTTTAGTTTATTCAAGATCTGAGTGTGAGCATGATAAATATATGAATATTATTTTATAAATATTGGGAAACCATTGAATTTATGGAAATATTTTGAAATTAAATTTTGGTATGAAATAGGTGAAGTTATTGGGGAACATGATTTATGAGCATGGATTATCAATTGATTTTGAGAAGGTAGTGGTTTTCTTATTATGGGAAGATCCATGGAATGTATTTTAGACTCAATGTTTCTTAGGTATCACTAGATACTATTGGTTTTACAACAAGGATTTATCAAATTTAGTGTCAAATTTGACGACTATTGTCATGAAGGGGGTGAAATTCAAACGGGAATCAAAGTGTCATATTTTTTTCGATGAGCTAAAAAGTATTTTGACATCAACACCTATTCTAATCTTACTTGATCCCAATAAGGGGTATGTGGTGTATTGTGATTATTCTAGTGCTGTTCTAGGTTGCATGATTATTTAGGATAATAATGTTATGGACTATGTTTATCATCAAATTTATCCACAAGAGAAGAATTACCCCACTCACAATTTAGAGTTTATCACATTTATGCATACACTTAATATGTTTGATTTAGACATCGCCTAAACCCCGAGGAAGGGGAATGTCATTACAAGTTCTCTTAGTAGAAAAGTACCAACACAAGCTGTTTTGGAATAAAAGGAGGAGTAGAACCTTATGAGGTTATTTAATCAGTTTCATCTGGATGCTTAGGATGATATTTTGGGTATGGTTCATACTAGTTTTAAATTTTCATCACTTATCCTTGATTATATTATATAGATTTATCCACATGATTATAATTTTAGAGGAATAAGAGAAACCCTTTGTATTGACTTAGACTATAGAAACCAGGAGCCAATGTATACTTTATTACATTGACACCATATACAAGGTATCAAATCCCAAAAGACAAAATAGTTTCATATTATTGGTAAAATATATGAATACTCGAATATCACATTACAATTAAGGACATAATATACAAAAAAGTGTTTTCTTTGAGATCGCATTTGTTACTCATGGTGTATCCATGCATATTAATCAAAAAAACACTTCCTGACATCCTAGGGAAAATAAAAAAATAAGAAAGGGGTTAGCTCAGATGATCATTAAGGGTAACTGTTCAATGAAATATATCATGAATAAATAAGAATAATCAATATGGTAAGGAAAATAATTTAAACACATGCCATTTAATCAATAAAATGATCATAATTTGAAAAAAATAAATGACGATCAAATAAATCCATATAAATAATCACATGATCTTGAAAATAATCCATGTATATTATAAATAATAAAATAATAACATGGATATGAATAACTAATCTCATAATGAGGTAATACACAATTTCATACATTTTAAACTTTCAAGACCTTTCATAAGATAGTTTAAATCTGTGGATAGAAACCCATTTACTTTTGCAAAATGATTTGTCTCATGAGAACTGCCGATGCATTAGGGGATATCTACAACTGGGCCCCACCCATAACTTACTAAGTCAAATGAATTCCTCATATGAAATGGGTGAACCATAATCAACATAAATATTCATATTGAAAAAATAACATACAAAATTTTAATACTTACCACAATCAAATATACATATTCATAAACCATCCAGAATAATATGTTTAATTGTAATAAAATTGTATATACTCAGTAAAAATGATCATAAACCATCAAAATAAATAATAAGGATGATATAAATACAAATTAACCATAGTGTAGCATTATTATAATAAAGGTTTGATGTCATCTATTAATAAAAATACCATGAAAATGTCATTAAAAACATTCTTGAGGAAAATATCCTTTGCACTTTGAAAATCATATTTTAAAATAAAAAGATTAAATAAAATTTTTCATATAATTTTATTTGAATATGAAATTTGAATTTTTTAAAATAATATTTTAAAAAACGAGTGGTCATGATGGTGAAAATTTCTGTTCATATAGTACATGTTAAAACAAATATTCTTTTCACTTTTTTGGTAAAATCCAAACATTACTTATTTTGAAAATGAAACGAAGATTATTTAAAAAAATTTATGGAAAAATTAAAAATAGGTAAAAATTTATTTAATAAATTAATTATAAATGGTTAAAAACATTTTTTTAAACATTTATATAAAACATGAAATTTTATGAAAAAAGGATTTTCGACCTAAGAGAGAAATAAGATTAGATTTTCATAAAAACATTTTCTCAATCATTTTAAGTATTAAAGAGTGAAAAAATGGTACTATTACATTAAAAAGTTAAATAATAACCACATGATAAGAAAAAATACCAAGTTTAATATACAAATATCAAATAATTACCCCATGGGAGACTTAAATAAAAACAATCCTGGATAATGATTAGATTGTGAAATAAACTCTCACCACTTTTGTAACATCAGAATCGTAAGCCTCATAAAAGAAATAATAATCAAATGAAACTTTAAATAACATGAATATAAATATATTAATGATATAAATTATGAAATGGGAATTATATACACCATATAAAAAAATAAGTTATGAATATAGTGTGTGTCTAATGGAAGTAAAAGTGAGATGAGAAACCCTTACCTCAGGTTCAACTTCCTTCATATGTGTCCAAAACTCTTATATAATTATTATATGTTTATTATAAATCTATGATAAAACCATAATAATATATATCAATCCATATATTATTTACTTATATTATTTTAGCACTTATTTATTAAAAACTCTTTGTCAAAAATCACTATTTTAGGTGATAATGGCTTCGTTTTTCATGTGTGTTTTAGTTAAGTAATTTTGGTCCTTTTAATTTGATCATGGTTAAATAATATAAATAATTTTAAAAATTATATAAATATCATATTTATTAATTATATATAAATTTATATTAATCTCTAAAAATCATACAAAGAAAATTGATTACACTGTTCATAGAGATAGTAGGCTGTACGTACTCCTGAACGTTGTTTCCATTTTTCTTGACGGATGGAAAAGAAAAAAACTAATTATTAATTAAATTTTATAAAATAATTATTATGTTATATATTTTATTTATATTAATAAAATACATCCTAATTACAATCCATGTAATAATAAAATAAAAAACAATTCACAGCACTATGCGGAGGTGGTAGTCCACACATACACACAAGTGACATTGTCGTTTTTGAATGGATTGGAAGGTACAAAGTTAGATGTGATATAATATTTAATATTTTTTTAGATAATAAATATAACATATATTCATTAAATTTAACCTTAATACCTTTTATGTAAATTTTAATTGAAAAAAAATTACATTGCTTCGCGAAGCGATAGTCTGCCGTACACATGAGCGATATTATCTTATCCTCCATGAAATAGAAAGTAATATGGTATTTGTGATATTATAATTAAATAAGTATAATAATTTCATAAATATAATATAAATATTTTAAATAAATCATTATATCCATCATTGAAAGGTGATGATGTAAAACGAATTTAATCGGTTCACGAGGTTGTAGTCCGCCGTACACACAATTGATGGTTTCATTTACCATTTTATGGAAGAGTAGATGAATGTGAGTTATGAAATTAAAATAATAACATATAAGTATATATTATATACTGTTTGTATTATATTATCATGTTTTGAGAAGGTTTTAAGGATGTGTAAGAATAATTAATGCTAATACACACCTTTAATAATTTTACCTCTTCTTTAGAGTGCCTCTTTGGGTTCATTCCTAAAGCCTTATTAGAAGGGATTAATAATAAAACTAATGAATATATGATACATTTATGAAATAAAGGAATTTATTGGGGTATTTATTGTCTGAACCAATGGGTTTTGGAAGTGTGAATAAAGGAGGAGAAGGGTGACCTTTTATAAGAGGGGTAGAGGACACACATTGAATTTTTGAAAATTTAAAATGATAACCGCATTTTCCTCCTGCCAAAATCCTCCAAAATATGTCATTGTAGAAAATTATAAATTATATGGTCTAAATATGGATATATAATGGGTTTATTAAAATTTTGTATATCATTTTAACCCTTATCTTCTTAGTTTAACCCAAAATAAACCCATTTTTATCTCAATCACAATAATTATTTTCTACCTTTTTCACTATTCATTATAGTCAAAACATAAGTTGAAATTATTATATAATATAGATTATGATAATTAAAAAAATATAAACCATTTTTACAAAATAATTTCAGATAATATTTACAATTCAATTTAAAATTAAACCATAGGCGTGACAAAAGTGCGGTTTTCTAAAGAGAAAATTCTCATAAGTAAAAGATTTAATATCAAAATTAAATATGAAAGTGATTAAAATGAGATAAATTTGTTAAATTTAAATATAATTTAAATAATTTTACTTTAAAAATGATTTAATTTTTTTTTACTTTTTAAATAATTTAAACCAATAGACAATTTTCAATAAAAATCAGTATTTTTTATCATTCATCGAAAAATAAAACATTTTAGAAAAATACAAAAAGTAAACCCTAATATAATTTTCATATAATTATTTAAAACAATAAGTTCATTTTATAAATTGTTTTATAAGATTTGTAAAAAATAATTTTATATTATGTGTGCAATGCGTGACTACACCGCCTTTTACAAAAATATAATTTTTCAGAAAACATTTTTCTTCTTCTTTAAAATGAATTTTATGTTATCTCTAATCAATAGAGAACAAAAATTTTAAAAATTTATTTACTCCTATTTATAACCTCTAAATTAATTTCTGGGCTATAATGGTCATGTTTAAATAATATTTTAATATATTATTTTCATTTAAAACCATTGTTTCATTCATCGTAAGCTATCGAAGAGATTTAATTTAAAGAAATATATAATGACATCTAAGGGTGTTACATTCTTCTATAATCTAAGTGTTTCTTGTCATATATTATATCAAATATTATGTTAATATTTTAAAATATTGGGGTGTTACATTCTACCCCATTAAATAAATTTCCTCCTTTTAATTTAATTTTGATCTCGGTAATCAAGGGTTTGAAATTTGAAAAAAACCCTTCTTGAACCCCCACATAAAAAAAAGAGTTAATAAAAATTCCTGTTGATAAGAGAGGAAGGGAAGTATAAAGTTCATCTAGAATAAAAAAACTAGGTTTTAAAAATAGGATAACATTAGTGGAATGTGAAGATATGGACATGGAATAAAAACATAAATAATTATGGAGAGTGGTGGAGATCATTGATCACAATAAAGTTAATGATCTTGAAAAATTAATGACTAAAAAATCATAAATCTATGTTGGATTAAAAGACCATTGGTTCAAAATAAAATAATTTATTAGGTTAACATTTTTATTAATATCTTTTTCTTATATTTAAGGGATTACTATACCATCTAGACTGATAATATATGAAAATATACTTACTTGATATCTTTCTATTTCAGAGGCATAATTTCCACCTTTGGTTATTGTTCGATAAATTCCCAATTTATTTCTTACTCCAAGAAACAAATTTATAAAATTAATTTTTATGCCTAAATAACATTTAATAGATCATTAGAATGAAAATTTATTCTTTCTTTCCCTAAATACATTCCAAAACCGAATTTATTAGCATAAGTTATCCAATAACACCTAAAGTTTAACTGAATCCATTGCATAAATGGTTAAACTTAAGGATCATCCAAAATATTTCAGAAAAAATTTAGAAGGGAAGGTCACTAAATCAATACTATATTCCCTAGAAAATATAAAGTGGATCTTAATGTCACTTTCTAAATCTTCAAATACCTTGATCACCATAAAACCTTAATGAAAAAAATGCATGTTTCAAAAAATAAAATCTTGGGTTATCAAATATATTCTACAAATCAAAGCATGCATTAAACTCCAATATAGATGATATAAACCATCAAATAAATAACCAATTTCAAGGTCACCAATACTATCTCATAAATATAACTTTATCATTATTATCTCAACATCAAGCACATATTAAGGGTTATCTTCCCCCAATCATGTTCTGTCTAAGAAGTTCAACTTTCCATAGAATCAATTTTCTTAGTTATGAGTACTATTCAGCATATTATTTTAGATCCATAAATAAATGGTATCATAATAAAATATATATAAATTTTATGATTCTTATAATGGAGATATAATTGATAAAATAATTCTCCAACATATTTCTTGGATCCACATGCCAGAACATTAACAATTCCACTTCAACTGTATCAATATCATAAACTTGACCTAGATCCCTTATCTTCTTCTGGGTTATATTACCTTGAAACTTAGGAAATTAATTTTTTTAGTTCCCCATATCCTTATATATGAATCATTAATCATTGGAAACTTCTTTCTTCCCTTCAAATCATGATCATGGTAGCCTTTATCTCTACAATTTTAGAAGACTCTTATTCCCTTGAGCAAGTACCAGGGTGTCTCTTTCAATAATTATCACATGTGGGAAAATCCTTCTTTCCATTATTCCCTTTATCCATACTTTTTCTATTCTATCCTCTTATTTTCATTCTTTCCTTCTAATCTATAAGACTTGGAAATTTTGTGTTCTCTCTTGATAACACATGGTACAATGTCCTAGTATGATGGAATTGTTTTGGAAACTAATTCTATTTGAAGGATTGGATTTAACCCATCAAAGAAACAATCAATAATACTCTTTAGATTACATAAATATTCTATAAATTTTTTTTATAAACTTATAAATATGGATTTATAATTTTATATATTTTCGTCTTTTATTTATCTTAGTCTCAGGAATTGTCTCTCCATATCCACTCTTTGCTCGTGAGGAAAATACTTTTCTAAGAAGTGTACATTAAAATCCATCTATTCCATTTTTTATTCTTCTTCATCCTTAATGCTTTGAATTAATAACCACCATTGATCCAAATATCTTAAGAGATGAAAAAATTCTATGAACCATTTCTTTTCTTACAAAAGTAAAAAATATCTTATCTAAGTAACTTATCAATTTCTAACCTACAAAAAGATTTGTAGTCCAATTAAATGATGGAGGTTATTGACATATAAAAATTTCTAAAATTATTACACTACTCGGTCGATCAGTAGGCTTCTATGCATGAAAAATCTTATTGCTCAAAACCTAATTTTGCTACCCCAATATGGTTATAAAATTTTCAGTTCCAAATACAGCTCTAGCTCCAGCTTCATTATCTTTCATAGGATGGAAATCCCTACATGGGATACATGTATTGATATGGTCCCCATTCCTCTAACTAGGTGCCATTTTAATCAAAAGAATACACTATACTAGATTATAACATTATGTAACTTAATTTACAATCCCAATACTTGTGAAATACTAAAATAAATTTAAACATTTATTCATGTTTAATGTCATAATCATAAACATGGTTTCATTCAGAAAGTTTCAAAGTCATAAAAATATTTTCAAATAATTCATAAAGGTTTATAAATGAAATGTGATTTATCCTAAGAATATACCCTGGTAGTGTCAAACTAGGTGTGAATTAAGGACTATTTTCATGCACCAGATAATGCTCGAGTCAAGCCCGACACACTTTTTTAAGAGTTATTTCCCCTAGGAACATCTATAACAGAACCTTGTCCACTTGTAGAATATGAAAACATGTGTATTTCTCGGAAAGAAAATATTATCTCTATCTTAAAAAAACTTTAGTATGTTATTCTATACTTTATCCTCAAAGTCTATCCAAGTGTTTTGTTACTTAATCTATGCTAACCTAAATATAGTTGCAAAGGTTTCTACTAAACCTCATTTGATACCAACTATAGAGACCCCGAATCCAATAACCTAAAGATGATGTATACTTGATTACATTGACACTAGATATAAGTTATCATATCCCAAAGGACTTAATAGTTTATTAGTATTGATAAACTAGATACATAATTTAATCTCAAATTACAATTGAAAATATAAAATAGACAAAGTATTTTATTTAAGAGCACCTTTATTCCTCATAGCGTATCCATGCATATCAATCAGAAAAAACTTCCTGATATCATAGGGGAAATAAAGAATAATAAATGTATGATCTTAGATATTTAGTACATGTAATCATATAATAGAATATATCATGAATAAATAAGCATAATCAATATGGAAATTAAAATAACTGAAACACAATAAATTTATTAAATGAAATGAGCATATATGACAAAAATAAATGATGATGAAATAAAAACAAATAAATAACCATATAATCTTGAAAATTATACATGGATATTCTAACTAATTGAATAATCATATGTAAATAAATAACTGATCACATAACGAGGGAATGTATATTTACATACATCTAAAGCTATCAATACCTTTCACAATAAAATTTAAATGTGTGGGTATAAACCCATCTAATTTGGCCAATTAATTTTTATCATGAGATATATTGATGCGTCAAAGGGACATCGATAACTGATCCCCAACCATAACATACTAAGTAAAATTAATTTCTCCTATGAAAGGAGTGAAACATAATCAATAAAAATATTCTTATTGAAAAAATAACTTATGAAATGTTAATACTTACCCCAATCAAACAAACAAATTCATAAACCATCCAGAATAATATGGTGAATGGTAATAAAATTCTACATACTTAGTAAAACTAATCCTAAAGCATCCAAATAAAGAATAAAGATGATATGAAAACCAAAAATCCCTAGTGGATCGTAATTAAAATAAAGGGTTGATGTCATAGATGGATATAAATACCATTAAAATTTCATTAAAAAATTCTTAAGGAAAATATCATTTTCACTTAAAAAAAACATTTTAAAACAAAAAGTTCACAAAAAAATTTTAAGATAATTTTCTTGGAAAATAACATTTGAAAAATTGTTAAATAATATTTAAAAAATTTCATGGTCATGTTGGTGGAAAATTCAATTCATGCCATACATGTTAAAACAAAGATTCATTTCACATTTTCAACAAAATCCACATGATCCTTGTTTTGAAAAATACATGATGTTTCATTTTTTTTAAAAAGTCAGAAAAGGTTAAAATTTATTTAATAAATAATTTTGAAAATGTCAAAAACATTTTATAAAAAATCATTTTGATGAAAAATTATTTTCGACTGAAGAGAGAAATAAATTTTGATTTTCATAAAAAAATTTCTCAATCATTTTAAATACCAAAGAGTGAAAAAATGAAACTTTTACATTAATAATTTCATGAAAGTATTAGAAAGAAATATATTGAGTTTGATATATAAATATCAAATAATTACCCAAAGGGAGACTTAAACAAAAACAATCCCAAATAATAATGATATTGTGAAATAAACCCTAACCCATTGGTAACTTATTAATCATAAGACCCACAAAATAAATAATCATCAAATGAAACATTAAATACCATGAAGATAAATATATTCATGATATAACATTTTATATTTTTATAATATACACAACGCAAAGGAATAAATGGTGAATATGGAATATGTCTCATGGAAGTAAAAGTGAGACAAGAAACACTTACCTCATGTTCAACATCCCTTCATATGTTAATAAAACTCATATATAAAAAATATAGCTTTATTATAAATATTTCAAAAAACAATAATCATAAATATCATTCCATACATGTTTTACTTATTTACATATAATCTTTCATAACCTCTTTGTTAAAATCACAGTTTTAAGCAATAATTGCTTCATTTTTCGTGTATGTTTTAGTTCAGTATTTTTGTAAATTTTAATTTCATAATAGTCAAATAATTTAAATAATGTTAACCATGATATAAATATAATATATATATATATATATTAATTAATTATTTATTTGTATTAATTTATAAAACCAAGAGATAGAAAATGAATTACACCATTCATGGAGACGGTAGGCCATGTGTACGCTTGAACGCTGTTTCCATTTTTATTGATGGATCGAAAAAAGGAAAATTAATATTAATAAAATTTTATATAATCCTTATTATATTATATATATAATATATATTAATAAAATTAATACTTTTTACCATCCATATAAAATTAAAATAAAAAACATTTCACATCGCTATGTGTAGTCAGTTGTCCACACATACACATGAGCAATGTTATTATTTCCCAATAGATTCGAAGGTAAAAAGTTAGATGTGATATTATATTTTCAGAAGTATGGTTCGATAATAAATTTCACATATATTCATTAACTATAACCTTAATACCATTCATCTAAAGTGTTAGATAAAAACAAATAACATCGCTTCGCGTGGCGGTAGTCCACCGTACACACGAACGACATTATCGTATCCCCCAAGAAATGGAATGTAAGGATTTATATGTGATATGATGATCCAATAAGTATAATAATTTCATAAATATAATATAAATATGTTAAATCCATCATTATATCTTTCCTTTAATGGTGGTTATAGAAAACCAATTACATCGGTTCAAAAGGCGGTAGTCCACCATACACACGATCGATAGATTGGTTTCTCATTTGATATAAGTAGAGATGAATTTGGGTTATTAAATTAACATAATAAAATATAATTAAATATTATATATTTTTGTTATTATATTATAATATTTTAATAAGATTTTAATGATGTGGAAGAAGAAATAGAACAAATACATAGATTTATGAAATTTACCTCTTATTCAGAGAGCCTCTTTATGTTTATACCTAAATATTTCATAGAAGGATTTAATAATAAAAATAAGGGCTATATTATATGGGTATGGAAGTAATTAATGGATTCAGTTATGTATTTATTGAAAAAAGTGCTTTTTAAGTGTCAATAATGGAGGAGATGGAGTGGCCTTTTATAAGTGGGGGAGAGGACACACATAGATTTTTTAAAAATATCAAATGATACCCATGTTTTTATTATGATAAATGACTAAAAATGGGCCATTTAAGAACATTTTATATTTAAGGGTCTACTTATTTCCATAAAATGGATTTTGGATAAGTCTTTTGGTCATTTTAACCCCTATTTTTTTAGTTTAACCCCTTGATATACCCGTTGTTACCTTAATCATGTTACTTATTTTTTTATCATTTTCACGATTAATTATTATAGAAATTTAATTTGAAATTTTTAGATAATATAAATTATTCTGATTGAAAATATGGAATCCATTATTTTTAAATTCAATTTACATAAGTGATAGACTTCAATTTAAAATTAAACCATATACGCAACAAAAGAGCAGTTTTCCATAGAAAAATGTCATAATTATTAGATGTTTTAATATCAAAATTCAATATTAAATTTATTACAATGAAATAAATTAGTTAAATTGTAATATAATTCAACTAATTTTAATTTAAAATCTATTTAAAATATAATTTAACTTTGTAAATAATTTAAACAAAAAAGATAGTTTTCAATAAAAATCAGTACTTTACAATTTTTATAAAAAAATGAAACATTTTAGAAAAAACCTAAAACTTCACCATAAGATAATTTTATAAGATCATTTAAAAAAATTAATTTTATTTTATCAAATAAATTTTCATGAAGTGGTAAAAATTAATTTTAAATTATGTATGCAAAGCGCGACTAAACCACCTTTTAGAAAAATACATTCTTTCAGAAAATATTTATTTTTTCCATCAAATTATTATTATTTTATTTAAAATATAATGATAAAAGTAATTTTACCAATTTATTTAGTCCTATTTATACTTTAAAAATTAATGTCTATGTTATAATTTTCAAGTTTATATAATATTTTAATAGAATATTTTTGTTTAAACACGACGTTTTGTGCATATCAAGCAATAAAAGAGATTGAATTTAAAGAAAAATATAATAAAGTATATAGGTGTTACATGATAATCTAAGATATTTGTTTTATCTGATATATAATATATAATATTATTTTCTTCTTTTAAAATCTCATGATGTTACACCCTTTATGGTGGGGAGACCGTTTCTGATTGGACACTCTCTTATGATGGTATTCTCCCCTCCTGGGATCATTTTGTCATCCCAACATCTACGAGTAGTTAAATTTTAATTGAATATCGTTGTTATTTATGGACCATTAATCTAGGAATTATTAATATGTATTATTACCTGATAGGTAATTATGGTGGTCATATATAAAGCGTAACATAACAGATTATTTGTCCCCCTATTACACCTGCTAATAGATAAAGGGTATGCATATGAAAACTTCTAGTTTTATCCATCATCTTCTAGTGATGGATTTGAAATGGGATAAGGTATCCATGGATTCTTTTGTTGGACTACTATGAACTCCTCGAGGGAAGAACACTATCTGTGTGGTGGTTGATTGGTTGATGAAATTGGATCATTTTATTTTGATCAGGGACACTACTAAAGTTTATGACATGGGTAATTTGTACTTTAAAGACACTTGAGGTTAAATGGGGTTAGTTATACCATTTTTTAAGATAGTAATTATATGTTTACTTCTAGATTCTATAATAGTCTCTAAGAGGAGATGAAAACTCATGTTCAATTGAGTAAAACTTACCATCTAAATAAGAATGATCAGACAAAGCATGCTATTTAGATTTTAGAGTATATACTCTAATCCTAAATCTTGGATTTGTGTAGATTATTAGGTAGAAATATGGGATTGGTTAAGTTTTTCTATAATAATATTTAACAATCATAGATTAAAATGGATCCCTTCGAGCATTTGTATGGTCACCCATATAGGTCACTTCTTTTTGGGGAAGAGGTGGTCGATGCTTCACTTATGACACCAAGTTTCATTTAGGATATTTTGATAAGGATTTAGGATATATTTCAGTGTATCTTTACAATTTAGAGTTAACATAAGTCGAATGAAAATAATCTATGTTTCCATTTTGATTAATCTATAGGTAACTGGGTTTTCTTGAAATTTTCATCATAGTTAGATCACCGTCATCTTAGAAAATAGGGAAAGATGTCTCTAAGATATTCTAGAGCATTTAAGGTCACCAAGTAGTTCACATAGGTTTCTTATTGGTAATAATTTTTGACTTAGTTAAAAGGAAACCATGATGTTTTCCACATATTGTAGCTTAGTAAGTACTATTACGATGCCTATCATATTTTGAGTTAGGAAGAGATCGAGTTTTAGCCAAATGTTTTAGTTGTGGAGAAACTAGTATAGATTATGATTTATTAGGTGAAAGTATTTCCTAGGAAGTCTATCCAATTGTTCAGAGTGTTATGATAACATGAATCATATTCTCATGAGACATGGGAGTACAAATCATTAGCGAGGGATTCGTTTCCTCACCTATTTCTAAGCACCTTGCTTATACATGACTTCCCAGGGATAGAAAGTCCTATGGTGGAGAGATGGTAACATATTGGAATTTAATGTATAATATTTTATTTTTTAAAAGTGTGTTTTTATGTTTCGATAACATCCAAATCGTTTTTGTAGTTTTTCAGCAAAACCTGGGCTGATTTTAGCTTTCAAGACACATTTTCAACTTAAATCTTCCACTGGGCACAAGCCATGAAAAACTTTTGTGGTATAAATCTATGTACAATTTAAACCAATTTTTTTTACATTATAAATATTCTTCACAGGATAAATCAACCTAAGGTGATGTATTTTTCAGCCTATATGTTTTATGGGGATTTTATGTTATAAACCCCTAGTTTATAACACAAATCACATCACCCCAGTAGAATTTTTCTACCTCTCACAAAAAACCCTCTCCTCTTTCATTTTAAATCTATAGGTCTCAAACCATAAGATATTTTAGGTGATTTTGTGTGTCTCTTCATCCTTCAGATAATTTTTTTTGATGCTCAAACTTTGTGGTGGTTATGCTATCTATCTCTTGGTAAGAATCCTCTCTAGTTCTTTGTTTCCATTAGTTCCAGTTGCAGTGTTGTGTGTGTTCATGGATTAGTTGATCATGTGTGGTTGCTTCTTGTTTTATCCTTCTAGATTCGTAGTGTGTTCTTATTATGATGTCTAGTACGTACTTTGATTGTGGTGCGACATGTATGGTTCTTGAGGTATGTGTGACCTATCCTCTCTACCATCCCTTAGTTTTGTGTAATACTATTCTAAGACATGGGAATCATTAATAGGTCCCCCATTTTTTTCCCTTAATTCCATCCAGTGGTTTTGGATCCCATCAATTTTGGTGTCTGGCCTTAGTTGAGGTGGGTGGTTCCATCTTTAGCCTCAATTGGACAAACCATTCTAGTTTTATAAATTTTTCTTATAAATGAATTAGAATGATTTATTTACGTGCATAAATGTATTTTTGGTAAAACATGTTTTCCCCTTAATTTTGAGTAAAGAGAAAAATGGGACCTTAAAAGCATTGAAAACGGCTTACGAAATGGGTTTTCAAAGCATGTTTTGGTGGAATAAGGGGTTATGTAATTATTTATGAAATGAGAAAACCCTTGAAATGATTCGATAAATGAAACATATGGGTATCCTTGGGTACTTAGGCAGAAGGTGTAACTTTGGTCTATCATCCATTATTTTTTTGGGTGGTTCACTCATGGGGTGTTATTCTTCTCCCAAGAACTGCTGTTCTAGGTATTGTTTATTGAAATTATCAGGGGGGGTCACTCCTGGGGTGTTACAATATTTCATATTCCTATGTTATAAGGACTTGGGTGTGCACTATTCATTGATTGTGGTATGAGTAATTTTCTATCCCTACCTATTGTGAGCCTTGGACTGTTTACCACTGTACATGGCTTTTACTATTATGGATTTGATATACATACTTTTCATTTTGATAAATGGTTATAGAAATTTATTCTTTGAAAATATTTTACCTGAATCATTTTAGAATAGTATGAAAAAGTGAATTATTCCTCATGATTTTATATAAAACATGTTTACTTCTTATCATGCCATGTTTTCTTTAAAATGAAAAAAATGTATTATTTGTATACAAAATTTATTTTAAAAAAATATATGGGATTTTATTTATCTTGTTTAGATCACACCTTTCTTACCCCCTGGGTAGTGTGTAGACTTGGTTATGTATTTTAATGTAGTTAAAGGTAAGGTTCCACAGTTAGGCAGTGAGGTTTCTATTAGTTGGGTTTGGGTAGCCGGTGGTGAGATGGTGGGAGGTTTCCCACATATCATAAGAGTATTTATCTTTTGTATTTGTTGTCCATTATTTTTTGGACCTATACCCTTTTCATATTTTTCTCATTTTATTTTGTGTCACTAATTTTTTTTCCTTTAGTTATGACATATATTTATTTTAGTTTTTCTTTCTTTGTTCTTTCTTCTAAATATATATTCCATGTATTGTGTTCAAGTGGTCTGAAATAATTCCCTCTGGTTGTTGTTTGATTCTTGAGTTCTATTCCCTATATCATAGGGATCAGGAATACCCTTCGGGTATATGGAATATTAGTTTGGGTAATAGTTTGGGAGGGTATTCTAGGTCAGTTCAGTATTTCTCACATCATCATAATAGTCAACAAGGATGTATACATTATTAAATGGTTCAATGGTGGAACCCTGGCCGAACAAGTATTGGTGGACATCCTTATGAATTTTATTGGTGGAATGAATTGGTTTTTAAATAAAAAATGAGTTATATATATATTTTTGAATTTATTTGGGCCTAGGTCCTGGTGTGAATAAAATCATGTTTGACACCATTTGAAATTGTATAAAATGGATTTAATTGGGGTTTTAAAGGATGGTGGATGGTCTTGGGTTGAATTGTCTTAGTTTGTTTGACCTTATGAGGGAGATGCTCTATTTTTTTAATCTTGTGCAGCGATCATGATTACATTTTGTGATTTCCTATGGAATTATATTTTTTGATGCATAAGTTGTGTGCGTGACATGCTGTTCCCGATTCATAGACTTGTGAATAGCTCAGTTGTCCACAAGGCCTTAAGCATCCCTCTCTATATTCCATAGGCTAACAAGTAGTAGTGAGGGTTTATGATGGTAAAGTGGGGAGACTACTCACTCTTTATCAGAGTGAAATATAATAGAATAATAAATGAAAAAAATGGAAGTTAACAATAACACATAATACATCTAGAGAATAAATAACATACATAATGTAGTAAACCTTATCATATATAGAAGGTGTCATGGAAATACAAAATAAGAAGCAGGAAAGACATGGAAACATTCAAACAAACAATTACAATATAGAAAAAAGGAAAAAAAATATGAAAAAACTATCTCTATGGTCATTGATAGAACTAGATCAGTCTTATTCTCATAACCCTAAAGGAGACCAAGAATCTATAGATGGGTGATTCTATTTATCCTTAACTGCATCCATGAAATATGCTTGTGTCCCTAATAGTGGTATAAAAAGGATGTAAGTACAAATCAGTAATCCACCACTAACAATGTCTTATGTAAATATGGAACTTGAGTATAAAATGTAATAGTGTGTACGTTTAATAAATTTAAAGTAGTAAAGTAAAAGAAACCATGTTGGGCTCAAGCTTCTAATGGGATACCCAGCTGACCCTACCCGCTTTGGCTGAATCTTGATGTATTTGAGAATACGGACTTTTAATTCATCTAGGGACCCAAGAAATGTAGACACAGTGTCCTAGAATAATAATTATATGGAATTCATGGAATACCCATGGAATTATTAACTTTTGAAATTCGATCCCACTCGTAGTGATAAACATATATGTTGATATATTTGGTTTTGAGTTTAATCCAAGGGGATAACCCTTGACATTTAATTTTTTATAGTTTCTAACCAAACTAGGTAAAACTATCCTTGTGAATTGGGTAATACTCTTTTGGAATCCAAGGGGATGACCTGAGGCATTCATTTTCTGAAGACATTAGCCTGAGCCTGGGGAGATCATTATGAGAATTCCAAATTTTATGGAGAGGGGGATTAATCCATGACTTCAAGCCATTAAAATAATAAAATTAAGACAAATACCAAATCCAGTAATAGTGTATCACTTGGAATTCACATTAATGAATTGGCTGTCATGCTATGATTGTTTCTCATGGTATTCTAGGGTAAGAATAGAAGTCTTGATCATGGTAGGGGGAAGGTTTATCTATTTTTCTCTCCCTTTACCTACCCCACCCTTCTCCCTAACTTTACCCACATCCATAATAGCCAAAAGGTTCCTTCTATTCAAATTGGATCCCCAAAGATACCTATAACCCTCTAGAAATTATTTGGGGAATCATATCTCCATGGATTATCCCTAGTGGATCTATTTGGTTGGAGGTTACCAATGAATGATAGCTTTAATAGACCCATTAATGATGCTTGGACTTTGAAGGAGCGAGATATCACTTGGTTGTTGGATCCCCACTATTTTATTCTTTTCATCCCTAGTGCAGATGATCACACCTATGCTTGGTCTAAGGGCCAACATTCCTATCAGGGTATTCATTTCTTCTTATTCAGATGAGACTACAAATTTCATTCAAATAGGGTTCCACCTTTAATGTGGATACATGTTATTTTCCTATGATTTATGCAACCATTCCATAATCCCTTTATCTTAAAAATACTAAGTAACATCATCATAATATTTTTATAATTTTATGATCATTAAAAAACCTTGTTTCACCCCACTACTTCATGCATTTTCTTGGAAGTTAGTATATCCATTCCACTAGTAGAATATCTATGGATCTAGGAGGGTGAAGAGTTTATATTCCAACATCTAGTGGTGTTCAAGGCCTGGTTCTACTTTTTTCTCATAATAATTTTATTTGGTCCACCTACTACAGGAGTTCCATGTTCAATCATGGAAAGAAATGATATAATATTTCATATTAGATGTTTCCAATAAGGATAAAAGAAATAATATTAGTATATCTTCTATAAATTTCAATTATTATTATAGTGATCTTGGGTTGAATTATTTTAATTCAGTGATCTCCTGTTCTCAAATGGTGATGTCTGCCTGCATTGTTTCTGGAAACAAAAACAAAGGGAAGGAGATGGATTTGATGAAAAATGATGCTCCTTGCCATACTCTTTCCAATGATCTAATTAGAGGTGGATCTTATCAAAAAACATACATCAATGAAATATATGTGGTTTATAACTCTGATATAGTGGTCTATCCTATTAGGGACCCCTCACTAGCTTTGGGTGCTGGATTTGGAGAGGTATTTGAAACTTAAAGAACAAGGAACCAAGCTAGAATATATCCATTAGAGTGCTCTGAGTCATCCCAATATGGGAAAGATGGCCCTAGATTTATTGTATGCAATAGTACATTGATTTTAACCTTATTATCATATGAATATAGTTCAATAAAGAATGAAAAAATTGGATTCAATTTACAAAATAGGTTTTAGTAGATATGAGGTGAGAGCATAGGAAATATTGATAATAAAGGTTGATAGACACCAAATTCTAAAGGGAAAAAGAATATTGCATCAATATAGAGAGAAAAAAATATACACTTAGACATATTGTAAGATAAAAAATGACATTAGGAGGAACTTACTACATTTTAGGATCTTGAAGGGGTAGTGGACTCTATTTTGGCCTCTTTGTAGTGTGAAAAGGACTCTAGAGCCAAATAACTCCTATGTTTAGGTGAAAAAATACTAAGAAGGGAGGATTCGACTTGGGAGACTATGTGATTAATAAAAATAAGAAAATTAGAAGCATAAAGGACTAATATTCCTTAATCAAACTGATAGATACTAGGTTAGTGAAAAATAAACAATTCCAAAGCCCTATAAAGACCCCCAACAAAATGGTCGACTGATTTCTAGTGAGCATAGAGAGGCCAGGTAACCCCAAACCCAAAAATATATAAATTGAGGTTACCAATGACACATCCCCTATGAAACAGGTTGGTTACTATTCCCCTACTAGTAAGACCCAATTATAATAGAGAGGGGGAGTTCTTATTGAAAATTAAGTGGCTCGAGTGCTTATATCTGAATTATATCTTCTTATACATTCTAAGTAAAATATGGATATAGAGGTTATTAACTTTAATTCATCATATGTGGAAGCTAATAAAATGTATGAATGAATGATTCAAATCAATATCGTTATTGATTAATCGACATAGATCAATGCCTAATACAGAATCCTTATTCTTATCTTCAACAAAGGTAGGATTAGTATGGAACAATACCTTAATACTTGGGAAAAAATAGAAATATGCTTTGAATAAATTTTCAAAGGTGAAGCATAGAGAAATGATGTTAATTTTGAATAAAGACTTTACAAGGTACATGGAACTAATTTTTTAACATCCCAAAATTATCATATAGAAATATTAAATCTGAGTAGATGAATATTGATTACATAACATAATAATCAACACCATAATAGTTTAGGTATAGTGCATTTGGAATCTTGGAAACTTAATCAACTAGTCCATAAGTGAGCTACAACATCTCACACTAAGTTCTTAATAAATAGAATCCTTCTTATAAATATCATAAATAATACCTTTCTTCATATCATAAGGATATAAAACATAATAAGGGGTGGGAATAACCTGAGGATAAGTGTATGAGAACATGAAATTAATTTTTGAAAACCTTAACATGCATATCATATATCATAAACATGATTCACGGTATAAATCTTGGTAATTAATAAGACCTGAATCATAATGGAATCAAATAACAGGATCTATGAGAACATGACATTGGAATAATACATTGATTTGTGGAATATAAATAATCATAAAAAATATTATGTCAGGGCTACCCACTAAGACATTCATAACATGTTAGGCTTGGGATAACCACCCATGTACCTACACCAGGATTGGGATAACCACTCTTTTACCCTCTTTTGGGCATGGGATAACCTCCCATGTATCCTCTTCTAGGATTGAGATATCCTCCCATGTACCATTTGAGCTCATATAACATTAATCATTACCCAATTCTTTGGTTGGAGATAGTACCCAGCTGCCTTTGTTATAATATGACCACTATCCTTGGTTATAACATAACCACCATCCTTGGTTATAACGTAACTACCATCCTTTGTTATAAAATAACCACCATAACATAATGAAAATACAACATGTCTATTCCAAAACATCAGAAAACATCCATTATATCAAAACCTATTAAAATAAATTGGTTTCATAAGCATTACATCATAACATAACCCATAGAAAAGAAATAGATTTCATATCCCTGAATCGCTCGAAGGCCTTATTTTTTATTGATTTTTGTTGACTCACCTTTAAAGGGATGTGGGGGAACCCTTAAAAGGCCCATATGCTTAAAGATTACATGAACTATAGGTATTAGAGGAAATATACAGACTATAACTACATGGAACTACTCCTCCCAAGCATCTGCATCGTGATATCAGCTCTCCACATTCACATCGCTGTTTGGCTAGGATTTTTGTGCATGAATATGCTGGTCTTAATGGTAACTCTATAACCTCTATTTCATATTCACTTCATCATTTCATCATAACATAACCCATGACAAATAAGTGGGTTTCATAATCATCTTATCATGGAATGACCTCTGAAAAATAAAAAGGTTTCATAAACACAATCTAATCCTAAATATAAACCATTTAGAGAAATATTAAGAACAACATCTTTGGATCATAGCCCTAGTAAAGCATAAGTAACATTAAAATATGTCATATTAGATGAAAAATGACTTATAAAAGTCACATGAAACATTTATTAATGAAAATATATTTTCATTTTTAAAATCCATTAAAATTTATAAAATATTTGGTAAATCCTCTTATTTGAAAATAAAATTTGAAACTTATAAGAGAATCTTTAAACACAATGAGTTGTTCATGAAATCAGAAAATACCATTCATTATATAAATGATTTTTTTTTAAAAAATTCAAAAATTTGTAAAAATGTATTTAATAAATCATTTATATAATGTTTAAAACATTTTTAAAACATTTTAAGAAAACCTGGAAATGGATGAAAATGGGGTTTTTGACCGAAGAGAGAAATAAAAATGATTTTTCTTAAAAACATTCTTTTGATATCTTGAGTACATAAAAAGAACAACATTAATGGAAGAAATGTATTCTCATGATATAAACATAGGATAAGATAATTCATGAGTTTCTTGAGAGATAGTTAATAATATTTCATTATCAGAGGCATAAACATAAACAACCATGATAAACTATGAGATTATATCCTAAAACCCTCACCACTTTTGTAACATTGAATCTTAATCCCCATGAAAGATAGATCATGAAATGGATATTAAAATCCTAATTATCTTTTGGTTATTAATAATGAAATAAATTATTAGGTTGTATATACATCAATGAATCCATATTATTCCAAATACATCCATATAAAACTCCATGTAGTATACTTAGTAGGTCATCCATTGCACAAAAAGAATCTTATTATTTGTTTTTTGTCTCATGAGAATATTATGGATATCTATACAAGAATATTACTCATGTTAACCTTAACATTTCATCAAAACCTATAATAATCCATGAAAAACACTAGTTAGGGATAAACTCAAAGTGAAACTTTGAGTGGTCAATTCTCATTGCACTTCATGAAATTTATATCTATATATAAATTTATGTAGGAAAAATTTAAGAATGATAATATAATTTTTTCCTTTAATACGAATCATTTTAATTTTATTAAACTCTTTAAGAGTATTTAAAAGACGAACATAAGCACTAGGTTATTATATCATATATTATAAACTTCCAGATGAACCTTATATTCACTAAACTTTCTATATTTTGTTAACAAATTACATTATATATAATCTATGTCACATATCAATGCGACCATATGATAAAACACTCACACTAAACACTTTAGTTGGAAACATATATGAATTAAGATTGTTTGAATAGTACTGAGAATTATGAACCATATTCCTAAATATTAAAATTCTTGAACATATTTAAAATTCTCAACATCACAACATCAAATGTTATGATGTTAACTTCTGTGGTCTACTTAAAACAGTTTCTAATCTCATCATCATCATCCTTTGAAATCTATTCCAGAATATTTCTCCTTAAAACAATGTAACTATTTACATTTTTATTAACTAATACAGTCTAAATTTATTAGGATATTAAGTAAAATTAACTTTAAACTTAGATTGATGTAATTATTTATTTATTAACTTCAAACTTATTTAAGTCCAAAAATACTACCACTAGCCTATTAGGCACTATATTCTATTAATAATATCTTACAAAGATACAAAAACCCATTTGTGTTAGGAAATAATTTATTTTTATTTTTATTAGGAATATTAACCAAATAAACTATATCATATATGGTATTATATGTGTTGGATCATTTTTATTTGAAAAGAAGAACTTATTAAAATATACCACCAATGTGTTGTGTGAACACATTCCCATATATTTTAACAAGTACTTTGATAAACATTTTATCTTTGATAAAACAATTTTATCCATATCTTCTACTAAAAAAATGTTATAGAAATTGATTAATCATAAACCATGTGTATAAAATTAATCATATCATACTTGTTCACAATGATTATTTTTAATTTGAAAACTTTTGTTATCACATAAGGGAAATGAGATGAAGATACACATATTTCACATTGATACATTTGATCTTGATAAAATACTTTCCATTCATATATAGAAAATCTTTGCTTCATGAATCTAAGTTACATGCTAATACAATTATTCCTTTAATTTTAAACTCTTTTATATTAAGAACCCTTGTAAAATATACATTCGATATTAAATTCCCTTCAAGATTTAAGAATTAATTTCTGTAGTATCCATAACTGACCAAGACAATCCATGGTGTTTTATAAATTCATTTAGGTATATCTTTGATAACTTAATAATATTGAATTATTACTCTTCTTTTTGAAAACCATAGGTTTAAATGAAATTAATAGGATACTTAAAGAAACATTATTGAACTTTTCAATGAAATTTTCTCCTTATGTTTTGAATAGTTACCTACTTGTATTATCTATACAATACTTTAGAACATAGAAATCATATTCCTAGTTCATATATATTCCCAACACTATAATAATATTGAGTTAATATTATTTGAATTCAATCATATTTTCAGAACACTTCCACAGATGAAAATATCATTAATTAGGGAAATGATTTAGTTCTCTCCTAGCACTCTTGACATGATCCTCATCTAGGGTTTTCTTCCCTCGCACTCGGAGGCACCTCTAAAAACTCTTAGTTATGTTTTTTAGGGTTTTGTCTTGCCTTATAACCATTATTTCTCTTCCTGTTCATCTTCATGGATTGTACTTTACGATTTGATGGTTCACTTTTCCATTTAATCTCATTCCTATTAAAATCTTGTTCCTCCTTCCTACTTGAATGTGTGTCACATTGTTTATCAACCGAATTTATCCTTCTCATTTGGTTCTTGGTTCAAAGGCAATGCTCAGTGGCAACTTCAGATCATGGTATTCTATGGTGGCATCCTTGGTGGTCCCATAAGGTATTTGTGGTATCCCTTCCAACCCAAAGAGTAATTGGTATGTCTTCCTCGACATGAAAATGACCAGGTGTTCAATGAGAACATTTAATCAGTAATGGAGAGGGATGTGAGAACTTGAGGGGATCAGTCATTCAGTAGCTGGTTTTCTCGGCAGAGGTTTTAGCATGTTCAATGGTGGTTTCTGAAGCATTCTTAATTGGTTTTTTTGAATCAATGTTTTGTTGTTCGAGATTTTGGTTGTCTTTTCAATGGAGGGTTTTTATTTTATGATGTATCATGGGGTTTTTCTAGGTATTTGGGGCTTTCTTCCTCGTCTATTTTGTTTGATCTTTTGGTAGTTTTTGGTGTTCTAGTAGGCGAAGACGACCCTGGATAAGGCTGGTTTATCTCTATGATGGTGGCATTTTTGGTTTTTTCTAGTTCTATGCATGATATTTATGTGTTCGATGTTGGTTTTTATATAATTTGATGATTTCTTCTTATTGAAAGGTAGATTTGGTGGTTTTGGTTTTCATTGAATTGGTTTGGATTTTGATCGTTGGATGAGTGATGTTTGAGTGGAATTTCTAGTGTTGGTTTGGTCCTAGATTTTGACAAGCCATGGAATTTTGGTTTCTCTTTTTGTCTAGCGACGACAGAAGTCTGGATCCTGACAGGGTTGACGATTCTTCTGTTGGTGGTGATAAGCTTGGGGGTCCTCTATTTTCTATGTTTTAAATTTGAAACATTTTTATATTGTTGATTTTTGAAATATGAGGTATCTGTAAGGTTCCCACTCAACTAAAAAGTGACTTGATAAATTCAAAAATATGTATTTGGAGCTTAATACTATTAATTCCCCAACCAAAATAATCCATTTATAGACTCTCCTTGATGTTTTTTATAGAACTGAACAAATGATAATTATATGCATAAAAAAACCTCATCCCATTTTATTAAAAACAATTGTTTTCATTCTCTTCTTGATTGAAAAATGAGATAAAACACATCTTATGAAAAGTTCATCCAAGATTTAAGTATCCAAGCTATCAATGCAATAACTCCTTCTCTCCATTACTTGATAGATAACTTCAAGTTCCAAACATCAATTATTTTATCTTTTTTAACTTTTATATACTTTCAACTCTTTGAAAACATACAATTTATATCATATAGCTATTAGAATAATAGAATTTATTTCTATAACTAATAAATATTTTAGGAAAACTTTAGTATCGCCAAGTCATTTAGAACATTCAATAATATTGAATATCATTTGATGTACCCAATCATATTGAGTATATGAGACTAAAATCATTGATGCACTCAATAATATTGATTATGTGAGTAGAGAATAAGATTATTGTAACCTAGGTTTTTTCATACAAAAATATGACATATTTTTAGATGTGTATTCAATAAATTTCACATACACATGCCTGGGGACTATAATAGTTTAGTTTATTTTGAGACTAGAGACAAACTATTTTTATTTCATGAAAGATCTTAAACATATCCTAAAAAGATATTCTCACATAGAAATTCTCTTATGAATAACATACATAAACCATTATTCATAACCTAGGGAAGTAAACATAATAATGGGATAGATCAAATGATTAGTATGGGTAAACATAAGAGATATCAATATATGATCATATAAAAGCATAATATAAGAATAAGTGTAAATTTTCATAAACATAACTGATGAAGTTCATACCCAACCTTTCATAGTTCATAAACATGATTCATGGAATAAAACCTTATCATTTTATGAAACATGGTCAATAAGAGTGATACATCATCATAAATCCATCATAAACCATAAGATAATGTCATAAAATTTTGGAACAATCATAAATATAGAAAACATTTCATATTTCAAGGTTAACTACCAAGACCATCAACATAGTAGATCTAGACTTATCACCTATTTCTCATTGTGGATCAGGATTCACCTATTTCCCATAGTGTATTTGAAATAAATTATTTCCCACAATAGATTAATCCCATCAACCTATTTCATATTTTTATCTCTTGAGATATAAAGCTTTTCCCAACACATTGGAGAAAGATATAGTGTAACACCCTTATTTTTTTACAAGATAGATTATTTTTAATTTCTTTGATGTATTGTGTTATATGATACACCAATATAAGCTTTTACTACACACAAAAAGGATTATCTTGTGGTATACACAAAAATATGTTTTGATTGCGTTATACACAATTTCAAGTTCTTTTTATAGAATTCTTTTCAAACAAGACAGAGTTTAAGTGAACAACTAAATATTATTATGTTACCTTATAACCTAGCCATTATAATGGTGGGCATGAAAAATATTAATTGAATTATGAAAATAAGTTTTACACACGTATATATAATTAATTATTTGGTGATAAATTAATTATAAATGAAAAAACCCATTTTAAGTTAAAGGAAATGTTTATATGAAAAATAATTTAAAATAAAAAAGTGAGTTTATAAAATAATAAAATCACTCTAGATTGATTTTATTAACGAAATATATATGTAATATATTCAATTTAATATTTAAAATTCATTTTATATGTTTATAGTCATTATATAAGAACCAACCCAATTGTTTTCAGATAGTAGAAGTATTTTTCAAAAAATGTAGTTTTTTCAAATTTTGATGGCACAACTATTTTAAATTTAGTTATTGAAATTTTTTTAAATAATATTTGATGAAATAAACTTCTTATTTAAAATGGAGTATCAAAATTTCCTTTGGTTTTTTTTGGAATTGTTTTGATAAGTTTCACGTTTTGATGAATAGTAAAAAAATAATGCCTTTTAGTTAAACCCTAAATTTTCATAATGTTTATTTATAGTGTTAAATTATATATTTTAATGGCTTTAAAGTGTAAATATATTACATTTTTTTATCATTTTATATAACTCATTTCATTGGAATTAATTTTATAGTGAATTTTGATGTAAAAACATTTCAATCTTTTGCGTGTTTCGACTTTTAAAATCCTTTTTCTTATTCTATCAATGGGATTAATTTTATATTAATTAATAAAATTTATATGTTTTGAATTTTTAAAAATGTATTACATATTTAGAATTATTGGGTCCAAATTATGTAAATATCTTTCTTTTAGTTTTGGGCATTATGAATAGTAACTTTTGTAATTTTTTTAATACTGTAAAAAGGTAAATCAGTTAAATAAAGGTAATTAATATTATAAAAATACCCTATTACTTCTTAAAATACCACTTGATGATTTTTTAGACCTAAAATATCCTCAGGTCAAAATGGTTTACTTTGTAAGCCACTTGGAAGAGATTAGGACATTTAATATATTTTATTTAAGGAAAAGTTAAATATGTCTTACTGAAACTTTAATTAGTATATCATTTTTAATATAATGTTATATAGAAGCTAATATTGAATATAAATACTCATTTGAGTTATAAAATGTTTTTTATCATGGTAATTTATTTGTAAATTTTATGACATAAATAAATACCTTAAAGGATTATAGAATGATGATGAAAAAATTATTTAATTGATGAAAAATCAATAAAATAATTTTAATTAAAATAATAATAACCATTAAAAACCAAAAAAATTGACCAAGTATTATTTTTCTAGTATCTATGAACCCTAATTATCTAGGTTTAAATTTTTTGACCATTTATATCCACATGGAAAATATTAGGACACTTGTAATATTTTATTTAAAGTGATGTTAAAGTTGTCACATTCACGTTTTAATAAATATAAAATTTTTATTATAGAAATTTCCAAAATATATATTAGAAAATAAATATTAATATAAAATATAAAAGAGTTATATTCATCATGGTGTTTTATTTTTAAATTTTAGGAAAAAAATAATTATATTAAATAATTACATAAAACTGATGTAGCAATTATTTTATTAATGTAAATTTCAAATTAATGTTATTAAGAATGTTAAAATAAATATAATTTGTGATAATTAATATATAAAAAAAAATTTATAGATGGACTTTATCCCACATGGATATAATAAAATATTTTTTGGAGGTTAAAATATTATCTTGATATTTAAAAAAACCCATCAAATGAATATTGTCAAAATTGACACAATTGATATTTTTGTCAAAATAATTTTTTATTAAATTATTTAAAAATCCAATTTTTTTATAAATATAAAAAAATTATTATATTGTCTAAAATATTCATAATTTTTCCTTTATGGTGTAATTGACATAAAATTAGTAAAAAATACACTCTTTTAATATTGAAATATTTGTTATCTTTGTTAAAATTAAAATAGAATTACTAAGGGTTAATTAAAATGATAAATTATAAATTGATAGAAAAACTTGTCTAAAATTTATTTTTTTATTATATTACCACCCTATCTCATCTCATATTAGAAAATATGATATTTTAGAGCTTTTTGAATAGACTCTTATTTTATTATAATGTTATTTTTTAAAGACTCCAAAAGTTACCCTCACCTAAATTATAAAAGAGAACCTACTCCCTCACTTATTAAATTCACTTTGATCCTTAAATCTCACATATCCTCTTCTAATATACCTTATCAACTTAAATAGTCACATTACATAAGTTTTTTTCCTCACAAAAGACCAACTCTATTGACTTTAAGAGGATAACTAGAGGGAGCTCGTCAAAGAAGAGGTAATCTCCTCTACCAATTATCTCAAATTTATTTCTTATTCTACTTATTATTACTAATTTGTTTTCATAATAAATTAATAAATACAGTATCAATTATATTATGAAATTTTATTTTTGTTATGTAACAACCATATTCCACCTTCTATCCATCCTATAAAAAAAATCACCGTGCGTGCGTATGTACAACTTACCGTCTCCACACCACAGTTTTATATTTTTATCATAAAATCCTTAATTGGATGGTTATAATGATGTAAATAATAACTATACATGATTATTATAACATGATATCTATTTTTAAAAAAAATATTTACCATCCAATTCTATACCATTTCACAATTATGAGAATGATATCGTCGTTTGTGCGTACGTACGACCTTCCAAATCCACGATGCGATACGATTCATTCTACATGATGTCCATTAAAGAATGAGTTATATAAATATATATATTGAATAAATATGATTTATATTATATTAATATCATTGTGGACATTATATAACTATAAACTATGAGGAAGAATCATAACTTATTCGACAAACCATGTCTAAGAAAAAGAAGCAGTTAATACCTGAATGACGAGTAATAATGAAATATTATTAACAAACGAGTGAAAATATGATCATATTTGAAATCATAAAAATGAATATGATTCTGGAATAAGTTAATAAAAATCTTTAATTCATTATACTTGAGTTTTTTAAATGTATGAATGAACCCAAATCTTAGGTAAGGGATTATTTTTGTCTCATCTTTATTTCTGTGAGACACATGCCGTATACACTACTTGTTTCTTATAAGTGGTGTTTATACTGACCATGAATGTCTTTTATGAGACTTATCCAGAATATTATGCTATTTTAATAATTTAATTTCTTTCATAGGGATTACAATTATATTGATTATAAAGTGAATAGTATTATTTCACAATCTCTTCAATATTTATACTTGTTCCGTTTTAAGTCCCCATTGGTGAATATTTATCATCCTTGTACATGTTTTCTAAAAACAGTTTTATAAAATTATTTTATATTATCCTATAGATATTTAAAGTTATTTTTACCCATTTTTTAATTTTTCTACATGGTTTGAAAGGAATTTTTATTTTATTTTCCAAATAAGGTATTTTTTTTATTTTTTCAAAAAAGTACTAGAATAATGTTTTCTTTTAACTTATATAAAATGAACATAATTTTATGATTTAATAATTATTTATTTACTTTAATATTACTTATAATATTTCAAGGGTATTTTCAAAGATATTATTTTCTTTTAAAATTGAAAATCCTTCTAAAAAAGGAAACATTGTTTAAGAATAAAGAATATTTTCCTAAAAAAATATTTTCAAGTGTTAATTCAAAATTTTTCTCCATATAATATTAAATTATTTGATGTTATAATTGTTTTAATGGGGATTTTTTTTAATTATATAATCTCTATTATTACTATAATTTTATTATGTTTATGACAGAAGGATATTTATGAAATACATTCATTTTTTATAGATTATGTTATGATAGAATGATGTTTAGGAAAACCATTTGGCTATAATATATTGAATGATTTGAATTATTTGGCACACATATATATGGTTTTAATTATGATATGGGTGAGACCTAAATCACCCTCCAATGCATTGGGTAAATATGGATAACTCATGAGGTATATATGTTATGCGTGAACCAGATTTAATGTTCAATTTTTTTGTGGACCTAGTTTCTATGTCCATATGTTTATACAAGGGCCTGATTTCATATCATTAATTTAATGAGTGAACCTGTTACTATTTATACATGTTTAAAAACATATAAGTGTATTTTTATGCCATAATTTCATGTCTTATTCCAATTTTATAAAATTACGAGTTACATTATTTGATTTCATTATGATTCAGGTTTACCTTTGATATACATGGCATGATCGTCTAATGTTATGATCACATTACCATACCCTTTATGCCCATGTTTATGTTTACATATCACCTTTTTTCACTCTGAATGGGCATTTGAGCTCACCATTTCTTATGTTTTCTTTTCCCCAGGTTATAAATAAAGGTTTTAGGTTGAAGTAAAAAAAGGGGAAGATGACTGTGGGAAACATTAAATATGTTTCACTATACTAAAAGTTTGTGTTACATGTTTCCAAAGACACTAAATTAATGCGGTCTTTGGGAATGTTTTTATATATTCTCCAATAATGATGAAATATCCATATACCTCAAACTTGGGCCGATAGAATTGGTATCTGAGCAAAGGTTTAGTCAACCTTTGGAATCGAGGCCGAGAAAACTTTTGTGATATCCCCAGAGATATTTCTAATGATATGACTTAGGATTTCCTTAAGGACAAGTCTAAGTATAGGTTACAATACTAGAGTTCATTAATGATCATGTCATATATTTGATTAAAACTATGATGTTATATATTGAAAGTAATTTCCCTTGATTATGGGGTTTTCTTCTATGAGATGTGTTTCTCACCCCATGATTTATGGTTTTAGTTAATGGAGGAAACTAGAAGGAATTGGGTTAACATTGAGTATGATGGAAAATATGGCGATTATGAGCAACAAAATTGGATATTGGCTGGTGATAAATATATTAAGACTATGCTGAATCAAATATCATGATATATGATTAATAATTTGAACTTTGGTGACATTACTAACACATAGATTAAGAGGAAAATAAAATTTTATAAATGTTCAAATTATAAATAATATAGAGTAAATAAGACTCTCCTTCCTACATGTTAAGAAGAAGTTAATAATAACCTTGAGGAATACCTCAAATGGAGGCGAAGATGTTATATCTATGAAAAAAGGGTGATAGAGTGATGAATTATTATGGAGTTCAATGTATCATCTGTGGATAATACGAGCATTACCCAATTCAATCCCCAAATATAAGAATATACTTCTAAACCAAGGAAGGACCTATTGCATACAAACCATGAAAGTAAAATTATTGAAGTATTTATATATTTGGATCTAGGAATTATGAATGATGAATTATATAAGGATTAATCAGGTTATGTTTTTTTCATAGAATTTTCAAGAATTTGTTGAATAGTTATAATGGACAAGAAACGTGATTTAATAACATGGTGACATTTATAAGAAACACATGATTAAGGGAAACATAACCATTAATGTTTTCCTATTTTTAAGATAAATATTTTTGGATAAGAGAGATATAGGATATAAATAAGTGAATTGGATGGTACTGATTACCCTGGATCATATTATTGATTGGTTGAAGAAGTGGATTATATCATAATGGATGGAGTTTATTACTTCTAGTATTTAAGGAATATATTCAGTGACCAATATAATAAATAATCATTCATGTTTTTCAAAATTATTTAGGGTAATTCAGGTTATTTCCATGTTTTAGGAAAGTACATGATGAAGGCATTCACATGTTTGGAATGTGACCAATATGACATGCCTATGATATATGGGGGATAAATTCTAAATCGATTTAGTGAACCTCTTTATAAAGTTTTGGATTTTTAACTTTTAAAAGGATTGTATGGTTATAAATTTATTGAAATATTAAGTTAAAATTATGATGATGTTTGTTTGAATAATGTATTATCTCACTATAGGTGGACTTATTCATATTTGATAACTTATGCTAACCTTTTTGTTATGATAAAGACAGAAGGAATGACTTAACATTCTATTTATAGATTGTTTGATCTGCTGACACTTTAGGAATAGAAAATTTAACTTTATTTATTTGAATAAGAGATGAAGTGGAAATTGTTCAAGGCACGACCAATGGTGACATTGTACTGAAATCATGTAAGTATTTCTTCTCTTGAAAAAATTTCTTAATCTTTGGGGAAATGTTCTTGAAAATAAAAATGTTATCATAGTACCTTATTATATGATGCATAATACGGTCTCTTAGACCATCATAGATTTATGGCTTTGTGATTTCTTACTCTCTCCTAACCATGTTCTCTATCACTGTCTATCAGAACTTTATATTTACATTTATCCTGCTTATCTATATTTTCAATTTCCACCTATGTTCTCCTATGTGGAAACCCAATGATGAGTTACTTTGGGTAACCGTTATGTTCATAAATTTCTTTTAAAAAGTAATTTTTAGTATTCACTTTTACGATGTTAGTATCTATTAAAATTTTTTTCATGTATTAATCCTTTTATAACCCAGAAAAATTTTGAGGAAAAAATTTATTTTAAGGGTGGTATAATGTAACACCCTGAGATTTTTATGATATATATATTTTCTAATTTCTTTGATGTATTGTGTTGTACACTACACGAAGATAGTATTTCACTAAACACAACACTGAATTATCCTGTGGTATATGCCACACTATTCTTGTCTTTTTTTATAGACAATTTCAATGTCTTTTGATAGAATTCATTTCACGTAAGATCGAGTTTAAGTGAATAACTAAATATTATTATGTAACCTTATAAACTAAGCATTATAATGGTGGGTGCGAACAATGTTAACTGAATTATGAAAGTATTATTTATACACACACATAGATATATATATTTATATATATATAATTAATTATTCTGGGAGTAATTAATTATAAATTAAAATAAAACCCTTTTTAAATTAAAAGAAATATTTTTTTCTGAAAACGTTTTAAATAAAAATAAGTGAGTTTGTAAAATAATAAATCACAATGGATTGATTTTATTAATTAAATATATATGTAATATATTAAATATAATGTTTTAAATTCATATTATATGTTTTCTAGTAATTATATAAGAAAAAATTCATTTTTTCGTATAAATAAAGTATTTTTTCAAAAAATGCAGTTTTGCCGCCTTTTGAAGGTACACCCATTTTAAATATAGTTCTTATCAAATTTTTACATTTTATTTTAAAAAATAAAAATATATTTTTTGAAATTATAGTATCAAAATTTACTTTGTTTTATTTTTTTGTATTTTTCTGATAAGTTTCACATTTTGATGAATAGTAAAAAATATTGCTTTTTAATTGGAAACTAATTTTTTGTCAAATTTGTTTGTAGTGTTAAATTATTTTTTTGAATGGTTTTATAATATAAATAGATTATATTTTTATCATTTAATATAATTTAGGTCATTTAGATTAATTTTATATTGAATTTAGATATAAAAATATTTCAATGTTTTGCATGTTTTAACTTTTAAAACCCCTATTCTCATTTCAACAACAGGATTAATTTTAAACTAATTACTAAAAATCATGTTTTTTGAATATTAAAAAATTAATTCCATATTTGGAATCAGTGGGTATAAATTATGTATATAGATTTATTTTATTTTTAGGCATTATGAATAGTAAGTTCAATAATTGTTTATTAATATGATAAAAAGGTAAATCGGGTAATTAAAGCTAACGATAATATTATAAAATTAACCCAAAACTTATAATAATTTCATTGGATGAAAATGTTTCTACATAAATCATATGTGGGTTGAAATGGTATCCTTTGGAAGCCACTTTTATGAGAATGGGACATTTAATATATTTTATTTAATGAAAAATTAAATATGTCTTACTTAAACTTTAATAACTACATCATTTTTAATATAAGGTTGTACCGAAGATAAGTTCAACTATAAAATCTATTTTTATAGATAATGTTTTATTTATTTATTATGGTAATTTATTTTTAATTTTTAGGATATAAATAATTACCTTAAATTCTTATACAATGACGATGCAGAAATTATTTAATTGATGAAAAATTAATAAAATAATTTAAATTAAAATGATAATAATCATTAAAAGACCAAACAACTTGAACAAAAATTATTATATGAGTATATATTGACCATAATCATCCAAGTGTATAATTATTTACCATTTAGATCCACATGGAAAAGATTATGACACTTATAATATTTTATTTAAAGTGATGTTAAAGTTTCACATATTTTTTTATTAAATATTACATTTTTAATATAATATTTTAGAAAATATATATTCAAATATGAATATTACTATTAAATATATAAGATTTATATTCATAATTTTATTTTTTTTAATTTTTACTCAATAAATTAGTGTATTAAATAATTACACAAAACTGATGTAATAATTATTTTATTAATGGAAATATCAAATTAATGTCATTAATAGTATTAATATAATTATAATTTAGGATAATTAATATATCAAAAAAAATTTCTATATGACCTTGACCCATTAAAGATATAATTAAATATTTTTTTCATATTATCATCTTGTATTGATATTTTAAAAATTCCATTAAATGAATAGTGTCAAAATTGCCACTTGATATTTTATCAAAATAATGTTTTATTAAATAATTTTAAAATAATAAAATAATTTTAAAATATAAAATAATTATTATATGCTCTATAATATTATATATATTTCATATATGTTCTAATTTACTTAAAATTAGTAAAAATTACACTCTTCTAATATTGAAACATTTGTTACCTTGGTTAATATTAAAATAGAATAACTAACGGGTTAATTAAAATGATAAGGTATAAATTGACATAAAAACTTGTCTAAAATTTATTTTTTGACTAGTTTATAACCCTATATCATCTCATATTAGAAAATATGACATTTTGGAGGTTTTTGGATGTGTTGGGATTTTATTATAAATTATTATTCTTGGAGATTCTAAAAGTGCCCCTCACCTCAATTATAAGAGGGCACCTCCTCCCTCACTTCTAAAATTAACTTTAATCCTTAAATAATAACCATCCCCTGAAAATTTCACTTATTAAATTATCTAGTGAAATTCATAGGTTCTATTCTTGTCAATATACATACTCTGGTGCCTTTATGAGGAGATCTGGAGGGAGATCGTCGAAGAAGAGATAATATATTCTACTGATTATTTCAAATTTATTTAATATTATACTTCCTCTTCTTGAGTTGTTTCTGTTATAAAGTAATAAATAAATTATCATGTTATAATTATTATATAAGAACCATATTCCACCTTCTATCCATCCTATGAAAAATTAAATCACCACGCATGCGTACATACGACTTACCATCTCCACACCGTGGTGTAATCTGTTTCTCATCAACACTTTGCTTATATGGGTATAATGAAGGATATAATAACTATATATGATTATTATAAAATGATATTGATTCTTTAAAAAAATATATACCATCCAATTCCATACTATTTCACAATTATAAGAATGATATTATCGCTCATGTGTATGTACGACCTACCATCTCAACGATGCGATGCGATTAATTCTACATGATCTCCATTAAATCATAAATTATATAAATGTATATAATTAATAAAAATGTTATGTATTATATTAATATAATTTTGTACATGATATAACTATAACCTATGAATAATAATAATAACTTATTCAAAAAAACATGCATAAGAAAATGAAGCTGTTAATACCCGAATGACGAGTAATAATGAAATGTTATTAAAAAACTGATGATAATATGATCATATATGATATCATAAAAATTTATATGATTCTTTAATAGGTTAATAACATTATTTAACCCATTATATATATATGTTTTTGATATATATGATGGAACCCAGACCTAAGTTAAAGGATTATTTTTGTCTCACATTTATTTCTACGAGACACATGTTGTATACACCTCTTCTTTCTTCTAAGTGGTGTATATAATTCCAATGAATGTATTTTATGAGTATTATCCTGAAGATTATGTTATTTTTATAATTTAGTTTCTTTCACAGGGCATAAAATCTATTGATTATAAAGTGAAGAAAATTTAATTTACAATCTATTCAATATTTATAACTGTTTTGTTTTATGTCTCCAATAGGGAATATTTATCATCTACATCTATGTTTTCTAAACATGTTTTCATAAAATATTTTAATAATATCCCATGGATATTTAAATTATTTTTTACCCATTTTTTATGTTTTACTACATGGTTGGAAAGGAATCTTTTTTCATTTTCCAAAATAGGCACCTTTTGATTTTTTTTTCAGAAAAAGTATGAAAAGAATGTTTTCTTTTAACCTATACGACATGAATGGAATTTTTCTCTTTCATAATTATTTATTTACTTGAAGAATAACTAATAATATTTTAAGGTTATTTTCAAATAAATTATTTTCTTTTAAAATTTCACAACATTTTAATAAAAGAAAACATTTTCAAAGAAGAAAGAATATTTTACTCGAGAATTATTTTCAAGTGTTCTATAAAAATTTATCCCCCTATAATACTACATTCTTTGATTTTATATATAATTTAATGGGGATTTTTTTTCAAGGATATTATCACTATTATTCCAATTATTTGATTATTTTTATGACGAAATGATATTTATAAAAACCATTTTTTTTCATGGATTATGTTATGATGAAATGATATTTATGAAACCTATTTGGATATGATATGATGAATGATTTATGTTTTTGGGTAAAAAATATGTATGGTTTTCATTATGATATTAGTGGAACCTTTGTATCCCTCCAATTCATTGGGTAAATATAGATAACTCATGAGGTATATATGTTATGCATGAACCTGATTTCATGTTCATAAATTTTATGCAAGGATATGGTTTCCATGTCTATATATTTATGCAAGGACCTGATTTCATGTCCTTAATTTAATGAGTGAACCTGTTTCTGATTATAAATTTTTATAAAGTTATAATTTTATGTGTACGCCACAATTTCATGTCTTATGTCCATTTAATGATCTCGTGGATCATGTTGTCTGATTTTATTATGATTCAAGTTTACCTTTGATATATATGGAATGATCTTATAATGTTAGGACCACGTTCTCATACCCATTATGATCATGTTTATGTTTACATATCACCCTTTTTTACTCTTACTGAGCATTTGAGCTCACCCTTTTTTATGTTTTCTTTTTCCCAGGTTATAAATAAATGTTTTTGGTTGGATAGCAGAAGGGGGATATCTTTATGGGAAAAACTGAAGATCTTTAACTAGAATAGAATTTTGTGTTCTAAGATTCAAAAGACACTAAACTAATGTAGTATTTGGGCACATTTTTATATATTCCACAATAATGAAGTAATATCCATGTATGTCAAACTTGGGTCGTTAGGGTTGGTTTTAGAGTGAAGGTTTAGTTTAATTTTGGAAACTAGGTCGAGAAAACTTTAGTGAGATCCCTAAATATATATCTAAAGATATGTCTAGGGATGTTAATAAGGATAATACTAAGTATAGGTTACAATAATATAATTTATTAATGATCATGGATTAACTAGTATTAAACCCAAGATGTTACAGATTGAAAGTAATTTCCCTTGATTATGTGGTTTTCTTCTATGAGATGTGTTACTCACCGCATAATTTCTGGTTTTAGTTAATGGAGGAAATGAGAAGTTATTTGGTTAATATTGATTCTAATGGAGAATCTAGTGATTTTGAGAAAACAATTGGATAATTACTTGAGTGAATGATAGCAAAACTGTGTCTAATTAGATATTGCGATATATAATTAACAACGTAAACTTTGGTGACATTCCTATCACATCACATAAGAGGAAGACATGATTTTATAAATGTTTAAATTATAATGAGAATAGAGGAAGGAAGATTCCACTTCCTATATATTAAGAATAAGGGAATAAGAGCCATGGGGAACACCAAAAAGGGATGAGAAGATGTTATTGCTTTGTAAAAAATGGATATAGAGTAAAAAATTGTTATAGAGTTCAATGTATCATCTGTGTGGAAAATGGGAATTACCCAACTAAATGCCCAGACATAAGAATATACTTCTAGACCAAGGAAGGAACTATTCTTTGACAACCATTAAAGTAGAAGGATTGAAGTATTTATGTATTTGGATCCTAGAATTACGAATTGTGAATTATATAAGGATTATCCAATTTATGTTTTTTAAGGATTTTCAAGAATATGTTGAATAGTTATAATGGACAAGAAAAGTGATTTAATGAAAAGGTGATATTCATAAGAAACACAAGATTAAGGGAAGAATAAACCTTAATGTGTTTCTAATATTAAGATAATGTTTTTTGGATAATAGACATGTTTCAATATAAATAAGTGAATTGGATGGTACTAATTAACATGGATCTAATTATTGATTGGATGAAAAAGTGTAATATGTCATCATGGATGAAGTTTAAAACATCTTGGATTTAAGGAATATTTCCAGTGAGATATAAAATAAAGAAGAATGCATTTCTTCCAAAATTATTTATGGAAATTCAGGTCATTACCATGTTTCAAAAAAATACATGATGAAGGCATTAAAATGTTTGGAAAGTGACCAATAAGATATACCTTATAATATATAAGGGATAAATGTCAAACCGAGTTAGTGAACCTCTATATAAAATTTTGGATTTTGAAAATTTAAAAGTATAATAAGGATATGAATTTATGGAAAGTTTACGTTAAACTTAAAAAGAAGTTCGTTAGAATAAATTATAATATCACTGTAGGTGGAATTATACATATTTGATCACTTATGATTAGCATTTTGTTGTGATAAAGATAAATGTAATTTCCTATCATTATATTTATGGATCAGATGATCTTCTAACACTTTTGGAATAAAAAATTCAACTTCATTTATTTGAATAAGAGATGAGGTGGAAATTGTTCAAGGCATGACCAATAGTGAGATTGTACCGAAATAAAGTAACTATTTATTCTCAGGAAAAAATTCTTCAACTTTAGGGAATGGATCTTGAAACTAAAAAGTTTATCCTAGTACATTATTATTTGAGGAATAAAATGTTCCCTTAGTCCATCACAAATTTATGACTTTTTTATTCTTTACTTTCTCCTAACAATTTTCTCTATCACTCTCTATCATAACATGATAGTTTGATTTCTCTTCTATATCCTGGTTTTTCAGTTTGTACCTACGTTATCCTTTGTGGAAACCAAGTGATGAGTTAATTTTTGTAACAATTTTGTTTCTAGATTTCTTAAAAAAAATAAGTTTTATTATTCATTTTTACAATGTAAGTTTCTATGAAATAAACTTTTATGTGTTAATCCTTTTATAACCTAGATGAATTTCAAGAGAGAAATTCATTTAAGGGGGTAGAATGTAACACCTTGATATTTTTATGAGATAGATTTTTTTTAATTTATTTGATGTCTTGTGTTGTACGGAACACAAATACAATAATGAACTACACAAAACACAAACTTAGGAGCGGTATACACAATAATATTATTGGATTGTGTTACACCCAATTTCAAGTTCTTTTGATAGAATTCATTTCACACAAGACTGAGTTTAAGTGAATAAATAGATATTACCATGTTACCATATAGTTGAGACATTTTAATGGTGGGTATAAACAATATTAAACAAATTATGGAAATATGACTTAACACATGTATATATAATTAATTATTAGGTGAGTAATTTCTTATAAATGAAAATAAAACCCTTTTTAAAAGAATTTTTTTTGAAAAACTATTTAAATGCAAATATGTGAGTTTATAAATTAATTAAACAACTCTCAATATATTTTATTAATTAAATTTATATTAAATATATTCAATATAATGTTTAAATATCATATTATATGTTTTATAGACATGATATAATAACAAATTGAATTTTTTGGATAAAAGAAGTATTTTCTGAAAAATGAAGTTTGGAAACCTTTTGACGGGGAACCCATTTTAATTCTAGTTCTTGACACATTTTTATATTATATTTTACAACATTATCTTCTTCTTTGAAATTGGAGTATAAAAATTTACTTTGATTGATTTTTTGATATTTTTTGATCTCACTTTTTGATGAAGAGTAAAAAAATAATTCACTTTAATTGAAAACTACTTTTTTGTCAAATTTATTTATACTATTAAACTATTTTTTAATAGTTTTATATAATAAATAGATTATAGTTTTTTAATTTAATATAATTTAGGTCATTGAAATTAATTTTCATTGAATTAAATATAAAAACATATTAATGTTTTGCATGTTTTAACTTTTAAAACTCCTTTTCTCATTCCAACAATGAGATTAATTTTAAATTAATAACTACAACTTCTGTGTTTTTATTTTTAAATAATGGATTATATATCTAGAATCAGTGATTCAAAATTATATGAATAAATTTATTTTATTTTCAAGCATTATGAATATTAACTTTAGTAATTTTTTATTAATATGAAAAAGGTAAACCAAGTTATTAAAGGTAACAATAATATTATAAAATTACCCTAAAACTTTTCATAATATCATTGGATGATTGTGTTTCATCATAATTCATATTTGAGTTGAAATGGTATCCTTTTAAAGCCACCTGGATGGGATTACGAAATTTAATATATTTTATTTTAGGAAAAGTTTAATATATCTTAGTCAGACTTTAATAAATATATCAGTTTTAATATACGGTTATATAGAATCCAATTTACACTATAAATTATCAGTTAGGATCTAAAATGTTTTTATTTGTCATGATAATTATTTTTAAGTTTTAGGATATAAATAATTACCATAAATTCTTATACAATGATGATGTAGAAATTATTTAATTGATGAAAAATCAATAAAATAATTTAAATTAAAATGAAAATAAACAATAAAAGACAAAAAAACTTGAAAAATATTATTGGTAGATTATATCTCTACCATATTATCAAACATAGGAATTATTTTTTATTTTGAGCCAAATAGAAAAGACTATGACACTTATAATATTTTATTTTAAGCTATGTTAAAGTTGTCATTTTCATGTTTTAATAAATATAAAATTTTTAATATAGGAATTTCCAAAAGATATATTCAATGATAAATATTCCTATAAAATATACAAGAGTTATATGAATAATTTTTTTTTTAATTTTTACTCAAAAAATAATTATATTCAATAATTGCAAAAAACTTATGTAGTGATTATTTTATTAATGTAAATATCAATTTAATGTTATTAAAAATATAAAAAAATATAATTTTGTATAATTAATTTATACAATGAATTTTATAGATAAATATGACCCATTAAGGATATAATAAAATATTTTTTTATACAATAAAATATTATCTTGATATTTTTAAAAATCCAATAAATGAATATTGTCAAAATTGACACTCTTTATATTTTTTCAAAATAATGTTTTATTAAATTATTTGAAAATCCTTAAATATTTTAAAAATATAAAATATTTTTTATATTGTTTAAAATATTATATAGTTTTAATTTATGGTTTAATTGAATTAAAATTAGTGGAAATTACACTCTTTTAATATTAAAACATTTGTTACCTTTGTTAAAATTAAAACTGAATAACTAAAGGTTAATTAAAACGATAAAGTGTAAATTGACAAAACAATTTGTATAAAATTTAGTGGTTGATGAGTTTACAAACATATATCATCTAAAATTATAAAATATTACATTTTTGAGGTTTTTGGATGGGCTTTTATTTTTTTATAAATTAATATTTTTGGAGATTCCAAAAGTGCCCCTCACCTCAATTATAAAAGGGAACCTCCTCCCTCACTTATTCACTTCACTTTGAGCCTTAAATATCATATATTCCATGCCAATTTTACTTATAAACCTCTATAGTCATATTATAGAGGTTATTGTCTTCTCAAAATAACAAATCTTGTGCTTTTAAAAGGAGATCTAGAGGAAGCTCGTCGAAAAAGTGGTCATCTACTATACTAATTCTTTCAAATTTATTTCTTCTTCTAATTCCTATTAATGAGTTTTTTCCATTATAAAGTAATAAATATAGTATAACTTATATTATGAGATACTATTATGATCATGGAAAAACCATATTACACCTTCTTTCCATCTTATGAAAAACAAAATCACTACGCGTGCGTACGTACGAATTACTCTCTCCACACCGCGGTGTTATATTGTTTTCATCACCAATTTACTTGGATAGGTATAATAATGGAAATAATAACTAAAAATAATTATTAGAACATAATATTTATTCTATTACAAAATTTATACCATTCAATTCCGTACCATTTAATAATCATGGGAATGATATCGTCGCTCATGCGTACGTACGACCTACCGTCCCCACAATGCGATGCGATACATTAAACATGATCTCTATTAAAGCATGAATTATATAAATGTATAGAATGAATAAGTATGATATATATTTTATTAATTTCATTCTGGACATGAAATAAATATAAACTATGAAGAATAATCAAAACTTATTTGAGAAAACTTGTATAAGAAAATGAAGCAGTTAATACCCAAATAATGAGTAATATTGAAATATTATTAAAAAACAGGTGGTAATATGATCATATATTATATCATAAAAATTAATATGATTATATAAATAGTTAATAAAACTCTTTAATCCATTATATAGGAGAATATAATACATACCAAGGAACCCAGACCTAGGGTAAGGGATTATATTTGCGAGACACATGCCGTATACACTACTTGTTTCTTATAAGTAGTATATATACTATACATGAATGTATTTTTTGAGTATTATCAAGAATATTATGTTATTTTCATAATTTAATTTTCTTTAACAAGGCATATGATTCTATTTATTATAAATTGAAGAGTATTTATTTCATAATCTCTTTAATATTTATAATTATTTCTTTTTAATTCTCTATTAAGGAATATTTATCATCCATGTCCATGTTTTCTAAAAATATTTTCAGAAAATATTTTACTACTCTAATATGGATATTTAAATTCATTTTTAACCAGTTTTTCTTTTTTAATACACGTTTTAAAATGAATATTTCCTTTGTTCTCCAAATGAGGTACTTTTTGACTTTTCTAAAAAAATTACGAGAAGAATGTTTTCTTTTAACTTATACAGCATGAACAAAATTTTACGCTTTTATAATGATTTATTTCTTTAAAGCCTATCTTACAATCTTTCAAGGTTATATTCAAATAAATTATTTTCTTTTAAAATTTCATGGCATTTTAGTAGGATAAAACATTTTCGAAGAAGATATAATATTTTACTCAAGAATTAATTTCAATTTTTCTACAAAACATTTTTCTCTATCTAATAATAGATTATTTGATGTTATATATGCTTTAATAGAGAATGTTTTTAAGGATATTATCCCTATTATTAATATTATTTGATTATGTTTATAATGGATTGATATTTATGAAATCCAATTCTTTTTCATGGATTATGTTATGATGAAATGATGTTTATAAAAGCTATTTGGCTATGATACGATGAATGATTTATGTTCTTATGGAACACATATTTATGGTTTTCATTATAAGATGATTGAGACCTATATCTCCCTCCAATGCATTAAGTAAACATGGATAACTCATGAGGTATATATGTTATGTGTGAACATGATTTTATGTTAAAAACTTTTATACGTGGACTCGGTTTCCATGTACATATGTTTATGCAAGGGCCATATTTCATGTCCTTAATTTATTGGGTGAACCTATTACAACTTATACATATTCAAAAAGTTATAAGTTTATGTGTATACCAAAATTTCATGTCTTATGTCAATTATATGATCTTATAGATTATGTTATTTTATTTCCATATGATTCAAGTTTACTTTTGATATGCAGGGCATGATATTCTAATGTTATGATCACATTTTCATACTCTTTATGCTCATTTTTATGTTTACATATCACCCTTTTTTACTATTAGTGAGAATTTGAGATCTCCCTTTCTTATATATTCTTTTCCATTGGTTATAAAGAAATGTTTTAGGTAGGATTACAAAAGGGGAAGATATTTGTGGGAAAAATTTAATATCTTTCACTAGACTAGAAGTTTGTGTTTCATGTTTCCAAATACACTAAACTAAAATGGTCTTTGGATGTGTATTTATATACTCTGCAATAATGATGTAATATCCATGTATGTCAAACTTGGGTAATTAGATATAGGTCTCAACATCTCACAATGAAAACTATAATTATGTGTTCCACAATATCATAAAACATTCATCATATCATCACATCATAACTCATGTAAAGAAAATGGGTTTCAAATACATTTCATCAATTCCCCATAGCATAACCTATGAAAAATAAATGGGTTTAATAAATATTTAATCAATATAAATATTAACCACACCGAGAAAGAATAAGGATGGTATCATTGAATCTTATTCCTAATAAATAATAATAAACATTAATTGATGTCATCTTATATAGAAAATGATTTTGAAAGATCACTTGGAACAATTCTTAAGGAAAATAGACTTTATAATTTGAAAACCACTTTTTAAAACATATAAAATTTTCAAAATTCCTTTATTTGAAAATAAAATTGGAAACTTATAAAAAAATATTTAAAAATCATTTAAGAAATTTCTTGAGGAAAATAACTATTTCACTTTGAAAAACACCTTTTAAAATATAAAATATTTTTAATTTTTTTCATTTGGAATAACATTGGAAACTAATAAATAAAGATTTTAAAAATAATTTAAAACATTTCTTGACAAAAATAACCTTTTCAATTTTGAAAAACTCTTTTTACAACATAAAATTTTTAAAATCCTTTTCTTTGAAACTAACCTTGAAAACTTATAAATGAAGATTTAAAAATAATTTCAAACATTGTTGGAGGAAAATGACCATTTTACTTTGAAAAAAACTTTTTAAAACATAAAACATTTTTAAAATCATTTTATTTTAAAATATCATTGGATACTTATAAAGGAAGCTCTAAAAACCATTTAAAACATTTCTTCAAGAAGATAACCTTTTTACTTTTAAAAATTCTTTTTGAAACAAAAAACATTTTTAAAATTGTTTTTTAGAAGAAGACACTGTAAAATTATAAAGGGATATTCAATTAAAATAATGTTCATGATATAAGGAAATTACATTCATGTTATTCATGTTATACATGTTAATATATAGATTCATTTCACATTTTTAGAAAATCCAAATGGGCCTTGTTTTGAAAATGACCTGAATTTTCCTTTTAAATTTTTTTTGAAAAAAATTAAAAGGGATAAAAATTAATTTAAAAAATCCAATAGGAACATTAATATTTTTAGAAAACATGGATATAGATGAAAAAATGGTTTTTGACTGAAGGGAGAAATAAAGCCGGTTTTTTTTGAAAACATTATTTTGGAATAATGGGTACCTAAAGAGAAGAAAATGACGGAAAAACATGTATTATCAAGTAATAAATATATTATAAAAAAATTTATGTGTTTCTTGTGAGTTTAATTATAATATTTCATCACCAAAATTATAAACATAAACAACCTCGATAAATTATGAGATTGTATCATAAAACTCTTTCCACTTTGGAAAATTTGAATCGAAATCCTCTTGAAAGAATAAAATTAAATGAAACTTAAAATATAATGATAATAAAAAATTTAATTATATTACATGTAAAAGGGTCTATATATACACCTCATAAAATTGATAGTTACATAACACAACATATGTCTCAAAGAAGGTAAATTGAGACAAAAAACCCTTACCGTTTTTGTATATTTTGAACCATAAACCCCATGAAAGAGATATAGTAAAGTGGATATATAAATCCAAATATTTTTTAGGAGAATACTACTAAAAATAATTTATGGGTAGTATATAAACCACATAAAAGAAACACATGGGGAATATGATATGTGTCTCACAAAAAATAAAAGTGAGACAAAAACCCCTTACCTTAAATTTTGATATCCTTCATACACATTAAAACCTAATTAATAATAAATATAATTTTTATATTTATATTAAATAACCATAGTTATATATATATATCATACCATATATTATTTACTTATGACCTTTTATTACAAACGTATTAACAATTCCATGTTAAAATCACATTTCAAGTAAAAATTGCTTTGTTTTTCATTTATGTTTTGATTTGTTATTTTTTGGTCCTCTGAATTTGATCGTGGTTCCAAAATATTCATAATTTTCACCATTATGTAAATATAATATATATTCAGTATACATGTATTTATCATAATCCAAAAAATTTATATATAGAAAATAAAGTACACCATTTATGGAGACGGTTGGCCACACATAGACATGAACATCGTTTCCTTTTTCTTGAGGCATTTAAATAAATAAGGATAAATAATATATTAAAATTACATATTAATTTTTATTTAAATTATATCATATATTTTTATTTAATCCTATAATTATTTCTTTCTATGTAAGGATTACATGATGAACGAATCACATCGCATCCTAAGGTGGTTGTTCGTCATACACATAAGCAACGTTATCATATTTTTACAGAATTGAAGGAGAGAGAGTGTATGTGATATCATAATTAGATAAGTATAATTTTTTAGAAATATAATATATTTAAATTTAATATATACTTATAACCATTGAAGTTAAACAAAAATGAAAAACACATCACATCGGTTCACAAGGCGGTAGTCCCTCGTGCACATGGTTGACATTATTGTTTTCCAACGGGATGGGAGGTAAGAATGTTTTTGTGGTATTATAATTAAAAATGTATAATAATATCATAAATATCATATATAAATATTATATCCGTCATTATATCTGGCTGTGAGATGAGGTGATGGAAAATGAGTAATATCGGTTCGCGATGTGGTAGTCCGTCACACACATGAATGTTGATTTTGTATCCCATTTTATGGAATGGGAGATGGATATAGGTCATGAACATAGTATAATAACATATAAGTATATAGGATATAGTTATTTTATTATTTTATCATGGTTTAATAATATTTTAAATAGGTGTATGAATAAATAAAATAAAAACGCTTGTTTAAGAACATGACTCTTCTTCAGGTAACCTTGTTGGGTTTTCACAAAATACCTTCATAGGATGGATTTGTGATCAAATAAAGTATTATAATATGAGATGAAAGAATTAAGGAATATATTTGGGAAGTAATTTTTTAAAACCAAATAGTTTTGGAAGTGTGAAGTGGATAGGAGAGTGGGTGACCTTTCATAAGTGAGGTGAGTGGCACATTTGTATTTTTTGAAAGGAAAATGGTGAACACATGTTTTTAAAATGAAAAAAGGATCCAAAATGAGAAATTATAGATCCCTATTTGTGATGAGGTCAAAATATGGACATAAAATGGTTTTTGAAACATTTTTAGGTTATTTTACCTCTTATCATTATAGTTTACACTCCGATAAACCCGTTTTAACCGTGACCGCAACAGTTAATCCTTAATATTTTTACTATTTATTATTATAAAAAATTAAGTTAAACTTATTATATAATATAAATTATTTTTATTATAAATATTTTATCTATTTTTCAACATTTAATTCACATAATTGTTAATATTTAATTTAAAATTAATCCCACAGTTCAGACAGAAAAGTGGTTTTCCAAAGATAAAAGTTTCAAAAGCTTAAAATGTTTTATAAAAAAATTCAATATAAAATAGATTAAAATGAAATAAATTGGATTAATATATTCAAAATTTAACTAATTTTACTTTTAAAACCATATTAAAATAATTTTTATGTTTTTAAATGATTTAAAGGAAATGAAAATTCTTAATAAAACCACTATTTTTCACTAATCATCCAAAAACTTATCCTTTCAGAAAATTATCAAAAATTCACTCTAAGATATTTTTTACATTATGATTTAAAAAATTGATTTTATTTTTCAAATAAATTTTATTAAATTGGTAAAAATAAATTTTAAAAAAGCGTGCTTAAATTTGTAAAACCATTTTTTAGAAAAATATAGTTTTTAAGAATAAAATTGTATTTATTCTTATGTCAGGTCTAGAAAATACAAAATATTAATGTTAAATTTTTTATTGAAAATATAATATATAAATTTTATTAAAATCATTCCCCAATGTTTTTTAATTTATTGAGGTAAAACACATTTTTGAATAAAAAAATAGTGTTTTAAAAAACATTTTCTTTATTTTCAAGCTGTTCTTATTTTAATTTTTAGTTAATTGTTCACCAAAGAATTAATTTTATATACATGAATAAACCATATATTTTTATAATTTATTTAATATTATTCATACATTCTATTCCATTTTCTAGGTGATAAGTATCATATTAAATATTTTTTTAATAGTATTCCACATTTCATTTAAAATCAGTATTGCGTGTAACATGTGATAAATAATTTACTACATGTAATGAGAGATTAACTCAATATTATATGTAATGAAATGTAAAATTTGGGTTTCATGTAATTTAAAATATTATAAAGATTAAATTTATTTGAAAAAAATATCTCACAAAATCTTTTGGTGTTATAAATATTCAGTTAGATATTTTATATCTAGTTACTTTGATGCCTTAATTTAGTCACTATATACATCTATAAAAATCTATATTCACTTGTTTTAATTAATTTCAACACTTTGTTACAAAATAAGGAGTTGTTATGACACATAGAAAATTCTTTTTCTTTAATAAAATTTCATAAATCACCAATCTTGCTTAAGAACCTTTCTGAAGTTACAATTAAAAGGAGTAGTTTACATTAAAATTCTCCCTATTAATGATTTTATCATAAATATTTACTTGATAATGATGATGATGATGATATTATATAAAATTTATTCTTTTATCAGATGAGTATCTTGTTTTATTAAAAATTTAATCAGGAATTTATTAAATGATGTCCCACTAAAATGATGGCCCATTTTGTGCATCATATATTTTAGTAGGAAAATATCCATATTTCACTAAATAATGTGTCCAATAGTGTGTTCATATCACATCCTAATTATTTAGGTATTCCATCATTCCAATCATATCATATATTATTATTGGATAATTGAGCATATAACCCTCTGTACAATCCATCATTTTGATAAAGTCAACTCTATTCCTCTATGAACCTAATCCTATTAGGTTCTCTTGGCTAGTGTGACCTAAAAGAAGTGCCAAAAACAAGATAATAAAGGACAATATAGGGGAACACAACTATTTAATGACCTAAAAAAGTTTGATCTAGTGTTACTAATCCTTTATTTCCTTATACAAGATAATATTAGGGAACCTAAATATAGCAAGCCCATCCTGGTTGGATGATCGAGGTCTTGAAAAGTGATGCTTTATAATGAATCTCACACTTAGTACTTCAAGGGGATTTTAATCTCACCATCTTATCACTTGTTATTCCATTTTATGTGTAGATACTTCTAGTAATTTATTTTAGAATCATATTCCCTCTACTAAACCAATATGTTCAAACCATATTGATGTGTAACTCTTTACACAACCCACATTTTTTTTACTCACCCAAAAAGAAAAGTAATAAAAATTCATACATATTTAGATTCATTATATGGATAAGGTACATGACCCATTCATGTAAAGGAAAATATCTATATGATATTTAAAATATTTACATGTGTAATCTTGGAGTGATAGATATCTAATCCAACTCACTAGTCTAGACATGGAATAAACCTCCTAGAAGGAGGGTAGTTCAACCCCATGTCCCTTAACTTAGGGATACTTTACATAAGATATAATTAAATTCATTATAAATTTAACATCTAATATGTAAAAAATATTTCAAATAAATAAATTCAATCTTATAAATTCAATTATAAACTGAGGTCAAGATAAATGAAATAATAAATTCATTAACATTACATAACATGTAATTAAATTCTCTATATAGAAGTATTTTAACATTTTAAACTAAAGCATACAAAATATTCACATTTTGTTAACAATTTACTAATCATGAATAAAATAGGGAATATACCTTTTAATTAAAACATTAATTCAAATATTTAAACATGAGATAAAAAGTTATGAACAATTCATAAATCAAATATAATTATTAACCCTTTTATAATTTTCAGCTTTAATATTATGAACACTCTATAATTTTTAATATAAAAAATGTATAATCATTTAAAAATTTTAAATATAAAAAGATTATATTCATGCCAATATGAACTATTTTATATTTATCCTTATATGGAATTTCTATTATAAATATATGATATTATATGAATTATAAAATATTTTTAATCAAATTTATATTATGTAAACGTTTTACATAATCTAAATATCATTTAATTAATCATTATTTACACCTTGATCATATCAATCATCAAAACATTTTTGATGTGGCTTCAATAATATATGAATAAAACCCCCTTTTAATTTGAACAATTCTAAATAATTAATTATGAAAAATTCTTAATTTAAATATAAACTTTTTATATTTTGGCCTAATTTAGTAATTTATAAAAATTTATAAATGGTCTCTTATGATTTATAAATAAATTATTTTATTTATAGAACATATGTCATTCTATATAATATTGTAAAATGTGTTTTCAAATATTAACATTTAATATTCGGGAATTTTTTTCATAAACATTTAATTTATTAATTTAAACAATTTACAATTAATTAATATATAAACCTTTTATAAATTAAAATATTCCAAACTACCATTTATAATGACTTATAAAATTAACATAAACTATTGAAATTTTTATAAACATTAAAAATATTTTTTTTGGAAATTTTTCTTTTTACCCATATTCATAAGGGTGTGCCTATGTAAGAGTAAAGCCTGCTACCCTTACACATGCTATATAGAAGCCCTAGTTTAAAGGTAAGTCACTACCTACCTTTGAAAAACATAAATATATTGTGATGTGTAAAGGTAATAAAAATATTACCTTTACATAACTCATTCCGCTTAAGGGTATGACTCTTACATGAACACTTCACATAAGTGAAAGTATTTTTTTACCTTTATACGACCTTCAGGAACCACTACATGGGGGTAAAGAATCCTATAATGGTATTATGATTGCATATCCTTTAATAAGTCATTCATTATGTTTACGTAGTCTCTCACATAAGTGTAAGAATTCGGTAACCTTTACATAACCCTTTTAAAAATTTCCTAACCTTTACACACAAACGATTTACCATCACGTGATATTTTAAAACCCTGCACGACCTTTACATGTAATGGTAATGAATATCATACACTTATGAAACACCTTTACAAAAATAGTTATGTAAGGGTTAGAATACATAATACCCTTATATAAACGCTTCATGTTAAGGTTAGCCTCTCGTATCCTTACTTGTGTAAGGGTAATTACTTGTTCACCCTTATATATCTTTTCTTCATAAGGGAAAGGTCATCAGTACCATTAAATCGAGTCACTACATAAGGGTAAACCATTTTTCTATATTTTTAAAAAACTTTTAAAGTTCTTTTTTTGCAATTCATCACTATTTTATGCATGATTTCATAGATCTAAAACATGGCCTCCTCTGATACCATTACCAGGTTTCTTAATAATCTAATAAAACTTATTTTACATTTTGTAAGTTATTTAAAACCCTTGTCTAAAGATCAAATAAGCGTGAAATATAAAACCTATTATAAAACCAAAGATAAAGAACATACTGTAAAATACATATACCTTACACTGAGGAGCAGCTTCTATATCTTCATCATCATAATATGGTTTGATAATGATCACTAAGTGGAAAAAGAATCCTACCTCTATAGTGTATTGATGTTTTCAATGAATCACATGTATAACATATAGAATTATCCTTTCATACATTATGTTCAAGTATCATGACATGAAAATAAAGAAGAATAAAGAGAGAGTTGGGTTCAAGAGTGGTTTTTCCATGCATTATGTGATTCCCCCATTATCATCACATGGAAGTGATATAAATATAATCACTTGAAATAACTCCTTGGGTTCTGTTGCATTTATTGATGCATTACAACATATGAATAAATTTTATGACCAAATTCTCATATCTAATGCATCAATGAACTCCCATGTGTTACATTTTATATAACCATTCCTTTAATTATAGATTTTGTGGGAGAGTAAAAAATAATAACTATTTATATATTTTCAGCAATCTTGAAATGCATGGGCATGAAAATTATAATTTTCATAAAATACAATATTTATTACATATATATCATATATATATATATAAGGATTTAGGGAATATTCCTATAATGATTGTTATTTGTAACTGTCTTATCCCCCTAAATGTCAAGGATTAGTTATTTATGGATAAGATTAGGTCAATCTATATGGGTGGGTCTTATAACTGTAGTACCCTAAATTGGAAGACCAAAAAAAGGAAACATCCTCTATGGTGACAGTTATCTCCCCCATAGGGAATTGGAAAGTGTGAGTCTTAGGCCACTATCACTTAGTAAGGAAAATAAGAAAATGATGAAAAAATGTGAAATTTGATATAACAACATCATAAAAACCATCACATCATTTGTATGGGATAGTAACAGGTGGAGGTAGAATGTCATGATAGTGCCGCATCCTACACACCCTATCCCATATAATATTACACACTGCTAGAAACTCATGTGATACATGTTCATAAAAATCAGTGAATAGAGTATCATCCTCTATATCTATACATAATTATGAAATAACTATTAAGAAAGTTAAAATTTTAATTAAAATTTTTTCGTTACTATATTTTAGGTTATAAGAGTTACATTAATTATAAAATAAGTACCAAGGTTCAAAAAATAACCCCATTTACCCTATTATAATAGGATACCTAATAAATTATATATATTTTAAATATGTAATATATTCTCCTCAGATATAATCACATACATAATACGTTCCTCTGATACATAAAATATTTTTAGTATATATTATATTTCACTTAATGAAAATTCAATAAGACATATATTTTACCCCATATATAATATAATTTCAATACACAATATTCTTTATGTTATGAAAACTCTAATAAGTAAAATATTTCATCCATGCATGATATATAATACCTTTTCATTTTTTATTCATGTGTATCATTTTTAAATTCATAAATAATATATTTTTTTTCCTCAATTATAATATATACACACACATATCCTAACTCTTAGCCAATTTTTTGAAAACCTAATTCTTTTTGGAAAACACCCAAAAGGCCGAACTGAAGTCGAACCCAAATCAAAAATTTAATTACCCAGAACCTTATATATTTTTACTGTAATACACAATGATCATTGAGAATGAGGACTCATTCCAAGAATATTTGGGAATCACTTCTTGTTATGAACTTCCTTTTGAAATATAGTTTATCTTAAGTATTGGACTCATTTTTGAGGCCAATCGATATCATTTATAATTTTACTAGACTTTAGTATGATTTATTACTAAAACCCTCTGATGTTTGTTATTAATGCAGACTATTTTTTAGGTATTGGTAAACATCATAACTCCTCAATAAGAATCCATGATGCACTATAGCATTTATTAATGGTGTTTATCTAGTATACTTGATCAGTATATGATTCAACTGAGATGTTCACTAAGGCACATGATGAAATAATGTTCATGTATATAAATGTCAATGAAAGAAATTTTCCACAATCATAATGTATTTGGTCCAGAAATTACACCAACACTCAACCACTGCTACCTGTGTTGGGGTTATGACACTATGTTACTTCAAATTGAATTTTTTCATAGTTGAACAATAGAACTAAATTTTTTAAAGTATTTTCGATGTTCATATGAAACAAAAATTGGATGTGTTGTCCCTACCAAAACCCTATTGAATCCCATCAGAATTTTATCTTCCTATTTCTATGAATTAATTCCCACAACAATAAAGTGTCTCTTAAACTAAGAAAGTTATAAGTAACTTGTGTATCCCCTTGAAGATTCCATTGATTTATTCCACAATTTTTGTGGTCATGTGTTTATACCTCCCCCTATTATATTCCAATTTTTTTTCTTTTTGTATTCAAATAATGTTGTTATAAACTCCTTGATTAACATAAAAATTATTTGAAATAACTGATCAACCCTTATATTATCTAAATTATATGATAAAAAAATATAAAGAAATATAAAAATTACTATTATCATTAAATTAACAGAATAAAAAATAAAATCCATATTACATATGAGGTTTGGTGATGGCATTATTCATAGTTTTACCATGAAAAATATTTCTCACATTGAGAACAATGTGTTTAATATAGTATTGTGGATATCTATTTCAGGATCTCCATATAACATGATAAGTATTGATTTCTCATTTTTCACTCAATGATAATAAAATATTAATCACCTACCCTAATTTGGAATACATTGTTACTGATACAGGCTAAAAACCAACTCCAAGAGTCATAAGTTTTCATCTCTACTATTTTAAATGCAAATAGCATATAAAATCCTAAACTTTCAGAGAGGTACGTCCCTATTAAAATTTTGGATAAAATTAATTTTTTATAGATAATGAAGTGTTTCATGGGTGTATTGGACGTTTTGGGGGGAGTTATAAGGGTGTGGGACACAAAAAGAAGAGAAATGAAGCTAAAAAGTATGCACCGAATGGTTAGTGCATTTTTAGTAAAAACTATGTGCTTGGATAGGGAAACCATGTAGTCAAACCTAATTTAATATAGAGGTTAGAACACAGGCACCGAATGGTTTGGAAATTTTTTTGGGTTCTTTTAGGAAACCATTCGACTTGACCCCTTTTGGAAAGAGGGATCCACACAGTTAGCGCATGATTTTCCTAACCATGCGTCCAAACCGTGCGACCCATAAAAAGTGTGAAATTCAAGTTTTTATCACTTGTTAATTAAGGGTTATAACCCTAATTTCTTACCTATTCATCTTCGTGAAACTTGGGTGACAAACCAAACCCTTATAATATTCCAAGGGATGATTCACCTTCAATTCTTGGTCGTTCGGAGAACATTTGGGTGCGGATCGAGAATCAGAGTGAGTCTAAACCTCCTCTCCCTTCCTTTTTCTAGATTTGGGAATGTATAATCATTCTTCTTCTTCTTCTAAAACCCTAAAAACCTCAATTTTATAGAGGATTATAAGAATGGTATTTAATGGGTGTTTGAGTTCGAATAAAGGGAGGATGTTAAAAAATCCGTCATCAATAGAATTGAGGTACATGATCTTAAATATCTTTCCCATAGTCTTAATGTGTTATATGTGTATATGGATATGATAATTTACTGACTTGTTAAATTTTTATTTCATGGGTTAAGGAATATAAATTTTACCATATATTGAGTTGTATGGCTCTTCACGAAACCCGTTTGGTTCGTTGACAATGAAACGGTAAACCTAGGGCTACCTATGGGGTTTTATAGACCCTTGAAAATGGAAAAAATAAGTTTTTAAACGTTGATATAGGGGAAATATGAGAGTTAAAGGGTTCTAAATTATGATCGGGTATGTGGGTTTGGTTAAAGGGAAAATTTAATTGATTTTATGTTAGATTTTGGTGAAATTCATAAGAGGATTTTAAAATTTTTTAAATAACATGTTTTGGTTCTTGGTCTAGTTATAGTTTTAAAATTAATAATATGATGTTTTTAAAGAGGAAAATGTTCTAAAAGGAGGTGCTAGTCTTAAGGTGGTTTAGAAATTGGTTTTCTTTATAGATTTAAAATGATGATTTAAAATTAGTGTGTGGTTGATATTTTTGTGAAAATACCTTAATTATTATTTGAAATGGATAGAAATGTAAATGAAAGCCTTAGGGAATGGTTTATTTTTTTGAGAGGAATCCCCTTGATTTAAATGGGAGTTTTCAAGATGATTTGAATTGGGTATTTTGGTTTGTGTTTTATCATGTATTGTGAAATTAGTTGACATTAATTGTCATATAGTTGTAATACAGAATAAGGGGGCATTTGGTATAATAGTCTATGTGTTTTCTGAATTTCGGTTTGTAAATGGTATATGTGTTTAAAAGAGATATGAAATATAAATGGTAATTATGTTATGGTTTATGAAGCATGTGAACATGGATTGGTGGTATGTGGGGTATTGACTAGAGGTTCTATGCCTACGTGTCGTGTTGGACTAAGGCTCTAAATCCCACCACTATAATGCGTGAGACTAGAAGTCAGAATGGGGCTCTATACCCCCAACAGTTTCATTTTATGAGACTACATGGATTGGGGATTCAAGGTAATTGTTATGTAATTTATGGTAGGGATGTATGAATAAGGATATTTTCTTCCCAACGCATAGATATAGCGTGGTTTAAGATGTCATACTGAGGCCCTATGCTTCACAAACACATCAAAATGGATTGATTACTAGAATGAGGCTCTACGGTAAGTTGTTAAGTTATTATTAGTGAAAGTCCTTGTGATTAAAGAGTGGGAAACCCATTATTCTATAGACTATTATCCTGGTGCGACCAAAGATAGTTTTTTGATTGGTTGACCCTAGATAATTTGATGGATAAAATTGTTAATTAGTAGTTGTTTAAATGTGAAACCTATTTCCTGATAAAATTTGGTTAAATAGGTGATTGTCAAATGTGAAACTTGTTCCTTTAATTTGGAAGTTTATTTATTACAATTATTTCCATACAAAAACTATTGTATAAATTGGTTAGTTATTTAGACACTATTGGTGTTGGCCTACTGAGTTGTACTCACACCTTTATGGGGATTCCCTGACACTTGGGTACCTGAGAAGAAGCTACTTATTTCTATGATAAGATTAGGAAAGGGACCAAGTGTTTTGTTTATGCATGGGCTATTGGGTTGGAGCATTGGATATCAGGACCAGGTTGAGATTCAGTACTATGTTCGGGATATTTTATGGTTTTATTATTATACATTCCAATTGTATGACTACCTGATGGGTATTATTATCATCATATTGTTATAACATGGGTTACTTATTAATTTTTTTTTGTATGTTATCCATTTATCATTTAGATCAACACTTTTATTAGTTAATATTATTTCTACTGTAGTATTACTCTAATAAGTAGGTATAGTCTCCTCAATGTATTTCCATCCACAAGTGATACTATTCAAAAACCCATAGAGTACGGGGAGGTGTTCCTGAGGTCATGTGAAGAGATGGGTTGGGGCACTAAAGATAGTGGCCATCAGGTTTGGGACATTACATAACATAGGTGTACAATTACTATCTTGGGTTTTCAAAATAAGCAGTTCACATTTTACTTATTGTTTAATTGTTTTTATTAATCTATATAACTTTTTTAGAAACACAATATGGAAATAAAAAAAATCAATGCCTATAAAAACTGATGAAATTGAATATGAGAAAGATCAACTCAGCTATCTTGAGAAACATGTTTATTTGTGTTAAGGTGGAAGACAATTTAGATATTTTTAATCAATATGTATATGAACTATTAAAACACCCAATAAGATTCACCCTAGTCACTATAAAATTTAATGATTTCCTTCTATTTTACCCACAATTCCTTACCAAATGAAATTTTGTAGCCAAATATTTATTGTATCCTATCCTACACAAGGTCTACTGGCGCATCCTGACAGGTCATAATCATATCTACAAAAATAGTTAACATAAATTTTGAATCTAATGATAGATGATCATGTGTAAGGTTGGGATATTTACAAGCATTAGATGCCTTAGTCTTAGAGATCCGCCACCATCCAAGTGCAATGTTAAGATTCACCCACAAGATAAATCTACACTAATCACTATATTTTTCATAATAGATGATGAATTTTTACTATTTTTATTCTGAGATTAAATATATACAATTTCAATCTATATAAAATTGTTTTAGTACCCATTTTAGGGAATATTTACCTAGAAACTTTCTTCCAATTTATAATGTTTTATCCATTTAACAAAATTCAACATCTTAAACTCTAAAAAAACCAATTGTGGGTGTGTTAATATTCCAATAAAATTCATGAAAACATGCCAATTTTTTACCAAGATATAAAAAGTGTTGGATGATTTATATTACATTGTGTTTAGTGTATAACCATTTTATTCTTTGAAACTTCTCCTATAGCTTCTTCGTCTTCCTCATCATCATTATTATTTTACCCTACTCTTACATCATGAGACACTTCATAATCATCATCATCAAATTAATCCTACTATATATTTGGGTTATCAACTTCGTTTTCTTCTTCCTCATAATATGTAGTGGTGGAAAAATGTTGTGATGGAACTTCTTTAATCCATCTTGTATTATAAAAACCCAAAACCACACTCAGGGATCGAATGCTAAAAAAATATTTATTTTTTTTGGATTTGATAATGATAAACATGAAATAATTTTAGACATCCAGCATATAAAATATAAAAAATAAATATTGGATCACATACATACCTATGGACCTTCTAGTTTTAGAGTTTTAACTAATTAAAAAACACTTATACGACATCACTCATGTCATTAAGTAACTATTTTCCCCTTATACCTAGATTTTGTCTTGTCTTCATCATCAACCACATGAAAAACATATATAAATATGTTATATAACATATTTTTTATAACATGGGGAAAGTAAACATAATAAGGGTGATCTCAAATGGTTAATAAGGGTAAAAATAGTCATTCACAATTTAATATCTTCTATGAGCACAAGATGAGTATAAGTTTATGAGAATATATTCAGGGTGTAGGAGCATTACATAAGATAATTCATACCCATAAAACCCTGATCATTAAACATGTGAAATGGAAATAATATTTACCATAAGAAAATAATAATTTAATTTAACTATCACAATCTATGTGAAAACAATCCTTTATCAAAGGATATATTAGAACTCATATAATGCATTGAAAAACTCCATAGGTATCTTGGAACATCAAACATTCATCATGGAATTATTTAACTAAATAATTCCCAAAACTATTAAGAGTAAGATATAACTAGTAAATTTCATTGTATCATTGGAGTAACTCATAATTAGTTAATTCTATTATTTCTTAAAAAGCAACATAACCCCACTATCTCTTAGGATTGACTTCCATCCAATTAACTTCATCCCACTACCTAATTCCTTGGAGCTATAATAGATCCACCCACCACATATCATATAATGTACCTTAAGGATCTAGGTTCAATATCTAATATTTATTTCATCAATAATTTCAAAGTACCATACTATGAAATAAAACACAAGGATGATCTCATTTTATCAATAATATCATAACATGATTTACTCATGAAAAAGAAATAGGTTTCAGAAAAATCTATTTAAAACATTATAATAAACCATTAAAATAAAGTAATTGAATTGTTTCATAAGATAATATCACTATAAAAGTATAATTATCATTAAAGTAGGTTTTCATTGTTTAAAATACATTTAAAATAACATTTAAAAATTTTCTTATAAAACTTTGGAAAATACCCATTTTTTAGTACCTTAAAAAAATTAAAACAAATTATAAAATTATTTTATTTGAATATAAACATGTAAAAATATAAAGTAATATTCAAATAATATAATAATCATGATAAAGAGAAATTTTTTTAATCTCATTTACATTAAAAGAAAATGTTCCTTTCACACTTTTGTAAAATGTAAAAAACAACATGTTCAGAAACCTTTTAGAAATATTCCTTATTAAAAATTTGGAAATAAATTTGAAGTTAGGGATAATTTATTTTTAATACATTTAAATTATAGGTAATATATTGAATAAGTTTTTAAGGGTATGGATATGGAAAGAAAGTTCATTGACCATACTAGAAGTGAGGCCAGTATTTCTTTAAAAACACTTCTCAACCATTTTATATACCAAAGAGAGAAAAATAAAAAAAATCATATAAAACTAAAAACTATACAAATTAAAATAATATATAAATATATTTTTAAATTAATTACTTTTTTATAATTTTTCCGAATGGAACCTTACACATAAATAATCCTGAAAAAAATGTATTGTAACATAAAGCCTTTATTGATTTAGTGACTTTTGAATCAAAATTCATTAAAAGAAATAATATGATATAGATTTATAAATACAATTAATTTCATGAATATATATGTAAAAATTTATTTATTTGGAAGTAATTACACCATACAATGATGTTTAGGTGCATTATTTGAAGCATAAATCAAGAAAATGAGACTAGATTAAAGAAAACTACAAAGATCATAACTTTTAAAGTGATAATTAACCCTTGATGTGATTATGTGAAAATATTTAAATTCAAATTAAACAAGTGGAATAAAAATATTTTTTTATATCATTTAATAGAAAATCATGGCATAAAAAATTCAACGAAGAAGTGTTATAACCCAATGAAATGAAATTGAATTAAGAAATTACTTACCAAGAGTGCTTAATTTCTATGTATATCATTTAACTATTATATAATAAACTTATATTAATTATATATTTGTATGAAAATATTTTATAGGTCTATTAACTTATCATTAAAACCACTTATTTTAATTATATATTTAATTACTTAATCAGTTAATTCGACGTTGGATGTTTTGATGACAATCGATTCATAATTGAAACATTAATTCACTTTGCTGAACATGTTCAAAAGGGTAATTGTTCCATCACCTATATAATAATAATCATGAAATAATAATCATTTTTATACATAAAATAAAATTTAATATTCATCCAAGAAGATTGGTTATGAAAAATAGAATACAACATCTTTTGAGGTGGTAGTCCACATGTACACACAAGCGAGGTTTTTAGTTTTAATTGGATGAAAAATAAAGAAATAAAAAAATATTATCCTGAAATTATCTTTATATTTTTTATAAAAATAAAATAAATCCATTAAATCCATTCCCAAAGACCTTTCATGAGAGGTGTATTTTTAATAAAAAAATTACATCTCTATGTGGAGGTGGTAGTTCATACATACATACATGCATTGATTTTGTTTTTAACAATTGGAATGGTATGAATATAGATGATATATTATCTTTATAGAATGATAATTATGACATTAGTAATAATAATATATATATATATATATATATATATATTAAATCTATAATTATATTCAACCATGAGTGGCAGTTATGGAAAATTAAACACATCACTACGTAGAGGTGGTAGTGCACATGCACACACAAACATTTTTTTCATTCCCCATTTGATGAAAAATGAGATGAAAAAGGGTTTTAACATATTAATAATAACATTTAAATATAGAGTAGATTTTTATATTATTATATCATTATGGTTTAATAATATTTTAAAGCATTTAACAAAGAAGTAAAATTAAAACACTCACTTAAGAGTCGTGCGACTTCTTTAGAAAATAACATTTGGATTACAAATTAATCCTTATATGTTGGTATTTTTATAATACCAAAGCCTCTTGGTCATGGATAGGAATGCTGAAAATAAATTTTTACAGGTATTGATTAAGCTAGTGTTCTCTCAAGGTAAGGGTAAGAGAGGATATAAGGTAAATTTTTTATAATTGAGGGGAGGGACACCCTTAAAATTACTTAAATCATTAAATTAATATAAATTAATTTTCATGTATAAGTGGAACAAAATTGTTATATTTCGAATATATGATTACTATGGGTTAAATTACCATCTTCTTATAAAATTAAGATATGTTTAGCTGATATTTCATCATTTTTATCTTATTTTTAACCCCTCGCTAACCCTTTTGACGTTTACCATGATATAAAAGTTTTCTACTCTTCAAGGGTCAATAATGTTACTAGAAAAGAACAACTGAAACATAATTGAAATATTAATGATATTCTTAAACATATTGCATTCACGTGGCCAAATATAATATTTTTATGAATTTTTAACCATTTAATAAAATATAATTTAACATAAAATACCATTAAATTTATATTTGGGACTATTCCCACAATGTGACATAAGAAAATCAATATAGTAATGTAATTTGAATCTAAAATATGGTTGAGATATTAAAATAAGGAGAGTGATATTTTGTATTTATTCTTCATTTGAAATAATATTAAGGTCATTATCAAAGAAAATTTCCCCCATGTTTCTCTATCATCGAATATTGGATGAGTATTAAAGAACTAAACTCATCCAATAGAAATAAGTTAGGGGTTATTGAGATATTTTAATGCCATATCATATTTTTTAACCTTAATTACCCAATTTACCCTTACTGATGTGATAAATATTTACCACAATTATTATTCATAATAAAAAAATAAAAGGGACTAATTTAAAAAATTTAAAACTCATTATTATTAATATTGAATCCATTTTATAAAATTAATTTCCTTTAAGGGGAATATATTAATTGTGAAATAAAACATTAAAATTCAAGGAAAAACAGTTCAAAAAAATGCATTTTAAGTATATTTTATTATTCCTAAATGAAGCATAATGTCATGTATAATGACATTAATTATATTATTTTTAATGATAATTAATTAATTAAATTTTAATATTAATTAAAATATAATTTTTCTTTATTAATACTTGAATGGGAAATATAGTTTTCTATAAAATTAGTATTTTTCACTATTCACTAAGAAGTTAACCTTTTCAGAAAAATTCCAAAATTTCACCCTAAAATAAGTCTGACATGTTGATTTCAAAAATTATATCTTTTTATGATATAAAATTTCCAAAATTATCAGAAATTAATTATAATATTCTATCATAATAAGCAATAAAACCCATTTTGAAGAAAAGTTATTTTTAAAGTATAAAATGACTTTACTAAAAATTAAGTTCCTATTTCCTTAGAATTTATCAGTATATTTTTAATACATAATACCTATATATATATATATAATAATTTAGTTAATACTATTCATACCCAATAATTCAATGAGTAGTTTATAACAATCATGCTTAAATAATTTAATTTTACAGTCTTTAAAGCTCAATGTTGTGTGTTGTTTTTCTTATGAAACATAGTGTTATTTTGAAATCTATGGGTATTAAATTCACCCATTTAGAAAATCATGTCCTTTTTATTTTATATAGACCATTTTAATAATGGTTTCAACATTTTAAAATATATCTTTTGAAAACCCACAATGTAAAAATGGTTAATAAAACTTAATTTTGAAAAAACGAGAATGAAATTGTGATTTTTATCTATAAAATCACATTATTGGGTTTCAAAATAGAATAAAATTAGTGGGAAGTGAAAATATGAACATGGAGGTGAAAATTAACCTTAAAATAATTTTAGGGAGTGATAGAGAACATCAATCACAAGAAAATTAATGATCAAAAGAAAGTTGATGAACATAAAACCATAAATCAACGAGGTGTAGAGAAGACCATAAATTCATCATAGATGAATGTAATATGATAAATTTTTTATTTCACTTTTCATAGAGTTGATGAATTACTTTACCATATATAATAACAATATATGAAAATATACTTACTTGATTTTCTTTTAATTTATAAGCCCAATTTCATCATTTGGTTGTGCTTTGATCAGTTTTCACTTCTATCATATCTCTTATTCCAAGAAATGAATATTCAAGATGAATTTTTCATGATTGTAGCACTAAAACAAAATTTTAATGGATCATATGATCCACTAAAGGATAGAAAGTTTTTCATCATATCTTTAGACATTAACAAAAGAATGGTCAGCACAAGGTAATATAACACCCAAAGTGAATAAAAATTTATATGAATAAATAATATACTAATATCCAGTAATCAATAATAACACAAAAGGTTAAACATAGATATTTCTATAAATAAATATCCCTTTATCCCAATTAACCTTAATAAACTAAAAATTAAATAATGTTTTAACCTCAAGGTTTGTCTCATACCTGTCATTATACATCCTCAAAAAATATAGTCACATTCTTCAAAAATAATCCTTCACATTAAACTTAAGGGTTACATATATTTCAACCCTATAGAACGTCTCCTAAATAACATTAATCACTTTCAAATACCATCACTTAAAACATAAAAGGTTTGTTTATTCCTTTTAAATTACCATAAAACATAAAATTATAAACCCATTATAGTATTTATAACTCTTATGTTAACCTCACATGAAAACACCATAATCTCCAAATTTATCAAAACATTACTCATATACCAACTTTAATAGCCTCAAACCTTCACTCCTTGATCCGATGATAAAAACATAATCTTTAAATTTATGGATTTGATACTAATAAACATGAACTAATTTTATCCATCCAAAACATTCAAATATTAAAAAAAATATTGGATCACTTACATACACGGGGAACTTTTAGGTTTATTGTTTTAGAGAATTTAGACATATTCTTACCGAGCATTACTCTTATCTTTAAGTGATAAAATTTCCCAATATACCAAAATTTTCTTATTCCACATTAGGTCTCCATCATTTCCCATATAAAAACCTTCTAGGAATATAATACTTGACATATTTCTTTATAACTCCGGGAAAATACACATAATAAAGGTGATTTCAAATTCTCATTTAGGGTAAACATATGCATTAATAATTGAATATCCTCACACAAGAGGATAATAAGGGAATGAGAACATATTCAAGGTGCATGTTCACTAAATAAGAGAACTCATACCCATAAAAACTAGGACCATTAAACATGTGATATAAAAAATATTTAAAATAAGATAAGAGTTATATAAGTCAATAATAATGAGCCATGTGAAAAAATCCTTGAACAAAGGATCCATTATAACTCATAAAAAACATTAAAAAACCGTATATGTATCTTATAAAATCAAAAATTCATCAAGTGATCACATAAAAAGATAATTCACATATCTCTTAAGACTAACCAATAACTGGTAAATGCCTCCATCTCAGAGTGTTAACTTAAAATTAGTTAACTCTATCATCTATGAGGAGTAATGTAACTTTTTCATCTCTTATGAGAAAATAATATCCAGTTAACTATTTCTCATTACCAAATGAATTGGAGTAATATAACAAAACCACACATAAAATATAGGACAAATTCCTTTAATAAATTAGGTTCATTACCAAATCGCACTTTCATCAATAATTTCCATGTACTATATCATGAAACAAAACACATGGATGCTTACATTTCATCAAAACTATAATAGCATGATTCACATGAGAAAAAGAAATGGGTTTCCTAAAAATCTATTTAAAAAATTATCATAAACCATTCAAATAATGGTTATTAATGGTATCGTAATATCATATACCCATAAAATCATATGAATCATAAAAGGATATTCACATTGATGAAAATAACTTTAAAATAACATTTAAAATGTTTCTTGGAAAATAGTGGAAGTTCCTTTTTTCAATATGTTTACAAACTAAAAATTCCCAAAAATATTTATAAAAAGATTTTATTTGAAAATAACCATGTAAAATTTCAATGTAAGGTTCAAAGTAGAGAACAATCATGACAATTATAGAATCCATTCATGTCATATATATTAAAAGAAAATTTACCTTTCACACGTTTGTAAAACAGAAAAAATAATTATTCAGATTTTTCTAAAAAGATTAATTTTTAATATTTTTAAATAAATTAAAAGTAATTGAAAATTAACTTTTTTAAAAAATTTAATCTATATGTATGAAATTTCATAAAATAATTTTGTAGAGTATGGTCGAAGAAAAAAATGTTAGTCGAACAAATATGAAATAATGTCACTTATTCTTTAAAAAAATTTTCTCAATAATTTTAAGTGAAAAAAGAGAAAAATGAAAGGAAATAAATAAAACATAAAAAAATTATAATATAAGAATATATCTATGGTTTAATAAAATAAGATCATAAAAATTCCCCATAGTACCCCTGAATATGAAAAAATTGAAAAATAAATGAGACAGTATCTTAAAGCCTTAACAACTTTGGAAACAATAAAATCCAATTAATTGAAAGAAATAATATTATATGGATCTATAAATCTCATGAATTAAAATAATATATATTTAAAAATTAATTCATGTTGAATTAGGAACAACATACAAAGAAATCGTGGTTGATGTCCTGAAGCACATCTCAATTAAATGAGATTGAGATAAATAAAACCCTTGAAAAGATAAAAAAATTGGACGTGATAATTAATCCCTAATGTTATTTTGTAGAAATCTGTAAATTAAAATAAAAAAATTGGAATAATTGTGTAAAAAAACATATAGATCAATTCACACATAATCAGTGAATAAAAAAGTCAATAATGAAGTGTTAAAACCCAATGAAAGTAAAACGAGTTAAGAAATCCCTTACCAAGAGTATTGACATGATATGTATGTCCTTTAACTATTTTATTATAAACTTATATTAATTATATAATTATTTATTAAATTTTATCAGTATGTAACTTTATCATCATTGAATTTATTTCATTTATTTTTATGACATATTTAATTATGAAATCAGTTATGTCCACGTTCGGTGTTCTGATGACATTCAATTCGTATTTGAAAAATGACTTTAATATGTTGACCTTGGTCAAAGAGTTAATTATTCCATAATAACAAGAATAATAATAATGAAATAATTATAATTTTTATAAATAAAATACAATTTTATAGTCAACCATAAAAATCAGTTTGAGAAAACAAAATACATCGGCTCGCGAGGCGGTACTTTACAAGTTCACATGAGCAATGTTTTCACTTTTTATTGGGTGGAAAATAAATAAATTAAAAATAGTATATTTAAAGAATAATTATAATGTTATAAAAAACAAATTAATTCATTAAATCCATCCTAATAACATTACATGAGAGGTGGGTTTTGAAAAATGAAGTACAACACTAAGTGGAGATGATATTCTGTATATACACACATGTGATGATTCTATTTTTAATGTTTGGAATGGTATTGATATATATGATATGTTATATTTTGAAAATTATAATTATTTCATGAATATAATAAATATACTTTTAATCCATCATTATAAATATCCATTGGAGGGGGTGATGGAAAATGAAATACATTGCATCTTGGATGAGGTTGTCTAAACATAAACACAAATGATGTTTTCCTTCCCTATTTGATAAAAAAGGAGAGAAAAAAAGGGTTATAAAATAATCATAATAAATTTTCATTATATTTTAGGTACTATAGTTATAATATCATCATGGTTTAACAATAATTCAAGTAGGTAGAAGAGGATTTAGAATGAAAATGCTCAGTTAAGAGTTATACCTCTTCTTTCAGAAAACACATTTTACATACACCTTAAGCCATTTAGGTTGGTCTTTTGATGATACTAGATCCTCTAGGTCATATAAATAAAGGTTATTAAGGCATTGTTTTAGGTATTTTCTAATATATATAACTTAAAAGGTTTTGTTAAGGGAGGCGAGTAGGTTTCCTTTCATAAGTGAGGGGTGGGACACCTTTGGAATTACTCAAAGTATTAAATTAATAGAAATTAATATTCATGAAGAAGTGAAAAAATTGATAAATTTTAATGATAGGATTATTTTGAGTCTAAATAATCTCATTCAATAAAATTTAGGCAATTTTAGGTGATGTTTTAACCCTCATTTCTTAGTTTTAATACCCGTTAACCCTTTTGACATTTATCACGATATCAAGGTTTTTTACTATTTAGGGGTTAAGAAAGTTACTATTAAAGGAAAAGTGATCCATAAGTGGAAAATTGATTATATTTTATACCATAACAATTTTAGTTCTAAACATTTAGTCTTCTACAAATTTTAAATCATTTAATAAAATATTATTTAACATAAAATAGCATTAAATTTATTTTTGGGACTATTCACATAATTTGACTTTAATAAAATTAAGAAAATAATTAAAATATAATATAAACATTTTAAACACCAATAATATATTATATTTTTCTATAAAATTATTGTAAAGTCATAATCCACCCAAAAAATATTATTTTTAGAGTTTTTTTAAAATCATACACTCGATTTTTCTACTAACTCCAGAAGCACTGTGTTGGTTTTACATAAGCATTTAATTTAATTATTTCATCACTAAAAATTAAAAATAAATTAAAATGATAAATAAAATTAATTTATATTTAAAATAAACATTTATACATGAACATAACCTATTTTTAACCATATGAAAAAATATTTGAGATATTAAAACAAAGAGAGTGAAATTTTTAATTTATTCCTTGCTTAAAATAATAGTAATTTCATTATCAAAAAAATATTACACCAATTTTCCAAATATTATAATATATAATGAATATTTTGGAACTAAAATCACCCAATTAAAAAAATTATGTTCTAGAAAAGTGTTTAATACCTTTTCACATTATTTTTGACCTTACCTTATTTACCCTTACTAGGGTGAAAACTATTTACTACAAATACTATTCATAAGGACAAAAAATAAAAGAGAAATAGTTAAAAAATTAAAACCTCATAATTAAAAATATTTAATAAATTTTATCAAATTTATTTCTATGAATTTAGATAAATTACTTTTAAAATAAACCTTTAAAATGAGATGTAAAAGTTGTTTTTCAAGAAAAATATTTTTTAAGTAAATTTTTTATACCAAAATTATTTATAATATATATTTTAATGAAATTATTTAGATTATGTTTAATAAAAAGTAACTAATTATATTTTAAAATTAGTGAAAAATAAAATGGGACTTTGAAAATTATTGAATGGAAAAGACAGTTTTCTATTAAATCAGTATTTTTCACATTTCAATTTTTTTCAGAAGAATCCTAAAAATTCACCCTAAGATAATTATGATATGATGATTTAAAAAATTGTATATTTTTTATTCAACAAAATTTTTAAAAGTTACATAAATTTAATTTAATATTCACTCATCAAAATCAATGAAAACCATTTTTTGAACAAAACATATTTTTTGGATCATAAAACAATTTTACTTAAAATTGAGTACTTTTTTCCAAATAATTAACCAATATTTTTTTATTTATTAGGATATTTATATATATATATATATTTCATAATTTGTTCACTCCTATTTATACCCACCGATTTAATGATTATGTTATACAATCATATTTAAATTAGAATATTTCATAGCTGTTAAATCTTAGTGTTGCGTATCGTGTATGTTATAAAACATAATGTTATTTTAAAATATAGGGGTATTTAATCTATATATCTATTTTCATACAAAAATAGGCTGATTATAGACACTAGAACATTGTATAATATTAAATAATTACCCCACTGCTGGTTAAATAAAGTTATTTCTTGCTGTCTGTCCTTATCATTAATTAATGGATAAGCTCTATTCCATATCTAATCCAGATATTGAAAATATATATAGATAATAGAATGTAACTCTTGGTCAGGTGAACAATTTAATAGACCATTAATTCTTTTTTTATTTTTTTCCAAGATTGACACAATATCTAATGATAACTACTCATGTTGGTTGTCTATTTTATTACGATCCTAGATCTGTTTGAATAACTTCACCATAATAGTATACATAGGCATACAATATTGTTGATTTTAAATAACTGTCAGTAAACATGATTCCAAAATTTTAACTAATATTAACTATAATAATGGTGTTATCAATATTTCATTGTGATTAAGAAAATGATTGTTTTTATTAATTAATTGTTAACCTAAAATAGTTTTCTTTATATGTTTTTTTTGAAAAAAATAGGAATGCTTTAAATTTTTTTGTATTTTGAATTTTGGGTTTGAAATGAATTGAGGGAATTAATGCATTTTATGAAATATCAAATTATTTGATTCCCTCAACACATTTCAAAACCATAATTCAAAATAAAAAAATCTAAATGTATTTACAATATTTTTTTTCAAGTAATCCATATAAAAAACTCTAACATAATTCATTTTACACTATGTTATTCGAACCATTTACCAGAAATAATGGTTACTTAATCTATATTTTCTTAAAAAGTTCACTCGTTTAATTAGTAGCCTCTAAATACATTACACATCAAAATTTTTGTGGAGAAAAATATAGACATCTCACTCACCTTAGTTAGGGAAAATCCACCTAATGGACACGAGAGAGGTCTAATGTGATGCCTCACTACCTAGAGTTCTCAAACTAAATAAATCTAAAGAAACTATTATTTAGAAAAATAATTGATATAATTAAGTTAGTAACTAACTAAATAAATTATTATTAAATTACATTATAATTGATAACTAACCATTTTTATATTACCAACCATGATTATTTCTAATAAAATACATTTAATTTTTAACTAATTATAATAATACTAAATTAAATTATTGTTATTTACCAACCATTATTAATTAATAACCATTATTGTTGTATTAGACCATCACTTCCTTATTTTATTGATCCGAAGTCATGTTTTTCTTGTTATATATGGTTTTTATTTTTTATTCTATAAAATTGTTTGCATGAATTTTTTTAAAAAATGGAAAAGTATAGAGCTTACAATGACACCTTATTATGGTAAGGGCAAGTGACCACATTACCTTAAGGCACATTACGTTTCACCTTACAATATACAAGCAAACAACATGCCGTAAAAAATATTAAAGAAAATTTTCTCTCATGAATTGACCACATATTGGAGTATCACCTCACCTCATGAAAAATATCACCTTACCACACATCAAATATCACCTTACCATAAGAATAGGACCACCTTAACTCAAGAAGAAATCAACCTTACCACATGAAAGAAACTACCTGACTGCATGAATAAATCAAGTTATTATTCCAAGGTATGTAAAATTTTTATAGTTATATTCTGATAGTATTTTTCTAATGTAGTTACCACATGAAGGACATGAACACCACAAAAAGTAATCAACTAATCGCATGAAGAGTTGAGCTGAATGCATGTTCAAATGAGATGACCACATGAAGCGATGAATCGACCACATCACCTTACCACATCAGCTGACCATGTAAAGTTACCATGTGATCAGATGAATATACTTCAAGTGAATATAGATTACCATGTCTAAATTAGTAATAAAACAATTAAAATATCCAATGACTAGTTTTTGACGCATTAAAAGAAGCATGAGTGCATTTAATAAAGGATGATTATTCTCTAATGGCTACTTCTCTTGAAGATATATTTGATGATATTTTTTCAATCATGAATAATAGAGTAATGATTAAGTAATGAAAACATTATATGGAACAAAATTATTTACAAAGTATTTTTAAAATAGATCCTTCTACAACACTCGATATTTTATGGACATACTGAAATAATTGTTCACTCTCTTACCAAATAAAAACTCAAGGACTCAGAATAACTGAAGCATCATGGATTGAGATATATCACACATTCTTTCTATCTATCTATCTCTTACTCCTTCCTTTTTCTGCTTTACTATTGAGAAGCGTGTTTTTGTACTTTTTTTATCTGTATACACTATTTTCTGTGCTTAAATTGGAGAATACTTGACATTATATAAAACTATTTTATTTATATTCCCACAAATGACTATGGAAGAGGTAATCTATGGCCTGGTATTATTTTTCACCCCATGTATAATTGTGGAAGAGACTTTATTCCCAATAATCCTTGTGAATTATTGAGTATAAAACCCAATATAGGCTGTGGATCTGTTTATTATTATAATAAAATGTTTGGAAACAAGTGATTTATAAGTTGGGGGGATTAATTCTCATTTTGAGACCTCACCCCTTGTTTTTATCCATTGTGTATTTTATTAAGTTTTGATTCCTTTAAAATAAAAATATATTTCTATTTTTGAAACTACAAACAAAAATTTACATTGATAATTAGAATTAATTTGTGTTTATATAAAGTGTTTGATCAAGTAAATTAATTTCAAAAGTTAAATTATTTATAATATATTTTAGCAGATCCTTAATAATTCTTATAATATATTATTTTAAAGTTAAAATTTATATATTTATACTATTTTGATTAACTGATAATTTCTATTAAATTTGGGATTTATGTTTTTAAATATAAATTTTATTGGGAACACTATTTACCCCCATAATGAGTAACTCACTCTGACCAATATTTGGTATCAAAGGTTGTTATTTTTTTTCAAACATCTGTTTAACTATGATTTAGTTGTATTTTAATGATACTAAATTTAGATTATTTATATGTTTAATTATTTATGTAAAATAATAGAATATAATGATCTGCCACTAATTAGCCACCTTATTTTAATGCCACTAACTATGCTCAATGGAAAATTAAAATTAAAATTTATTTTGAAAGTATGAGTTTTGATATTTGGAAAATAATTAAAGATAGATATGAGAAACCTAAAACTGCTAAAGGAACTTGGAGTGATAGTACTAAAATTGAATATGAAAATAATCAGAAAGCTATGAATTCATTATAATATGATTTTTGTAAAGATGAATTTTAAAAAACAATTTCCCATGTCACTACATTTTAAATATGGAATACACTAGATATTTCCCATAAAGGAACATATAATGTTAAAGAAATGCGCTTTGATACTTACACTAAAATATTAAATATGAAGCTCGAAGAGTCTATATCTGACATGTATCTAAAGTTCAATGAGATTGTAAACACGATGCATGCACTGGGAAATATAATAACTAACAAATATCTAGTTATGAAACTTCTCAAATACTTATCTGAAAGATATAGGGGAACATCAATATCAATTAGAGAATAATGTAATATTATTACAATTATACTATGTGAACTTATTATAAATATTATTATGTATGACGAAGAACTAAAAGTGAGCCTAAAAGAAGTAGATGAACCAAAATAAAAATTTGTATCTTTTAAAACCACTACTTTGACAAAAAATAGAAGATCAAATATGATAACTTAAGTGAAGAAGAGCTATATTCTAACAGTGATGAGGAAATAGAAAATTTGGATAGGAATTTAAAAAAGTTCTAAAAAGAAAGAATTAATTTAGGAAAACCAATTATAGAGGAATGTATAATAAATGAAATTGGAGAAAATAATATAATAAATATGATTCAAACAATAAAATATTATGCTATGAATAAAAGAGAAAAGGGAATATCAATGATGGCTATAGTAAGGTTAAGTATAAGAAAAGGTTTGAGGATAAGAACAAAAGGTTAAAGAAGGATACGAATGAAACTAGGAGTGCTTCAGAAGATAGTTCAAGTTATAAAATTCAAGCAGGGAGGATAATCATGATAAATCCAGTATGCGTTTTATAAAAAACACATCAGTGGTTTTTAATGTGTTTCCTGAATCTATTTCTCACATTTCAAACCATTATAATATTGAAAATCGTGAGTAAAATATTACATTGAATAAATGTTTGAATATTTTAATATAATGGAACTCATATTTATTGAACAAAAAGATAAATACATGATCTTAAAGAAGTAAAATACTCTTTCTTCTCACTTAAATCAATCTTACAGTTAGAAGGATAAAAATTCTCAACCATTAAAAGAAAATACGGGGTTGAATTTATTTAATGAAAATCTAAATAAATATTTGGAAAGATTTAAAAATTTATGAAAAACTCTTACCTAGATTCTTGAAAAGAAAACAACTCCTAAATATAATACTGAAATTGGATATCTACTAGGTTAAAGAAGGATTATTAAAATTAATTTTATAATTATCTATCTTTCCCCTAATTGTATTAATAATTCTTATTATTTTTGACCAAATAAATTATTTATTTACAAAATTCTTAGATATTCATATAAGAGACCTATTAAATAGTTTTGGATTCCAAAATATATTATTACTAACATCTTTGGACCCAAGAGAATATGGGTACCAAAGTAATTTTTGTTTAAAATTTATATTGTAGGAAACCTACATGAAGAGTTGCAGTAAATACCTATGGTATCTAGACCTTGGATTCTTGAGTCAGATGACTAGGGAGTATTCATGTTTCAAGAACCTAATCAAGGTAGATTGTGTATAAGTCACCTTTAGTGATAATGATAAAGGGAGGATAATTGGTCTTAGAAAATTGGCAATTCTAGTACTATTTTAATTTCCAAAGTTTTATTTGTAGATGTAATGGAATAAAATATGCCTATGATTTATCAAATATGTGATGATGGTTTCCGTGTTAAATTTGAGAGTAATTCCGGTAATGTTTTTGATTCGAATAATGATATAGTTTTTACCACTTTAAGAAATGATAATGTTTATACTGTTAATTTAGATTCATTATTTTTTAATAAAATTTCCATTCTATGTTCCTTTCAAAAAAAATCTTGGATTTATCATAGGAAACTAGGACATTTCAATATTCATTCAATTAGAAATATAACTAGGAAAGGGTTAGAAAAGTATTTTCCGAAACTAGAATTCCTAGATGATAAAGTCTACAACCCATTTAAAAAATGGGAACAACAAAAATTCTCTTTTAAATCAATGAAATAAGTTTCTACTTATCAACCCCTTCATTTGGTTCACATGGATTTTTTTGGACCTTCTATTGTTTCTAGCATAAATGGGATGCACTATATTTATCTTCTAGTAGATGAATTTTCTAGATATGCTTGGTTATTATTCTATACACAAAAGTGAATATTATAAATATTTTTCTAACTATACCAAATCTGTGGAAATTCCCAGTGGGATTAAAATTAATACCTTAAGAAGTGATCATGGATGTGAGTTTTAAAATCAATATTTTGAATAATTATTCTCACATCATGGATATAATAATAAATTTTCTACTCCAAAGGCTCCCTAACAGAATGGTGTAACAGAAAGGAGAAATAAAACCCTTCACGAAATAGCCCAGACAATGATAAATGCGTATGATTTTCTTGTTTATTTTTGGTAAGAATATATAAATTCATATTGTTATATAATCAACAAAGTTTTAATTAGGAAGTCCATGAGGAGATGAAGGCTCTCGACTCTCGATGCTGGAAACCATTGCTCGAAAACCCTAATCATAGAAGATGCAAAGGAACCTGCTGATTCGTTCCAATTCGTGAGATATGTCTTCCTCCGATCTCATCTGGAGCCTCCATGAGAAGGAAGAGGGGATTTCCTTGAAAGAGGAACCACTGAGAAATATTAACCGATGAGAGAAAGCAGTTTCTTTTCTTGAAGCCCTAATGGGTACAGACTCCCTCAAGACGCAGACCCCAATGACAGCTAGGATCAAAATATTGGAAGATGGAGGATTCTATGTAGAAGAAGACTCAGATTTAGTACGCCAAAGAGCATAAAAATGTAAATTTTCCATTATGGCACGCATCGTGTATGTCAAGGGTAACAAAACCTGGACTTACACTGATTTGAAACTGAGAATTGCTGCTTGTTGGGGTTTTTCAAACTGAAAATTTGTTCCACTTGGTTAGAATTATTTTCATATCTAATTTACTTCACAAGGGGACCTTGATATGGCCTAGAAAATTGGTAATTTGAATCTCAAACCGGGCATCCATCGCTTTTCTGAATGGGATGTTTCTCTCAACCCAATCTTTCACAGGAAAAACACAACACAAGTTTGGGTTAGATTGCATAACCTAAATTGGTTTTACTGGAAACCAAAAATTCTTAATGACCTATCATCCTATATTGGCGCCCCACTAAAAGTGGACCTAAGAACCTTAAATGGAGACCTTGGACTCTATTCTAGAGTGCTCATAGAGGTCAATCTTGAGAATAGACTTCCCCTCAATCACTTTCAATTCTACTGATTATAAAACTGATGTTAAGGTCGTGTATGAGAGGATTCAACCCTATGGTGAGTTATATAAATTGGTTGGTCATACTGTCCATAACTATAGGTTTGTCATAACCCCAATGAATGGATAGAGGTTAGGGGAAATAATAGGGGAAATAAAAATGTACCTAAAAAACCGGAATCTTAAATTAGAAAAAAGGAAAAATGGGTTATAAAAAAAACCCATTTGAGGAAATGATTCTTGAAAAATGAGAATATTTGGATAATATGGTTGATGGAAAAGAGTCTGAAAACCTTGAAAAGATCCGTCATAATGACCTTGAGGCTGATATATTTGAAATTGTATCACATCTCCAAGCAGCCCCTGGAAAATCCAAATCCCCTTCAGAGGAAACTGTCCTTATTTTAGGCATACCTATGAAGGAAACAGGCTTGGACCCCACAGAACAGAACTCCCTAATAAACTTAATGAACTCTTCCACACTAGAAGCTCAAAGAAGTACTACTGAAACTGGTAAATTTGCAGTAGTTAAACAAGACTTCATGTGTGACATATTGATGTATAGATACAAAATGGATTTTCTGTCCTCTCCTATCAAGAATCGGAACAATGATGATCAAACTGGGATGGATATATCCCCTCTTCTTGATTGAAAATCCACACTACAAGAGGCTGAGAACAAAACAACAACACTTGATACAGCTACATGAAAACTGACTGAGCTAGATACTAATAAGAAAGGTGAGACTAGGAATGAAAATGTTCCAGTTTCTACTAACACGTCCTTGGATCCCCCTGTCAACACAGGTAGAACATGATAATAAGCACAAGACCAACACCATGGGATTAGAAACAAGATCAAAGGCCACGACCTCTAAAAATTAAGGGGACAACCCCACAAAAAAGAGGTATAAATGAAAGTTCTTTTTCGAAACTACCAAGGGATAACAAACATTGACACGACCAATGTTCTGAAAAGATTTATTTTTACTCACACACTGAAACTGTTTTCTATCTCTGAGCCCATTTTTTTCATTCTAGATTTCAATATGCTTGTCTCCCTGGTTACTCCTTAGTATGGGCTTTCACTAATCACCTCCCAATTGAATTCTTATGGGTTTTTTCTCACTATTCCCTTCAAAATTTCAATATTTTTAGAACATCAAATAAACCTTTTACTTCGGATTACATGTTTGAAAAAATACACTATTTCAATACTTTTTTCTAGTCATATAATATATATTAGGATATAAGATCTCTTTGGACTGAAATTACCCATCTTTGTATCCTGATTCAAAAACCTTGTTTTATTATTGGGGACTTCAATGCCATTCTAGTTGCTAGTGAAAAACTGGGCTCTCCTCATGTTCCATATTTTATATAGAATTCAAAGAGTGCACTTAACATAATAACTTTATAGAGGTTAACCTAAGTGTTTCTAAGTTTACTTGGTACAAACATCATTATAACAAGATTGTGGATAGAAAACTGGACCGAGCCTTCACTAACAATATTTCACTTGATTAATGAGACAAAATTTCTAGTATCACCCTTAATAAGATGACTTCTGATCACCCCCCAATTCTTGTTAGTTTCTCCTACAACCGCATAAAACCTAAGTATCCTTTTAGATATAAAATTACCTGGTCTTCTGATATAGACTGTACAAACAATATTAAAATCTCTTGGACTAACATGAACACACATAATGATTCTTTTTTGTCCTATAAAGCCAAAAATGCTAAAAAAATCCTCAAAACTGGTGTAAATCAAAATCAGATGAAATAGATAATAATATTTCCACTTTAGAAAAAGATATTAATCAAATTCTAAATCATAAAACCTCATCCAATTTTTCCCAAAAATCCCAACATGAAATTAATATTTCTTCCAAATTGATTACTCTCATTAACATTAAAGATAACCTAAATAATTATATCTTTAAAACCAAATGGATGAATGATGGGGATAGAAACACAAAATTCTACAATTCTCTTCAAAAAGTTAAAAAATCTTGTAAACCTCTCTTCTATATTAGGGAAGGGAGGAAATTTTTTTACACTGATTAAAGCATTGCCAACCATGTGGTCACTAACTTTCACAATATCTCCAATGTCCCTAATATTGATTAAGATCTTTGAGCTTAAGTTATTACTCTTATGTTTACAGATGAGGATAGTCTTTTACTTAATAATGTCCCACTGGATCAAGATATTATGGATGCTTTCTTTAGTCTTAACACAGCCGGTGCCCCAGGTCCAGATGGCTTTAATAATGGGTTCTACCCGCAACATTGGGATATCATTTAGGATGATGTATGCCGAATGGTTAAAACTTTCTTCTCTAGAGGCATTCTTTCTCATGGACTGAACCCTCAATTCCTTGTCCTTATTCCTAAATCAGAAAATTCTAATGAAATCAATCATTTCATACCCATTTCCCTTATAAATTCATTGTTTAAAATTATCACCAAATTGATTTCCAACTGTATCTCTGATATCAGAAATAGAATCATTTCATGGAATCATTTTTTTTTCATTTAAGGCAGATCTATTCAATATTGTATCTGTTTAGCCTAAGAATCCACTAACCAGTTGAACAAAAAAACCAAAGGCAGGAATGTAGCCATTAAACTTGATGTAACTAAGTCCTTCGATACCATTGATTGGAACTTTATTTTTAAAGTGCGTAGAAATTTTGGATTCAATGAGACCTTTATCAACAAAATTAGAACAATCTTTAATTCAGCTCTTATCTCTATTTTTCAAAGTTGTATGCCTAGAGGTTACTTCCATTGTTCTAAAGGGGTCAGGCCAGAAGACCCCATCTCAACTATCCTTTTCTCTATTGTATAAGACTACCTTAGTAGAATCATCTCCCAAGCTATTGGAAATGGTAATATTAAGCCCATCCCCACTTCTAGGAATGTGAATTCCCCCTCCCATTTTCTATATGCTGATGACATAATCCTTTTTTAAAGGGGGGAAAAAGAAACCTAAGAAACCTTAAAACCATCATATCTCACTATGAAGAAGTGTCTGGTCAACATATCAACTGGCTGAAATCATTTTTTTTGGAAAAACCTATCCCCCTGGTCGAAAAAATAGCATTACAAATATGCTTGTTATTAAGGAGGGATCTCTCCCCTTCAATTATCTTGTTGTTCCCATTTTTTGGGGTAGACCCAAAGAGGTTCATTTCTATACCATTTTTGATCAAACTCTTTGACACCTCTCCTCTTGGAAAAGAAAAAACTACTCAATAGTGGGGAGAATTTGTCTTGTTAAATCCATAATTGTTTCTAAACAGGTCTACTCCATGATGATCTATAAATGGCCAGATAGTCTCTTAAAACACATCAACATTTCCATTAAAAACTTTTTCTAGAAGGGAATCAATCTGGAAAGGAAGTTAGTTACCATACCTTGGTCCACTTGCAGTAAGCCTATTGAAAAAGGAGGTATTGGAATAAAAAACCTCACTAACTTTAACCAGGCCCTTTAGGAGAAGCTCACGTGGAATATCATTTGTAACAAATCGCCTTCTATGGACTTCCTCTAGGATATTTTTCTTGAAAAAATCCGAAGCAACTTGCATATTTGTTTCAATTCCTCTATATGGACATCCATTATATGTACCTTCAACTCCATTATGTCTAACGCTAGATGGATGGCCAACAAAGACTCTAATTTGATTTTTTGTCTTGATAACAAGATAGCCATGCCCTATATTTCCTTGATTTATTCCTCACAACTCCTTGTGAATACAATTAACACCATTAAAAACATCATGATCATGCAAAATACTCCTTTTCCCGAAGATATTAAAAGTATTGTCGAAAATTACCATTTCTCTATTAACGATGATTTTCTAATCTGGAAACCTTCATATAATTGAATGCTTGACTAGAAGAGTTTCTACAAACATTTGTACATTAATGATATGAATAAATTTAGCTAGCTTGAAAACTTAAATAAAGCCTAGATTAAACCATCATGATTTGTTGTTGTTTGGCGTATTTCTCATGGTATAATTCCAACCTACTCTTGTTTACAAACTTTTGGAATCAACCTTTTCTCTAAATGCTGTATGTGTAATAAATATCATGAAGATATTACCCATATATTTGTTTCTTGTGATATGGATTCTGCTCTTTGGAATTATATCTTTGATAAATTTAAATTCAATTGGTTGTTTTGTAATTCTATAATATCTCAGGTTTAAAAAAGTTTGGAGAAATCCGACTCTCAACAAATCAAAAACCTCTTTGTGGTAGCAATTGCAAAGCTTCTGCATGTGATCTGGTATGGTAGGAATGAATATACCTTTCACAATAGTTCTTTCTATCTTAATTCAGGGAAAATGATAATTCTTATCGCCACCTGAGTGGCGACCTTGATATATAAGGATCAATGTAACAACTCTATCATAGATTTGGTGATCCTGTAGCGTCTTGGGATTGTAGGTAAATATCCTTTCCCTAAACTCATGCTTGAAGTTTTTTGGTAGCCCCCCTACAGGATGAATCAAAATCAACAAAGATGGAACCTCTAAAGGTAACCCAGGGACAACAGGTTGTGAATCCATCTTCATAAATCATCTGGATCATGTTCTCGTTTGCTTCTACGGGTCATGTGGTATCGCTACCTCCCTAGAATTTGAGATGCTTAGCATCATCCATGCGACCTTGTTTTCCAAGAGGCACAATTGGAACAACATATGGATTGAAAGAAACTCCTCCACTACCATCCAGGTAATCTGGAAGGGTACCATCCACCTATCTTGGAAGCTCACTTCCCACTGGACTGACTGTCTGCACTCACTCTCCTCCCCCAGCTTCATTTCTACGCATGCTTACCGGGAAGCGAACAGAGCTACCGATGCCCTTGCCAACATGTAATTTGATAAGAAAACTTCCTGGAGAGATGATATCCCCCCTGAGATTCTTCTTCTTTATATGTAGGATGTAAAAAAATTCCTTCCTTTCGACTCGTGTAAACCCTTTCTTTTTATAATAAATTTTGTGTTTTGGTCTTTGACCAGAACACTACCTTTTAAAAATAGAAAGTTTTTATTAGACATATCTTTAATAAAAACCGATATAAATTATGAAATTGAAGAACACTAAAGTTTAATTACTTTATATTCTTTGGTTGAAAATTGTTTATTATTAATACTAAGTATATTCTTGAAAAAATTGAATTTAAGAATGCTTAAGGAATCCTATCTGGGTATTCAAAAACTATTTAGTCATATAGGGTATTAAACAAAATAACTATGATTGTAGAAGAGTATATACATGTGAAATTTTATGAAATATATCTATATGACCCTAAAATATCTTTATAAGATATTGATAAGATCTTTCTTGTCTAGACTTAAATGCTAAACCATATCAAAAATATATCAGGCCTTCTGTAATGAACTCATCCAATTATTTTAAAAAACCCAAGCCTAAACTTGTAGAGGATAATGGGATTTATAGTCCTTATTTTCCTAGAACCACTTGAACTCAAATATATCATCACTTAGATACTATAGTTGGATATCTAAAAAATGAACACAAATTATAGCTTCTCTAAAAAAATCTGGCCAAACATCAATTATTATTTTAACAAATTATACCTAAGAACATCAATGATCCAATTAATGTTTGATTATATGTAACAGAAATTAAAAAAATACCATAATCAATTTTTAATTAACAAAATATGGTAACTAGTGGATATAACTAAAGACTACCTAACTATTAGCACTAAATGGGTGTTTAGAAATAAGGTTTATGAGTCATTTAATGTAGTTAGAAAATATCTGTATTGGTTACACAAGAATATTGTCATGAGGAAGGTATTGACTTTGAAGAAACCTCTACCCCAGTAGTTAAACTTGAATCCATTAGAATGCTTCTTACTTATGAAACACATTTTAATTTCAAAATATATAATATAGATGTCAAAAGTGTATTATTAAATATTTATATAGTTGAGGATGTTTTTATGAAACAAACCCCTAGATTTAAAAATCCTCATTTTCCAAATCTTGTTTTTAAATTTACTAAAGATTTATATGTTTTAAAACAAGATCCTAGAGCTTGGTATGATAGGATAAACTCTTTTATAATTTCTAAACTTTTTTATTAAAGATATAGTTGACACTAATTTATTTATTAAAATTATTTAAGAGGATTTTTAGTTTTTAAAATTTATACTGATGATATTTTTTTGGATCTTTAAGAAATACTTTGTGTATTTAATTTCCAAAAATGATGCAAAATGAATTTAAAATTAGTTTAATGGATGAACTTAAATTTTTTCTTGATTTTAAATTTTTAAAATAAATGAAGAATTATTTTTAGTCAAATAAATTTATCCAAATATTATATAAAATGTTTTAGTATATATAGTACTAAAGGTAGTGATACTCCCCTGAGTACAAACAATATGTTGGATATAAATGAAGCTAGAAAATTAGTTGATCAAATAACTTACAAAGGTATGATTGGAAGATTACTATAATTAACTGCTAGCCAACTAGATAATTTGTTTAGTGTGTTTATGTGTGATAATTTTCAATAAAACCCAAAAGAATCACATATATTATCCATAAAAAGAATTTCTAAATACCTCAAGAATTTAACCAACGTAAGATTGTTTTACTCCAGAGGACAAGTATTTGATTTTCTTAGTTATTTAGATGTATATTTTGGTGGTTATAAGTTAGATAGAAATATAACTTCTAGAATAATTCACGTTTTGGTAAAGTCTCTAGTATCATAGTGTAGTGAGAAGTAGTAATCTATGAAATTATCCACTGCGGAAGCTGAGTACTTAGCTCCAAGTAGTTATTGTACATATATTCTATGTATGAAATATACATTACTAGACTATAGATATCAATTCAAACACATCCCTATAAATTATGATAATACTAGTGATATAAATATTTCTAAGAATCCTATATCCCATTCTAGAACAAATAATATTAATATAAGACACTACTTTTTGAGAAAAAATTACCAGAAAGGTGATATAACTCTTGAATTCATGGGTATTGAACATTATATTACAGATATATTTATAATGACATTTAATATTGAGAAATTAAACTATATAAAACATGAATTAGGAATTATAAATGACTAATTATTAGTTATTAATTTATATGGTGAAATGTTTTATCTTTTATTCTTAAAGTATATTTGGAAATTACTGGAAAGTGTATTTTACATAATCAGTAGGGTGACCGTGAGTTTTTTTCTTCATACGATCAAAATTATTACCATGAATACTTGTTACTTTATCATATATTCTCACATGGTCACTATTCTTACTATGAATATATGTTCACATGGTTAATATGTTCTTATATATAATTTATTCGTAGTATGGTTAGCACACCTACCATAAGTTACGAAAATAATTCCTACCATACTTATGATATTTAGAGGCCCATGATAATCAGACTTATCATGTCTATTTTTACTTTGATTTTTTTCAAGTGAATATTTTTGAAGGATTTATTTTAAGTTTGTTATCATTTTAATCCCCAAATAATTTAATTTAAAAATTCAAATCCGAATCCAAATAATTACTTATCTTTTCTGTTATATCTTCGATATCCTTTCAAGATATTTTGATCATATCATTATATATCACCTCAAACCTCTTGTTCTATAATCTCTAACCACTATGTTTTTACACCTATATTTGAACCTTAATAGATCTTAAATCGAATCATATTACCGAGGATGAAATGTTTGTTTGAAACTACTTTTCCAGTTCAGTCACCTCCTTTAAAGAAGTTGAAGAAGTAGAAATCCAACTCGGGTGCTTCAGAATACTTGATGAACTCAAACCTCATTAAGTATCTAGTTTTAGTAGAGAAGTAAGTATATTCTCAATGGTTGAATTCAATCCAATCACTAGTCTTTAATGTGATTAAGAAACATGGCTAGACTGAATGATTTAAAGAAAATGGTAGACCATTTTATCTGAACCTTGTAAAAGAATTTAATAATAATATTGAATTCTTTCCTAGAGAGAATAAGGATAGAGTAAAATCATGGATTAATGGTGAAAATTTTAAATTCTACTCGAAGTATTGGTAAAAATGATTGGGCATACCACATAGTGGTGAATATGAATATTATTAGAGCTCATATCCCATTAATCATTCAAACCTTGAGTTTGAGAATGCCTTGTATAAACTCACTAATAATAGAACTCCCATATGACCCAATACCATTGAGCTTAGTGGTGAATGAAGGCTCCTAATTAATTTTATTCCTCATTTTTTTTCTATGGAAAGGAAAATTAATTATTCTAAGGCATCAAGATATTTTTTCCTATTTGTAATGAAGAATGGTGTTCAAATTAATTTTTGTAGATTTTTATTGTGTCATATGGTTTATATTTGTAATGGAGACTCATGTTTTATCTCCTTACCATATCCGAAGTTAATTTATACCCTTCTAGAGTGAAAATAAATAGTAAAATAGAAAAAGATAAAATAATTTATTTCGATAGATTCTATCTTTCTCCAAATATATGTAAGAAACTGAAACTTAATTTAAATAATTTGAAACAAGAATGGGTAGAAGGCCTAGAAAAGTTTTAAAAACAATTTAATCCATTTAATTATACATTTAAAACAAGAGATATGATAAATATAGGTCATGAACATAATGAAATTTTAGATTATTCTATTGAGTTGTTTCTCTTGTTTAGGATGAAGAGGAAGAACATTAATAAGAATAAGTTTTTTAAGAAGAAGTTGATGAAGGAGAATAAAAAAATGTTGATCTTAGTGAAGAATCTCAGTTATCTTATGAAGATGAGCCAGTTTGGGATAGATCAGATGGATAAAATGCTATTTTGGTATATCTGAAAGGGATGTCCTATTATTGAGAGTACCCACTAAAAACCTTTAACAGATAAACCATCTCAAGGGGAGTAGTACCATAAATATTTTGTTTTAGGTTTAAAGTATCATAGTTTAGAAGGTGAATATCATTGAAGAAGTTGACATTGACATGGTGGAATTTAAAAACATTCTATTCATTGAAATTTATGATGATATTTGATTTATGAAGTGGATATTTAGTAGGGAATTTAAACTTCTTAGTTTTGCTGAGGGTTCATATAATGATGTAGTTGATTTATTTTTCATAATTAAGGATCATAATATATGAGATAGTAAGATGGATGATTTATATTAGGTAGATGGTATACATTCATCTAGTGATATATCTCATTATGATCCTACACCTTTTATTATATCATCCTCATATGTTATAAAGGATGACCTAGTTGTATTCAAATCAGATATTTTGGGAATAATCCAACATGAATTTTATAAATTTTAGAACTCTTTAAATAATGTGAGATAAGAGGATCTTTTTGAAGATGTTACCAAGGTCATCAATTATCTCTATCCCATATTTAATTTCATAATAGAGATGATACAAAATGTGATTAGTGGTATGAGAGACCAGATGAGTTCTATTCAAGTAGATTTATCAGACATGATTATTCTATTAGACCAAAGATTCAAGAATGATGTGTTTCTTTCGGGTATAGTATGATATTCTCTTCAAGTTTATGAAGAAAAAATAAAAAGATATATTCATGATGAGATGAATTATTTGTAAGAATAATTCGACAAGACTCGTTAATGTTAGAATCCTTATGTGTTAATCAAGTTTTAATTATCACAAATCATATACATTCTGTGAAGCTTGTTATTCCTATTTAATCGATCTAAAATCATGTGTATAGATGATTTGTTTCTTTATGTCTAAAGTAATTATTGTAAACTATTTTTATTTTAACAAAATTAGCTTATGAGTGATTAATGTTAATATAATCTATGAATATCATTTTTTAAGTCTATGTACAAAGATTTATCTATGTCTGAGAAACCCTGAGTCTGCCACTAGTTGTGTTTTTCTGGAAAGACATCCAAACACCGTGACCATCCAGACACTGAAACCATCCAGACACTGTAACCATCAGACACCGTGACCATCCTGACACCGTGACCATCCAGACACTGTAACCATCGAGACACCGTAACCATCCAAACACCATGACCTTCCAGACACAATGATCATCTAGACACCGTAACCATGTAGACACCGTGACCATCTAGACACCATGACCAGACACCGTGATCCTAACACCGCATCTATGCTACCAATTCCTATTATCTATACAACTATAACATCATAGCTGTCTCAATACTCAAAGAAAAATTAGGAGACACCATTTCAAGGAGACACCATTTCATAGAGACACCATTTATAGAAAAACTATGATGCCATTTCTTAATCAGTTTTTATCAGTTTTTAATTTAATTTCTAACAGTCATATTTGAAGTTTTTAAATGAACTAATATAATTAGTTTTTGATTGTAGACATGTCACCTGACACTCCGAGGTACGAGGTTTAGAATACATGCATCCTATCATCTCCAACACATGCATACTAATATTAAAAGGAATAGAGTGATTGGGGTGACTAGCGACAATAACGAAAACAAAAAGATAAGTGTGTGTGAGATAATGAAGAAAAAGATCATTCATGCAACTCAACACTGCTAAAGAACACATGAAGCATACTCGAATCTAGAGTTGAGAACAAATCTGCAGTATCATATCCACGAAGAACATGATCCAAATCTAGCTGACTTACGTTATTCTATTTTCCACAAAAGGACTCGATTTCTACATCTACTTCATCCCAGAAGTCTAGAGCTGCATAGACTAACACTCAAAGAACTTCTAACCTTATCTCATTATTTCTTATCTCTTATGTATTATTTTTATCTTTTGAGCAGTGTGTGTGTCTGTATAAAAACACACACTGTCTCCTGCATGAAACTGAAGGATACACGATATCCTTTCTCTTACATCTTTTTTACACTTGTGTATTCCTATGAATAAGTATAGAAGAGGTCCCTATCTGACCTATTAGTTTATACCCATGAAGAACTATGGAAGAGGTCGTGTTTCCTGGATAGTCTTGTGTACTATTTTTAACCCCAATCCATGGTCTGGGTCAAGTTTATTTATATAAACTTCTTGGTAGTAGGTGATCACCAAGTGGAGTGGATTATGAATCAGATTGAGACTGAACAACTTGTTTTATATCTGTTGTGCTATTTATTTTAGTTTTCTCAATTTTACCATTTATTATAGAAATCAATAAATTTACTTTGATAGTTAATCTTAGAAAGAAGTTATAATTTATTTTCCTTATTATAATAGCTTCAAAAATAATGTTAATAACTGATATTATGATTACTGAGAATTAATGAATCTTCTAAGAAGTTATTTAAATAGTCAAACTTTCATAACCGTATAACCTTCGTTGACTGTGATGTATTTAAAATTATTGGGGAACCTTTTTAAGAAAACTTTTTAAATAGAAATTTTTAATAGATACTCAATTCACCCCCTCTTGAGTACTTTACTCTGACCTACATTTGGTATCCGGGGATTGTTTCTTAAGACTCTGTTTTTGAACCTATTCAACTATGATAGTTGTTGTACTTTAAAGATCTATAAATTTCTATCAATTCTAAATTTCTAAATCTTTTAAATTATTTATTTATTATAGATGAAATATTGTAAGGTGCTGCGACAAATAGACCACCATTCTTTAATGGAACCAATTATGCTCAATGGAAAATTAAAATGAAAATTCGTTTAGAAATTATGAGCATTGAAATCTGGTCTTCAATTATATATGAATATAAGATTCTTTCTATTGATAGAATCACTTGGGTTGAACCTACCAAAATTTCCTACAATAAAAATTTCAAAGCTATGAATGCTTTATACTACTCTTTAGGAGATGAAGAATTTAATAAAATCTCTGCAAGTAAAACTACCCATGAAATTTGGGATACCTTGTCAGTTTCATAGGAAGGAACTTATAGTGTGAAAGAAATGAGACTTAATACTTATACTATTAAATATGATAACTTTAAAATTAAAACTATTGAGCCTATTTCTGACATGTATCACAGGTTCAACAAAATTGTCAATATAATGATTTCTCTTGGGAGAGAAGTCGCTGCCAAAGAACAAATCATGAGGATTCTTAGATGTCTACCTGAAAGATGGAGAGGAACCTATGTATCTATTAGAGAGTCAGGTGACAGTAGTAGGATAACATTAAAAGAACTAATTGAAAAACTAATGATGTATAAAGAGGAGGTGAAAGTCAACAAGGAAGAGGAGGATGAACCCAAAAGAAAATCTGTTGCATTCAATACCACCAACTCTAAACACAAAGAAAAAGAGAAATTGGAATTTTCTGTAGAGATTTCCAGCAGTGAACAATCATTACCTGACAGTGATGAGGAGATGACTCAACTAGCCAGAAGGTTTAATAGATTTTACAAGAATAATAACTTTTTCAGAAATCCGAACTTCAAGGGAAGATATGATCAAAAAGGAAGTTGGAAGAAAAATTGGAAAATAAGTGACTAGTCTGATCAGATTTTGTTCTATGAATGTAAGTGAAAAGGACATATCAAGTTTGACTATCCCAAGCTCAAGTACAAAAATAAATATGAGGACAAATATAGAAAGTATAAAAACAAAATGAAAGAAACATGGAGTGCTTCTTAAGATAGTTCAAGTGACTTAGAATCTTCACATGATGAACAAGCTGACAAAGCCAATATGTGTTTTATGACAAACACATCTAAGGTAACACTGGAATCTCGTGTACACAATTACTATTATTCTAGAGATGGGAGTGACTTTGAAAATATGTCTAATGAAGAAATGTTTGAGTAATGTAAATTGCTTTAAGAGACATGTAATGAACTAAAAGATAAATACATGTCTTTAAAGAATCAAGATGCTCTTACCTCAACTGTTAAAACTAAACTCACTATAGAAAGGGAGAGAAATTATCAATTACTCAAATAGGATAATGAACTAAAACTATCAAACAAAAAATTGAAAATGGATCTTGAATGGTTTACAAATGGTAAAGATAACTTGGTACAAATGCTAGGTAAATATATTGCTCCTAAATATACTACTGGTATTGGCTATCAACCTGGTAAAAGAAATTTTGGAAGAACTAATTTTGTTTCTAAGTCTAGGACATAGATTTTTACTCCCAGCTCTGAAAAACATTAATCTAGTTCAAGTTATGATACACTCCCTACTATTTCAAGCTTTTCTAGACCAAATAGTGTTTTTTCAAATAATTTACAAAATTCTTATAGAAAACCTTTGAGGTAGATATGGGTTCCTAAGGCACTATTCACTAAAATTACTGGACCTAAACAAGTAAGGGTATAGAAATATATTTTTATTTGACTATTTTGTTGGAAAATTTCTTAAAGTTTTCTTGTAAAAGCTTATGGTACATGGAAAGTGGGTGTTCAAGACACATGATAGCAGACTATTCATGCTTCAAGAACTTAATAAAAATTGATGGAGGACATGTCACCTTTGGTGATAATTCCAAAGTAAAAATTATTTTCCCTGGCCAAATGGGTAACTCTAACTTAGTTTTGATTTCCAAAGTACATTTTTTTGATGGATTGAAATATATTATTCTTAGTATTTCACAACTATGTGATGATGGATTTCATGTCAAATTTAAAAATGATTCTTGAAATGTATTTAATTATAAAAATTAATTAGTGTTTTCTAATTAATAAATGAAAATATATACTCTGTTTACTTATATTCTTTAGCTTATAAAAATTCTTAATGTTTAATAATGTTTCACAAAGATTCTTGGATTTGGAACAAGAGACTAGGGTAGTGTAACACTCACTCCATTAGAAAGTTACCTAGAAAAATATTAGTCAAAGACCTACCCAAACTTGAGATTCCAAATGATAAAGTGTGTAATACTTTTCAAAAAGGAATGAAATAAAAAATTTCCATCAAACCAAAGAAAGAAGTATCAACTTCTAAACCTCTTGAACTGGTTCACATGGTTTTTTTGGACCAACTAAAGTTTCATGCTTAAATGGGAAGCACTATGTTTATGTTCTTATAGATGACTTTTCTAGAAATATCTGGACTTTCTTTTTGGCTCAAAAAAGTAAATTATGCTCTAATTTTACCAAATATGACAAAACTGTAGAAAATCATAGTGGAATTCAAATTAAATCATTAAGAAGTGATCAAGGATATGAGTTTTAAAATCAAGAGTTTGAATTATTTTTCTCACAAGATAGATTTAATAATAATTTCTCTGCCCCAAGAGCAACTCAATAGAATGGAGTTGTAGAAAGAAGAAATAGAACCCTCCAAGAGATTTCTAGAACCATGCTTAGTGAATATGACTTAACTATTTATTTTTGGGATGAAGCTGTAAAAAAATGTTATATTATCAATAGAGTGTTTATTCAACCTATTCTTAAAAGAACTTTATATGAGTTGTTGAATAATACAAACCCCAAAGTTATCCACTTAAAATTATTTGGTTGCAAAGTAGATATTCTTAATAATAAGGAAAATCATGAAAAATTTTCATCCTAGTGTGATGAGGGAATCTTCTTAGGATATTCAATTTCTAGTAAATCCTATAGAGTGTTTAATAAAAGAAATAAAATGTGTGTAAATATCTATCCATGTCAAATTTGATGAAACATATCCACATGAGGCTTATACCACTCTAGAGAACCTAGTGGATGATGTATCAAATCTAGACATTAAATCAAAATCCTTTAACCATCCTATAGAGGAATCTGTAAAAACTTCTAGTTTTGGAAATTCTTTAGACACAAGTCACATTGAACCAGACCCTGTTGAAGAACCTGAAATCACTAGTCCTTCATTTTCTATAGCTGTTAGAACTCTTAAGAACCATCATTTAAATGTTGTTATTGGAGACTTAGACAAAGGAACTCAAACTAGAGCTTCTCTTAGAAATCAGGTTGAAAACAAGTTTTCTTGTCACAACTTTAACCTAAAAACATTAATGATGCTATTAATGATGTATTTTGGGTGATGGCTATGCAAGAATAACTCAATCAATTTTAAAGGAACAAAGTTTGGAAACTGGTTGATAGACCCAAATACACTTTCACCATAAGAACTAAATGGGTGCTTAGAAATAAGGTAGATGAAGCTGGTAATATAGTTAGAAACGAGGCTAGATTGGTTGTACAAGGCTATAGTCAAGAAGAAATAATTGACTATGAAGAGACTTTTACACCAACAGCCAGACATGAAGCCATCATAATTTTTCTTTCTTATGCTCTACATTTGAATTTCAAAATATATTAAATGGTTGTCAAAAGTTCATTTATAAAGGGGTATATAGTTGAGGATTTCTTTGTTGAGAAACCCCTAGTTTTAAAAACCCTCATTTTCCAAACCACATTTTTAAATTATCAAAATACTTATATGGTTTAAAATAAGTTCCAAGAGATTGGTATGATAGATTAAGTACTTTTCTTATTTCCAAAGGTTTTAAAAAAGGAATAGATAATCCAACCCTTTTTATAAAATAAATTTCTAATTTTGTTTTAGTTGTTGAAATATATGAAGGTGACATTATCTTTGGATCTTCAAAAACTTATTTATGTATTGAATTTTTTAAAATGATGCAAAACGAATTTGAAATGAGTTTAATGTGTAAACTCAAATTCTTTCTTGGATTTCAAATCTTTCAAAATAATTGTGGTATTATTTTAAATCAAAGTAAATATATTAGAGATTTTCTAAAACATTTTGGATTGGATAGCACTATGAGTAGTAAGACTCCAATGAGCACTACTTGTAAGTTGTATCTTGATGAAGATGGAAAATCTGTTGATCAAACCACTTACAGAGGAATGATTGGAAGCTTATTCTACTTAACTGTTAGTCGACCTAACATTATGTTTAGTGCGTGTATGTGTGCTCGGTTTCAAGAAAATCCTAAGGAATCTCATTTAAATTCTATTAATAAAATTTTTAGATACCTCAAGCATACACCCATTCTAGATCTATTCCATCATAGAGGAAAATAATTTGAGTTAGTGAGTTATTCTGATGCCGAATTTTTTGGTTGTAAGTTAGATAGAAAAATAACCTTTGGAACATGTCAAGTTTTAGGCATGTCACTAGTATCATGGTGTAGTAAGAAACAAAACCTTTTGCCTTATCTACTTTAGAAGCTGAATACATAAGTGCTGGGAGTTTTTGTCCACAAATTTTGTGGATGAAACACACATTACTAGATTATGGATATCAATTTAGGCATGTACCTATAAATTGTGATAATACAAGTGCTATTAACATCTCAAAAAAAATAATACTATTTTACACTCTAGGACAAAACATATTGATGTAAGACATCACTTTCTGAGAGATCATTATAAAAAAGGTGACAACACTTTGGAATTCATTGGAACTGAATATCCGCTTACTGATATATTCACCCCACAACTAAATTCTGAAAGAATAGATTACATCATACATGAATTAGGAATGATAAATCTAAAGAAATAAGTATACCATTTCACAGTTTACGGTTTCATAAGTCAATCTCTTGAGAGTTACTATATCATGTTTACGGTCTCATAGTTACTATTTATTGGTAACTTTCTGGCACTTACTGTCTCAAACAATATGGCCGCACAACTTAGAAATCCCACTGTTACTGTCTCACCGTGAACTCTTGTCACAATCTCAATGTGAACACTTGTTATGGTATCACCGAGAAGGCGTGTTATGGTATCACCATAAAGATGATTTATTGTTTTATTTATACATTATAACCCATATCACGGTAATTCATTGTTTTATTATTTTTACTTTCCCGCACATTTGATCTCGTGGCACATGATATCCCTAAAACATAAAATAAAATAAGTTTGACTCATTATTCACTTGAGCTATCTTCTCTGAAACCATAACCCCTCTTTCAACCCTTCTCTCTCTCGAACCTTTGGTGAATTCCCAGGATGAAATGCCCATCATTTTCAACTCCTGAGAAGCGAAGTTCAAAGAAGAAGTTGAAAATCACACCAACGTTAACTCCCGAAGGCCCTCTAAATCCAAATCCATTGAACATAGTAGTGGTAACTGAAAAGGAGATATGTACTAAATAGTTTTTTTGAGTAATTATTTGTTATTGAAAGTGATAACAGAGTAGGGATGGATGGATTGGTTCACAAAGAAGGATATGCCTATTTATCTGAAGCTAGTTTCACAGTTTTACAAGTATGTTCAATTCCCTTTTGATTCAGAAGATGGATATGTTGTGAGAAGTTGGATCAGTGTCCAGAGTTGTACCTTTTCATTGAGGTTATGGGATTCATGCCTTAGGATACCTCATGAGGGTATTTTGAGGACTAACAGAGAGGTCCTCCACCTTCGAGTGAGTTCTTTTTTTTGGAAGAAGCTTTGAGAAGTTTAAATGGAAATGAAACTAAGAGGAGAGCCATAGCTACCGAGATAGATGGTAAATCTAGACACATGTTTAAGTTTTTTTTAATTTGAATAGCCCCATAAAAAGTGATTTTTCTATACTCAAGTATCAAGTTGTATTTTTGATACATATCATAAATAGTGGACATAAGATCAACTTATGAAAGTAAATTATACTCCATAAGTGTGAGTTAATAAAAATAACCTCAAATTAAACCTCCCTACTTTATTCAAGCCTTATATCATCTATACTTCATGCAAAGGGATTGGTTGGATGAGATAAATAATCCATTAAAGATTATGATTTCTACCATTCAAAAGTAACAAAAAAGAGAATGAAAATAAATTTGAATCCATAGAGGAAATCATGGATGGATGATAATGATAGAGTTTATGAAAAATTCAATCCGGTGGAACACCCTTTAAGACCTAAGGATATTTCTGATCCTGATTTGGATCCAGATGAACTTGTTGTATATTTTTATGAGGAATAAGAAGAAGAGGCTATTGTACCTAAAAAAAACTGTTCTGGTTGAGGAAGATAGTGAATCTTCTCCTCAAGTCTTATTTGAGAAGGACATTCCTTTTCCTATATAATTTGTTGATCTGGAAGAAAAAATTTATTGAAAAGAAGAATCTATTTCAAAGGAAATTGAAAAGAATGTTAAAGAATAGAATATAGAAGAAGATATTTCTATTGGGGAAGAAACTGCTCTTGAAGAACACCCAGAGGAACAAACTATTCCTGAAGTTATTCCATCTGCTGAAGAGAGAATAGAGCAAGCCTTTCAGTTGGCTAGAAATGAAATGGATAAAGAAATTAGGGATAAATTTGTGGAAATAGATCAAGGATGTAAATCTATCAGTCCTAAGAAAGATTCACCTGTTGAGGGGGAGAATCCCCCCAATCTAGAATCTTTTGAAGTCCCTAATCCAATCGATCCAATATTAGTGGATACATGATATAAATTCCCTAGTTATTTTGATGTGACTGATTCCCAAGAAGTCTCTGTTAAAGGAATTGATTTGTCTACTATGTTTTATTTGAAACTGGTATTTTATTCTGAAGATATCTTTACCAAAGTACCTGAGACTGTCTCATCTTCTATTCTTGAACCCTCACAAGAATCTACAAACTTGGTGAATAAGGATGATCTGAAAGCATTTTAAGCTACCCTATTGGATAGATTTGAGAAAATCATGAATACCCAACCGACTCCTGTAACCAATTTAAGTGAGAGAGATGCTACCCGGTTATTGGAAAAATTTATATGGTAGATTCTGCCCAAGATTCTTCATGAGATTCAAGAAGTCAGAGTCAAGAACAAACAACTCAGCGATGAAGTAAAATCTCTCAGAGTTATGGTTGAAGAAATATAGAGAGTGATAACCTCATGACCATAACCTGTTTCTTATCCAATTGAGAATATTTTTAATCAGACCCCACAGTAAGTAGCCTCATTGATTCAACCCAATCTAACTTCCTTAGCTGAAAATGTTTCTAAAAGAAACAAGAAGATTGTTCAAGAGATGTGTGAGCTTGTTATTGGTCTTAACAAGTTAACTAATTAGTATAAGGGTTGTCTCTAGAAAGTTATAAATCAACTGAAATCCCTTACCTCGGCTATCACTACTTCTCATTCTTCTATCCAATCATCTCAAACTTCTTTAGACAATGATATTCTCTGAATAGTTGTCAAATAATAACTTCAATCTGTGCATAGTGGCTTTGACAAAGAATCTATATCTGAATTTATCCAGAACAATGATAGAGTTCTTGATTTGGTGAGAGTTCATTTGAATATTTCCAAAGATGGTCAAGAAGAAATTTTTAAGAAGGTGGACTTCTACTTTAATCTTATCTTTTCTAAGAATGTGATGACTAACCACTTCAAGTACCTCGTGGAGAATCCGAGGATCCCCCATGTAACTCAAGATTTCAAAACTCAAGTCCAAAATATCAAGGATTTCAACACTTTATTGGAAACATTTATGGAGAAAATGGATGACTTAGAGAAAGCTATGCGGTATGGTGGGGAGATCATTTCTAACTTCATCAAGCTTTTGAGGCCTTACCTTCATGTCAAGAGTACTGCCATTGTCGCTCTTGCAGCTGCACCCCTAAGATTAGGTTTGCATACCTTATCATCCTATTCCCTTACCTCTACCTCTATGTTTTTCTCTCAGGATCTAATTTAGATCAGGCCTGTTATCCTTGATAAACTGTTTCCTTGATATTTCACTACACATAACTTGGCCCTTTCTATTTTTTATGGACTCCCTTTACCATCTCTATCCACTAGTTCACTCCCTTACTCCACTTCTACCCCTACTACTATGGATTCTTCTTCTCATATTGTTGCCATGAGAAAATAGAAGACAAGCCAGTGCTAAAGAATAGTGATCACTATCTTTTGATAGGGATGTTTTGTGTATTCTTGTTCCTTCCTGTTTGTAATGACACCTTTTATCCATCTAATACATTGTGAAATTTTATTATATACTTCTTGTTTAATCTATTTTATAATCCCAAAAGGGACAGAAATGTGTATTCTATATGTCCTAAATTCACATTAAATAAGAGATACATTACCTACAAATAAATATCTCACTCACAGGATTTGTGATCATCAAAAGGGGGATATTGTCAGAATACTCATGTGTTAATCATGTTTTAATGATAAAAAATCATATACATTTTATAAATCTTGTTAATCATTTTTAATCTATCTAAAATCATGTGTGCATATGATTAGTTTCTTTATTCCTTAAGTAATTATTGTAAACTATTTTGTTTATAATATAGTTACCTTTTGAGTGATTAAGTTTAATTCATTTTATGAATATCACTGTCTAAGTCTATGTACAAAGATTTAGCTAAGTATGAGAAACTATGAGTCTACCATCGGTTGTGTTTATCTGGAAAAGCATCCAGACACCATTACCATCCAGACACCATAACCATCCAAACACCATAACCATCAAAACACCGTGACCACCTAGACACCATGCCCATCCATACACCATAACCATCCAGACACCGTAACCATCCAGAAACCATGACCATCCAGACACTAGGACCATCCAGAAACCCTGACCATCCAGACACTGTGACCATCCAGAAACTGTGACCAAACACCGTGATAAAACACCATGATACTAACACAACTTCTTGGTACTCGTTCCTATTCTCTATACAACTATTCCATCATAGCTATATCAATTCTCAAAGACAAAGAAGGGGACACCATTTCAAGGAGACATAGTTTCATAGAGACACCATTTCCAGACAAAACGTGACACCATTTCTTAATCTGTTTTGTACTTTTTTTAATTTAACATCTCACAGTCATATTTGATGTTTTTAAACGCAATAATATAATTAATGTTTCTTTGTAGACATTTCACCTGACATTACAAGGTACGAGGTGCATAATACATGTATCTTGTCAACTCCAACACATGCATACTATGATTACAAATAACGGAGTGATCAGGGTGAAAAGCGACAATGAAGAAAAAAGAAAAACAAGTGTGTGCACAATAATGAAGAAAAAAGAGGATTCATGTAACCTGAAACTACTGAAGTACACACGAAGCATACTTGAATCTATAGTGAAGAAAATATCATCAATATCAAGTCCATGAAGAACATGAGCTAGATCTAGCTAACTTACGATACTCTATTTTTGACAAAAGAACTCTATTTCTGCATCAACTTCATCCCAGAATTCTAGAGCTACGTAGACTAACACTCAGAGCACTTCTAACGTCATCTCATCATTTTTTCTTCATTGTGTATTATTTTTATCTTTTGAGTAGTGTGTTCATATGTATAGAAACACACACAATCTCCTACACCAAACTGAAGGATTTAAGATATCCTTTCTCTTACATATTTTTACACTGGTGTGTTCTCAAGTATAAGTGTGGAAGAGGTCCTTGTGTGTCCTGTTAGTTCATACCCATGAAGAATTGTGGAAGAGGTCGTGTGACTTGGGCAGTCTTGTGTGCTGTTGTAAACCCTGATCCAGGGTGTGGTTTAAGTTTATTTATATAAACTTCTTGGTGGAAGGTGATCACCGAGTGGAGTGTATTAGGTCTCATCTTGAGAATGAACCACTTATTTTATATCCACTGTGCGGTTTATTTTAGTTTTCTCTAATTTACTATTTCATATAGAAATAACCTTATTTACTTTGATAGTTAATCTTGGAAAGAAGTTATAATTGATTTTTCTTATTATAATTTCTTTAAAAGTAATGTTAATAACTGATATTAAGATTACTAAGAATTAATCAATCTTATAAGAAGTTATTTAAAGAGTCAAACTTTCATAACCTTATAACCTTGATTGACTAGGCTATATTTAAAATTATTAGGGAACATTATTAAGAAAAAATTTTAACCCGTAATTTTTAATAGATACTCAAGTCACCCCTTATTTATTACTCTACTCCGACCAATAGTTAAGTTGGGTATGATGGGTTTTAGACCCATTATACTAAGATCATCACTTTTTAACATGAGGATGCCAAACAATCTAGTCAGGGAAAGGAATCAATCCAAAATTCATTTGATTATTATTTCAGTAAGATCTTTAAAAAGTCAAATTTGAATGGTATTTTTTGAACTCTAGATTTTTTTTGAAGATTCCCCCACTGAATCAAGATTTAAAGTCTCTAGTTGAGAATATTAAATCTTTGAATCCTATTTTGGAATCCTTCATGGGGAATCAAAATGATTTACTTCAGGTCTTAGATCATGGTTCTTGATATATCAATGAAATTACTCATTTCATGGAACCTTACCTTCATACCTATCATATTGCTATCTTATCTCCCTCAATCATTCCTATTTCTCAATGTACAACCCCATCTAAAATCAATCATTTGGGACTCACTCCTGCTATATCCTTTTAGTAGCTTAGACCAATTTTAAGTTGTGTGGTTATTGGATCCCTTGAATCTTAATCTTATCTATAGAACACTTCTTCCCCTACCTTTATATTTAAAAGAAACTATTATATCCTTCCTACAGAGATGAGAGATTACCCTCAGTCGCATTCAATTTAGGATTTCTGATAAGGATTTACTATACCCTATTTGTACTATTCCTTTATACTATCTTTTGATATATGGATGTCATTATCTATTTACAATTTTCATTTTCTCTTCTTTATTTTATTAGTTTTGATAATCTTAGAAAGGGGAGAATTCAGATAAATTAAAATTAATTGAATTAATAATGCGACAAATGGGGAGAATAATGTTATATTTTAGTAAATTAACATTCATTGAATGTGGAAACCCTTTTTGTGAATTCATAAACTTATTAAAAATATTTCAATCATTTTTAAATATTTCTTTGATACATTTATTTCATTTCATTTACATTTCTTGATTTGTGATCATAAAAAATATAGAGATTATTGTCTTATCCCAACACCTCCTTATTTAATAATCCCAAATAATGTTTAAATTATTATTAATGTTTTTTATGTTTTTAGTTAGAAAATGTTTTACTAGAAAATTTTGAAAAAATATCTATGTATAGAGATTACCGTGACACCTTTCCATGTAAAGTTCATGTGACCGCATCACCTACTAAACATTACATTTAACCTTATCGTATGAAAACAAATAGCTTACCATGAGACATATTAACAAAATTTAACTTTAAAGACCTAACCTCATGCTGAAGTATAAACTTACCACATGAAACATATCACCTTACCATATGAAAAAGATCACCTTCCTACAAGAAGAGAATAACCATATCACAAGAATAATTCCACCTTACCAAAAGAAAGAAACTACCTAACCACATGAAGAAATCCAGTTACAGTGATAAGTTATGTGTAAGATTTTATAGTAATATACTAATAGTATGTTTCTAGTATAGTTACCAGATGAAGGAGAAGCTTACTAAAAAAGTTAATCAACTGAATGCATGAAGATTTTAGATTACTGCATATTGAAATGAGATAACTACATAAAGCAATGAACTAAACACATCACCTCAACCCATCAGTTGACCATGTCATGTTACCATGTGCTCAGATGACCATACATCAAGTTAGGGATGATTACTATGTCTACCATAGTTGTGGAGCATTTCAAATCTCCAGTGACTAGTTTTTGATGCAATAAATGAAGTTTCACCGCATTTAATGAAGGATGATTATTCTCTAATGGACACTTTAGTTGAAGATATCTTTAAAAAGATTTTTTCAATAGATAATAGTATAGTGATGATAAACATATAAAAACATTTGATGACACACAAAGAATAACATTCAAAAACTATGATAGTTCCTTCTATAACAGTCTATTTTTTTTCTGAACTTACAAAAAAACTTGTATGAAATCCTTCCAAATACAAACTCAAAGACTCTGAATAACTAAAGCATCATGGATAATGCTAAATCACACTTTCTATCTATCTATATCTTACTATTTCTGTTTTAGGCTTTACTTTTGAGTAGTGTGTTATTGTAATTTTTTTTCTTTACACAATATCTCTTGTTCTTAAAATGGATAATGATTGATATTCCCTCAAACTCTTTTATTTATCTTCCAATGAATAACTGTGGAAGATGTAATTCATGGCATGGTATTTTTTTTCATACATGTAGAATTTGGTAATAGGCTTTCTGCCTAAACATCCTTGTGCGTTGTTGAGTGTAAAAACTGATCTAGACTTAAGACTAAACACCTTGTTCTTTTTCTGTGTATTATGTTTTGTTTCTTTTAAACTATAAATAAATGTATATTTTGGAGACTATAAACAAAAATTTACTTTGATAGTTAGCCTTAATTTGTTTTTATATAAAGTGTTTGATCATGTAAATTAGTTTGAAAAGGTAATTTATTTATAAGATATTTTTTTGAGCCTTAATCATGCTTCTTAGAAATTATTTAATTTTTTTAATAAATTTATACTACTTTGATATATTGGTAGTTTCTATTAAATTTGGAATTTATGTTAATAAATTATTTTTAAACAATTTTTTTGGAACTCTATTCAACCCCCCTCTTGTGTTACTCACTCAAACCAAATATCATCATTACTAATATTAAATTTTTTATTACTAACTAATTAATGATTATTTTTACAAATTAGTTAGGTTTTGTCTTAGTGGCAAGCACGTCGTAATACTACATAGAGGTTAGGGGTTCAAAACCCATTGGGCAGAGGTACTGTAGAAACACTATAGTGGTTCTGTAGAGGAATTGGAGCTACAGAGGAATTTTCGTAATGGTGGCACTATAGAGGTGGTGGGAACTATAGCGGTGATGAAATTATAGCAAGTATTGTAGCATCCTGAGAACTGTAGCATAACTATTCACCCATGGGCCTTTGGGTCAAACATTTGTGCCTATGGGTCTTGTAATGAGCTTTCATACTCATTGGGAATGCAGTCCATGTAATGGGATTCATGCCCACTACCCCTACAGGCCATGTACTGAATAAATAAGTCTTTTTGGGTGGGCTATCCCCTAGGGGGTATGGTCTGCATTTCCAACCTATGTGTGAGGTGTGTGTGTGTGTGTGTGTGTTTAAATGTAACTGTACCCACAAGACCTAATATATATATATATATATTACTAATTATTAAATTACATAAAATTTATTACATAATTAAATTGATAAAAAATAATTAAAATAAACTTGGCATAATACCTTTAAATGAGATTTCCAAAAAAAATTATTCTACATTTTATTAAAAAATTAGTCTTCTAATTAACATTATTTAAATATATTATATAACATGATGTCAGTGGAGTAAAAATTTGACATCTCTCCTAGATTAGTCAATAAAAATACCATATATAGAGACGAAAGTGTTCCCAAGTGACACCCAACCTCCACAATTTCTCACACTGAATAAATCAAAAGAAACCTTAATTTAAAAGAATTGTTTTTATTATTACATTTTTTATTAAATAATTGAATTAATACAAAAATAAATTATAATTTTTACTAAAATAATTATCATAAAAAATTATTATTACTATTATTAAACCTATAATTAATATCTTAATAATATAATAATAAATTACATTATTATTAGTTACTAACTATTATTAGTTATTAACCATTATGAAGACTACTATTAATCATATTATTACTAACTAATTAAAAATTATTATTACTAATTATTAATTTAAATATATTTAATTAAATAATTAAATAAAAAAATTAAAATTAACTTAAAAAATTACCTTTAGATGAAGCATGGAAAAATTTTAACCCCTTGACAGCTATTGCTGGAGAGCCACCACCCACAAGAATTCATCACTAGAGAGAATGATAGAAATAACCATGAAAATATATGGATGGGGTTTACTTTTATAAGGGTCGACGAAAATGGTGTTAAGGCCCCCAATGTATTTCAAATTTTATTTTGTGAAAGGAATAGTGGAGGGAAATGCCTTTCTCTTACAAAAATGAGATAGGCATTTCCCCCTTCAATGTTTTTACCACAAAAACAATATGAGGAAATGCTGTTGGGGGAATGAATGGGTTATGAAAAATATAAAAGGAGTTGATTCCATCAATTCCTTTCCAACCATTTAAAAACAACCTAAACCCATTTCAATTATTTTTTACCTAGAAACCACACTATAAAAACTCTATATTTCAATGGATGTTTGTTTGAGTGATAACCTTACTCTTAATTTTTTAATAGAGAAATTATTTCTATAATATCCTTATATATAATATTTATTGAATGTATCATAAAATTTTAAGTGTTATTTTTATACTTATATGATGTATTCATGCCACTACTATATAAATATGTTTGTTTAGTTCTACAAAATGATAAAAAATGGGTTTATTTTATCAATTCTAACTAAAAGCGCTAAAAAATTTACCTTTATTAGTGATAAAAAAGAACTCATAAAAGGGTATCAATTTTTATCATTCTTTTGATTGGTGAAAGTATACCTTCATCAGTTCTTTTCTTAGTGATGATAAATATGTTCCCTTTTTCAACAATAAAACATCTTTTCAGTTCTAATGAAAGGTTTAGTTCATAAAAAATGATTTCTATACAATTAAATTTCACATTATAGTATATAAATATATTTAAATTGATATAGATATAATATATTTTACTAAATATGATTTACCCCTAAAATGTAATAGATTTAGTTAAATATGGTTTATGAAATAATCTAAAACTAATATTTTGAAAAATTAACTAACTAGCATTGAGTAATAGATATATAACAGAAATTTAATGATAGAAAAAATTAATAAATTAACTAATATCTTAATATAAGTTGAAAACATGACTTAAATTTTAAATTGGCACAAATTTTTATTTGAGTGACTTTTTGAGCTCCACGGGCTATCAAATTGAAACTTTAGAAGAGATATACGACATTTGGTAATGGGATTACTCTCTACATCATTTTCTCATGGTCAAAAGGATCTAAAGGATTATAAAAAGAAGTTTTTTACTTTGGATACCATAATTTGGAAACATTCAATACAATTTAATCATCATTTAATAGGGGTTTATTATTATTATTTGATTAAAAGTGAATCCATTCCTGAAGAAAACATTCATAAGGATATTATTGTGTTGAAATTTTATTCACTTTCATATTGTAGTTTTATTCATAATTATGTATATATATGTATATATTCTAATATATGCACACACACACACAAAGATATATATATATATATATCAAAATAAGAATATATTGAAAAATATATATACATATATATAAACATGTCAATATATGATAAGTAAAATCCTCTGGGCGAGTGGTAAGTGTAATTGTTGAGAATATACTAGGTAGGGGTTCAAAGATTATCCAATTAGAATTACGTTAAGGTTTACAAGATTGGATTACATTTGTGGTGATCTTAAGGGGGCGAGGTCTTGTATGTATGGTTCATGGGGTCATGTGTGTGATGTCCTCGTGTCATGATCCCCTCCCTCTAGAGGTACCCCACCCGGGACAATAACTAAAGAAGAGAGATAATTACCCCCAGAGTTCCACCTCTAAGAGGCCCCATGGTGGCTACTAGAACTGAGGTTATAAATAAAATCACATATATGGGTGGAATTAACCTCTGTTGAAAATAAATTAGGATCAGGAGAAAGAATATAAACAACCAAACTACTCTATAATATAAAGAAATGATATAACTCACAAATATCCCACAATGACTGTAACTTCATATTAATATATGTTAAATTATCCAAGTAAAATACCAAAATATAGTTCTGTGGATGAAACTCAATAAGAGTGCTAATCTCTAAGCTAGAAATTTCAAATTTGGTCTTCTACTCCCTCCCAATAACTTGATTTTGTTTATATATACATTTGGTGATGATAACAAATATAATTAGTAGGAACACACCCAAGGAATCTCATACAAATGTAAGAAGAGAATTATAATACCCTAATGAAAAAATATCTAAATCAATTAGAACCTATCAGGTCAACTAGTTCTCAGACTCACTAAGGATCACTAACCAAGTAACACAACCTAACATAAATATAAAATAATAATCGTATCATTAGAAATGGTACCCGACCACTCCCTGATAGATTTTATGCCATCACGCCCCATCATCAGACATCGTACAACTCCCATAATTTCTATATCCATCAACCTTCAATCACAGAAATCAACAAAATGACCAATCGAAAAATATCATTCCGTGCCACAACCAACTCATTGTTATCACCCTATATCCAATTCCATAAATCAAAATAGTAGGGTATCATGAACACGTAGTACATCAACCTCATACCCTTATCCTACCTCGCATAACCCCCACCGTTAAAAACATTATCCTCTCACTAATCTTCACCATTGGTGCACTATAACCGCTGGACATCACATATTGTATGTAATAACCTTTCTCTGAAGAGAGAGTGAGGAATAGGGGGTGGCCATCCACCCATCCTTGCTAACTTGTATGATTGGGGATAACACTAAAAAAACATTGTGCATCAGTATAAATAGATGACTTGAGTGGGGGTGTGTATAGAAATCATAAGGAAAATACAATATATAATAGTTACTCACAAACCAAACATATTGTTCCACACAAACAAAACAATCAACCACTATGATCTCTATATCACCAAGATCACATGAAAACATTGTTTACACAACACTATCAACCCATCCATATAAAAAAACCACACACAAGACATAATTCAATTTTCATTCATAGGTTAACTAATTTCCAAATGTACTATTTACCAATAATGTTCCTTTTTTTATCCATTTAATTTCATATTTGAACCCAACCCATCCATTATTCATTCCATGTATTAATTCATTTAAAACACATTAATTATTTTCACATTAAATCCTATTTCATCATTCAAGTTCATTTCATAACTATGGAGAAACTACCAAGACAACACACAACTCCATCAACCATCCACACATTAACTCTATATCTCTACATCACAAACCACCACCACTAAAACACATCTGTACAAGCCCCTTTCCGACCATAGACTCTTACCACAACCCCACACACAAGACACATTACCACACAATTCCATAACACTACTGGAAAATGGACCTATCCCCAAGGTTTCCCCAAAACTGAGGGAATAGGTAACCCTATACCTACGGTTTTGTAAAACAGTGGGAATTAGTAAATTTTCAAGACCTGTACCCACGGTTTTCCAAAACTGTGGGTATGGGGGGGGGGGGGGGTCTATCCCCACGGTTTTCCAAAACCGTGGGGATAGGTCCTGAAAAGTCACCTATACACACGGTTTTCAAAAATTGTGGGTATAGGGGTACCTATCCCTACGGTTTTCCCCATAACCGTGAGGATAGGTCTGTGATAAAATACATATGACCACGGTTATAAAAAACCGTGGGTATAGGTTTCCTGTGTGCGCGCATGGATTTTTTTTCTACGGGAAGGAATTTATTTTTGGTGGGAGTCCTATACCCATGGTTCTTCCCTCTATACAAACAATTTATATAAATATATTTAACTAAATATAAATATATATAAACATATGTGATGTTAGAGTAGTGGTTAGATGTGGTGTTTGTAGCGAAGAGGTTGTGGGATCGAAACCCGCCACCTGCATTATTTTAGGATCTATACCCACAGTTTTGAAACCGTGGGTAAAAGCCTTTGACACCATAGAAATTGGGTATATTTCGTTGACACGGTGGAAGAATACCTATACCCATGGTTTTGTAAAATCATTGGTATAGGCTGGGGACCTATACCGATGCCATTCCAGCCCACGATTCCCAAAACCATGGGTATAGCCTATACCCAAAGTTTTCGGGGCTATACCCATGGTTTTGAACTGTGGGTATATGCCATTTTTCTAGTAGTTTACTTTATATCTAACAAGAAACCAGACCCTCAGTTTCATTCACCATGCAAGACACCACATTTTTCAAACTTCATAAACAAGTAGAAACACAACAAATTATTGTCCATACATAATTGATTCAATTACCATATTCTAATTATTTTCCATTTATGAGTTATTGATTACCACATGGCCCGAAATTATAACAATAATATTAATCATAATGATAAATATATTCTATATTCAATGATTACTATTATACCTTAATGGAAAACCAAAAATAATGGAAATAAGTAAATAAAATTAAATATCTTCCCTTTACCATTTAATTAATTACGTATGATTAATTTTCTTTATTAGAAAAATCCTTACCATCCACTAAAAATGAAACAAATGACTGATAATATCACATTTTCACAAAATAAAAGAGATCTCAGATCCCCAACCTCAGTCTAAGTTTTAAAGATAAACACGTTCACAATGAAAGGAACAAGAGATCAAGTACCACTAGTCTTGGATGAGAGCATTGAAAAATATGAAAACAAAAAGACCTTACCAAACCACATTCAAATAACAACTAAAATAGGGAAACCTCCCATTACTACGATGCTTTAAAAGAAAAAGAAGTTGAGAGAAATAGTAAGAGAGAAGAGGGAAGTTCATACCTCTATTCACAATACTTGATCTAATGATCCAAGTGGTTATGATTAATGAATGGTTTAATAGGGATAGAGAGGTCTATAAGCCACATGGATGTTGAAGGGGGAATAAAGGAATCAAATATGGGAATACTTGAATTCCCTTTTATTAGTTAAGTCCACTGGACTCCACCATAGTGTGGTGAATAGCCAAAACACCAATGATTTCTCTAGAAAAGGAATATATGGATCTCTCCTAGAAATTTACCCCTTTTTACATATTTTTAAAAACTAATTTGACCCCCACAATGACCAAGAACACAATATAGTCCAAGGTGTGTTGGTTCCTTTGATGTAATGAATGACCAACCACTATAGCCTGGTGAAAAATTCTTGGATGTTTTCCCCTCACGATGTTTATGTCTATGACATAGTTAGATAATCCAACCCTTTTTGTATAGGATATCCCCGAGGACACTATTACTAGTGACATTCCCATCACTTGCAATTTTCATGCTATATGTTTCAAATAGAAGGGAACTCTTGACCAACATGGCCTCCAAAATGGACATACAAGCAGTGTCATTTTCCATGTTGAACCAAGAACCGTATGACTAGCTAAAAATGACTTTTTCTTGACCATAACTAGCCTAAAATTTCTTAAATATTCCCTCATCTCAAACAAGGTATTCACCATTCCCACAACTAGGATTCAGTGACACATAGAATAGCTCAAATCCCTCTTTTAGCCTCCAGAACACCCCCAAACTCATCCTACGCACCTAAAAGCCTTGGAAAACCACAAAAGAAGGTAGGGAAAGTTCTAGGATATTATATTATATACCAATCAGATAATTCTAATCTATAAGAATAAAAACCAAAATCGGAATGAAAAGAGAGAAAGTGAGGGGTTTGTATAACTGTTCCATGAGATACCTCTCAAGGATATCATTACAATTGATGCTCTGAAACCATTTAAAAATTTATACAACCCAAACCATAAACTACCAAAACCATAAAAAAACCATCTCAAGAACATAGGTTAGGTAACCCACCGTCCATATAATGATATTTTCTACTTTGGTTGGTGTTGACTCACCCACATGATTTTTTAACATGTCATAATAAAAAAAATCTTGACTGGGTAGGGGATTCCCCTTATTCATATTATTGAATCCTTAAAAAAACCACTATAAAAAGAAAAGGAACATGAAATCACAATGTCAATTATTATCTCATAAATAATATTTTTTTTGAAAACTCATCAATAAGGATAAAGAAAATATCAAAACAACTTAGGGTACTAGACACATATATGTAGATCATGCTCCAAAGTACTCCCCTCCAAGATACCATGCCTACATAATACATGATCCAAGGTAATTGTTCATCCATGTAACAAATTCTCTTGATGATTATGGATCTTATCAATCTCTCTACAAATGTTGCATCATCCTCTATATCCAACTATCTACAATCAATGATATAGGACACATTGAGAAGATATCGATATATCTAGGACATGTGGAATATTTCATGGATACTATGTAGTAATGGTAGGAGTGATAATTGGTAATCCAACTCACCAATGTGATCTAATACCTTGATTGTTCCCTCAAACCATGGTGAAAACATAATTCCTCAACCAAACCTCAATTTTTCATGACGAGGGGAAACCTTTACTAACATCTGGTCCCCATCAAAAAACTTCAAGTGTCTCCTATTATGGTTGGAATAATATTTCTATTAGTCTTTCACTTACTTAAACTTCTCATGAACTATATTCTTCTTCTTTTTCATGCTCTACACCACATCAGTACTGAGAATAGATGACTCCCCAACCTCAGTCCTGCCCAACAGGGATCAAATAACTTCTCATTCAATTACTAAAATTGATCCAATATTATGGATGAGTGTTATGTGATTTTATAATAAAAATCAACCTAATTCATGTGTTTTTACCATGATTTTAGGAAATCTAGATGCATTCCCACAACAGATTCTTAATCATCTAGATGGTATGATCTGTTTTTATATCTTTATAAAGGTAGAAAACAATACTGAGGCATAACTGACTTCCAAAATCATGCTACAATCCTCAGTAAACATTCAAGGTAAAATGAGAATCCCTATTTGATACAATGGAACTAAAAAATATATGTAAATATAAAACCTCATAAAAATACCTCCTTTCCAAAAAATCCATGACCCTTAACTCCCTAATGGGAAAAAGCAAGTTGATATTGTTAGTCGATTCGTGGTTAACAATATAGAATAACATCCACCCTCATATTTGGGTTATCCTATGAAAAATGCTATCCATATGTCTTTCTACATCCACTTGAGAGCATCTAAATGCTGTAATAGACCACCAGGAACATGATGTTATGCATTCACCTACTCGAAAACCTAAGACCATTCCATGAAATATGCAACTACATGTTTCATCCCGTGACAAAAAAATACATCCCCAAACCATGGTATATATTTAATACTCTTGGAAGAATTGGTAAAGTTGGGATATGAAACTCATAAACTAATACTTTGTGATCTCCATTGGAAAAAACAAACCCCTTTTAAACATCAACTGATCTTAGTTATCCTTTATCCACTTTTATAGGAAATCATATTGAACAAATCAATCCCACATTACTACTACCTCCAAGTCTCCCCATTGAGACCCCTACACATATTTCACTATAGAAGACTGCAATGTAATTTGATATAAGAAACCACAACTTTCAAATGCCTTTATATCAAGGTTATTGGATTCTAACTCCTCCATCACCATCCAATCATGCCCAAACTTTTGAACAATATCCATTTATGAACTCCTTCTCTATGTATCAGGCAATAATTCCCTCATACATTAGATATATGATATCTAAAATTCATAGTCTTGAAGAAAATCCTTCTACCAGAGCTTCATATATTAGGTCCAAGTCGAGAGAAAATATACCTCAAGATCCTGTGAATGGTAAAGACAATAAAGAATTCTCTGATGAGGTATTATCTCCACCTCTTTTGTGTAAACTTAACAACTTCAATATCCCTATCATGGGTTACATATTTACAATCATGGGTGTATAAATACCTATACCTATAAGATATAACTACATTATGATGCATTAATACTCATCCCAATCCTAGATGGGAAGCGTCATGAAAAACCTCAAGCATCACCTCTTCTTCCAGTAACCGAAATGTCGGAGCACTGATAAATATCCATATTAAGTAGTTAAACATTACCTAATATTGATCAGTCTTAATTAAGTCTGGGTTATTCCTTATTAGATCTATGAATGGGTTTTCAATCTGTGATAAATTGTACATGATCCTCTAGTAATAGACCATGATACTGAGGAAACCATGAACCTATAAAACATAATTCAGTGCTTACCAAGAAAAAAACTACCTCAAAATTCAAGGGATCCACTACTACTACCTACTAAGAAAAAAAATTTCAAAAAAATTACAAGGAAGTGAACCTCTCATATATATAACATCACTTAAAAAAATTCCCATAGCGTTGGTAGTGCTGAATAGTCTATAAGACTATTATGAGATGATCTACATGCTCCTTCACTGAATTAGATTAGATCAATATTACTTTAAAGAACATGACTATAAAAAAGTACATAAAATCATGGAACATAGATTTCATGAGCCTTATGAACATAGATTGTGAATTTTTGACACTAAATGAAATGACCATGAACTTAAAGTGCCCATACGCACACCCAAAGGCAGTATTTAGGATATCTTCCTCCTTCACCCTCAACTGATGATGTCCATACTGATGATCGATCTTAGAAAACCAAATAGATACTTTTAACTATTAAAAGAGACCATAAATACTTATAATAGGGTAAATATCCATGATCATCACTCGATTAAACCTTTGGTAGTCTATAAATATCCTTAGATTGTTATTTTACTTCTTGGAGAATAGCATTATTGAACCTAATCGTGAAACACTAGTTCAGATGAAACCATTATACACCAGATCATCTATATTATTCCTCAGATCTTATAAATTAGAGTGTGTTATAAAATAAGGATACATTGAAATTAGACAATCACCTAGGTGTAATAATATCCCGGACTCAACATCATGTTAAGGGGGAAGTGTCACAAACTCCTTGGTGAAGACATGCTAAAATTCCCTAACAACCTTTAGAGTCCCCACCATCCCAGTGACCATTGAATTTATTGAAAATTATTCCATAAAGAAAATAAGGTTATCTAGACATCCAATTTATATCTAATATCCCCATTCAATGAAAAAAATTAGACATTTTCCAACCATGTCTGATAACACTACCCTTTGGAAGTAACTGATAACCGCACGAACAGTATACAAACAATCAATTACCAAAATTACATAGTGTGAATATATCTTTAGTAATAATATATCCCCGCATGGCTTATGATACCTCATCATCATCCAAAACCAAATACACACATTAAACAAAATATATGGACTCTGAATTTTGTAGTCAATGATAGAGGTATGAGAAGAATCTATATTTCTAGTCCCAGTGCATTGACTAAAATGGGTAAAACTAAGGAGTTTGAGGATCCTAAATCAAGAAAGGTAGGTATTAGGGGATAATATAATCTAATCATACCTCTGATGATATTTGGTATGTATTGTTTAAGAACCTCCATGACATATAATTATCCATCGCTAGTTCATCTTCCCCACTGTTGTCGATCACATTCATGACCATGTTCAAGCTAGGGTGATTGAAGATGATTAAAATCTTGAGGTCATCCCCTACCAGTATTATCTCCTCCCAGTGAAGCATAATCTTGCTAAAAATACAAACTCAGAGGAAAATTCTACGGAGGTTGATTCTTAACCTCTCCACCCCTACCATGATAAGTTCTAAGGAACACAATACACAGATATTAAAGATAACCATGAAATAGATAAATAAATAAATAAAATACAAATTCCCCTAGGAAAATTAAGAGAGTTACATTACCCAAGAGAACATAAGGGAAACTATTGATTCTATCTCCCCACTGGTCAAACTATGGAGGGCCATTGAATCTAATTTTGACACCAAAAATCGAACTACTCAAGAAACCCTGTTGGCTACCCTCTTATGAAAAACCTCCTTACTATAAGTGAGTTCTCTTGATCACATCATACATAATATATACCTCAAAATAAAAAAGAAACATAAATAAAGTAGTTATATACTATATATATGGGAAAATTTCCTCTTCCAGACACCATGCATGAGACTCCTCATTGAGAAAAAGATCTAGGGAGAAACACAAAAGATCCTTAAAATTTAATCCAACATCCCACATTGAAATACATCCATATTGAATAAAAATAAGCTTATTTCTTTTTATATCCTTCATATTTGATTATAGAAATTTCACCAAGAATTACTTATATTAATCTTCCCATGAAATATCTTTCACCTTCTCTTCCCTGAGATTCAATTTCCACAATTGACATACCACACCACTTATTTGACTAAATGCTTACGAAACCTAGTACTCTTTCCAAGAATGAATCAAAATTAAGGTGATCTCAAGATCCTCTTACCAACACTACTTCTCTAGATCAACCATGCTTCCCTCATACTTTGAAAGACTTTTCTACTGAATGGTATGAGAAAACCCACACCACTTCTCATCCTCCTCAATCGAGTCAACCCCTAGAAGTCAACGAGGTCTGCCTACTAAACCTCACCTACCTGATATTCATCTGAATGATTTCCAAAATCCATTTCTAGAAAGGTAAACATAGATATAGTAAGATTGGTAGTCTGGAATATTAATTTAATTTAATTTAATTCATTATAAATCACAAAAATCACCTCATTCAATAACAACAGTAAACCAGAATGACAAATTTACATTTCTTAGGTTGGTACCTTTCAAGTAACACCACTTCACTTGGTATTTTAATGAGTTTATTTTCATTACATCAAATCACATGGGGACATAAAATCCCATTTCCTAACCAATATTCTGGGTCAATATCACATAACAAGATCCATCAATGCCATTACCCTACAAAAACCATTAAATCCTCACATTTTATAACCCTAAGATCCATCTTATATCTCGAAAAACACCTATAATATTACTCATTCTTGCATATTATCTCTAGATATACCCCTCTGTGGATGAAAATGAAGGAAGTGTGATAAAGACCCCCAAATATTACCTCTAGTAGCCCCCATGTTGGTTACTAGCACTGAGGGTATAAAGAAAGTCATATATATGGAAGGAATTACACTTTGGAGAAAATAAAATAGGATTAGGGGATAAGATATAAACCAACAAACAACTCCATAAAAAAGGAATATAGAGAACACATAAATATCCCATAGTCCATGTAATTTTTTATTAATACAATTAACTTTTATTTGTAAAATACTAAAAGACAATTCAATGGAAAAACCATTATGGTAGCTCCAAAATTCAAGCTATAAATGTCCAAATTGACCTCTAACTCCCTATTGATAACCTATAAAAAGTTTATATATACATAGGTTGATAAAAACAAGTATAATTAGAAGGATTGTACCTAAGGACTCATGAAATTTTTAGAAGATCATATTAATTCCCCAGTGAAAAAGATAGTATAATTGATGTGAACTTATCAAGTTAGCTAGTTCCCATCGTCACCAAGGATCGCTCACCAAGTAATGAATCTATGAAAAATAATATAATAAGAATAATATTTATGAAAATGGTACCACACACCACTTCTACACCGATTTTCCACTCTCACACCCCAATTTTTTACATTAAGGATCTCCTATCCATTCCGTACCCATCATCCTCATATCATCATATGCCTCAACATAATGGAAAAGATATAAATCTTACAAAATTCCATAAACAACACATCCTCATCATCCCATAACCAATTCCATAAACCAAATAGTAGGTTACCATTGATTCATGTATATCGTAGGGTGTGGGAAAACAATTATTTTTCTAGTGTAGAAAAATGGCTAACCTGGGTCGCGTCACTTGAAAAGCTTCTCAGTTTGTTCACTCACTTAATCTAGTTCACCTAAACAATTTTGTTTTGTTTTTTTTATGTTTTTATGAAAATAATGATAAATATTTTTGTGTTTTTTATTTATTTATAAAATAATGAAAATACATGCAATATAGAAATTCTAAACTTAAACTAACATAAAATTATAAAAATAATGAGTTAAGAAATAAATATTAACTTGGTCTTAGGTTAGGTTTCAGGTTCAATCATTACTATCCATTATTATTTTTAAATTTATTTGGATAATCCATTAATTAAGTCTCCTGATGAATTAATATCATTTTATTTATAAATTTTAATCTTTGAATGCTTTTAAGAAATATTAATTCCTCTTACTCCTATAATCAACAATGATGACACACTTTAGTCTAGGGTGTGCCATATTCTAGGACCCGAATCAAAAAACTTCGTTTCATACATTTATTAGATAAACTCTATTGTGTAAATATATAACCAATAGAGAGATGGAAAAGTGATTAAAAAAATAATAGAAATAGATTGAGTTGTATTTCATGGGGGACATTTTCAAAAACCATGCATGCCACTCAAATATATCAAAAATATAAAATAAACTAAAATAAAAAAAATTCAAGAACACCTTGAAGTTCCTAGGGAAAGCCTTGGATCAGCCTCCCATTATCAGGAGTAAGATATTAAAATGGAGGATAGAAAGAAGAGAGATAAAAAAAATAAAAAAAATAATAAATTCAAAAGAAATTGAGAAGAATAAAAGAGAATGAAAACTTAAAAAATAAGGATGATAAAAGAAGAAGTAAAAAACATAAAATCAAATAAATAAAATAGAATAAGAAGAGAGAGATAGAGAATAAAAATAAAAAAATAGAATAAAATAAAAGAAAATAAGAAGAATAATTTTATAATTATAAAATGAAGAAAAATAAGAAGAGGGGAAGAATAAGTGGGGGGGGGGGTGGGGTGTAACACTTAAATAAAACCATGAATGAATGAATTATTTAAATATAAATAGAAATAACATTAAAATAAAAATAAAATAAAAATAAAATAAAAAATAAAATAAAAAAAGAGGAAAAAACAATGGATAGAAGATTCACACATTTACCTAGATAGTCTCTTCCCTCATGGTGTAGACTCCCTTGAGGTAGTGGGTATCTCATCTATATATTTGACAAGGGTTTGGTGTCCTCAGACTCACTTAAATACCTAGAATAAAGGGTCTACAAACCCTTTAAAGGTTTTTAATAGTTTGGGACATGCAGGTATCTCATGTGTTTCCGAATTTTCAGTGAATATTGGATTACCAGGGATTCATTCATGGGTATACATTGTCTTCAAGGGTGGTTCCACATGGTAGTGGAAATTGAGAATGTTTCATGGAATTTTGAGTGAGGAGTATGTATCTCAACTGCATTATAGTATTGGTCCATGGAAGTGATGGAGATTCCTATTCATATGTCCTTCACAGTGGCTAGATTAGGGCTAGAGATGGTCTATATTGATTGGATAATGGTGAAGGATGTGGTTTTAAGTTGTTTAGAGGCACGATAGTGGGAGTGCAGTTTGACTCTGAGTTCTCCTGGTCATCCATCGCAGTTCCAGGGTGAAGAAGTGGTGATTGCTAATGTAGAGGGGAAAATACACATGGAGGATCATTTCAGAGTTGACCGAGATTGAAAAGTTTCCTACATTAACCATGACCCACATTAAAAAGGGAAGTGGTTTCATGAGACTTTATAAGTAAAGGTGTAGGAAAGATTGGAAAATTGCCTGCAAAGGGGTGGGCTTCTGCACTCACAACCACACAATCATTTGTGGGACACGACACATGTGGCTTGTGTGGGCCATCGAGCCACCTCTAATATCTATGAGGTTTACCACACATGGTCCATGAATTCATGGTATTGATGTTCACCTCATACATCCTGATAGTACCTTTCTTTAGGTTAGCTTAGCGGGTTGAGCCCACTTGGGCTTGGCTTGGTCGCTGGCTAGCCTTTGATTTTAAGGGTTAGCTTGGCTATCTAATATTTTTGGTACATGAAAAATGGTAAACACTTAAACACTTAGAACATATTTCAAAATAATATAGAAATAAATTATTAATTTAAAAATCTTTATCAATTTAATCATTTTGATACATTTTAATTCCACAATTCGAATTCCCATTTCTTAGTAATACATTAAATATATAGGAATTATTCATTATAAATCATTAAATAATCACTTAAAATTGATTAAAAATATAAACCAAATTTATGTCTTTCATATACCTCTACACTTAAACCATTATTTTTCTCAAGAATAAAAATTGAACAAAGAATTTAGAGGAAACCAATGTAACTAATATTCAAATTCCTAAGTAATAAAATCAAATAATTTTCAATCTTAAATAAAACTATCAAATGTCACAAGAAATATCAATTCAATTTCTCAATTTTTAATGAAACAATTAACTCAAGTATTTTAATTTCTCACTTTTAAGATGTTGAAAATTATTATTTCATCCATTTATGTTCCTAAATTCATTACTATTAAACTTTTAAATTGACCATTTAACTCACTCTTGAATCTTTTAACTCATCTTATATGATAAAATTCAAGTGGAGTTATGCTCATATCATGAGAACATTATCCTGATCCATAGGATTGTAAATGAACTAATTTATCTTCTTTATAAAGACAAAATATACATAAAACCATGAGGGATTTCAATTAAGGTTCTAACAACTCTAAGGCTTAGGGTAGGTAAGAATTAATGTTTAGAAAGTAAGGCTCTAGGATGAGGTTTATCTTTTATATCATAAAGCATCACATTAAAAGTAAAAGGGTCATGTCAACTTCAAATTTTAACAACCCCTACATTACCAAAATATCATAGTAAATATTTTTATCAAGATATAACATAATTAATGATTTGTTCACCCTGTTGAAATTTTCTATACTTTTATACTCTTTTTCCATTTCAAATAACTTTTTTTTATTTTTAGAATGTTATTCATAGAATAAACCTCACATCCACCAACTAAAAAAATATGACAAAAAACATAGGTTTAGTAATGGTGATGTTTGGTTTTCATAAATCAAAATCTTTTTTTTTTATTTTTCTTTTATTTTTTTCATTTTCTCTTTTTTTCGAGAGGGTAAAAATAATTAAGAGTGAAATTAATAATTAGAAACAATTTATTATCACCCAAAAATAGCGCCACCACACTTTTTCCTTCTAATGAATTTTATACCTTCCACCATGATTCCCTTCACCCCCACACTTCAACATTAAAATATCATGAAAATTTTATGAAAAGTGTAGAAATTGATTAAAAATAGATCGAAACATGGATCATTCCTAATAAATAAATTCATCGTTTCTATGAGATCAATAAGTATTGATGTAAAGGTGGTCTTTTAAGTTTAAATACCTTTTAAAAATATCCCTCAGTCATTTTAAATGTGTTTGTTTCATATTCATATCTTTGATAAGTTCAAATGAATGTTCTGGTTGGAGACATGTCCCAAGATCACTCAAGAAACACAGTTAAGAATAAATTGGAAGTAGTTTCTCAAAAATCATCTCAAGAATGGAAATATGATATTGGAAAATCAATCAAGGAATGACTAAAAATAAAAAAAATAAATTCATATGAATTTCATAAATTCAAATAATGAAAAATGGTTGGGAAATTTCCTTTACATGAAACAACTAATTTCTTCATATCACTAGTCCTCATTTTAATATCCATGATTCAATTACAACATTAAATTGTAAATTTTTCTCATCCAATATTATTAACATTATAATATAAAACACTGAATCAAAAGATTCCTAATAAACTCATATCTACTAGATAAGTCTAGTAAATAATGAATTCAAATGTGGACATTCAATTTCATCTTTAATTCTCAAAACATGTTTTCTGAAAATAAATTGGGAGTTTAAAAGATAAAAATTGAATGTGAACTCCATTTCACATGACGATTAGTCCTCTTTACTCATTGAATTTTTGGAAATTCCTTCTTATATAATGAACTTATAAAATAAAATTACTCAATCAAGAAAAATGATTATATCATTAAAGTCCAAAATGATAGAGGGAGTGGGATGTATGCTAAACTAATCCTAAGAATGGAATTGAAATCTAAATTCTTAGACAGCATGTAAAGATATGTATTGGTATATTCCCCTATAATTCCTTGACCCTAGATTCATAGAGTCGGTGCATTATTTTAATACATTGGCCTGATTACAAGGAATCAAGTCCTGAAAGACCAATCTGTTTAGCAGTCTTGGAAAATAGTTTAAATACATGAATGTTACATTAAACTTTCAAACATACAACAAAAAAATAATCCTTTGAGAATGCTATTTTTCCCTTAGCTTAACCCTACATCTCAAACATAAAATACTTCTTAGGATCCTGCGAAAATAAAACATAAGAAAGGGGTGAGCTCAGATGCTCATTAAGGGTAAATAATTTAGTGGAAGCTATAAACCTTTAAGACAAGATGTGTAATAAAACAAAAACCTTTTAAACATAAAATTGAACATAATATGGAAAAAATAAATCAAACATTACCATATAAAAATGCACAGGGATATTATACTAGTCAAATAATCACACGTAATAACTAATTTCATAATGAGGGAATGTATAGTACCAGACTTTAATTTCTGTGTCAAGGCCTGGTGCCAGGACCTATGGGCTAACTATAACCGGCCCAAACCCGGAGAGCTTCTTTAACCGGACTCCATCCCGAAGATCCTATATAAATGTAATCCAACCCGAAGGGTCTACTATAACTGAACCCCAACCAGGAGGGATTACTTTTACCGGTCCCCAACCCAGAACATACTAGTCCAATACATTCATCATTAGAAAAGGTTGACATATAACATAAAAATTCATATTAAAACTAGCATAAAAAATGTCAATACATTATCCATAAACCATGAATGATATAAAAATAACACATCCATAGTCAAACATATCACAAAAAATTCATTACAATATGGAATATTTGAATCATAATAAATCAACTTCAAATAAGTTTAAAATTCATTAATGGATGTTGACATAGATGAAAATAATCATTAAAATGCTTTTAGAGAAATACCCATTTTTCATGAAATTATTTAAAATTATCACAATTTATGAAGTTAGTCATTTAAAAGGGATTTTTTAATCAAAGTGTCCCATACCACTTTTAAATTTATATAAAGAATTATCATTTCAAATCATTCATTTCCATATAAATAAATCCTTAAAATCATTTTGAAAACATGGACATTAATTAAAAGGGTTTAGAAAGATAAATCTCTAAAACATTTAAAATTATGATCTAGATAAATAGAACCTCTCATAAAACCTTAAAATATTCCTTTTGAAAATACTTTTATAAAATATGGGTATCTATGATAAGTATGTCCCAGAAAATACTTACACATGAACAATCTTGGATAATAATGAGATTGAGGAAATAACCCTTACCTCGTTGTAATCAAATGATTCATATGAAAAATAGTCAATAACCACCCAATGAATCACATAATTTCATGAATATAAATATAATCATGATAATATATATCAAATGGTAGTACAAAATAAACCACATGCAATAAATAAGTGGTGAACAATGGAAATCTCACCGAATTAAAAGTTAGATAAGAAACCCCTTACCTTGCACTTTCCTTTGGTCGAGGGTACATCTAAACTCCTGTATATTGACCATTTTATGTTATTAGATTATAAAAGAACCATATTAATTTTTATTATATCATACATGATTAATTTATGACTTTATACTACCCATTTAATAATGATTTTCATGTTAAATTAATATTTCGGGTAATAATCGCTTTCTTTATTGTACGCATTTTAACATGTTATTCTAGACTGTATCATTTAGGTCATTATTTTAATACATCCATAATATAAAACTTGAATCATATATCATATATATTTAGAAAATAAATATTTATAATAGATATATATATGAAAGGGAAAACACCGTTTATGGAGACGGTAGGCCGTACGTACGCATAAACGTTGTTTCTATTTTCATATCGTATTGAACAGAAGTATGTGAATAAGATATATGTAAGTGAATAAATACATACATATATAAATATATATATCTTTAGTAGAATTATTATTTCATATATTACCTAGTAATTAGTAATATATAGTTTTATAATCATCGATGAATGGAGAACGTGGAAATGAACCTCATCGCATCGTAGAGACGATAATCCATACGTACGAACGAGAGACAATATCATTTCCCTAATGGTGTGGAATTGGATGGTATATTAGTTTTAAAGAGACATTATCATGTTATTATCATTATTTATAAACATATTACTTATCATTATATCCATCAACATAACATAGTATTGAATAACAAATTACACCACGATGTGGAGACGGTAAGACGTACGTATGCACGCATGGTGAATTTATCATTCATAAGATGGATATAATAATGAATATAGTTCTGAAATATTTATAATAAAATTACAGTATATATAAGGTACTGTATTTATTATTTTGGTATGGTAATAATAAAGAACGAGTAAGTGGAAGAAGAAAAGAACTTGAAAGAGGGTGGTGAAATCATTACCTCTTCTTTGGGTTCTTCCTTTGATTTGATCAAAAGGGCTCCATAAGTTGGATTTATAACCAAAGGAAAGCCTATAAGATGAATTCATGATATTTGTGAGGATATTTGGGAAGGGTTTGGGTGAGCCAAATTGCCTTGGAGGTGTGAATTTGAGAGAAGGGGAAGTGCCCTTTTATAAGAGGGGTGAGGGGCACCATAGGAAAAACTAAAAATATTTTTTTATAATAAATTCATTTTTGGTTTCTAATGGATCTAAAATAAATTTTTTAAAGGATAAGGTAGGTATGGTTCGAAAACCACTCAACCAATAGGTTTTAGGTAGGTTTGGGTCACTATTTTAACCTTATCTTTTAGATTCAACTCTTAGTTAAATAGTTTGACATTTAGAATGTCTCTTTGTATTTTTATATTATATGGTTAATAAACTTACTCTAAAATTCCAAGTGAACCCAAAGTGGTTAATTTGTGAAATATATAAAAGTTTTTATTTCCTTTGGCTGAACCATTGATTTTTAGGAATAGAATATCAATTAATAATATAATATATGTTAAAAAATATTTTATATCAATTTTGACACTATTTGGAATTTTGTTTGTGCTAAATTCATAACAGAATTATTACTTCAAAAACAATTCCTATAACCAACACTAAAATGTCATATTAACCTATATAATTATTGGAATTCATAAAAAGTCTCAAATTACATTTATTTGTGTATTTATAATATCAATTATTTTAATATTTCATTAATATTGTAATTACTGCATCATCATTGTGTCATTAATAAATTAAGTTATTTAATGTCTAAAAATTATAGATAAAATACCATTATGTAGGAAATATTTTTATCCTTCCAATTAATATTTATATTCCAATTTATCTTATGTGTAACTCTATATTAAAAATTATTTAGTTATTAAACTTTGAATTTAACACTTTTAACTCTTCTTTGAATTAAATAATAATAAATGTCCGAATCTAATCCAAGTGGACCCAAATGATCATATTTTATTCCTAAGGTTGTTTTTGGTCAAATTAATCTTATCCAATATAATTAGGACATGTTTTAGGGTAATAATAATGACATTTTTACCATTAATTACCCTATTTACTTTTAACTCTAGTAAATAGAAGTCAAAAGTAACTAGTCACAAAAAGTTATTTTTATCTTATTGAACCAAATTTTACTTATTGATATCAACCATGTCTCTTGGATTTCTGAAATTTAATTTACAAAAGTAGTAAAATTATGTTTTATACAAATTTATAAATGCTCCTAGGAGGTGGGTAAAAGATTTTAAAAAGTTTGATAAAATTTTATATATCTAAACTTATTATAAAATGACTCCAATGAATTAAATTGATCATATACAAGTATTATGTACCCATTTTGACCTAAAATAAATTAATATAAAATAACTAATTATTGAAATAAAAAGTCGGTTTTAACCAACAACAGAATGTTTTTTCACTATCCATAAAAAATTGAAAGTTTTAAGAAAAATACCAAAAAATCACCCTTAGAAAATTTTGATATTCTGAATTCAAAAATGAATTCTATTTAACCAAATTGAAAACATAGAAGTTTAATTTATTAATTTAAAATTAAATCACGTTGTCAAAACCAAAAAGTGTGTTTTTAAAAAGTAAAAACTATCAAAAGATTGACATGTGTTTTTGTTAAATTTAAATGTGAAATTACTTATAATGAGATAAATTGTATTAAATGATAAAAATATAATCTAATTATACTTCCTGACCACTAAAATGCATAATTTATCACTATAAATTATTTTGATTAAAAAAGTTGTTTTTAATTAAAATTTAGTATCTTTCACTATTCATAAAATATGAAAGTTATCAGAAAAGTACCAAAGATTTATCCAAACAAAATTTTACTGTCCTAATTATAAATAATGATTTAATTTCATTAAATTTAATATATAAAATTGTCAAATATTGTTTTTAAAATTGGTTCTCCATTAAAAGGTGGTGAAATTGCGTTTTTAAAAAATACTTATTTTATCCGAAAAAATGAATTTGTTATTATATTATGTCTAAGAAACACATAATTTGGATGTTAAAATTATATAGAGTACATAAGATTCAAAATTCAGTTAATACTATTCATAACCACTTTTTGAACAGTTAGTTTAGTAACTTGTGGTCAGCTTGAACTCGGTGTTGCGTGTAGCGCTAGCTATTGAATTACTTTAATGAGATAACGTGTACTATGAAATCTTGTGGGGTTAAATTATCCCATCCTTTAATAAATTACGTCCTCAAAATTTTAAATTATTCTTTGAAAATAAATGGTTAAAAATAGAAAAATACCTTTGTGGAAAACCCACATAAAAAATTCCATTAGTAAAATTTAGTCTTAATAAGAGGGAAGGTGAATTGAAAAAGTCACCACCAAATTATGATCTATATTTGTAGAAAATTGGTGGAAATTAGAGAAACATATTTGGAGGAATAGTAAATATTTATAGGGAGTTATTGAGGTCATCAATCACACATGAGTGTACAATTGAGGGCCTCAAAGCCTTCGATCTGTGATGATTTAAAATATCATCAGTTCAACATAACCGTAGGTATTAAGTAGACATATTTTTAGTTTTAAGATATCTTCCCAAAAGATTAATAATTAATTTATTCATAGAATAAGAGGGATATATATATATATATATACTTGAAAAGTAGAGTTTCATCCTTTAACTAATTCCTACCACAAACTCATCTTTCACTCCAAGAGACTTCAAAAAATATATTCTATTTATCCTAATCATATGGGGTTTTAAAAATAATGAAATTATAATTCACCTATCAGACCTTTAAAAAAAGAACTACATTATAGAATCCAGGACATAACATAAGACTGTAGTTGGTGATGCACACTTGTTTCCCTTCGATTGCGGGTTCAAGTCTCGCAGCTTTGCCGGGCCCAACTGGTTGTCGCCCAACCTATGGGTTGTTCTTTTTATGAAAATCCAAAAATAACCTTAACAATTGTATTCAGTTTCAAACATAATCCATTCCAACCTTTAGACTTATCCAAAATACTTCTATCCAAACACACAGTCCAAAATTTATAAGGAATTTAAACACAATGAAGATCCTTTTTTCCACGTAATAACTTGTGAACACCTTCACCATGTATTCTTTTAAAACATGGTAACACCCTGATTTAACATAAAACATTATTGATTACATCCATGCTCCCTTATTATTTATAGAATACTATATATATTCCTTATATCCAAAAATTTTAAATATTCTAATAATGATGAAATAAAAAAATTATTAATCAATTCCAAGGAAGTCAAGAATATCCAATATAATTTATCCAAATCAACCAGCTCTTATTGCAAAATCACTACCTCATTATCAGGACCATATTAAGGATTACCTTTCCTTCAAACATGTTTTTTTCCAAAAAAGTGTATCTTACTATTAAGTCACTTTTCTTAGAACCATATAATCTCAAATCCGGAATAAAATAATACTACAGAACAATCCTTATTTATCTCCATAATTCATATTACCAGTATATTGTTGATACAACACTCAATGAAATAATTATATAATAACAACATAATAACACTGGCCATTCCTCTTCATCTGAGGTAGCATCATAACTTGATTATTATCCAATAACATCATTTTTGGTATACTCTGATGATATGTACATTGATTCACATAGTGTCTCAACACCTTGTAGATGAAGCATTTAGCATTTGAAACCTTTTTTTACCTTTGCAATCACGTACTTGGTGTCCCTTTTCACCTCACTTATAACCTACTCCCATTCCCTTCAAGTATTTACCAAGGTGATTCTTTCCACATTTATCACATATAAGAAAATCCTTATTTCCCCTCTTCTATTTATCCATCTTTCTCTCTACCATTTTTTTCTCTTGCTTCCCTTCAAAGGCATAGGACTCAGACAATTATTTACTTATCTTATTAACAGATGGTATTATTTCTGCATATGTTGAGAATACATGGGAGACTATTTCCCTTATAAATTTTGTCTTAATACCATGAAAGATATGATCCTTCTTACACTTTGGATCATACGTATTGCTGGAGATCTCATTCCTTCTATTGGGCACCATTTCTATACAATGGAATACATTAGGTTAGTTTATGAATCACAATGAATAATTACAAACTTGTAAAATACCTAACATAAATTGAATAGTTTATGGATATAATCCATACTAATAAAAATGTTTTATTTGAGGAAGTATTAAATCTTAAATCCTTCATAATGGATTTTAATGAAAATGTGAATTATCCTAAGAATATCCCCTGGGAGTGTCATAACCAAGAGTGCAGTAAGGCCTGTTGTCGTGCACCAGTTCCCATTCAAGTCTAGCTCAAAGCGGTGTTTTCAGGTTTTACCCCTTGGTACATATGTGCCAAAGCCGCCTCTACCTTCTCATATCCAGACATGGATGTATTGCTGGGAAAACTCACAAAATCTATACCTTAACAAAATTCTTGGAAGTTCTTCTATACTAATCCTCAAAGTTTATCTTAGGGTAGTGTTCTCTAATCAGAGTTTATCTAAATTTATTTCCAAGGTTATTTCTAAACTTCCTCTAATACCAACTGTAACGCCCCAACCCTAGATTCCCATAGTTAGTGAATTATTTTAATAAATTGGCATGATTACACGGAATCATGTCCCGAATGTCCGATCTGTTTAGTAGTCTTGAAAAATATATTACATACATGAACGTTACATTACACTTTCTAATATAAAACAAAAAAATAATCCTTTGATAATGCCATAGTTCCCTTATCTTAACCCAGCATCGCAAACATAAAACACTTCTTAGGATCCTGGGAAAGTAAAACATAAGAAAGGGGTGAGCTCAGATGCTCTGTAAGGGTAAATAATTTAGTGGAAGCTATAAACTTTTAAGACAAGATGTGTAAAAAAGAAAACGCCTTTTAAACATAAAGATGAACATAAAATGGAAAAAATAAATCAAAAACTACCATATAAACATTCACATGGATATTATACTAGTTGAATAATCACATGTAATAAATAATTTCATAAGGAGGGAATGGATATTACCAGACTTTAATTTCTGTGTCAAGGCCTCGTGCCAGGACCTATGGGATAACAGTAACCGGACCAAAACCCGGAGAGCCTCTGTAACCGGACTCCATCCCGGAGAGCCTCTGTAACTGGACTCCAACCTGAAGGGTCTGCTATAACTGGACCCCAACCCGAAGGGCTTACTTTTAACGGTCCCTAACCCGAAACATACTAGTCCAATACATTCATCATAAGAAAAGGTTGAAATATAACATAAAAATTCGTATTAAAACTAGCATACGAAATGTCAATAATTTAACCATTAACCATGAATGGTATAAAAATAACACATCCACAGTCAAAAATATCACAAAAAATTCATTACAATATGGAAGATTTGTATCATAATAAATCAACTTAAAACAATTTTAAAATCCTTTAAAGGATGTTGACATAGACGAAAATGATCAGTAAAATGATTTGAGAGAAATACCCATTTTTCATGAAATCATTTAAAATTATCACAATTTAGAAAGGTAGTCATTTAAAATAAATTTTTGAATCAAAGTTTCCCATACCACTTTGAAACTTATTTAATGAATTATCATTTCAAAACATTCATGTTCATATAAATAAGTCCTTAAAATCAATTTGAAAACATGAACATTAATTAAAAGGGTTTAGAAAGATAAATATATAAAACAATTAAAATGATGATATAGATAAATAGTACCTCCCCTAAAAACTTAAAAGATTCCTTTTGAAATAATTTTTATAAAATATGGGTATTTATGAAAAGTATGTCCCAGAAAATACTTACACATAAACAATCTCGGAATAATGAGATTGAGGATGTAACCCTTACCTCGTTGTAATCAATCGAGTCGTATGAAAAATAGTCAATAACCACCAAATGAATCAGAGAATATCATGAATATAAAAATAATCATGATAATATATATCAAATGGAAGTACAAAATACACCACCCACAATAAATAAGTGGTGAACAATGGAAATATCATGTAATTAAAAGTGAGATAAGAAACCCCTTACCTTGCACTTTCTATTGGTCGAGGAAACATTTAACCTCCTGTATAATGACCATTGTATGTTATTTTATTATACCAGGACCATATTCATGTTTACTATATCATACATGATTCATTTATGACTTTATACTACCCATTTAATAATGATTTTCATGTTAAATTAACATTTTGGGTAATAATCGCTTTCTTTATCGTACGTATTTTAACTTGTTTTTCTTGACCATATCATTTAGGTCAGGATTTAAATACATACAGAATATAAAACATGATTCATAAATAATATATATTTAGAATATAAATATTTATAATATATAGATATATGAAATGGAAAACAAAGTTTATGGAGACTTTAGGCCGTACGTACGCAGAAACGTTGTTTCTGTTTTCATATTATATTGAACGGAAGTAATTGAATAAGATATATGTAAGTGCATAAATACATATATATATATATATAAATATATATATATATATCTACAGTATAATTATTATGTTATATATTACATACTTATTATTAATATATAGTTTTATAATCGTTGGTGAACGGTGAACGTGGAAATGAATCTCATCACGTTGTGGAGACGGTAATCCGTACGTACGCACGAGAGACAATATAATTTCTTTAATGGTGTTGAATTGTATGATATATTAATTTTACAGATACATTATCATGTTATTTTTATTATTTATATACATATTACTCATCATTATATCCATTCAAATAACATAGTGTTGAATAACAAATTACACCACATCGTGGAGACGATAGACCATACGTACGCACGCATGGTGACATTATCATTCATAAGATGGATAGAATAATTAATATAGTTGTGTCATATTTATAATAACATCACAATGTATATAAGGTACTAGATTAATTATTTTGTTATGGTAATAACAAAGAAAGATTAAGTGGAAGAAGAAAAGAACTTGAAAGAGGGTGGTGAAATCATTATCTCTTCTTCAGGTTCTTACTTTTGATTTGATCAAAAGGGCTCCATAGGTTGACTTTATAACCAAAGGAATGCCTCTAGGATGAAAGTAGGATATTGGGGAGGATATTTGGGCTAGGTTTGTCCAAGAAAAATGGCTTTGGATGTGTAAATTTGAGAGAAGGGGAAGTGTCCTTTTATAAGAGGGACGAGGGGCACCTTAGGAAAAACTTAAAATATTATTTTATAATAAATTCATTTTCGCTTTATAATAGATCCAATATGAATTTTTTAAAGTATAAGGGGGGTATGGGTTGAAAACCACTCAACCAATATGTTTTAGATAGGTTTGGGTCACTATATTAACCTTTTATTTAGATTTAACTCTTAGTTAAATAGTTTGACATTTTTCATGTCTCTTTGTATTTTTATATTATATGGTTAATAAATATAATATAAACTTACAAGAGAACCCCAATTGGTTCATTAATGAAATATATACTATTATTTACGCCCTTTCTATGAACCTTATATTTTTAGTAATAGAATATCAATTAATAATATAATATTTTTTAAAAAATATTTTCTATCAATTTCAACACTATTTGGTAATTTGTTTCTTCAAAATTCATAACAGAATTATTACTTAAAAAAAAATAAATCTAACCAACCATAAAATGTCATATTAACCTAAAAAATTAGTGTAATTTATAAAAAGTCTAAAATTAGATATATTTGGGTATTTATAATATCAATTATTTTAATATTTCATTTATAAGGTAATCACTGCATCATCATTGTGTCATAATAAATTAAGTTATTTAATGTCTAAAAATTATAAATAAAATACCATTATGTATGAAATATTTTTATATTATTAATTAATAATTATAGTCGAATTTATCTTATGCTTAACCCGATGTTAAAAATTGTTTAGTTATTAAACTTTGAATTTAACACTTTTACCTCTTCTTTGAATTAAATAATAATAAATGTCCTAATAAAATCCAAGTCAACCTAAAGGATCATATTTTATTACTAAGGTTCTTTTTGATCAAATTAAACTTATCCAATAGAATTATTACATTTTTTAGGGTAGTAATAATGTCATTTTTACCTTTAATTACCCTATTTACTTTTAACCATGGTAAATAAAAGTCAAAAGTTACTATTCACCAAGAATTATTTTTATCTTATTGAACCAAATTTTAATTAATGATTTCAACCATGTCTCTCTGATTTTTTAAATTTGATTCACAAAATTGGTAAAATTAAGTTTTATACAAATTTGTAAATGCTCCTAAGAGGTCGGTAAAAGATGGTAAAAAGTTCGATAAAATTTTATATATCTAAACTTATTCTAAAATGAATCCAATGAATTAAGTTGATAATATATAGGTATTATGTATTTATTTTTACCTAAAATAAATTAAAATAAAATAACTAATTATATAAATAAAAATTCAGTTTTAACCAATAACGCAGTGTTTTTTCACTATTCATAAAAAATTGAATGTTTTCTGAAAAATACCAAAAATTCACCCTAAGATAATTTCGATATTATGAATTAAAAAATAAATTTTATGTTACCAAATTCAAAACATAGAATTTTAATTTATTAATTTAAAATTAATTCACGTTGTCAAAACAAAAAAGTGGGTTTTTAAAAAGTAAAAACTATCAAAATATTGACATGTGTTTATGTCAAATTTAAATGTGAAATTACTTATAATGACCTAAATTGTATTAAATGATAAAAATATAATCTAATTATACTTCCAAACCATTTAAATTCATAAATTTTCACTATAAATTATTTCTATTAAAAAAGTTGTTTTTAATTAAAACTATTCATAAAAATTGAAAGTTATCAGAAAAGTACCAAAAATTTATCCAAACAAAATTTTGTTATCCCGATTATAAAGAATAATTTAAGTTTATTAAATTAAATATATTAAATTTTCAAATATTGGTTTTAAAAAGGGTTCTCCATTAAAAGGTGGTGAAATTGTATTTTTTGAAAAATACTTACTTTATCAGAAAAATGAATTTGTTCTTTTATTATGTCTAATAAACCCATAATATGAATGTTAAAATTATATAGAGTATATAAGATTCAAAAATCAATTAATAACATTCATAACCAAATTTTGAACGGTTAGTTTAGTAAGTTGTGGTGAGCTTGAACTCAGTGTTGCGTGTAACACAAGCTATTGAATTACATTAATGAGATAACATACTATGAAATCCTGAGGTGTTACATCCCCCATGTGGGACCTGATATTTTTTTGCCTACAGTGGGAAGCACCAAAAATTATCCAAAGTTTGATAGTGGATGAAGTTTCTTGGATTTGAACCACCACATGAGTATTTTCTTATCTTGAATCTCTTCCTCCTTGATGCTGAGGTATTATCCATGAATAAGGTATACCAGATCCTCCCAATTAATAATTAAGTATAGCTTGTATGGTGGGGTTAGGATGAAGTATGGGTCATCCTATTCGTTGGTTGCTACTTTTGAAACTCCACTTTCTCTTCCATTATTGTTTCAACATGGGTTGCATTAATTGATTGATCAAAGAAAACTAAATAGTTATTTTTACATGAACCAAATTAAAATTTGAATTTTTAATAAGTAATTATTCCCTTTCAGTCTAACCAGCCTCTATCTTGATTTTAATAGGCTAAGAAAATTGTAATTCCTATTGGGCCTCTATAAATATATGTTCATCAAAATCATGGAGCTCTATTTGTTCCTCAACAGGTGCATTTTTAATCTCTTCATCCTCCAATAAGGAATAGAAAAGGTTATCTGAATCTAAAAATTCTATATAGTGGGAATTGATACTCAATTATTTTTTTTAAATATCAACTAAAATATAGTTTGAGACAAAAGTATTTCCCGAAATTTGGTTAGTTTCAATATCTTCTTCAGTGGTGAGTGCCTCTTGGAGTTGGATGGTGGAAATTGGCGGTTGGTATTCAGGATCCTCCATCTTTTCTTCAAATTCAATATATTGGGAAATTTATTCCTCTATTTATAAAGTGGCATGAAATGGTACTAGATATTATAATCTATAAGGACTGAGGAGATAAAGTTATACTTCATACTCATTCTATAATTCCTTAATATCTTGTTGATCTCCCATAGTTATCTCACTAGGAAAATCATCCTCATTATAAATTCACTATAGATTATCGTGTTCATCTTGAATTTGGTCCCTAAAATAGTTGTTCTATTTATATTTCTCAAGGTTGGCCCCAAATTCTGTAATTTATTTTGTGAAATAGGGGAAAACTACATGCACATTCTTCTTGGCCTTAAATCTTTGATAATCAACTCAGATTTCATCGACTATGCTCATCAAATCTTAAAGTGAGATAACTATCTTTATGCATATCTTTCAGACTTTTGGATTCCGCTTTACCATTATCATTAGAGCATAATATCTTCATTGGAATGTCTACTCAATATAATATATTTCTAATTATTTCACATATGAGTAGTTGTTCTATATATTGAAAAAGATGAATGTTTGAAAACATTTTGGAAAATTAATTTTTTATGGATTATTTTAATATTTGGAAAATAATGAAATCTATATAAATTTTGAAAATAGAAAAATTAAATGAAATAATAATTAGTATCTTGGAATAAAAACCAATTTTGATGCATACCTATTATTGGGAATAAAAAAGGTAAATTATTTTCCAATTTCATTATAATGGCTAACCAGGGTTGTCTTACTGAGGATCTTCTCAATTTGTTTACTCACTTAATCTAATTCACCTAAACTAATTATTTTTTTTGTTTTTATTATTTTATTAAAACATTAATAAGCCTTTTTTTTATTACTTTATAAAATATTGATAAGACATGAAGTATAGAAATTATAAACTTAAACTAACATGTAATTATATATAGAATGATTTACGAAATAAATAAAGAACTTGGTCTTTTATTTGTTTTTTGATTTAATTATTATTCTCCTTAATTTTTGTATGTTTAGTTTTATTATACATTCATAATGTCTCATGATGATTTAATATCCTTTTATTAAGAAATTGTGAAACATCGAATGATTTTAAGATATCTTAATTTCACCTCCTACTGTGATCAAGGTTGATGAAACACATTATTATGGGGTGTTCCATCTTCAAAGAATTGGCTCTATAAATGTTGTTTCATCCATTGATTGGATTAAATTTATAGTGTGAAGAGTTAACCAATGGAGATAGGGAAAATAGATTAAACAAAAATAATAGAAAAATATTGAGTTACATGTAATGAGAGACATTTTCCACACTCTAGAATGCCACTCAGATCTACCAAAAACATAAAATAAACTTTAAGAAAAAATTCAAGAACCCCTTGACCTCCCCCGAGTGAAGCTTCAAGTCATCCTAAAATTATCGGGAGTAAGAGATCACATTGGTGGATAGAAACAATAGAGGTAATAAAAATAAAAATAAGAGAAGAAAATAAAAATAAATTGATAAGAGGAAAAGAGAATAAAAATGAAAAAGAATAAGGATGAGAAAACAGTAAGAAAAACACATAAAATCATAAAAAAATAGAATAAGAGATATAGAGATAGAATAAAAATAAAATAAAAGAATAAAATAAAATAAAATAAAAATAAAAATATTAGAAATATAAGGTGAAGAAAAAGAAGATGAGGGGAATAAAAACAAGAGGTTGGGGGGGGGGGGGGGTGAGGAACACTTAAATAATATAAGACATGAATTATTTATTTAAATAAAAAATGAAATTAAATTAAAATAAAACTAAACCAAAGAAAATAAAAAATAACAAATGAAGAAATGAAAATGAAGAATATCTTGACACATTGAGAATAGTGCATGAAATTTTGAGTGATGACTCAATGTCTCCATAGTGTTGAAGGATTTTTGTATGGAAGTGGTGGACCTTACCCTTCATCATACCTTCATAGTGGACATATGAGGGATTAATATGGTCCATGGTGATTGGAAGGAGGTGCAAGATGTGATAGAAGGTGGTGTGGAAGAAAAAAAGTGGGATTACATCTCTTATTTGAGCTGTCCTAGTCATCCATGGCTATTATAGGGTGAATCAATAGTGATTTAAAACATCTAAGGGTGGAAGAATGCAGTGGAGTATGGAAGAATTAAGAGGTATTGAATAGTAACCTACATTAACTATGTCCCACATTGAAATGGGACATTATTTTGATTCCATTTAAGAGTAAAAGTGCGGTAATGACCAAAAAAATTCTTAGAGTGGTGTGGGATACCACACTCACAATCATTAACTAATTTGTGGACCACAACACATGTGGCCTATTCTAGACTTTGAGCGACCTCTACTTCCCACAGGGTTCACCACCCACGGGCCATGCATGCATGCGATTAATTCCCTGTGCACCTATTATAGCCAGAGAAGACCTTCCCTCAAGATGGATCAGGAAAATGAGTCCACTTAGGCTTGGCTTGGTCGCTGGCTAGCCTATAAGGATTGGGGTTATCCTGGATGCCTAATATTTTTTTGGAATGTGAAAAATTATAAATTCTTGAAAGCATAGAACATATTTCAAAATAATGTAGAAATAAATTTTTAATTTAAAAATATTTGTCAATTATATCATTTTAATTATTTTTAAATACACATTTATGAATTCCCATTTCATTTTAAAACATTAAATTTATTAGTACTATTTATTGTAAACCATTAAAAAATCATTTAAAATTGATTAAAAAAATGCACCAAATTTCTGTCTGTCAATAAAGAACATTATGTATACAAACATAATTTCCTCCTCCTACCATGCATGATCCCCACTATAATCCACATAATCCTCTCATATATCACCACCTCTGGTGAAATATAACCATAAAACATCACAACCTATATATAACCACTTCACTTCGAAGAGAGAGTAGTGAAGAGGGGGTAATCATCCATCCATCCTCACCAAGCAAGATATTTGAAAAAAAAACAACCATAACAAAAAATGATCTGGGAATCTATGTAAACAAATGAATCAAGAGTGGGGTGTATATAAATCATAAGGAAAACAAAATATATAATAGCTACACTCTATCCTGATGTATGGTTACACAAAACCAAACCACCAAACCACTACAACCTCTACATCACCATGATCGTACGCCAAGATTTCTACTATAACACTATCAAACCATCAACATAAACCAACCAAACACAAGACACAATTCAATTTTCATTCATAGGTTAAACAATTTAGATATTTACTACTTACTACCCTACTTCAATTTATTTTTCCATCTCGTTTCATATTTAAACCCAGACCATACATTAACCATTTAATGCATTAATTAATTTACAACCTAGTAACTCTACTTGAAATCACTCCCATTTCATCATTAATGTTCTTTCCATAACTACTAGGAACTACCTAGACAAAAAATTATTCTATCAACCATACCCACATAAAATCTATGTCCCTATATTACACATTACCAACACACAATAACCTCTATCCCCGCCCCTTTTTGATGATAACTATTTATCATATCCCCACATACATGACACATTACTAAAAAATGCCCCTAGAAAGATTTATAAATAAACCACACCATTAATTTTATCCATCTGAAATATATCCCATCATTACAACTTCTCAAAAAATTGGTAACACAATCAATTATTGTTCTCACACAACCAATTCAATTACCAAATTCTCCTAATTAATCTATTTTCAGTAGGTCATCATAATAGGTCTCAAAATTATAATAAAAAAATCATCACAATAAAAAACATATTACATAATCAATAACAAAATACACAACTTTTTGGAATAAGAAAATCATTGAAAAAATTAATGAATAAGGGATATATCTTCTTAATCGTTTAATTCATTATTTTTGATTAATATTATTTACTATTCCAACCATTAATGTAACGACCCAAATTAAATAAATTAAATTTCCCTTATTATGTTTATTTTATATATTATGAATCATATAAAACCATATATAGAACACAATACAATCTTCATAAATGAAAAATAAGATAAATAAAGAAGTATTTCTAGACATTTAAAAACCTATACCGATAAAATAGTAACTTGCTTGCAGGAATAGTAGTACGACCCTTATAAATAGTAAATTAGACTAATGAATAGTGACCTCACCCATGAAATTAAAAATAAAATTTAGGCATATCATATGTGATAGTATAATATAATTATATCAAAGTTAAAGTAATTTAATATTTTAAAAATAAATATTTAAGTGTTGGTATTTTTATAAGTCATAAATATTTAATTACAATTTTATAATCAATAAAATTATCAAAAATAAAATTTATTCTCATAAAATGGATTCATAAATAAATATATTTTTTTCTTATAATTCTAGGATAATTTTATGAGACCTTAGTTAATTTTTGAAAGTGTTATAGAATAAGTTTTAAATTAAAATCTGTATTTTTCAAGTAAATAATGTTTTGATTTAAATATTAAATTTAACATATTTAGGAAATTATTTTGACAAAATGGGGTTCATTTTTTAATTATAAATGTTGGAAAACTATTTGGGTGAATTTATGGGATTTTTCTGAAATACTTGAATATTTAGTGAATAGTAAAATATGGTATTTTACAATATAAATACATTATAAACAAAATACACTATTTATTGAGTCATGTTTGATGTAACCACCCTTGGTCCCAAATAACATTAATTTATTACATTATATAGTTACAATAATCAACACTATTGTTTGTCTTGATCAAAATAGCAAATTAATGAATAATATAATGAGAAATTAACCCTCCCCTCCAATATAAAAACCACCATCACCCCCTATTTTATTAACATATCTAAGATTTGAATATTGTAAATGTTCTTCCCAATTACTCTTCCCTAGTCTCTCCCCACATCCAAGAGATATTGTTATATCCAAAAAACCAAAATCCCTTCCGTTAAGGAGGTTCTCATGGAGGTTAAGTCAAGAGGTAAACCCTCTTCCTTTTTCTTTTAATTTCATTTCTATTTATTTTATTTTAATATATCGTCACCTCCTATATCAAAATGATCATGATAACTTCATTATCATCTATATATTAAAATTATATCATATTAATGGAAGATATATCATTAAAATTCTTACTGTATCTCTTTAATTTATAAAATGAAATCAACTTCCAGGAAGTGCTGATTTACAACATTTATGGAAGATAAAACTTTGTTCTTCAATTTATTATTCAAGAATTTTCTTGATAAAATTTTTATGGTTGAAACAGTTTATAAAATATTCATTATATCTTATTTAAGTTTCTTTAAACATTTTAAATATATGATATTAAATATTTGAACAAAACTAGTTTGTTGTGATCGAAAAACTGCTAAAATTAAGCAGAACAATTATCATTAATATGTTATCTAATGATTCATTCTAATTTATGCAAAAAATAATAAATAACACCAATTTAACTTAAATTTTTTGATTAATAATATAAAATTCCAATTATGGAGATTTACATCCATTTTACAAGAACTCCATTACTTATAATCAAGCAAACTAATAATGAAATCAAGGAAATGAGCACTCTGAAACGACAAAAATCAATCTTATAAATTATAAATAAAGACATAAATGAACCTAACAAAACATTATATAATAAAATATATGTAGATAAGATTCTTAATTAGTTAATTAAGAGATTTAATTTTATTATCCAGGATGTTAAGGTCAAGTGCGGAATAGATTCAAACATGTGGTAATGGTTACTCCCCGAACCTCTATTTTCCATTCTAGATTACACTTTCTCTCTCTTTACCCCAATTAAAATTTTAATTTTTATTATGTACTCCTTATAAATTATGTGTGATTTTTCTAAATGTATATTTAGCAATAAAAATACATCTTTATTTTATGGATAATTACATGTTTTAAAAGGAACTTTCCCAAATTCTTCCCGATAAACAAGCCCGATTCACGAAACATTCTCAAATTCTTACATATTTTCAAGTGCACTATATAATTTTTTTGAGATACAATTATTTTTGTAAAATCAGTAATTATAATATTAAAAAAAATTATTTTTTCAATTCTGGTTTTATTGAAATATTTTTCCAAAATAATGATTCTTTACAAAGTAAAAGAATATTTCTCTCAAGTATTACTCGATGATTTTATAAGAGCATTTGCATATATTTCAACACTATTGTTGATTATTATGTTTAATTGGGTCTAATATTTTATGATATAATCTACCATATTTTATTGAATTATTTATAATTAGTTTGATTGTGGATGTCCTATATTGATACCATTCACCATATTACTCTGAACGGTTTGTGTTTATGTTTACTAATTGGAGAAAGTTATTTACATTTCATATTTTTGTTTCAATATTAGTGTATATGTTGTTTATGTTTCTAACCATTACTATGGGGATTGAATTAGACTTATTAAGTGATTGGTGGGACCTTCTATATCCTCTCGATGCATCAGTAGGTCTCATGAGACAAACTAGATTGGGTTTTCAGCCATTATATATATTATCTTGGCTGAGGCCTTGAAGGTATGGTTATGATGTTCGATATTATGAATTACCTTATTATGAAACTAGGAATTGTTTTTTCCCTGTGATTATTCAAATATTATAATATCCGTGGTTAAGTTTAATTGTGGAATTATTCATTCATCTTTTCTTCCTTTCATATTATTCTCATGTTTATGTTTTAGTTCCATGTGTAATTTTATTTATTCACCATGCCTTATTACTTATGATTCCGCTATATTACTTATCCTTTATAAGAATCCAATCTCACCCCTTTATTCTATTTTATTTTCCCCCGGGATGCGATGAAGTATGTTACAAATGACATACAAGGATAATCTGAGAGTTTGTGTGTGATTCAAAAGAAGTTGTTATGTTGTATTTCGTTTCATGTTCTAATATAACAATTATGTATGTTTATGGTTTTCTAATGCTACTAAACTATTCGTTCATTTGGGATCTATCTTCCTTGTTTATATGCCAATGTAATAAAATAAGGGACAATCTCTGGGAAACAGGGTTTGGGGTCATTACAATTGGTATCCAAGAATGTTTAGTAGAAACCATGGAAACTAGATTTAGAGAACATAGATTAGGGAACAAAATAATAAGATAGAATTTGAGGAATATCATACAAGAAAATATTATAATTTTTATAAGATATATATTATGTGTATCTTACTAGAAATACATCCCTATAAGGATAGTACAAGTGGACTTAGTTCTTCCATAGATGTACATAGGAGTAGCAACTCCGACAAGGTGTTCCAAGACTAACTTGGGGTAACCTGGTACATGAAAACGGGCCTTACTGCATTCATGGGTTTACAATCCTAGGGGATTTTCTTAGGAAAATTAAAATTTTATTTACCAACCATTGTGAGATTAGACACACATAAGATTTCAATTTATGTTAAGTATTTTACTAGTTCGACATTATACGTAATGATTCATAATAGCCAACGAACCTGTACCCAAGTGGTATAGGCTTCTACTTGGAATCCAAAGGAACCTGGATCAAATCTTGGTAGGGATGAATTTCCTGGGTACTGTAGTAGTACTGTAGTAGTGGTAGAACTCTAGCAGTATTGTAGCAGCGGTGAAACAGTAGCAACGATGACACTATAGCGATGGCAGCACAGTAAAATGATTATAGTGGTGGTGGAACTGCAGCATGTACTGTTCAATGAGGGGTCCTTTGGAAAAAAATGGGCTTTCAAGCCTTGTATTCGAGCCACTTGTAATTGGGCCTTTATGCTATGTAATGGGTCTCCCTCTACCCAGTCTTAAAGATCTCTTTGCTTTAAATAATAAATTGATGCTTCAACCCCAACCTTAAAAAAATGTAATAATTCATAAACTAATTTAGTTTGTGCCATTATTTAGAAATTTAAACTATTAGAAGTAATGGAAACCACATGAAAATTAATATCCCATGTAGGGATTTACCTCATATGCAAGATAATGATGTTGGTTCTAGAGTTGCGATGGGTGCTGAGAAAATTATAACAAAAGTGGGATAGCTAATTCAGATTATGAGTAATAAACTTACCCATATAGAGCATTGTGAAACCCAACGTTGAGGAAAATTTTTATTCTGCTTTATGTGACAACAAACTCCACTATTAAATGGGAATATAGACGCATTTTTAGCTGATAAATTTATAATTTCTCAAGAGAAGACATTTCATTCTTTGGGAAGTAACGAAAGAGAGAAGGTTTTCATGAAAGTTTATCATATATCAGGATATGAAGATCAATGGTGGTAAATAATTCAAAAAAAGGAGGTGTAAGAGGTCGAAAATATGGAATAGAGGGATTTTAAGGAACGTTTCCAATAAAAATATTTTCCTTACAAACAATGAGTGGATATGGAAAGGCAATTATTGAATCTGAGGTAGAAGAAAGATGTAAATGTTTCTAAGTGTGAAGCCAAATTTACAAGGTAATCAATGTATGCCACAAACTATATACATAATCTAAGGAGAAAGGTTGATAGATTCTTAATGGTTTTAAACCATTACCTTAAATGGAAATGGTCTCCCAAAAGTTCTCATTATAGGATGATATAGTTTCATGTGCTATCAAGACTGAAAAAGAATTCTATAAGTCTTATGAATTTAAAGGAACATAAAATAAAGAGAGGGCTACTGAACACTTTAGAAAATAATATAAGGAAAAGGAGAATAAGGAAAGACTTGATTTTATATACTATGATAATTGTGGGATGAAGCACCTTGGAACATGCCAGAAGGTTATGGGTGTTAGCTAAAAGTGTGGAGGAAAAGGCCACCAATCTCGTTATTGTAAGGTAAATAAGGAAGATGCCAATGTTTTATGACAAAAATTTCAAAGAGACGGGGTATTATTGAAATGATCATCCTATGAATCAAAGAAAATTTCCCCAAATAAGGTAAATAGAGTAAGGCCAAGCTTATGTGATCATAATTGCTGACGTTGAAGTTTTTATGATGTGGTGGGAGGTACTTTAATCATTTCCTCAAACTTAGCCAATGTTTTATTTGAATCTGTGTCATCACGTTCTTCTATATCTTCCCAATTTTCATAGAGAATTATAAATTTCCCATTTGATTTAATAAAGGAGTTGTCATTAAAAACTCCTAATGTAAGTATCATTACAACATGAATGTGTCAATAAGTTCCCTTTATGACACATAAATGTTTTTAGATACTAACCTTATCACGATAACTATGATTTACTTTGATATTATACATGGTATGGATTGGATTTCAAATTATAATGTGAAAATCTATTTCAATATGAAGTAAGTTACAACTTTTGAGAACAATGTATAATCCCTTATCTTTTGAGTAGAATCCTCTCCATCTGATTCTGATCTCGATCCACCACCAGTATCTCTACTAAATGAAATTCTTATAGAGGATAAGAATGCAATATCTATGGGTGAGAAATGAAATAGTCAAATTTAGGATGTACCTATTGTGAAATAATATATTGATGTATTTATAGAGGATTTACCTAGACATCCACCAGAGTGGGAAGTTGTGTTCTCTATTGTTTTAGTTCCTGGTTCAAGACCAATATAAAAAACTCTTTATAGAATGGGAATAATGGGATTTGTGGACTTAAAGAAACAACTACAGGGATTGAGTGATAAAGGATTTAATCACCATAGTTTTTCTATATTGGGATCCCCTATTTTCTTTATCCAGAAGCATGACAGATCCATGAGGCCATGTATTGACTATAGATAAATAAATTCTATTACGACAAAGAACATGTATCCCCTTATTGACATTGATGATTTAGTTGATCAACTTCATAGAGCCTAATATTTTTCAATGACTGAACATCAATTTGGATATCATCAGTTGTGTGGGAGGAAGGAAGATATTCTAAATACAGCATTTCAACTAGGTATGGGTAGTACACTTTTACAGTAATGCCTTTTAGACTGAAAAATGCACCCTATATTTTCAGGGATATAATGAATAGAGTTCTCAAGGAATATCCTGATGATTTTTATGGTATTCATTAATGATATCTTGGAATACTCAAAAATCTATGAAGATCATTAGAATCACATGCACATTATTTTGAAGACTCTTAGAAGAAACGAGTTATATGGGAATTTTAGAAAGTGTGAATTATGGATTCAAATACCATCTATTTGTGGACATATTTTCTAATAGGATGGAATCATAGTTGATCTAGAAATGAAAAAGGAAGTATAGGAATGTTCTACACCAATGAACATAACTGAGGTATGTAGTTTTATTGGATTAGTGGGTTATTATCAGCATTTCATTAAAAAACTTGGTCGACTAGCTAACTTATTAACTAAGATTACTCTTAAAGGGGTTAAGTTTGTATAGACTAAAGAATGTTGAGGATGTTTTGATGAATTGAAGATGAGATTAGTGAATTATCCAATCCCGACACTACCATTAAGAAATGGGGGATTTGTGATTGATAGTATCGCATCATAGAAATGACTTGGTTATGTCCTTCTATAGAATGATAGAGTTATTTCCTATGTATCAAGATAGTTAGAAACTAATGAACAAAACTATACAACTCATGATATTGAGTTATCAATTATAATTTTTTATATGAAGATATGGAGACACTATCTATATGGTGAAATATGTGAGATATATATGGATCACAAGAGTTTAAAATATATCTTCTCACATAAAGAAATAACATGAGTAAACGAAGATGACTTCAACTACTTATGGATTATAATTGTTCAATACACTATCACCTAAGGAAGGTATATGAGGTACCAGATGTATTGAGTATGAAGGATCATGGAGTTCTAAAAAAAATGAGGATTGAAAGGGACCCAACTTATATGTATATAACAAATATAGAAATGGGAATTATTAGGGAAAGTGAAACATCATTACTTTTTCAACTAGTTTCCCAACCATATTAATTAAAAATAATTAAAAGATCTTAGTGTGACGATGAGAACATTCAAAAGAAAAATAACATTGTGAATGATGGGTAGTTTCCAGACTTCGTGTGTGAGGATGGAATTATGAAGTTCGGGAGGAGGATATGTGTTCCCCAAATACCTGAGCTAAAAATGGAGTTACTAGGTGATGCCCGTAGCTTGAATTTCTCTATACACAATAGTAGAAGTAAGATGTATAGAGATATGAAGGAACATTTCCAGTGGGATAATATGAATTTGAAATTTTTTGATTATGTATCAAGATGTTTAGTCTATCAACATGTGAAGGCTGAAAGACAACATCTTAGAAGATTCTTTCAACATATTCCTATTCTTATATGGAAATGGAATGAAATTACCAAAAACGCTATGAAACAAATAATGAAATATGGGTGATTGTTGACCGAATTACCAAATCTTCACATTTCCTCGTTATAAGGGATGATTTTACACTGGGTTTCCTTGCACAGATCTATGTTAATGAAATTGTAAGACTTAATGGAGCACCTATCTCAATTGTGTCTGATAATGATCCATGATTTATATTTAATTTTTTTGAAAAGTATCTAAAAGGATTTGGATACTAAGCTTCATTTGAGTATTTATTTTCACCCTCAAAATAATGGGCTGTAAGAAACGATGATCCAAACATTAGAAGACATGTTGAGATCATGATCACTTTATTTTAAAGGTATGTGGGATTAATATTTACCTTCGGTAGAGTTTTCCAATAAAAATAGTTTCCATTCTAGTATTCAAATGGCACTATATAAAGTGAGATGTCGTACACGAACATGTTCAGACGAAGTTAGTGAAAGGAAGCTTGTAGGACCGGAGCTTGTGGAGGGAAAAAAACAAATGTAAAGACTACTCAAACCCATAACAAAGCATCTTAAAGTAGGAAAAAATATATATACCAATAATTAAAGGAATGATTTTCAATTTCAAGTAAGATATCAAATTTTCTTAAAAGTATTTCCATGGAAGGGTGTTATAATATTTGGAAAGAAAGGGAAACTGAGCCCCATGTACATTGGCCCTTTTTAAATTATAGAGAGATTTGGATCTATGGATTATCATCTGGGATGCCACCCAACCCTTATAAAGCACACAATGTGTTCCATGTCTCATTATTGATAAAGCACATGCCAGGCCCAACACATGTACTCACTTATGAAGGTATGAAATTTGAACCTGAATTATCTTACTATGAAGAGCCTATCTTGGTAATATGTACTAAAGAACAACTTTTGAGGAATTAGAAGACTCATATGATAAAGGTTCTTTGGAAAGATCATAAAATTGAAGAGGTGACATGAGATTATTAGGATCTTATGATGGAGAAATACCAAAATCATTTTCTGAGGTGTCATTTTGGAAATTTTGGGGATGTAATTTTCATATGAGGGGAGAATGTAACAACCAGAAATTCAATCAATGAAATTTCACTTATTATGTTTATTTTATATATTATGAATCATATAAAACCATATAGAAAATATAATACAATCTTTATAAATAAATAATAAAATAAATAAAAGGTATTTCTAGATGTTAAGGAACCAATACTGATGAAATAAAAAATTTCACTTTGGAATAGTAATTTGACCTTATGAATAGTAAATCTACCTTATAAATAGTGAAATCACCAATAAAATTATAAATAAAATTTATGAATCTCATAAGTTAACTTAGAATATAATTATATCATAGTAAAACTAAGGGAACATTTTAAAAATTAATATTTAAGTGTCAGAATTTTTACAAGTCAAAAATATTTAATTAAATATTTATAATTAATAAAATTAATTAAAGGAAAAATAATTTTCATAAAATGGATTCTAAATTTAATGTTTTTCTGTATTATGATTTTAGAATAATTTTTTGAGACCTTAGTTAATTTTTGAAAGTGTTATAAAATCAATTTTAAAATTAAATCTCTATTTTTCTTATAAATAATGATTTATTTAAAAATTAATTTCACATATTTATTAAATTATTTTGATAAAATGGAGTCCATTTCTAAATAATACACATAAAAAAAATTTTGGGTTAATTTTTTGGATTTTTCTAAAATATTTTAATTTTTAGTTAATAATAAGATACGGTAATTTATAGTACAAATACATTATAAGCTAAATATACTATTCCTTGAGTCATGTATGATGTAAGCACCACTGGTTAAAACTTACATGCAATTATTAATGTATATAGTCACATGAATCAACACTATTTGTTTTCTTGAGACAAATAATAAATTAATGAATAAAATAATGAGAAATTACCCCTCTCATCCGCTATAAAAACCACCCTCACCCCTATTATCTTCACTGCTCTAAGACTTTAATAATGTTAAAGTTCTTCCTAAATCCTCTTCCCTAGTATCTACCCATGCCAAGGAGATATTTTTCTTTAAAAAATACAAACACCCTTTATCTTAAGGTGGTTCACAAGAAGTTTAATTCAAGAAGTGAACCATCTTCATTTTTCTTTTAATTATATTTCAATTTTTTTATTATATCCTTATATCCTCTATCCAAATGATCATGATAACTCCATTATAATCTATATACTATAATTATATCATGTTAATTTAATATCCATCAATAATATTCTTACTCTCTCTCTCTCTCTCTCTCTCTCTCTTTTATTTTAAAAAAAGAAATCATCATTTGGGAAGTGATGATTTACAACCTTCATGGATGATGAACCTTTGTTATTAAATTTATCCTTAAATTATATTCATGATACCACTTTTATTGTTAAAACAGATTATAAAATATGAATTTTTATCTTATTTAATATTCTGGAACCATTGTATGTACATTATATTGAATAATAGAAAAAAACTAGTCTGTTGTGCTCGAAAAACCACTAAAATTAATCTAAACGATTAGAATTAATATGCTATCAAATGATTCATCATAATTTATGGAAAAAATAAAAAATAACACCAATTAAAATTATTTTTGTTCATAAATAACACGAAATTCTAATTCTTTATAATTAAACCCATTTTACATGAACTCTATTACTTATAATCAAGCGAACCAATCATGTAATCAAGAAAAAAAATACTCAGAAAAGACAGAATTCAATCATGTAACTTATAAATAAAGACATAAATAAACCTAACAAAACTATAGAGAATAAAATATATGTAGATAATGTTATGAATTAATTTATTAATGGATTTAATTTTATTATGCAGGATGTTAAAGTCAAGTGCTGAACACATTCAGACATAAGGTAAGGATTTTCTCACCGAACCTCCATTTTCCATTTGGGATTAATATTTCTATATATTTACCCCAATTAAATTCTGAATTTTATTATTTACACCTTGTAAATTCTATGTGAGTGTTTTATATATATGTAATAATCAAAATATCCTTTTAATTTATGGAGAGTTAAATGTTTTAAAAGGATATTTCTCAAATTCTTCCCGATAAACAAGCCCGACTCAAGGGAGCTTCACAAATTGTTACCTATTTTCAAGTGCACATTATAATATATTTTAATCCATAATTATTTTTCCAAAATATATAATTTTATTATTAATAAACTATATTAATTCACTTTTGGTCTTATACAAATATTTTTCCAAAAAAAGTCTTCTTCACAATGTGAAAGAGTTTATCTCTAAAGTATTACTCAATGATTTTATTAGAGTATTTCCCTATATTTAAACACTCATGTTGATTCTTATGTTTAATTGAGATTAGTATTTTATTTTATAATCTACCATATTTTATTGAATGTTTTATTATTAGTTTTACTATAGATGTGTTATATTGATACCATTTACTATATTACTCCAAACGCTTAGTGTTTATGTTTAATGATTGGGTAAAGTTATTTACATTTCATATTTTAGTTTTAATATGAATTTATATGTTGATTATGTTTATCCCCTTTCATAAGAGGAATGCATTGGACTTATTAAATGATTTGTGGGGCCCTCTATATCCCCTAGATGCATCATTATGTCTCATGGAAAAATCTATCTTGGGTTTTAACCCATTATGTAAGGTGTTATGGTCGAGGCCTTGACGATATTATTATGATGTCTGACATCATGAATTCTATCATTATAAAGCTAGTAATTGTTTTTATATTTTATTATTCGACTAGTAGAATATCCATGGTTATTTTTAATTATGGAATTTTTTATTAATCTTTTATTTCATATATAGTATGCTCAAGTTTATCTTTCAGTGGAATCTATACTTTTATTTATTCACCATTCCTTATTACTTACGCTTCCATTACATTACTTACCCTTACCGAGTATATGAGATCTCCCCTTTATTATGTTTTATTTTCGCACAGGATGTGAAGAAGTATATTATGAAGGACTTGTTGGGATAATCTTGGAGTTTATATGTGATTCAAAAGAAGTTTATATGTTGTATTTCATTTCAGGTTGTAATGTAAAAACTATGTATGTATTTGGTTTTCCAGTGCTACTAAAAAATTAATTCCATCAGGATACAACTTTCTTGTTTATATACCAATGTAATAAAATAAAGCACCAACTCTAGGTAACTAAGGTTGGGTACTTTTCAATTACAGTAGAAAAGATGGAAACAAACACATACTAATATCAAAGATATGAAAAATAAGAATGAACCTGGATCCCCTACATCAGTTTGAACTTCAAGGACAGCCACACGCACAATGGAAGGAACAAGAGATCAATTCCCACCAAACAAATGGGGAAATAATGAAAATGTAAAAACAATAATCCTTTACCAAACCAAATTCAAGTAATAACCAAAAAGGGTGACCTCTCACTACTGTGATCCTCCTAGAAAAGAATAAGTTATGAAAAAATAGATGGAGATAAGATAGAAGATTGTACATTGATCTAAAAGAATTGATCAAATGATCTATGGGTTTAGGCTTCACAAAGGAATATTTGAAGAGTTCTATGGGGCCCTAGAAGTTTTCTAGAGATTGAAGGGAGAATAAAGGAATCAAATGAAGGATGTTCTGAATCCCCTTTTATATGTGAAGTTCATCAAACTCCACCACAACACGGTGAACATCAATAATGGTCATGGTGTCTTCGGTCAAAGGGATATCTATATCTCTAGTGGTTGTTTCCCCCTTTTCCACATATTTTTACAAACCAATTTGAACACCACCACAACCTAGAACATTTCATAGTCCAAACCATAGCAGTTTATCTGATGTCTTCAATAGATAACTATTAAGGCATGCTCCAAATTATTGTTGTTTTCCCCTCACCACACACAAGGATATGATGTAGTGACCCCTGACTCTTGTTTTGGATAGGAGTGACCCCAAGACACCACAACCAGTTCCATGAACCTCACTAGGTGGTTTAACACTACCTATTTCAGAATTAAGGGCACCCCAACTAACATGGATAGACAAGTCTTGTCATTGAATGTGGGGAATCAAACAACACATGACCAGCTCAACACACCAAATGTTTTCCTATAGAAAGATTAAAATAGCTTAAGCTCACCCTCATATCTAACAAAGTCTTCACCATTCCCACCACCATGGTCTGGTGACCCTTAGAATAGCTAGGAGACCTCTTTTCACCTCTAGAACATCCCCAAACTCCTCCCCTACACCACCAATCCTTGGAAAACTAAAAAGGAAAGGTTAGGATTTCCTAGAACATTACACCCTGATAAGGTTAGGATTCATATGTGGTTGCCTTTTTTTCTCTCTCTATATATATTTTAAAATATTATAAAAACCTTTTTTCAACACTAAAAAATAATGATTAAAAAATCACTAATAAAATAACCTTTACTGGTTCTTTTTTAGGGATAATAAATTGAACCATATTTTAAATATGCTTAAAATATTAGTTTTTTAGTTTTAACAAAAGAAAATTATAAAGGTTATAAAAGAATTATCTATAGTAGTACGTTTTTTGGACCATATAAGGATTTACTCAACATTGACAGGTGGTGTGAATTATCAGTGGTAACTTTTTATTCCAATTTTATCTTTCTCTATATTTACCTATCAAACCTATTATGATCTTGATTATAACTTTATTTTACATATCCTAATTTTGTTATTACACATACACAATGTGAAAATAATATTTTCAATGTTCATTTTTCAATAAAAAATAGTCCTTAGTACAACCGGGAAACACTCCAAAATCACACTGACCACTATAATGAAATACCTGTTATAGTGGGCCTATTAAAAAATAATCTTATACCTGATGTCTAGTACCATACACACAAGTGAGGGGATAAAAAATAATACTAATTCTCTGTTTTGGTGATAGCCTAATCCAACTACTTCTCTTGATTGGATCTTTAAAATGTATGTATATACAATCTTTATCCTATTTAATTTCTTTGAAACTTTAGGAAAACTCTCCCCTAGATGTGAATTCTATTAGTTTTTTCAATTCTACAATGTTATTCTTATCTTTTATCTTACTTTCACAACACCATGAAGGAAAATACTTCACTGATTTTCTTTTATACACAATAGTTTACACAATCTTTTTAATATAAATTCTATGGGATTTTACATAATTTTCTTATTCCCATGCCAAAAAACATGAAAAACACATTCTTCTTCTGGTGAACCTTATGAACAACTCATCCATTATTTCATTTTCATTTGAAAACTATTCACACAAAATTCATCTCTTATAATATATTATTCTATATACTCTTATATTATTCCATATTAACCTATCATCTTCTTATTTAGTGCATATTATCTTCACCAATTCTCTTCCCCTTGGATTTAACTCAAATCTTTTTTATGGGGATGATAATCATAGGGCCGTGCCTCTGTCTTATTGAAACAAAATATTTTATATTAAATCATAGTGTTGTATATCATCTCCAATTATTCATTGACCTACATATAATATATAAAATGAAATTTGCCGTGTCAGTTACCTTTCTCTTCTTTTCTTTCATCGATACTCACAATACCACATAAGTACCTGATTTTAATTTTCAATTTTTACAATAATTGAAATCCCCTTAGTTTTTTGGTAACCACTATTGACTAGATCCATAGTTTTTTTCATTATCTTATTCTTAATTAAAATCACTAAAGACTCTACATTAAAATTTCCTGTGATATTAAACATCATTGCACAACTTCTCCTAAAATAACCATATAAAATAACTATTTGTTAATATACAATAACTGATGTGGCTTCATCAATCTTCAAAAAAATATTCTTTATTTTATATTCCTCTCTAGAAAATATATTCTTGGATCCTCATTCATTTTAAACATAGGATAATCCAAAAAAATCCATCATTCTTCTTTCCATGAAATTCTCTTTATATTTTTTATCTTGTGTGCAAGAGTGAAAAAACTTAATACAATCATGGAACATCCACCTTGACATAAAGACCACCATTCTTCTACCAATTCATGTATGAGAAAGAGCTCATATATTACTTTGATAATTTTTTATTTTTAAATAATATATTAAAATAAATCATCATTATTATCATTTATATAAATTTCAACTTAATTAAAATATTCTTAATCGATTTTCAAATGTCATGCTTTACATGCATATTCCCTGACATAGCCAATTATCATTTTTAGAAAATTCATATACATGAACCACCACATATCCAAATAAACATTCATAGAATATTTTCCTATTTGGATAATCCACATGTGTAGCAATTCACTTATGAGAATTTTCATAAATTCACATACATTGATCTATTTATATAAACTGGTGAGTTTATGTATGTGGTGATCTTATTCCATATATTTAGTTACACATCAGTGAATTTGGGTATTCATATTCTATTTTACAAAAAAAACTCATACATGTATATTTGAATATATAACATCCTATTTAGATACACATATTTGTCTATATAGGAAATCCTATATGAAGATATTTCATTTACATGGAGTGCATATGAAAATTCAAATACACGGTTCTGAAATTCTTCAAAAATCATCCCAAACATCATATTCTAATATATTATGCCTTTTGACTGCTTTCTCAATTCATCTAAGAAAATTATTTCAATTATCATAACAACCATTATCATGATATTTGAAATTTGGAATAACACCTCACTATTCATTGACATGATTAATAATATCCTCATATTTTACTTTTTTTAATAGAATCATCATATTTCTACATAGATTATCATCTTCATGAAGACTTCAAACATATTAATTTAAGTTATACTATATCAAAATGGTTGATATGTACGAAAGATTATGGTTGATATAGTTTGTGTTCACACCATATTCACTCATAGAAGGTCTGTACTCTACCCATGAAAGATCTTTTCTTCTCATACAAAATATATATACTCATCATAATGGAAGATCTATCCTCATTGAAGATTCATGATTCTCTCACATAATCAATGAAACTCACAAAACATAACTTATATTACTTTCTTAAATTTTCTTCAACCTTTATCTAACACTTGTATGGAGATCATCAAGTATTCCAAGATGTACTATCCAATCATTAAATAATATCAAATAACATAACACTTGGGAACTTGTCTGATAAGTTCAGATTCCTCATTATTCATAATTAATATGTTTTCATCACTATCTTCATTTGACATCCAAGATTATTCTTCTACATTAATATAATGACATGCCTTGACAAACAATCCTTGAAAAAAGAAATAAAACTCACACAAAGTGGGATCAACAATATCCCCCTTTGTATTTATTTTGAATAAATTTTAAATTATTTCTCAATATGAGTTGTCATCATTCATACCCAGCCACTTTATTTTTATTTCATAATATATCTACATTATTAGAAATAAATATAATGTAATTTGGAAAAGGGTATCAATTAATTCTTATGAAACGTTCCATAAATCCTCCCAATTTAAATCAACACAAGTAATGCTCATTGTAGAAAACAAGATGATTTTATTTGTATAAGAAAGAATTATATAATAAATTTAACTTGATTCTTAATGAAATGATAACACCATTCATGACTTAAATTTTTTCAAAATATTCTCCCAGATGATAATAATTATGATAATAATTTGTTACATAATCAATCAACCCAAATCTATTGAACTCACTTCAAAAAATTTGTTAATTTTTTTGAGAAAAAACTATGATTGAAGTTATAAGAAATGCATTTGAATCATCTTCAAAAACATCAATAAATTCCACTAATTTTAAATCAATTTATCCCATTAATGTAATTATTTGATTTTAATTTTCTAAGGATGATAGATTTAGAAATAATACACACCTTTTCAAAGACATATTATTCATAGTAATTTCCTAGATAATCATATTTTTTATGAAATAAAAATTATGTAAGCTTATTCAGTATTCACCACTTTTATCTCCCACAAGAATACATTCCTCATGAAAATGAATATCTTCAATAGAAATGCTTCAGAATATCTACGTCTAGAATACATAAAAATAGATCTTTTACTTGTGGTTATCCAAATTTTAAAACTTCTAAAACTTCAACAAAGTTGATATTCATTAATTTATATCATTTATAATACTAATTTTAAGATAAATACAAGATGATATATCCTTCATTTTTATATCAGGTGTTAAAAATAATAACTTCTTTCAACGTTTTCAAATATGATCCTTTATTGGGAGATATATCTTAGTGGATAAAATTATCATCTGATCTGTCCCAAAATGATAACCATAAATTATAATTAGTTTCTCCACCTGATATTACAATTTACCTTTAATTTCATAAATTTTAAGCAAAAAAAATATATAGAGATGCAACGTAATAAGGTGGGTCTTCCAATTCCTTAACGCGAACATCAATTTTGTGAATGTTTTCTCAACAAAGATTATGTACTCTTCATAACTACACATATATTTTTAAAATCTTCTTTATGTTTTGGTAGCATTGATATTCTCACATACTCTTATTCCTTGAGGGTAGGACTTTTCATCTCAACAACCATCATGGATAAAGTTGTTTAAATTATTTTAAGGGCTACTTCTTATTTTGGATAAACAATTAGACATGTTATAGAATTTTGAATAGCCTTATTACATCTTTTACATAGAACTAATTCAATAAAAGGGTTGTATTTTGTTTACAAACTATCATGAAATTTGTTATCTTCATGATGAAAATACTCTTTTCCAATGGAACTAGATTTTTATAATGCCTCTTTCATCTTCTTTTCTTTTTCCAAATTTCTGGGTTGAATGTATAAAATATAAATGGGAATATTAGAAACAAGTTTGGGTTTTACACACGGATTATTATAATTGTATTTTAACTCCAATAACAATTTAAATTAGGCACACCTCCTAGAATTATTGGACTTGTTTTGAATTTTAATAACATTCATTTTATTGTCCATGAATCTCTCAGTTAGACTTTCTGATATCTTCTTGGTAGAATTTTTATCTGCAACATTCATCTTCTTTATTACTAGGGTTGAATATTATTTCTTCATGAAATTATATTGTATTATGTTCTCATTTTATTTTGATAGATGTTTAGATGTGAATGCACTCTTTCTGTGACCTCTACATCTATAAAGACCATATATATTAGCACTAATTCCCAATCTATTTGATGTATACAAAATTTTCTTAAATTTTGTATGTTTTTTCTCAATCTACAACTTTACCCCCTTGAAATGGGATTCCTTTATAATTTATTATTTATAATATTGTTCCAATAATAAAATTCGCAATGCCCAAATTTTTCACTACACAAAAAATGACTTCAAAAACATGTTCTTATTCTATATACTACTTTCTACTAAGATTTTCCAGCAAGATATTTTTGGTTATCTTTTGAAATTATTATGTTCTTCTTGGGGTAATAGTTTCCACATTCCTTCATCTATACACTATAGAATGTATGGTAGTCATCTCTTCATTTTTCATCATCCATAATTGTATTTTATTTCAATCCTACACTATCCAGAAAAACAGATTTATATAAATTTTTTCAAAATGGTATGGATGATACCTATTTCATTAAATCTTATAGAAAATTATTTTCAGGTTATGTAATGATCATCTTGGAATACGATAGAGGTATTTTATCAATATAATCCTCTATAGATCTTTGTGCGGAAGAAAAAAGATTTTTTTAAAGACTCAATATGTTCTATTTCAAGATTGACCAATTTTTCTTCCAATTATAGACACCTTATATCAAGGGTGTTATTTTGATACTAAATCACAAACAACTTCTATTAAAAATACTTGTCTATTGTTTGATTATTTTCTTCTTACATTTTATTTCAATCTTTAATAAAGGTTTCTAGATCCTTGATTATTTTTTTCCTTCACATAAAAATGATCATATCAGATATTAATGAAATATTTTTTATCTTATTCCTAATCATGGATATTTTGTTTAAATGTTTTAGTGACTCATTCTTTTCTCAGATGGTGTTGTTCTAATATTATTTAAATTTGGAGAAATTTTATTTAATTTTCTTAAATTTTACATTTTTGGATCAAACATGTTTGAAGAGATTTATACATGATAAAAACATTTATTCTAAATCCTTATCCATGTTATCTGAATCCTTCTCATGCAATTGTATTTTCTTTACTAGCATTCAAAAATTATAAAACCAAATAAATCATTTCTTTATGAAAACAATACACCATATCTATTAAACTATTTAATGATATTTCTTAGGAGTATATAAATAAAATATCATCAACACTTATTCTTAGTTATTCATTATGAAGATAGATTATGCACAAATATTCAAATACCTCATGACTATATGAATCCATTATGGTGGAGGGATTATCTATCTATTTTGTGGAAATCTTAACCACCTATTATTATCTTTTAAACTAGCTATTTATTATTCTATAACATATCTTGGAGATATTTTTTGGAATGAGGGAGATGAATTATTAATCATCATTTTTTCTCTCATTTTCATGTTATGAATGGTCTTGGTAGATATTGGATTTTGATCTATAGTACAAGAATAATCACTGAAACTATACTTCATGTTAAATATAGGAAAGATACTCAAATATTTAGAAAGAGAATAAACTTTAAGTATAAAATACTATATATGTGAACCTCCCTTTGATACTAATTTTTAAGAACACTTAAGGATATATTCAACATTGAGGGGGGGGGGGGTTAGTGTTGGATAATTTTTATTCTCATTTTATCTTTTTATCCCTTTACCTATTAGACCTATTATGTTCTTGGTTAAATAATTCTCTAACATTTCCTTTATTCATTATCACAGAACAAAAAAGTGATCAAGAGGTTTAAAATTTTCACCATTAAAAAAGTAAGGATGACCCTTATTACAATTAGGAAAAAATATGTGATCACACATTCCACTATAATTAGATACCTCTTAGTGGGTCATCCAAAAAATAATCCAAACTAGAAGTGTCATACCTTATAGAAAGAATGAGTGTTATAAAAAAATCCTAAGTCCCTAGAACAATGATAACCTAGTTCAATTTCATATCCTTATTAAATATTCATATTTTATGTATATACAGTATTAAATTCTTGAAGTTCTTTACAAGATCGTGTTTTTCCTCCAGGATACGTGACTTTTTTTATTATCATAATGGTATAATTTTCTTCTCCACCCTTTCTCTAACTTTCATAAAAACGTGCTAGTAAATCCTCTTATAACACCCCAAGGTTTTAAAAATAAATTTAAAATCGAATGTAATGCATGAAACACTATGTCTCTATGAAACAACACTTTGTTATTATAGCCTTATAGTTAAAAATAATTTTTCCGCCTCTATGTTTTGAATTTTGAAAAATGGAAAAACACTATTGCGATCAGTAAGATATTTAGAGTCTGATAGGATTGACTTACATTTTTGGTGAATAGAAACTTGACCCTTATGAATAGTAATTCACCCTTATAAATAGTAACCTAACCCATGTATGTATAAATAAAATTTATATGCCTTATAAATAAGAATGAATATTTTAAAAATTACTAATTAAGTGTTGATATTTTTTGTGAGTAATAAATATTAAATTATAATTTTAAATTAATAAATTGATTTAAAAAAAATTCATTTTCATAAAATTTATTCCTAAATAAATATTTGTTTCCAATGACTTTATGGTAATTTTATGGGTCCTCAGTTAATTTTTGAAAGTATTATAAAATAAGTTCTAAATTTGAAATTTGTATTTTTCATGTAAATAATGATTTTATTTAAAAAATAAATTTCACATATTTATAAAATTATTTTGGTAAAATTTATTTCATTTTTTAATTTTTCACATTGAAAAATGGTTAGGGTGAATTTTTGGGATTTTTCTGAAATACAAGAATTTTTAGTGAATAATAAAATACAGTAATATATAGTATAAATACATTAAAATCTAAATACACAATTCCTCGAGTCATAACTAATGTAATAACACTTGATTATAACTAACATACACTAATTACTGTTTTGGGTCATTGGAATCAATACTATTGGTTATATTTAGAAAAATAATACAATAATGAATAAGATATTTAAAAATCACCCATCTCCTCCACTATAAAAACTAATCCTCACTCCCTCTTATCCTCACCCCTCTAAGACTTGAAGCTTCTTAAATTTATACCCAAATACTGTTACCTTTTATCTCCTAATTTCTAGGAGCTCTTGTTCTTTCCAAAATACAAAAACTGCTTCCCTTAAGAAGGTTCTCAAGGAGGATATTTTAAGAGGTAAACCCTCTCCATTTTTCTTTTAATTCCATTATCAATTTATTTCTTCTCCTCATCTCCTCTATACAAATGATAATGTTAAATTCAGTATCACTTATGTAATTTAATTATATCTTGTTAATGGAATATACATTCTCAAACTACTATATATCTCCCTTTTGTTTTAAAAACGAAATCATCGTCTGAGAGGTGCCGATTTACAAACTTCATGGATGAAGGACCTTTTATATTCAATTTATACTTCAAGGATAGTAATGAAACCATTTTTATCATTGAATTTTTTTTAATATTTTTATTATAACCAATTAAATGTTTTTTAACCAGTATATATACATAATACTAAATCATACGACAAAACTAGTTTGTAACAATCAAAATATCATCAAAATAATCTAAATTATTATCAATAATGTTCTATATAATAACTCATCCCCATACTATATAACCAAATAATTTATATCACCATTTAATATTATTGATTTTTATTATTATAATATAAATTCAATTTTGGATAATTATACCAATTCGACGTGAACTTCCATACTCATATACAAGTATATCTATCGTGAAGATGAAGGAAACAAACGCTCCTGAGTGACAAATTTGTATCTAATAACTCATCAAAAAGGACATAAATGAACTTAATAAAATTAAAATTAATATATAATAGGTTATTATTTATTTAATTAGTGGATTTAATTTGATTATCCAGGATGTTATGGTCAAGTGCTGAACATGTTCGGACATAATGTAAGGGTTTTTTACCTGAACCTCAATTTTCATTCAGGTTACTATTTTCCCATCTTAATCCCAATTAAATTATTAATTATTTGTTTATACTCTTAATAAGTTATGTTTTAATGTCCTATATAAGTTTACAAATCATAATCCTTTATTTTATGGGGATTTAAATGTTTTATAAAGATCTTTCTCAATCTATCCCCATAAACAAGCCCGATTCAAGGGAACTTCTCAAATTCATACCTATTTTCAAAGGCACTATATAATATGTTTCGAGAAAAAATTATTTTTAATAAAATAGTGATTTCATCCTGGAAAATATAACTTAGTTAATTTTTGGTTTTATGAAAATATTTTTCCAAAAGAACTATTCATTTCAAAGTAAAAGTGTATTTCCCTCAAAAACTCCTCGATGATTTTATTAGATTATTTTTGTCTATTTCAACACCAATGTTGAATTTTATGTATTATTGAGGTTAATATCTTATGATTTAATATAAAATATTTTACTAAATTCTGTATGATTATTTTTAATGTAGATTAGCAATCTTTATACCATTCACCATACTACTCATAGTGGTTAGTGTTTATGTGTACAGATTGGGCAATGTTTTTTCAAATATTAATGAATTTTATGTTTATCCCCTTTCATAGGAGTAATTAATTGGACATATAAAGTTACATATGGGGACCTTTACAGCCCCTCTATGCATTGATAAGTCTCATGAGAAAAAAATAATTGGGTTTTGGCCGAGGCCTTAACCTTGTATTTTTAAACATCTTGGCTGAGAACTTAAAAATATGTTTTAGATGTATGAAATTATGCATTCTATCATTATGGTATTAGAAATTGATAAACCATGCGATTATTTGAATATTATAATATCAATGGTTATGTTTTATTCTCTTATAATAATTTATATTTCTTTATTTAGTAATCTTTCAATCCTTCCATATTATGTTCAAATATATTTATAGACACGTGTTTTTAATTTTTCACCATGCCTAGTGTTTATGTTTTTGATAACTTTCATTGTATTAATTACCCTTACCGAGCATCTGAGCTCACTTTTTTCTTATGTTTCATTTTTTCCCAAGACATGAAGATGGATATTATGAATAACATTCAGGGATAATCTTGGATTCATAGATGTTTCCATTGGAATTGATATGATGTATTTCAGTTAAAGTGGTAATATTGATCTTATGTTTGTATATTTATTTCAAAAACTATTAAAATATTTTTTCATTTGGGATACATATTTATTGTAATCATTACACTATATTAATATAAGGCACCAACTCTTGGAAATTGGGGTTTGGGTCTTTACAGTTGGTATCAGGAGAAGTTTTGTAGAAAAATTAGAAACTAGATTTAGAAAACATAGATTAGGGAACAAGACATTAAGATAGATTTTGAGGATAAGTATACAAGAATATGCTAGAATTTTGTTAAGGTATATATTATGTGTATATTTATAGAAAATACTTTCATATCTGGATAGTACAAGTGGATGTGGTTTTGGGACATATGTACCTAGGGGTAACAAATATGACAAGGTATTTCGGGATTGACTCGGGGTAACCTGGTAAAAAAATGGGACTTACTGCGCACCTGGTTTGACATTTCTTGTGGGATATGATTAGATAATCCAAATTTTATTTATAAAACATTATTAAGTCTTTAAATGTAAATATGACCTCAATGTAACCATGCTTATGAATATGATATTAGACATGTATAAAATTTAAATATATGTTAAGTGTTTTTCTAGTTCGACATTATACATTATGATTTATAACCTTGTTCAGTTTATGAAATTATTTTGAAATGGAACATATTAGATGGAATGGGAATCATATGAATACAAATATCTCGTGTAGGTATTTTCCTTCTATACAGGATAATGATGCTGGTACTAGAGTTGCGACTGGTGTTGAGCAGATTATAACTATACTGGGATTTTTGACACGAGTTATGAACAATAAACTTACCTGTATAGAGCATGTTGATCCCTAATGTGGAGGAGAAATATTAGATCACTTTATGATACAAAAACCTCCATCATTCAACGAGACTATAAAACCATTCATTGTAGAGTAGTGGATAAGTTTCTTTGAGAAGATATTTCTCTTTTAGGGATGTAGCAAAAGGAAGAAGGGTTTCATTGTAGTTTATCATCTATTGGGAGATGTGAATCAGTGGTGGTTATTAATTTTAAACACAAAAGAGGAAAAATATGTAGAATAAATATAACATGGGACTTTAAGGAAATATTCTTAGAAAAATATTTTCTTCAAGAATAGAGAGAAAATATGGAGAGGCAATTCTTGAGTTTGAAACAAAAATAGGATTAAAATGATGTGAAGTATGAAACCAATTTTACAAGGCTAGCAAGAAATGTTGTGAAATAAATATGTAATATAAGGAGAAATATTGATCGATTCTTTGATATTTTCAAACCATTCCCCCAAAGGTCACTAGTTTTACAAACTTTATGATCATATGAGGATATAGTATCATGTGCAATCAAGATAGAGAAAGAATTATCTATGTCTTATGACTAAAATAAATAAAAATAAGAAGATGGTGGTAGAAGAATGAATGGATAAAGGGAAGAATAAAAATGGTAGTTCTCTAACAAATGATACTTGTAGAAAGAAACACCCTAGAGCTTGGTTAAAAATAAATGGAGACTGTTAACAATGTGGAGAAAGAGGCCACCAATATCATTATTTCTAGGGAAAAAAGAACCTACTAATGTTCAATTATACAATTTTAAATAGATGGGACATTATACCGACGATTGTCCTAAGTTTCAAGGAAACATTACCCAGAGAAGGACAAGGGAGAAAGGCCAAGCTTATGTGATCTAAACTACTAAATTTAAAGTACCTAATATTGTGGTGGAAGGTACTATAATAATTTCCTCAAACATGGAAAAAGTTTTATTTGATTCTAGATCATTTCATTCCTTTATATCTTCCAAGTTTTATTTAAAAATTATATATTTCCAATTCTCCATAACAAGTGAGTTTTCTGTAAAAACCCCTAAGGGAAGTCCCATTGCAACAATGATGTGTCAGGAAGTACTCATTATGACATATAAATGTTCTTTATCTTATGATTTTATCATCATACTTGTGGTCGAATTTGACAAAATCCTTGGTAGGGACTGGATTTCAAAATCTGATGTGAAAATATATTATAAGAAGGAAATTACAATTTGTGAGGAAGTTGTAGAATTTGTTATCTTTCGAGTAGAAATATCACCATATGATTCTTATCTACATCCAACCCCATTATATCTATTGAATGAAATTATGGGGGAGGAAGATTAAATAATATCGATCTGTGGGGAAATAAATATTCAAATTGAGGATGTACCTATTTTGAAAAAATACATTGATTTATTTATAGAGGATTTACCTATACATCGTCTGGAGTGGGAATTTGAGTTTTGTATTGATTTAATTCCTAGTGAAAGGCTTATTTAAAGACCCCTTATAGAATGAACACAGTGGAATTAGTTGAGTTGAAGAAAAAACTACAGGAATTTAGTGATAAAGGATTTATCTTCCCTAGTGTTTCTCTATGGGGAGCTCATATTCTTTTCACCATAAAGAAAGATGGATCTATGAGGCTGTGCATTTACTACATGTATATCAATGCTATTACAATAAAGAACAAGTATCCTCTTCCTCACATTGATGATTTATTTGATCAAATTAATAGAGACCAAAATTTTTCTAAGATTAACCCTAGTCCTAGATATCATCTGTTGTGTATGAGTAAGGATGATATTCCAAACACAACATTTAGAACCAGGTATGGGCATTATGAGTTTACAGTAATGATTTTGGACTGAATAACGCACACTATGTTTTCAAGGATATAATGAATAGAGTTTTCATAGAATATCTTGATGACATTGTTGTGGTATTTATAGATGATATCTTAGTATACACCAAAATATATAAAGACCATGGGAATAAATTGCGCATTATTCTGAAGACTCTTAGAAGAAACGAGTTATATGGGAAGTTTAGAAAGTGTGAATTCTAGATTCAAATAGTTTCTTTTATTGTCCATATTGTTTCTAAGGACGGAATATTAGTTGATCTTGTACAGAAAAAGGTGGTTTAGGAATGACCTACTCCAATGAACATAACTAAGGTATGCGGTTTTATTTTATTATCAGGTTATTATCATCATTTTGTTCATAACTTACCCGATTAGCTAACCCATTAACCAAGCTTACTCGTAAAGGGGTAAAGTTTATATGGATTGATGAATGTAAAGAATGTTTTGAAGAATTGAAGAAGAGGTTATTAAATTATCTAATCTTGATTCTACCATCAAGAAATGGTGTATTTGTGATTTATAGTGATGAATCAAAAAAATTACTTGGTTGTGTACTTAAGCATAATTATAGAGTTATTTCCTAGGCATCCAGGCAGTTAAAAATTCATGAATAGAACTATCCAACTCATGATCTTGAGTTAGCAGTTGTAATATTTATTCTAAAGATATGGAGACATTATCTCTATGGCGAAACATTTGAGATATATACTAATCACAAGATCTTGAAACATATATTCTTTAAAAAAGAACACAACATGATGCAAAGACAATGGAAAGAGATACTCAAGGATTATGATTGTTCCATACACTACCATATAGGGAAGGAAAATAAGGTGGTAGATGCATTGAGATGGAAGGTTCATGATGTTTCTAAAAAAATGAGGATTTAAAAGGATACTATGTACATGGATCTAGATTGGTTGAATATGGGGATTATCAAATATAGTGAAGAATAATTACCTTTTTAATTGGTTTCCCAACCATATTTATTAGAACAAATTAATAGTTCTCAATATGGTAATGAGAATATTAAAAAAAATTAATTTTGATAATGATGAGAAGTTTCTTGATTTTGTTTGTGAGGATAGAATTAGGAAATTTGGTAGAAGGATATGTGTTATCTCTATACCTGAACTAAAAAGGGAGTTATTGGATGATTCCCATGGTTCGAATTTCTCTACATACTCTAGTAGCACTAAAATGTTTAGTGATTTTAAAGAACACTTTTGGAGGGAAAACATGAAACGTAAAATTCTTTATTATGTGTCAAGATGTTTTGTCTTTCAATAGGTGAAGGATGAAAGACAACATCCTAGAGGATTCATGAAACCTATAATTATTCTTACATGGAAGTGGGATGATGTCACTATGGATTTTTCACTGGATTACCAAAATCTCTAAGAAGGAATGATGCAATATGGGTAATTGTTGACCGACTTTCCAAATCTGCACATTTCCTCACAATAAGAGAGGATTTTACACTGGAGTGCCTTGAAAAAATATATATCAATGATGTCGTAAGACTTCATGGGGAACCTCTATCAATTCTGTCTGATCGTGAACCACATTTTACCTTGAAATTCTAAAAAAGTCTTCAGAAAGCTTTGGATACTGATCTTCAATTGTGTACTTCTTATCTCCCTCATACTGAAGGGAAATCATAAAGGACGATCCAAACTTTAGAAGACATATTGGGATCATGTTCACTTGAATTTCATGGTATGTGGGTTTAATATTTAACTTTGATAGAGTTTTCCAACAATAATGGTTTCCATTTAAGTATTCAAATGGAACCATATGAGGCATTGTATGGAAAGATATTTTGTACACCAAAATGTTGGGATGAAGTTAATGAAAAGAGGATTGTACACTTAGATCTTATGGAGGAAACAACACCTAAGTTAAAAATTATTCAAACTCATATCTAATCAGTTAAAAGAAGGGAACAGATCTATGCTAACAATCAAAGGAATTATTTGGAATTTCAAGTGGGAGATCATGTTTTCTTAAAACTATCACCATATAAGGGTGTTATAAGATTCGGGAAGAAAGAGAAACTGAGTATCATGTACAATAGTCCTTTTGAAATTTTAGATAGAATTGGAGCTCTGGATTATCATTTGGCAGTGCCACCTATCCTTTCTAAGGTACAAAATGTGTTCCATGTCTCATTGATGAGAAAGTACATGCTAGACCCAACAAATGTACTCACTTATAAAAGTATAGAATTAGAACCTGTATTATCTTACTATGAAGAGCCTATCTAGATTTTGGAAACTAAATAAACAATGTTGAGGAATCAGATTACTCAGCTAGTAAATTTACTTTGGATAAATCACAAAATCGGAGAGGTATTGTGGAAGATTGAGGATCTTATGATGAAGAAATACCCAATTTTTTTTATGAGGTAACATTTTTGAAATTTTAAGGATGAAATTTTTGTAAAGGGGGAAGAATGTAACAACCCAAGGTTTTTGAAATAAATTTAATATAGAAAGTATTTCATTATACACTGAGTCTTTGTGAAACAATACTTTATTATTATAACCTAGCCGTTAAACATAATTTTTTCATCTCTCTGTTTTCAATTTCAATAAACGGACATACACAGTTGTGATCAATAAGATATTTAGAGTCTCATAGGATCAAATTACAGTTTTAGTAAACAGTAACTTGACCCTTATGAATAGTAATGCACCCTTATGAACAGTATCCTTCCCCATGTAAGTATAAATAAAATTTTTGAAGCTTATAAATATGAGTGAATTTTTTAAAAAATAATAATTAAGTGTTTGTATTTTTGTGTGTAATAAATATTTAATTATAATTTTAAATTAATAAATTTATTTAAAATAAAATTCACTTTCATAAAATGTATTCCTAAATAAATATTTTCTTGTCCTATGATTTTAGGATAATTATATGAGTCCTCAGTTAATTATTGAAAGTATTATAAAATGAGTTTTAAATTTAAAATCTGTATTTTTCAAGAAAATAATGATTTTATTAAAAAAATTAAATTTCTTATATTTATATTTTTTTGATAAAATGGAGTACATTTTTTAATTATAAACATTGAAAAATGGTTTCGGTTATTTTTTGTTATTTTTCCTGAAATACTTGAATTTTTAGTAAGTAATAAAATATGTTACAAATATATTAGAAGATAAATAAACTATTCATTGAATTATCACTGATATAAGAACACTTGGTCGGAAATAACATTAACTTATAACTATTTTGGGTCACAAGAATCAACACTATTGTATTTCTTGAGCATAATAATAAAATAATGAATAAGATATTCAAAACTCACCCCTCTTCTCCACTATAAAAACCACCGCTCAATCCCTAGTCTCCTCACTCCTATAATCCTTTAAGCTTCTCAATGTTCTGAACAAATACTATTCCCTAGTCTCAACCTACATACAGGAGCACTTGGTCTTGCTGAAAGACCAAAACCCAGTCCCTTATGGAGGTTATCATAGAGGATATTTCAAAATATAAACCCTCTTTTTTTTATTTTAATTTCATTTTCAATTTATTTATTCTCATCAAATCCTCTACAAAAATGATCATGATAACTATATTATCATATATATACTATAATTATATCAGGTCAATGGAATATATTTCCTCAACTTACTATCCCCCTCTTTAAAAAAAATGAAATCATGGTCTGGGAGGTGTCGATTGACAACCTTCGTGGACGGCAAACCTTCATTCCTCAATTTATCCTTCAAGTATGGTCATTAAACTATTTTTATGGTTTAAATATACTATAATATATGTATTATTAAATGTTTTGTAACAAGTATATATACATAAAACTAAATCATACGACAAAACTACTTCGTAATAATTGAAATATCGTCAAAATAATCTAAATAATTATCACTAATGTTCTATCAAATAAGTCATCCTCATAACATACAAATAAATTAAATACATCACCATTTAATTTTATGTATTTTCATTCGTATCATATAAATTCAATTCTGGATAATTATAAAAATTTGACATGAACTTCTATAGTCATATAGAAGTATATCGATCGTGAAAACTAAGGAAACAGACGCACCCGAGGGTTAAATTTGTATCTTATAAATCATCCAAAAGGTGAAAAATGAACTTAATAAAAATATAATAAATAAAATACATATATATAAGGTTATTAATTAATTAATTAATGGATATAATTTTAATATCAAGGACATTAAGGTCATGTGCAGATCATGTTTGGACATAAGGTAAGGGTTTTATACCCAAACCTCCACTTTATTTCGGGTTACTATTTGTCCCTATTAATATGGATTAAATAATTAATTTTTCTTATGTACTACTCATAAATTCTGTTTTAATGTTATATATAAATGTACCAATCATAAGTTTTCTTTATTTTATTTATAGTTAAATGCTTTATGAAGATCTTTCTCAATTTTTCTTGCTGTAGAAGCCCAATTCAAGGGATCTTTTCAAATTCACACATATTTTCTAGGGCTCTATATTATATATTATAAGGCACAATTATTTTTATAAAACAATTAATTTCATCATGGAAAAAATACCTTAGTTAATTTTTTGGTTTTATGAAAATATTTTTCCAAAATAACTAATCTTTTCAAAGTAAAAGTGTATTTCTCTCAAAAATTACTCAATGATTTTATTAGAGTATTTTTGTCTATTTCAACACCTATATTGAATTTTATATATTATTGTTGTTAATATAATATTTTTATCATATAAAATATTGTAATATATTTTTTATGATTATTTTGACAATGGTTATGCAATCTTGATACCATTCACCATACTACTCAGAACGGTTAGTGTTTATGTGTACAGATTGGGGAAGGTTATTTCATATGTTTAGGTTGTTTATGTTTAGCCCCTTTCATATGAGAAATTAATTGGACATAGAAAGCAATGGATGGTCCCTCTATATCCCTTCAGTGCATCAATATGTCTCATGATACAAAAAAATTGGGTTTTTGGCCAAGGCCTTACCCTAGTATTTTCAGACCTCTTGGCCGAGGCCTTGATCGTTTTTTCAGATGTCCGACATTATGAATTAACTAATTATGGTATTAGAAATTGATAAACCATGTGATTATTCAACAAGTATAGTATGAATGGTTTCGTTTAATTCTATCATCATCATTTATATAGCCTTATTTATTCAACTTTCTTTCCAGCTATATTATGCTCAAGTATATTTTTAAGGGAATGGGTTTTTTGTTGTTCACCATGACTAGTGTTTATATTTATGATAAATTCAGATGTATTAAATACCCTTACTGAGAATTTGATCTCACCCATTTATTTTGTTTTATTTTTCCCATAGTTGTGAATACAAATATTATGAATTACTTTTATGGATAATCTCAGATTCATAGATGTTTCTAGTGGAATTTCTATGATGTATTTCATTTCAAGTTGTAATATTGAAATTATGTTTTTATCTTGTTTTTCAAAACTAATAAACTATTCATTACTTCATGATACAACTTTCTTGTAATCATTTTAATGTATTGATATAAGGCATTGACTCTGTGAAACTAGGGTCTGGGTCTCTACACCTCTTCTTCTTCAATTGTATGAAAAAAAGTTCACACACTCTTTACAAAAAATAATTAAAATAATTTATTATTATTTTTATTCTTCTTTTATAAACATATATTCCCAAATCCATTTTATTTTTTTGAACCTCATAGACTTATCTATCCCTGTTTCTTTTTCCTGTATAAACAAATATACAAAACAACTTTCTCTCTTCTCCTCTCTTATTCCCTATAATATTATATTCTTCCATCTTCACTTATCATATTCTTATTTAGTATATAGTATCTAAAATTATTCTATTATTATTGCATTTTAATAACAAATTGTTTATGAGGATTATAATTATAGAGTCAACTCTCATTCCTGACACAAACATATATATTCTTGAATAATAGTATCATACATCATATTTAATTCTATATAAACCTATAGTGTCTATATATAATGAAACATGAAGTACCTGTTTCATTACTCTTCTAATATTTCTTCAATATTATAATACCACATGAACACATGAATTGAATTACCAACTTATAGGGCAATGAAAATCCTCCTAGTTCTTTAGTAACCACTATCTTCCAGATCAAAAATCTTCAAACATTATCTTATTCACAATTAAAATTCATGAAGACTAGAAATTAACTACTCTTATGATAGTAAACAATATAAAAAAAACTCATATAATATCCACACATAATAACTAATTGTCAATATAATGTAATTGATACAACTTCATCATTCTTCAAAAAATATCCTTCATCTACCATGGTTCTATAGTAAATAAAATCATGGATATTCCATCATATGTAGTATAGGATAACCCTAAAAATCATTCATTCTTATACCCATAATGTCTATATCATATTTATTTCCTTGTGTGCATGGATTAATGAAATTTATATAGTCATGGAGTGTCTATCATGGAAAAAATACCACTATTCTTCTCCCGATTTATACATGAAAAACATCTTAAACATTAATTTTATCTTTATGTATGCATGAATCATGGATTAAAGTAAAGACTCTAGATTATAATTTCAATGAAATCCATCTTACATTCCATCTTTTGATTTTTTTAATGTTAAGTTTTTCATGCATTTTGATGCTTTTTGAGTCACATGCATGCTTCAGTTTGAGGTTCAATTATACTTGGTGTTGTTCTAGAGGTTTCACAGAATTGGAGGTTCAAAACTTGGATTTTTTGAGGAAACAAGGTAGGAATAAGGTTTAGGAACAATGTCAGTACTAATCATTAAATAACCATGAAACATGACCTTATGATGTTCCAATGAAAATTTTCATTATTTGATCATGGTTAGTCAAACTATGTGGCCCGCCAAGGTAACCATGTAAGTGTTTGGATGGTTGTCCCATAGTGTTTCATGACTTTATAACTGTTTTACCAAACTATGTGGCTCATTTTCACAAAATTGTGTTCCATTTTTTTCAATATACCATGGTCACACAAGGTTGGTGCCAGGTGTGTCTGACAGTGTGGTCTAACTATACACCCTGATCCGAACCTATAAAAAGTTGTAATTTACCAATTTTACCTTGATTATTCTTATGTCTAATCACTCCATAATTTTTAGTTGGATTTAACTAAAAATTATCCAGTGCTATAGAGGATTCTTCCCTTGTATTCGTGATTCATTTTATTCATTTTTTACAAATCTATTCATGATATGTTCTATTTATAACATGGATTCCTTTCCTGTTCATATATCCTCTCTAAATATATTATACTCTTATCTTAGTGGAACTATATTGGTATATAGACACTAGATATAAGGGGTTTGATATATATTTGATGATATATCTTAGCGATCTAGGCTTGTGAGGAGCCGATCTACTCATCACCAATTTCCATGTTCGAAGTCGACTTGTTTTTACCATTCCTGAGGTAAGTGTCTCTATATAAAGTTTACAATTCATGAATTAATTTATGTTATTATAAAATTCATTTGGTTTTTTATGAAAAGGATGGATTTTATATCAAATTTGATTTCCATTATGAAATCTATCTTTTTAAATTGAATTTAATTTAAAAACGTATTTTTTTCACACAATATGTACAATTGAATTCCTCAATGGTGAATTTGAATTTAATAAGGGAATTTAAAGAATAAAAGTGGTAACTGTTTATTGTGAATTTTTTTATAAATAGTGAGTATTATTTTCAGATTGTTTTTTGGAAACATACTACATTTGGTACCTTGGCTGCATCGAGAAATGGACTTTTCACTTTAGTGTCTATAATAGCCTAGAGGTTTGATATCGATAGATTGTGATAAGACTTGATATCATTTGGATTCATGTGATACCTATCTTAGTGTTTTATATGACTGATTACATATTACCATAATGTATATCATAATCTTGTGTTTTTTTCTTTATTTTGGTTTTACACATGATGGTATAATTCATGGTTAGTTACTAACTTTCTTGTCTTATTGTGTATCCATTGTTGATTTTTCATGCACTATTATTATTGTTTTCATTTAATTTTCATATTATTGGATTATGTGAATATGGAATAATTTTATAAACAATGAAAGGATTGTTTACAGAATGGTTTATATTTGAGTAATTCTTTATAAGATGGATTTTTCTTAGAGCTACAACTAACATTTTCATGGTATTAGACTATATATATATATATGCTAAATTCCAATAGGGATTTTTGGCCACACCCTAATTTTTTTTCTTCGGAAATTTCTATGTATTGTTTTTTAGGACTCAGGTAAAGGGAAGGGCATCATATAGTTCATAATTTCTCTAGGTTTTCACTGCCTTTGCAGTGGGATAGTTTGGTGGTGGAAAATGGTCAAATTAAGTATTAACTTATTTCTTGTTTTGTTTTACTTATAGGTTTAACCATTTGGGATTGACGTTTTATGTCTCATGTATGCGTACTCTTATTTTATTTTTTAATCTATTGATTTAACTCTGTTTTATTAAAAATTATACTTGTTTTGGTGTCATTTTTTCTCTCTACCTTTTGGAGAACCTACTTTAGTGACATGTCAGGTTGACCCGGGATGGTTCATTGCAAAATGGTATCAAATGGATTATCCATCCTAACGTTTTATGGCACTTCCCTAGTTTTTGGTTTAGGATATGTGGTAGATTGGATTTATGGCCCTTATAATTTGTGTAATAAGGGTGGAAGGGTAACTAAAAAGATCATTTATGTGATTGAACATGAGTTACCATGGGTGGTAGGGGATTTTTACCATGATTTCAACATAGTGTTTGAGGTTATTTAAATAAATTGGATTTTGGGTTTATTTAAATGAACATGTTCATTTTTAATGGGTTTTATTTCATTCATTGAACCCATAATTTCTTTAACTTTGTGTCCTTTAAAGAATTAAATTTTGGATTCATGAAGTTGGAATTTGATTATGGGACTTCTCTTAAACTGATTAGTTATTATATTTGGTTGTTATACAATCCCTCCTAGAATATATCACTTAAATTTGAGTGGGGAAGCTACCATAAATTTTCTACAAGAAAATCCTCCATTGGAACCTTATTTTGTTGAAGTTATAATTTTCCCTATTCAGACTCTCAGTCAAAAAGGTGTTGGAAAATAGGGATGATCGGTTGAATATTGATTGGAATTTAATAAGTGGAATCAACCTATCATTCAAGGTGATAATGGAACACAAGAATCTAAATTGTTACATGAGTAGATTAAAAGGATATCCTATTTTCTAAAAACTCCAAAGGAATCTAAGGTCAGTTTTCTAATTATATTCTCGAGGGACTAGAAAAAATATGACGGGGATCCATCATTCAAGATATGTTACACGAGGATCATATCTATAATTTATTAAAGAGAATATTCAATTTTTTTATGTTTAAATATTTCAAGTGGAGAATAGATGATAATTTATGGCCTTATATAAATGGGAGTATATAGTTATAGATTATTCTATCAATTTCAATGGGTTGGTGTACCTAGCACTAGAGGTTGTTACTAATTATTAACTTAAAGCTCAAAGGTTCTATATGAGTTTAAGGGTTTATATTCAGTTGATATTGATTATATTATTCCTTTAGAACTTGGTGGAGGTAGTTAAAAAATCATATATGAATGAGTTTTACACTGCTAGGAAGATGGATTTAGGTGGAGATTTTACTATTGTATCCATGGTGTGTCTTCTTTATAGAAAATGAAACATCAGGTTGTCAGTTTTCATTGGGACCAATTTTATGGGAGTCATTAGGATAGAATTATTTCATTTAGTACCAGTGTGTAAGGCCTAGTAATACCAAGACTAACTATACATAGGCCCCTAATAATTTTCATTATTGTAAACAATATAGTTATCTATGGTTTTTTATGGAATGATATTCCAAAGAAATAAGTTTAGGTAAAATCTCACCAATGGTTCACAGGTTCACTGTGATGATTCTAGTAGTGTTGGGTCTTACCCTCATTACATGGTGGTATAGGTATGGATAAAAGTTTTTATATTGTAGCAGATAATGGATAATATTTTGCAACAAACTATACGCTAGTGGAATCTGAAGTAGGACCAGCTACTGTTAGAGGTACAATGTTTGTTCCATCCTATGTGGTAATAGATTTATTTGATATAGGTGATACTAATTATTTTATATCATCATTGTTAATTTATTTTTATTATTTAATTTATAGTTTATTATAGTCCCATTGGGAAAGATATCTAAAAAAGGTTTCTGATGTCCCATATACCGGGTGTCGATAACTGGCATGGATGTGGTGTGGGACTTTATCAACCTCAATCATGATACCTTTGACCTTATTATTGACATGGATTGGATGATATATTTTAATACCTATCATGACCCCCTCCCCACAAAGTGTACCCCTCCTGGACCGGCAATGTGAAAAGGGAGATAATGACCCCCGAGTCCCTCCTCTAGTAGGCCCCGGGTTGGCGACTAGCACCGAGGGTATAGTAAGCACACAAATGGGAGGCATTACCCTCTAAGGGAACACATGTGGAAGAGAGAGATAAGATAGACACCAATAAACTCAAACTCAAAACTAAAATATAAAAGAAACCCATGTAAATATATGAAATTCCATGCAAAATTACAAAAACTGAAAGGGAAAACTACAAGTACCGAAAAGAAAGTAAAAATGCAGCGACCGCAAGCCCGAACAACTCCTCCAATACCCAAGCTAGTAGTAACCAGCTTGATATCCAACCTGCTCCAAGTGACCTGAAAAATAGTTTTTATATACGTAGGGTGAGTATAACAGTATAATCAGTATGATCCTCTCCAAAGACTCTCGTGCAAAAGTAAAGAAAGCAAGCTAAAGAACAGTGAACAACAGTGAAACTAACTCGTCACCTAATAGGTATACTATGTTACCAACCTCACCATGTATACTCTCACCAAGTAACACATACATGAATATATCATATAATAAAGAATATCAAGGGTACCCCGCTACTACTTCCCCACTAGTTTTCCGCTTTTACCCAACGACATACGTTCTGGGAATCTCTCTCCAAAGGCTTGCCCGTATAAACTTGGGATAAGCTCCACAATCTTCACCACATTCATCACAAATTCTTGCCCACAGACACCTAGTCTAAACACCACACCATCCTCACAACCAAAAGTAACCAGGTAGTTTCTGAGATCCACCACATCTCGCTTAACGTGTATCATACATTGGGTATTATACCTCAAGCCATTACATCACATACACCGAGTAAGGATCCTCAAGCCATCATAGCCCATACACGTTACAGATATAGTAGTCCATTGGACACTATATCCAGAATATATGTGTGTGAAATAACCACAAGCCATTACCGCCCTCTACACACATATATGGGGAAACTAAACGCTGTGGGAATGGCAATAGTATCTACCCAGAGAAGAGAGAGGGGCTAAAGGGGGTAGTCAGCCATTCATCCTCCCAGCCGAATGTTGGGGAAAAGACCCCCCAAGGCCCAGAATCCCCAGGGTGTCAGTTTCCCTTACTGAAAGGGTGGAGTATCATATAGAAACACAAAAAGTACAGAATATACTATAACTCAAAACCACACTATGGGCATAACCTAGTCTTAGACACTACTGCAGCTAACGTCTCTCAGACTCCGGGCTACCACATCTAAGCCTAGGTATCCTATAAGCACACAACCAATTAAAGAACTTCATTAGATTACTTCATTACCTTTTTCTCATCAATTCCACTTTACGTTAATTAATTATTTACACATTAATTAACCAAGAACAATTCCACATTAATTTCCATTAATAACACATCCAGAAACCACTGTCCCTTCAAAAGTTCTCAACCTCATCATTAATCTTCATAAAACTCCAACCCCATGGGTTAACATCATTTATTCAAACATTCATTTCAAAATTACTTTCCCATATTCCCAGGCATTCTAGAAAAGCAACCTATGCTACTAAACACAAGGGGGCTTAACACGGTGAGTAGATGTACTACCCATCGAGTCTTTGCCGCCTATAGCAAGATCATAGACCCATTCTACCTCGAGAGGCTAAACACATAAAGCACATGGAATACTCCGCGTGTCTTCTCCCCTTTTGGAAGAAGGGTAAGAAAAACCAGCTGCCTTGAGTAGTGGGGAAATGTAAAATAGGTAAACAACCAAACAAAGCAACAAACATCCAACAACCACATCCATCCCATTCCATCATCCCTAGTGTCCTCCCCAACCCCCACATGCATAAATAGATGCATCTCTCCACTCTAGGTGTCATTCTCTACCACAACCACAAGGCCTAACTACCTCCACATATCACAACAACCCTCCAAGGTCACATCATAACACAAGATATCACAACACCCCATACAGGGTCACAACACAACACAAGATATCACAACACCCCTCGAGGGTCACAACACAACACAAGCAGCAGGAAAACAAACATCACCTCAAATTGGGCTATTATCCCTTTAACAAGGCATCTAGCCTTCAAAAAACAAGTACAAATATATTTCAGGTTTACCAAACAACTAAGTTAATCATGTACATCGACATCAATTTGATTAACATCAATTTGGAACAACATCCACAACAACAACAACCAGATTCATTTAGATGACTATTTATCTCTATCCAATTAATTATCAATTAATTATAGATTTATGTTCTTTATCAATTTCATCAAGAGAAACATGCTAACAAGAAAGGCATATATATCACTCTCTCTAGAAAATCAAGAGGTGAAGAGTTATCCTGGTACAAAGAAAAAACATGCGATCACCAATTCTTTTAATACAGTTCAAGTATTTAATTAGGTCAATTACATTGTGATCCAAAGGGATAAATCTTTCTAACTCTACGATTGCACACAAAAAATTAGAGAAGCCTCGAATCCCCTACCTCAAAGGTTTTTGAGGGAAACCACAATGGTCGATGAGTGCCCAAGAAACCGGGTTGATTCTCCACGAATCCTCCTTAGATATCCTCCCTTAACACAAACAAGACCAAAGATCATCATAAAAGACATCCACACACTTAGATCTACCCATAACGTGCGTGGATCTAAGATCCTGAGAGAAGAGGAAGATTATATCTACGTAGATCTAAGAAACCAAACAAAAGGATCACATACCTTGAAAAACCGGCTTCGATTCACGAAGAGAAGCCTCCAAATCGCCTCCAAAACACTTGGGAGAGACTATTCTAACTCCAAGGAAAGGAAATCCTGAGTTATGGCTAATTAGGGGCTTAAACGAGGTGATTAATGACAAAAAGAGTTATATCTACAATTTTAGGATCTAACTTTAAGTGCCCGCACGGTTAGTCTGCACGGTTTAACAAACCGTGTGATAACCGTGCGTTAGCTTCTTCCTCGATAATCACTCCTCACACAGTTAGTCCAGAAATTTAGACAAAATGTGCGCTAACCATGCATTAGCCACTGCCTCCAAGACCAACCTTGCATGGTTTGGCCGCACGGTTTAAGCAAACCATGCGCCTCCCGTGCGAAGGCCATAACTCTTCAGATTTTCTTAAAAGTCCACCCAAATGCACCCCCGAGTCACCATGACCTATCAGAACACCTCTAGCACCACTTTTTCACAAAGGAATGGACCAGAGAGGTTCGAGACATTACATATGATACCTCTCAAAACATTCTCATCCTCGAGAATCCAAAACCCACCTAAACAGAAAACCAAACAGGGTCTTAACAACCACCCAACGAGATACATCTCAAAAGAGATCAAGCCACCAAAGCAAAAAAGGATTCCATCTCATAAACATGAATGTTCCATTTCCACAGAAGTTAAAACGATACACGAAAAGAGTTAAACATCAAACAACTTTGGGTACTGAGATCGTATCTGTGACTCACATTCCCAAGTACTCTCTTCCATGCCGCCATGTCGCTACAAGACACGAACTAAAGGGATGGATCGCCCGTGAAACACCTTCTCCTTGCGGTCTTGGATCTCCACAGGTCGCTCCTCAAAGGTGACATCACCATCAACATCGATCTCTCCCCAATCGATGATGTGGGAGTCATCATGAAGATAATAACGTAGCTTCGATACATGGAAAACATCATGTATCTGACTCATCTGTGGTGGAAGTGCTACTCGATACGCCACAACTCGAACATGAGCTAACACCTCGAAAGGCCCAACAAAGTGGGGAGAAAGCTTACTCCCATGACCAATCCTTCACTTCCCACAATGGGGAGTCACCTTCAGAAACACATGATCTCCAATATTAAACTCTAAGGGTCTCCTTCTATGATCGACATATGATTTCTGACGATCTTGCGCTGCTTTCATCCTCTCACGAATCACCTGAACCATCTCTGTTGTATTCTGCACTAGTTCAGGTCTGGGAATTGCTGACTCTCCGACCCCAGTCCAGTAAAATGGAGAACAACAAGGCCAGCCATACGAGGCTTCAAACGGCACCATACCGATGGTGGAGTGAAAACTATTATTTTAAATGAACTCCACTAAGGGTAAGTGCCTCATACATGAACCTCCAAAATCAAGAACACAAGAGCATAACATGTCATTAAGATTCTAGATAGTTCACTCTGTCGGACCATCTGTTTGAGGGTAAAAAGTAGTGCTAAGGCATAGCTGAGAACCAAAAGCATGCTGGAGACCTCTCCATACCCTCAAGGTAAAATGAGGATCTCGATTAGAAATGATCGTCCTAGGGACTCCATGAAGTCTCATCACCTCCTACAGATATTGCCTCGACAAAACATCCACTGAGCTCGACTCCTTGATTTCTATAAAGTGGGTCGATTTTGATAAATGATCCACTACCACTCAAATAACATCATATCCTCCCGGAGCTCGAGGTAAACCTGTAACAAGGTCCATTGAGATGTCCTCCCACTTCCACCGAGGAATCTCTAATGGATAGAGAAGAACACCAGGAACACGGTGTTCATCCTTCACCTTCAGGAAGACTAAACATTAAGACACAAACTTAGAAAACACATGCTTGAGCCCAGGCCACCAAAAATGACTCCTCAAGGATCGGTACATCTTTATCACACCAGGATGCACCGCTAAAAGAGAACCATGGAACTATCTGAGGATCGTATCGCGCATCGCCAAGGGAACAAAAAGCCCTCCATGATATAAAACTATGTGTTGTTCATCTTCAGACCAACCATCAGGGTCCTCACCATAAACAACTTGGTCTCTCCAGACCTCCACCTCATGATCCCCCAACTGGGACTCTTCCACCTTCTGCATCAGGGATGATTGCACCGTCATCTAAAAAAGACAACCTCTACCTCTGACTTCTCCCATATCGAGCTATAATGCCGACATTTCTTCCATTACCCTCCAGGAATCACCAGATTCACATACAGCATCACTACGTGACTTTCGGCTCAGCGCATTAGCTACATCATTCCCTTTTCTAGGTGTATACGATATTTGAAAGTCATATTCATGTAGGAACTCCATCCACCGACACTGCCGCAAGATCAAGTCACCCTGGGAGATAACATACCTTAGACTCTTATGATCAGTGAAAACCACAAAGCATTCACCAATGAGGTAATGTCTTCACAACTTCAGAGCAAACAACACGACTACCAAATCAAGATCATGGTTGGCATAGTTGCGTTCAGGGGGATGCAACTGCCGAGACCCATAAGAAACAACTGACCTCTACTGCATGAGGACATAGCCTAACCCCAGATGCGAAGAATCGCATAAAACATCAAACTGAACTCCCTCAGATGGAAGAAAAAGGACTGGGGAACTTACTAACTTCCCTTTTAGATACTCGAAAGCTGCCTGACACTGATCAGTCTATATGAAAGCCTGATATTTCCTGGTCAAAGTTTTCAGAGGAGTTGCAACTCAGGATAAATTGGCTATGAACCTCCTGTAGTAGCCTGCGAGACCAAGGAAACTTCACACATATGACACTATCTTGGGGGCTTCCCAAGACAAAACAATTTCTATCTACAAAGGATCCACATCTACTCCTTGTTGGGACACAACATGCCCCATGAAATGGACTTATCGATCCCAAAAATCACACTTCAACAACTTTCTGAATAGCTGATGTCGACAAAGAACTCCCAAAATAGCTCGAAGATGCTCTGAATGCTCATCTTCAGATGTGAAGCACACAAGGATGTCGTTGATGAAAAATACAACGAACATGTCCAGGAACTCACGGAAAACAACATTCATTAATCCAATGAATACTGCTGGAGCATTCATCACACCAAACGACATTACAACGAAATCATAATGCCCATGACGAGAACAGAAAGCAGTATTTGGGATATCTTCATCCTTCACACGCATCTGATGATATCCTGACCGCAAGTCGATCATTGAGAACCAAATTTCACCTTTAAGTATATCAAATAAATCATTGATCCATGGAAGAGGATAGCAGTTCTTTTTTTTCACTTTTTTTAAGGGACAATATTCGACACACTACCACAAACTGCCATCAGGTTTTTTCACGAAAAGAATTGGTGCACCCCATGGTGACACACTTGGTCAAACAAAACCGCACTACAACAGACCATCAAGCTGTATACGTAGCTATTAGAACTCAAAAGGGGCAATCATATACGGAGACATAGATATAGGAGACGCTCCTGCCTGTAGATCGATCCCAAACTCGATCTCTCGTCGAGGGGGTAAGTCTACAACCTCTTCTGGAAAAACATCAGGGTACTCTTATACGACCCTTGGAAATTCCAACTGTCGATCCTTTGAAGAACTCAATATCATCTCAGCCACCATGGTTGATAAGGATGGAACTCTCCTGTGACCCATCCGAGGATCTCGCTCACCATCCAACACCACTTGCTCTCCATCTGCATCAAAGAAAATGACTTTCTTCCTGTAGCAGTCCACAATTGCCTACACTGAATAAAACCAATCCATTCCAAGGATGAAATCATATGGTTGTATTCATAAACATAGGAAATCTCCCCAAGAGTAGTGCTACCCCAACACAAGCTCACAATCTCTACATACTTCAAACAAGTCAGCTCGACCTCCAACTGGCGTATTCAACGCCAAGGGCACTGGAATCCTCTCTACCTCAAGTCCCAAGGCATGGAAAAGGGTAGATGATATAAAGGAGTGTGTCGCTCCTAAATCAAACAAGGCATAAACCAAGGTAGAAAACAAGCAAAGGGTACCTCGAACGATGTCTGGCTCGTTTGGAGCTGGCAATGCTAGAGCATGAAGCTGACCACGACCTCCTCCACGGCCTCTCTGACCCTGATGATGACCACCACCACGGCCGCGCTCTGCTCTCTGAGGATGGAGAGCATCACGGTTCTGTCCTCTGCCCGCCCCATCTCCCCTCTACTGATCGAAAGCTGGTGTAACCTACTGCTACTACCTCGACTAGTACTTCCTCAATAGAGGAACCTAGAGCGGAGTGCCTGGTGTACGATGACCACTCTGAAAGGTCGGGTACTACCGCTGCTGATGACCACGACCACCACAAGAAAAAATGAGTCTGATCCCTTGGAATAGTCCTGAGAGTTTCTGCCTCCAGAGACACGAGATGTGAAGGGCTGGGACCTACCCTCAGCTAAACGGAAACTCTTCTGCCCTAAAAACCAGGAACCCCAGACCACAGCCTTGCTTCGTGAGGAATCATGCTGATTCCCCTCTCGTGATGATCCGGTCCTGGACAAAGTCCTCTCAGCAACCTATGCCCTCTCCAACACCTCAAAATATGTGTTTAAAATAAATGGGGTGACCTGGCATTGGATCTATGGATGCAGAGACTCCTCGAAATGCCTCGCCTTGGCCTCCTCATCTGGTAACAGGTCCGAAGCATGTCGTAAAAGGTTCCTGAAACGGATTCCAAAATCTCGAATTGTAGAGCTCCCCTGTTGTAGGGTAAGAAGCTCCTAGTGACTAGACGCCTTCACAGTTGAAGAAAGGAACTCAGATCTAAACTTGCCTCGGAACTCCTCTCACGATTTTGCTGACTCCTCACGATCCCTGAGGGACAACAACCACCACTGCCTTGTTTCTCCACGCAGAATCGTCACAACGAAGGACACCTAGTGATCCTTCCGAGCACAGATCGAACTGAATCCTATCTCGAACTCCTCCAACCAGTCTTCTGTGACTACATCTGAAATGAAGCCCTCATACTTTTGCAGACTCTGGCGCTGAAACTCTCGGAGTGTCTTCTTCCATGTGTCATCATCATCAACCTCTACCTTGCAGCGACCTGCTGGATAAACCTACTGAATGTATTCTATGAAAACCTGACGAGGACGTCGACCTAGAGCCATACCTTCAAAATAACAAACAATTAGATCTCCTAATCCTGGAATATGGAAGACTCAACATTAATTAATTAATTGTTTTCTTTCATTTGTTTTAGGTTAACTTATCCCATGGTCTACCCATTCAAACTCAGGAACAAAGAAGAATGATGCATGATCCTTTCCTAGGTCTCTACCCTGATACCAGTATCACCATGTTTAGTATCCATTGTAAACTTAATGGTCCGTACAACAGATCATAGGGGGCCCTAAACGCCTATGTCTTAGCCGGTCTCCAGTGTTTACCTCACTTTCTAAACATGAATGACACTGTTTCCCAACCAACCCATGCAACCTCACCTATGCCTAACTCCATACTCCATCCTATCCCTCAACCTGACCTCTAATACCACTCTGTCACAACCCCATCCCCACAAAGTGTACCCCTCTAGGGTGGGCAACGTGAAAAGGGAGATAATGACCCCCCGAGTCCCGCTTCCAGTAGGCCACAAGTTGGCGACTAGCACCAAGGGTATAGTAAACACACAAATGAGAGGCATTACCCTCTAAGAGAACACATGTGAAAGAGAGAGATAACATAGAAACCAACCAACTCCAACTCAGAACTGAAATATAAAAGAAACCCATGTACATATATGAAATTACATGCAAAAGTACAAGAATTGAAAGGGAAAACTACATGTACCCAAAAGAAAGTAAAACTGCAGTGACTGCAAGCCTGGACAGCTCCTCCAATCCACAAGCTAGTAGTAACCAGCTTGATCTCCAACCTACTCCAAGTAACCTTAAAAGTAGTTTATATATACGTAGGGTGAGTATAACAATATACTTAGTAGGATCCTCCCTGAATCCTCTCATGAAAAATTAAAGAATGCATGCTAAAGCATAGTGAACAATAGTGAAACTAACTTGTCACCTAACAGGTATACTATGTTACCAACCTCACCATGGCTACTCTCACCAAGTAATGAATACATGAATATATCATATAATAAAGAATATCAAGGGTACCCCACTACTACTTTTCCACTGGTTTGCTGCTTTTCCCCAATGACATACATCCTGTGAATCTCTCTCCAAAGGCTTGCCCATATAAACTTGGGCAAATCTCCACAATCTGCACCACATGCATCACAAAGGCTTGCCCACAGACACCTAGTCTAAGCACCACACCATCCCCACAACCAAAAGTAAACAGGTAGTTTCTGGGAGCCACCACATCTCGCATAACGTGTATCATACGTCATGTATTATACCTCAAGCCATTATAACCCATCCACCGAGTAAGGATCCTCAATCCATCACAGCCCATACACGTTACACCTATAGCAGTGCATATGACACTATATCTAGAATATATGTGTGTGAAATAACCACAAGCCATTACATCCCATATACGTTACACCACACACATATATGGGGAATCTAACCATTGTGCCAATGGAACTAGTATCTACCAAGAGAAGAGAGCGAGGATAAAGGGGGTAGTCAGCCATTCATCCTCCCACAAGAATGTTGGGGAAAATACCCCCCAAAGCTCAGAATCCCTAGGGTGTCAGTTTCCCTTACTGATAGGGCGGAGTAGTGTATAGAAACATAAAAAGTACAGAATATACTATAACTCACAACCACACTATGGGCATAACCTAGTCTTAGACACAACTGCAGCTAACGTCTCTCGGACTCCGAGCTACCACTTCTAAGACTAGGTATCCTATAAGCACACAACCAATTAAAGAACTTCATTAGATTACGTCATTCCATTTTTTTCATCAATTCCAATTTATGTTAATTAATTATTTACACATTAATTAGCCAAGAACAATTCCACATTAAGTTCCATTAGCATCACATCCAGAAACCACTTTCCCTTAAAAATTTCTCAACCTCATCATTAAGCTTCATCAAACTCCAACCCCATGGGTCAACATAATTTATTCAAACATTCATTACAGAATTACTTTCCCATATTCCCAGGAATTATAGAAAATAAACCTATGCTACTAAACACCAGGGGCTCAACATGGTGAGTAGACGTACTACCCTTCGAGTCTTTACCGCCTATAGCAAGAGCGTAGAGCCATTATCCCTCGAGAGGCAAAACACAGAATGAACGTGGAATACCCCATGTGTCTTCGCCCCTTTCAGAAGAAGGGTAAGCACAACCAGCTGCCTTGAGCAGTGGGGAGAAGTAAAACAGGTAAACAACCAAACAAATCACCAAGCATCCAACAACCACATCCATCCCATTCCATCATCCCTGGTGTACTCCCCGACACCCACATGCATAAACCAATGGATCTCGAAACTCTAGGAATTATCCGCTGCCACAAACACAAGGCCTCCCTGCCTCCACATATCACAACACCCCTCCAAGGTCACATCATAACACAAGATATTACAACACACCTCCCAGGTCACAACACAACACAAGATATCACAACACCCCTCCAAGGTCACAACACAACATAAGCAGCAGGAAAACAAACATCACATCAAATTGGCCTCTCGGTTCTTTAACAAGGTATCTAGCCTTCAAACAACAAGCACCGACAGATTCAGGTTTACCAACCAACTAAGTTAATCACATACATCTGCATCAATTTGATTAACATCAATTTGGAAAACATCCACAATAATAATAACCAGATTCATTTACATGGATATTTATCATTAGCCAATTAATTATCAATTAATTCCGGATTTACGTTATTTATCAATTTCATCAAGTGCAACATGCTAACAAGCAAGTCATATATATCACACTCTCTAGAAAATCAAGAGGCGAACCGTTATCATAGTACAAAGCAACAAAATGCGATCACCAATTCATTTAATCTGGTTCAAGTATTTAATTAGGTAAATTCCATTGTGATCCAAAGGACTAAATCATGCTAGCTCTACGATTTCACAAAAAAATTAGAGAATCCATGAATCCCCTACCTCAATGGTTTTTGAGGGAAACCACAACAGTCGATGAGTACACAAGAAACTGAGTCGATTCTCCACAAATCCTCTTTAGATCTCCTCTCCTAAAACAACCAAGACCAAAGCTCATCATAAATGACATAAAAATGCTTAGATATACCCATACCAGGAATAGATCTAAGATCCCGAGAGAAGAGGAGGAGTAGATCTACATAGATCTATGAAACCAAACAAAAGGATCACATACCTCGAGAATCCGGCTTCGATTCACGAAGAGAAGCCTCCGGATCGCCTCCAAAATGCTTGGGAGAGGTTCTTCTACCTCCAAGGAAAGGTAATCCCGAGTAATGGCTAATTAGGGGCTTAAAAGAGGTGATTAAAGGCAAAACGAGTAAGATCCAGAATTTTAGGATCTAACTTTAAGTGCCCGCATGGTTAGTCCACATGGTTTAATAGATCGTGCCCTAACCGTGCATTAGCTTCTACCTCGACAATCACTCCACGCACGGTTAGTCCGCATGGTTAGACAAACCGTGCGCTAACCATGCGTTAGCCACTACCTCCAAGACAAGACTTGCATGTTTTGGCTGTACGGTTTATGAAAACCATGCGCCTCCCGTGCGAAGGCCATAACCCTTCAGATATCCTTAAAAGTCCACCCAAACGCATCCCCAGGTCACCTTGACCTCTCGAAACACCTCTAGCACCAAAGTTTCACAAAGGAATGGACCAGAGAGGTCCGGTCCATTATAATACATAAATTGACGGTTATCATCACTGAGTCCAGTTTTATCTTCTGATTGAGTCTCTCATATATTTTAGGGTGTGTAGCATTCCTGATCAGATAGATATGGGTATGTTATTACATATGATAGAATAATATCATTCAAAATTTTAGAATTTTCCTTGATGTTGTTGAATATTACTTTAGAATTCCAATTCATGCAGTGGTGAGTTCATACCCCATGACCTTTCAAATTATTTTTCTAGGTTTTGTAATGAATCAAACGTTTATAAATAAAATTCTACTTGTGGTTGAATTAAACATCTTATTATGTATTATGGTTATAGAAAACTCATGTACTTATTTGATTTTATTATATCCTATCATATACAGGAGAAAATTAATTGTAATAATTGTTGATAATATATAAATTGAATTGTGATCATATGATTAATATAAATACAGGGTTTTGAGAAATCCAATTGACATAGGCAAAAGAAGTGATGAACTCAAGTAGAAGAATCGTACCCTAAAAATCCCATTTATCAGATATTACAAGGGAGATTGGAAGACTGGTATTTTCCCTTAACCAATACTAAGATGATATCTAAAAACTTAATCACAAGAGAAACCATTTATGGGAGAAGTAAAAGCTCATCAAGATCACGACCCAAACCATGAATGCCAAACCACCCCATGAAAGTCACACTATCGTGAACCATACCCTTAAGTAGTTTACCATTGTAATAATGATTTATGTATAAAGAACAAAATAATATGAATATGTATAATATATTTTCAAAATAATAATGGTCATATTTACTTCTTATTGTTTATACTTTGTAAATAATTTTGATTTGGAATTTTTATAAAAACATTTTTTTTCAGATAATATGAAATTTCAATTAAGAATTTATGTTTATTGAATTAATTCATTTTTAAATAAATTATTTTTTATAAAATATTATTATTAAATAATTTTTGTTTAACATAAATGATGTATAATTTTTATAAATTCAATTTTATTTTTAAGTGCTCACAAACTGTTATTGTAAAAAGACGCAATATTTCTTAATTAATGTAAATTATTATTTTAAATCTAAAAATTCACATATTCAAAAACTCATCTGGATAAAATAAATATTATTATTGGAATCAGAAATAAAAAATTATACAATGGTTATTTTTTAAAAAATTCAATGAAAACCAAATTTTTGGGTAAAAATTAAATACGATATAAATATACGGTGTGTATTATGACATAAAAATGTCCTAAAAGAGAAGTAATAAACATTATTAAGGATATCCATGACCAAATATATGTTTCATATTTAAACTAATATTCTTTAAAGTTTATTATATTAATTTTAGAAAGCCTTGATGAATCATCCAATACCTTTAATCTATTTTAATGTTTTAAAATCATTAATTTAAGTACATGACTCACTTCCACATCACCAAGGGAAATATTTTAGTAATTTAGGCCCTTTAACTTATAAAATAATAAAAACCAATCAAATTATGGAGAAAAAATAAGAAAAAACCATGGGAATGTTTTTGGGTTTGATTAATTTATTATATAGAGTCCAAAACTTATGTTTGAGAAATAATAATGAATTCCGCACTCATTTCCAGTATAAAACCACCCAAGATCCCATTTATCTTCCCACAAAAACCTTTTATCCATTACTTGCACTACTATCCCCTATCTAGAATCCTCACAAGGTTCCCCATTCTTTCTATAATATCCTCTAAAGCATTTAGAATCACCCTATCATGATAAGAGATCATCTCCTTATCCCCCTTATTCATTAATCTTCATTATATTATGACTTTTATCTCTAATTCATAATGATGGGAAACGTTATTAGATATCCCCATTACTTCCTTTATGATTAATAAATGGTTATAAATGCCTTTAAATTTCATTAATACCTCCCATAATCATTTATATTCCCCCATATGCTTCTTAAATTTCAACACGATTTTCTATGCCAAACAATTGTGTAGTGAATTCCCACACCCATTTCCTATCAATGGATTTCACCTTTATGAACTTATATAATTATTTTATTTGGGACTTATATTTATTTATTTCACACTCCTTGATCATGGAATAAAATAAGACGATAAATGTTTAAATATTGTATGATCTATGTGGCACACCTCTGCATGTGAATGAAATTAAAGTGAAGGGTGTGTCTAGAATTATATAGAACTCCAATGCATTGGGTAATATTTTAGTCTCATAAAATTCCATCAAAGTTATTATGAAGTAAACATAATACACATGGAGACTTTACATCATTATTTCATGGTGGTTAGCCTTGACCTATGTTTATGATGCCATATTTACAGTACTTTCAACATTTCCATATTGCCTTTATGTTATAATGCTTTATCATTCCTCATTTTTCATGTTCATATTTATCACTCATTTTTTATTCCATTGAAATTTGTATTCTCTAACATGTAATAATTTCTTCATGTTATTCCATATTTATTCCCATAATAGTATTTATAGTTTAACCCTTTCTTATGTATATCTCCAGGTTATCCCATCCAGTTTTAAGGTCAAGCCAATATTATGATATTCTCAAGGATGATTTAAAAAATGCCAACATACCCATTATTTTATGTTTTTATGTAATTTAAAAAAATTTGAAAATACAATGGAATTCTAAATCTTATGGGTTTTATTATGTGTACTCTTATGCAATTAATCATGAATTCATGTGTAATAAAGACATAATTTTTCATTATTGGTATCAGATGAAATATTAATTATTTATTTGGGATTAGGATTAGAAAACTCTTGTGAAATAATTAAGTATAATAATAAAAAAAATAATACATGCCTAAATTTTTGTAAATTATTGAGTAAGTAGTTTCCATGAAAATACATCCCTATATAGATACTAAAAGTGGATGTGGATATGGAACAAATGTACCTAGGGGTAAAACCCAAACACACTGCATTATGCTTGACTCAACTGAGAACTACTGCACAAAAATGTTCCTTGGTGGACAAATGGTTTGACATTACTGTGGGATTTGAATGGGTAAATTCACAAGCTCATTATTAACCATTTTAAGGGAACAAAAATGACCATAAGAGTATAGGTTAGAAAATAGATCATGGAAAAAATAGACTGAAGCCTATAAATTATTAAGTTAAGAAAATAAATGTCATTTATAAGTTATCCCTTTATTGTTATTGTATTCCCTTTTATGTTATTAATAATTTAAAAATTATCATTCATAATTCTATTCTGGATGAAGTAAATTGTTATAACTAAAATAAAAAAGTGAAATGTTGGGTTATCCTATATAGTTATATGCATTATTTATTATTACACAACTTTAGTAAAACAATTCAAACACCACTATGAAGCATGGAAGTAGAGCTATCAGTGAAAATGGAAAAAGGGAAAGTATTTCATCCTAAGTATATAAATCCCCTATCAAAATTTGGGGTTAAACTTCCCATCAAACATTGTGGTACTACCGCCAGTGGAATTTAAAGAAATTTTAGATATGGGTTGGATTTATTTAAATAGAGTTAATACAAATTTCCACAGGAAGAAAATCACTCTCCGCATTAAGAACCAACCCCTAATTCTGTAAAAGTGAAAGAAGAATGAAGAATATTCTATAGCACCAAAATCTCAGGTATTGATATTATTTCCTTATGATAAATAATATATAGATCAAATGATTGATTCTATGGAAAATATCATCCTCAAAGACATTCCCATTTTTAGGGAATATGCTAATGTGTTTCTGAAATAATTTCCTAGTCCTCCTCTTAGCCAAGAGGTTGAATTTTCAATTGATATTATACCGAGGGTATTTCCATTATCCAAGAATCCATATAGAATGAATGATATAAAACACTAGGATCCAAAGAAAAACCTAAATGATAATATAGATAAAGGGTTCATACACCAATGTGATTCACCTTAGGGTGCACCAATCCTCTTTATCAAAATGAAATACAGGTCAATGCACCTTTTTGTTAATTATTTTGATCTCAAAAAGACAATGATAAAGAAAAAGCATCCTTTTCCATGGGTTGATTACTTATTTTATAAACTATGTAGAGACCAATACATCTCAAATGGGGATCTTTGGTTGGGGTATTATTAACTGAGGGTAAAGAAGAAGGATAACCCCAAGACTTCTTTCTGAATAAGGTATGAGCACTATGTGTTCATAGTAATTCCATTAGAAATCACTAATGATATATAAATCTTCATGGAATTTATTAATAGAGGATTTAAATATTTTCTAAATAGAGTTTTGGTAGTCTTTATATATGATATTCAAATATCCTCCAAAATCAAGGAGGATCATGAGAAGCATCTGAGCATTATGCTAAAAACATTACAAATGGAGAAGCTTTATATAAAGTTCATAAAATGAAATTTTTGGTTGAATAAAGTCTCATTATTAGGGTATAATATAAAAAATTATTTGATATCTATGTACCCTTAAAGGACCAAAGCAATTAAATGATAAACTAGGACAAAATCTATGAAAAAAACGATAGTTTCTATGAATTAGTTGGGTACTATCATCAATTTTTGAGAAATTTCTCCTGACTTTCAAACCCTATAACCAAAATAACTTTGAATGGAGTTAATGTTTTTTTGGAATGATGAATGTGAATAGATATTTAAGGATTTAAAAAGGGAGAAAATCACTAAACCTATATTTATTCTACCCAAAACTAGGGAACTTTTCATGGTGTACAACGGTGCTTCGAAGAAGGGACTGAGAAGTGTATTAATACAGAATGAAAAAGTGATATCCTCTGATTCAATGCATTTGAAATTTTACTAAAATAACTACCCAATGAATGATATAGATTTAGATAAAGTGATCACAATATTAAAAATCTGGAGGCATTATCTCTTTGGTGAGAAGTGTGAAATATATATAGATCATTTGAGACCCAAGTATATAGTCACACAAAAAGAGCTAATTATGTACCAATGAAGATGGTTAAATTTGATTAAAAACTATGAATACTCAATCCAATACCATCTCGGGAAATAAAAAATGTGGAATATGCTCTAAGTAGAAAAGATCCATAAATTTATTTATTGATAAAAGTTGAGAAGGACATGAGAATCATAATGGAATGAACATCATCAAACCTTTCACAAATGATTGATCAACCGTACCTTATAGAGAGGATAAAGTAATGTCAAAGAGATGATGTGGGAATTAAGAGTAAATTTAAAGATATAAGAAATTTTAAATCCCAGAGTTAAATGTCAATGTAGAAGGATTGGTAATATTTGGGTGATAAATATGTGTACAATAAAATTTTGAGTTAAAGACAGAGCTGTTGGATGATGTACATAGATCAACTTTTTATATCCACACAGGGAGAACAAAGATTTATCATGATATACGAGAGAACTATTGGTGGGAAAATATAAATAAAAATTCCATAGAATATACATAATGGTGTCTGTTATACGATAAATTGAAGGTTAAAAAGAAAAAACCCTAGTGGATTATGAAACCATTACCCATACCTACATGGAAATTGGAAAAAATAGCAATGAAATTTGTCACTAGTCTTCTAAATACATTAAGAGTAAATAATGATAAATGGGTTTTGGTGGATCTTCTTAAAAATACTACTCACTTCATTTTAGTTCAATAGGAATTTTCACTCGATCAACTTGTAAGGATATATATTAGAGAAGTGTTAAGGCTTCATAGAACACTACTATTAATTATTTCCGATCGAGATCCATGATTTAACTCCACGTTCTCGTAGAGTCTCTAACATGATCTAAATATTGAATTGATCTTCATCATATATTATCACCCTGAAACTAATTAATAATATGAATAGACTATACAGACACTCAAGGATATGTTGAGACCTTGATCTATTGACATCAAAGAAGGATGAGATAAACATATTTCTATGATATAGTTCTCATAAAATAATATTTTACACTCAAGAATCAAAATATCTCAATATTAAGATCTTTATGTGAAGAGGGGTAGAAAACCTACATGTTGGGATGAAGGTGGGGAAATAGAACTTACAACTCCTAAAATGGTTGAGAAAATGGTGTAAAATTTCAATACCATTCACTAGTATGTAAAGATTGGTCAGAGTTGAAAGAATATTTTTCATGAAAATAATTAGTGATACTTAGAGTTTAAGGTTAGAAAAAAGTTATACCTCCACATAACTTTATGGAATAAAGTCATAATATTTAGGAAGAAAATAAATCTTATTCCAAGATACAATGGTCCATTTGAGATCCTTGATCGCATCAGAGTGGTTGCCTATTGACTAACACTCCCGTATAACCTATCTCAAAAATCTGATGTGTTCCATGTATCACTATTAAAAAAGTACATACGAGAACCCTCACATGTTATGAATCTAGAGGTTGTACCATTGGATACAGATCTTTCATATGAGATGAAGTTGGTGAAAATATTATATTGTATAGAAAAAGTTCTATGAAGTAATAAAATCAACCTATTAAAATTACAATAGAGAAACCACAAGATTGAATAAGTGATGTGGGATCTAGAGGAGTTGACGAAGCTAAGTGACCCTAATTTATTTTAGTGTATGAAATAAAAATTTTTAGGGAGAAATTTTGTAAGGGGGAAGGATTGTAATGACCTGAAATTTTATAAATAAAATTCCCTTTGTGGTTGAATTAAATATATTATTATGTTCTATGGTTATAGAAAAATCATGAACTTATTTGGTTTTATTATGTCTTATTAGACTTAATTAAATAATAATAACCATAATCGTTGATAATATAACCATTAAATAGTGATCATATGATTAATATAGATATAGAGGTTTGAAAAATATTTTTGACACAAATAAAGGAAGTGATGACCTCAACTGGTAGGTTCGTAGCCTATAAAGCCCATTTATTAGAGATTCTAGGGGAGATATAATCACTAGGATTTTACCTTGATTTATACTAAGCTAATATCCAACAACCTAATCATGAGAAAAACTATTTATGAGAGATGTTCACAATCATCCAGATCACAACCCAAACCAGGAACAAAAAACCACTCTATAAAAGCCTAACCACTGCATACCTTACCCTTAGGCCATTTTATATTTTAATAAAGGGATTTGTATCAATACCATAATAACAATAATATTTATATTAAATATTCAAAATAATAATGGTTATATTTACTACTTATTATTTCTAATTTATAAATTATATTTATATTGATATGTCAAAACAAAAAATTATATTTTTGGATAATACAAAATTTCAATTAATAATTACCTTTTTAATAATTAATGGATTTTTTAAATAAATTATATTTTTATAAAATATTATTATTGAATATCTTTTATTAAATATAATTGATAACCTAATTTTTATAATGTAAAATGTAATTTTTAAAAGTGATCAAACTTAGTTATTGTCAAAAAACCCATCATTTCTCCATCAATGATAATTATTATTTTAAATGTGAAAATTAAAATATTTAGAAATTTTCTTTGTAAAATAAATATTGTTATTGGAATCATAATGTTGAATTTATCCATTAGTGAATTTTTATAATTTTTCAAGATAGTCAAATATTTGGGGTAAAAATTAAATACGGTATCAATATACAGTTTGTATTATGAAATAATAATGATCCAAAAGTGATGTAATAAATACTATTAAGGGTATCCAAGACTAAACATATGTTTCCCATTTAAAATAATGTGATTTTATTTTTATTTAATAAATTTTATAAATCCATTATGAATTCCACAAAACCTATAATATATTTTATGGTTTTAAAATCATTTATTTAAGAACATGATTCACTTAAACATCACCAAGGGCCATATATTAATATGTTTAGACCATGGAAATATAAAATAATTAAAAAAATGTCCCTTTTTAGAAAATATGGGCAAGAAACATTGGAATATTTATGGTTTTTATTACTTTATGATATATAATCCAAAATCGAAGTGTGAGAAACAATAGAGTTCCCAACTCATTTCCTATATAAACCCACTCGTGCTCCCATTTGTCTTCACAAAAAACATTTTAGAATGTCCTTACTCTTACCTAATGTCTCTAGAGTTCTTTCAAGATTCCCATAAACTCTCACGAAGCGCTTCCAGACCATTTTGAATCACCCTCTCTAGGTAAGGGGTCCTCTCATTTTCCTCTTTATTCAAATATCTTCATTATCATATAACTTTTATCTCTGAATACTAACATTGGGATATGTTATTCCATATCCAAATTACTTTCATTATGATGTATAAATTATGGGATACCCCTTTAACTCTCTTTAATACATCCCATTGACATTTCTGTTCCCCCTTTATGATGCATAAATCTCATCATTGTTTTCCATGCCAAACATTTGTGTAGTGAATACCCTTACCCATTTCCTGTAAATGATGTTAAACTTTATAAACTTATAATTATTTTATTTGTAAGTTAAATTTATTTATTCCACACTCATTTATTATGGAATAAAATTTTATGATAAATTATTCCATTATTTTTGATCTATGTGGCACATTTATGCTTGTGAATAAAATGAAAGTGACATGTGCACCTAGAATTATATAGCACTCCAATGCAGTGGGTAGTTTTTTTGTCTCATGAGATTCAATTAAACAGATTTGGTAGAATTTTAAATCTATTATAGGCCTTTTTGCATAATGATTTCATGGCGGTTATCCCTGAACAATGCTTATGATGCCATGTTTATAGTTCTTTCAACTTTTCCATTTTTCATTTATTTTATCATGCTTTATCATGCCTAACTGTTCATGTTAATGTTTTCACCCATTTTTTGTTTCATTGATATTCTTATTCTATAAAATGTAATAATTTCTTAATCTTACGCCATGTTTATTAACTTACCAGGATTTATACCTCACCCATTTATTGTGTATGTCCCCATGTTATCCCATGAAATTTTAAGTTCGAGGAAATATTATGATCATTTTAAGGAATATTTCAATAATATAGATGTACCCTTTATTTTAATCTATTATGTAATGTAAATATGTCACGACCCGCCCTCGGGGTCCGTGCCGTGACTACCCCAAGCCCGCCTTCCATAGGCCAGGGGCTGGCGACTAGCACCAAGGCGTAAATCCCAGAAAAAGGGAAGGCATTGCCTTTGTAAAGTAAACAAACACCACAGAGTAAGCAAGCGGAAGTAAAACACTAAGTACAAAAGAAGAGCTGAAAAGTAAAAAGGGGCTGGAAATACAAGCCCAACTGTAAAGTACAACTCGAAAGGGAAAACAACGACTGAAAAGTAAAGCTGCTACGCTGAGATGTCCACTGGAAATCCCACCTGAAGGGTGGGTACAGATAGCTCCTCTGCTCTCCGGGTCCCGTCACCCGCTCCGAGTATGTCCCGCCTAGTGGTCCACCTCCGGGTACCGCCTCGTCGTATAGTCCACCTCCAGGTACCATCAAGTCCTCGAACCTTCGGCTTCTGTCAGCACTGTCCGTCGTCTGCAACCAACACAACGAGGTGCGGGCATAGCCCGTGCAGGGGTGAGTATAACGATACTCAGTAGGGACCCCGAGACCCTCAAGGTCTCACTAAACCAACAAGGATAAACACAAGAAGATCTCAACAGATAAACCCTACTTAGGTATATGCCCATACATATACCTAAGTTATCAAATAACCCATCTCAAGCATGAGGAAACACAAGGATTGTGAAAACGACGGATAACCACTACCCGGGTATATGCCCATACATATACCAAAGTTAGCAGGTGACCCATCTCAATCATGAGGTAAACACAAGGTCAAAAGTCTCAGCTCAAACCAGGATTTTCATTATCGAAACCGTAACTGCTGAAGAGCTCCGTCTCTGGAGTGTGCAGTGGTCCTGTCACGACTCCGAGGTACTGCTCACTAACCTAAGACTGCTGAGGTACTCCTCCTGTCGAGTACTGCGGGTTTGCGGCCAACTACCTGGCGCTCCGTCCGCTGAGGGTCTGTCGCCAAATACCGGGCGCTCGCCCAAATAGCCTACTGAGGTACTCCTCCTGTCGAGTACCGCGGGTTTGCTGCCAACTAACGGGCGCTCCGTCCGCCGTGGGTCTGCTACCAACTACTGGGCGCTCCGTCCACTGGGCTAGTCGACTCACTCCAAGTCGAGTCGGTCAAGCAGTCGTCAGGTCTCAGCCGGCTACACGGTCTCCGTACTCTGCACGCTCGTCTCCGGGAGGGTCCGCTCCACGAGCTACTGGTTGATACTCCAAGTATCACAAAGTCCCACGAAGAAGTGTCTCAAAGGTCCGTCTCGTCACAGGGGTCTCAACGCAACAGACGGCGCGTCGATCGGACGCCCGGTCTGCGAGTTATTAGCCTTTTCGTCCCAGGGGCCCGGTTGGTTTCGAGTGCGAACCAATCCCGGCCGTATCTCAACTGTACCCCGAACTCCCATAAGGTATACTCATAGGGACCGTTACTAAACGTAAACACCAACGCCGCTGACGGTTCGTCAAACGGACGTCCTGTCTGAAAGATAACAGCTTTCCCGTTCCAGGGGCCCGGTTGGATTTCGGGTACAATCCAACCCGGCCATACTCCGACTGTATCCAAAACTCGGGCGGAGTATGTCAAAAGTTCCGTCTCATCAAGAGGAAGTCAACGAAACAGACGGCGCGTCAATCGGACGCCCGGTCTGTGAGTTATTGGCTTTTTCGTCTCCGGGGCCCGGTTGGTTTTTAAGGCAAAACCAACCAGACCGTACTCCACCTGCGTCCAAACCTCGGGCGGAGTATGCCAAAAGATCCGTCTCATTAAGAGGAACGCAACGCGACTGATGGCGCGTCAATCGGACGTTCGTGGCTCAAGATATGAGCGTTTCCGCTCCGAAGGCCCGGTTGGTTCCGTGAACGAACCAACCCGGCCGAACTCAAAGTAACCCTAAACCTTGAGTGCGATATACCGAAACGACCGTTTCGATCCAAGGATCGCATTGCCGCTGACGGTTCGTCGATCGGAGGTCCGAGGCTCACGTTATGAGCCAAAAACCAAATCTGGTTCGAAACGGGGGGGTCCGGGTCCGGGCCGACCCGGCCCGACCCCCCCCCCCCCCCCCATGGGCGGCGCGGTGGCCGGCGGCGGCGGCGGGCGGCGGCGGCGGGCGGCGGCGGCGGGCGGCGGCGGCGGGCGGCGGCGGCGGGCAGCGGCGGCGGCGGCGGCGGGCCGTGGTGGCGGCGGCTGTCGCCAGCGGGGAGGCCGCACGTACGCGGGGCTAAGCCCCGCGTTTCTTTTGAGGGGCGGCGCGGCACAAGGGCCGCACCCCATTTTTTAAAAGAAGCCCCCCCACGTGGGGGGCCTGCTGGTGCGAACCGAGGGGGCCGGCTGCCCCCTCCTTCAAAGAAACGCCCCCCCTCTTAAAGAGGGGGGTTTTATTGAGGTGGCCGGGGAATTAAATTCCCCGGTTTTAAAGGTATCCGGCCGGCCAGCTGGCCGGCCGGTTTTCTCTAACGGGACCGGAAATTCCGGTCCCCCTTCGGCTTCCGACGCCGGCGGCCCGGCCGCCGGTCTTTTCTTCCGCCGCGGCCCGGAACCGGCCGCGGTCTCCTCGTCTCGCCGCGGCCCGGAACCGGCCGCGGCGTTCGTCGTCCGGCGCGGTGCGACGACACCGCGCCCCTTTCGCCGTACCAAGATTTCTTTCAACGCGGCGCGACGGCGTCGCGTTCTTGAAGATTTTTCCTCGTCGTGGCGCGACGGCCCCACGTAAAATATAAGCACGATCAATCGCGTGGTGCGACGGCACCACGCCACTTGCTTTATTCCGCAAAAATTAAACAAGAACGATGGAGGGGGGTTCGGCCGTGTTCGTGCGGTCCGGCCCCCCCCCACGTTACAATAAAACGCAACTTAAAATAAATCAAGTCACACGTTAGTCTTGATAGAATCACGATCAAGAATAAAAATAAGGAAACCAAAAGAAAAGGACAACCCCTACCTCGGGTTTAAGATTCGAAGAATCGTCTACGTCCCGCGGAAGACGGCGTCGCGGAGGTCGGGCGTCGCGGTCGTCGTTCGTCAAATTCGTTGACGAAGTGTTATGCCCGAAGAGACACGACGTTGGCGGATCTTCATCTGCCGACGAAGAAGGTCCGAGGAGGAAGAAGAGGTCCGAAGATACCGGGTCGCCGAGTCGATGATCCTTGACGAAGTGTTGTCGTTCTTCGTTGAGGATGATGACGTTCTTCGCCGGAGAAGATGAAGAGGAGCTCTCAAAAAGACAAAACAAAGAACTCAAAATAAAATAAGACTACCTCTTATTTTATTAACACAACACAAAAGAATTTCAAAGTTTGAAATTCAAAAAGACTTAACTCCCACAATTAATTAAGAGTAACTTAAGCTATTAATTAGGGGTTAAGTATGTTGAGAGAATTTGAAAAGGTTAGGGGTTCGTGTGGGCCCCACCACACTTAATCCTCCCAAGGGAGGTTAAGTGGGTGTGGGTCCCACTTCCAACCACCTTTGATAGGTTTTAACTTGTTGTAATAAAATTGTTCTTCACAATTTTATTTAACTCAAACTAAAAACCCCAAAACGTAACTTTCAACCCGCAACAAACGCAACTCCCGAAAAGGTCTCTTTAAGAGAATATCGGCGCTGCGAGTTCATCGGTGCCCTCGGATTTCAATTCCGAGCACCGGATCAAAAGTTAGGAATTCCCGCTCGTTCGTTCACTGAACGTACCCGAGCCAAACTTCGGAAAATAATTCCGGGCACTCCGGGCCTCGGAATCAGGTGCCGTCTGAAACCGCGCTCTTGTAAAATTCTAAAGAAAATTAAGAAAAAATTTCCCTTGAATTTTACGGGTCTTTACATTACTCCCACCTCAGGACTTTACGTCCCCGTAAAGCTACAACAAAAACTAGGGAAACAAAAGAGGGTACTGAGCACGCATCTGAGCCTCCCGCTCCCATGTGCTCTCCTGGAGATTCCCGTGCCGCCATCTGTTGCGCACAAGAGGAATCGATCGCCCATGTAGGACCCACTCCTGTCGGTCCTCTATCTCCCCCGGGACCTCTGTAAAAGTCACCCCATCGTCAACGTCAAGCTCCCCATGGTCAAAGATGTGCGTCGGGTCGTGCACGTATCTCCTCAGTTGAGACACGTGGAAGACGTCGTGCACCCGGTGCAACTGAGGTGGTAGAGCCAGGCGATAAGCCACCTCTCCTATCCTACTGAGGACATGGAAAGGCCCGATGAAGCGTGGAGACAACTTGCCGCCTCAGCCAAATCTCCGAATACCACGTCGAGGTGGGACCCGTAAGAAGACGTGGTCACCATCCTCGAACTCTAGTGGCCTCCGCCTCCTGTCAGCGTATGACTTCTGCCGGCTCTGTGTTGTCCTCATCCGCTCCTGGATGACATGGACCTCCTCCGACGTGGCCCGGACCATCTCTGGTCCCATAAGAGCTGCGAGATTTCTTCTTTGCCGATAAGAGAAACCTGGTCTCATCCCCTGGATGAACCACATTCTTTTCCTAAAACAGTCAATCCTAACATGGATGATACTAATCCATACCAAGGATGACGTCGTAAGGCCTCGACGCTACTACTAAGAGATCCAACCGTTACTCTCGCCTCCAAGGGTTGAGTCACACTGTCGGCATCAGTGTGTGGTAACTGGGTCTCCTCCAGTAGATGTCTCACAAGTGAGGGTCAAGTCAACAGTCAACTGGAACCTCTTAGTAACATCACAAAAGAGGACAGGAAAGAAAACATCACAAAGGTATGCGTCTTTTATTATTGCAGCTCATATTACAAGACGCTACACAAAAGCAACATCAACATGGAACTAGAAGTACAAAAGACGTATCCACTAGTTCCTCCCCTGTCCACATGCTCCCAGAGCTCCAGCATTTGTCGCTGCCTCAACCTCGGTGGCTCCCTCCAAGCCTGCGGATCGAGGAGTCGGACAGTCACGTGCCAGGTGACCCTTTCCGCGGCATGAGTAACACAACCTGCTCCTTGCACGACTAGCTCTGTTCCCACTCCGGGTGCCCTGCACCACCGGTCCTAAAACCCGAGATCGCCCAACTGCTGGTCTGGTCCTCCTGGACCTCTGCATCATCTGTCTACTGCCCACAGATGACTCGGCTTCTGATCGAAAAATAGGCGGTAAAGGCAGAATCTCCTGTACACGCTCGGGGTGTAGAGATACTGGCACAAACTCTACCCTGAAGAAGGTCTCGAAGTCTTCCCATGCGAAGTTCATCTCATCGCAAAACTGAAACAAGTGGCTCCACCACCTACCTGCTGCTGCCTGAAGGAGGCTGGTAGCAAAGATCACCATGAAGTCTGCCGGCGTCCCCACTAGCCTGAAGACTCTCACCACAGCCTCCAGCCAAACCTCAGCCGCCTGCGGGTCCGTCTCTCCCCGGAACCTGGGTGGCCTCTGGCGCTGGAACTCGTGCAGCGCGCTCAAGCGTCGTGCATCGCCTACTGCTGGGGCTGGTGGCATCGGTGGCCCAACGTATGGTAGTACCGCTGGTGCCTCCGCTGGTGCCTCAACTGCAAGAGGGCCCTGCACCGAGGCCTCGTCGCTCGGTGGGCTTTCGTCACGTTCGATTCTCGGAACCCTAGCTGGCTGCCGTCATGGGGCCATCCTGAAAGAAACAACGTAACACGATCAAACGATTATACCTGGTGAGCTGACCTGGTTTGAGCTGTTTTAAGGGGAAAAACCTTTGAAAACACACACGCAATCAGTGTTTTCGTGCACAAAGTCGGAAATCAGTTGTCAGGGTCCTGGTGTATGGATACGTCGGCCGCCCGCACCAACACTGGACTCCCTGAACTGAAAACCACACTCGGTACCCTTAACACTATTGCTTCACAGAAAGAAAGATCAGAGTTATAAGTTCTGCGGTAGAACCGAACTCCTTTGATACCAATTTGTCACGACCCGCCCTCGGGGTCCGTGCCGTGACTACCCCAAGCCCGCCTTCCATAGGCCAGGGGCTGGCGACTAGCACCAAGGCGTAAATCCCAGAAAAAGGGAAGGCATTGCCTTTGTAAAGTAAACAAACACCACAGAGTAAGCAAGCGGAAGTAAAACACTAAGTACAAAAGAAGAGCTGAAAAGTAAAAAGGGGCCGGAAATACATGCCCAACTGTAAAGTACAACTCTAAAGGGAAAACAGCGACTGAAAAGTAAAGCTGCTACGCTGAGATGTCCACTGGAAATCCCACCTGAAGGGTGGGTACAGATAGCTCCTCTGCTCTCCGGGTCCCGCCACCCGCTCCGAGTATGTCCCGCCCAGTGGTCCACCTCCGGGTACCGCCTCGTCGTATAGTCCACCTCCAGGTACCGTCAAGTCCTCGAACCTTCGGCTTCTGTCAGCACTGTCCGTCGTCTGCAACCAACACAACGAGGTGCGGGCATAGCCCGTGCAGGGGTGAGTATAACGATACTCAGTAGGGATCCCGAGACCCTCAAGGTCTCACTAAACCAACAAGGATAAACACAAGAAGATCTCAACAGATAAACCCTACTTAGGTATATGCCCATACATATACCTAAGTTATCAAATAACCCATCTCAAGCATGAGGAAACACAAGGATTGTGAAAACGACGGATAACCACTACCCGGGTATATGCCCATACATATACCAAAGTTAGCAGGTGACCCATCTCAATCATGAGGTAAACACAAGGTCAAAAGTCTCAGCTCAAACCAGGATTTTCATTATCGAAACCGTAACTGCTGAAGAGCTCCGTCTCTGGAGTGTGCAGTGGTCCTGTCACGACTCCGAGGTACTACTCACTAACCTAAGACTACTGAGTTACTCCTACTGTCGAGTACTGCGGGTTTGCGGCCAACTACCTGGCGCTCCGTCCGCTGAGGGTCTGTCGCCAAATACCGGGCGCTCGCCCAAATAGCCTACTGAGGTACTCCTCCTGTCGAGTACCGCGGGTTTGCTGCCAACTAACGGGCGCTCCGTCCGCCATGGGTCTGCTACCAACTACTGGGCGCTCCGTCCACTGGGCTAGTCGACTCACTCCAAGTCGAGTCGGTCAAGCAGTCATCAGGTCTCAGCCGGCTACACGGTCTCCGTACTCTGCACGCTCGTCTCCGGGAGGGTCCGCTCCACGAGCTACTGGTTGATACTCCAAGTATCACAAAGTCCCACGAAGAAGTGTCTCAAAGGTCCGTCTCGTCACAGGGGTCTCAACGCAACAGATGGCGCGTCGATCGGACGCCCGGTCTGCGAGTTATTAGCCTTTTCGTCCCAGGGGCCCGGTTGGTTTCGAGTGCGAACCAATCCCGGCCGTATCTCAACTGTACCCCGAACTCCCATAGGGTATACTCATAGGGACCGTTACTAAACGTAAACACCAACGCCGCTGACGGTTCGTCAAACAGACGTCCTGTCTGAAAGATAACAGCTTTCCCGTTCCAGGGCCCCGATTGGATTTCGGGTACAATCCAACCCGGCCATACTCCGACTGTATCCAAAACTCGGGCGGAGTATGTCAAAAGTTCCGTCTCATCAAGAGGAAGTCAACGAAATAGACGGCGCGTCAATTGGACGCCCAGTCTGTGAGTTATTGGCTTTTTCGTCTCCGGGGCCCGGTTGGTTTTTAAGGCAAAACCAACCCGACCGTACTCCACCTGCGTCCAAACCTCGGGCGGAGTATGCCAAAAGATCCGTCTCATTAAGAGGAACGCAACGCGACTGACGGCGCGTCAATCAGACGTTCGTGGCTCAAGATATGAGCGTTTCCGCTCCGAAGGCCCGGTTGGTTCCGTGAACGAACCAACCCGACCGAACTCAAAGTAACCCGAAACCTTGAGTGCGATATACCGAAACGACCGTCTCGATCCAAGGATCGCGTTGCCGCTGACGGTTCGTCGATCGGAGGTCCGAGGCTCAAGTTATGAGCCAAAAACCAAATCTGGTTCGAAACGGGGGGGTCCGGGTCCGGGCCGACCCGGCCCGACCCCCCCCTGGGCGGCGCGGCGGCGGCGGCGGCGGGCCGTGGTGGCGGCGGCTGTCGCCAGCGGGGAGGCCGCACGCACACGGGGCTAAGCCCCGCGTTTCTTTTGAGGGGCGGTGCGGCACAAGGGCCGCGCCCCATTTTTTAAAAGAAGCCCCCCCACGTGGGGGGCCTGCTGGTGCGAACCGAGGGGGCCGGCTGCCCCCTCCTTCAAAGAAACGCCCCCCCCCCTCTTAAAGAGGGGGGTTTTATTGAGGTGGCCGGGGAATTAAATTCCCCGGTTTTAAAGGTATCCGGCCGGCCAGCTGGCCGGCCGGTTTTCTCTAACGGGACCGGAAATTCCGGTCCCCCTTCGGCTTCCGACGCCGGCGGCCCGGCCGCCGGTCTTTTCTTCCGCCGTGGCCCGGAACCGGCCGCGGTCTCCTCGTCTCGCCGCGGCCCGGAACCGGCCGCGGCGTTCGTCGTCCGGCGCGGTGCGACGGCACCGCGCCCCTTTCGCCGTACCAAGATTTCTTTCAACGCGGCGCGACGGCGTCGCGTTCTTGAAGATTTTTCCTCGTCGTGGCGCGACGACGCCACGTAAAATATAAGCACGATCAATCGCGTGGTGCGACGGCACCACGCCACTTGCTTTCTTCCGCAAAAATTAAACAAGAACGATGGAGGGGGGTTCGGCCGTGTTCGTGCGGTCCGGCCCCCCTCACGTTACAATAAAACGCAACTTAAAATAAATCAAGTCACACGTTAGTCTTGATAGAATCACGATCAAGAATAAAAATAAGGAAACCAAAAGAAAAGGACAACCCCTACCTCGGGTTTAAGATTCGAAGAATCGTCTACGTCCCGCGGAAGACGGCGTCGCGGAGGTCGGGCGTCGCGGTCGTCGTTCGTCAAATTCGTTGACGAAGTGTTATGCCCGAAGAGACACAACGTTGGCGGATCTTCGTCTGTCGACGAAGAAGGTCCGAGGAGGAAGAAGAGGTCCGAAGATACCGGGTCGCCGAGTCGATGATCCTTGACGAAGTGTTGTCGTTCTTCGTTGAGGATGATGACGTTCTTCGCCGGAGAAGATGAAGAGGAGCTCTCAAAAAGACAAAACAAAGAACTCAAAATAAAATAAGACTACCTCTTATTTTATTAACACAACACAAAAGAATTTCAAAGTTTGAAATTCAAAAAGACTTAACTCCCACAATTAATTAAGAGTAACTTAAGACAATTAATTAGGGGTTAAGTATGTTGAGAGAATTTGAAAAGGTTAGGGGTTCGTGTGGGCCCCACCACACTTAATCCTCCCAAGGGAGGTTAAGTGGGTGTGGGTCCTACTTCCAACCACCTTTGATAGGTTTTAACTTGTTGTAATAAAATTGTTCTTCACAATTTTATTTAACTCAAACTAAAAACCCCAAAACGTAACTTTCAACCCGCAACAAACGCAACTCCCGAAAAGGTCTCTTTAAGCGAATATCGGCGCTGCGAGTTCATCGGTGCCCTCAGATTTCAATTCCGAGCACCGGATCAAAAGTTAGGAATTCCCGCTCGTTCGTTCACTGAACGTACCCAAGCCAAACTTCGGAAAATAATTCCGGGCACTCCGGGCCTCGGAATCAGGTGCCGTCTGAAACCGCGCTCTTGTAAAATTCTAAAGAAAATTAAGAAAAAATTTCCCTTGAATTTTACGGGTCTTTACAAAATAAGTCTCAAAGTAACTATAACTATCAATATTTTGGGTTGTAATATGTGTAATCTTAAGTAATAAATCAATAATTAATGTGTCATAAAGACATAATTTGTCATAGGTTACCACCATAGAGGGAGGTTGAGTTCACTATTGAATTTCTCCTTGGTATAATGAACATTTACGTTCCACCTTATCTCATGTAACTTACAGAATTAAAAGAAATTAAAGTTCATTTTTCAGATCTTGTGGCTAATGGAATTATTCATATTAGCATGTCACATTGGGATCACGTTTCCTCTTTTTAAAGAAGAGATATGGGAGAATTATAATTTTTATTTATTACAGAATGTTAATTTATGTAACCATTAAGAAAATGTATGCTTTTACGAGAATTAATTATATATTTTATCAAATCATAGGGGATCATTGGTTTTCAAAGATTGGCCTCTATTCAAGATATGCCTTGTTAACATTCCAAGAAGTAGATATTTCTTTGAAATTTTTTAGGAGTCAATATGGGAATTTGGAGTTTCTAGTTATTCCATTCAATCTCATTAATCTTAATGCAGTATTTATGGAATTTATGAGTTGAATATTTTATGTTTTCTAGTTTTTGGTTGTTCTTGGGAAAATAATCTTCCTATGGTCAAATTTTTCTTAATAATAATTATCAGTATTTAATTAATATTATGCCTATGAAAGAATTTTATTGGTGTCCATGTAGATCTCCCATGTACTGGGAAGAGTTTGGAGAGTGGTCCTTGGTTGGATTGAGCCTTGTTCCGAAGATGATGGAAAGAGTGTAGTTGATCCAGATGATACTGTTCAATGAACAATGTCATAAAAAAAGGTTTACCATTGTAATTGAGTTCGAGAGTTTTAGGTTAGTAATCGTGTTTTTCTCAGAGTTTCACCACACTTGGGAAACCTTTAGTTAGATAAGTAGGGTAAGTTGGAACCAAGGTTTGTTGGCCTCCTTGATATCGTTGAATGGCATAGAAAGGTAAAATATTAGTTGAACTTACCATCTATTTTGAAATATATTAGTGATATGTTTCATGTTTTGTGACTGAGGAGGTAAAAATTGGACCCTTCCCATTTGATCTAATGAGTAGATGTTTTTCTTAAGCCGGTCTCCACCATGTTTGAGAAACCGATTCAGATTATCGATTTACAAGATAAGGTAATGTATAGTAAAATAATTCCCCTATTCTGTATACAATGATTGTGTATATGATATATCTAGGATAAATAAGCGTGAGAATATTTGGAGAGATAATAGTATCCTTCTAGTTTTTTGAGTCCAAAATCTGGAAAACGTTTTGTGGATAGAAATATTTAACGGTTGGGAGAACTATGATACCCTCTAGGTTACAAATTTTCTTTAGTTTTATCTTGGTTTATCCTTGGTTACATTCATAGGGATTTTGGGAGTTAGAGGTTAAAAACATAGTTTGTTAGAGGAAATATGCTAGTATCATAGTATATATTCATTTTTAGCAATGAAAATGTGTTAATCACGTGTTAATGATATATGAGGTTCTAGTGGAGTTTTTCCTGATTCAAACATAGTTAGTCAAATAGTGAGGTTCATGAAGAAAACCGTGCAGGTGTCTAGGTGGTTGTATAGGGGCGGCGCACAAAGTGAGCATGGTTTTCCCAAACAATATGGATCATCTCTTGGAAAGCATGAACCTTATTATTAAATATATAAAGGCCATTCATGTTTGATACATCATTTATCTAATTATGTGTCCTATCTGTGTTCCCCAACCAAACCACAAAAGCTATAATTTACCACTTTTACCTTGATAATTTTTATGTTTAATAACTCCATATTATTATTTTTTCTAGAAATAAAAATTTCCCAATGTTTTAGAGGTTTCTCATCTAGATTCATGACATATTTCCTTGTTTTTTTTATGTATATCTTCCAAGTATGTTCCATTTTTAATTTTATTTCCTCCCCTCTTCTTATATCCCCTATCAATATCTTCCCATTGTCTTGTTGAAACCCAATTTTTTCGGTGTATTTCAAATCTAAGGGGTTTGATTGATATATGATGACATTTTCTATGGATCTAGACTTGTCTGGATCTGATCTAATTGTTTTCAATCTCTCTTTTTGAAGGTTATTAGTTTTTCACCATTCTTGAGGTATATTTTTATATACAAAGGTTCTAATTAATGAATTTATTGATTTTATTTTAAAATTACTTTGGATTTTTTTGTGAATGGGATGTATTTGATATCCAAGTGGGATTTATTTATGAAATTTATGTTTTTAAAGGGTTTTTTCTTTAAAAATAGGTTTGTGAACACTATATGTTTGATGACATGTCTCAATAGTGAATTTGAATTTGAAAAGATAATTTCAAGCAAAAAATTGATAATTATTTACTATGATTTTTTTAAATTGTGATCATGGTTTTCAAATGTTTTTTGGTAAACTAATTATATGGTAACCTTGGGTGCATCAGGAAATGGAATTATCAATTTAGTGTGTGTAATACCACTAGAGATTTTATATCGATAGATTGCGATTTGACTCGATATCATTTTGATTCACATGATGCATAGTTTAGTGTTTTCTTTATATTTATGAGTATGTATTCCAATAGTCTAGAGCTCTATCTTGTGCATTATAAATGATTCTTGGTTTTGTACATGATGGTATATTTCATGGTTGGTTTATCACTTCCTTATCTTGTTTTGTATACATGGTTGGTTTTTCTTTTACCCTCATTAGTTATTTTGGGTACTTGTTATATTTATAGAATATGTGAAAATGAAATGATTTTATAAAAAACAAGGGATAACTTATAAAATGGTTCCTCGTTCAAAAATTCATTATAAAATAATTTTGTTAAATATAGAACTAAAATTTTCATGATATTAGACTATGTATATGTTATTTGGTAAAATTCAACTGGGATTTTTTCTTGGAACCTACCTTTTTCCTTTGGGATTTTATAGATATTGTTTTGTAGGAATCAAGAAAGGAAAGAGAATCATATATTTTTCTAGATTCCCTTGGTTTTAATCACCTTCATATTGGAACAATTTGGTGGTGAAGGATGGCCACATGATGTTTTGGTTGTTTATTATAGATAGTTTTTTTAGGAATTATGCAATATATTATCTCCAATAATAGACATAACTGGTAAGGGTAATGTATATGAATAGAATGAAAAATTTCAAAGATATTTTGAGGAACTTAAGAAGTGCTTTACTTAAGATCTAGTTCTGATTCTTTTAGAACCTAGTTTAGGATATGATGTATTCTGTGATGCTTATGATATAGGATCGGGCCATGTCCTAAAATAGGGAAAATATGTGGTGGCCTATGGATATCTATATAGGGATCCAAACTTGTGATAAATATGTTGGGTTTAGTATCTTTAGGATTTTTATATTGATATTTCTTGTACTCTCAAGAAGGGGAATTGTTTTGCTGACATGTTGAGTACGAAAGTGTTGACTTAAACCTTGAAGGAATTAGTGGAGGAATCGTTTCTATTGATATTTTTTACTAAGATTAACATGGGAGTGGAAGAAGTTATTCGATAGGTGTTATTATCCTTGTTAAAGGCTGAATCATAATTTAATTTGAATGCTAAGCTGGATCAAGTGTCAAACATTAATTTTCAGTGCTCTAGTAAAATATTAAATAGTGGGGAGACCTCAGGTTGTTGGTCTTGATCACCTATAGGTTCTTTGTATTTCTAAGCTAGATTGGTTGGTTCAATTTATCTGATGTAGAAATTGATGGATAATGGACACTAGTATTATTGATCTATAAAACATGGGAATACCTAGATGTATTAGGATCTATGATGTCAGTATTGGTATCTTGGGTTGAGGTGGTTTATTATAGATTTCATGTCATAGTGCCCTATATGTTAGATAATTAAGGTGGAATACTAAGGACCTGATGGTTTGCTGTAACTTTTTTCTATTCTACTATTGAAGTGGGATTATATTTCCATTGATTTCATTATTTGTTTACCTAGACTCCTAGTTGGAAGGATGTGATTTTTGTGACCATTGATCGACTTATGAAGTCATCTCATTTACTCCCTATCAAGGATATGATGGGGGTAAAACAACTTAAAATTTTTATATCCTAGATGTTGTAAAATTTAATGGGGTTCCTTATGTGATTATTTCTGATAGGGAACCCCTATTTACATACAAGTTTTGGAAAGGGTTTTAAGGGGTGATGGGTTCCCAGTTGAAATTAAGAACAAAATATCATCCAAAAATAGATGGGAAAATAGAGAAAGCTATTTTGATTCGTGAGTATTTTCTCCAGGAATGTGTTTATGATATTATTGGTTCCTTGGAAAATTATTTTCCTCTCATAAAAATATTCAATAAAATAGTTATCAATACTTAATTAAGATGATTAACTATGAATCATTTTATGGGTCACCATGTGGATCTCCCTTATATCTAGCAGAGTTTGGGGAGAAATTCTTGATTAAATAAAGCCTTGTTTAGGTGATGGAAAAATAGTATAATTGATCTGAAATACATTTATAACAACATAAAGTTATTATAAAAGATATGATAGAAATAATTTTAATCTGAAATATTTTTAGGCTGGTGATCATGTTATTCATAATGTTTCACCTCATTTTGGACATTTTCAGTTGGGTAAATAGTGAAAGTTGACATGAAGGTTTATTTTCCCCTTTGATATCATTGAATGAGTTGTAATGGTGGAATATCTATTGTACATGTAATATAATTTTACATTGATTCACAATTTATTTCATGTTTCTTAGATAAAGAGTTATCAACTAGACCATTCCCATGTGATCAAATGGGAATATGCTGATATTGAGTTGGATAACGCTATGGTTGATAAACTGGTTAATATTATTAATTACCATGATAGGTTAATGCATGGTAAAACAACTCCACTGGTTTTTATATGGTGGTATCATGTATGATATAGCCATGATATCTGGGAGTGAGAGTAATTGGTGAGATAGCAATGACCTTGCCTTTTTGTTATTCCAGAATCTTGATCACTTTTTAGGGATAGGAATATTTCATAGTGGGGTTAATTGTGATTCACTATAGGTTAAAATTATAATTTAGTTTGGGTTCGGTTTGTCATCATGGGCACTCTAGAGGTTTACAAGAGTTAGAGGTTGAAAAATTAGTTTTTTTGTGGAAATATGCCTGGAAAATGACCAGGACTAATCATTTAGTAACTATTCATAATGGATCTCTGAGGTTAAAATGGAATGTTTCATTGTTTGAGAATTGTTATTCAAAATGTGTGGCTCTCCAAAAAAACCATGAGGGGGTTTGAGTGATTTTACAAGGGCGATGCATGGCGTGATCATGGTTTTCTAAAACCATGTGGCTAATCTGAAGGAAACTGTGACCTTTTTTTCATAAGATAGATGCCATACATGGTTGGCACATGGTTTGTATAACCATGTAGCCTAACCATGTTCCTCCATCCAAACCTCAAAAATTTAGAATTTAACTCTTTCCCATGATCATTTTATGTATCTTCACTCCCTAAGATTATTTTTTCAAAAAAACATTCTCCAATTCTTTAGAGGTTTTTCCCCTTGAATTTTTAATGGGTTTCCTTTATTTTGATATATCTCTTGAAGGTATGGTTTATTTTTAATCTGGTTTCCTTTCATCTTCTTATATCCTCTCAAAATATCTTCTCCCCTTATCTTATTGGAACCATATTGGGTTTTTTGAATTCGGATCCAATGGGTTTGATAAATATTTGTTGATGTTTCTTTTGGATCTAGGCTCATGAGCACCTGATCTATTTGTTCACAATCTCTATTTTTGAAGGTGGATAGTTTTTTCACAATTAATGAAATATGTGTCTTTATAAAATGGTTATAATTTAATAATTATTAATGTTCTTATATAATCACATTCGGTTGTTTTATAAAAATGATGGATTTTATATAAAATTGGATTTACATTTTTTAATCTGTGTTTTTAAAGGTGGTTTACTTTGAAAATATATTTGTGAACGCTACGTGTTTGATGAAAATAATTGATGGTGAAAGTGACTTTAAAAATTTATTTTCAATCAAATAAGTGGTAATTATTCCCTCAAAAATGTTTTATAAATAGTTATAATGTTTTAAAATGTTTTTTTGGAAAAATTAGCACATTGGGAACCTTGAATCTGTAAAGAAATGGACTTTTAACTTTTGTGTGTGTAATTCCACAAGAGATTTGATATCAACAGAAAATGAAAAAACATGATATTGGTAAGATTTGTGTGATACCCAGATTAGTGTTTTATTTATATTTCCTATAATTTATTCCCATACGATATAGCCCTTTATCATTATTTTTTATTTATTCTTGGTTTTATACATGATGGTATATTTCATGGTTTGTTTCTAACTTTCTTATCTCATAGTGAATCCATGTTTGGTTTTTTCTTACACTCTCATGATTTTTTTCATTTTCTTTTCATATTATTAGATTATATGAATATGAAATGATTTTATGAAAAACTTAATAATTGTAACACCATGAGCTTCCATGATACACTTCTATTTTAATAATGCAATAGCTTGTATTGTACGCAGGTTCGAGATTCAACACACCACAACCAATCAATGTAGCCATTATGAATAGTAATACCCAACTTTTAAAATTATATAAATTTTATATTTCAAAATGGACTTTATTTTTGTATTCGTAATATCGAAATTATCCTATGTTGAATTTTTGGTATTTTTCTGAGAACTTCCAATTTTTTATGAATAGTGAAAAATACATAAAAACAAATTTTTTAATCAAAATAATTTATACTGATAAATTATACTATTGAGTGGTTTTAAAGTATAATTAGATTATATTTTTAATATTTTATCCAATGGTGGTCATTAGAATTAATTTCACTTTGAAATTGGATATAAACAATTGTCAATCTTTTGATATATATTGTTTCTTAAAAACAAGCTATTTGTTGTGAAAGCGGGAATTAATTATGAAATTAATTAATGCAACTTATAAGTTTGGAATTTTTTAAAATATACATCATTTTTGAATTCGGAATATCAATTATATCTTAAGGTGAAATTTTGGCACTGTTCTGAAAAACTTCAATTTTTGATGAATAGTGAAACCACTATGTGGTAGTTAAAAAACTGATTTTTCGTTTAAATGAAACATTACCACTTCTGTGATTTGATTTTCAAAAATCTGACAAACATGGTTTTCATTAGGAAGTAAAATATGGTTCAATGGGATTACAATAATTTTTTGGTTGAATAGTAACTTTTAAGTTTAATTAATTGCGATTAAAGGTAATTAGTGAAATTTAAGGTAAAAATGATATTATAAAAATATGAAAATACCTTTACACTTTTCCTACACCTATTTTATGAGTCATTTCCATCCAATAAAATCCATTGGTCATCTTGGGGACCCCATGGATCCACTTTTGTAGGAAAATGACATTGAAAACTTTTTATTTAATCTTAAAATAAAAATGTCACAAACATGAGTTGTTTTACTAAAACAATTTTTAAATAGGGTTATACATGTCATAATTTGGTCTATAAATATTCATTAGAAATCTAAAAAAATATCCTACATAATGATAGTTTTTTTATAATTTTTAGACATTAAATAAATTAAATCATTTGCAACACTATGATGATGCAACAATTACCTCATTAATTAACGATTTAAATAAAATGAAAAGATAATGTAAACTCCATGACTTACACTTGTTAGAAACCTATTGGATGAGTATATTGAGAACCCTTATCACATTATACTTGAAATATATAAGTGTGGGACCTTTAGAATCCGGAAAATCATTTCATAATTAAGTAACATTTCAATCATTCCAAGAGTGCCCTTTCTCTCCTATTATAAAGGGCCCCCACCACTACCACCTTACTCACACCTTAAAAGCCTTTTTACTTGGCCAAACTCTGCCCAAATACTCTCTGAACTTTTATACCTTACTCTTAGAAGCATCAATTTGGGCAGACGTCTTCCCTAAGGAAGCCTTTGGCTCAAATCAAAAAGGAGTTACCCGATTTTAAGGTAATGTCTTCTCCTATGTTATTGTGTATTATTTTGCTTCTCCAACCCCCTAAACTATTTTTATTCATTTATTTTGTAACAAAACAAGTATCCTCAATATACTAGTATGTTTTTATAAAAGGTATTCTAGCTACACTTACACACACCTACATCTAATGGTTAAAGAACATACTGTTTCTGTGGATGGCGAATTTCTACCTCACGAAACGATGATTGTTCAAAACACACATAACACCTTCAAAGGTGGCCATTAAGATGTCACTATATTTATATATGATATATAATATTTTTATGTTTTACTTAAGCTTCTGTATTTTTCATTTATGGCATACATTTATGGTTTCCATTATGGGTAAACACGATATTTTCATTTTAGGGAGTGCGGACCACCGCCCCCTCAAAGTGATTTGAATCGTTAATGCCATATGTGGGATGCATAAATAATGGAGTAAATGGTATTATACATTATATTATACTGTAATTATAGTATACCTTTATATAATTATAATTTAATTCCATAAAATATGAAATAGAAATGAAAGTAGCGTTCATGCGTACGTACGACTTGCTGTCTCCAGGAACGGTGCATTTCATTCCTTACCTATAAATGTTATGTAATATTATAAATCAATGTATATACTGGATATATATGATTTATATGATATCTACATCATGAATATAATTATGGATATAATGGATATTTTACCACATGAACAAAGTGTAATTATAAGAAGTTTATTTTTGACTCAAGTACCTAGGATCGACAAAATGACCGTTATTAACTTAAATAATTTCATAATGTTAATAACATTGTAATAAGTGATATAAACTGGATAATTAACTTTAAAAAGGTTCTTAATAAGGTAGAGATTAACTCTAGTTTATTATTCAGGAGGTTAAAGAGCGGTCGAGTCATGTCGGACACGAGGTAAGGGAACTTATTAACCCAATTTCCATTCTTTGGGTTAATCTCCTACTTTCAAATTATGTCATGATATTATTATGTCCTATATTGTATTTTTACTTTATTTATGTTTAATTATAGTGAATAAACATAATGGATCTACTTTATTTATAAAAATTATCTTTGTAAGGGTCTTCGTCTCAATCCCCTTTTATTGAGGCATATTTTGTTTTATACACAACTTTCTTTTATACGGTGTATAAACCCCTTTGACATTTACTTTTATTCAAAAGGAATATTTTTTACAAAGAATTTTACTAAACGAAAAAAGGAATGCTTTTGTATTACATATGTGGCGACAACGACTTTTCCGCCACCGTGACTATTATTTGAGTTTCGGCTTCCTCTACAAGCCATAATTTTTTTTAAATGAAAAATAAATGCAATGTTTTAATTTTCCTTTATTTTGGTATAAACAATGGTTTTGAAAGTGTTTTTATTATATAATTATGTTGTATTGATATCTTTTGATTGAAATGTGAAAATGTTATGTTTCCTTTATGCATGTTTTAAGTGATATGATTATGTTATGGTTTATGATATATTTAAACCTATTCATATGAGGAATGCATTGGACTTAACAAGTGATGGGTGGAGCCCGCTATAGCTTCTCGATGCATCGGCAGGTCTCATGAGACAAACTAGTGTCTTGGCACGAGGCCTTGACAAAATCTTATTTTTAGTCTTGGCACGAGGCCTTGGCTACATGGTTATGATAGTATGGCATTATGAATTTCATTATTATGAATGTGGTTATTGATATTGCATGTGATTATTCAACCAGTAGAATATCCATGTGAATAAGTAAATGGAATTATGTCATTTTACCTATGCCATATTATGTTGAAGTTCAAGTTTAAAAGGCTTTTGTTTTAGTTATACATTGCTTTAAATGTTTATACTTATTTATGAAAGCCTCAACTATATTGTTATCCTTACTGAGCATTTGAGATCACCCCTTGCAATGTTTTAATATTTTCCCAGATGTGAAGATGTATTTTATGAATGACCTACAGGGATAGTCAGAAGAGGATATAAGTGTGGACTATGGGTACTTTTTTTATTGTAGTTTTTCAGTTTTTGATGTAATGTAACATTTATGAATGTATCTAGTGTTTCCTAGGCTACTAAACTAATCGGTCTTTCGAGACATGATCTTTTGTGATCATGCCAATGTTACGAAGTAACACACCGACTCTAGGTAGCTGGGGTCGGGGCGTTACAGTTGGTATCAGAGGAAGTTTAGTACTAACCTTGGAATCTAGATTTAGATAAACTCTGATTAGAGCACATAGCCTGAAGATAGACTTTGAGGATTAGTATAGATGAACTTCCTAGAATTTTGGTATTATAAAGATGTTGTGAGTTTTCTGAGCAATACATCCGTGTCTGGATACGAGCAGGTAGAGGCGGCTCTGGTACAGATGTACCTAGGGGTAAAACCCGAAAACACCGCTTTGATCTAGACTCGAACGGGAACTGGTGCACGACAACGGGCCTTGCTGCACACTTGGTTACGACACTCTCGGGGGATATGCTTAGTATAATTCTCATTTTCTTTACAAATCACTATGAAAGGTTATGAGTATATACTTCCTCAAATAATTTTTTTATGGATTATATCTATAAATAGTTCAATTTATGTTAAGTATTTTACAAGTATGGAATTATGTATTTTGATTCATAAACTAATCTAGTTTATTCCATTGTTTAGAAATGGCACCTAGTGGAAGGAATGGAAACCGTATCAATGCACGCACTCCGTGTAGGGATTTCGCTCCTGCTCAAGATAATTATTGTGGATCTGGAGATACAACTGGTGCTGATCAACTTATTACCATACTGGGAAAACTCACTCAGGTTATGAATAATAACCTTACTCATATGGAGCACCCTGATCCGCAACGTGGAGGATCAATGTTAGACCGCTTCATGAGGAAACAACCACCAACATTTAATGGGGGTACAAATCTATTAGTAGCTGAGCAATGGATAAACTCTTTAGAAAAAATATTCCATGCCTTGGGGAGTAGCGAAAGGGAGAAGGTCGTCATGGCAGTCTACCGCCTCACTGGAGATGCCGATCAATGGTGGCCGCTGATTCAAAACACAAAGGAAGATTAAGAAGTATCAAATATGGAATGGAGAGAGTTCAAAGATCTTTTCATAGAAAAATACTTTCCACATGACCATCGAGATGATATGAAAAGACAATTTCTGAGTCTGAGGAAGAAGGAGGATGAGGATGTCGCAAAGTATGAGGCTAACTTTACAAGGATAGAAAGGCATGCTACATATTATATACGTAACCCAAGAAGTAATATTGATCATTTCTTTGATGGGTTAAAACCATTTCTCCATCGAGCATTAGTCTCACAAACCTTCTCGTCATACTGAGATATCGTCTCGTGTGCTATCAAGATATAAAAGTAATTCTCTAAGTCTTATGACAACAAAGTAAAGCAAGAGAAGAAGAGAACGGTGGAACAAGAGACGGATAAAGGGAAAAAGGGAAAGAAGGATTTTCCATTATTTGATAATTGTGGGAAGAATCACCTCGGTGCTTGCCTAAAAGGAATTGGAGTTTGTTATAAATGTGGAGAAAAAGGTCACCGGGCTCGTGATTGCAATGGAAAGAAAGAGGCTATCAATGTTGAATGCTACAATTGTAGGGAACTGGGGCATTATTCAAATGAATGTCCTAAGCATCAGGAAAAATTACCTCAGAAAAGGCCAAGGGATCAAGGAAAATCTTATGCTGTTACTACTGTTGAAGTGGAATAATTAATGTATTGGTGCTTTTGGAAACAATGATTATATTTTGGTTATAAGAATAATGTGATATATATAAAGATTGTACTATAGTACTTGTTGTTTTCATTAAGGTTTTAATATGATGAAGGTCATCATATTTTAGTATGTGACAATAAGAGGAACTTTACTTTGAGGAATCTGATGATACAATTGGTTTTAGAATTTATAGACCTTTTAGAGAAATTCTGGACATAGGTATTTTGGATAACTTGAATGGTTGGAATGAATTAAGTTGAACTTTGGATAGTATTGTTTAAGGTTAAAAAATTTCTAAAGATTATATTTGGTATATTATAATACTATAGTAATAGGAAAAGGACAACCTGCAGGGTGGGGCATAACCCGTCGCGTCGGACAAAGCTGCAGGAATCGAACCCACAACCATGGTGCGACAAGACTTTATTATCTACCAGTAGCCTATAAGAAGTCCCTGGTTATTACAAAATAGTTTTCCTAATCTAAATTGTATGTGGTAATATTTATAACTTTATACAATTAGGATAAATGGAATATTTTTGAGTTCTGTTACCATTTAGAGTGAAAGATGGGTTTGTGGTAAATATTTATGAAAGTCTACACGACTTGTAAGTATATTTCCTTAAATTTTTAGAAAATCTCTTAAATAAATTCCTCAACTTTATGAAAGGTAACTTAAAACAAAAACGTTGCCGGTTAACTTTTCCAACTGGGTATTCAATGATAGTTTAACCAATCACAAGTTTGTGATTTTCTTATTGTTAACTTTCTCCTAATCCTGTTTTCTACAACTCTCCATCAGACCTTGCTAGTTTTTTTTCTTCCATATACATATTTTCATAGAATTCTAGTATGGTCTATCTTGGGTGACCTTTGTACCTCTCTTTATTTCTTATAATGTTATATTTTTATTAACCTTATTTCCGATGTGGGTTTTCCACAAAGGTATTTTCTATTTTCAACCTTTTATTTTCAAAGAAAAATTTCAAATTGCGAGGATGCAATTTATTGAAGGAGGGGAGAATCCAAAACCCCGAACTTCCACGATACACTTCTGTTTTAATAATGCAATTGCTTGCATTGTACGGAGGTTCGAGATTCAACACACCATAACCAATCAAAGTAGCCGTTATGAATAGTAATACCCACCTTTTGAAATTATATAAATTTTATATTTCAAAATGGACTTCATTTTTGTATTCGGAATATCGAAATTAGCCTATGTTGAATTTTTGGTAATTTTCTGAGAACTTCCAATTTTTTATGAATAGTGAAAAATACTTAAAAACAAATTTTTTAATCAAAATAATTTATAATGATAAATTATAATATTGAGTGGTTTTAAAGTATAATTAGAATATATTTTTACTATTTTATGCAATTTTGGTCATTAGAATTAATTTCACTTTGAAAATGGACATAAACAATTGTCAATCTTTTGATATATATTGTTTCTTAAAAACACGCTATTTGTTGTGACATCGGGAATTAATTATGAAATTAATTAATGCAACTTATATGTTTGTGTTTTTGTAAAATAGAAATCATTTTTTAATTCGGAATATCAATTATAGCTTAGGGTGAAATTTTGGTATTGTTCTGAAAAACTTCAATTTTTGATGAATAGTGAAACCACTAAGTGGTAGTTAAAAAACCGATTTTTCGTTTAAATGAAACATTACCACTTCTGTGATTTGATTTTCAAAAATCCAACATACATGGTTTTCATTAGGAAGTAAAATTTGGTTCAATGGGATTAAAATAATTTTTTGGTGAATAGTAACTTTTAAGTTTAATTAATCGCGATTAAAGGTAACTAGTGAAATTTAAGGTAAAAATGATATAATAAAAATATGAAAATACATTTACACTTGTCCTACCCCTATTGGATGAGTCATGGCCGACCAATAAAATCCATGGGTCAACTTGGGGACCCCATGGAGCCACTTTGGTAGGAAAATGACGTTAAAAACTTTTTATTTAATGTTAAAATAAAAATGTCACAAACATGAGTTGTTTTACTAAAACAATTTTTAAATGGGGTTATACAAGTCATAATTTTGACTATAAATATTCATTAGAAATATAAAAATATTTCCTACGTCATGATATTTTTTTTATAATTTTTAGACATTAAATAAATTAACTTATTTACGACACCATGATGATGTAGCGATTACCTCATTAATTAACGATTTAAATAAAATGAAAAGATAATGTAAAATATATGACTTAAACTTGTCAAAAACCTATTGGATGAGTCTATTTCGAACCCATATCACCTTATAAGTTAAATATATAAGTGTCGGACCTTTAGAATCTGAAAAATAATTTCATAATAAAGTAACATTTCAATCTTTCAAAGAGTGCCCCTTCTCTCCTCTTATAAAAGGCCCCCACCACTACCATCTTAATCACACCTTCAAAGCCTTTTGGATCGGCCAAACTCTACCCAAATACTCTCTCAAATTCCCTCCCTTACTCTTAGAAGCCTCAGTTTGGGCAGAAGGCTTCCCAAGGAAGCCTTTGGCTCAAATCAAAAAGGAGTTACCCGATTTTAAGGTAATGTATTCTCTTATATTATTTTGTTTTATTTTGCTTCTCCAACCACCTAAACTCTTTTTATCCATTTATTTTGTAACAAAACCAGTATAATAAATATACTAGGATGTTGTTATAAAATTTATTCTAGCTACACTTACACACAACTACATCTAATGGTTAAAGAACATACTGTTTCTGTGGATGGTGAATTTCTGCCTCACAAAACAATGATTGTTCAAAACTCATATAACACCTTCAAAGGTGGCCATTAAGATGTCACTATATTTATATATGATATTTAATATGTTTATGTTTTAATTAGGCTTCTTTATTTTTCATTTATGGCATACCTTTATGGTTTCCATTATGGGTAAACACGATAATTTCATTTTAGGAAGTGCGGACTACCGCCCCCTCAAAGTGATTTGAGTCGTTAATGCCATATATGGGATGTATAAAGGATGGAGTAAATGGTATTATACATTATATTATACTTTAATTATAGTATACATTTATATAATTATAATTTAATTCCATTAAATACGAAATAGAAATGAAAGTAGCGTTCAAGCGTACGTACAACTTACCGTCTCCATGAACGGTGCATTTCATTCCTTACCTCTAAATGTTATGTAATATTATAAATGAATGTATATACTGGATATATATGATATATATGATATCTACATCATTAATATAATTATGGATATAATGGATATTTTACCACATGAACAAAGTGTAATTATAAGAAGTTTATTTTTGACTCAAGTACCTAGGATCGACAAAACAACCGTTATTAACTTAAATAATTACATAATGTTCATAACATGGTAATAAGTGATATAAACTGGATAATGAACTTGAAAAAGGTTCTTAAACAGGTAGATATTATCTCTAGTTTATTATTTAGGAGGTTAAAGAGCAGTCGAGTCAAGTCGGACACGAGGTAAGGGAACTTCTTAACCCAATTTCCATTCTTTGGGTTAATCTCCTAATTTCAAATTATGTCATGATATTATTATGTCCTATCTTGTATTTGTACTTTATTCATGTTTACTTATAGTTAATACACATAATAGATCTACTTTATTTTAAAAAATGATCTTTTTAATGGTCTTCGTCTCAATCCCCTTTCATTGAGGCATATTTTGTTTTATACACAAATTTCTTTTATACGGTGTATAAACCCCTTTGACATTTACTTTTATTCAAAAGGAATATTTTTTACAAAGCATTTTACTAAACGACAAAAGGAGTGTTTTTGTATTACGTATGTGGCGACAACGACTTCTCCGCCGCCGTGACCATTATTTGAGTTTCAGCTTCCTCTACAAGCCATAATTTTTTTTAAATGAAAAATAAATACAAAGTTTTAATTTTACTTTATTTTGGTATAAAAAATGGTTTTGAATGTGTTTTTATTATATCAATATGTTTTATTGATATCTTGTGATTGAAATGTGGAAATGTTATGTTTCCATTATGCATGTTTTATGTGATATGAATATATTATGGTTTATGATATGTTTAAACCTATTCATATGAGGAATGCATTGGACTTAATAAGTGACGGGTAGAGCCCGCTATAGCTTCTCGGTGCATCGGCAGGTCTCTTGAGACAAACTAGTGTCTTGGCACGAGGCCTTGAAAAAATCTTATTTGTAGTCTTGGCACGAGGCCTGGCTACATGGTTATGATAGTCCGACATTATGCATTCCATCATTATGAAAGTAGTTATTGATATTGCATGTGATAATTTGACCAGTAGAATATCTATGTGAATAAGTAAATGGAATTATTTCATTTTACTTATGCCATATTATGTTGAAGTTCAAGTTTAAAAGGATTATGTTTTAGTTATACATTGCCTTAAATGTTTATGCTTATTTATGAAAGATTCTGCTATATTGTTATCCTTACTGAGCATCTGAGCTCCCCCTTTCAATGTTTTAATATTTTCTCGGATGTGGAGAAGTATTTTATGAATGACCTGCAGGGATAGTCAGAAGAGGATATGAGTGTGGACTCTGGGTACTTATTTTATTTTAGTTTTTCACTTTATGATGTAATGTAACGTTTATGAATGTATCTAATGTTTCCAAGGCTACTAAACTAATCGGTCATTCGAGACTTGATCATTTGTGATCATGCCAATGTTACGAAGTAATGCACCGACTCTGGGTAGCTGGGGTCGGGGCGTTATAGTTGGTATCAGAGGCAGTTTAGTACTAACCTTGGAAGCTAGATTTAGATAAACTCTGATTAGAAACACAGCTGAAAGATAGACTTTGAGGATTAGTATAGAAGAACTTCCTAGAATTTTGGTATTATAGAGATGTTGTGAGTTTTCCGAGCAATACATCCCTGTCTGGATACGAGCAGGTAGAGGCGGCTGTAGCATAGATGTACCTAGGGGTAAAACACAAAAACACCGCTTTGAGCTAGACTCGAACGGGAACTAGTGCACGACAATGGGCCTTGCTGCACTCTTGGTTACGACACTCCCGGGGGATATGCTTATGATAATTCTCATTTTCTTTACAAACCACTATGAAGGGTTATGAGTATATACTTCCTCAAAGAAAATATTTTTATGGATTATATCCATAAATAGTTTAATTTAAGTTAAGTATTTTACAAGTATGGAATTATGTATTTTTATTCATAAACTAATCTAGTTTATGTCATTGTTTAGAAATGGCACCTAGTGGAAGGAATGGAAACCATATCAATGAACGCACTCCGTGTAGGGATTTCCCTCCTGCTTAAGATAATTATTGTGGATATGGATATACAACTGCTACTGATCAACTTATTACCTTACTGGGACAACTCACTCAGGTTATGAATACTAACCTTGCTCCTATGGAGCACCTTGATCCGCAATGGGGAGGATCAATGTTAGACCTCTTCATGAGGCAAAAACCACCAACATTTAATGGGGGTACAAATCCATTAGTAGGTGATCAATGGATAAACTCCTTAGAAAAAATATTCCATGCCTTGGGGAGTAGCGAAAGGGAGAAGGTTGTCATGGCAGTCTACCGCCTCACTAGAGATGCCGATCAATGGTGGTCGCTGATTCAAAACACAAAGGAAGATGAAGAAGTATCAAATATGGAATGGAGAGAGTTCAAAGATCTTTTCTTAGAAAAATACTTTCCACATGATCATCGAGCAGATATGGAAAGGCAATTTCTGAGTCTGAGGCAAAAGGAGGATGAGAATGTCACAAAGTATGAGGCTAACTTTACAAGGTAAGCGAGGCATGCTGCGGATTATATACGTAGCCCAAGAAGTAAGATTGATCATTTCTTTTATGGGTTAAAACCATTTCTCCATCGAGAATTAGTCTCACAAACCTTCTCGTCATACGAAGATATCATCTCATGTGCTATCAAGACAGAAAAGGAATTCTCTAAGTCTTATGACAACAAAGTAAAGCAAGAGAAGAAGAGAACGGTGGAACAAGAGACAGATAAAGGGAAAAAGGGAAAGAAGGATTTTCCATTATGTGATAATTGTGGGAAGAATCACCCTGGTGCTTTCCTAAAAGGAATGGGAGTTTGTTATAAATGTGGAGAAAAAGGTCACCAAGCTCGTGATTGAAAGGGAAAGAAAGATTCTATCAATGTTGAGTGCTACAGTTTTAGGGAAATGGGGAATTATTCAAATGGATGTCTTAAGCATCAGGGAAAATTACCTTAGAAAAGTCCAAGGGATCAAGGACAATCTTTTGCTGTTACTACAGTTGAAGTGGAATAATTAATGTATTGGTGCTTTTGGAAACAAGGATTATATTTTGGTTATAAGAATAATGTGATATATATAAGGATTGTACTGTAGTAATTTTTGATTTCATTAAGGTTTTAATATTATGAAGGTCATCATATTTTAGTATGTAACAATAAGAGGAACTTTACTTTGTTTGAGGAATCTGATGATACAATTAGTTTTAGAATTTAGAGACCTTTTAGAGAAATTCTGGACAGACGTATTTTGGATAACTTGAACGGTTGGAATGAATTAAGTTGAACTTTGTATAGTATTGTTTAAGGTTAATTTTTTTTTGAAGATTATTTTTGGAATATTATAATACTATAGTTTTAGGAAAAGGTCAACCTACAGGGTGGGGAATAACCCGTCGTGTCAGACAAAGCTTCAGGAATCGAACCCACAACCATGGTGCGATAGGCCTTTATTACCTACCACTAGCCTATAGGAAGTCCCTGGTTATTACAAAATAGTTTTCCTAATTTAAATGGTATGAGGTAATATTTATAACCTTATACAATTAGGATAAATTGAATATTTTTGAGTTCTGTTACCATTTGGAGTGAAATATGGGTTTGTGGTAAATATTTATGAAAGTCTACATGACAAGTAAGTATATTTCCTTACATTCTTAGTAAATCTCTTAAATAAATTCCTCAAATTTTTGAAAGGTAACTTAAAAACAAAAAGTTTGCCGGTTAACTTTTCCAACTGGGGATTCAATGATCGTTTAACCAATCACAAGTTTATGATTTTCTTATTGTTAACTTTATCCTAATCCATTTTTTTACAACCCTCCATTAGACCTTGCTGGTTTTTTTCTTCCTTATCCATATTTTCATAGAATCCTAGTTTGGGCTATCTCAGGTGACCTTTGTACCTCTCTTTATTTATTTTAATGTTATATTTTTATTAACCTTATTTCCGATGTGGGTTTTCCACAAAGGTATTTTCTATTTTCAACCTTTTATTTTTAAAGAAAAATTTCAAATTGCGAGGACACAATTTATTGAAGGAGGGGAGAATGTAACACCCCGAGCTTCCACGATACGCTTCTCTTTTAATAATGCAATAGATTGCATTGTACGCAGGTTCGAGATTCAACACTCCACAACCAATCAAAGTAGACGTTATGAATAGTAATACCCACCTTTTTAAATTATATAAATTTTATATTTCAAAATGGACTTCATTTTTGTATTCGGAATATCGAAATTAGCCTATGTTGAATTTTTGGTATTTTTCTGAGAACTTCCAATTTTTTATGAATAGTGAAAAATACTTAAATTGTTTTTTTAATAAAAATAATTTATACTGATAAATTATAATATTGAGTGGTTTTAAAGTATAATTATAATATATTTTTACTATTTTATCCAATGGTGGTTATTAGAATTAATTTCACTTTGAAAGTGGACATAAACAATTGTCAATCTTTTGATATATATTGTTTCTTAAAAACACGCTATTTGTTGTGATAGCGGGAATTAATTATGAAATTAATTAATGAAACTTATATTTTTGGAATTTTTTAAAATAGGCATAATTTTTGAATTCAGAATATCAATTATAGCTTAGGGTGAAATTTTGGCATTGTTCTGAAAAACTTCAATTTTTGATGAATAGTGAAACCACTAAGTGGTAGTTAAAAAACTGATTTTTCTTTTAAATGAAACATTACCACTTCTGTGATTTGATTTTCAAAAATCCTACATACATGGTTTTCATTAGGAAGTAAAACTTGGTTCAATGGGATTAATATAATCTTTTGGTGAATAGTAACTTTTAAGTTTAATTAATCGCGATTAAAGGTAATTAGTGAAATTTAAGGTAAAAATGATATTATAAAAATATGAAAATACCTTTACACTTGTCCTACACATATTGGATGAGTCATGGTCTTCCAAGACAATCCATGGGTCAACTTGGGGACCCCATGGATCCACTTTGGTAGGAAAATGACATTAAAAACTTTTTATTTAATGTTAAAATAAAAATGTCACAAACATGAGTTTTTTTTACTAACACAATTTTTAAATGGGGTTATACAAGTCATAATTTTGACTATAAATATTAATTATAAATCGAAAAAGATTTCCTACATCATCATATTTTTTTTATAATTTTTAGACATTAAATAAATTAAATTATTTATGACACCATGATGATGCAGCGATTACCACATCAATTAATGATTTAAATAAAATGAAAAGATAATGTAAAATCTAAGACTTAAAAATGTAAAAAACCTATTGTATGAGTATATTTCGAACCCTTATCACCTTATACTAGAAATATATAAGTGTGGGACCTTTAGAATCCGAAAAAGCTTTTCATAATAAAGTAACATTTCAATCTTTCCAAGAGTGCCCCTTCTCTCCTCTTATAAAAGGCCCCCACCACTACCACCTTACTCACACCTTCATAGCCTTTTGGATCAACCAACCTCTGCCAAAATAATCTCTCAACTACCCTCCATTACTCATAGAAGCCTCAATTTGGGTATAAGTCTTCCCAAGGAAGCCTTTGGCTCAAATCAAAAAGGAGTTACCCGATTTTAAGGTAATGTCTTCTCCTATGTTATTTTGTTTTATTTTGCTTCTCCAACCCCCTAATATCTTTTTATCCATTTCTTTTGTAACAAAAAAAGTATCCTAAATACACTAGTATTTTTTTATAAAAAGTATTCGAGCTACACTTACACACACCTACACCTAATGGTTAAAGAACATACTGTTTCTGTGGATGGAAAATTTCTGCCTCACGAAACGATGATTGTTCAAAACTCATATAACACTTTAAAAGGTGGCCATTAAGATGTCACTATATTTATATATGATATATAATATGTTTATGCTTTACTTAAGCTTATGAATTTTTCATTTATGGCATACCTTTATGGTTTCCATTATGGGTAAACACGATATTTTCATTTTAGGAAGTGAGGACTACCGCCCCCTCAAAGTGATTTGAATCTTTAATGCCATATTTGGGATGTATAAAGGATGGAGTAAATGGTATTATACATTATATTATACTGTAATTATAGTATAACTTTATATAATTATAATTTAATTCCATTAAATATGAAATAGAAATGAAAGTAGCATTCATGCGTACGTACGGCTTACCATCTCCATGAACGGTGCATTTCATTCCTTACCTCTAAATGTTATATAATATTATAAATGAATGTATATACTGGATATATATGATGTATATGATATCTACATCATGAATATAATTATGGATATAATGGATATTTTACCACATGAACAGTGTAATTATAAGAAGTTTATTTTTGACTCAAGTACCTAGGATCGACAAAACAACCGTTATTAACTTAAATAATTACATAATGTTCATAACCTAATAATAAGTGATATAAACTGGATAATGAACTTGAAAAAGGATCTTAAGAAGGTAGATATTAACACTAGTTTATTATTCAGGAGGTTAAAGAGCGGTCGAGTCAAGTCGGACCCGAGGTAAGGGAACTTCCTAACCTAATTTCCATTCTTTGGGTTAATCTCCTACTTTCAAATTATGTCATGATATTATTATGTCCTATATTGTATTTGTACTTTATTTATGTTTACTTATAGTGAATACACATAATAGATCTACTTTATTTAATAAAATGATCTTTTTAAGGGTCTTCATCTCAATCCCCTTTCATTGAGGCATATTTTGTTTTATACACAACTTTCTTTTATACAGTGTATAAAACCCCTTGACATTTACTTTTATTCAAAAGGAATATTTTTTACAAAGCATTTTACTAAAAGACAAAAGGAATGTTTTTGTATTACGCATGCGGCGACAACGACTTCTCCGCCGCCGTGACCATTATTTGAGTTTCAGCTTCCTCTACAAGCCATAATTTTTTTAAATGAAAAATAAATAAAAAGTTTTAATTTTCCTTTATTTTGGTATTAAAAATGGTTTTGAAAGTGTTTTTATTATATCAATATGTTGTATTGATATCTTGTGATTGAAATGTGGAAATTTTATGTTTCCTTTATGCATGTTTTATGTGATATGATTATGTTATGGTTCATGATATGTTTAAACCTATTAATATGAGGAATGCATTGGACTTAATAATTGACGGGTGGAGCCCGCTATAGCTTTTCGATGCATCGGAAGGTCTCATGAGACAAACTAGTGTCTTGGCATGAGGCCTTTACAAAATCTTATTTGTAGTCTTGGCATGAGGCCTTGTCTACATGGTTTTGATAGTATGGCATTATGCATTCCATCATTGTGAAAGTGGTTATTGATATTGCATGTGATTATTCGACCAGTACAATATCCATGTAAATAATTAAATGGAATTATTTCATTTTACTTATGCCATATTATGTTGAAGTTCATGTTTAAAAGGCTTTTGTTTTAGTTATACATTTCCTTAAATGTTTATGCTTATTTATGAAAGCTTCCGCTATATTTTTATCCTTACTGAGTATCTGAGCTCACCCCTTTCAATGTTTTAATATTTTACAGGATGTGAAGAAGTATTTTATGAATGACCTGGAGGGATTGTCAGAAGAGGATATGAGTGTAGACTATGGGGACATTTTTTTATTGTAGTTTTTCACTTTATGATATAATTTAATGTTTATGAATGTATCTAGTATTTCCAAGGCTACTAAACTAATCGGCCTTTCGAGACTTGATCTTTTGTGATCATGCCAATGATACGAAGTAACGCATCGACTCTGGGTAGCTGGGGTCGGGGCGTTATAGTTGGTATCAGAGGCCGTTTAGTACTAACCATGGAAGCTAGATTTAGATAAACTCTGATTTGAGCACATAAACGAAAGATTGACTTTGAGGATTAGTATAGTAGAACTTCCTAGAATTTTGGTATTAAAAAGATGTTGTGAGTTTTCCGAGAAATACATCCCTATCTGGATACGAGCAGGTAGAGGCGGCTCTGGCACAAATGTACCTAGGGGTAAAAACTGAAAACACCACTTTGAGCTAGACTCGAATGGGAACTGGTGCACCACAACGGGCCTTGCTGCACTATTGGTTACGACACTGCCCTGGGATATGCTTAGGATAATTCTCATTTTCTTTACAAACCACTATGAAGGGTTATGAGTATATACTTCCTCAAAGAAAACATTTTTATGGATTATATCCATAAATAGTTCAATTTATGTTAAGTATTTTACAGGTATGGAATTATGTATTTTGATTCATAAACTAATCTAGTTTATGCCATTGTTTATAAATGGCGCCTAGTGGAAGGAATGGAAACCGTATCAATGCACACACTCCGTGTAGGGATTTCCCTCCTACCCAAGATAATTATTGTGGATCTGGAGATACAACTGGTGCTGATCAACTTATTACCATATTGGGACAACTCACTCAGGTAATAAATAATAACCTTACTCGTATGGAGCACCCTGATCCGCAACGTGGAGGATCAATGTTATACCTCTTCATGAGGAAACAACCACCAACATTTAATAGGGGTACAAATCCATTAGTAGCTGAGCAATGGATAAACTCCTTAGAAAAAATATTCCATGCCTTGGGCAGTAGCAAAAGGGAGAAGGTTGTCATGGCAGTCTACCGCCTCACTGGAGATGCCAATCAATGGTGGTAGCTGATTCAAAACACAAAAGAAGATGAAGAAGTATCAATTATGGAATGGAGAGAGTCAAAGATCTTTTCTTAGATAAATACTTTCCACATTCCCATCGAGCAGATATAGAAAGGAAATTTCTGAGTCTGAGGCAGAAAGAGGATGAGAATGTCGCAAAGTATGAGGATAACATTACAAGGTTAGCGAGGCATGCTGCAGATTATATATGTAACCAAATAAGTAAGATTGATCGTTTCTATGATGGGTTAAAACCATTTCTCTACCGAGAATTATTCTCACAAACCTTCTCTTCATACGAAGATATCGTCTCGTGTGCTATCAAGACAGAAAAGGAATTCTCTAAGTCTTATGACAACAAATTAAAGCAAGAGAAGAAGAGAATGATGGAATAAGAGATGGATAAAGGGAAAAAGGGAAAGAAGGATTTTCCATTGTGTGATAATTGTGGGAAGAATCACCTCGGTGATTGCCTAAAAGGAATGGGAGTTTGTTATAAATGTGTAGAAAAAGGTCACCAGGCTCATGATAGCAAGGGAAAGAAAGAGGCTATCAATGTTGAATGCTACAGTTGTAGAGAAATGGGGAATTATTCAAATGAATTTCCTAAGCGTCAGGGAAAATTACCTCAGAAAAGGCCAAGGGATCATGTACAATCTTATGTTGTTACTACAGTTTAAGTGGAATAATTAATGTATTGGTGCTTTTGGAAACAAGGATTATATTTTGGTTATAAGAATAATGTGATATATATAAGGATTGTACTGTAGTACTTGTTGTTTTCATTAAGGTTTTAATATGATGAAGGTCTTCATATTATAGTATGTGACAATAAGAGGAACTTTACTTTGTTTGAGGAATCTGATTAAACAATTGGTTTTAGAATTTAGAGACCTTTTAGAGAAATTCTGGACAGAGGTATTTTGGATAACTTGAATGGTTGGAATGAATTAAGTTGAACTTTGGATAGTATTTTTTAAGGTTAAAAAATTTCTGAAGATTATTTTTGGAATATTATAATTCTATAGTTTTAGGAAAAGGACAACCTTCACGGTGGGGCATAACCCGTCGCATCGGACAAAGCTGTAGGAATCCAACCCACAACCATGGTGCGACATGCCTTTATTACCTACCACTAGCCTACAGGAAGTCTCTGGTTATTACAAAATAGTTTTCCTAATCTAAATGGTATGTGGTAATATTTAGAACCTTATACAATTAGGATAAATAGAATATTTTTGAGTTCTGTTACCATTTGGAGTGAAAGATGGGTTTGTGGTAAATATTTATGAAAGTCTACATGACAAGTAAGTATATTTCCTTACATTCTTAGTAAATCTCTTAAATAAATTCCTCAACTTTATGAAAGGTAACTTAAAACAAAAACCTTACCGGTTAACTTTCCCAACTGGGGATTCAATGATCGTTTAACCAATCACAAGTTTGTGATTTTCTTATTGTTAAATTTCTCCTAATCCTATTTTCTACAACTCTCCATCAGACCTTGGTGGTTTGTTATTCTTCCATATCCATATTTTCATAGAATCCTAGTATGGGATATCTCAGGTGACCTTTGTACCTCTCTTTATTTATTTTAATGTTATATTTTTATTAACCATATTTCCGATCTGGGTTTTCCACAAAGGTATTCTCTATTTTCAACCTTTTATTTTCAAAGAAAAATTTCAAATTGCGAGGACGCAATTTATTGAAGGAGGGGAGAATGTAACACCTCGAGCTTCCACGATACGCTTCTCTTTTAATAATGCAATAGTTTGCATTGTATGTAGGTTCGAGAATCAACACACCACAACCAATCAAAGTAGACGTTATGAATAGTAATACACACATTTTGAAATTATATAAAATTTATATTTCAAAATGGACTTCATTTTTTTATTCAAAATATCTAAATTATCCTATGTTGAATTTTTGGTATTTTTCTGAGAACTTCCAATTTTTTATGAATAGTGAAAAATATTTAAAAACAAATTTTTTAATCAAAATAACTTATACAGATAAATTATACTATTGAGTTGTTTTAAAGTATAACTAGAATATATTTTTACTATTTTATCCAATGGTGGTCATTAGAATTAATTTCACTTTGAAATTGGACATAAACAATTGTCAATCTTTTGATATATATTGTTTCTTAAAAACACGCTATTTGTTGTGACAGTGGAAATTAATTATGAAATTAATTAATGCAACTTGTATGTTTGGAATTTTTTAAAATAGGCATCATTTTTGAATTCTGAATATCAATTATAGCTTAGGGTGAAATTTTGGCATTGTTCTGAAAAACATCGATTTTTGATGAATAGTGAAACCACTAAGTGGTAGTTAAAAAACTGATTTTTCGTTTAAATGAAACATTACCACTTCTGTGAATTGATTTTCAAAAATACAACATACATTGTTTGCATTAGGATGTAAAATTTGGTTCAATGGGATTAATTTTTTTTTGTGAATAGTAACTTTTAAGTTTAATTAATCGCGATTAAAGGTAATTAGTGAAATTTAAGGTAAAAATGATATTATAAAAATATGAAAATACATTTACACTTTTCCTATCCCTATTGGATGAGTCATGGCCGACCAATAAAATCCATGGGTCAACTTGGGGACCCCATGGAACCACTTTGGTAGGAAAATGACATTAATTTTTTTTTATTTAATGTTAAAATAAAAATGTCACAAACATGAGTTGTTTTACTAAAACAATTTTTAAATGGGGTTATACAAGTCATAATTTTGACTATAAATATTCATTAGAAATATAAATATATTTCCTACATCATGATATTTTTTTATAATTTTTAGACATTAAATAAATTAAATTATTTACGACACCATGATGATGCAGCGATTACCTCATTAATTAACGATTTAAATAAAATGAAAAGGTAATGTAAAATATAAGACTTAAAATTGTCAAAAACCTATTGTATGAGTATATTTTGAACCCTTATCACCTTATCCTTGAAATATATAAGTGTGGGACTTTTAGAATCCGAAAAATCATTTCATAATAAAGTAACATTTCAATCTTTCCAAGAATTCCCCTTCTCTCCTCTTATAAAATGCCCCCACCACTACCACCTTACTCACACCTTCAAAGCATTTTGACTCGGCCAACATCTTCCCAAATACTCTCTCAACTTCCCTCCCTTACTCTTAGAAGCCTCACTTTGGGCAGAAGTCTTCCCAAGGAAGCATGTGGCTCAAATTAAAAAGGAGTTATCCGATTTTAAGGTAATGTCTTCTCTTATGTTATTTTGTTTCACTACTAAAAAACTAACCTTTACCAACGGTTTGGAACCGTTGGTATAGTCCTCCAAACCGTTGGTATAGCCTATACCAACGGTTTGGAGAACCGTAGCCAAGTAAGCCGTTGGGATAGGTCTATACCAACGGTTTTCCAAAAACCGTTGGTATAGGTAATATGAAATATATATCAACGTTAATGGAACCGTTGGTATATAAATTCCAAAAATAAAACACCCGATGGGATTTGATCCCAGGACCTCTAGTTTATAACTCAAAGACTTAACCACTAACCTAACATGACTTTTGTTTACATAATTCCATAAAAAAATATATGTATTGTTCTAATTTTTTTAAATTTTGATATATATAATGTTCTCCGTAGGATGATTCCAAAAAAAACACTAGACTTTTCCCAACGGTTCTCAGAACCGTTGGGAAAAGTCTAGTGTTTTTTTGCACAGTTTGCCCGAAGGTTGAATTATGGAGGCCCTTTGCCAACGGTTTTGGCAAACCGTTGGGAAAGGGTAGCCTATCCCAACGGTTTGCCAAAACCGTTGGCAAAGGGCCTCCACAATTCAACCTTTCCAAATGGTTTCACCAAACCGTTGGAAAAGGTGGCCAAAATATGGCCAAACCATTGGGAAAGGGTACCTATACCAACGGTTTGACAAACCGTTGGTATAGAAGCGTTGGGAAAAATCATTTTTCCAGTAGTGTTTTATTTTGCTTCTCCAACCCCCTAAACTCTTTTTATCCATTTATTTTGTAACAACACCAGTATTCTCAATATACTATGATGTTGTTATAAAATGTATTCGAGCTACACTTACACACACCTACATCTAATGGTTAAAGAACATACTGTTTCTGTGGATGGTGAATTTGTGCCTCACGAAACGATGATTGTTCAAAACTCATATAAAACCTTCAAAGGTGGCCATTAAGATGTCACTATATTTATATATGATATATAATATGTTTATGTTTTACTTAATCTTCTGTATTTTTCATTTATGGCATACCTTTATGGCTTCCATTATGGGTAAACACGATATTTTCATTTTAGGAAGTGCGGACTACCGCCCCCTCAAAGTGATTTGAATCGTTAATGCCATATGTGGGATGTATAAAGGATGGAGTAAATGGTATTATACATTATATTATACTTTAATTATTGTATAACTTTATATAATTATAATTTAATTCCATTAAATATTAAATAGAAATGAACGTAGCGTTCATGCGTACGTACGGCTTACCGTCTCCATGAACGGTGCATTTCATTCCTTACCTCTAAATGTTATGTAATATTATAAATGAATGTATATACTGGATATACATTATGTATATGATATCTACATCACGAATATAATTATAGATATAATGGATATTTTACCACATGAACAAAGTGTAATTATAAGAAGTTTATTTTTGACTCAAGTACCGAGGATCGAAAAAACAACCGTTATTAACTTAAATAATTACATAATGTTCATAACATGGTAATAAGTGATATAAACTGGATAATGAACTTGAAAAATGTTCTTAAGAAGCTAGATATTAACTCTAGCTTATTATTCAGGAGGTTAAAGAGCGGTCGAGTCAAGTCGGACACGAGGTAAGGGAACTTCTTAACCCAATTTCCATTCTTTGGGTTAATCTCCTACTTTCAAATTATGTCATGATATTATAATGTCCTATCTTGTATTTGTACTTTATTTATGTTTAATTATAGTGAATACACATAATAGATCTAATTTATTTAAAAAAAATGATCTTTGTAAGGGTCTTCGTCTCAATCCCCTTTCATTGAGGCATATTTTGTTTTATACACAACTTTCTTTTTTACAGTGTATAAAACCATTTGACATTTACTTTTATTCAAAAGGAATCTTTTTTACAAAGCATTTTAATAAATGACAAAAGTAATGTTTTTTATTATGTATGCGGCGACAACGACTTCTCCGCCGCCGTGACCATTATTTGAGTTTTGACTTCCTCTACAAGCCATAATTTTTTAAATGAAAATTAAATACAAAGTTTTAATTTTCCTTTATTTTGGAATTAAAAATGGTTTTGAAAGTGTTTTTATTATATTAATACATTTTATTGATATCTTGTGATTGAAATGTGGAAATGTTATGTTTCCTTTATGCATGTTTTATGTGATATGATTATGTTATGGTTTATGATATGTTTAAACCTATTCATATGAGGAATGCATTGGACTTAATAAGTGACGGGTGGAGCTCGCTATAGATTCTCGATGCATCGGAAGGTCTCATGAGACAAACTAGTGTCTTGGCATGAGGCCTTGACAAAATCTTATTTGTAGTCTTGGCATGAGGCCTTCGCTACATGGTTATGATAGTCTGGCATTATGAATTCCATCATTATGAAAGTGGTTATTGATATTGAATGTGATTATTCGACCAGTAGAATATCCATTTGAATAAGTAAATGGAATTATTTCATTTTACTTATGCCATATTATGTTGATGTTCAAGTTTAAAAGGCTTTTGTTTCAGTTATACATTGCCTTAAATGTTTATGCTTATTTATGAAATCTTCCGCTATATTGTTATCCTTACTGAGCATCTGAGCTCACCCCTTTCAATGTTTTAATATTTTCCAGGACGTGAAGAAATATTTTATGAATGACCTGCAGGGATACTCTGAAGAGGATATGAGTGTGAAATATGGGTACTTTTTTTTTATTTTAGTTTTTCACTTTATGATGTAATGTAATGTTTATGAATGTATATAGTGTTTCCAAGGCTACTAAACTAATCGGTCTTTCGAGACTTGATCTTTTGTGATCATTCCAATGTTACGAAGTAACGCACCGACTCTGGGTAGCTGGGGTCGGGGCATTACAATAATGATTTATAAAATGGTTTCACTTTCCAAAATTCTTTATAAATTGGATTTTTAAATGCAGAGCTAATTTTTTCATGGTATTAGACTTGGTATATAATATTAGGTGAAATTATACTATTATTTCAGTTCACACCCAAATTTTACCATTAGGTGTTTGTATATGTGTGTTTTTAGGACTTAGATAAAGGTAAGAGCATCGTGTAGTCCACTGACATTTCTTCATTGTTTTTTTCTTTTTGGGTAGGAATGTTTGGTAGTGATGGATGGTCACATAGAGTGTTAACTTATGGGTTGTAATTTTTTTTACTTTCAAGTTTATTTATTTGGGCATGAAATTTTCTATCTCATGGATGGATACTCTTATTTAGATTTTTACTCCATTGGTTTATGTGATTTCAGTTAATAAAGAGACTTTATTTTGTTTCTTTGTTACTCTCTACCTTATAGTGGGTCTTCTCAGTTGATGTGTTAGGTTGACCCAGGCTGGTTTCTGAGATTTATATTCCAAGATATAAAAAATTCTCATTCACAAACAATTCATATACACAAACCAGCATGTATCCTGATGCACATTCATATAATATTATACTATATTGAAAATTATCTTATGTAGTAATTTAAATATGTTTATTTTCATTAGTTCTCATCAAATAAATTCATTCATATGTGTTAGTGAATTTACATAAATAGTGATCTTATAACACCCCAACCCTAAAATCCCATATTTGGTTCATTTATTTATCATATTTTCATTATTACAAGGAAGAAAATCCTAAAGGATGAATCAGTTTTGTAGTTTTTAAAATACAAATTACGTACATGAAATCCATTTTATATTAGGAAATGAAAATAAAATATAATGCATATAAAAATACTAATAAACCGAATCCTTGAAACTCATTCCAAAAATTCATCTTGACATCCCAGGGAAAGGAAACATAATAAGGGTGAGTTCAAATAATTTTCAAGTGTAAGTAAAATGGAAGAAATCATTAATAAATATGAATAATAAATATGGAATGGTAAATAACAAAAATATAGTACCTTTAATCAATAATCTGGGAGCAAAACTTTTCCATGGAAATTCTAACTAATTGAATAATCACATGGAATTACAATAACTGAATTCACAATGATGTAATATATAAAGATTGATATCTAAAACACACCATATATGCTTCATGATAAGTGTATATTTCTATTAAGTATTAATTCCATGAATATAATACTATCAAGGATTCAATCCACTAATCTAATACTATCAATGATTCTTACCAAGAATATAACAATGTCAGGGATTCTTTCCACGAATCTAATACTATCAAGGATTAATTACATGAATCTAATATTGTCAAAGTGAAAAAATTATGTAAAAATGATATATATTTTAGTATATTCATGATGAAACATGTCAATGAAGAAGTATATACACCAAACAAAATAAATAAGTGGTGAAAATGGTGTATGCCTATGGAAGAAAAGGTGATGCAAAATCCCTTACCTTGAGTTCAAATTGTAATGTGTGTATTTATATTCTTAAATAATGAACTTATGTTCATTATTTACTTACATAATATCATTTTTAATGTTTATTATTAATTTTAATTCACTTTTTACAATATTTTATACAACTAATTAAACATTTCAATTTCCATAGGGTGTTTTGACCAAATTCGTTTTATTTATCAAAAATGAATTTGGTAGGTAAACTATTGTCAAAGGGATAATTATATAAACATATAAAGGATAATAATGATGAAATTATTATCATATTTATGCATAAATTATAATTTTAAAACCAATCATGAATGATGGTTATAAAAAATGTACCAACATTATAATCATTGAGATGACATGCCGTGCATAAGCATGGGTAACGCTACCATTTTTCAATGATAATTATGGAAATATGGAAAGTAAAAAGTATATTTCCATAAAGATAATTAGATAATATATAAATTTTATTTTAATTATATATAACTCTTTAATTGTAATAGGAATTACATCACGTTGAGGTGGTGGTAGTCCACACTTCTACGAATGACATTATGACATTTTTATGATGTGTGAAAAGTGTAAAAAATAAAATGATATATTATATTTATATAAAGTTAATTATTTCATTAATATCATATATATATTATTTACCTCACATATTTTTTGTCAATACCAACTTTATTATGTTCCATGAAGTGTGTGAATATATCACATCGCTTTGAGGAGGCAGTAGTCCACACTTCCAAAAACTATGTTATCATATTTATAGAAATTGGAAAGTATAATGGTATGTGTTATAAAAGAATAAAATAAGAGTAAATACATAATAAGTATCGTATATATCATATATAAATATTGTGTCTATCAAAATTCCCAACCATAAAAGGTGGTAAATGAAAAATGAATGACATCGTTCTGTGAGGAGGTAGTTCACCGTACACATAAAAGGTAAGTTAATTACCCATTAGATGGAGGTTTGTGTAAGTGTTGGTAAAAAAAATAATATGAAAACATATTAGTCTAATTATGATTATTTTTTTATTATATAATAAATTAATATGAATAATTTAAAAAATGTAGAAATCAATAATACTAATGTTACCGAGGAAGGATGTTACCTCTTATACGGGAAACTCATTTAGGTTTAAAAAAATGGCTTTCTTGGATGTATTTCCTCTAAAAGGGAGGCTTCTAGGGCAAGGGGATATATTTTGAGGATATTTTTGGGTTGATCTTGTTCAATCCAAAGTGTCTTGATAGGTGTGAGGAAGTGGGATGGATGAGTGAATTTTTATAGTAGAGGAGGAGTGACACTTTTTTAAATACCAGAAGGTATACATTATTGGGAGGCCTCCCATACCTAATGTGACTGAAAAATGAAAAAATAATGGATTAAAAGGGCATTATCTTAGAGATAAACCGCCACCACACAAAAATAAGTGCATGTTTATAATTCTGTTCATTAACATTTATATTTCCCAAATTTTTTCATTTTGATTTCTATTAATGTAACTATACTTCTAACCTAATAAATTTAACCATTAAGACTAAATTAAAGTGAGATTTATATGAAAATATATACCAATTAAATCTATATATTATATCCAATTTATAAAAAATAAATCACTTGTGTTTTGTGAAATTATTTTAAAATAAGTGCATGTAACTCTAAAAAACACTACTTTAACTAGGACTATGCAAACAATGTTTTTACTATATATGAGTCAATATGTTAATTATAAAATATAAATTGTTCCATTAATAGACCATATTTGAAATTTATTTAAACATAAGAATAAATTGTCATAATATAGTATTTTTTTAATTTTAATTTATTTAATAAAATATCATATATTTTTAAATAAAATTAATGTCAAATTTGACAGTATTTATTAAATTTTAATTTAAAACCATCAAAACAATCTTAGAATTCAAATTTATTATGTTAAAATATATTTAACATGATATTTTATTCTTAAATAACAATTTAACATAATAATTCATCAAATTTACATTAATTTTAGTGTTTTTAAAATCATTTTTTTATTTAATTATTAACTAAATAATCCATGTGTTAGCGTTTGTTAAGAATTTAATGTAAAAAATTCGTATCTAAAAATTATAGTTAAATTAACTTAATAAAAAAACTTATTTACATCTAAAAATAAGGTTTATAACCGAAAATATGTATCTTACTCCACACTCTAATGGATTATAAATGTTAAAGGTAAAGAATGTTACTTTTTTTGTCATTTTCATTACTAAACTTATTATATGGGTCAAGTTCAGGAACATGTATCCTAATAACTCATAAAAATAGAACCAATATATTATATGGATTAAATATTAGAATCAAATAGCTTTTGGACTTGTTTCTAGGTTATTTTTTCCATTAAGTTTAAGGTTTAGTTCCTTGTTAAGATTAATTTTACCTTAATCATTGTAATTAATTATAATTACGTTTACAAATATTTTTGGTAAAAAACTAAGTTGATATTATTAGACTAAAAATACCATAATTATTACGACCGTATATGTATTTTTTGAAAATTATTTTTTAAAAGTTTCTAAATTAAGTATAATAAAAATCTAGAAAATTTTGTGAGAAGGTGAGTTTTTAAAGTAAAAACGTTCAAAATTTCAATAAGTCTTAATATCCAATTTCAATATAAAAATGTTTCCAATGAACTAATTTGGATTAATATATGTATAATTGATCTTTTTTGAATTTAGGAACCAATTTAAAATATAATTTAACATGAATAATTATTTAAATTAAAAGGCAGTTTTTAACCAAACTGAAGCATTTTTCACTATTCATAAAAAAAAACTACTTAAAAAAATACAAAAAAATTATACTAATATAATTATGACATTATGAATTAAAAAATGGAGTTTATTTTGATAATTACAATATATAAAATATATAAAATTCAGTATTAAAATAAGCGCGCCATTAAAAGGTGGTAAAACTCAATCTTACTTGTAATGCAAGCTAAATATGTGTTGGGTATAGTGTAATATTAAAATAGTGTTTATTATAAGGAAATAAAGAAATAAAATAAAATTTATTAAAAAATTAAAATATTTAAATGTAGTAGAATGTTACATTCTCCCCACATTAATTAAATTGTGTCCTTAGAATTTACACTTGTTCTCAGTAATCTATGGTTTGATATCGAAAAATACTATTGTTGAAAAACCCACATCATAAATAGGGTTAATAAAAAATATTATTAATAAGTGGACAAATGAAATGTGAAGTTCACCGTAAAACTAATCTTTTTAATTGGATAACAATAGTGAAAACTTAGGCATGGAAGAGAAATTTAACTACATTGTTCTGATGGAGAGTGATAGAGAACATGTTCAGTTGAAAGTTACGGACCACAAAACCATAATCGAGAGGTGTGAATAAAGATCATTTATATCAAAAAAATTATGATAATTGGGAAATTTTTTCCTTTCAAGACCCTTTTTTCTATAGTTGACAAATTATTTAACAATATTTTCCTTTGATTACACCTTGAACTATTTCTACTTCATCTATTAGTATATGATGCATCATATTATTATGTAATACAAAAATATCTATCAACTCATAAAAAATTTAACATAAACAATATCATATGAGGTTGAATTTTCTAAAATATTATGATCCAAAATTTTATAAGGAAGGTCACTGAATTTACAAAATGAACTTATCAAATAACATGAAGTAGATTTCAATCATCACATACCAAACATGTGAATATGATATTAACTTGAATTACCATAAAACCTTATTGAAAAAATTAATGCTTCTTATTCCATTAATATAAAATAGATTATTTGATATATTCTGCAAATTGAAAAATGATATAAACTCCATCAATAATAGCATAAAACTCTTTTATAAATTATTACTCAGTTCCAAGGTAATAAAAAAATTATCCAATTTATGTTATCCAAACTAGTCATTTATTTATCCAAACACTATTATATTAACTTTAGGAACATATTAAGGATTATCTTTCTCTCAACCATTTTTTACAAATTTATTTACTTTCCACTGAATAAATTTTCTTGGTACCATTCAAGATATGATATGAAATCCTTAACAAAAAACTACTATAGTTTCATCCTCATATATTCTCTAATTCTTATAAATATTACATTATTGAAAAAGTACTGAAATAAATTAATAATTGAATCCAATAAAAGAACATTAATCACTCGAATTTGGTTGTATCAATAACAGAATCTTGACCTTGGTCCCTTAGCTTCTTTTGGGGTATATTATGTTGGTTCTTGGGGAATTCGTTTGAATAGTTCCACATATCCTTACAATTGAAGTATTTAATATTATAAATTTTTTTGACCTTGAAATCCTAATCATGGTGGACCTTTTCTCCACACTTGAAGAAAAATATTTTTCCTTTAATGAATGCACTAAGGTGTTTCCTTCCACAAGTATCACATGTTATAAAGTCCTTCTTTCCCCTTTTCCCTTTATCCACATTTTTCTCTTCTGTGTTCTTCCCCTACTTCAATTCAATTCCATAAAACTGGATAATTCTTTCTCTATCTTGATATCATATAAAACTATTTAATCATATGAAGAAAATGTTTGAGACACCAGTTCCATTAAAATACTTGGGATGAAGACCTCCAATGAAATGGTAAATATTTCATGCCATGTTGTGTATGAAATTAGTAGAATAACTTTATAACCTTGTAAAGGTAGCTTCATACACCATAATAATTACTTCCTCCTTTTGATTTAAACTAAGTAAATTTCTATTCATCTCAATTTTTTTCTCGCAAGTGAAGTATTTATTGAAGAATGTATCCTTAAAATATTTCCATTCTATGAGTTATATATCATCTTCTTTCTTATTGTTTTGGATCAATGACCACCACTAATCAAAATCATCACCATCAAAATACACTACAAGCATAAACTTTTCTTTTTGACCACATCCCAAGGATGAAAATATCTTCTCCAAATACATAATCCATTGCTCAAATATGATTGGATCAATAGTCCCACTAAAGGATGGGGGCCTCTATCACATAAAGTGATCCAATAGATGAGAGTCTCTCTGTGAAACATGTTGCTCCATCTGGGAAAGGTTATGTATTATAACCTGATTATTTCCCTAATATTTCCATAATGTTCCCCATTCCAATACTAGATGTATTGTTGTCCTTCTTAGGGAAATCTCTACATTTTCCACGAGTATTGATTCCATTAATCCTTATAGGAAACATTTATAAATAATTTATTATACTAGAATAGTGAATAATATAATAAATTTCTATTATGGTATACCAATAAATATAAATTAATTTTTTTTGCATCAGGAATCTTAGAATCCTAAAATTTGGTTTCTTTGTGGACAAATTTACTTTTAAATCCTTCATAATGGTTTGTAAAGGAAATTAAAACTATCCTAAGACTATCCTTTGGGAGTGTCCAATAATGTCTATAGTAAGACCCTTTTTTATATACTAGGTTACATGGATATAAGCTCGATGCACCTTGATAGGGTTGTTACCCCTAGGTAAATAAATTCCAAAAACATGTCAACATGTTGTATCTTGACAGATATGTATTTCTAGGAATACCCACAAAATATCTAACATACCAAAATTCTAGGATTTTATTATATTCTTATCCTCAAAGTTCACTTAAGGTTTGTGTCCCATAATCTTTATTTTCTTAATCTAGTTTCCTGGGTTTCTACTAAACCTCGTATGATACCAACTATAAAACCCCGACCCAAAAATCTTAGAGCCAGTGAATTAGTTTATTATATTGACATGATTATTAGGAATCATGTCCCGATGGACTGATCTATTTAGCAGTTATGAAATTCCAGATTATATAAATGAAACCTATTTTACATTGGGAAAATAAAATAAAACATAATAGATAAAAAATACTAATGAACTATATCCTTGAAACCCATTCAAAAAGTTCATCTTCACATCAAGGGGAATGAAAACATAATAAGAGTGATATCAAATTCTCAGTAAGGGTAAGTACAACAGAAGAAATCATGAATCAATAATAATAATCAATATAGAAATGTAAATAACTAAAACACATCAAATTAAATCAATAATATGAGAAAGAAACCTAACCATGGAAGTTATAAAAAATTTAATACTTACATTGAATAACTATAACTAAATACATAATGATGGAATGTAAGATGATAGATATATCAAACATATCATCATGGATTCCTTCCATGAATCTATTAATATCAAGGATTCATTAAAAGAATCTAATAATACCAAAGATTCAATCCATGAATCTAATACTCTTAAGGTTTCACACCAATAATATAATAATATAAAGGCTTCCTTCCATGAATATTATATTTTCAGGGCTTTGTTCCATGAATCTAATACATTCAAATTGAACACCATATATAAAAATGGTATATAATTAAGGAAATAATCATAGCCATGATAAATGATATGTATATTTAAAAAAATATACTGTCCAAAAATTGATTGCAATAAAGTGATTGTTTCAAGATAAATTTAACAACCACAAAATAATAAGAGATTGAAAATATAATCATTATATACATTGTATAGGAAAACAATCTTTAAACATTACAATGTTTCCCATACCACTTTTAAACTTTTAAATAAAAATCACCAAGAATGAATATCATTAAATTAAACATAGAATATCCTGATAATAAGTATATTCATGTTATAACATGTAAAATGAACATTATATACAACATAAAAAAGAAATTAGTGGGGAAAATGGTGTATGCCTCATGGAGGAAATGGTGAGGCAATGATCCCTTTATTTGAATCCAACTTGTAACCTTTGTATTTATCTTCATGAATAATAAAAAAATTAATTATTTACTTTTTACAGATCATTTATCACATTTATTATTAATTTTACTTTACTTATTACAATTTTGAATACAACTACTCAAAGGATTTGGTTTACATCAGGTGTTTTGACGAATTTTGGTTTACGAATCAAAAATGACTTTGGTTGGTCAACTATGGTAAAAGTGTTCATTATATATACATATAAATAATAATAATAATGACATAAAAATAATATTTACTCATAAATTATACTTTTAAAACCAATAATTAAATATGTTTCTGACAAATTAACTAATGTTACAATCATGTAAACGGTTGGTCGTACGTACGCATGAGTAATGTTCTAATTTTCAATAATCATTATGGAAAGAAGGTATGTAAATCTTACCATTTTGAAATGATAATTATATAATATATACCTTTTCATTTAATCATATATACTTATATTTATAATTCTAATGTTGTAAAACCAATCACATCACATCGAGAAGGCGGTATTCCACATGTCCATGAATGACATTCTCACATTTTGTTTGGTGTGTGAAAAGGGTAATGAAGAAAATGATATATTATATTTATAAAATGGTAATCATGTCATTAATATCATATATATTTTATTTAGGTTACATATTTTTAATTAATAACAACCATAGTACCTTACATGTATTGTGTGAACGTATCACATCACTTTGAGGAGGTTGTAGTCCACACTCCAACAAACAATGTTATCATATTGACACAAAATGTGAAGTATAAAGGTATGTGTTATACAAGAGTTTCAGAAGAATAAATACATATAAATTTTCATGTATATCATATATAAATAGTGTCTTCATCATAATTTCCATCCATGAAAGGTGGTAAAGGAAAAATGAAAGACGTAGTTTCGTAAGGTGGTAGTTCATCGTACATAGAAACGATAAGTTAATTACCGATTAGATGAAAGTGTGTGTAAATGTAGGTCAAATACTAAATAGAAAAACATCTCAGTATATTTAGGAAAATTTTTTATTGTATAAGCATGGAATAATAATAATTGAAATAAAATAGAACGAAATAAAACTAAAGCACTTGAGTAAGGATGTTACCTATTATACCTGTAACTCCTTTTGGTTTTCACCAAAGGTATTCCATTGATAGTTTTCATACCAAAGGGATTATTCTAGGATTAGGGGAAGGATTTTGAGGATCTATTTGGGTAGAGCTTGGTCGAGAAAATGTGGCATGATAGGTGTGTAAAAGTGGGAGGTGTGAGGCCCTTTTTATATATTTCGTAGCCTATTTGGGTAGAAATACTCATCTATGTAGTAAATACCATAAATAGAAGAATAATGACAATTATTATCATGAAACTGAAACTTTATAATAATACCACAGTATTCATTAACAGAATTAGTAGTCTCTCCATATTTTTTTTAAACTTATAATAATTAATGCATATTCACACATGACATCATATTCCTTGAGACATCCAGATTCCACATTAAAGTTATACTCTCTCACCACATTCTATCTAGCCAACACAATATGGTCAATTCAATTCAGGGTCACTCATATTTCACTCATAGAATGTTTGTTATTGAATCCAAAAAAGATCTATTTCTCATATATAAGATCCATCTACATGGAAGATCCTTTATGCTCTCATAGAATCACTAATATTCATGAAATAATACTTATTATACTTTCTTATCTTTTCTTCATCCTTTATCCAGTACCTGGATGGAACTCCTCAAGTATTACAAGATGTTTTATTCAATTATTACTTAATATAAAATCATAAAACAATTGGGAACTTCTTCAAAAATATTTTACTCGTCATCATTCATAATAAATACTTAATTATCAACATATTAATTTTACATCCAAGCTTCTTCTTCTTCTTCATCAACATATATATACACCTTGAAAAAATTGTGTTTGAAAACAGATAAAACTCACAAAAATTGGACAAAAAACATCCTTATTACTTATTAAAAAAATGATACTATGTTTAGTTTTGTTAATATTGGTGTTAGAGTATCATATCTTCTCATACATTTAAAAATTAGAATATAATATTTGGAAATATTTGGTATTATTTCTATAGTTTGAAGATGTTAATTATTCTTTTCTTTGAGGTTTATAAATTTTGTAATTTGAATAGATTTAATTTAAAGAAGGTGTAAGAATCATTAATTTTTAACATTATTACATGTGATTAAGTAAAATATATCTTCACTATAATTAGAAATTATAAATTAGAGAATTATTATATGGACATTTCATAATAGATTAGTGAAATTCAAATTTAAATATTAAATTTGATGACTACTAATAAAATGGAAAAATAATAACTAAAAAAATATTTAAAGGAGTTGAATATTTTGTTGTGGATAATATCCAATAATCATAAAAGCTAAAAAAAATATAGAGAGAGAAATAAGTAGCAACAACAAGCTGTGGAATTTGAAGAGAGTAATTAGAAACTTCAAGAAGAATTCATTAGAATGAGAAATATACTATCAGTGATGAAATAAAAGAAAATTTTATAGATGGTAAAATGAAACTTTATATGGGAAGGATAATCATTATGGAAATATTTTTGGTGAGGTTGCAATTATGTGAATGTTGGTGATAAATTATTTTTTATTTCATGAATCAACCCTAGATAACCCTGACTCAGGCACCCTAATTTTAACTTTCTACCCCTCCTCATTGGCTTGAGAAGTGATGGAGGTTCGGTATAAATTAGGTGACATCCTCAAGATACCAATGGATAACAATAAATTGAAAATAATTCAAAGACTATTGAGGAATAATTTTACTTTAATGATAAAACAACCAGTCAATACAGAAAAATAAACATACAATACTCCAATATGATGCACGAGTAAAGAAATAATGAAGCTCAAAGTATCACACATAAAATGAATACATTATTATACTGAAAATGGAAAATGGAATACCAATTTAAAAACCAAAATAGAAAATGACTCATAGGCCTCAAGTGACATGATCCCAAAAAATAATCAACCAGGTTTCGTGCTCCAACTCCACCTTCTATACCCACAATATCAAGAAGAATCACTAGAAAGTATGATACCTTTCCCTTTCCTATATCCCTATAGATGAAATATATAATCACAACAGAGTTACCAATCATAGGGTGAGTATAACCTCAATGAACTTTCCCCAAAATATTCTTAACTCAAACCACTATGATAAGAACTTGTTAACACATTTATATAAAACTAATTAAAATAAAATCGTTTAAGCGGTTTATATCAAAACCATAAGAAGTTCCATGGAACATAATAAACGAGACTTTAAATCATTTATTATAATTTCATATACCCATTCCAATTTTTCCACACCCATAGACATGGAAAACCACACATGAATGAAAAGTGAATGTTTTATACTCATGAGAAGTCTCTTTTTGATCCACTAAGTCCTCACAAGGTAACCGATACACTAATGGAACACACCACTTCCTTAGGGTCACATCCACAAAAGAACTCATTCCAACCATGTATTCCAAAATACATGAAAATTCATTTCATGTTAAACTAAATATTTCATGAAATCCTTTCATCCAACACCTGGTGTGCATACAAAATATACAATCATTTTAAAACCATCATTTTAAAATTATAAACAAATTGGGTTTTCTGAAAATCATCCAATTTTCCACAATTTATAAATCCAAAACGAAAATGGATTTCCATAAAATAATACAAATGTATTTAATAACAATTTAAAAAAATCATTTAATAAAAAACAATCTTTCAAGTTATAGAATGTTTTAGATTATAGGGAAGCCACCTAACTCTCAAAAGATGGTGAAAACAAAGAACAATGCTAAGATATCTAAGATAGGGTCTTAAAAATTATTTTCTTCAAAATATCCAACATGATATCAACACAATATTATATAAATATTATATATCTATCCATGGTATACTTGTTCTCATAATCTGGGTGATAGAAAATGACCAGATTTAAGGAGAGAGAGAGAGAGAAACAAAGAATTACTATTGAACCCAGATCTCTAGCACACTTTGATTTTTAAAATGATAACTCTAAATCATAGGTAATAACTAAATGAGAATTGTGAGGCAAGATATTATAGAACCTATAAGAATATTGGATGAATAATGGTTTTAGGGCCTTAAACCGGGTAAAAATATATTTTTCAGATTAACTAATACCCATTGCATGGTTAGGCAACACAATTTGTCAAACCGTGCACCAACCAGGTGGTGATACTACCTTAAGGAAAACCCTTGAATGATTTTCCATCACCGTAATATAAAAAATACACCAACCATTCTTTTAAATATATTTTACTTTTAATTTTTTCCATTGGGAACTCACACAATTTTGACAAACCGTGCATCAACTATGCATTTACCCATTAAAACTCAATAAAAGTTGCATGGTTTTCTATTGGTGGTACATAGTTTCTACCAACAATGAACCTCCAGAAACACCACAAAAATATAAATAAAAATCCTTGAATAGCTAAAAACATAACTCTAGAATTATATAACATCAAACTTTATAAAACAATGGTAACATAACATAAGATACCAAACCTTTTAATAGCTGTATCATACGTATTTATAGATACTATTTTGCCTTTTGATGAGTGATTTTTGATTTGGGTTTTACCTTGGGGTGTGTTTGGATGAATTTTGAAACAAATTGACCTAAATATGGTTGTTCCCAATTGGTTCATGGTTATAGTAAACCATGCACCCCAGCCCACCAAACTGTGCAACCTTAGATAATGGGGGTTTGAATAGCTGGAACAAGGTTTTTTAAACTGTGCACCCTAAAAGGAGAAACCATGCACCCCTAAAATAATAGTTTCATAGTTATGGAAACTATTCTCCCTTACCCAGGAAACAATGCATGATTTTTAAAGTGGCCTGAAATTGAGTTTTTAATTCCCACAAACCTCTAAAACTAACCCATCTTGACCCAAAATCAGACCCTTATGATTTCGGATGATTTTAGAGCTTTCCAAATAGATTCCAAGACACCCAACATCTATTATTTGTGAATATAATCCCAGATTGAAGATCTTGTCCTCTCCTAGTAAGTGGATCATGACCTATTGTTTCCCTTATCATCGTCCTTCCTTCTCTTATTCTTTTGGTGGGAATTTATCTTTTGTTTTTCCAGATCTAGATCTAGATTTGGTGAATATGGATCTATTCTTATTGATCTAGATCTAGATTTGATATATCTTGTATTGGTTAATCATGTTTTAGGGTTTTAAATCAGGATCTCGATCTACGTTGTTGTGCTGCTCAATGTTGGGAATTTCGATTAGGTGATCGTTCATTAATGGATCGAGGTATGTGGTTTATTATTCAATTCCCAAATTCGTGACCTTAATTATGTGTATGTGATTGTATAAATTTATACATTTCATTTATAATTTTTTATTCCTAAATTGAATTAATTAATCTGGGAAATTAATTAATTTGGGAAATTCGGGTTTTAATTGAATAATGGAATTTTAGAATAAAGATAATTAATTGATGAATTAATTATCATATTATTTAATAATGGAATTATGGATAGTTAATTGTTCGGTTAATTATCAAAATGTTGAATATTGAATTGATAACAATTAATTTTCTAATTAATTATGGATTATCGAGATTGGTTGAGTTGTGCTAATTAATTATTGAAATAATTAAAGGGATTGATGTGATTATTTAATTACTAGAGTAATTAATAATTTTTTTTTGATTAATTAATTATAGAATTAATTAATGAAAATTTTTGTGATTAATTAATTGATGATTTTATTAATGGGGTGATTTGTGATTATGTTCAAATGGAGCAACACATGGGATAATCGGGGTGTTAGTGAGTAATTACTGAGATGGAAAATGAGAGCCTATTGAGAAGGACGATGAGAGCTTGTTGAGAAGGAGTGAGAGAGGATATTGAGAAGACTATGAGAGCATATTGAGAAGGACCTTGGGATCATGTTGAGAGGAAGACTGTGATATCTTTTATTGTGATTTCTAAGGGAAACAACGAGTGTTATTTGAGTTTGGCCATGGGAAAGATTGTGAGAGCTTTTCCCTTTGGCTATTAAGTAACTATACATCGTTTTGTTTCACTCACATTAGAACCTTGAGGTTAGATCCCTACATGAACATTACTCATAACATTTTGATTTACATGTTATATGTATTTTATCAAATTTGAATTGATAATGGGAAATAGTTCAAACACTGATGTGAGAAAAAGTAGGTATTGAGATACGGGTGTCCATGGGAACCCGAAGGTTTATGCTTTTAAATAAAATATAATTGAATAAATGTAAATTTATTACCTTATTACTTGAATTTTATTATTTATAAAACTACATCAACAGGTTTTTATTGGATTTTTTTAGAAAAGTTTGGTGATGGACTACTGATTTATACTCACACCCTACTTAGGATGCTAGATCGGTACCTGAATAAAATTTATTATTGTAGTACAGGTTAAGGGTAAAGGCCCTATGTTAGATGGATGAGTTGGGATGAATATTGGATGAGGTAACTAGATGTGGTTTGGGACCCACTTGAGAGTCATTGGTGTTTTATGTTTATTTTTTTGGACACCTATCTCATAAATTATCATGGAATTTTTTATTCTTTAGTTTGATATTGTATTTTCTTATATTGATTATCTTGAGATGTCAATATTTTTATGGTTAAATATATGTTTCTTCTATTGTTTATTATTTTTTATGGTGTATTACTCAGATAAAATAGGGTATAGTCTCTCCATGATCTACTTATTAGAACCTTTATACAAATTAGAAGCCTCTAACAAATGCAGAGGAACATATGAGGTCATGTTACCAAACATATCAAGGCACCAGTGTGTGGAACCAAGGTAAGAATTCCAAAAAGTGGCATCGGATACCATTTAACATTTCTTTTTCTTTTGTTTTATTGTTTAGGAATGTTACATAGGAGACTAGAAAGATTCAATCCTTAATAATGAGCTCATGCATGGGAGTTTTAAAACCATGTATGGGGGAGAACACAAGTACCCGGGGTTGGATTTTTGTTATTATTGTTTTATGTTATAGTTGAATATTATTTCACCTTAAGTGAAACACTTATTGTGTGATATGATTACTAATTTTTACATTTTAAGATATTTGAATCATGAACCGGTATGGAGCAAAAGATAAGTTAAATGCACCATTATAGGCACTCAGGATTATTTTGTGATGTGCATAATTTTAGGCATGCATGGGAAAATGGGTTTTTGGTATGTTGTTGAGATTAAACTATTTTTCCTTATTTTTTAAATTGAAATGGAAATGGTTCCTAACATGAAATTGATAAAGATTTTATATTGATGTAAGATAAGAACAAAGGGGTGTCTAAATGAGAAACAGGAATAATGAGAATTAGTTTACCCTTTTTAACCATGCTTAGGAGTAGGATGGTTAAAGGTAGTGATGACACCTCAGTTTTGACCACGTGGTGAGATTTGGGGATAAGATTATTGCGATTTTTTGTGAGTATTAATATTATGTAAATGTGATAATTTTTTTAGGATTCCTAAGATGTGTGTTTTGACTTTTAGAGTTATGCATCCATGAAGAAACCTGTTAAGGTGATGAATGGAGGGTATGGATAGAGATAGTCTTCCATTATTGGAACATGAGGAATCCATAGTGCCTGGTAAAGAAGTAGGAGAATAGTTCTTAGAGAACTTTTCTCACTTCATATAATTCCTAGGAAGAGACCAAGGGAAGGTTGTGGAGAGTATGTCTGACCTGATGAGGGGGTTTCAATTACAACACCCTCTGAACTTTACTAGAGAGGGTGGAACAGAGGGAGATGAGTTATGGGTTGATTCCATCGAGATGATACTTGACCATTTGGAGAAACCTATTAATAGGGGATTCAAGTTGGACACTTATATGATGTGAGGATCAGTGAAGAGATAGTGGGGAATTCAGGCATAGACTGGACATACTGATGGTATATTGTGGAAGAATTTTTTAAAGAATTTCCTAGATAACTTTTATCAAGAAAAACTTTGGCATGAAAGAGAAGATGAGTTCATGTAGGGGACTGAGGGGAGAATTTCTGTAATGGACTATGCAGGATTATTTATAGACCTGCAGTGCCTTTCTCTAGTGTTTGTAAGAGATGCGATAGCTAGGGTGAGATGTTTCTAGGGTGGTTTGAAGTTTGATATTAAGTCTCATTTTAATATTTTATGGTTATATAAGTATTCTGAGGTGGTGGATCAATCTCTCATAGCTAAGGGTAACTTGAGGAATTCTTCGAGTTAATGATAGGTGGTTTATTTTTCATATCTAGGATGCATGAATTCTGACCGTCAGAAGCATTGTTATGATTTTTATCCAACATAGTAAAAAATAAAGTGTCCAGTGGGAAAATTCAATTACCCAAGACCTTTCTCTACTAATTTTCAACTAGTGTGGTAGGTTAAGACACTTCAAGAAACATTTTCCCTGACTACTGGAGGAGTTCTAATCTTTCAGCAAGATGGGACATCTACATAGGTTTTGTAGGAACCCACAAAAGAAAATTTGTGATGGATGATCTAGAATTAACTTGGTTGTTGGAAGGGTATATTATGCACCATATCAGTCTGGTAGCTAGAGTTATACTAGACAAGGTGGTAGAGGCATTAGATGTGGTGCTCCTGAGAAAGATCACCTATATCAGTAGGGTCATGTAACTCAAGGAATTCAGACTGCATCACAGGGTAGTGGGGATGTATAGTTGCATGTGGTGCAGTCTACACTTGTGGATGGTGAGGATTTTTCATCAATAGTGAGAGGTAATATTCTTGTAGCTTCTAAATTTAGCTATAGCCTTATTTGATACTACTTTTTTTCATTCCTTTATATCTAAAAAACATGTTAATGGTATGAGCTTGGTGGAAGAGTTTGTGAGTTGGGTAATGAATATATATACACTATTGGGAGTACGGTCTATAGAGATCTCTTTGTGTTGGAGATGTTCTCTTGAGATTGGGGAGTACCACTTTCTCTAGGATCTATATACTATTGATAGGTCATGATTCTACTTAATTATGGATATGGACTATCTTGTCGCATACCGATCCGACATTGATTGTTACTAGAAGAGAGTGACCTTTACGACTTTGAAGGGTGAAAACAATGTTCACCATGTAGAGTGGGATATCATTGGAGGTAGAGAAAAGACCATTACTCAGAAACTGGGAGAGCTTACAACCAAGGCTTCTAGTATAATGCTGGATGATAGTGATACAAAACATGTTGTAATTCCACCTGTAGTGGAACTATTTTAGGATGTGTTTCCTGAAGACTTCTCAGGGTTTCTACCTGACAGGGATATGAAATTTATAATTGATCACATGACTAGTGATGAGCCACTTTTATTCCACCGTATATAATGACACAAATAGAGATTGGGGAGATCAATAATCAACAGGAGGAGTTGGAGTATAAGGGATTTATCCATCCGTGTACATCTCTTTGGGGTTTTCTAGTGCTATTTTATAAGAAGGTTGATAGGACTATACTCATGTGAACGGATTACAGGAAGTTAAACATGATAAATGTGATGAACCAGTATTCTCTTCTGCATATTGAAGATCTATTTGACCAGTTGAAAGGAAATTGGGTGTTCTAGAAGATCGAATTGAGATTGGGTTATCAACAACTAAGAGTTCAGACTTCTAATATACAAAGTACTAAATTTATTAGTAGGTATGGTCTATATGAGCTTTTCATAATGTCGTTTGGGTTGATGAATGCACTAGTAGTGCTTTTGGACCTGATGAATAGAATCATCCTTCCGTTCTTGGATCAGTTTTTTGTAGTGTTTGTGGATGACATATTGGTGTACTTCACGACTCATGATGATCATGACCAACATATTGATATCATCCTATGCACATTGAGTGAGTATCCAATATAGGCCAAGATATCTAAGTGTTAGTTTTGGATTGACTAGGTACACTTCCTGGGACACATCATCTCATAGGAAGGTGTGTTAGTGGACCTAGAGAAGGTTCAAGTAGTGGTATATTAAGAATATCCCAATAACATATTTGATAAACATAGTGTTCTGGGGTTCTCCAGATATTATCAAAGATTCATCTAGGAAGTTTTCCATTTAGTATCACCTTTATTTGGTTTGACCAATAAATAAATAAATTTTATTAGTCATGAGAATATGATAAGGCTTTTTAGAGATAAATTTACGCTTGAAATCTGTAGAAAATTGATACTACCAATGAAAGGTGATGAGTATATGGTGTATTTTGATGCTTCTAGGATAGGAATCGGAGTAGTGTTGATTTTGGGATATGGAGTTGTGGTGTCCAGGTCCTAGAAATTGTGGCCTCTTGAATGAAGCTACCATAAGAATGTCATCGATTTGGCGGCCATTGTTTATTCTTTGAAGTGTTGGAGGAATTATCTATTTGGTAAGAAGTTTACAGAGTATGTAGATCACAAGAGTTTGAATTATATGTTATCTAAATGAGATATTATCCTTTGACAACGGAGATGGGTTGAGTATATATAGTTTTTTGATTTTGAGCTAGCATATACGCTCAAAAAAGGAAATAGTGTGGCTGACACTTTAAGTAGGAAAAATCAGAATTTGGTAGTTTTGGAGTCAAATTTTGAGTGTAAAATGATTATTATTTTTGGATGAGATGCATGTGGTGGTTCTAGAGAGTTAAAATCAGATGACTATGGTGTCAACTTCAATGGAGTCTATGCTTTTGAGACGGATCAGAGATAGGTAGTATGAGGATTCAGAGTGCTTTACCTTGAGGGAAAACGTTGAAGGTGGGGAGTTACCTTTTGGTTGGATCATAGACGAGGATGAGAATGTCTATATCACTAGTGCAGAAATCATTTTTTACGTCACCATTTTTTATGTCGGTTATATATAACCGGCATAAAAATGCGGCGAGTAGATTTTTAACGTCGGTTATTTTAATAACCGACGTTACAAATCGCGCCTGTTGGGTTTTTATGTTGGTTATCTTATAACCGATGTAAAAACCCAAAGCACGGTGGGTTTTTTACGTCGGTTATTTGGAAACCGACGTAAAAAACCCGATATCGACGCGTTTTTTACGTCGGTTATCAAATAATCGACGTAAAAAAAAAGCGCAGGGTTTTTTACGTCGGTTATTTTATAACCAACGTAAAAAACGCGTCCGGGCTTTGGTTTTTTACGTCAGTTATTAGATAACCGAGGTAAAAAACGCGTCTATATCAGGTTTTTTACGTCGATTTCCAAATAACCGACGTAAAAAACGCATAGATATCGGGTTTTTTTACGTCGGTTTCCAAATAACCGACATAAAAAACCCCCCCGCGCATTGGTTTTTTACGTCGGTTATTTGATAACCGACTTAAAAAACCATAGATCGGGGGGTTTTCTACGTCGTTTATAAAATAACCGATGTAAAAAAACCTGATATCTACGCATTTTTTACATCGGTTATAAAATAACCGACGTAAAAAACCAAAGCCCGGTGGGTTTTTTATGTTGGTTTTAAAATAACCAATGTTATAAATTTAAAAAATAGTTTATAACATCGGTTATATAATAACCGACGTTATAAAACTTTTAAAAAAATTAAAGCCGGTGGACTGTCATTTACAATTTTTCGATTGACAGTCCGCCGGCTCGTCTCTCTCACGCGGTAAACCCTAATCGGCTCATCGATCGACCTGCGTTAAACTCAATTTGGATTCATTGTTTATATTCTTCACTCCTCTCAGATCTATCATCTCAACTCGCAACATTCAAGTAAGCCTTCCATGAATTTATTTCGTTCATTTTTGTTTTGATTCTTAATGTGCTTTTCGTTTGTTTTTGAATCTCGTGGAATTTTTTGTTATTGAAAATGGTTATTTGAAAATGGTTATTTGTATTTTGTTATTGCAAATGGTTATTTGAATCTCGTGGAATTTTTTGTTGATATAACAGACTATTTTGTTGATATAACAAACTATGTTGAGGGAACATTAAACTAGATGAATAATGAGATAAAAAAGACGTGCATCGTTACTTTAAAGGAAAATAAATAATAATTACTTTTTATATCATATTTTGGATTGGTTTTTTTATAAATTAAAAAAATAAATGTGATCCCCATTATATGATATTGGAGGAGTACCATGGTTTAACCACACAGTATGGAAAACCTAGAACCAACCCTAAAAAATGCATATACATCATGCTGTGTGATTTCATGATAAATAAGTATGGTTTGTACAAAATATATTTCCTCCATTATATTTGTAAAAAAATGTAAAATGTTTCATAGGTAGAACCTCATGGTATTCACTAACCATGTTCCAACCATGAATAAGAATATAAAACTATAATATCCTAAAAAGTCAAAAAATAATAATACAAGGATGAATAAAAAAAAGTTAGTTAAAATAATTTTATTTAATAACATATAATAAATATAGAGGTGTTAAAATAACACAAACCATACTAAATTATACCCCTAGAAGAATATGTTGAGGATGTTGGACCTAGATTGAGATTAGGCCACTACTCCATTATCAATGGATCTCACACCTATGTCTCATTGGAATCGAAAACATGTTACCAATGATATTAAACCATATGAATTACCATATCATTTAGAACATTCACTTGAGAATATAAAACACATTATTATTGTTAATAATATACATATACATATTTAGTCTTGTAATTGCCAGGATGTTCACTATTGTTGTTGATATTTGTTAATTCTTGGTGTTTAGAATTTATGAACATGTTTCCTGTAATTGGAATTAAGTTTTTGTCCATGGTTGTTTTGTTTTCGTTTTTGGATTTTGAAAACCTAAAATAAACAGAGTTTTAATCGATTTTTATTTTGATTGATAACCGTTAAAGTTGAAGGCCAAGTACAAAATCAAATCCCCACAAGATATGTTACATGGGATTAAAAAGCAGAAATAAAGGATTAAACCGAATCAGTGGGACTATTGTTATTCTGAGCAGACCAGTGTTGGACGCGCTGGGCGGACCTCTCAGCCTGCCAATGCTATTAACGATTATCAGAAACAAGAATGAGTGAATTGCTGATAAAATAATAACATGCTGGTAGAACTCTTTTTTCCAGTCACACCGAAGGGTGATGAAGACCAATATCAAGGTCTGCACGCCATTTAAAATAGGTTGTTTATATAATATATTAAAACATCAAAACCACAATCAATATTAATCTATGTAGGCATCATGGTTTTCTTTGATTCAATGAAAATTGAAACTGATATATCTAACTATATTTTGTTTTAAAAATAATATTCAAGCATATTTTTTTAAATACCTATAGATTTTTTTTATATTTTTAATTTTTTTACATTCAAATTATGATTTTTTTCATATAAACATGTATTTGTATTATCTTAAAAATATATATTTTTTGTTGATATTTGTTATAGGTAATAATGAGTCGAAGTTGGATTACGACACATCGAATGAGCAATGAATTTGAGGAAGGTGTTGATGCCTTTTTGGAATTTTCAAAACGAAATGTTCCAAGTAGTGACATTTTTTTCTGTCCATGCCTGAAATGTTTGAATATGAAGAAGTTGAAAAGTAGAGAGATAAAAGATCATTCGATATGTAATGGTTTTAATCCGAGTTACAGCCCTTGGATTTGGCACGGTGAGACTGGACGGAATGTCACCGATGATGATGATTCGCAAGATGGTAACTCCGATGGAATTGAAGAAATGATTCGCGATATTGTAGCAGAACAAATTGAGATAGAACCGACAGTTGCGCGTCTATATGGTGATGCTGAAAAACCATTATATCCCGGTTGTACAGATTTTACGGTTTTGTCAGCAGTGTTAAGATTGATTAACCTGAAGGCGAAGCATAGATGGAGTGACAGAAGTTTTACAGAGCTGCTAAAATTGATGAAAGACATTCTTCCAAAAGATAACGATCTTCCAGATTCACATTACAAAGCCACGAAAATATTATGCCCGATGGGATTGGGATACAAGAAAATACATGCATGTCCGAATGACTGCATTATATATAGGAAGGAATAAGAATTTTTGTCAGAGTGTCCAAAATGTGGGACATCACGGTATAAGGTGAAAGAAAAATCACAGGGTGATGTAGAGATTACAAAGCTCCCTTCAAAGGTATTTTGGTATCTTCCTATAATTAATCGTTTCAAATGTTTATTTGCTAATTCAGATGATGAAAAAAGGTTAAGATGGCATGCTGAAGAGCGAGTATGTGATGGAAAAATACGTCATCCAGCTGATTGTCCACAATGGAAGAAAATTAATGCGTAGTATTCTACATTTGGAAATGAAATTAGAAATCTCAGACTAGGTTTGTGCACAGATGGAATGAATCCATACCGAACACTCAGTTGCACACATAGTTCATGGACTGTTTTATTGGTAATTTACAACCTCTCTCCTAAAGTTTGTATGAAGCACAAATATGTCATGTTGAGTACAATGATCTCTAGTCCAAAGCAACCCGGTAATGATATTGATGTTTACTTGTCACCGTTGATTGATGATTTGAAACTGTTATGGGCTGATGGTATTAGGGTGTATGATTCTTATAAAATGGAATATTTCCAACTGCATGTAGTGCTTCTGTTCACTATAAATGACTTCCCAGCATATGGAAATTTGTCTGGATATAGTGTTAAAGGGAATAAAGCATGTCCAATTTGCGAACAACAGACGTCCTATTGTCAATTGCATCATGGGAGGAAAACATTGTACATGGGTAATCGAAAGTTTTTTCCTATGGAACACCCTTATAGAAGACTAAAAAAGGCATTCAATGGCTCACAAGAATTTGATAATGCTCCAAAACATTTATCCCCTGATCTGTATTTTGAGAGGGTGAAAAACCTTGACGTGACGTTGGGAAAGACACAGAAATCTGGTAATGATAGACTTATTTGGAAGAAAAGGTCAATTTTTTTGAGCTACCATATTGGAGGTATCATGAAGTTAAACATAATATTGATGTCATGCACGTGGAGAAGAATATCTGTGATTCTTTTATTGGAACATTGTTAGATATTAAAGGAAAGACTAAAGATGGGTTGAATGCAAGATTAGACTTACTATCAATGGGAATACGTTTGGAGTTAGCTCCCACTCCTAAAGGAAGATGAACATTTCTTCCCCCGGCTTGTCATACATTATCGAAGAGGGAGAAAATTAGCTTCTGTCAGTGTCTTCATGATACCAAAGTGCCTCAAGGTTATTCTTCTAATGTAAAAAATTTTGTCTCATTGAAGGACTTGAAGTTGATAGGTTTGACATCACATGATTGTCACGTCATGATGCAACAAATTCTACTAGTTGCATTGCGTGGAATATTTCCCATTCGTGTCAGAAAGACTATAATGAAGTTGTGTTATTTTTTCAATTCAATTTGTAACAAGGTGATTGATGTGAATGCTTTGAACATTTTGGAAAAGGATGCAATTTTTATACTTTGTCAATTGGAAATGTATTTTCCTCTAACTTGTTTTGATATAATGGTGCATTTAATGGTTCATCTGGTTCGAGAAATAAAGATTTGTGGACCTGCATATCTTCGTTGGATGTATCCTTTTGAAAGGTATATGAAAATATTAAAGAGGTATGTTAAAAATCTATATCGACCTGAAGCCTCCATTATTGAAAAGTATATTTATGAGGAGGTAGCAGAGTTCTGTACGAGCTACTTGGCTGCGGCGCAACACATAGGTTTGCCTCCATCTCACCATGAACGAGTTAATAATGAGGGAAAGGGGATTCGCGGCTTGAAAGTAAAATCATTGTCAGCTGAACAAATGAAGAAGTTAGAATCATACATCTTGAATAACATATCTGATGCTCAACCGTATATCACAGTGCATATTAATGAGTTGAAACAATGACATCCAAAGAAGAAAGAAATGTGGATTTTGAATGAGCACAACAAAACTTTTTTGTCATGGATTAAAAAGACTTTTCTTGGTAGATCAGATGTATCAGAGACATTAAAATGGATAGTTGGTGGTCCATGTTTAAATGTGATAACCTGGTCTGGTTATGACATTAATGGTTATACATTTCATACAAAAGCTCAGGACAACAGAAGTGCAGTTCAGAATAGTGGTGTATTGGTGTTTGCAGAAGCAATGCATTTTTCGAGTGCTAAGGACAAAAACCCAATTTCTGCATCAAATGCATATTATGGAGTGATTGAAGACATATGGGAGGTTGATTACTTTAAAATTAATGTTCCCGTTTTTAACTGTAAATGGTTTAACGGTAAAAACAGTGTCAGACACGATGAATTTGGAATGACACTTGTTAATCTGAATAGATTGGAAGACACAACTGATTCTTTTATAATAGAAACACATGAAAAACAAATTTTTTATGTAGTAGATCAATCAGATATGCAGTGGGCTGTTGTTTTACAAGGGAAAAACAATATGTTGGTGAGGATGAACTTGATGAATATGCTGATTTATGTGACATCCCTAGTTCCATGAAAATATTAACAGAACATAATGACGATCATGTTGAAGACATAGTTTGTGCCATAAGGAATGATCAGGACGAAGGAATTTGGGAAAACAATCCATCTATACATTCCTAAAATTACAGGTAACATATGTTTATTTCTTGTTTACATTTATTTTTTCCATAAATGTTAGATATTGTAAGTTTTTTATTTATGAAAACATGTTTTAAAATAAAATAAGTATATGTTTTTGTCTGTTTTAAGTTTGTTTAGTTTACTTTATCATGTTTATAACCATTACATGAATTTTAAAGTGATTATTTTTGTTCACTGTCAATTACTTTACCATGTTTACAATGTTTACCAGGTTTATCATTTTTACCATTTTTACCATCTTGACCATCTTGACCATCTTTGCCATCTTTACCATTGTTTAACATGCTTACCATATTACCAATGTTTACTACTATTTAACTTAGTACACTTTTCTATTTTCTGATTACATTAGTATTAAAATATTTGAATTTTTATATTTGTTCATATACAATTACTTTACCATGTTTACAATGTTTACCAGGTTTACCATTTTTACCATTTTTACCATCTTGACCATCTTGACCATATTTTCCATTTTTACCATTGTTTAACATGCTTACCATATTACCAATGTTTACTATTATGTAACTTAGTACACTTTTCTATTTTATAATTACAGTAGTATTAAAATATTTTAATTTGTATATTTGTGAACTGACGTTTGTTTTTTTGATTTGAAGGACAATGACAGATCATTCAGATGATCAACCACATGATTCTGGAGAGGAGCATATTTCTAGTCATACCTCTGGGGATGAACATTCACATGCTCCTATTACGAAAAAGAGTTCAAAGGTTGGTAAACGTGGGTGCACACGTTTACCAAAATTATCACTTGCCCGTACGCAGGATCAAAGGATAGTAGTTGAGTTTGATGATGATGATATTCCTAGAGGTCCGAATGCCAAAGATTTTAAGAGTTTTGTTGCAACTCAGGCTAAGACCAAAGTAAGCATTCTGTATGATGATTGGAGATGTGTGGATAAAGTGATTATCTCTCAGTTGTGGGAGACGATTTTGGTAAGATCTTTTGTCATTGTTTGACCATTCTTTTAATGTTTCTAGTATATATAATATGTTTAACCTCTTCTTTATCAGATGACATTTGATATTCCTGACACTGGAGGAGTCCGGAAGAAATGCTTATCGTTGGTTGCCAGGAGATGGAGGGATTTAAAATCAACCCTCTCATCTGATTTCATTTATGGTCATAGGAGTCATGACAATCCATGTCGTATATATCCTTTTATAGATGAAGACACATGGAGACAATTTTTTGAAAGTAGAAAAAAAGAGTCATTTCTGGTAAGGGCAATGTAAAATTTTATAAACTTTCTTATATAAATGATTTTATTAATGTTTTGTTAATGATTTCTTATTCTTAAATTATAGTAAACAAGGAAATCTCATCAGGAGATCCAATCTAAAAATGTATACCCTCATAGTTTATCTTGGGGAGGGTATACACTATTGGAAGAAAAAATGATGGCGGAAAAATTTCAACAACTAAGAGCTGAGTCTTAAAGCTCTGGAGAGGTGGCCCCTCTATCCCCTCCATCTAGACATGAAAAATGGAAGATAGCTCGGAAGGGGAAAAAAGGGAAATATCTTTCGGAAGAATCGAGAGTCGTAGCTGAGAGGATTTTAAGATATCTATTTAATTTATTTAAGTTAACTTTTTTCTTCATATAAGTTTCAATCATTACAGAAATGTTCAATTAATTAATACATGACTCTCTTGAGGAGTAGAGTTCAGAGGAGACATTTACAGCTACTGGGAGGGAAGATATTTTATTTGCAGCATTGGGAAGGCCCAAACATCCTGGTCGTGTAAGAGGATATCCGGCAGGTGTATCGGTAAGAAAAGTGTTTCCACGTTCTTCAACTTCTAACATTGAGGGGGTTTATAAAAAAAATAGACTCCTTGGAGGCTGAAGTTAAAAATATTAATGCGATGATGGACGATATGATTAGAGATTCGGTGCAGTCTATGTTTGCAGAAATGCAAAGACAATTTCAGACTACATCTCCCACTCCTCCACCTCCCCCTGCAGACCCCATTATTTATCCTCCACCTCCGCCAGTAGCTCCCACTCCCCCACCTCAGCCTGCAGACCCCATTTTTTATCCTACGCCTCCGCCGCAGCTTCCTACATATTGCGAGTTGTATGTTGATGATTTTTAACATCATATAGTAGCATACGGGTTGGTATATTGTATTGGAGATACAGTTCATCATAAAAAATTAGAGGCAGAGAATCAGAGGGTCACTGTACAAGATATTATAGATAGATCCGCTAGGGTACCAATACCTACAGATGAGGTGGTGACAGTTGGACAGAGTATCGGCCATTTTTTAGTTTGGCCATCCAGACTTCTTCGACTCATTACCATAGAGGTATGAATGCTATATATTTTATTTTATTTTTTATTAAAGTTGTTTTATCATTTGAAAACTACTATATTTCTCAATTTTTTTTCACAGGAATACTTCAAAGGTGAAGAAATACTGTATAGACAACAACAAAGACAATAGGCTATGACATCAGATACAGATTCCAGTGGTCTTGACAGATTTTCAAGATATTCACATTTGTTGTTGAGTTTTTATGAGTTTCCAATGGAATCTCATGTTTGTGGACGTGAAATAAGTGTGGGGATTACAAAATCTGATATCATGGAGCTTGTTACTGGAGATAAGTTGGGCATCAACGTGGTGCAAATTTTTTCCATGTATGTATTAACACCTTTTCCCTGCGTTATATGTATTAAAAATGTATACATATATATGTTTTGTATTAGGTATCTTTATAAAATTTGTGAGAGGAATGAACTGATAGAAGTATATGGATTCATGGACCCGCAATTGATTTCCCCTGAAGCATGTGCATTGAATGAGGAACAAAGAATTGTTTATATTGCTGAAAGATTTGAAAAGAATATAACCAGACAATGTTAGATGATGCCTTTTTGTGAGAGGTATGAAACACATTTCTCTCAAAGAGTTAATTATCTTTTAACATAAAAAACCACTGACATTAAATTTCCTTTTATCAGTGATCATTGGATGTTAGGGATTTTTTTCCCAAGGGAGAAAGCTCTTTATTGGATATGCTCTGTTCATGGTGACGTGCGGGAAAGTTTTAAGAATATATTGGAAAATTAAGTTTCAATTTCTTAATAGTTTTATATATTATAATGAATTTTAAATTTACCCCGTTCGTATTATTTTCTAACAGTGCATGGGTCTACTTTCGAAAAAACACAACGAAAAGAAATGCAAAGATCAAATATATAAATGCGAAGGTAAATTTCCATTTATAATTTTTACTTTTTAATTTATTACATAAAAATAATATATTGAATTTACACTCATTCAAAACAGAATTTTCATGAACAACAAGGCCTCATCGAATGCGGATATTATATGTATAAGGCCCCAGCCTTAAAACTTACTTAATCTTGAGTTATTACAAGATTACACATTGAGGATCTTTTCGGGTTTAGAGTTTTAGAGAATTAGATCATAAAACTTGCATTACATTCCACATATAAACAAAGTGGTTACATAAAGATAGTATTCTTAATTCCCATCAATGGAAACACATTTAAAATAAAACATGGATTATTTCTTGACACATCCTTGACTCTATCATCTTATCATGTACCTTTCCCTTGACCTGTGAAAAACATTTAAAAAACATGGGATGAGCATAAAAACTCAGTATGGGTTATAAAAACATGGAAAGGAAATATGGGTACATACATACATAAGAGTGAAATCATTCTTTACCCATAAAACATAATCACTTTAACATACCTCATCAAATCATGAATAAATCATAGAAATCATAAGACATAAAGGTAACTTGAGGCATTCATAACATTATTACGTAGGGAGTAACCCTCTTGGTTACGTTTGGAATACCCATCACGGTATATTCCCTAAAATCTCTTCGGAGAAACCTTAACGTTTCACTCCTTCGCGTTACCCAATGCATTGGAGAGCTATAACGGGCTCACCCGCCCTTAGTTTATCACGGAACCACCCGTCTTCATAATAATGCCCAAGAACCTCAACATAAACGTATCACATAAAACATGCATAAAGGAAACTTAACATTTCCACCATTCAATCACAAGATATCAATACCACACATTGATATAAAAATATAATGAAAACCATTTTCAATACCAAAATAAAAGAAAAGTAAAACATGGTATTTATTTTTTCTTTTAAAAAGAAGGTATGGCTTGTAGAGGAAGCCGAAACTCAAATAACGGTCACGACGGCGGAGAAGTCGTTGTCGTCGCATACGTACGACAAAAACATTCCCTTTTGTCGTTTAGTAAACGCTTCGTATAAAAAAGACTCCTTTTGAATAAACGTAAAAGTCAAAGGGGATTATACACCGTATAAAAGAAAGTTGTGTATAAAATAAAATATGCCTCAATGAAAGGAGATTGAGACGAAGTCCCATACCTCGTATCCGACTTGACCCGACCGTTCTTTAATCTCCTGAATAATAAACTTGAGTTAATATATACTTGCTTATGAACCTTTTTCAAGTTCATTATTCCTTTTATACCATGTTATGAACAACATGTAATCAGTTAAGTTAATAATGTTCATTTTGTCGGTATTTGGTTCTTAAGTCAAAAATAGACTTCTTACACTTACATGTTGTTAATTTGGTCAAAGGTTCATTATATCGAGAATGGTATTCATGATTTAGATATCATATGTGTCATATATATCAAGTACATACATGCATTTATAATATTACATCACATTTAGAGGTAAGAAATGAAATGCACCGTTCATGGAGACGGTAAGCCGTACGTACGCATGAATGCTACTTCCATTTCTATTTCATATTTTCTGGAATGGAATCATAATGATATAAGAGTATATTATAATTCCAGTATAATAACATATATAATATCATTAACTTTATCCTTTACACATCCCACATATGGTATTAACGAATCAAATCACTTTTAGGGGGCGGTAGTCCGCACTTCCTAAAATGAAGATATCGTGTTTTACCCATAATGGAAACCATAAAGGTATGCCCAAAATAAAAAAAAAACAGAAGCTTAAGGAAAACATAAACATATTATATATCATATATAAAAATACTGACATCATAATGGCCACCTTTGAAGGTGTTAAATGAGTGTTGAACAATCATCGTTTTGGGAGGTAGAATTTCGCCATCCACGGAAACCGTATGTTCTTTAACCATTTGATGTAGTTGTGTGAGAGTGTAGCTCAAATAAATCTTATAACAACATCCTAGTATATTTATGATACTGGTTTTGTTACAAAAGAAGTAAATAAAAAGAGTTTAGGGGGTTGGAGAAGCAAAATAAAACAAATGAACATGAGAGAATGAATTACCTTTAAAAGTGTAACTCCTTTTGAGTTGAGCCTAAAGGCTTCCTTTGAAAGGATTCTGCCCAAAGGGAATCCTCTAGGACGAGGAGAGGGATGTGGAGAGAGAAAATGGGCAGGGGTTGGCTGAGCCAAAGGCTTGAAGAGTGTGTGAAATGAGGTAGAGGTGGGGGCCTTTTATAAGAGGAGAGGAGGGGCACTTTTGGAAAGTAAAGAAATATTACATTATTTGAAAATTTGTTTCGGTTTTAAAAGGTCCCACATTGATAGAATTAGTGGATAAGGTGATAAGGGTTCGAAATCCACTCCTCCAATTGGTTTTGACCATGTGTAGTTCATAGATATTACATTGTCTTTCCATTTTATTTAAATCGTCAAATAATGATGTCATCGCTGCATCATTATTATGTCATAAATAATTAAATTTATTTAATTTATAAAAATTATAACAAAAATACTATGATATAGGAAATCGTTTTAGCTTTCCAATGACTATTTATAATCAAATTTTGGACTTGTATAACCCCACTTAAAAATTGTTTTCGTAAAACATATTATGTTTGTGTCATTTTCACTTTAACATTAAATAAAAAGTAATTTATGTCATTTCCCAACCAAAGTGGTTCCATGGGGTCCCCAAGTTGACCCATGGAATGTAATGGTCGGCCATGACACAACCAATGAGGTTGGGACATGTGTCTAGGTCATTTCATTTTATTAAAGCATTATTTATACCTTAAACTACACTAATTACCACTAATCGCGATTAAAAACTTAATAAGTTACTATTCACCAAAAAATTATTTTAATCTCATTGAACCACATTTTACTTCTTAATGACAACCATGTATGTCGGATTTTAAAAATTCAATACACATTAGTGGTAAACTTTCATTTAACTGAAAAATCACTTTGCTTGATTACCACTTAGTGATTTCACTATTCATCAAAAATTGAAGTTTTTCAGAAAATTACCAAAAATTCACCCTAAGATATATTTGATATTCCGAATTCAAAAATGAAGTCTATTTTAAAAAATTCAAAACATATAGGTCACATTAATTAATTTAATAATTAATTCCCGCTGCCAGAGCAAATAGCGTGTTTTTACAAAACAATAAGTATCAAAAGATTGACACCAGTTTAAGTCTAATTTCAAAGTGAAATTGATTCCAATGACCACCATTGGATAAAATGGTAAAAATATATTCTAATTTCACTTCAAAACAAATTCAAAACATAATCTAATCATATAAATAAATTAGATTAAAAAGCAGTTTTGATGTAAAATGCAATATTTTTCACTATTCATTAAAAAATGAACATTGTCAGAAAAATACCAAAAATTCACACAAGGTAAATTTTGATGTCCCAATCATAAAGGATAAGTTTATTTTGACAAACATAGTTTATAAAATTGTCAAAATATAGATTCAAAAATGGTTTGCCATCAAAAGGCAGTAAAACAATCTTTTAAGAATATTAGTGTATTCCATGCATAAGATTGTATTTATTTTCATTTTAAGCCTCTATAACACTATCTTAATCATTAATAGACATAGATAAAAATATCTATTATTCATTACTTACTTGGGATGTTACATCCTTCTCCCCTTTAGAAAATTGCGTCCCCGCAATTTATTTACTTATCGAATAAATGGGGGTACTTATCCCTCATTGCATTTTCAGATTCCCATGTTGTATCTTCAATCATGTGGTTTTTCCACAAAACCTTTACCTGATGAATCACCTTATTCCGTAACACTTGCTCCCTGTGGTCAAGAATCTGGACCAGTTGTTCCTCATAAGATAGGTTCTCTTCCAGCTGAACTACCTCTGGACTCAAAACATGAGATGGATCTGGCATATACTTTCACAACATCGAAACGTGACAAACATTGTGTACCTGAGATAAACTCGGAGGTAAAGCCACTCGGTATGCAACTGATCCAACTCTTTCCAGAATTTCGTATGGTCCAATGAACCTTGGACTCAACTTTCCTTTCTTACCAAATCTCATCACACTTTTCCAAGGAGAAACCTTGAGAAAAACATGATCACCTACCTCGAAAGATAGATACTTCCTCCGGTTATCCGCATAACTCTTCTGCCTGCTCTGAGCTGTTCTCATGTGTTTCTGAATCAGCTGAACTTTTTCTGCCATCTCTTCTACCAATTCTGGTCCCATCAACTTCCTTTCACCCACTTCATCCCAGAAAGCTGTAGTTCGACACCGCTTCCCATATAATGCCTGAAATGGTGCCATCTGTATACTAGAATGAAAACTGTTATTATATGAAAACTCAACCAAAGAAAGATGTTGGTCCCAACTTCCCTGATAATCCATAGAACAAGCTCGTAGCATATCCTCCAATGTCTGAATTGTTTGTTCTGACTGCCCATCTGATTGAGGATGAAAAGCTGTACTAAAATTTAATTCAGTACCCAACGACTTCTGAAGGCCTTTCCAAAAGTTAGAAGTAAACCTGAGATCACGATCCGATACAATAGAGAGAGGAACTCCATGTAACCTGAATATCTCTTTAAGATACAAACGGGAAAGTTGATCAAGAGAGAAAGTATCTCGTATAGCAAGGAAATGAGCAGATTTGGTCAAGCGATCAACAATAACCCAGATTGCATTATTACCTCGAGATGTCTTCGGTAATCCAACAACAAAGTCCATGGATATATTCTCCCATTTCCACTCTGGCACTGGTAAAGGCTGAATCATCCCTTTCGGTAACTGCCGTTCTGCATTAACCTGCTGACAAGTCAAACACTTCACAGTAAAATCAGCAATATCTCTTTTCATTCCATCCCACCAGTAATACTCTCACAGATCTCTATACATCTTAGTACTGCCCGGATGAACTGAAAACGGAGAACTATGAGCTTCACATAACAACTCTCTCTTCAACTGTGAATCACAAGGCACACACAATCTCTTCCCAAATCTCAAAACGCAATCATTATCAATGTTGAATTCAGGCAACTTACCTTTCTGAACCAGCTCTACCTTTTTCTGCAACTCACTGTCTTGCTTCTGTTCTTGCTTGATTCTATCTGATAGAGATGATCTCACTGATACCTGAAACAAAATAGAAGGACTTCCTGCACCAACAACTTCTATGCCAAAGTTCATCAAATCCTTAACCAAAGGATCACGTTCCAAACGCAACATTGTTAATGAAGCATTACTTTTTCGACTCAAAGCATCAACCACTTTATTTGATTTTCCCGGATGGTAATGAATTGTACAATCATAATCCTTGATTAATTCCAGCCATCTCCTTTGTCTCATGTTTAACTCTTTCTGAGGGAATATATACTTTAAACTTTTGTGATCGGTATATATTTCACACTTTACTCCATACAAATGATGCCTCTAAATTTTTAAAGCAAAAACAACAGCAGCTAATTCCAAATCATGTGTAGGGTAATTTACCTCATGAGTTTTCAACTGTCGTGAAGCATAAGCAATTACCTGATCATTCTTCATTAGGACGCAACCATGTCCTTTCAATGAAGCATCACTGTATATAACAAACTCACCATTCCTGGAAGGTAGTGCCAAAAATGGAGCATTCACCAATCTTATTTTCAATTCCTGAAAACAATCATCACATTCTTTTGTCCAGATAAACTTAACACCCTTACGAGTTAGCTTAGTCATTGGACTAGATAACCGTGAAAAATTTCTAACAAACCTTCGGTAATAGCCCGCCAAACCAAGGAAGCTACGAATCTCGGTTACATTTGTGGGTCTTGGCCATTCTTCCACAACTTTTGTTTTTGCAGGATCAACAGTTATTCCATCTTTAGAAACAATGTGACCAAGGAAAGAAATTTTTTGTAACCAAAACTCACACTTGCTGAATTTCCCATACAGTTTCTTTTCTTTTAATGTTTGCAAGATAACCCTTAAATGTCTTTCATGCTCCTCTTTACTTTTAGAAAAAACCAAAATATCATCAATGAAAACCACCACAAACTTATCCATGAACTCATGGAAAATTCTATTCATTAAGTCCATGAATACAGCAGGTGCATTGGTTATCCAAAAAGGCATTACTACAAATTCATAATGGCCATATCTCGTACGGAACGCAGTCTTTAGAATATCTGCCTCCTTTACCATCAGCTGATGGTACCCCGATCTCAAGTCAATTTTTGAAAAAAACTGAGCTCCCTGGAGCTGATCAAACAAATCATCGATATGAGGCAAAGGATATTTGTTCTTAATAGTGATATTATTCAAGGCTCTATAATCAATGCAAAGTCTCATAGAACCATCTTTCTTTTTAACAAATAAAACAGGAGCACCCCATGGTGATGTGCTAGGTCTAATGAAACCTTTCTCTAATAAATCATGCAATTGCTCCTTCAACTCTAAAAGTTAAATTTGTGCCATTCGATAAGGGGGTTTTGAAATTGGCTTAGCATCAGCAACTAAGTCAACAGTAAACTCAACTTCCCGATCTGGTATTATTCCAGGAAACTCATCAGAAAAAACATCAGGATACTCATTTAACACTGGAACATCATTAATCTGAACAGTTCCTTTATTTTCAACGACGTTTGCAAGGTAACATTCATTTCCATCTTTTACAAGTTTCTCGGCCTCTTGATATGTTATCAAAAGTAAGGGTTCATTCTTGTAAACAAACTGAAAGTCTTTCTGAAAAGAAACTTCTTTAGCTCTACAGTCAATCTTAGCATGGTAAATAGAGAGCCAATCCATACCCAGGATAACATCAAACTCTACTAGAGGTAGAACAATAAGGTTTTCAAGTAGGTTCTTTCCACAGATAAGGATAAGAAGATTCTTATAAATTCTTTTTTCCTCGACACTTCCCCCAGGTGTTTTTACAAAAAGTTCAGGAGTCATTTCTTGAGATGGTATTCCCATTTTACTAGAAAAGGATTCAGAGATGAAAGAATGTGTAGACCCCGAATCAAACAACACACTGGCATAATCTGAAAAAACAAACAATGCACCTGATACAACTTCATTTGATGGTCCGACATCTGCTGAAGTAGTTGCAATGGATTTCACCACCCCTTTCTACTTGTAGTCTAACTGCTTCCCATCACTCAAACTCCTTGTCGGACACTCGTTTGCATAGTGACCCATCTCATTGCACTTATAACATTTCACTAACTGTAAATCAAATTTGTTCTTACCTTCACCTTGATCCTTTTCAGTGCAATCACAAGCCTTATGTCCCATCTTACCACATTGGTAACACTTCACAGAATTCAGAAGACATTCCCCAGCATGCCTTTTGCCACATTTATCACAAACTGGAAACTTAGTTCTCTTACCATCAGACTTTTTTGAAGAATTCTTACCTTTCTCCTGCCACCTCGGTCTCTTCTTCTGCTGGTTGTTATAGAAAACTTGGTCATCGGCAAACTCCATTTCCACCTTCTCAGCACATCGAACAAGCTTTTCATAACTTTTAAACTCACGAGAAGCTAATGCCCTTCGATACTTTGGCTTTAATCCTGAGTAGAAACGATTGATTTTACTATCAAGGTCCCGGATAAAATTTGGAGCATACCTTGCCAATCGAGTGAACCTTTCTTCATAGGCAGCCACTGAGTCTTCCTCTTGCCTCAATTCCAAGAATTGCTTTTCCATCCTAAGTCGAACAGCCTTAGGAAAATATTTCTCAAGAAACATACCTTTGAATTCATCCCAGTCAAGAGAATCAATCTCATCGGCGTCCCTGATATTTTTAACCATATACCACCACTGATCTGCTTCACCCTCCAAACGGTAAATAGCAAGACTAACCTTTTGATTGTCTGAACACCCCATGACATCAATAATCTTCTCCAGTTCTTTAATCCACCCTTCAGCTAGAACAGGGTCAGATGATCCTCTGAATGATGGTGGATGTTGCCTCATGAAATGTTCCACCACTGACATGTTCCTCTGCGGTTGATCTGGCTGATCTCGTGCATGGATACCACCGCCATTTATCGCTTGAGTCAACTGCGCCATTACTGCAACAAACTGTTCAGTTCCAATTCCGACCATTTCTGGATGCTGATTCGGAAGGTTATTTCCTTCTGTATGCCTTCCTAGCACTTCTTCCCTGTTTCCTCTGCGGAAAACCATTCTGAACAAACATGTCTTAGATGAAGCAACATGGTAATCTTTAAATGCTATATCATTTCGAAAAAAAAATATTTTTGGATAATCATTTAATAGAATTATAAATCCTAAAGTTATCTAAACCGACCTCTGATACCAACTATAAGGACCCAGCCTTAAACCTTACTTAATCTTGATTTATTACAAGATTACACATTGAGGATCTTTTCGGGTTTAGAGTTTTAGAGAATTAGATCATAAAACTTGAATTACATTCCACATATAAACAAAGTGGTTACATAAAGATAGTATTCTTCATTCCCATCAATGGAAACACATTTAAAATAAAACATGGATTATTTCTTGACACATCCTTGACTCTATCATCTTATCATGTACCTTTCCCTTGACCTGTGAAAAACATTTCAAAAACTTGGGATGAGCATAAAAACTCAGTATGGGTTATAAAAACATGGAAAGGAAACATGGGTACATACATACATAAGAGTGAAATCATACTTTACCCATAAAACATAATCACTTTAACATACCTCATCAAATCATGAATAAATCATAGAAATCATAAGACATAAAGGTAACTTGAGGCATTCATAACATTCTTACGTAGGGAGTAACCCTCTTGGTTATGTTTGGAATACCCATCACGGTATATTCCCTAAAATATCTTCGGAGAAACCTTAACGTTTCACTCCTTCGCGTTACCCAATGCATTGGAGAGCTATAACGGGCTCACTCGCCCTTAGTTTATCACGGAACCACCCGTCTTCATAATAATGCCCAAGAACCTCAACATAAACGTATCACATAAAACATGCATAAAGGAAAATTAACATTTCCACCATTCAATCACAAGATATCAATACCACACATTGATATAAAAATATTATGAAAACCATTTTCAATACCAAAATAAAAGAAAAGTAAAACATGGTATTTATTTTTTCTTTTAAAAAGAAGGTATGGCTTGTAGAGGAAGCCGAAACTCAAATAAGGGTCACGACGGCGGAGAAGTCGTTGTCGCCGCATACGTACGAAAAAAACATTCCCTTTTGTCGTTTAGTAAACTCTTCGTATAAAAAAGACTCCTTTTGAATAAATGTAAAATTCAAAGGGGATTATACACCGTATAAAAGAAAGTTGTGTATAAAATAAAATATGCCTCAATGAAATGAGATTGAGATGAAGTCCCATACCTCGTATCCGACTTGACCCGACCGTTCTTTAATCTCCTGAATAATAAACATGAGTTAATATATACTTTCTTATGAACCTTTTTCAAGTTCATTATTCCTTTTATACCATGTTATGAACATCATGTAATCAGTTAAGTTAATAATGTTCATTTTGTCGGTATTTGGTTCTTAAGTCAAAAATAGACTTCTTACACTTACATGTTGTTAATTTGGTCAAAGGTTCATTATATCCAGAATGGTATTCATGATTTAGATATCATATATGTCATATATATCCAGTACATACATGCATTTATAATATTACATCACATTTAGAGGTAAGAAATGAAATGCACCGTTCATGGAGACGGTAAGCCGTACGTACGCATGAACGCTACTTCCATTTCTATTTCATATTTTCTGGAATGGAATCATAATGATATAAGAGTATATTATAATTCCAGTATAATAACATATATAATATCATTAACTTTATCCTTTACACATCCCACATATGGTATTAACGAATCAAATCACTTTTAGGGGGCGGTAGTCCGCACTTCCTAAAATGAAGATATCGTGTTTTACCCATAATGGAAACCATAAAGGTATGCCCAAAATAAAAAAAACAGAAGCTTAAGGAAACCATAAACATATTATATATCATATATAAAAATAGTGACATCATAATGGCCACCTTTGAAGGTGTTAAATGAGTGTTGAACAATCATCGTTTCGGGAGGCAGAATTTCTCCATCCACGGAAACCGTATGTTCTTTAACCATTTGATGTAGTTGTGTGAGAGTGTAGCTCAAATAAATCTTATAACAACATCCTAGTATATTGATGATACTGGTTTTGTTACAAAAGATGTAAATAAAAAGAGTTTAGGGGGTTGGAGAAGCAAAATAAAACAAATGAACATGAGAGAATGAATTACCTTTAAAAGTGTAACTCCTTTTGAGTTGAGCCTAAAGGCTTCCTTTGAAAGGATTCTGCCCAAAGGGAATCCTCTAGGACGAGGAGAGGGATGTGGAGAGAGCCAATGGGTAGGGGTTGGCCGAGCCAAAGGCTTGAAGAGTGTGTGAAATGAGGTAGAGGTGGGGGCCTTTTATAAGAGGAGAGGAGGGGCACTTTTGGAATGTAAAGAAATATTACTTTATTTGAAAATGTGTTTCGGTTTTAAAAGGTCCCACATTGATAGAATTCTTGGATAAGGTAATAAGGGTTCAAAATACACTCATCTAATTGGTTTTGGCCATGTTTAGTTCATAGATTTTACATTGTCTTTCCATTTTATTTAAATCGTCAAATAATGATGTCATCGCTGCATCATTATTATGTCATAAATAATTAAATTTATTTAATGTCTAAAAATTATAAACAAAAAGACTATGATATAGGAAATCTTTTTATCTTTCCAAGGACTATTTATAATCAAATTTCGGACTTGTATAACCTCACTTAAAAATTGTTTTAGTAAAACATATTATGTTTTTGTCATTTTCACTTTAACATTAAATAAAAAGTAATTTATGTCATTTCCCAACAAAAGTGGATCCATGGGTTCCCCAAGTTGACACATGGAATGTAATGGTCTTCCATGACACAACCAATGAGGTTGGGACATGTGTCTAGGTCATTTCATTTTATTAAAGCATTATTTATACCTTAAACTACACTAATTACCACTAATCACGATTAAAAACTTAATAAGTTACTATTCACCAAAAAATTATTTTAATCTCATTGAACCACATTTTACTTCTTAATGAAAACCATGTATGTAGGATTTTCAAAATTCAATACACATTAGTGGTAAACTTTCATTTAACTGAAAAATCAGTTTGCTTGATTACCACTTAGTGGTTTCACTATTCATCAAAAATTGATGTTTTTCAGAAAATTACCAAAAATTCACCCTAAGCTATATTTGATATTCCGAATTCAAAAATGAAGTCTATTTTACAAAATTCAAAACATATAGGTCACATTAATTAATTTAATAATTAATTTCCACTGCCAGAGCAAATAGCGTGTTTTTACAAAACAATAAGTATCAAAAGATTGACACCAGTTTAAGTCTAATTTCAAAGTGAAATTGATTCCAATGACCACCATTGGATAAAATGGTAAAAATATATTCTAATTTCACTTCAAAACCAATTCAAAACATAATCTAATAATATAAATAAATTAGATTAAAAATTAGTTTTGATGTAAAATGCAATATTTTCACTATTCATTAAAAAATGAACATTGTCAGAAAAATACCAAAAATTCACACAAGGTAAATTTTGATGTCCCAATAATAAAGGATAAGTTTATTTTGACAAACATAGTTTATAAAATTGTCAAAATATAGATTCAAAAATGGTTTTCCATCAAAAGGCAGTAAAACAATCTTTTAAGAATATTAGTGTATTCCATGCATAAGATTGTATTTATTTTCATTTTAAGCCTCTATAACACTATCTTAATCATTAATAGACATAGATAAAAATATCTGTTATTCATTACTTACTTGGGATGTTACAATATGTTAATATTTATGTATGAAATAATAACAACTGGGACAGTTGTGAATTTTGACCTGGTACGATTTCCTCTTAAACTTTGCCATAATATTTCAATTTGATTTATCCATTATACACGTTAACTATATTCTTTTTCATTTGTATCTTTTTGATGACCCTCAACCCTATACTGCTGAAGACATCAAACACGTACAAGTGGAGTGGTCAAATTATTTTACAGGTTTGATTGAATTTTAGTTGTTTGTAATATAAAATGTAAATTTGAATATTGTCGTTTTAATTGTGTATTTGGTAGTTGTTTAGGTTTGATTTAGTTTTTTTGAAGTTGACAGTGTAAGTTTTGAATGTTATATAAGTTAATGTTTAATGTTTCTCAACTTCTTATTTTGGTCTACTTTTGATGGTTCTTCTGGTATGGATTTGGGTCTGTGGGGGAGGGGTTACAAGAGTGTGGGGGTGTGTTCAGTGGGGTTGGGGGTGTCCAGCGGTCTGGGAGGGCTGTCCGGTGTGGTGGGGGGACAGTCCTGGTGGGTGGAAGGGATGTCCAGGGGTGTGGGAAGCCGGTCCAGGGGTGTGGGAGTGCTGTCCAGGGGGGGGGGGGGGGGGGGGGGTTGTCTAGGGGTGTTTGGGGCTGTCCAGGGGTGTGGTGGGGGCTGTCAAGTGGGGTGAGGGGGTGAGGAGGTGCTGTTCAGGCGGGTGGGGGGTTGTCGAGGGGTGTTTGTGGGTGTCCAGGGGTCGGGGGGCAGTCCAGGAGTGTGGCGGGGGCTCCAATGGGGTGGGGGAGGGTTGTCCAAGGGGTATACATGAGGGTGGGAGCTCCAATGGGGTGGGGGAGGGCTGTCCAGGGGGTATACATGAGGGTGAGGGCTCCAACGGGGTGGGGGAGGGCTGTCCATGGGGTATAAATGAGGGTGGATGCTGTCTAGTGGGTAAGTTTTATATGTTATCTATGTACATGCTTAATTTTGATGTACTTCTATTTTTGTGGTACGATTTCTTGATTTGTTTTCTGGTTGATTCTGGTGGAGAGAAGATCAATGCATTCTGTTTTAAAAAAAATTGGGTTTATCACGTCGGTTATTTAATAACCGACGTGATAAAATGCCTGGAAAATAGTTTATCACGTCGGTTATTTAATAACCGACGTGATAAAAGGTCTGCAGAATGGTTTATCATGTCGGTTATTTAATAATTGACGTTATAAAAGGCCTGGAGAATGGTTTATCACGTATAACCGACGTGATAAAGGGCCTCGAGAATGGTTTATCACGTCGGTTATTGAATAACCAACATGCTAAATGGCCTGGAAAATGGTTTATCACGTCGGTTATTGAATAACCGACGTGATAAACCGCTCCCTCCGGTTTATCACAGCGGTTATATAATAACCGACGTGATAAAACCCCCTCCCCCAGTTTTTCACATCAGTTTTATATGAACCGACGTGATGAACCACACTTAGCCCGGTTTATCACGTCGGTTCTTATAGAACCGACGTGATAAACCGCCCTCACCCCAGTTTATCACGTCGGTTCTATATGAAACGACGTGATAAACCCCCTCACCCTTGTCTATCACGTCGGTTGTTTAAGAACCGACGTGATAAACCATTGTCCAGGCCGTTTATCACGTCGGTTATTCAATAACCGACGTGATAAACCATTCTCCAGGCCCTTTATCACGTCAGTTCTAAAATAACCGATGTGATAAACATCGCGATTTTATGTTTTTGACGTTGGTTATTAAATAACCGACGTTAAAAACCTTATTTATAACATTGCACGTATTAACGTCGGCTAGAAACCGATGTAAAAAATTAAAAATAACCGACGTAAAAAACGTTTTCTGCACTAGTGTATTAGGAATAATGTTGTTGTGACTATGAGAATGAGAGAGGAGCTCATATTGTAATTTCATGCCTCGAAGTACAAGACACATCTTGGTGTGTCCAAAATGTACCATGACCTATGATGACAGTTTTTATGGTCAGGAATGATAAAGGATATATCAGGTTTTATGACACGATGACACACTAGTCAGCAGGGGAAGGTAGAGCATCAATGACCTATAGGTTTTTTATAGTTGTTTCCCATTCCCGAATGAAAGTGGGATGACGTGACAATGTAAATTGTGGTGAGAATCCCAAAGACAGCAATGAGTAATGACACTATTTAGGTTACTTTGGATCAAATGTAAAAAGTAGTACATTTCTTTCTAATATGATAGAAATTATGAGTGGAGAAGTTAAAAGACTTATATGTTATAGAGATAGTCTTTTTGTACTGGGTTCCATTGACTATAGTGTCATATTTTGAATCAACCTTTTCTTCATGCTCCTATCAGGGATTTCATAAGGCACTTAGTATATAGGTTTTTCACTTCGGTGGATCTTGGGAGAAGCACCTATCTTGGGTGGAGTTTTTCTATAAAATAATTTATCAGGAAATGATACCAATGGAACCATATGAGGAACTTTATGGTAACCATGAAGATCTTCTCTATGTAGGATAGAGGTTGGCGAGTCTGAGTTGTTGGGACCCAGTCTTGTGGAGGAGACATCAGAGCAGGTACAACTAATTCAGAAATGCATGTCTATGACTCAGAGTAGACATGAGTTGTATGATTATAGAAACAGATGCACCCTAGAGTTTATAGAGAGTGATCATGTTTTCCTTTGGGTGTCACCAAGTTTGGGTCACCACTGGATACCGTGGAAGGTCTATCTAGTTCCTAGGTTCATTAGACCATTTCACATTGTGGAGATAATCAGGCTGGTGACATACCAATTGGCTCTTCCACATAAATATAGTGATATGAATGATGTCTTTCATGTGTGTCAACTATAGCAGTATCACCTTGAACTTTATCATGTTATTTATGTGAATGATATTGAGTTTGAGATAGATTCATCCTTTGAGGTGCATCCGATATGCGTATTGGATCATAGTGAAAATTTTTTGTGAGGAAAGACCATGATGATAGTTTGTATATTGTGAAAATAAGGGCGGGTTCAAGAGGAAACATGGGAAGGGGAAGAAGATATAAAGGATTAGTATTCGTATTTGTTTGGATCGAAATCATACAGATGTTTGGGAGTATATCTCAAAGATGAGAAATTATAAGGTTGAGAGATTATAAGACCTCGACACTTTTTAGAGATATCTCAGACATGGTTACCATTAGTGTTTTACCTTATATTGAGAAATGTTCAATTTTGTTTTTACCTTGGGGAGTTTTTGGTTGAATTCTCAATTAAAATGAAGGAAAGTGGGTTGTGCACGGTTGGGGAACTGTTAGAGAAAACTATGCACCCCAGCCTAGAAAACCGTGCACCCTAGATAATTGGTGTTTGCATGACTAGTGCACATTTTGTTAAACCTCCCCCCTAAAAGGAGAAAATTTTCACCTATAAAATAATTGGTGAATAATTAAGGCACAGGTTTAGGTAAAACCGTTCTCCCCTACCCTAGAAACTGTTAACAATTTTTAATGTGGCCAAAATTCTGTTTTTAATTCTCCCAAACCTCCAAAACTCACCCATGTTGACCCAAACTCTAACCCTTTTGATTTTGGATTATTTTAGAGATTTACAGAGGTATTCCAAGACATATGACCTATGTTTATCACAATTCAAAGACCGAATCAATGATATTCTCCTATCCCAATAAGTGGATCCTATCCCTTTGTTTTCCATTCATCCTTCTTCATTATCTCATTGTTTTGTTGGAAAGTTATATTATATTTTTTGAGATCTAGATCTAGATTTTGTAAATCTAGATCTAGGCTTGTGGATCTAGATCTAGAATTAAGAGATCTTATTTTGGTTAATATTTATTTGGGATTTTAGATCCAAATCCCGATCTATGTTGTTTTGCTACTCAATTTTGGGGATTTCTATTGGGTGATCGTTATTCAATGGATTGATTTAGGTGTATATTAATTAATTCTCAAAGTCATGATATTAATTACATGTATGTTATTATACACATTTCTAGGCTTAGTTTAGAAATTGTAACTTCTAAATCTAATTAGTTATTGTTTTTAATAAATTATTTTGGGAAATTGGGGTTTTAATTGAATAATGGAATCGTGGAATCAAGATAATTAATTAATGAATAAATTATCAAATTATTTAATTTTGTAATTATGGATAGTTAATTGTTTGGTTAATTATCAAAATGTTGAATAGTGAATTGAGGATAATTAATTGGTGAATTAATTATGGATTATCGAGTTTGGTTGAGTTGTTCTAATTAATTATTGAATTAATTAAAGGGGTTGATGTGATTAATTAATTATGGGGTTAATTCATGGAATTGGGTTGATTAATTAATTATCGAATTAGTTAATGGAAATTGATATGATTAATTAATTGATGAATCGATTAATGGGATAATTTGTGATTATGTTGGCATGGAGTAGCACATGGGATAACCAGGGTGTGAGAAAGTAATTGTTGAGAAGGGCCATGAGAGCCTGTTGAGAAGGACGGTGAATGCCTGTTAAGAAGGACCATGAGATCCTATTGAGAGGAGGAACATGAGAGATTCTATTGTGATTTCCAAGGGATACCCTGATTTTTCTAGGACTTGGGCCAATGGAAAGACCATGAGAGCTTCCACCTTTTTTTAGTAAGCAATTATGCATCATTTAGTTTCACTCGCATTAAACCCTTGAGGTAAGATCCCTACATAGACATTAATAATGATGGAATAATTTATATAATTTATGTATTTTATCAAATTTGAATTGATAATGTGGAAAAGTGCATACAATGACACCAGCCGATGTAGGTATTGAGATATGGGTGTCCATGGGAAACCATGTGTTTATGCGGTTAAATAAAGGATAATTGAATAAATTTAAAATGCTTAAATTATTACTTGAATTTCATTAATTATACAAATACATACACTATTATTGACTATATTTTCTATAATCCATTGGTGGTTCCCACTAAGTTGTACTCACACCATACTCGGGCTTCCTGATCTGTACCTGAATAGATTTTATTGTTGTCAGACTGGTTAAGGGAAAAGCCCCTGTGTTATCTTGATAAGTTGAGAAAGAGCTTGGATGGGGTAACCAAATGTGGTTTGGGACCCACTTGGGATTCATCAGTGTCTTTATTTTCATTTTTAGACACTCGATACATACATTAACAGGGCCGATTTTTTTCTTTAGTAGGATAATGTAATTTCCAACATTGATTATCTTAATATATTTTTGTTTTTTATTTATGAATATTTTCTTCTGCTATTTTTTATTATTTCTACGGGTTTATTACCCTGATAAAAGAGGGTATAGTCTCCCCATGATTAAATTATCACACCGTCACTGCTAGTGATCAACCTATGACATACAAGTAGGTACGCTTGAGGTCATGTGACTGACCAGACCAGGGTACCGGTGTGTGGAAACCGGGTGGGGACATGACACATACCCAAAAAAGGATTCGCCATTATCCCCAACTTTAGTCTTTCATTCCTGAAATAGTAGAAATCTATAATTGTTCTAAAAAATATTGATCCAATACTCTAAAAGTTTCTTCTCATTCTCATATATATCTTCCTAAATATGACTATACTACTATAAAACCCAAAAAAAAACTGTTGTTCTTACCACACAAGATTTTACCTTTCCTATCCACAATCCATATCAGCATATGCATCAATTTAGCATACATTTCAAGATTAACATTGTCTCATTGAAAGACATGGTCATGATTAGGTTTTTACTTCATTAATTGAGATACATGAAACAGATTGCTTACTAAACTGAACCATAGTAACAACACAAACTGATAATAAAAATCACCCACATGTTCAATTATATCAAAAGTGGTGATGTAATGAGGAGAAAAATTTTATTTCTTACCAAAATGATGATGTCAAAGCCTTTGAGAGATTCTAAAAAAAACATTACCTTTTAATTCAAGTGATAATAGTCAATAATTGTAATCTGTATTCAATTTATAATGGTTCTGAGCCATTTTAATTCTATTTTTCATCACAATATTATTCTCCACTATCTCACACATAAATCCTGGCCTGATAAGTGAACTCTCACATGTTTCCACCCATATTAGTGGATAATAATAGGGATGAAAATATAATACTTCAAAAGGATCCATATGTATTGAGGATTGATAAATATTATTTCTCCACTAATGGTATTAGATATTCCCATGAACCTCTAAAATCCATAAACAAATTTCAAATAATGACTTTTAATGTTTGGATCATACTATCATATTGTACATTAGTGTGAGGATGTTAAGATATACTCATAGTCAAGTGGGTTCTAAGGGATTACTTCAAGGATTTCCAAAAATAAGATGTAAATTTGGGATCCTGATCAGAAACTATCAAAATTGGAACCCCACAAATCTTTAAAATTTTTTAATATAGAGTTTTGGAAAATCTTACACCGTATTAAATGCATGAATATGGATGAAGTGGGCTGAATTTTTGAGATGATCCACAATAACCCATATCAAATCATACTTCCAAACCATTTTTTTGGAATACCTACCCTAAAATCTATATCTATTTTCTCCCATTTACACACAGTAATTAGTAAAGAGTGAAACATAATGGTTGGTCATCAGTGATTTATTTGACCTACTGATAAGTGAGGAATTTCAAGACAAAATATTCAACCTTTTTCTTCATAAAGTTTGGAAAAAATTGGTTTTAAACACCCTATACATTTGCTAGATACGTAGATTAACAACCCAATTTGTGTGGTGGTCAGTATTTAGAAGTTGTTTTTGATAAGTTTGATGAACCAAAATATAATCTCTAAACCAGAACATAGATCTTAAATCTATAATCCATCCCTAAATGGTCTCCCCACCATGGAATTTTGTCCTCATAGTCAGACATCCTGGATCATATTTTTTAATATCCCCTACCAACTAAACTTAATGAGGATCAAAAGTTACTAGAATTAAAACCATAGTGTTAACTTTCTCTGCACAATCCAGATATATAATGTCTATAATCTCCATTACCCACTTTTTATCTGAAGTTTCTTTACCCAACTATTTATAGGACTTCGTTCTCATTTCATCTTCCATATAATTCCACTTATTGAGTGTATACATCAAGTCAAAGTCAAATATCTGAATATGTTCTATCAATTATCATTGCCTTGTGTTCTAGTGTCTCTGTGATAAAATGTATTTCATGATATTATGATCAATAAACACAATAAACTTATCACACAATATTTAATGACACCATGTTTTAAAAGAATGGAATACAATAGTTAGTTCAAAATCATGTTTCGGTTATTTCTAATTATGAACCTGTAATTACCATGAGCTATAAATATGAAACGATATCTCTACACGAGAACACATCCCAACCTAGATCCTAACGCATCATAATAAACCGTGAAACCATAAAAAAATCAAGAAATTTAAGAATATATACTGACTTAAGGTGAACCTTAAGTTCTTGGAAATATTTTTGGAAATCAATATTGCATCTAAAAGGACCACCTTTATTTGTCAATTCTATCATCGGAGAGAGAAGTCTTGAAATATCTTGAATAAAATGTCTATAGTATCCTGTAAATCCAAGGAATTTATGTATCACAAAAACATTATTTAGTGGTTTCCATGAGATAAAAACCTTTATCTTTTTTAATGGTCTATATAAACTCCTTTTTAGAGATGATGTTGCTAAGTAAATGTACCTCTTATATCAGAAAATCACATTGGGATAGTTTTTCATAAATGTGATTTTTCCATAAGATTTTTAACACCATAGTCAAGTGTTCCTCATGATCCACTTTATTCCTAAAAAAAGAAGTAATTAATGAACAACACTAAAAATGAATCAAGATATCACTTAAATATATGATTCATCAATGAACTAAACCTTGATGGTGCATTCATGAGACCAAAGAGCATAACTATATATTCATAATGGTTATAAAGGCTCAAAAAAAAATATTTTTTTAAAACATCATCCTTCCAAACTAGAAATTGGTGATACCTTGAATACATGTTAATTTCAGAATAGTATTAGGCCCCCATGTCACCAGTTCATAGAAGGGGATATCAGTTCTTTATAATAACTTGGTTAATTTTATGATAATACACACAAATATAAAAGTTCAATCCACACTATTAACAAAAGGATAGGTGGTTAGCATGGGGATGTGATCAGTTGAATTCACCCTTTTCTCTCCAATTATTCATTTTCATTTTTCAATTCCCTTAGTTATTTTGGTTTCATCCTATAATATGGAAGTGAAATTTGAATGGTCCCGGATAGGAGATCAATCATAGACTCTACTTCTATTTTGGATGGAAACCACAATGATTTTTTTAGAAAAACATCAAGAAAACTGTCCACTATAGTTGAAAACTCATAATTTTTGATCCCATCCACTGATAAAAAATTAACCAATACCAAGTGATAAGAGATTATTCCAAACACCAATACCAAAGGTGCTAGTATAGTTTTATTTTCATATTATTCTCCCCTAAAGTGATTCATAAAGCCATCAGATGATGTGAATGTCAACTTTTTTTCATAACACTCGATATAGTCCTTAAAATTCATTAACCAATACATCTCTAATATCTAGTCATTGATATCCATCACAAAGAGAGATAACTCCCCCAATTATTATACCCTATCAAATTTCATCATACATACTACAGAATTAAAATATAAACACTCTATTTGGCTAAGAGGTGTTTGAAATGTTAAAACAGAAGGTATTATAACAACATGAAAACCCATAAGATCAACAACACGAGAAGAAATAAAATATGGGACACATCCATATAAAAAAATTCCTACATAAGGGTAGAAATCAAAAGAATCATACATCATACTATCTAAGGACCGTATTGATCATTTGTGATATCCTACTCAACACCATATATTTTCAAATTCACTATCAATTTATCTTGATTTCTCTATTTAGATTAAATTTGATGAGGTTTTGTGATGTTCCTAGAATTATCTTGACATTCTTTGTTACGAGAATGGGGGTTACTCTAAAGTGATTGTACTATTAAAGTATAGTATGTTTGAGAAACATTTGATGCATTTACAACACTAGACCCTGGAGTACTATGAGAATAACACTGGTTATGAACACACATTCTCCAACCCTATGGTCTTTTTCTGAGATGCTCATCCACTTTGGAAGTAGCTGTCCCACTTTCTCTTATTCCCAATATTTGGGATCCACCTACTCATTTAGTGATAAACACACTTTCTCCAACTAGATTCCTAGAAATATCTTTTTTTCCCCATTTCTCGATTTAACATCTTTAAATAGTCCATAATTCAAAGGGAAAAAATCTTAGAGTGAATTTTTGATCATAGTATTGAATAAAAAATTAATTCTTTCAATGATGAAATTTTAGGAACTTTCAGAGAAAAGTAGACTAAATAAAAAAATTTATCTGTATACATTGTTACCAAGAGATCCTATTGATTTAGGATAAAGAAATATGTTGTTATTGAAATTATGAATATGTGAGTATTTATTTTCTTGTTGAATAATTCTTCAAAATCCTCCCTTTAATTCCTTCATCATCTTTTTTCTGAACTGAAAAATCCTACCATTGGAATGCCATATTTTTAAGCATGTATGTTGGCAACATGAATTTCAACTTAGAAATCAATCCCAGGAAAATAATGATTTGATTTATCCTATTAATCCATTCCACTTATTACATTGGTTTTGAAAACCCCGAAAATATGGGTGGATTATACTTTTGAAACATACCCTAGTGGTCCACCCATTAAGGTTCATCAATCCGGTTTCCTTTATCCATGGTTTCAAAATCCTAAACTTTTCTCTAGACCAACTCTTGGTTCACCTGTTACATAGGTTCAACCAAATTTTTTATGGGCCTTATTTGTTCACTTTGATAATGTCTACTATGTTCCATTTCTATAACAAGAACAAATCATCACTTAGTCAACACGTTCTAGAAACTGAAGGCTTAGAACATTTAAAATAAAAAAATAATCATGGTTTTCATGTTTATTTTTTGAAATCCAACCATTATAACCATGTTAATAATTTTTAATAAATCATTAAATACCAAACATAAAATTAAATCCAAGTGGGAAGCCTCAATATTAGTGCATGATATTTTTCACTCATTGGCTAAACCTATAAAAATGATGTGGAAACATCCCCAGAAGTGTCTTAAAAAACGTTTGTACCCAAACCACCCTAATAAATTAATGTTAAAAATTAAAATTTAGCTACATATTTTTATCATATAAATTTAATGTTTTGAAGATCTTATCTCCTTGCTTCCACTCCAGGGAAATAGACGAACCGACCAAAACTGATATCATTTCTATCTAAGTAACTGAATGAAGAAGATGCAATTTCCAAACCAAGGATCAAACAATACTAATACCATTTTAATATCCCATCCCTCCTAATTCTCTTAATAAGTGATAGAGGTGCTACAGGACTTAGGTGACATCCCCAAGAAACCAAATTCTAGCAATAAATGTTAATGGCTTCAAAGACCATTAGGGGAAAATTTTCCCTTGAATATAAAATAACTCATCAACACTGAACAATAAACATTAAATCCCCCATTATGATGCATGTATAAAGTAATAATGAAACACAAAGTAAAAGTAATAAAATTAATACAACATCAGAGTGAAAACAAAAAACTGAATATCAAAGAAAAAACTAAAAGAAAAGTTGAATTATAGGACTCATGTGAAATGATCCCAAACAACACCCAACCAAGATCTAAGCTCCAAATCCTCCTGTAATTACCATGGTATCAAGGTAAATAACTAGATAATTATATTACCCATCCCTTTCCTTTATAAGTATGGGGTGAGTATAAACTTAGTAGGATTTACCTAAATACTTCCCAACTCATACCACTAGTACAAAAACAAGTTATCACATTTTTGTATTTTTTTAAATATAATATCTTAGATAATTTATTTCAAAACTATAACTAGTTCCAAATAAAGAAATTTATCATCCTTTAAATCATTTATCATAATTTTGCATACCTGTTCTAGTGTTTCCGCACCCACCCACACATACTCACACAAGAATTCCAAGTGATAGTTCCATACTAATGAGCAGTCTCTCATCAATCCACCAAGTCATAATAAGGTGATAATTATATAGGTACCCCAATGGCACATGCCCCTTCCTCAAGGTCACATATACAAATTAACAGATACCAACCATGTATGCTGAAATCCATTCTGATCCATTTCATATAAAAATCAATATTTCTTGAAAATATTTCAGCAGACATCATGTGTGCAAGAAATCCACACCACAATTCTATGACCATCATTTTAAAATTAAAAAATAGTCTTCTCTGAAAATCATCCAATTTCCAAAAAATCAAAAAACCCTAACCAAAAGTGATTTCCATAAAAATTCACACATGGATTTAACAAAAATTCCAAAAAAAAAATCATTTAATCAAAGAGAAGACTTTAATTTCTAGAATGGCGTAGATAAGGGAGAAGCCACCTACCTCTCAATGGACCACGAAAATGAAGTGCAATGCTAAGATATCTTAGATCCAACCTTAAAACTTATTCCTTTAAAAAAATCCAAAAAATAAAATCAATATCCTTAAAAATGAAGATATATATATCCATGAAAGAATAGATCTCATAATCGAGGTGAGAGAAAATTATAGGATCTATGTAGATAGAGGGAAACATAGACTTACTGGTGAATCTGGATCTCCAAATCACTTTAATTTACCAAAATATCACTCTATATTGAAGTGAATTGCTAAAACTTACTTGAGAGGGAGTGGAATTAAGGAACCTAGAATAATAGGGTTAGGATCAGGGTTTAGGGCCTTAAAATAGGTAAAAATATAATACTCATAATAATTAATACCCATCACATCTTTCAGTAGCATATTTTGTAAAACCATACACCAACTGGGCAGTGCTACTACCTCATTCCAACCCCTCACATGTTTGGATCACATAGTTTGAGAAACCATGCCCCAACCTTGATTTCCCACTATTTCACTTTAAATGGTTTCACCTAGGAACTCGTATATTTTGCCCAAAATAATGAACCAATGATGTCACTTCCCAGTGAACCCCAAAATATGTTTTATTGTTTTTTAGTGGTAGTGAATATTTTCTACTAACCTTGTATAAATCGAGAACCACCAAAAAACTGCTAAAACATGCAATTAATATCCTTAACTATAATGCCCCAACCCTAGATACCAAGATTCAGTGCATTATTACATAACATTGGTATGATCACAAAGGATCATGTCACGAAATACCGATTAGTTTAGTAGTCTTGGAAACACTAGATATATTCATAAGTCTTACATTGCATCATAAGGTAAAAAAAACTACAACAACATCTTGTCTTCATATCCTCTCATACAATCCCTGCAGGTCATTCATAAATTACTTCTTCATAATCCTGGGAAAAATAATACATTGAAAGGGGTGAGCTCAGATGCTCAGTAAGGATAAAATTATAGCAGAAGCTTTCATAGATAAGCATAAACACTTAAGGCGGTTTATAACTAAAATGAAAGCCTTTTAAACTTGAACTTCAGCATAAAATGGCAAAGGTAAAATAAAATAATTCCATTTACTTACTCAAATGGATATTCTACTAGTTTAATGATCACATGCAATATCAATAACCACTTTCATAATGATGGAATGCATAATTCCAGACTATCATAACCATATAGCCAAGGCCTCGTGCCAAGACTACAAATAAGATTTTTCCAAGGCCTTGTGCGAAGACACTAGTTTGTCTCATGAGACCTACCGATGCATCGAGGAGCTATATTAGGCTCCACCCGTCACGTATTAAGTCCAATGCATTCCTCATATGAACAGGTTTAAACATAACATAAACATTCATATTAAAACTAGAATACGAAATGTCAATACTTTAACCACAAACCATAAATGGTATAAAAATAGCACATCCACAGTCAAACATAACTCATTCGATACAATAAGGAAGATTGTATTGTATCACATTAACCTCATTGAAGAATAATGAAGGATGTTGACATAGATGAAAATAATCATCAAAACTATTTGAGAGAAATATCCCCCTTTTTCTTGAAATAATTTAAAAGTCACACTATTTGTCAAGAATCCATTTAAAAATAGATTTTTGAATCAAAGTGTCCCATACCACTTTGAAACTTTTTAAAAGGATTTTTAATTTTAAAACTTTAATGTCCATATAAATAAATCCTTATAACCATTTTTAAAACATGGACATTAATGAGTAAGATTTATATGAATAAGTCTTTAAAACATTTAAAAATGGTATTTTAGTTAGAGATTCTAACCAAAAGAGAGACACTTGAATACAAATAATTGAGGTAATAAAAACTTTGTAATATCATGAGAATAAAGGGATTCACGATATACTACGTCAAAGTACAATATATACACCATATAAAAGTGATTTGGTGTATAACAACAAAGAAGTCTCAATGGAATGTAAATTGAGATGAATTCTCTTATAAAGACTATATCCTTAGGTTAAGGATAAATAAATGACATAATTATGTGTGAAAAATATAAATACACTCAATATTATTGGATATTTAGTGTAAATCAATCAGATGACATTCACACATATTCTTGTAAAAACAACACCAAAGAATTGGATATTTAACTCAACAAATGGAGATTGAGTTAAAATTACTCTTATCAAGTTCATACCGATCACAAGAGAATTTATCAATGGAGTGATTATGTGTATCAAAAGTATATCCATAGAAAGGGGAGTGGAAAATATGACATAAGAAAATGAATAGTAATTCCACACATAATCTTGGAGTAAAATAAACAATGAAGTATGCGTAAAGACGAATGAGTGGAAATTGAAATATCAAATTCCCTTATCAATTTGGTAACTTACGAAACATACACCCATGAACGAAGGATCATACAATGATGATGTAAATATCAATAAATTATAGTATATTACACAATGAATACAATCATGGGTAGTACACACACCACATGCAATAAATAAGTGGTGAATAATGGAAATCTCACGAAATTAAAAGTGATATTAGAAAACCCTTACCTTGTACTTTTCCTTGGTTGGGTGTAGGTTAACCTCCTGTATAATGTTGAAATAATTGTTCTTAAATTATTCAATAATCCTATACATTAATATTACATCATATATGATCTTTTAACATTGCTTTGTTAATAGTATCTTAGAATTATCGTCGTTTTGGGTGTTAACTTACTCATTTTCTTTTATATGTTTTGTTACATAAGCCATGTTTTTCATGGATAGGTTGTATATTATTCATATCCAGAATGATATAAAGTTCATAAACATTATTTTTAAATCATCAAATGATAATTATACTTGAATGGATATGATGGATAATGAATCTCATCGCGTTCGTGGAGACGGTAGTCCGTACGTACGCACGAGCGACAATATCATTTTTTTGATATTAAAATAATATATAATTGGTTGGTATATCATATATGTAGAATCATTATCATGATATATTTATTATTTAAATGAGTTACACATCATTATTATACCCACCCAAATAATAATATATTGAATAACAATTACATCACGACGTGGAGACGGTAAGCCGTACGTACGCACGTATGGTGACATGTTATTCAAAGGGTGGATAGAATACTGAATATGGTTGTACCATATTTATAATAACATCACAGTATATATAATATACTGAAGTTATTATTTTATAATGGTAATAAAAAAGAAAGAAGAAGTGGAAGAAGAAAAGAACTTGAAAAGGGGTGGTGAAAACATTACCTTTTCTTCGGGTTCTTCCTTTTGATTTGATCAAAAAGGCTCCATAGGTTGGCTTTATGATCAAACTAAGGCCTCTAGGTTGTAGTGAGGGAAGTTGAGAGAGTATTTGGGCAGGTTTTGGCCGAACCAAAAGGCTTTGAAGGTGTGAAGAAATGAGAAGGAAGAGTGCCCTTTTATAAGAGGGGTGAGGGGCACCTTTGGAAAAGCTAGAAATATTAATTTATATTAAATTCATATTCGGTTTATAATAGCTCCAAAGTTTATTATTTAAAATTTAAAGTAGGGATGGGTCGAAAACCACTCAACCAATATAATTTATACAGGTTTGGGTTATTATATTAACCTTATCTTCAAGTATTAACTCTTAGTTAATTAGTTTCACTTTTTCAATGTCTCTTTGTAGTTTTATATTATATGGTTAATAAACTTACCATATACATCCAATCGACACCCAAGTGGTCCATTAATGATACACCTATAATGATATTAGTCTATTGGCCAAACCTTAGATTTTTAGGAATTTAATATCAATTAATAATATAATATTTATTTTAAAAACTCTTTTATGTCAATTTTGACACTATTCAATAGTTGATTTTTGTGAAACACATAACAGAATGATTACTTTGAAAAAAGTTAATTTAATCAATCATAATATGTAATATTAACCTATAAAATTAGTTTAATTCAATAAAAGTCTCAAATTATATTTATTTCGATATTTATAATATCAATTATTCTAATTTTTCACTATTATGGTAATTACTGTACCACCATTGTGTCATAAATAAAATAACTTATTTAATGTCTAAAAATTATAAATAAAATATCATTATGTAAGAAATATTTTTATATTTCTAATTAATATTTATAGTCTAAAATCCAACATATATAACTATATGTAACAACTGTTTTGCTAAAAGATATATGCTTGTGTCATTTTTGAATTTATTTTAACTTAATTGAAATAAAGTGTCATTATCACTTACAAGTGGATCCATGGGGTCCCAAAATCATCCCAAAGATGCCCATGGTCGACCATGTATCAACCAATAGGGTTAAGACACGTTTTAGGTTAATTTAGTATTATTATAATATTATTTTTTAACCCTTGTTTACCGGATTTACCCTTTAACCATGGTAAATAAAATATTTACTGAAGTAATTATACAAAATGTATAAAAATAGAAGTTACCTATTTACACAATTTGAAAATCCTGATTCCAAATATGGAATCCATTTTTCCAAATTCAAAACATCGAATTGGCCGAAATTAATTTTAAATTAATTCCCGTTGTTAAAACAAAAAGCGTGTTTTTAAGAGATAATAACTATCAAAAGATTGACACTTGTTTATGTCTGGTTTAAATGTGAAATTATGTTCAATGACCCAAATTGTATTACATGGTAAAAATATATTCTAAATATACTTTAAAACCACTCAAATTCATAATTTATCAATATTAATTATTTTGATTAAAAAAGTTGTTTTTAATTAAAATTTAGTAATTTTCACTATTCATAAAAATATGAAAGTTATCCGAAAAGTACCAAAATTTCACCCTAGGATAATTTTGATATTCCGAATCCAAAAATGAATTCCATTTTGAGAGATAGAATTTATAAAATTTCAAAAAGTAGGTATTACTATTCATAATTGTTAGTTTGATTAGTTGTGGTGTGTTAGAATCTCGAAGTTGTGTACAATGCACTCCATTGCATTATTCAAAGGGAAACGTACCATGGAAGATTGGGGTGTTACATTATCCCCTCCTTCAATAAATTGCGTCCTCGATTTTTTTTTTAAAATTGGGCTTGATAATATTATGGAAAGTCCCACATCGGAAAAAGAGTCAATAAAACTATCACTTTAAAAGAAAGAAAGAGAGGTATAAAGGTCACCCAAGATAACCCATACTCGGATTCCATGTAGAAAAACATGGATATGGACGATAAACTACGTGTCAAGTTCTAATGGAGAGGGATATAAATCATGATCAGGAGAAAGTTAACAATAAGAAAACCACAAACTTGTGTTGGGACAAACAGTCATTAGTCTCCTAGTAGGAAAGTAAACAGACAACATTTTTTGTTTTAAGTTACATTACTTAAGGATGAGGAATTCATTTATGATACTGACTTAGAATATAAAGATATATACTTCATTTTTAAGTAGAGTTTCATTCTTTAATAAATTTCCACCACTGACTCATTTTTTTAAACGACGAGTATTCAAGAAGACTTGGACACACTGGAAGAGTTAGAATAAACTTCTATAGAATCACATGATCCATGTAGGATAAACTATATATTTACATTGTCTTTAGATATTATTCAAAACCAAAATGGTTAGTACAAGATCTAATGATCCCCCAAAATGATATTCCTTGAGAGAAATAAACACTAATCTTAATTTCTAAAATTATACCAACAATACCCCAAAGTTAAATAAATACCATTCAATAATCAATTGTCCTTAAAATCCTTCAATATAATCAAAACTAATATTGAAACCCCAAACATAGAATAATTTGATTATGTAGTCTCCCATGTTAAATTGTATCTCTAAATGACATCAAATACTCTTAAAGTCACATACTTAAAAGTAATTAACCTCATCACATATTCTCTATTATAGGTTAATCATTTCCATAAATAACCCAAATCACTATAAATACACAATAAAAACGTAGATAAAAATCTACCATTACTCCACAAATGAAACCCCATAGTATTCTATTTTCCATGGGCATATAGTTTTCCCAACAAAGAGAACATCTTCCAAAATAACATTTATCACTTAATCACCAAATCATTTTCTTATACCAAGGGTATTCATTTAATAAGACATAAGAACCCAAATCAACTTATTATTGATCAATAAAATCATTTAACTAGAAATAATTAGTCACACTATCCAGGGACTTCACGTAGTCCAGTGGTAGGCGATAAATCCCAATCGCACTTTGGTTGTGGGTTTGATTCCCACAGCTTTGTTCGACGCGACGGGTTGTCACACGGTCCACGTGTTGTCCTTTTTCAGAAACTATATTTTATAATATTACCAAAATGAGATAAATTCCTCAAAATACCATAACATAATTTAACCACAAATTTTATATCATACCTTGAATTTTCATCCCAAATTATAATAACTTATAATTCTCTCAAACCCCAATGATCATATAAGAATAAATGGTTATTCATAACTATATCCGCAACAGAAAAGATAATTCTTCCACGAATATCATTTTCATATGATAAATTGCAGGTTTACAAATACAGGAAAAAATTATTCCAAAGTAATCCCATCAATAAAGAGCACTAACACTTTTAAACATTTCACCATCCATTTATTTCCACATAGGTTCTTCATCATATGTTCCTTGGGTTCCCACATTGCCTCTTCCAACTTATGATTTCTCTATAGAACTTTTACTAGACAAGTCATCCGGTTTCTCAACACTTGATCTTTGGTATGAAGAATTCTGATAGGCTCTCCACAATAAGATAGATCGGGTTCCAGTTCTAATTCTTCATAGGTGAGTACATGCGTTGGGTCAGGCATGTATTTTGTCACTATAGATATCTGGATCACAACATGAACTCTGGAGAGACTAGGCGGATTTTCCTTTTGTTAGAATGCGTTAATGTGTCACAGTGGTACCTCAGGAATTTTTCAAAATCATCTACTTCCATTACCCAAAAACTCCTCATCCATCTTGGATTATATCGATGGAAGCATCGATGCATCATAAAATAATAGGTATTTCTTATATATAATTTTGATACATCGTCTTTAACATGTTTTTTTAGAAAAATTCTCACAGATTCATCTTCAAATATTTCAAAATAAGGTTTTGGTAAATCGGTTTCCGTATATCCCAAAAGACATAAATATATAATTTGATACATATTGGCTGCTCGAAGGTCTCCCTCTTTTGCATCATCTAGAAAATCATTTAGTGCATCATAATTTTGAGATGAAGTGAATAATTTGAAAAGACCCTGATAGTACTTCCCACGCTTAGCGTGGTAAGAAAGTTGAGAGTGCAACATTATCCCATAGTCAGTACTTGATCCTTGAAAGAATCGTGCAATGCTAGAGGTATTGGATGTCTCATAAAGTTGTTTGTATGTAACTTGGACATTTGAAAAAGTTTCAACATCGTCTGCGCATGACTTCTGGATAATAATTATAAGTAGTTCTTCAGGAAGAGAGAGAAGAGTTGTTCGTAATCTTTCTCCCTCCATGTTTCGACTAACAAAAATAAAATACAATTAGGGTTTTTTAATAATTATCTAATAAGAATTTAAAAAAATAGACATAATATAATAATCTTGTAATTGAACAATATATCCTAACATGGGGTACCCTATGTTAAAATCTAGGTTGTACACTATCTATTTGCCGACATATATTATTAGGGGAATTTTATGTATTCCCTTAATAATGGTTTATACTAATCTTGTGAATTTACCAAATCATATCCCCCGGGAGTATCGTAACCAAGAGTGCAGCAAGGCCCGTTGTCGTGCACCAGTTCCCGTTCGAGTCAAGCTCAAAGCTGTGTTTTCGGGTTTTACCCCTCGGTACATCTGTAACAGAGCCGCCTCTACCTGCTCGTATCCATACAGGGATGTATTGCTCTGAAAACTCAAAAAATATCTCTAATACCAAAATTCAAGTATGTTCTTCTATACTAATCCACAAATTCTCTCTTAGGGCTATGTGATCTAATCAGAGTTTATCTCAATCTAGCTTCCAAGGTTTGTACTAAACCTCCCTCTAATACCAACTGTAACGCCCCGACCCTAGATACCCAGAGTCGGTGCATTATTACATAACATTGGCATGATCACAAAGGATCAAGTCTCAAAAGACTGATTAGTTTAGTAGTCTTAGAAACACTAGATATATTCAAAATTCTTACATTACATCATAAGGTAAAAAAAACTACAACAACATCTTGTCTTCATATCCTCTCATACTATCCCTGCAGGTCATTCATAAATTACTTCTTCATAATCCTGGGAAAAATAAAACATTGAAAGGGGTGAGCTTAGATGCTCAGTAAGGATAACATTATAGCACAAGATTTCATAGATAATCATAAACACTTAAGTCGGTTTATAACTAAAATGAAATCCTTTTAAACTTGAACTTCAACATAAAATGGCAAAGGTAAAATAAAATAATGCCATTTACTTACTCACATGGATATTCTACTAGTTTAATGATCACATGCAATATCAATAAACACTTTCATAATGATGGAATGCATAATACCAGACTATCATAACCATATAGCCAAGGCCTCGTGCCAAGACTACAAATAAGATTTTTTCAAGGCCTTGTGCCAAGACACTAGTTTGTCTCATGAGACCTACCGATGCATCGAGGAGCTATAGTAGGCTCCACCCATCAAGTATTAAGTCCAATGCATTCCTCATATGAACAGGTTTAAACATAACATAAACATTCATATTAAAACTAGCATACGAAATGTCAATACTTTAACCACAAACCATAAATGGTATAAAAATAGCACATCCAAAGTCAAACATAACTCATTCGATACAATATGGAAGATTGTATTGTATCACATTAACCTCAATCAAGAATAATGAAGGATGTTGACATAGATGAAAATAATCATTAAAACTATTTGGGATAAATATCCCCCTTTTTCTTGAAATCATTTAAAAGTCACACTATTTTTGTCAAGAATCCATTTAAAAATAGATTTTTGAATCAAAGTGTCCCATACCACTTTGAAACTTTTTAAAAGGATTTTTAATTTTAAAACATTAATGCCCATATAAATAAATCCTTAAAACCATTTTTAAAACAAGGATATTAATGAGCAAGATTTATATGAATAAGTCTTTAAAACATTTAAAAATGGTATTTTAGTTAGAGATTCTAACCAAAAGAGAGACACTTGAATACAAATAATTGAGGTAATAAAAACATTGTAATATCATGAGAATAAAGGGATTCACGATATACTATGTCAAAGTACAATATATACACCATATAAAAGTGATTTGGTGTATAACAACAAAGAAGTCTCAATGGAATGTAAATTGAGATGAATTCTGTTATAAAGACCATATCCTTAGGTTAAGGATAAATCGATGACATAATTATCTGTGAAAAATATAAATACACTCAATATGATTGGATGTTTAGTGTAAATCAATCAGATGACATTCACACATATTCTTGTAAAAACAACACCAATGAATTTGATATTTAACTCAACAAATGGAGATTGAGTTAAAATTACTCTTATCAAGTTCATACCGATCACTTGAGAATTTATCAATGGAGTGATTATGTGTATCAAAAGTATATCCACAGAAAGGGGAGTGGAAAATATGACAAAAGAAAATGAATAGTAATTCCGCACATAATCTTGGAGTAAAATAATCAATGAAGTATGCGTAAAGCCGAATGAGTGGAAATTGAAATGTCAAATTCCCTTATCAATTTGGTAACTTACGAAACATACACCAATGAATGAAGGATCATACAATGATGATGTAAATATCCACAAATTAGAGTATATTACACAATGAATACAATCATGGGCAGTACACACACTACATGTAATAAATAAGTGGTGAATAATGGAAATCTCACGAAATTAAAAGTGAGATTAGAAACCCCTTACCTTGTAATTTTCCTTGGTTGGGGGTAGGTTAACCTCATGTATAATGTTGAAATAATTCTTATTAAATTATTCATTAATCCTATACATTAATATTATATCATATATGATCTTTTAACACTGCTTTGTTAATAATATCTTAGAATTATCGTCGTTTTGGGTGTTAACTTACTCGTTTTCTTTTATATGTTTTGTTACATAAGACATGTTTTTCATGGATAGGTTGTATCTTATTCATATCCAGAATGATATAAAGTTCTTAAACATTATTTTTAAATCATAAAATGATAATTATACTTGAATGGATATGATGGATAATGAATCTCATCGCGTTCGTGGAGACGGTAGTCCGTACGTACGCACGAGTGACAATATCATTCTTTTGATATTAAAATAATATATAATTGGATGGTATATCATATATGAAGAATCATTATCATGTTATATTTATTATTTAAATGAGTTAAACATCATTATTATACCCACCCAAATAATAATATATTGAATAACAATTACAGCACGATGTGGAGACGGTAAGCCGTACGTACGCACGTATGGTGACATGTTATTCAAAGGGTGGATATAAAACTGAATATGGTTGTACCATATTTATAATAATATCAAATTATATATAAGATACTGGATTTATTATTATATAATGGTAATAACAAAGAAAGAAGAAGTGGAAGAAGAAAGGAACTTGAAAAGGGGTGGTGAAAACATTACCTCTTCTTCGGGTTCTTCCTTTTGATTTGATCAAAAGGGATCCTTAGGTTGGCTTTATGATCAAAATAAGGCCTCTAGGTTGTATTGAGGGAAGTTGAGAGAGTATTTGGGCAGGTTTTGTCCGAACCAAAAGGCATTGAAGGTGTGAATAAAAGAGAGGAAGAGTGCCCTTTTGTAAGAGGGGTGAGGGGAACCTTTGGAAAAGCTAGAAATATTAATTTATAATAAATTAATATTCAGTTTCTAATAGCTCCAAAGTTTATTATATAAATCTTAAGATGGGTATGGGTCGAAAACCACTCAACAAATGGAATTTAGATAGGTTTGGGTCATTATATTAACCTTATCTTTAAGTATTAACTCTTAGTTAATTAGTTTCACTTTTACAATGTCTCTTTGTATTTTTATATTATATGGTTAATAAACATACCATATACATCCAAGAGACCCCCCAAGTGGTCCATTAATGATAAAACTATCGTTATATAAGTCTCTTGGCTGAACTGTAGATTTTTAGGAATTTAATATCAATTAATAATATAATATTTGTTTTAAAAACTCTTTTATGTCAATTTTGACACTATTCAATAGTTTATTTTTGTGAAACACATAACAGAATGATTACTTCAAAAAAAGTTAATTAAATCAATACTAATATGTCATATTAACCTAGAAAATTAGTGTAATTCAATAAAAGCCTCAAATTATTTTTATTTGGGTATTTATAATATCAATTATTCTAATTTTTCACTATTATGGTAATTACTGTATCACCATTGTGTCATAAATAAATTAACTTATTTAATATCTAAAAATTATAAATAAAATAGCATTATGTAGGAAATAGTTTTATATTTCTAATGAATATTTATAGTCTAAAATCCAACATATATAACAATATGTCACAATTGTTTTGCTAAAAGATATATGCTTGTGTCATTTTTGTATTTATTTTAACTTAATTGAAATAAAGTGTCATTATCACTTACAAGTGGATCCATGGGGTCCCAAAATTGACCCCAAGATGCCCATGGTCGACAATGTATCAACCAATAGGGTTAAGAAACGTTTTAGGGTAATTTAGTATTATTATAATATTATTTTGTTAACCCTTGTTTACCAGATTTACCCTTTAACCATGGTAAATAAAATATTTAACGAAGTAATTATCCAAAATGTCTAAAAATAAAAGTTACCTATTTACACAATTTGAACATCCTGATTTTAAATATGGAATCCATTTTTCCAAATTCAAAATACAGAAGTGGCAGCAATTAATTTAAAATTAATTCCCGTTGTTAAAACAAAAAGCGTGTTTTTAAGAGATAATAACTATCAAAAGATTGACACTTGTTTATGTCTGGTTTAAATGTGAAATTATGTTCAATGACCCAAATTTTATTACATGGTAAAAATATATTATAAATATAATTTAAAACCACTCAAATTCATAATTTATCACTATTAATTATTTTTATTAAAAAAGTTGTTTTTAATTAAAATTTAGTAATTTTCACTATTCATCAAAATATGAAAGTTATCCGAAAGTTACCAAAATTTCACCCTAGGATAATTTCGATATTCCAAATCGAAAAATGAAGTCCATATTGAGAGATAGAATTTATCAAATTTCAAAAATTAGGTATTACTATTCATAACGGCTAGTTTGGTTGGTTGTGGTGTGTTAGAATCTCGAAGTTGCGTACAATGCATGCCATTGCATTATTCAAAGGGAAACGTATCGTGGAAGCTTGGGGTGTTACATTAACCACCTAAAAATTTACCCCAAAATTATATAAGTTAAAAATAAATTAAATAATTGTAATGTAACTAAAACCAATTTTTCTACACTACCAGTATGTTTCAAGGCCTAAATGGTGTTCTTGATCATCATAGATATACCATTAGTGGTTGATAATTGATAATTGGGAATAGTTTCACCCAATAAGTAAAATAGTAAGTGCTATCATAGAACATGAAAACCCTTCACCATTCATTGGTTAGTCATGTAACTATATAATGGAAAATTTTCTTGACAAAACCCAATATATATTGAGCCACAACTACTAAAATCTTACCTCCGTAGTCTATGGGATAGAGATAAGTGCTTAAAGGAATAACTTATATTGGAGTAATTTTCTTAATGTACATGTTCACATGCACTAAACCATCTCTATTTATATGTGAAGAGTAATAAATATAAAATATAGTAACATATAGAGTAACAACCATGCATATAACAACCTATAAGGATATAAGAGTATTCCAGAAACATCTGAAAAAGGGCGAAATACTTGCCTAACCGTAAATATGCATTTAATTGATAAAAAATGGAAAATTAAATGTTGAGAGAGACCGAATCCATATCTCCAAGCCCCAAACACCTTTTTCGGTCAAATGCACTAGGTTATCCATATTCTCCTCTATAATCACCACCAAACTATCCATCATCTACATAAGATATGATATATGTGGGAAAAGCCCATGTGGGGGTGTGTATATACATACCTAGTAGAATTCTCCAAATCATTATAGGGGATAAGTAAGATACTTGGTTGAAGTAAAAAACTAAACCCATATCAAGAGAGAAATTATAACCAATCAATAAGGATATATGATCATAAAATAAACCCAAATGAAATAATGGGATATCTATTTAATAGAGAATCCTAGGAAAAGAGTTTTTCATCAGTTAAAGAGTGTATAAAAATAATACCCAACATATCTCATGTTTTTTTGAATAGTATTCATGTGAAGCCACACCTCACCACTATAACACATAGTAGAGGGGTAACAATCTCTAGGTAGAGGACTCATTCCCTAATATGATAGGGGAGTTATACTCAATAACTTGAGGACCCATTCCCTGGTACAACTTTAGGGTTTCACTCAATAGCTTGAGGTCCCATGCCTTGATACGATAGGAGGGTCCCACTTACAAGATCGATAGATTGAGGACCCATGACCAATATAAGTAGGATTTTCCAATATATAGGTAGAGTAACCATGACCTAAAATAGAAACTGGGTTTGAATCTCTAAATGGATAGAGGACCCATACCCTGTCCCAGCATAAGGGTTCAATTTAATAGAAATAAAGAGGATACATTCCTTGTACCAGTGGGGGTTACACTCAGAAGATGGATAGATGACCCTTTATCAGTCCCAGGAGGAGGTTTCCACTTGGTATATAAATAGAGGACCCATTCCCCAATCCAACAAGGGGGTTCTAGTCTAAGTTTATAGGACCTATGGAATATCCCAACAAGAGGGTTTCACTCTAGTGATCCCCTCTGATCACTACCATTTTCGATCACTAGCTAAAGAATCATCACACTCATAACACCTCGCATTATATCGAAAAAGTTACCAATAAGAAAAACATCACATTCTACATGAAAAAACACTCATGATAGGATACTATTGGGTAAAAATTTGATTCCAAAAAAGGATATATTAGAGGTAGAAGATTACTGAAAAGCAAGTACACTACATGTAAGGGGGTCTACACGACATGTGTCCCATATCCCTTATCCATCCATTTTCTTTTCAACACATGTATTACTAACTATGTCGCCATAAATATAATTTAAAGGGACTACACAATGTGCCTTAGCCCCTTGGGTCCGTTTTCGTGATCTTGGTCATGTCTGCTTACCCTAGATGTGTTCGTGTAACCCAGTTGTGTACCTAGCCATGCATGTGTCCGTATACTCCAAGAGTCATGATGGTTCACGATCACTGAGTCACCTGGTGTGTGGGGGTCCCACACAACATGTGATATTTTATCCCCCCAAACCATAGTCGTCGTGGCTAGGGGGCTACTCCCCATGTGTTCTTCGGACTACATGTTGTGTACTCAAGTTTTTTCATAGAAACAATAGATTTGTTTGGTCTATTATGTATATGGATCCCCACCTCAAATCCCTCCCAATTCTTGTCCAAAAGTTCTATTATACTCATCAATTATAATATTCCAGCCCTATGGTGACCAAAAATTAGATTCTAATTTGATGCTCGAAGCCTATATGCACCACTATAATTTTTAGAGCCTCCCATTCCATCACCGAATCTCCAAATACATAATGGAATCACCCAAAACCCACAAATAATCTAGATACATCATCCAATAATTGAAAAATTAATTTCACGTGACCTTTCATGAATCTGAGGGTCTGATCATGTTTGATCCCACATGAAAATGTCGAACCATGGCCCCATAGGCCAATGCCAAAGATAATTAACAAAAATGGTGGAAACACATAAAAGAAAGGTGAAACAAGAAGTGGAAAAGTTTTCATGGATAAAATTATTTATTCGGGATATAAAGTTTTATAAAACATGGAATAATGGGTATAAATTGAATAAATAATTAAATATTATATGGGGGTGCATGCAAAGGCTCAAAACAAGGACATATCAAATAAATAGATTTGATTCTGACAAATATTTTAATCATAAGGTAATATATCCAAAAATGAAGAGTCCTACATATATTTATATTGATTACCAGTGAAGAACGCTGCTTCAAATGAAGGAGGAATATTAGTTCGGTTCTCTACACCTCAATTCACCTGGATCTGAAGGCTCTTCATCTTCTGATATAAATTTTCCAATTATGGGTGTCCAAACCTCCTATAAATGAACCCAAGGTTATGAATATAACCCTAAAGATTATATATACTATCATATTTGTATATTTTTTAGTTTTAGTAAATTTAAATTAAGTAATTAAATTAAATAATTTATTTAATTTAAACACACCCACCAACAGTTGCCTCTACCAGAGGTCCCATGCCGATGTACGTTAGGTTGTGACTAGGGTAAACATCATGATTTAGATTCAAACATGGAATTATATTTCCAATTTGAGACTTCTTTTAATAGATGTTCCATTATTTATAAATATTATAAGTGCACGATATAAAATATATTTAATATTTTTTTAAATAAATTCTTCGAACACCGAGCCACAGAATAACATGCTGTATCGGCCCTCATATTTGAAAATATTCCTTGTCATATTTCAAAGTCTTATAAGAAAAATATTGGGAGTTTAAATTTTCCCTCCATAACTATTCTCATCCTTGAAAACCAAAAAAACAAAAAAAAATGTCAGGATACTGAGCCCAAATCTGTATCACCCGCTCCCAGAATCTCTACTACATGCCCCCGTGATGGAACAACACTAGAACCCAGGGGTTGGTTCATCCAGGAAGGATCCACTCTTGCAGATCTTCAATCACCACTGGGTGATCCATGAAGGTGGATCCAACCTTGAAGTCTATCTCTTTCTAGTAAATAATGTGCATGAGATCATGCATGTATCTCCTCAGCTGCAACACATGGAAGACGTCGTGCACTCGATCCAACTATGGGGGTAAGGTGAAGTGGTATGAAACCTTGAAAACCTTTACAAGATGTTTAATGGAGTGATGGGGCTTAGGGATGGATTTCCTCTTTGTCCTAAACTCTACGATCCTCATCACATGGAGACTCTCCAGAAATCCTGGTCTCCTTACTTTAACACCAAGGGACTATGACATCTTTCTGAAAAATATTTTTTTTATTTGATGGGCTATAATCATATATATATGGTTCATGTGGACCTTCTCCAACATCACCTATACCATTTCCAACCCAAGAAGAGATTCCTCACTGATCTCGATTTAGCATAACGGTAACCAGAAGGGTCTCCTTCACATGGCCTCTAATGGAGCCATAATGATAGTTGAGTGGTAGATATTATTATAAAAACACTCCACCAAGGTAAATTTCTCATCCTAGATCTATAAAAAGTACAAAACAGAATCCCTTAGCATATAATATTGAACATTGGTATTTAACAGAGTATTCCCATATGTCTGATGGTGAGAGGCACTACTCAACCTCATTTGGGTGTATAATTCCTCCTGCAAGCCTCACCACAACCATGATGTAAAACTTACATCATAGTTGAAGAAAATATTTCAGGGTACCCCATGAAGGTGTAAAATCTACCACACATACAAAATCCCTAAAATCTCTACAAAAATCTAATACCTAATAGCAAGGAAGTGTGGAGACTTCGTATTTTTGTAAACTATCACCCCGATAGCACCATGAACTTTCATTTTTGGTGGAATCCCTGTCACAAAGTGCATAGATATTATATTTTATTTCCCATATATAATATTAATAGGATACAAAAAACCTTTCCAAACATGATGCTCAGTCTTCACTAGTTGACAAGTGAGGCACCGAGAGATGAACTCAACCATGCTCTACCTCATGCTAACCTACCAAAACTACCACTAAAGCTCTCAGTGCATATAAATTGATCAAGTATGTTGATAAAGCCCAATTTTATTGAGTATTTTTTTGATACTAAATTATATAATTCCTCAAAATGAGTTAAATAGGTTTGTTTAAATAATATTTTGGATTAGATCATTCATTTGAAAATTTAATGAAAATTTCAGTTTTAACATTTAAAGTTCACTATAGTAATTCACACATAAATATTTTTAAATGTATTATTTGAAGAATTTTCTTTGTAAATGTATTACCAAAATAATTTGCAACAACTTTATTTTAGGAAATGGGGGCTAAATCATGCATTTCGGGACTCACTATATTGAACATTAGTTCTGTATTTAGGCCATAAATTCTTCATCAGTGATTGGATTGGGCCTAAATTTGGAAAAAATATTATGATTTTCTTTAAAAATCATGATTTTAGAAGTATAGTTGGTTCATTCATTTGGAAGGGAAAATAGGAACCGAAACTTTGAATAAAATATCTGGCCTAATATCCCTATTCACACTTGAAACCACTTGTAACCCAGCCTCCACTCCACTCTATATATGTGTGTTTTTCTCATTTGTTGGGGGTGGGAAATTACATATAGGATTGGTATAAGAGTATAATTGGTTATTTTCCAATTAAATTCACCATTGTAGATGGGAAGATATCTATCTAGGATCTCCTCCAAAATGCTCTTATCTTCCACTTCTTGGTTGTATTATTGTTGTTATTTCAATAAAATATTATTTTCTCTTTAATTTATTATATTATTTTAAATTTTTTTATTCTATTACTATTACTATTTAGGATTAAAATAAATATTATAAACATGATTGGGTTATACCCTTTCCACGAACTTTGAAAATGCAAAATGTTTCTATGATGACTGCACCATCCATAGAGGAGTTGTTTTTTTAGTAATCGATCTAACTATTACCTTATTCATTCAATTATTTTGAATCAATGATAAATTTTAATTCACTTAATATTATATACTAAATGAGTTTCTAATTTAAATTAATGTAAGAAAGAAATTTAATACTTAATAAAAAACTAGCGAGGTCAAGAATTGTAACAATTTTGAGAGAATGGCCTTAATCGATAATAAAAAACCATATGATATTAATTTATAGAGTTAAAATATAATACCTAAACCCAATTAATCATCATTTATATAATGGAAATGTGCACAAATTTTAAACTAAAAAAAAGAAAGTATTAGAATGAAAATCAATGCAGGGTGTTATGATTGCATGTTCCGAAGCTAGCATAGGGTTGAATCCATTTCATCATTGTGATTAAGTTAATTTTTGTAGGGTTTGACGATTTGAAAATTAGGGAATCATAATTAAGTGAATATTAATATAAATGATAATGATTAACAATTAAGTGAAGAGTTTTAGTAAGACCAGTTAGGATTTTTAATATTGTTTTCTAAAAAGAATATCCCCGTTGGTTTTTATTAATCAAAATTCATTTGAAAAATAAAAAAAAACAAAATCTTATTCCAACAAAATTATTACCCATATTTGATAAAAAACCACCCCCATTATTCTATTTTAATTATTTACATTATGTTTATTTTCATACTACTTTTTAGAGGTTTTTTTAATTACTACCTCTTTGAGAGACATCCTTAGTTAGCAACTATGCTTCACCTAAGAGGTAAATATTTAACATCATTTGAGAAAACCCACAATAGATTCTATCAAATTGGAACCGTTTTTGGGGATTAAAGAACTTATTTCAACCATTTATAGGTATTTTTATCAATTAGTGGGATGAAAACCCATTCTTCGGGTGCTCTGTACTCTCATCTTCCCCCTTGGGTTTCCAATTCCCTCCTTTACGACAGTGATATCACCCTTATCTTTGGCATCCCCCTATTATATTTTTTGTGATTCTCACTCATTCCCTTTATTCCCAGTGTATCTTCATTTTTTTATTCTCATTGATATTTGTGTGTTGTGGATTCCCTAGATTTCTCTAGGCCTACTTTGGCCTCACATTACTCTACACCTCTCCTAGTTGAACTCGGTGTGATGGTTACAATTAGGATTTGGTTTTTGTGGGTCGGTGAATGATGGGTTTCCAGGCAGTACTGGAGTCAGTTTATTTTTGTTTTCTCTGCTTCTAGGTTTCTACTTTCTATATGATTCCAGTGATAAGAGTCCTCATATGCTCATACCCATGCTCTGACCTCACATTCCTTGGTACCTATCCTAGTCAAATCTGGGTAGTGACTTATTTGAGGTTTTGGGGTCTGTGGTGTGGTGGATTCAGGGCTCATGGATCATCCTGAATCGGTATTCTCTTGCGTATTTGGTTACTATTTGATAGCTCAGCTTGGGTATTCTTATTCTAAGTTATTTGTTGAGGTGTTTTGTGTTATTTAATAAGTGATTTTCTGCAGAGTCGATGACTTTTTACATTTTGTTTCTGGTTTGGTGATTTTAATTTCTAGTGTGGTGATGGATTCTATGTCATCACCGATGACAAGGGCACAGCGATACCGGTTTTTCTGGTTTTGGTTTGTGAATATTGAATTGCTTTTGGGTGACTATGGTGATGGTGTTTTTTTCAGGTGTGGATGAAGATGCTCTGGTGATGAGGAAGGTCTATCCTTTGGAAAATGGTTTTCGATAGTGATATTTTTGTTATGATAGTTTTAGGGTGGCATTTTTCTGTGGTTCTATGGTGGTGAAATGGTGAAACAGTTCAGATGTGATAGATGGTGATGATGAAGACGATGGTTTACCTCGATAATGATGGCGGTTGGTAGGCGACATGACTCCAAATGTCATGGCTGGCGCACTGATTGAGGCCTCCTGGGGTTGGTTGTTTTTTTGAATTTAAAATTTAATCTTTGAATCATGTTATTTGGGACACCCTATTTATTTATATGGATTCCTCTTATCCCTAAAGCAAATCCTTTGAAAATAAAAATTGAAATTCCAATCAAAGGTATATTTTTTAAATTTTCATTTTATTCCCTTCCTCTCCTTTTTATCCTTCTCTACCCAATCTAAATTTTTTTCTTGTTCATTTGTTTTTCTCAAAAATCAAATCAAAATTATTATATTTTTATTATGGTTTAATTTTCTCCATTTCATTTTTATTTGATTTATGACATGAACTAATATTTAATGTCAATTAGATCTTAACCCTAAATTGAGTGTAACCTTAGGGATGGAATATTATAGTCTCCATTTATAGGAATATTTGACATTATACCAGTTAGAGAATTCCTCCATTCTCGTAACATTGAAATTCAAAAAAATTATAATTCAAACATAAAACAATTACCAATGGATGCAAGCAATAATAATGAACTAAATAGAACTATTGATGAATCATATACACCCAACATTAACTATTAATCAATTTGTATTGCATATCCAAACCCTGAGTCAGAATTTTAACTGAAATCTGGGTTATTTCACCGACTTCTAAAATTTATTGGATTATCTATCAATGATCGAAATAAACATTTAAAATAATTTAATGTTGTTTTCTCAACCCTTAGATCAAGAATTGTATTGGAATATCTAATAAAACGAAGAGAATTCTCATTCTCACTTTATGGAATGGAAAAAGGCTAGGTGTATTACTTACAACCTAAAGATGTAACATGGTGGAATGATTTGAAATTCCCTTTCATGAGGAGTTTTTTTAAGAATCAAGGACCACTACCATTCTCCAAGAGATCTCATGAATCAAGTAAGGCCAAGAGGAGTCAATTTATGAGTAATGTGAGTGATTCAAGAAGTTGTGTGAAAGCTTCCCAAATCACCAAATCAGTGAGAAACTAATCATCCAATACTTCTATGAATGACTCATACCTATGGGGAGAAGTATGGTGGATGCTACATCTAGAGGGGAATTGGTTGAAAAAAGAACAACAACCACATGTGCATTTATTGACAAGAAAGAAAAAAACTCCCAACAATTTTGGCGATTGAGGTAGACCACATGTTAGAAGAGTACATCAGGTAAGTCCTTCTCTTTAAAATCATTTGATGGATACCAAGTTGGAAGAATTGACTACTATGCTGAGGTATATTTATTTGGATCAAAATACATCCAAATCCACTCCTATATTTCCTTGGGTAATTTTCACTGAAATAGACCACCCAAATAATTATTTCCACTAACTATAAGAGAAAAATGATTGCGCAACAATATTCCATAGGAGACCATATCAACAACAACAATATCCACATCCCAAAAGAAGTATGATTCTTTGGCACCAATATTCAACCAAGGGTGAAAGGATAAATAGAGATGAGGTATGGCTCTGGAGAACAACAAAGGAGCCCCTTTCGACAATATTTCCAGTAACCCACACCTTACCAATATGGTTCTAACAACCCAAAAGAAGATTTTAAGCTCAAGAACCCACAAGTCAACAACAAGGAAATTATCAACTAAAGGTAGATTCTAATACCGTTGATCGTTTGATTTTTTTATCAATCAAAAGAATGAGCTAAAGAGTCAAGGTTCTGAGTTGAGGTAGTTGAATACACAAATGAGCTAGATTGACACAAAACTCCATGAAATGGTATGCAAGAACTATGGAAATCTTCCTTCCCATACTACTCCAATCCCTAAGGGAAATTTCAGTTCCATCACATTGAGAAGTGGGAAGAAAAAAAAAGATATATCTACACCAATCATTCCAATAGGATTTATCTCCACTTAGAAGAATCCCCATTCATGAAAAATTACTGAGCAGCCCAAGGAGATAGAAAAAATTAAAAAAAATACTGATTATGTTCCTTATAAACCCCTTTCATTTCTAAACAAATTTATACAAACCAGGAAGATGGAAGAAGAGGAAATACTAAAAGAGGTTTGGACACTTTCAAGAATGTGGAGATAAAAATACCCCTTATTGAATCCATTAATAAAATCCCAAGTTATTACATATTATTAAAATAACTTCATACTAATCGAAGATAGATCAAGGGAAATGAGAGGATCAATCTTGGAAGGAATTTTCCAGCACTCATTACATCAACTCAAGCAATGCCAATAAAGGTCAAGGATCTTGGGACATTCACCATACCATGAACCACAGGGGAGTTACACTTTTATGATGCTTTAAACAATTTAGGTGCTTCCATAAATATTATGCCTCACTTTGTATTATCTTATTTACAGGTTGGTGAGTTGAATCTGATTAGAGTAGTGGTGTAGTTATAAAATAGATCAATTGAATATCCAGTAGGAGACCTTTGAGGATGTACTTGGTTGGGAAAGAGACATGATATTTCTAGAAGATTTATATGTAATTAAAATAGAGGATGATAAGGTAAATCTTCATTCTCCCAATATCTTATGTAGGCTCTTCCTCAAAACAAAAAAAACTATCATAAATGCCAATGAGGGTAAACATTCCATGGAGTTTGGAGACGATGTTATGATATTTATTATTATGGACTCCATGAAGTACACCTTAGAGGAATATTATGCTTTTTATCTCCAATTTTGAACCACAAAGTAAAAACCACATGGAATTTTATTTTCCTCTTCTTGGAGATATTATTATAATTGGTTGTAGTTTTATATCTAAGAGTGCTGTCACAAATATTTATAATGTACAAACCTCTCTAAGATTTTATTTTGAAATGGATTTGTATTATTATTTTGATCATGTTCACTTTGATTATGACTTGATTGTTGAGTATTCTGATAGATTTGATACATTATTCTTTAATTCTGATGATTTTTATTATGGCACTAATTTTCATTGTGTGCATATTTTAATTCATTCAATGTATCCATCCATACGACACCCCATTCATTAGAACTCAATCCATTTAAATGAAATATCAAATAATCATACTTTTAAGTGGTGAGAGATTACTTGTTATCAATTCTAACAATCTTCCTTTTGAACATGAAGAAAACATTTGAATCTTTTGAGGGAGAATATTAGAGAAATATGGTGGATCTTGTCTAACATATCAGGAGTTTGTCCTTACATTTTCATGGATAGGATTATTCTAGAGGATAGTGCTAAACTAGTTAGGTAACAACAAAGAAGACTGAATCCAACTCTTCTAGAAGTTTTTAAAAACGAAGTTGAAAAATTTCTTGATGCTGGTATAATTTATCCCATTTTATATTCCTAGTGGGTGATTCCAATTCAAATTTTTTGTAAGAAATGTGGAGTTAATGTTTTTAGTAATGATAGAGAGGAATTAGTTCCAATGAGGGTGAAAAACAGTTGGAATGTTTCTATTGATTATGGAAAACTAAATCAATCCTCTCACAAGTACCATTTCCCCCTCTAATTTATTGATCAAATGCTTAAGAGGATAGATGTGAAAACAAAATATTGTTTCTCAGATGAATTTTCTAGATATTTTCAGGTTCTTATAGATCTAGATGGTCCAGAGAAGAAAAAATTCACTTGTACATTCAATACATTTTCCCACCAAAGGATTCCATTTAGAGTATGCTATGAAAATGTACCTTCTAGAGATGAATTATGAGTATTTTTTTGATTTCATTAAGGCCTTAATTGAGGTATTTATGAATGATTTTATTGTGTATAGATCTTCATTGGGTGAATGTATCATTAGTTTGGGAAAGGTTTTGATTCCCTGTATTAGGAAGAATCTGGTCTTGAACATTGAAATGTGTCATTTCATGGTAGAGCATGGGATTGCCATAGGGCACGTAGTGTCAAAACATGGGATAGAGGTCGATAAATCTAAGGTAGATATTATTTTATCCTTACCATATACTTTATTAATGTGTGATGATATATCTTTCCTAGGGAATACATGATTTTATCGGTGCTTAAACAAATATTTCAATAAGATTTATCTTTCTATGTCAGAATTTCTTAAAAAAAATTATGATTTTCTGTTTAATGATTCCTGTAGGACTTCTATTTTTGAGAAAAATAAGTGTCTATCCACTCCAGCCATCATACATCCCCCACGGTGGGAAATTCCATTTGATCTTATGTGTGATGCTTCAAACATCACAATTGGAGCTTTCTTATCAAAAAAGGTGAAGGGACGTTCACATGTGATTGCCTATGATTAGAGGAAATTAGATTCATCATAATTGAACTTAAAAACAATATAAAAGAATTTTTTTTCCATAATTTTTTCTTTAGTTAAATTCCATTCATATTTATTGGTCTCTAAAGTAGTTTTTTTTACCATGAAGCACTGAGGTACTTCCTGAAGAAGAAAGATGCAAAGACTAGACCTATTTGATGGATGATCCTTATTTGAGAATTTTATATCAAAATAAAGGAAAAAAGGTTTAGAAAACATGATGGTGGACCAGATGAGTAGGATTAATCACATATTAGAGGATAGAACATTGGACCAGGTAACACTTTGGGAAACTTTTCCTAATGAATATCTTTATGCACTCTAAGGTACACATCCTTGGTATGATGATTTAGTTTACTAACTTGATGCCTATGAAATTCCTAAAAGTATAAAGAATCATCATGTTGCAAAATTATAGAGTGATTATAGATTTTATGTATTGGGTGATCTCTACCTCTGGAGCATGTGTAAGGATCAAGTCACTAGGAGGTTTTTTTTTGAATTATGAGTTTTATTCTATTTTGAAATTATTCCATAAACTTTCATATAGAGGACACTTTTTGACACCAAAAAATATCTAGTAAAATTTTAGACTCTAGATAATATTATACTAGCTTATTCCATGATGCTCATCTATTTTGTAAGTCGTTCTCACGTAGCCAACACACAGGAAAAATTTCTATGAGACACGAGATGTTTCAACAACCCATATTATTTTGTGAGATTTTTGATTTTTGGGGAATTTATTTTATGGATCCTATTCCAAGTTCATTTGGTTTCTTGTAAATTTTAGTCTCTATTGATTATATGGGAAAATAAGTGGATGCTAAGGCCAACAGGACTGATGATTCTCATTTTGTAGTGGTATTTTGCTAGACTCATATTTTTTGTATGTTTTTAGTACCAAAGGACATCATCAGTGACCAAGGGACACACTTTTGCGATTGGAATTTGGATTACAACCTTTGGAAGTTTGGGAAGACACAAAAAACATCTATACCATACCACCCCCAAACAAATGGCTAGGATAACGTTTAAAATCAGGTGTTAATTTTTTTAGAGAAAACTATGCAGCCAAATAGGAAATATTGGACCAAGTTCTCTGATGATGCATTTGGGCCTTATAGGATGACATAAAATACCTCCATCGATATTTCCACATTTCAGATTATTTTTGGGAAGGTTTTTCATCTTCTTGTATATGCCAAACATCTATCTTATTTGGCTATGAAGTAATGCAATATGGACATGGACCAATACAGAATTCATATTAATCTATAAATTCAAGAGCTATATTAGATGTAATTTTCATCATATGAGATCTCAAGGATCTATAAGAAAATATCAACAGGATCTCATGACAGAATGATCCAACAAAGGGAGTTTCATATATAAGACAATGTTCTACTCTATTATTCATGACTAAAGCTGATTCCCGGTATTTTTCATTCCATATGGTTAGGTATGTATGTTTAATATAATATTTTTCCTTATGGTGCAATGGAGATCACACAAGAGGACATTGGAAGGAGGTTGACAGTCATCAAGAATCATTTGAAATAATACATTGAGGTAATTCCTACTGATGTAGATGATTTCATCACACTGCATAACCCCATCATCACTTGAAAATATCAATATGTTCTTAACACTTTAAATTTAATATAAATTATACCATTTAAAATTATACATATCATGTGCATGTATCATCTCATAGATTCAAATAGAGGACAATGCAATATTTTTAGTGTGGGGAAGGGGATAACAATTTTGGGTAGATATTTAGGATTTTCATTTATGTGTTTTTTGTGTGTTTTATGTAATGTTTTTGGTAAAAATATTCATAAAAAAATAAAAAAACATATCATATAACATTCTCATTTACATATTGAACATATGGAAAATTTATGATTTCAAAATTCCTTGGTGGAATGATAAGACTGTAAGATTTCATCATTAAGGGTTTATTTTTATAAAAATGTAAGTCATTGAGGATATGGTTGGTTTCTTCATTATAAAACCTTCTAAATTAAGACACTTATTTTTGATATTTGTTCATGGTAAATTTTCCCATTTATTTCTTCACACAACTTTCTACGAAAGCATGACTTATAAAACTTTTCCTACTCAGTTGAAGGTATATTCAAGTTAGGTAAAAAAGTTCATCTTATATCAATGGTTGGTCCGTACGTCTGTGTCTCTTCTGATCAATTTCAATATTGTTCCAAACTGACATATGTGTATGTACTTGAAATCCAATATTAGTATGAACTAAAAAAATAAAAAATAAAAAATAAAAAATAAAAAATCAAAAAATATATATATTAATAAAGAGGGTAGTGATGAAATATACAACGTGTGGGGATATCTAGGCTGAGAGCTTAATATTTGCCTTTAAGGAATGATTAAGTAGGTGGGTATTGAGATTTCATTCCAAAGAAATTTAGAACATGTTTAGTGAATTAAACAAGGTAAAAATAATGGTTTAACATGACCATAATATACTAAATAAAGGGTGGAGATATGTGCTTGAAATTGTTGAAACACACAAACAGATGGGGAATTAATGGCAAGGTGGATCCCTAACTTGTTTTTCTATGATTTATGTCATTTATATCACCAAATTTTGTTTTCATACAATTTCTGAGATAATGAATTTAAAATTTATTGATATTTATTCCTGATGAAAATATTACTTGTCCTATATTGTCAATATGGACTGAGGAATATGAACATGCATATCTTGTCACATTTTTGTATACATGATATGTGACTTTGCCCAAGAGTGAAAAAGGGTAGGTGAAATGGAGTTTTAAAACCCAATTATGTTGATAATAAATGATATAATTTCCTCACATTATGTTAAATATATTTATTTATAAAATATTTGGGATTAAATCATTCATTTGAAAATGTGATGAAAATTCATGTTTTACCCGTTAAAGTGAACTGTAGTAATTTAGCCATAAATTTTTTTATATGTATGATTTTAACATAAAATTTTGTAAATGTGTTCTTGAATTAGTGTTATAAAACTTTAACTGAGGACATGAGAGCTAAATCATGAATTTTATTGGAGTAAAAGGGATATGTCGTCAAAGATGGGTTGGACTCGCCAGATTAGAAATTAGTTATATATTTGGGCCATAAATTCTTCATCAGTGCTTGGATTGGACCCAAATTTTGAGGAAAAGATTAGAACAATTGTTTTCACAAATCATAATTTTGGAAGTACATCTGGTTAATATTTTTGGAAGGTAAAACATGTGGTAAAACTTGGAATACAATATTTGGCCGAAATTTCCCATGACACTTGAAACCACTTGTAACATAGCCTCCCCTACACTCTATAAACTTATATTTTTCCTATTTATAGGGGTTGTAAAGTGACCTAGAGGATTGGGAGTGTAAAATAATTAATTTCTTTCCAATTAAATTCAGCATGGGAGGAGGGAAGCTACCAATCTAGGATCTCCCCCAAAATGATCTTTTCATCATCTTCTTTGTTGTAATATTGTTTTTCTTTAAAGAATATCTTTGTTTTTGTTATGTTTAATCTATTATTTTAAATTTTATTCATATATTAATCTTCCCATTTGGTCTGGTAATCAATAGTAGAAACATATTTGTGATATACCCTTTCCATGACCTTTGAAAATGAAAAACGTTTCTATGATGACTACACCGCCCATGGAAGAGTAGTTATTTTTAGTAATTTATCTACCTATTAACTTATTCATTCATTTATTTTGAATCAATTAGATACTATAATTAAAAGAAAATTATATATCAATTTATTTTATAATTTAAATGAAACTAATCAATAAATTGTACAATTTACACAAAACACATGAGGTCGAGAATTGTGTGAATTGTGAGAGTGCGACCTTAATCGGTAATAGAAAACCACATGGGATTAATTTGTAGAGTTAAAAGATATTACCTAACTCAATTAATCCTTATTTTCAGAATTTATTTGTTCTATAATTTACCACTAACCATAATAAATTATTGGAATGACAATCAACATAGGGTGTTATGTTTGCAGGTTCTGAAGCTAGCATAGGGTTCAATTCATTTCATCATTGTGGCTAAGTTAACTCCCATAGTGTTAGAGGGTTTAAAAATTAAGGTATCATAATTAAGAATAGATTAATATATATTATAATGATTAATAAGTATGTTAATAGGTAGAGTCAGACTGACTATGATTTTTCAAATAGTTTTCTAAAAAACATTTTCTCGTTGTGTTTTATAATCAAACTTCAATTCAAAAACAAAAAAATTATTCCAGGAAACCTATTATTTTTACTTTATAAACATATACCAACCCCCATTCTTTTTTTTACTTATTTATTTTATCTTTATTTTAATAATACCTTTAAGAAGTTGTTTTAATTACTAACTCTTTGAGAGACAACCTTGGTTATCCACTCTACTCCTCTAAAGAAGTAACAAATTTAACATCATTTGAGAGCCCCCATTATATCATCTCTCAGATGTAAATCCAATTTATAAGTGTAAAACTATATCATCACCTCCTCCCATATCATGACTATAACCACTCCTTGTCTTTGAAAAATGATGATGTGATTCCTTTCTTTAGAAAATTCATATAGTGAATCTTTTGAGGATATTTTGTCACGTAATTCCTCAAAGTCGAGGTATCTGAACTAGGACTCTCACAAGCTAGAGAAGAAAGGGAGTCAACACCATTGAGTGAAGAGAATAGTCACCACCCTCAACCAGTGTTAGTTTTATGGAAGCCAAATGCTCTGATGCCTCCTTTAGTAAATGAGCCTGGGAATTCCTACCATGGGAACCTGCATCCACAATGACCTTCCCCAAAGTATAGATTATATCAAAGTCATAGTACTGAAGGAACTCCAACTAGAACATATATCCTAGATTCAAGTCTATCTATGTTAATACATACATGAGACTCAGATGGTATGAGTAAATGAACAAGTGCTCTCCCATAAGATAGTGCCTTCACATCCTCCGAGAAAAGATCACTGCTGCCAACTCTAGGTCATGAGTCATGTAGTAATGCTCATGGGGTATCAACTATAGTGATCCATATATGATAACTTAATTCCTCTAAATCAACACACAAATGAGGCCAACACCATAAAAATCAAAATATACTATACACTCAAAGCCCACCTTCAGAAGTCTCAAAACAGGATAACTCATTAGCCTCATCCTCAACTCCACAAAGGTTGGAACTGCTCAGTCTAGGTAAATGGATTCCCTATCCATGTTAGGGTGGTCAAAGGGGATTCAATCTTAGAGAGGTATTCCATAAAACTCATACAGTACCTCACCATTAAAGGAAAACTCAACACCTATGACACACACTTGGGTGGCTCCCAAGCAATACTTGCATCGATCATCACCAGATCCACATATAATACATGCTCAGGAATGGAATTCCCAGAAAGTAAACCTCATGGATTTAATACTAGATATTACAAATATTACCATAAAACTAGTGATCTCAAATAAAGTATAGGACCATCCTCAAGTTCTCTTCATTATCCTCCTGTGATGTAGAGTATATTTGTATGTCGTTAATAAATACAACAAAAATAAGTCCAAGTAGATCTAGAAGACCCGGTTTGTCAAACCCATAAACATAGCAGGGGAGTTATTCACACTGAAGGGAATCACAGAGAACTCAATGTTTCCATAGTGATGTTAAAATTCCATATTTAGAATATTAGACTTTTAAAATCTCAACTAGTCATATTAGAACCTAAGATCAATCTTTGAGAACCATATCGAACCTTGAAATTTATTGAAGAGGATTCCAATTCTTAGTAATTGGATTTTTTTCTTCATTATGGGTTGGTCCAGGTGATGATAATCGAAATAAAGACACAATATCTTGTTCAACGTTTTCACGAACAAAACTAGATTATCCAAGGTGAACACACTAGATCTGATGAAATCCACACCTCAGAGGTCCTAAAACTACAACCAATATTTCTGGATCTCGATTGGATCCATCCAATATATCATAGATGATATTAGATATGTCCTAGGGTTCAATCTGAGGAAAACCTCTATATTATTCCTCAAATGTAGTCTAAAAACATCATTTGTGAATACATCTATATAATCCTCCTTGATAGAAGGCATCCAGATGCCATAGGTGCCTACTGTTCCAAGGGATACACTAACCAACTTATGGACACTATATTTTAGCCTCCTTCTCACTAAAACCACTCTTCCATGCATGATATATCTATCACATGAAAAGGAGAATCTCATACCATTAGTGAAAAGGAATTTGAATTGTTTGTAGTGACAGTAAATCTAGGCTCGGACCATGGAAAACCATTCTATAACCAAGATAATGTCATAAGGTATCATCATGATGATTAAAATGTCCCATGATAAACTCCCTCCACCAGTAGAGATCACAGACTATAGTTATAAAAAAGATATCGAAGAAGTGTTCCTTTTAGAAACCTCAAGGAAAATTTGTTGGGATAAAGTCTCAACTAGGTGCTCAAGCTCTCACACTAGGAGTAAGGATATGATGAAATGAATCACAATTTTTTCTACTAATATTGATTTACAAGTATAATAAACATAGACCACACCTCTAATAATCTCATGAGATGATAGGTCATATTCATCCATAGACTGTAGCTATCCACATCCCCGATCGCCTACTCCTTGAGCCCGATGTGGGTCACCTGATGATGGTAGTGGAAGGAGATGATATCGTTATTCGCCACCCAGATCACCTCATCCAAGGGATCCACCTACTCATCTTCCATATCCACATCACTGGGGGCTACGTTACCCCCACCTCGGAGAACCAAGACCACGATGCTACATCTACTGTGGTAGTCCATATGCTATCAAACTTCCCTCATCATCACATCATGTTTGGAAATAAAATTCTACGTGACATATCCTATATCATGAATAGAACCACATATTTCTTGGATTAACCGATCCTTTATGCAGTCCCTACACAAAAAACACAGGTATGATTCTGGTCATGATAAAATCTCTTGTGATGGGATCCTACCAACTAACACTTTATACCTAATACTGATGACTGAACCCCATTATTCCCACTGCCATATCCAGATACATAGATTAAATTTGACATGAATCTCTCTGTCACCAATTACTACCAAAAAAATATGACATAAGTGGAAAAGCATAAGGGTACCATACTTTAAAAAATATCTCTATAGAGACCTTTCTCAAACTTACACACCTGGTATTATCCATCTTGAATCATGTTGAGGGAGTGTCATGTCAGGTTAGTAAACCTCCCTAAATACTCATCAATTATTACCCCTTATTAATTCAGCACTAGAAGCTCCTGAATATAAACTTAGTGCAGGAATAAGGGGTAATACTCCTTTTGAAACAACTGATGGAAGTCAGTCCATGGTATTGCCAACTCATAATGTGTTTTCATGACTAGACTTGACTTGTTCTTAACTATTAAATGGAAAAAATAGATTCACGGGAAGCCACCAAATCAATTCGTGTATAAATAAGCCTAAAAAATATGATCATTGTACCTATCCAATCCTCTACTACCTAGGTATCTAGATCACCACATGTCCTTAGTGGCCTCTCATATTAGGACTTATGGAGTGCACTAAGCCTTCATGCATACTCATACGACTCGGCTGGCACAATCTACGGATTTATAGGAAGAGGTTCTACTACTTATTTTCATATAAGAATTATCTCACATGATATCCCCTTAACAAAGTCTTTATCACTCAATGTGTCATCATAATGATTCAAAATTGGAAACCTAGATTGCTGTCTATGAAGAAACATCCAAAAACATTAATCAAGATGTATAATAGTTAGATGAGAATACATATATAGTGATTTTACTCAATAAGGAGACTCAAATACTGAATCCTATATGGTGTATGTACCAATGTTCCCTACAACCAATGTATTGGTATACCAAGACTATAACAAGATGATCAGAGTCTCAGTGAATGGATATGTCAGCCGTCACACCAACACTAGGTCTGCTGGCTTGAAATCCACACTCAAAACACTTTGAAAACAATTACCTATGTCCCAACCAAATCCTCACAAGAGGAAAAATCCAAACACCTTCCCATGGAATGAACTCCTTTGATACTAATCTGGCATGACCCAACCTAACAGGGCTCGAGCTGCAAATACCCCAAGCCCGCATCCATAGGCCTGGGGCTGACGACAAGCACCGAAAGGCCTAACCAATATGAGAGGCCATTCCCAAATGTTTCAATTCAAACAAACACACACACACACACACACACCAAACAATATCCATGAAGATGTGAAGAGGAATAAATATAAATTATTGTAACATTTAGAGTAATAACCATGTATGTAACAACCTTTTGAGAATACAAGAGTATGATAGAGTAGTCTAAAAAATGGTGCAGAATGCACTCCCGACTAGAAAAATGTACCCACATGACGAAAAATAGAAATGTAAATACTGAGAGAATCTAAATATAGATCTCCAAGACTCAACCACCATACAAAGTCAAATACAGCAGGGTATTCTTATGCTCATTGTAATCATCATTGACCTGTACAACATCTACATAAGACACAACATGTGCTGCAAATTCCCATGTTGGGGTGAGTATATACATACCCAATAGGTTTCCTCGAAGGATGAATAAGGAGAAGTAAGATACATGGTAGAAGTAAAAAAATTAACCATCATCAAGAGAGAAATGAAAACCAATAAATAAGGATATATTCTCATAAAATAAAAATATATGAGAGAGAAATGGGATCTCTATCACACAAACCACCCTAAAAAAAGAGTCTAACATAAGTACTAGAGGGTCTAATAATGATGCCCAACATATCTCATGTATGTCGAAAGAGTACCCATGGGAAGCTACACCTCTCCACTGGGATGAAAAATTGACATGACATAATCTCCAGGTACCTGAACAATTCCCTAATATGATAGGAGGGTTACACTTAGTTGATTGATGACCCATGCATTGGTATGATAAGAGGGTTCCACTCAGTAGCTCAAGTACCCATTCCCTAGTATGATAGGAGGGTTCTACTCAGTAGTTCGATAGATAGAGGGCCCATGCATTGTCTCCACAAGCGGGTTCCACTTTAAAGGTAGAGGAAACATTACCTGATATAGAAGGATGGTTATAATATATAAATGCATGGAGGACCCATTCCCTATCCCTGTAAGAGGGTTCCACTCGGGAGATATATAGAAGTCCCATGCCCTATCCCCGCAGTGGGGTTCCACTCAAAAAACAAATAAAGGACCCATGACCTATCATAGTAGGAGGGTCCTAATCTAATAATAAATGGATTAACCATACCCTAAACTTTTATACAGGTTTCACTCCAGGTGTAGAGGACCCATACCCTATCCTAACTGGAGGGTTCCACTCTGGTGATCCTGTCTAATCACTACCATCATTGAACGCCTCTTAAAGAAGATTTACACTTAGAACAAATTAGATATTATCACACAATCCATAATGAATGAAAAAATTTCATTTTATATAGAAAAAAAATCAAAATAGGATACACATGTGCCATAATTAGAGTTTTAACAATGAATACATGAGAGGTATAAGATTCATAAAATGAAAGTACATGATGTGTATGGGGGACCACATGGCTTGTGGCCCTGATCCCTTATCTACACATTCCCTCAGTTGCACACATATTACAAGACATGTATCCCTATAAGGAATTTAAGTAGACTACATGGGGTGCCTCTACTACTTGGGGTCCTTCCCATGATCATGTCCATGTTCATGTACCATTGTCTTGTCCGTGTACCTTGACCATGTGCCTAGACATTCCCAAGTTAATATATTCCCATTGTACATGTGAGGGAACCAGCACTGAGTCACATGACATGTGGTGCTCCCAAAAGGTGTGGGATATGTTTCTCACTTTAAACCCAAGCTTCCAGAGCTAGGGGAAACACACCATGTGTTCTTTGGACTACATGGCATGTTGTCGGGTTTTTTATAGAAACACCAGATCTATTTTTTGTGTTACAAATCTAGCTCCTCCACCATGAATCCCACACAATGATCATTTGAAACTTTTATTAACCTCCTCCATCAGACATTTTCAGCCCTCCAATAGCTAAAAATCGGATCTTGATTTGACACTCGGAGCATGTACATACTATCGTCGAGTGTCGCACCTCCCACGACCTCATTAGATCTCAAAATTCATGTTGGAATCAACCAAAACTAGAAAATAATCCCAATAACTTCTATAATCACCAATAAAATCATCACACACAAATCTATCATGAATCCAGCGGTCCATTCATGTTCGATCCTACATGACAACATCGAACTGTTGCTTTATAGGCCATTACTTATATTCTAGAAGAACAATGGGGGAAATAAAATAACCAAAAGGTTAAATAATAATTGGAAAATAATTACTTTCTAATTAAATATATTATGGATAAAATGGGTTAGAAAACATGGCACAATAGGTATAAATTGAATAAATAATTAAATCTGATATGTGGGTGCATGAAAAAGATAAAAAATTACAGATCAAAGAGTTGGATTTTATTTTTCTCCAGACTTCAATCATAAGAAAACACACAAATGAAATTTTCATCCATAATTAATATTGATCTATGGTGAAGTATTATAATATCAATGAAGGATGAAGATTCATTCCATTCATTTCAGCTGGATTTGACTAGATCTAAAAGCTCATCATCGTCTGATCTTAATTCAACAATAATGGGTGGAAGAACCTTATCTCAATGATCCCATGATTATTTGGCTAACCATGGTGAATTTATATAATAGAATATTTATAAAGGGTTTTAGGTCCATTAAATTAAATAATTAAATTAATTTATAAATAAAATTTATAGTCACCTTCCAACATCTACCTCCACCAAACGTCCCATGCTAACCAACTTTAGGTCACCCCTAGGGTAAGCCTCACATTTCAGATACAAAAATGGTATCGTATTTCTAATTTGAGAATCATTTTATGATATATTCCATTATTTATTAAAAGTGTTCATGTGTTATATAAAAATATTTAAAAGTTATGAAATTAATTTCAAGCACATCAGACATTAGAATTTCGTGCTGCCTCCACACCTGGCTTCAAAAATATTATTTGATATATTTCAATGTCTTACAAGGAAAAAAGGGTCTCCCTAGAAATAATAATAATCTTACAAAAATTTTATAACATTAAATGAAACTCAAAAGAAAAAAACATCAAAACAATGAATAAATGAAATAACGGATACTAATGAAGTTTTAAAATAGAAAAGGGGTCGAGATAGAAAGATGTTAAGATGATACAGAAATCGTCAAGAGAATACATACTAATAATTAAATGAAGTAAAAAATTATGAAACTACCTATAACTTTGTGGCATGAGGTATCATCCCATAATGTGGCCTCTACCAATAAATATATAACTATCCCAAACACCCACCACCTCCAAGCAGTGCCTTTCCCTTACCTATATTAGTATATATAATTTTTTTCATATACACAATTATTGTATGATAAGTGTGGGTAAAATGAACCAATAATTATATATATAATATTAAATTATCTTAGGTAAATATTCAATACATCATATAACAGTAAACACTATAGAACCGTAAAGGTTTTGTTTTGTTGGAGACTATATACATATCCATCTTATTTCATGAATGATCTTTAATATCTCCTAAAACATTAGTCTATCATAGTACACTTAATATTAATAATACACTGAAATCCCTACTTCATAACTTAAGGAAAAGAATCACGAGAAAGGGTGATCTCATATGCTCTGTCAGGATAATCATGAGAGATATCAATAAATGATTATATTTCAGAATGACTTAAATATAGGGGTTTAATAAATTTATCTTAACCTTTTAAAACCATACCCAACAATTAATAGAATGTAATCATGATATAAGGACTTGACAATTCATATAAGATGAATAATATAGGGTTCAAAGATAAAAATCCATGAGAATATAGCAGTGAAATAAGAAAATTTCATAATAGTGTGGAGTAAAGCTTTCCATAATCATAATCATAGAATCATTCCTCAGGGATATATAATAAGACATTTATCATATATTTAGCTTAGGATAACCACCCTTGTAACATCATTGGGTCTCAGATAACCTCCCATGTAACATACTTCTAGTGTAGGATAACCTCTCATAAACCCTTTATCTCATAAAAATTAAACATTACCCAAATAATTAGAGGTTTATTACAAACCCACCCATCACAACATTATAATTTATTCATATTTATTCTATAAGACCATGAAAAAATTTATCATTTCATCATAAATTATCCCATGGAAAAGAAAATTAGTTTCATCAAGATTTAATCATTATAATCAAAATCCATGTATAAAAATAATAAGGATGGTAACATTGGATCATCTCTCTAGTAAATAATAAGCAACATCAAAGGATGTTATTATAGATAAAAGAATATTGAAAAGTCTATAGGAACAATTCTTGAGTAAAATTCCATTTTCATTTTGAAAGCACTCAGTTAAAATCTAAAAAATTTCCAACATTTGGGGACATTTTTTGGAAATAAAAATAGAAACATCTAAATGAATATTTAAGGTATGTAATAGTTATGGTACTGGGAAAATCTATTCTTACGGAAAATAGTGTAACGAATTTTTCTTCACACATTTAGTGAAAAGTACCACATTTAGAAAAGGAAAAGAAGACTCCTTTTAAATAGTTTTGTTAAAGTAAAAAATGAGTAAAAATGAGATTAATAAATAATTAGATATTAATAAAAACATTATTAAAACATTTTATAGAAAATATAGACATCCATGAAAAAATTCCTAACCTTATAGTGATACAAAGTCAGTTGTCCACAAAAATGTTCTTTCAGAGTGTTGAGTAATTAGAGAGATGAATATGGAATGAAAAATATTATTTATAAAAAACTCAGAATATAATAAAAATAAATATCATTTTATATAGATAGATTATATAATTTAATCATAAAAAATTTAAGAAAAAACAATACTGGTAAAAAGTGAGATTTTAACATAAAACCATTACCTCTTTGGTAAATTTTGAATCACAACCCCTATTAAATAAATATATTAAAATAATAATTTAAACACTTGAATATAAATATATTAATGATATGAAATTTCAAAGTTGTATTACAAGAATCATATGAAGGAAACAAGTTGTGGATATGACATATATATTATGAATATAAAAGTGAGATAAAAAACCTTTACATTAGTTTTTTCTTGCTTCGTAAGTTATCTAACCTATTGTATAATAAATTTAAATTTATTATACTTATATAGCAGATAAATATTCATAATTAAAATAAAATAAATGTTTTAATTGAAACATCTTATAGTTTTTTCATTATCAATCTTTCATTATCATCATCATTCATAGTGTTAACTACATATATTTTTTCATGATTCAATTAGATGGTTCTGGTACTTGTAATTTCACCATGGTTAAATAGTATAAATAATGTTAATTAAGATATAAATATTATATATATATATTCAAAATATACATATTTATAACCATTCATGAATATAATAAAGGGAAAAACTAATTACACCATTTATGGAGATGGTAGTCTGTTTATACGTGTAGATACAATTTTCATTTTCTATAGAAACCATTTAAAGGATGAAAAATAAAAATATATTATTATAGGATCATAATGAAACCAAATACATCATATATATTTAGGAAATAATTCATTATAACCATCCATGAGAGGTGGTTCTGAATAATAAATCATATCACTACGTGGAGGTGGTAGCCCACCCATACACACAGGTGATACTTTCATTTCTCATTTGATGGAAAGGGGGTAAAAATGGTTGTATCAAAATAATAATAAAATATAAGTATATCTATTGTAAAATATTAATTATTTTATTATGTATATAATATATTTAATGGAATTAGAAGAAAAACTAATCTTAAAAAGAGTTGGGTTTGATGATTACCTCTTCTTTAAGAGACCTCCTTTGGCTTACACCTTAATCCTTCATAGAATGGTATTAGGAGTAGAAGAGAATATCATGAAAAAATTTAAGGGATCATGAATTTGTTTTGGGTAGGGATTTTATGAGCTATATTACTCAATGATTGTGAAAAATGGAGGAAAATATTTTGTCTTTTATAAGTGAGGGTAGGGACACACATGTAATTAAATATTTAAATAATAAAATGTAACTTTTAAGTGGATTTGAAAATAAATGGACCATAAATTGAAGATTATATATGTTAAGATTAAAATTTCTTCAAGCAATAATATTTATAAAATTTTAAGTGTAATTTTTACCTTTATCTCTTAGTTTAACCCATAACCCATTAAACATTAATCATGGTAAGAAAATTTTATTGTTTTTACTATATGTTATAATAAAAAATGAAAGTCAACTCCTTAAAAATTTGGAATTTCTAATTCAAAATATGAAACTTATTTTTTATAAGTAATCTCCCATAAGTGGCATGAGTGAATTTTAATATAAACCTACAAAAATCAATGAAAACCATTTTCATTAGAAAAATGTATTTTTCACTATAAAAGGAGTATAATTTCATTCCTTATCTAAAAAAATATTATATTAATGTGAAAATATTTTATTCAATATATATTATATTCATTTCATTAAATTAATTAATCAATAGGGGTTTATTTAGTTTATTAAGATAAAAAGACATTGCACACAACAATTGTTTTTTAAAAAATAACTCTTTTTACCTTCAAATTATTTTATCTTAATTCATAACAATCAGATAATATTCATAAATGATCAATAATTTTCATTACATTCATTTTCAAATAGTGATAAATATATTTTTTAAATAAAAATTAAGAACAAGTATAAAAATATATTGCTTTATTAAATATGTCTTTCAATCATGAAATGATTGAATATTTATTTTTTAGTAATTAATCTGTAAACCAAAATTACGAAAAACACAAACATATATATATATATATATATCATATTGTGGTTAATCCTAATAATATCTTCCAATCCATCGACAAGTTTATAAAGGTTATAATATATCATGGATGATTTAAAACCAGGGTTGTTTGTAAAGAAAGATATCATACACTTCAAATTTATTTAAAATGAATAAATTTATTTAAAAAGAATAAATATAAAATATTTGGCTGTTATAGTGACAATAAATATCCCAATAGGATCCTACCAAGTTCTATATATCAATCATTTTTTATAGAAACAAAATTTTATTGTTTTAATATAATTAAATGAAAAATATTTTAAACATTCTTTTGAAAATAAAAATAAGGTATGTTTCAACTACTATAGTTAAGACTACATAAAAAAACATTAATGCAATTTTTTAGGTAAAAAATAGGATTTCACCCTAAAGTTATTAAGTCTAAAAAAACCTAGAGATACTAAAACACTAATAAAATTTGTACCCTTAATTATTTTAATGGGTATAAAAATATATCACCAGAAAGAGAGGGGGCCACATAAAATATTTAACTATAATATCTAGTAGTGGGGAAATTTTTTCCAGTAAGGTAAACTATCCCAATTTCCTAGGGGTTCCCATAAGTTTTTACTGGTATCACATTAGTTGACAAACATGTCATTTTTATTAAAAATTTCATAAATGGTTCAAATTTATTCTAAAAAAATATATATTTATTGTTTGAAATCATAATGGAAACATTTTATTCAGCAGTTTCTCCATATATAAGTTTAAAAATTTAACTTAAATTTATCCATAAATTTTTTGAATCCTATTTTAAATTCCATTCATAAATAGTTAAGCTAAAAAATTAAGGGATACCAAACCAAATACCTCAATCAATACTAACCACTTGGAAATAGGGTAAATACAAAAGATGCATCTTAGGAAGACATATAAAGAAAAAAATCAACACCTAAAATTCAAATCAATACCATTTATGTTTGGGTAAATGGAACCCTAGTCAACCATGTCTTCAGAAAGAAGTGAAAACCATGAAATTAAGAGGGATAGACTTAATTGATAGGAGATGATGGTCTTAAATGTTGTTTTCTTTGATGAGGTTTAAATAGAACCATAATAAATACATGAAATAAGAAGGGAAGAGATTTTACTTGGATGTGGGAGAGGGATGAGGAATAATTATAGAGTAAAAATGAGTTTTAATGGTTAAAATTAAAATATGGTAAAATTACAAATTTTTAATTTTGAATTTTATTTGAAAATGAGATGGTTTGGCCACACTATTTTCAAAACCACGATCCAATCTAGCAACGGATACAAAATTTAATTGGGTATATAGATAGTTTAGGCGGACAATTACAAAGATTATGTTCCAATCATATAAAATGGATTTGAAATTAAAAAGTATACTTTTCATGGTTAGCCTCTTGGTTAGTACTAGCCAGGAACCAATTGTGTGAAGCCTAAAATTTCCCATTTTTTTATTATTACAAACAAAATGATGTAGAAATGAAGAATAAAGATAAATTTAAATAAATAATGTATCTAATACCATAATGTAACATCATTTGTGTGATAATTATTCCCACCATATTACATCCCCTAGAAACTCATCCCGATACTTGGTTATTAAATAGATAAGCCCAATACTTCCTTATAAGATTGTCTTACATCTTCATGTCATGTGGGTCACTCTCATTATTCTATAAGATTTAAAAAATAAGAATAAATTTCCTTTATATAACCTTAAAATGAGAATAAACTATTGAAATTTGGTTCTCAGTCACTGATACATTATTTTCAAATTTAAGTTCCTCCCATCATAGCATGTGAGAAGGGTTGGTATGGTAATTATTTAATTGAGAGAGGTAGAATAAATTATGGATTTATAGATAAACTAGAAATTAAAATAGATAAGTGACCATACCAACTCATCCCATGATCTTTATGGGACCCATGAATCTTAGGAAGCACCTCCTCTACTTTCCGAAATATCGGTGACCTAGTTGGGGTGACGCCCTTAAAAACACAAAGTCACCAGATAGAAACACCAAGGGATGATGATGATGATCAAAAATAAATTACCAGATAGTGGAATTTATAGAATATGAAAGAAAATCATGGATACCTATATGATGTAATGGAAAAGGGAACAAAATTTCACTTTATGATATCTTTCATATAGATATTCCTAAGATCCTCTACCTGAGTGGTCACTTAGATTTGTATAAAATGAGCATACTAAATTAGATGATCAATTATGACCTAAATAAACTACTTTAAATAAGGTGTATAATGTATTACAATAAAAAAATACATAGACACATCATCCCACGTATAGGTAGGGAAATTATAGGTCTAATGAAAACCTAAAAGTCTATAGTGATCAACTTTTACCTATCAGTTAGAAAATAATTAATATACAAAATCATATACATCCCACAAGATACATTCAAAAATATATTTTCACCTTATATCATAGCACCTTTTATTGTAAATGGGATAAATAACCCACTGTGACTAGTGGAAGTTTTATATTATTTTCCTCCTCACATATAAAGAAACAATTTACATATTCTTGAAGTAGAGTTTTCTTTCACAGGATGGAGACCACCCAGGGGTGGTCTCACCACCATATATATTTCTCATAATGGGATGAAATTATTTATCATATAATTAATATAGTGATGTGAGCTATTTGAGAGAGTTTTTATATATAACACTGATAAGTAACCCATCTATGAAACCTCATGATTTTAGATATTTTCATTAAATAAATTGAAAGTGTTCGATGGATTTCCATACACGTAACCTCGAGTGTATTTGACCATGATATAATAAAATATTTTAAGATAACAATTAAATTTATAGGGATGAATATTAATAACCAAATTATGAATCATATTAATAAAGGTATTAAATAATAAAAAAGTTATTAATTAATTAAAAGTAAATAATTACACAATTTTTAGAAAAGTTTTTTTATGCTGAAAAAATATAATTTTTTTCCAAAAATGGTTTTTATCTCATTTTTTCATAAAAGAATTATAATTAATTTCCACAATTTTTTAAAATTTTATTAGTGAATTAATATCAGTTTTTGAGATCATGTTGTTAATATTATCTTATGGGGTTACATTTAGTATTTTCTTAAGAGATTTATTTTTCAATGAATACTGGAAAGATAATTTTTTTATAAAAATTTTCATTTCATTTAAATTAAAAGTACTAATATATTTTTAATTTAATTTTAATGTAATGTAGGACTAATTTAATTTGAAATAATCTAATTAATTACATATTAATTATCATTATACTTTATTTTATATATGTTATTTTTTGGGAATAAAAACACATTTTTCTAAAAGAACTTTTTTATGCGTTTAATGTGTTTTTATATTTATAAAATTAAATTAATTACTATTTATTATTATATTTAAATAAATTTATAAATTTATATTAAATATTATATTTTAAAACCTATTTTATAATTTTTTCAAGGAAATTAATGAAAGTAAATTATGTTCTATGCTTAAAAAATATTTTTTTCTAAAATGGGTTTTCATTATGATTTGGAGACTTATTTAAAATTAAATTCTTTCTACTATAGAAATTTAATTTAGTAAAGTGTATTATCTATTTGAAATAATCACATTTAATATGATTAAATTGGTCCAACTTAATGTTTTGTCATAATGAATAGTAAAATACCAAAATTTTGTTACCACGGTTAAAGTTAAAATGAGTTTACTAGGGTGTTAAGCCAATAGATAAGGGTAGGGTTGCCACAAAAACATTCCCAATTATTATAAATTAATGATATTTAAACCTGATATTATCATAATTTCAAATAATTTTCCTTTTATATCCAATTTTCCACAAATGAACCCTTTTATAAATTTATATCCCTTAATAAATTATGTTGGTCTCCCTCACCCCACATATAAAATGGACCATCTCCTTCTCATTTTTTCAAACCATTTGAGACTTATATATAATGATGTACCAGATAAAAAAATTCTATATATTCATTCCATATGTTTTATATCTCTTTTATTCTCTTAATAAAAATTATTCAAGGCCTAATGTATAATATAATCGAGGTCTCACGAAGAAGAGGTATAAATAATAACCAAGCTATTTCAATACTATTTCCTATTAATACTTACATAAAATGGTTATATGCATACAGAAATTATTAATCCAGTATCATAAGTATAATATGATTTTATTATTATGATTTAAATACTATATACCATCTCTTATTCGTTAAATGAACAATAAAAGTAGCACTTATGTGTATCTGTAGACTACCGCCTCCATATAGAGATATGATTCATTTTCCATCACCATTTTCGTGGGTGTTTATAATGATGTATTTAATGTTTATGTTTGATTTAATAACACAAATATACTTATTTAATTATAAATTTTTCTCTACCCTCTTACCAAATGATCAATTGGAAAACAGTAACGTCACTCATGCGTACATGTGGACTACCTCCTTTATGATGCAATGCAAATTGTTTATCCAGTCCTCTTTATTTGGATTGTAAAAAAGAGGGATTTAATGAAAATAAAATCTATTAATTATAGAATAATAATTCTTTAAATCTGAATTATCATTTACCTATCTTTAATTCCATTCATTGAAAAGTGGTAACATCACTCATGTGTACGTACATATTAAGGTCTATAGGAAGGGATTTATTTAATTTATCATCAACACATAATATGAATGGTTATAATATTTATATTATGAATATATTTGATATTTACTTAATTATTAACATTATTTATATGGACGAAACCTGATTAAATTTTATGGACCAGAACTACTGAAGTAAAAGAGACTTGAAAAAAGAAATAGTTAATACCTGAAGAGACAAATTTAATAGAGAATTGTTATCAAATTTGTGTTAAAATGTTATAATATGATAATATATGATATTATAAGTATGAAATTGGTTATTTTTAAAATTTAATAAATATAAATTTTTAATACAAGATTTTTTAGTTCTTTTGAATCAAGTCAGACATAAGGTAAGGGTTTCTTATAAATTTTTCTTAATTGTGGCATGCATTAATGTTTTGCACCAATTTCATATTTATAAACTGTATATACCGAAAAAATTAAATTTTTATAAAATTTTCTTTAATTTAATTGATTTATACAACCACATCATTTTCCAAATTCCAATTACTTTCGATTAAGAAATTGATAATTTTATAGGGGTTCTTTATCTCAATTTTGTTTCATTGAGACATGTTTGATGTTATGAACCTATTTTGTTCATGAGGTGTATATTTTAATAATTTTAAAGGTTATATAATTTATACATATTAATTAATGGTATTTAATTTTACAATTCAATTTTTTTTATCCAAGGGTATTTGATTCAAAAGTTACCAAAGTGTTAACGGTTTATTGTCAAATTGGTTTCTTTGGGAAGTATGTAATGCTGTACAACTATATTATATTATGAGTTGTATATACTTACCAAATGATATTTATTATCATGAATATCCTTATTCTCAATGTATTTAATGTTTTTTTATAAATTTCTTTCATTTCAATGATGAATCAAAAGTTACGAAAGCCAAAATGATTTTATGTTACAATATCCTTTTTATCGGGACTATTTATGATTAAATTTTTGATAATGAAATTATATGATTGATCTATCCAAAATATTATGCCTCTTATTATCATCTTGTAATATTTATACATTTAATTTTTCCTTTCATTTTTCTCTATTTATGTACTCAAGATACCAAAATAATTCTTTAAGGAAAATCAACAAAGTTTTTCTCTCCATTTGGGAATAAGTTATTCCATGTCCATATTTTATTAAAAATGTTTTCAATAATGTTTTTAATTTTATTTAAATATTTATCAGATTATTTTTAACAATTTTGGAATTTTGATATAAATATTTTCAAGAAAACGTCTTGTCATTTTCTAAACAAGGTACTTTTATCTTTTTATCGAAAATGTAAAAGGAATTTTGGTTTTAAAGTACATCACATGATTGAAATTACACACCATCATGAAAAATATTTTACTTGAAGATTAATTTATATTTTTTCATGTTTCTTTTCAAATAAATTTTTTAATTAATATTTATGAATGTTTTAGATTTTAGATAAGTGGTTTCAAAACGAATATGGTATTTTCGCACACGGAATGTTTTTGTGATATTTTAAAGGTATTTTACACATATAAAACACCATTTGATGTTTCATTTGATTTAATAGGGATTTGATAAAGTTTTATCATATTTATTGTTTGTCTATCTAATTTTTTTATGGTTATAAAATCTTTAGTAAAGTTGTTTTCTTTCCATGGGTTTAAATTTTATGCGATGATAAATATTTTCATGATATTTTTGAATAAATATTAATAGATTATGATTATGTGAAATGTGGTAATATTATAAACCAAGGAATAGTGATTAAATTATAAACCAAGGATATGTTGTTCCGTTATATCTCTCTAATTAATTGGGTAAAGATGATAGAGTCTACAAGATCTAAAGTGATAAGAAATTTAATAAAAACTGAAGAGATGAATTTGGTTATATACTCTTAAAAGATGAAAGTGTTAATAAAATACTATGAGATAATGAAGTTAACTAGTTCAAAGTTACTCATAATAAAATGATGTAAATGACTGGGTAAGAATTACCATTATGGGACTTTGTTGATAATGATATTACTGGGAGTGAACCGTGAGTAAGAAAGTGACTTACTTTGCTTATGTGAATTATAAAAACAGACGCCATATTATTATGTCATATTCTCATAGATTATGATTGATTATTGATGATTATGAACTCATATGACTTATGTATTTTGTTTGTCAAACCTTATTCCAAGACTCATATTTAATTGTGTTTGACTAATTATGTGTAATTATTATAAGTCATGATCGTATTCTCATACACATATGATTATATTTTTCTCACTTATTTCCATTGATTAATATCTCATATGTTAAACATTAATAAGAATATGAGTTCACTATTTTTATATGTTTTCGGTCCCTTGGTTATAAATAATGGTTTTAAGTATGATATTTCAAAGGGTGATTGTTTTAAATAACTTAGTTGGAAATGTTATATATCTTAAATTTACTAGTTATTTATATATCCATGTTTCCAAAGACACAAAACCATTATGGTTCTACCATAGAACATATTTATATGTAATGAATATTATAAAAAAAATATTTATCATTATTATTTGGAAAGTTTGGTGGCCCTAATGTTAGTATCAGAGGAAGGTTTAGTAACTTTTGGAAACTATGATGAAGAACAAATGTTGAGAACCTAAAGTACCTAGATCAATTTGATATCATTGAGAAGGTGAGGGGTGAATCAGTGATATCTGTTTCTTTTTAAAAATTGTTTGTTTTGAATTAAAACATAATGGGTTAATTAAAGCCTTTATCCACTCTTATTTTTTTTCTCAACCTTACCTCGAATAATGTTGTAAATACAAAGCCACTAGACACGGGGATTTACAATGTTCAATATAATGACCAACTCCTTGCCGTGTTCATTATTCTCCCTAAAACAGATTCTACACTATAATAATATAATCCATTACAATGATTAATACAGAGTCACACTATATCTCTTCTGAATCCATATAAAAGGTTATTTATACTATATATCACAGTGTTACCAGAGTACACATTAGTCTAGTTCTAAATCCGTACTAGTGAATTTTTCTCTGAAGTCATACAAGTGAATTCTTTTCCCAAATCCACATAAGATACTTACTCTTTTACTCAAGGATTTATCCAATATAGGTTAATCTCTTGATCTTACTCCATTGTTTTTTTGGATCACACTTACATGTGTACTAGATCAAGTACCATTTAAAAACTTTCCAGTCTTGCTAATAAATCTCTGATCACCTTTATTTGATCAGTTTCATTAGAAAAACAAATTTCATAGTTGATTATTTCTTTTGATGAAGTCCCAACCTCACTATTTATGTGAAGGTGGTGAAAAAAATTTCTTTAGGAATATTTATTTGTAAGAAGGATCTTACAAAACTTTGAATTGATTAATCTTCTTGAATCCAAAAAAACTATCAACTTAAATATAAATTCTTCTCGTATTCTACCTAACTTCATTCTCAAATATATGCTTCTCATATATTTCGAAATTATCATTATGTGTATAAAATAATTATTGGATGGTCCATTTAGGATACATCACATTTTTTAATAATAACATATTACTTCATGAAGTGATGAATTCACTTATATATGATGACACATATTAACAACGTACGATTATATTTTCTTTGTAAACGTGATATCAACACTGTGTGTGACAAATGATTTTTTCAAAAAATTATCTCCATTGTACTTCTTGGTTCACACCTCTATATCTCAAGAAAATTTACATGTCTGTATCTATTATTTGTGCATCAAAATTATATTTATAATAAATTATTCATTGGTTATTTATGTAGTTATCACATGAAAATATTGATAATGTTAATAACAGTTTAAAGCAGTCTGACTCTGAATATCCCTTGGAAACACCTCAAACGAAAACTAATATCTGTGCAAATATTATTCTCTAAAAAACGTTTATGCATAAAATAGATGTTTTCAATTTTAATATAGCTTCCATAAATGAATCTAAATCACTTAGGAGCTTGACCTGCAAATCACTCTTCACCAATGAAGTAATCATCAACTACAAACCACATTTTACATGGTAGCATCAGTATTACACTACTTTCAAACACATGGATATCTACAAATTCACATTATTTGTACAAAAACTCATCATCTACAAAAGACCACCATTAATAACTATATGAAACCCAAAAATGACCATCTATAAAGAATTTTGTTTTTGGGTGCTCACATGAGTATTGAGGCACCACAAATCATTAGGTTTTTGAATCACTCTTCATTCACATACTACCTTCTTCTCCAATGAAATATTTTTATTTTTTACACTTTAATCATTGTGAAGTAATCATACTATAAGGAATCACTAAAAATCATTTTTCATTCTTTTTAGAAAACTTTCGTTATCCATTTTCTCAAAAATGCCCAAATTGACTCGGTTAAACTCACATTGGAGCCATGTATGTTTGCGAGTACTTGGTTAGTAGACCCTCAACCACAAAATATTCATATGAAGAGGTCTCTTATGTGGGGAGGAAAGTTATGAACTAACATAAAGATCAGATAGCTCAGATTTAAATGCGAGATTAGATCAAACTGATGACATTAATTCTATGTTTTTAAATGATGAGAGAATAGTACCTGTGAACTTCTGTCCTACATCAAAACTTATACTGAACAGAGATTTAGTTTGTCATTAAATTCCCACAACTAGAACCTTGAGACAAGACTAGGGTCAGTACGCAAATTCCACAACACAGTATTTCCAGATGGGCCATGACAAATGTTGTCCATGAGAACCCCTAAGATCCTTATGACTCAAACCATACACACCTTCTGGTGTTCACTCTGTGGTCCCTATACACGGGCATGTTTTTGGAATCATACATAGACCACGTCTTCCTCTTAGAGGGATGCCTATTCTAGGAATTCTCACGGGGGTAGACTCTATTGGGGTCCTCCTATGTGTGGTAGAGTGCTAGTCTAGTTGGATCCCTTGGTTGGAAAAAATTATTATATGAGGCCCATTTTAAATACAAAGAAAAATATCCAAGTATAAAAGTGTAATTCCATGCCAATCCAAAATCGTCATCAAATCCCCTTTAAGAAACATCTTTTTTATCCATCATCACATAATGAATTTTATTATTTCACGATCTTCAAATGAAGTACTCTTCATGCATTAATAAATTATTTTTTATATAGACATCACTTATAGTAAACAATGTGAAAGACTCATATGCACATGTTTACAACTTTTAAGATCACTTATACAGTCATCATATTTAAATACCAAGAATAATTATCCAATTGGGATATCCAATTACTCTTAAATATGAATTTTAAAATGATGTAATCTACTAATATTAGATGAATCCATAAAAATTATCCCAGCATCACCAATATATCCATAACAACTCTCTATGAATTATCTCTTTATACATACTAAATTTCTCATATAATTTTTCCATATATGTTTAATTTATGATATACTAGAAATAAAGACAACATTAAATCATAAATTAAGAACTTTATATCTTTAGAATAAGCCTAATTATATGATAATGTCCTAATTTATCAAACATAAAGGAGTCTGATTTGCATGAAATTACATCACTGTCTATGTATTAGTATGTGGATGAAAAGGTAGAAAATAGGCACCTAGGGGTAAAAACTCATAGTGGGGAGGAATGAGTATTGTCTCAGTCACCAATAGTATACTATGAATGAGCCTAATACTATACAACTGGGTAGACAATATTGAGGGATATTATTTGGTTAATTCACATTTTCTTTATGTTCCATTATGAAGTATTCGTATAAATGTTGACCTTGAATGACCTAGGTTATGACTAATGTGTCATAGATTAAAAAGAAGTTGTCAATATTTCAATATCCTATATTTTTTTTTCAGGATTATATGATTTCACACTATGATTTTTTTTCTCATGATATGATTTATCATTTAAATAAATTGGTAGAACTAGAAGGAAACAAGTTAACAATGAATGTGACAGCTAGTGGAATGATTATCCTCCTTAGAAACTAAATTAAGTAAGAGATGGCATGAAAAACGTCATTTTTATGACCAATAAGATATCTAATTATATGATTAATAACCTAAACTTTTGTGGGTGTCATAACATTACTAATAATATAAAAATGTAGTTTCCTTAATACAAAGAGGAAAAAATATTTGGTTACCTACCTGTCAAGAATATTGGAAGAAGAAACCAAGGAAATATTTCAAAGGAATGAGAGTATGTTTTATGTGTGAAAAAAACTGACATAGATCATGTAATTTCTAAAGAAAAATGAAGTGTTTGGTTAATGATATTGATGTTAATAATGGTATTTATGTCACCCCCCTTTTAATTACATAAAATTTTATTAAATGGTATAAGCAGAGGATATTTTATAGATTAGTTTCTTTAAAATATGGTACATAATACATGAAAACTCAAAAAATTCATCTTATTGACTTGAAATGATTATTAAGGGGTTCACAATATGTTACATTTACAAAATATCATAACATGGGGACACATTTAAAAGGAAAGGGGAAGGCATGAGGCCTAGTAAGGGAAGTAGTTTAAATGTATTCATGAAGAATATCAATAAGAATATGAGGAATATTATTCTGGAATGAGAAAGATAACATGAGAAACATCATAATAAAAATAACATGAATTATAAAATTGAAATGTGGTGAACAAAATTAACTAATACATTAATAATAAAATCACCCAGGCTTGTCATCAAGGTTACATAATTGAAAATTACTAAGGTTATTCACCAAGGTATCATAAAACATGTCATCTTTAAAGGTTAATTTTTTACCAAATGAATTAGAGCACTATCATGGAACATAATTTAAATGTATTAATTAATTTTGTAGAGAGATATCATAATTAATAATTTCATTAACAACCGATGCAGAATAAATAATGGGTTTCTTATTAAAATCCCGGCGTACAAAAATTCTTAAAGAGATGATCATTACATAATTTTTAGACCACACAAAGAGAATGTGGGTTTATTATGTATAAATATCATAATAAAATAGATCATTTTTAAATATAATTTAATACCACTATAATATAAATAAGTTTTGGAATTCTTAAAAATAAAATAAAAATCAATTTATTGAGAAGAGAGAAAATTTTGGGAAGTAAAATCTGGTGCATGATGGGTATAAAAAATGGTTTTAGAAAAGTGTAAAATAATAGAGGAAATGGAATCCCAATGATAAAACATGATTTTTATGTAAGGGTGTGATCAAAATGGTAATAAGATAGATTAATCCCATTATTTAGAATACACATTAAAAATAAGATCTTGAACTGAAGGGAAAATTAGGACAATTTAATTACATTAAAGAGTTACTCCTAAATGACAAGGAATAGAACATTTGGTGATTGAGGAAACCTTGGGGGGACCAATTGGGAGGAAAAAATACTATAACTTCTGGGATGATGTTATATAAGTGAAAAAATGAGAAAAGGGTGGGTATTTATAGCAAAAGAGGAGGATTTATTTAATAATTTCCAAATATAGGATTAGGAAATCTAGGTTTTGGATAATGAAAAACCATTGGCTTACTTATTGTTTGTAAAATTATTTTGGAAATTTGTAACAAATTTTATATTATTTAAATACATGTAAATTGAACATCAGTTTTTATTATTTTTGTATATAAAAGTAAGGTTTCCACAATGTAATTTTTTTAAAGTTAAGGTTTCTAATTAAAATTTGTAATGAAATTTATATGTTTGGAAATTGATTAAAATATATTAAAATACTCAAAATTAATAAAATATCATATTTTTGTTCTTGCATTGTAGTTAATTAATTATTATATAATTATAATTTAATTACAATGTTAGTAAACAATAAAACCCAAACTGTATTTTTACTATTAATGAAAAAATAATTTTTTTTTGGAAATTATCAAAAATTCACCCTAAAATAATTTCGACATGATTGTTTTGAAAATTATTTTTAATTATTATAATAATTCTATAAATATTTTACTTTTAACTTTCAAATTTAAAAATCTAAATTTACTAAAAAAGTAATGGGTTGTAAGGCATAATTATATTTCTAGCACTTAAAAATTTCCTAGGATGTAATAAAATTATTTTATCATTTATCTATAAATAAGAGTAATTTTAACTTAATATTTGATTAAAATAAATATTATTTAGAATACCTTAGTTTATTTTAAAAATTGATATCTTTTCAGAAGGAAAATTTGTGTCAGTAAAATCAATTTATCAAATTCATCTCATTTAAATATATATTTTATTAAATAAAACAATTCTTAAAATGGTAATTATGGAATAAAAATTTTATTTATGAAAAGGATTGAAACATTATATAACTAATTCATAGACATATAACCCCTTATAACACCCATGTACGACCTAAGGGTAATGTGTACGATGGTGATAGATTCATGGGGAAGATCAAATAACATCGAGTGAGTGGTAATTTTCACTAACCTGAACTTATTCCATAGAAAACTTCATTATAGATTCACTTATTGTTTTTTGGATTGGGCATGGTCATGGGTGAACCCCAATGATGCTACCTCCCTCCCATGTTCTAAAAAATGTGCTTCATACATCATGAATCTACTGGTCGAGGTTATCACTTCTCATTTATGAATTAATTATCCTTTTTAATTACTAATTATAAATTCTAATCAGAATTTTATGATTATTACCAATGCCTATAGTTACCAATGGTCAAATTGTCCAGGGATTATATTTACTAATGGTCATATTCGACCAACGATCCTATAACGGTCAAACCCCATTGATCAAATTTCACTTCATACTCTATAAATGGCACTTCATTATTTCATTCAATAGTCACTTCAATAATCTGCTAAGGTATTTATTATTTTACTAATATTTTTCATTATTTATATAGTTTTGTCCATGGGGGAGATGATTTTAATGGATTGGATGATCCAAATTCTCCAATTTTGTATTTTGTATTTTATATTTATTGTCCATTTTTAATGTTTGGAATTTCAATTGGTTTCATAGCTGACTATTGTATAAATAATTATTAAATAGATATCATTTTATATGTGTAATATAATATAACACAAATTTTCAATAAAAAGGAAATAATTTTAAAAAAACTTTGGTCGTTACCTTATTTCCCCTTTAGAAATTTCATCCCTAAAATTTTAACTTATTATCTCAGTTAAGAAATGGTGAGGGTAGTTCTAATTCATTATTTCCCCTGGTTCCCATATTGACTCTTCAAACTTTTGTCAGTACATAACACATTGAAAATGTGGCCAGTCTTGTAGCATATAACCTTATTTCAATGGACCATGATCTATACCATCTGCTCCTCAGAAGAGAGGTCATGTTCTTTTTGTATAACCTTTAGATTCAATACATGCAAGGGATCAGGATTATACTTCCTCAAGAGGGATATGTGGAATACAACCTGAATTTGATCTAGATATGGTGGAAGTTCTAGCTAATAGGCTTCCGATCCTATAAAATCAAGTATTTCATATTGGCTAATACTCATGGGGGTATGCTTACCTTGCTTCCCAAACCACATGAATCTCTTCCATAGTGATATTGAAAGGAAAAGTTTGTCTCCAACATCAAACTACATGTCCCTTCGATGGTTGTTAGCAGATATATTCTTCCGAATATGAGAATCTATTATGTGTCGTTAGACGACATGAAACGTTTCATTAATCTCTTGCACAAGATCAGGCCACATCATATTTCCCTCACCAACTCCATCCTATCAAGTAGGAGTTATACATTAATGCCCATATAGGGATTTATAGAGTGCGATTTAAATACTTGAGAAGAAGATGTTGGTGTATTAGAACTCAACTAATGGAAGGTGTTGATCCCATCAACATTTAAATTCTAATGAGCATGGCCTTATAATTTTATTGAGCGTTTAAAAAGTCCTTTCATATTTTCCATCAGTTTGGTTGTGATATGCCATATTAAAATTCAATTTAGTATTCATAGAATGTTACATACTTCTCCATAATTTAGAAGTGAACATGGGATCATGATATGAAATAATAGAAAGTGGAACCCCATGCAGCCTCACCACTTCATTTATGTATATATTGACAAGTTTTTCAATAGATAAATCTTCCTGAATAGATATAAAATGAGCAGTCTTGGTGGGTGAGTTGGTCCTTTATAACCCATATCACATTTTTTCTATATATTTTATTGGGAGACCATTGACAAATTCCATAGTTATGTTTTACCACTTCCATGTTGGTATGGGTAGTGGTTTCAATACCCTTTTTGGAAGTTGTTTCTCCACCTTCACTTGTTGACATACCCATCACCTTGCATTATAGTCAGAAATATCCCATTTCATATAATCCCACAAATAATGATCACAAAGGTCCATATACATTTTTTGTGCTTCAAGGATGTATAGTGAATGTAGAGCTATGAGATTCATCCATAAGATATTTATTTATATCAAGAATATATGGAACACATATCCTTGTATGAAATTTTAGTACACATTTTTTATCAATATTAATCTAAAGAAATTTCCCATTTTTCACATCCTCTATCTTCTTTTATAAAAAAGGATATTCTCTTTAAAATTTCTTGATATTATATGGTAATGATGGTCAAAAAATAATTTGTGAAACGATTGATAAGGTTCCTTCCCTTGTGATTCCCATGACCAACCTTAATAGTTCCTTCATCAATGGACCTCTTTAAATCTTCATCATTACCACCATAATAGGGTCTTTCTTACTAAATGGATCAGTGAGTTTTGTTGGTCTTTTGGGGCGATAATGAATTGAATGGTCAAAGTATTTAAGATGTTCAAACCATCTAGATTTTACCTTGTTAAATTTCTTATATGTGAATATATACTTTGAAATTTAGTGGTATGTGTATATATCATATTTATTTCCATAATGATAATACCTCAATATCTTCAGAGAAAAAATAACTGAAACAATCTCTAGGTAATGCATAATATAATTCAGATCGTGAGGATTAATTTTTGGGATGAAAAAGAAATAAACTTGTCATTTATAAGAGGACTCATCCAATACCTTTTTGAGATGTGTTGCTAAAAATAACAAATACTTCTCCAATATAGGGTAGAGTTAACCCAAGTTTAGTAACTAATCACTTATCTAGTTTTTGGAAACATTCTTCACACACCTTCATCCAGATGACCTTAGCTCTTTTTTGTGTTAACTTGGTCAGTGGACTATAATGTTAAGAATGGGTTTTCACAATCCTTCTATAATATCCTACACATACAAATAAACTACAAATCTCACTTACTATTGTAGAATGAGTCCACTCCTCCACAACCTTTTTATTGGTAGGGTCAACTGATATTACAACATTGGTTAAAATGTTCCCTAGGAACAAAACATGTGGTAACCAAAATCCACATTTTATGAATTTTACAAATAGCATATCCTTCCTAAATGTTTTCAATTTTACTCTTAAATGATCTTCATACTCCTCGATTATTTTGGGATATATCAGAATATCATCAATAAAAACGACCAAAAATTTATCAATGTATACCTTAAATACTGTATTCATCGAATCCATAAATATATAAGAAAAATTACTCAATCCAAATTTCATTACAAAAAACTCATAACACCCATATCTTGATCAGAAGGAAGTCTTTGTAATATGTTATTTAATCACCCTCAATTGACGATGACCAGATCAAAGATTAATCTTGGATAAGAATTGATCCCCATGAAGCTAGACATATAAATAATCAATCCTTGGGAGAGGGTAATTTTTCTTCTCTGTCATCATGTTAAGTTTTCAACAATCAATTCATAGGCACATTGATCCATCCTAATAATTCAAAAAGTGAATAGGTTATCCCCAAGGAGTCACACTTGGTCAGATAAGTCCATTATACAAAATATAATAATGTTGTCACTACTACAAATATGGCTTTTATCAGTGCGAAAAATGGCCATTAACAGCGCTAGAAAAAGAGATATTTATGCCAGCGAAGATAAATGGGGGGTGCCCTTAATCAGCTCTCCAAAAAGCACGGATAAAGACCCCTTTTATCAGTGCATGTTTTTAGCGCTGGTAAATAAAATAAAATAAAATAAAATAAATACTACCAATCTCGGGGGGGGGGGGGGGGGGCTTTTTACAGCGCTTGATAACCCCTTTATCAGTGCTTTCCCGCACGTCCATCACCCACCTGCACTGCCTACACCCTTTATTAGCGCTAGCACTTTAAATCACCCTTGCACTTGCACCCATGCCTCCACCCAGATTTGATCTCAAGACCTCCACCCTGCGCACCTAAAGCCTTTGCCACTACCCTATATTGATTTGTTCTCTTATTCATGATATATCTATTTATTTATATATATATAGTTATATTTATTCGTATAGTAATATATATTTATATTAATATATATAGTTATATTAATATATATATATAGTTATATTAATACATATATGTATAGTTATATTAATATATATATAGTTATATTAATATATATATATATAGTTATATTAATATATATATATATATGTAGTTATATTAATATATATATAGTTATATTAATATATGTATAGTTAAATTAATATATAGTAGTTATATAAATATTTATATATTGTTATTTTAAATAAAATGGATATTAGTTATTATTTAGATAAAGCTAGTATATTTTATATGTAATTATGTTTAATTATATATTTAAAAATTTTAATTTTTAGGTGTGAATATATAAAAAAATATGTACATATAGTTATATATTTGAATGTAAATAGTAGTTAATTATAGAAAATGATGAAATTTCAAAGACATAATATCAATGTGAATGTAATACCTTGTAATAAATTCAATCCCCACTAAAAAAATCCAATAATACCCCATTAAACGATGCTGAAAATCCACAAAATGTTAAAAAATATGGGTACCCCGACTAAAAACTCAATTTTGGAGGTCGTCTGGGCCTTTTTTGGACTCTAAAATCCCTTTAATGGGGTCCTCCAAGATCATATTGTTGTAGATCTCGTCACAGGCTTCGATTTGATATGTGGTAGAGCTCAAACAGACACCCGGATCAAAAGTTATGGCTGTTTGATGTTCGAGTTGCGTTTTCAACATATTTTGGATCTTTTTTTATTTTTTATTTTTTAATCTTCAAATTGTTATTAAATGACTTGCACTCCATAATAATTAGGAAATTATTAATTAAAAATATTTTTTTTAATTTTTTTATAATCCATTTTCACTAAATATCTTATATATTATGTATAATAATTGTAAATGTACATTTATACTTATCTAAAATATATTTAAAAATTATATATTATATTACTATCAATATAACTATATAACTATATTTATATACTAATATATTTTTTAATTTTTTTTAAGTCGACCCTTTATCAATAGTACTAAACAAGCGCTGATAAAGGACCCCCCTTTATCAGCGATTTTTCATTAGCGCTGATAAAGGGTTGGCGCTGGCCTTGCCCAGTTTTGTGGTAGTGTGTTTACTTAATTCCTATAGCTCTAAATTTTTTATTCTATATGGGATATTTTATATCATCTTGGATCTATGCATGATTTTAATGGAAAATTTACCTCTCTTTCATAGGGAGGTCCATTTAACTCCCACAGAAATACATCAATGTATTCCTGAATGATAGGGACATTCTATATCTTTATAATTAAATTTAATTATCTATCTTCACCTATCATCTCTGTAAAAAAGGCTATTGGAGGTTATTCTAGAAAATTCTTTGGTCATGCTATATCTCCTTTGAAAATAATCATAGGTTTCCATTCAAGACTATTGATATTTCCTTTCTTATTTAGTTGATCATAGCATTATCCTTTAAGATCCAGTTCATCCCTAGTATAGTTTAATATTATAAAATAAGAATTACTAATTGATTTGAAATGAGATTTTCCCATAAAAAGCTTATACTAGAGTCTCTACACATAGTTTATTTTTTCATAATACCATTAAGAGACTTTAATGAAAAATATACTTCTTGATTCTTGAGGATTGATTCTATATTCTTTAAAAAATTGGAGGAAATAAAAAATGAAATTGAAACTAAATAAAAAAGTACTTTATAGATTTGAGAGAACAATGATAGTACTTGCAACCTCATTATTTGTAGCCTCTACTTCAGTCGTCATGATAAAAAATGACTTACCTTTCTCCTTTGTCCTATACTGTGGTTGATGGGGATTCACCTTCATAATCTTCCAATTTGGATATAAACTGGAAAAGTGACCAAAATTTCCCAAATTAAATCATTAAACTCCAAGATGGGCCTCCATCAGCTTACCTTTGTTTTTAGTGTTGATAAGGTAAGGATTCACCTAACCATGAAAGTTCTAATCAATATGACCATTTTTTTCACATTTCTAACATTTTACACTCCAGAGAAAGAAGTTCCTTAAATGCTTCTTCCCACATTTGTTTCACATGGGAAGTCTCAATTTCTTTCATCCTCTTCCATGATCAAAGTTCCTCGATGAGTTTAGATCCATAGATATATTCTTTTCATTTGACATATGTGACCAATGGGTTTCTACTAACTCCAATTATTACTTCATAGTACTTTTCATTATCTCCGCATAGCTTTCATAGTTATGATTTACTAAATTCCTCTACAAATGGGGTCTTAGACTGCCAATGAATATATCAACCTTTCCATTAGGCTCTATAAAAAATCTAGATATGTATAGATCATGTCGTTTAAATTTCATATCAATGCATCCCACTGATTAATTTTCCATATCCATCAGCTCTAGGAATTCCTTCCTTATTTTTTATATCTAAAGGGAAAAATAATTATATAAAAATATTTGCCTAAAATATTTCCACTTCATAACATAAATCTAACTTATTGGATTTCTGTTTTTAATTAGTTTCCACCATTGATCATCTTATTCTTCTAAGTGGATTACTACCGGGGTGAATTTATCTTACACATAATAGTGATGTAAAGAAAAGATCTTTTCGGTTGAGCATATCCATTGTTCAGAAATCAATGGGCCAGTAGATCAAATAAAATAAGGTGTTCGTTTACATATGAAGAAATCAGTGGAATTTTTTTTACCTTCATGTTGAATATGGAAACTATACTTTATTCATGTTATTTTTCATAAATAAAGGAAGTTTATTTATCATTCTCATTATGTTTTCTATTTTGGCTTCTGTTGGGGGGTCATCAGCACATTATCGACTTGAATCATCATTTCTGTGATTCATTCTATTTCCCTACATTTTCTAAAAGGATAAAACCTTAGTGAGAAACATGTTTCTTGTAATAATCATATAATATGAGGGAATTTTATGTCTTAAAACATCATGGCTAAATATATTATTCTTTAACACTATTTACATTTTCTATATATCCTTCATAATGTTTAATAAAAAGCTTGTTATTAACCCAAACTATCCCATGGATGAGTAAAAATAGAAGTGCTGCAAGGCCCATTATTGTGCACCAGCTTCCTATCAATTCTATCTCAATGCGATGTTTTCAGGAGTTACCCCTAGATATATCTATGTCAAATCCACCTCTACTTGTTCATATCTAGAAAATTATTTCTTTGTTTGGAAACCACTTATTTAATACTTCACCAAAAATAACCAGATTGTTTACTATATTTACACTTTTTTATAGGGTTTATCGTAAGGATTTATAATTCTAATTAATAAAAATAACTAAGCCATCCTTTGTGAGAAACTATGGTATCTCACCTTTTTATTACAAAAATTTTCTTTATATGGCACAAACAAGGGATATTTTAATGTTTAGTTTCTTGGAAATAAGTTAAATAAAACATGAAAACATAAAACATTCTTCTAATACAAATGAAAGGATTCTTTATTGGTTCATTTTAAGTTACATTTACTGTATCTCATAACCCAGAGATATACATAAATGTAAAAGTATGAGCATGAGACCCAGAAAGGGAATCATTTTACTTGTGATCATGACAAATATAAATAAGAATATAAGGAATATAATTATGAAATGGGAAAGAGGACATGAGGCATATAATAATAAAAAGAACATGAATCATAACATGTAAATCTGTCTATAAAATTTAAATGATACATTAATAATAATATCACCAAGGTTTTTCACCAAGGAGTCATAATTGAAAATTACCAAGGTAATTCACTAAGGTATCATAAATGATGTCACCTCTAGAGATTAAATTATTTAACCAATGCATTAGATATTTATCAAGATAAACCATTCATATGTATTAATTAATGTGATCTATATAGATGATATTAAATCATTTCATTAATAACAAATGGTAAATAATGAATGGGTTTCTTATCAAAATCAAAGTGTAAAAAATTCTTAAAAATATTATCATTACATCAGTTTTAGCTAATAAAAAGGGAATGCCAGTTTTTTACTTGAAAATACCATAATAAAAGAAATATTTTTTTATCTAGGTGAATAAACTTAGAAAATAAATATTTTTGGGTTTTCACAAAAATAAAATAAAAGTTAATTGTTTAATTAGAGAGAAAAAATGAGACGTACATTTGGTAGCATGACGGGTATAGAATATGGTTTAAAAAAGGGTAAAATGAGAGGGGACGAGGGTGTAACATTGAATGAACATAATATTTTAGTAAGGTTGTGATCAGGAAGGTAATTAAAGAGAGTAACCATAGTATCCAGAAGACACATACAAAAAGAGGTTCTTGAATTGAAGAGAAAAGAAGGATAATTCCCTTACCTAGAAGAGTTAATCCTAAATCCTGAGTAATAGAGTGTTTGGGGATTAAGGAAAAATTAATGGAACCACTTGGAGTAAAAAAATACCATAAATTCATGTAATATGGATTGGGATAAGAAGAAAAAGGATATATTGGTGGGTATTTATAGAAGAAGTGAATAATTTGTTCTATAATTTCCAAATACAGTCCTTTGAAATCTAGGATGTGGAACAGGAAAAACATTGTCTGACCCCAAATTTTTCCCATTTATTTTGAAATTTTGAAGACATGTTATGGTATTTAAATCCAAAATAACTGAAAATCATTTATTTACTTCTTTTGGCATGGAAATGTAACGTTTCTAAAAAGTAAAGTTTTTAAAGTAAAAGTTTCCATTTTAGACATTGGAAAGTCCTTTATAGGTTTGGAAATTTATTAATATCTATTAAAATAATTAATAATAAAAAAATTAATTTTTTTTTGGTTTTTTATTTTATTTAATTTATTATTACATCATTATGAAATAATAATGGATTCATTAAATATATCTAAAAACCCAAACTATAATTTTATCATTCACGAGAAAATAAATATTTTTGAAGATTCTCATAATTTCACCTTAATGTAATTTCAGTGTGATGATTTAAAAAATGATGTTTATTTAACCATAATAATTATCTTAAAATGATAATTTTATTTTTAAATATAAAAATCCTTATTTATTAAAAAAATTTCTGGTTATAAGGCATAGTCAACATTCTAACAGTTAAAAAAATCATGGGACAAAATATTGTTATTTTATCATTTATATTTAAAGAAGTGTGTTAAAACATAATATTTAATTAAAATTAATATTATTCAGAATAAATTAGTTGATTATAAAAAATTATATCTTTTTTAAAAATTATAATTTGTGTTTGAAAAATAAATCTACAAAACACATATCAATTAAAAAAATATTTTATTAATAAAAACTATTCTTAAAGTGGAATTTATAGAGTAAAATATTTATTTATTCAAAGTAATTACTCATTATGTAACAAATACCTAAGCATGCAACCCCATATAAGATCCTCATACATCATAAGGGTAAGGTGTGTGATGATGATGGATCTATCGAGCAACTCAGATAACATCAGCCGAGTGGTAATTTGCACTAACTTGAACCTCTCCCATAGTTGGTTTCATTAGATCTTCACTTTTTGAATCTCGTATTTTTCTTGGTCAAAGGTGAACAAATTGGTGCTACCTATCTACTATGTTCTGAAAAATGGGCTTCATATGACATGAATCTTCCAGTTGAGACTACCTCTTCTCCATTTTGCATTAATTATCATTTTTCATTACTAATTATAAAAAATAATTATAACATTAAAAATATTACAATTGGGTATAGTTTACAATGGTCCAATTTTATAATGGTTATACTGGTTAGCAGTGATATTTGACAAATGGTCTTATATTGGTCAAATCCTAATGGTCACATTTTCCTCTATAGTCTATAAATACCTTTTCATTATTTCATTCAATATTCACTACAATAATTTTTTAAGATGATTATCTGTTTACTAATATTTTGTTTTACTTATGTATTGTTTTCCATGGGGGAGATGATACTAATAGGTTGAAGAGATCCATATTTTACCATTTTTCATTTTTTATTTTATATTTTTTTGTCAAGTTGTAATTGTTGGATTTTTAATTAGTATCTTTGCTGACTAATGTATTGATCCTTGTTAAATAGATATATTTGTTTTGCGTGTGTAATAAAATATAACACACATTTTCTCAAGAAACAAATATCATTTTAAAAAAAATTGGTTTGTTACATTTTTTGCAAGTTATAATCTATAAATTAATGTTTTTAATGTGAAAATTATGGGAATTATGAAAATAAATGTCCTTGGGAGAAATATTGAGAAGGATATTAAAACGTTTGTATGATTTATGGTTTTAATATGGATAATGAAATGGAGATGACTAAAATATGATATGAAGGAAGTATTAAGGAATAATATGAAAAATCTTAGTTAATGGATGATGAATAATTTAGAATAACAGAAGTGTTTATGTATTGGGATTTGTGAATAATGTTGTTTAAGTGTTTTATCAATGCTATTACAAAAATATGAATCATGAAACATCAAATTATTTTCCAACATTATATTTTCACTAAGGAATTGCAACCATATGTTTAATGATACCAATACCCTAGAAAAGTTATTTACTAAAAAGGTGACATTTCTTTGGAGAAAATGTTATTGGGAGAAGGATAACCCTATAAAGAGTTGATTGATATTTTTAATGTAAATTGTAATGTATTTGTATGCTTAAAATTTATTAGTGATTTGATGAAAAGTTATTTTTGTTATCTTTGATGAATATTATTGCATTTTTGGATTTATGGAATACATTCAATATTTTGTGATTTTATTTAAGAAATAAGGATATGAATATATGTTTTCATTTATATTTTATAATAATTTAGGTTATTATCATGTTTTAGGAGATAATATAATCAATTTATTCACATATTTGGTATGTGACAATAAGAGATAATTTATGATTTTTTGGGATTAATACTAATTTTATTTTGGAAACCTTTTGACCTTTATCTATATTTTTTTGGGTTTTGAATTTGTTGAGAAATAATTTAGAGGTATTTTATGGTTTACTTATATATGGAATGGTTTATGTTATTATTTGTATGTTATTATTGTGGTTTTAGATATTAACACATTATTTCATCATATTAATATTTATCTATATTGGATAATTTTTAATAACCAATCTGGGTTTGTTAAATATATAGATACACAAGGACCGAATTTTCATTCTCTTATAGATATTATGATCCCTTAGAAAATAATTTTAGATATTCAGGCCTGAAAAATTCATCTTGAACATTCATTCCATGGGGTAAGATTTGAGATATAAGTGGAAATTGTTTGAAGAACAACCAAAAGAAGAAATTATGTGCATGAAATGGAAATAAATCATGTAATTATATTTTATCATATTATATAAGAAAATATTTCCACAAATCAAGGAAAAAGGACATGAAAAAATAAAATGTTTTCCTTTTTAGAGTTATTTGTAAGGAGTTGATGGTCGTTTCCCCCTTCACCAATTTATAATTTTATATTCATTTACTATCTCACGTGCATATTATTTACAGTTATTTATTTTTATTTGGACATTATATTTATCCTCCATATCTATATTTTTACTTTTGAGTAATGTTTCCCTTATCTAGTAACCTGATTATATGTTATCTTAGGTAATCTTTATGTTCCCACTTTCTCTTTCCAAAGTAATTTTTATTATTCCATAACACAATGTGGGTTTTAAAGATCAGTATTTTTAAAAATATAATATCATATTACCAAGATAAAAATTTTGGGTACATAATTTATTTATGGGGTGGGGGGAGGTTAATGTGACACCCTGATATTTTAGAATTTTTTCTTTAAATAAATTATAAGTGTCTCCTAGCTTTCCTTACATGCAACCACAAATCTATATAAACCATGATATATTGAACAATTATGTCCTTGCTATTAAATTGTAAGGTAGGAATATAACTAAAAGAAGAATGAAAAAATATGTATAAAGGTTTTTAATAATTCAAATTTATTGATTAATTAATAATAAATCAGTACTCAATTTTTAGTAAAGTCCTTTTATGCTTAAAAACGGTTTCTTTAAAAATGAGTTTTCTAGAATTTGCACATCTGAAAATTAAAATTAATTTTTAATTTTTTTGGAAATTTTATTTGATTAAATTAATATGTTTTTTTGAAAACATATCAATATTTTATTAAGGATAAATTTTAATTAGTTTTCAAAAAAAATTTATTTTTTAAGAGAATAATGAAAAATACAAATTTTTATAAAAACTATAACTTAGTTTCTTTAAAAAGTAACAATATTTTTTAAATTTATATTAAATAAATATTATTCTCTTTAAATTATAAATAATATAATTAATTACACATGAATAATCATTATAAATCATTTTGGTATAAGTTATTTTTTGGGATTGAAAACAATATATTTTAAAGGAACAATTTTTATGTGCACAATGTGTTTTTATCTGTATAAATTAAATTATTAAATATTGATTATTTTATTGATGAAATTTATGAATAATGTATTAAATAATGTATTTTAATATTCACTATATTGTTATTAGAAGGAAATGAATGGAAGTAAATTTTGTTTTTTGCTAAGAAATTTATATATCTAATATATGATTTCCTTTTTAGTTAATGCAGTTAATTAAAATTAATTTCTCCCAATTATAGAAATATATTATTATAAAATGGATCCTATATTTATAATACTAATATTTAATATAATTTAATTGTGTCAACTTGTTCATAATTAATTTTAAGAATAATATAATTTTGTTACCATGATTAAGATAAAAAGAAGTTTACTGGGGGATTAAACCAAGAGATAAGTGTATGATTTCCACTTAAAAATTCTTAATTTCTATTTATTTAAGATATTTAATCCTTTAAATATCCTTCTATAATATAATTTTATTTTTCAACACAGGTTCCCATGAAATTGACCTTATATAGTTGAAATCTTTTAAGAAAATCATTGTATTTCCCTCCTCTCACTTATAAAAGGGACCCTCTCTTCCTCCTTTATTCACAATATTTTATCCTTCTAGATTAGTCTTAAAATAATAAAAAATATTAATAGTCTCCTTAAATTTATCATATATCTTTTATTATTCTTCTAGGACCAATACTTCAAGGCTTAAGGTGTAAGCCAAAGGAGGTCTCTCAAAGAAGAGGTATAGATCTTGACCAATCTCTTTCAATTTTTATTTCTTTTTACATAATATATAAACTTGTAAAGTCCTTAAAAACATGATTAATTAATTATAAGAAATATTCATAAATTTTATTATGATGATTTAACAACTATTTACCACCACTTATTCATCAAATGGGAAATAAAATTATCGCTCAAGCATACATATGGACTACGACCTCCACGTAGAAACATGTTTCATTCTACATGAAAATATTACACGGGTGGTTATAATGATGTATGTAATATTTACATGTGTAATCTATTAAAAAATTTAAATTATGTTATTTTAATATATTTTATACCTTTTTACCATCTGATCTATTGGTAAACGATGATGTCGCTCATGTGTATATGTGGACTACCGCCTCTATAAGATGATGTGATCTGTTATCATTTATTTTTTAATTAGATAGTGATAAGGATAGATTATGTAGAAATTTATTATATTTATGATATAATAATGAATCAAATATTTTGAAATATCATTTAACTTTTTTTCATTTCTTCTATTGAATATTGGAAACACCACTCGTGTGTATGCACATATCATTATCCCCATGTAGTGATATAATTTATTTTTCATAACCAATCAACGTGAATGGATAAAATATAAGTTATTTATATCATGATTTACATTATTTATATGTATTAACAATGACCTAAGAGTAGTGAACATAAAATCAAAACTAAAACATACATGAAAAATGATGCAATTTACAACGAAAAATGAGACTTTAATAGGGAATTATTAATAAAAAAATGTTAAAATATACTAAGTGTATCATATATGACATGATAAATGTAAATATGGATTTCAAATAAATAATAATAAACTTAAATTTATCAAAAATGAATTTATAAACCATAAAAATGAAATCAAACAGAAGGCAAGAGTTTTGTCTGAATTTTTCTTCATTGAGACGTGTTTTAATATTATGCATGAAGTTTTTGTTTATATGGTGTATATACTACCCAAGTATTTATTTTGGAATAATAAATGATTTAATTCCACGGATTAATATAACAATAACATTTTCAATCTCCCAATTACTTTAAATTTAAAAATTACTGAAGTCATATGGGCTATTCATCTAAACGTAGTTTTGTTGAGACATGTTCGATGTTATACACCAATTTATTTTTATAAGGTGCATATATTTATCCCTGGAATTTTTATATCATGTATAATTCTTAAAAATTGTTTTTTAAGGTTTCAATTAAAATTATTTCATGAACAATTATTTTATTATAATGTTACCAAAGTGGTAAGGGTTTACCATATCGAATTATCTTATTCGAAACATATGTCATGTTATACACCTATATTTTTTTTATGAGGTGTATTTATCAACGATTTTATATTTTTTATCATGAATATACTTATTTTTTGGTATTTAATGTCTTATTTGAAGTCATTTATTTTATAGGGATCATGAATCAAAATTTATCAAAGAGAAAATGATTTTATGTTACAATCTACTTTTATCTATATTGCTTATACTTAAATTAGCGATGATGAAATTCAATGATACATATCTATAAAATCTTATGTATATATTCTAACATGTTTATTTATTTATATTTAATTTTATTCTATAATTTTTCTCTCTTTAGATACTCAACAGACCAAATTTGTTTTAAGTAAAACCGTTCATGTTTTTCTATTTGGCCAGGAATATTTTTTTTTCAATTTCCATAATTTCTTTTAAAATTTTACATTATTATTATTAATACTATCCAAATAATTATTAAATACATTATACCCATGTTGGAATTTTTATAATTTTTAATTTAATATTCTTATCATTTTTCGAAAGAGGTACTTTTGACTTTTTTCTAAAATTGTGAAATAATTTTTTATTTTAATGTACACCATTAGAACAACATTACCTACTATTATGTATATTCTTTTACTTTAATATTACACTACATTTTTAATATTTTTCTCAATGAAATTTTTTCCTTAATAGTTTAGATTTTTTTAGATTATAAATAAGTACTGGAAAATGAAATGGTAATTTTCATCAAGAAATGTTCCAATGATATTTTAAATTTATTTTTTAACTATAATAACATCCTTTGTTATTTATTAGGATTTACTAGGGATATGATCTAATGTTACCATATTTTTTCCAAATTCTGATGGTTTATGTTTATGATGTTAAAATTTTTATGTAACCCATTTTCATTCCATGGGTGATGCTTTGACGTATTGTTCAATGGTTTCATGATCAATTGAAATACATATATAAGGATAAGTTTTTTTGTTACTGGTTGTTCCATTATAAACTAAGGGAGGGTTCTTATGTTATAAACCAAGGGAGGGTTATTTTGTTAAAAGACAAGGATTCATGGTTCTGTTATCATAGTCTAATCCATTGAGTTATGGATATAGAGTTGAGAAACTCATAAGAGATGAAAGAGTTAACTGTTTGGAAGTTACTCTTATTTGAATGATGGAAATGGACGAGTATGCTTTCTATTATGGGAATTTTTCCACAATAATAGTTTTAGTAGTAACCCTTGATTAAAGAAGTTACTTAATATTCTTATATTAATGAAAAAAACTTATGCCTTATTATTAAGTTATATTCTTAGGGATCATGATTGATTTTTGATGAATCCAAACTCTTATATCCTATGTATTTTTTTACAAACAATATTCCATGATTAATTTTTAAAAAACTTTGACTGATTGGGTATGATTATTGTAAGTCATGATTATGTTCTCATTACCTTATGCTTACCTAATTATCACTTATGTTTATTAATTAATGTAATATATGTTAACCCTTACTAAGAATCTACATTTCCATTTCTTATGTTCCCATTCCCAAGGTTATGAAAAATGGTTTTGAAGAAACTTTATTGTATTTTGTTATTAACAATGTTTTTTATTTGTTGAAAACTAATGTTCTTTGTAAAAGAATGAATTTATTGTTGAGGAATTAGACCCCATTCCATCATAATAAGATTTTTTAGAAAGTATAATGTTCATTAAAGAATCAGATCTATATGCATCATACTTAGAACATCAGATCCAAAATAGTTGGAGGTAAATGTTTTTTGCTGAAAGTTTTCCTCTATCATAATAAATGAATGAAATAAGTAGATAAGTGAAGAATCTATATTTTGGATGAAAGGTTTTTAAAGAAGATTGTGAATTCAATAGTTAAAAAGTTTTACTACTTTTTAAAATAATACATGTGATGATTTTTTAATCATAACATTCTCACAAATCATGAAACGTTTATGATAAAATATTTTTAATAAATTGTGGAGATGTTTTATGCATTTAAAAGTTATAGTATGGAGATTAAATCATAATAGGATATCCGCCATATTGAGAATTACATAATAATAATAATTACATCACAATGAGAATTAAATTGTATTTAATGGGAAGGATACAAAATCCAGATTCACTAATAATTTTATAGAATTTAGATTCACGGAGAAAGAAATAGAAATTATTTTCATTGGGAAAGAAATCAAATTCAGATTCACTGTGAAATAAATAGAAATTGGGTTCACTACGAAAGAAAAAGAAATTATATTGATCTGACTATGAAGAAGAATAAAAAATAAAATCAATAAGTTTTATAAATAGTTTAATAAATCAAACATGAAATTCAATTTTACATAAATCTCAGAGAAATTTAATGAGGTTTGAAATATTTAATTTCGAGAGATTTTGAGATTTGTGGAACTGGGGAATGTTTTTATGATTCCAAATTATTCTTTCTATGTTTCCTATAAATTCTTCTTCATATCATTCATTCATTGTATAAATTTCACACAAGTGGAAAAGGTGACGCACTGGAGAAATAATGTGAAATCCATTTCCAGTCAGGGATCTTGTAAGGAGGATCTAATAGTTTAATGTTTCTTTATCAGCTTGCGAAACTTTTATAGAGTTGATCAAGTTGAGAATATAGTATTTAGTCAATTGTATTGAGTTAATAAAACTGAGGTACATCATATCAAGTATTTGAGTAGAGTTTGAGTTTTGAAAATTGAGAATGGGTTCATCATATTGAGTCCATAATATTTAAATAATTGGATCTAAACTCATCATTTTGAGATAATTAAATCTAGGCTGATGTTATTGAAAGAATAAAATCTAGGCTCATTGGATTGAGAAAATCAGATCCATCCAAATTAGACTAAGGATTTAGACTGAGTAATTGTGAATTAGTTTCAACATGTCCTTTATTATTTTGTTTTGATTAATTATTTTGTGAGAAAACATTGTAAACTGACAAGAGTCAATATAATATTTCTTATCCGGAGATAAAAGCTGTCTAATCGAAGTTGGAACAAGTTGAATTAACTTCTTTATAATATTGTATTTCTATAGGCCAATGGGAGTGTCTTTGGAAAGGATGTATGCTCTAACACTGAGGCCAAACATTGTAAATCTTAGGTGATTTACTTGATTTACTATTATTGAAAGCATGTGAATTTACTAAATGTTGATAAGGAAATAAATCCATAAAGTTTCTAGGGGCTAAGTTTCGAAATCTTTTGAAACTTATAAAAAGTGAACAACTCATTCAACCCCCTTATCATTTGTTATTAGATCCTTTGAAAATTAAATTGGTATTAGAGGTAGGTTCTCTTAGTGAATCCTTATAATGGATAATATCAATTCTGTCAATGGTAAAAGAATTTATATGATTGATGGAAAAAGATATTATGGATGAAATAATAGGATGATTTCTTATCTTTTATCTCTTGGCCTAGAAGTTGTTAAACTAATAATATTGGGTTTCCACCTATTGAGAATGATTACCCAAGGGCCTTTGTTAATAATAGAAATATAAAAGTTGATGGAAAGGCCAAAATTATATTCTCAAGTCCTTATCAGAAATTTTTTATCAGAAGGTGATGGGTCTCAAAATATCAAAAGGTATGCGGGAAAATCTAGAAAGTGTTTTTAAAGGGAAAACAAAAGTTATGAAAGAAAAGATACAAATATGGGATAGTATGTATGGATAAATTATAATGAGAGAAGAAGAAACAATTGATGAATAATTCACAATAGTAAATTAATTTATTATCAACATCAGAGGATTTAGAGATTTATTGGAAGATTTTATGATTACAATAAAACATATGAGAAACTTTCTGGACATTTTTTATTATTAATATTTTTCTTTAGAAGATAATTATGATTTATCTCTTTATGAATTTTATAAATTTCTTGTTTCTTATGAAATTAGGAAAGCTCCAATGTTTAAAAATAGGAAAATTATGAAATGGATTTTGAAGCTATGAGAAAGAAGAAAATCCAAGATATTGAAGAAGATGATCCTTATGAGTCGCAAGATAAAGAGGATGATGAGTTGAATGAAAAAAATCATGTCTCTTATATCAAATAAATATCAAAGAGGAAGTGGAAATTATGGAGGTAAACATTATCTCAAATGTTTTGAGTTTGTAAAAATTAGACAATTTTATATGAATTTCCCTAAGAAGAAATTTAGAGAATATAGATATGATTCCGATGAAAAAACTCAATAGAATAAGTGGAAAAAAATGATTAATAATAAAATTATTCCAACCAATACCAGAAGAAATTTACTAGAAACAAAAGATGTATGTTGAGTAAGATATTAGAATTAGAATCAACAAAAAATAATTCTTCTGAAGAAAAAAGTTAAGAAAAATTCATAACTATCTTTGAAAAATTTGAGAAAACAAAAGATTCCTTAGGGAGTGAAGAAGGTGGTGGATAATCATATAGAGAGTACCTACATTGAACAATTTTTTTCCATTTCTTGAGAAAAACAAAACTCTTATGAAATAAATAATAGTAATAAAGAAATATTGAGAATAATTTTTTGATAAAATAAAAGATGTTATTAAGGAAGAGGAAAAATACATCTAGGAAATTTTCAGTTAAAAATTTAGAATTGCTGAACTGGGAAAGATGAATGAAGATCTTAGTAAGAAGCTCAGTTATATTAAAGATGAAGTTAAAAAGTATCAATCAAAACTTCTTGAGTCTGAATGTACCTTAAATAAGAAGTATTAACATTTGAAGAAATTTGGAAGTAAAAGATGTGACTTTTAATGTTAATAAGAAGTCTTAATACAAGAATTAGGTGAAATATTATCTTACTAAAATTAATGTTTTATCTGATTCTATTAACATTTCATGATCTGGAAAAATTATTGGGTAAAATTTGTTGGATAAAGGATATGATAAACCCATAAAATCTACAAAAGTAGAAAACTCAATCATAAGAAAAGATGGACCACATCCAAATTATGTTATAGATGAAAGAAGTTACCAACCACAACAAAGATTCAATAGAGAATAGTCATTTTTAAATAGAAAACCAAGATTTTATTTCTATTTCTGGTTTGGTAAAATCTATTGGAATATATCATATAATTGTTGGCAGAACATATCTCTACCAGGTGTAAGACTTGAGAGAAGTTGAAGAAATTGTGAATGTAGAATGAGAAACATTCTTAGCTTAAAGAAATTTGAAAAATTGAATTCTTATGATGCTAGAAGCCTTCAAACAAAAAATCAATTTGACTATTTTGAATAATTTTGTTGAATATGTGATCAAGATAATTATATTTTTTAAATATTTATGAAACTCATTCTAAAACAAGTTTCTTATGATAAAAAATAAATGAAATATAAAAATAAGAAAGTTGAGGAAATATATTTTATAATTGAAAAATCATTAAAAGAAAATAAATAGAAAAAACCATGTATACTTGAAGATAATTTTATTCACACATGATATGTGATATAATAATCCTTAAAAATATTAAAATTCATGGTTGGGGAATGTTTCCTTTGGGAATGACAGTTCCTTAAAAATTAGCAGAATCATAATAGCTGAGATTGAAGTGGAAAAGTTGAAATCTAAGATTTTTTTATTTGTTGATGTGATAAAACATAACATACTTGGTGTAAGTCAAATTTGTCATAATGGAAAATATTTTTTCATAGAAAATATTTTTTTATCATCAAAAGTGTGAAATGTGAAAAATTCATTGAAAAAGGAGAAAGAACTAGTGTGAATCTCTTTTAAATGGGAGAATTCAATAACTCCTCTTACTTGAGTGCAGAAGACGAAAACAATTGGGGCACCAGAGACTTAGGAACATTGGATAGAAAATTATAAACAAAAATTCTAAATTTTATTCCATTCAGAATCATATATAATTGAAAATAAGAGATGAAGATGTTTTTATTAATTTCTAGAAAATAAAGATGACAAACAAAATTCATAAGAGAAATGAGATTGAATCTACCCGAACTATTAAAATTATTTATTCCAGTTGATGTGGGCTAATGAGACATAATATAAAGTAGATTTATACTTTATCACTTTTATTTATGATTTCACTCGAATGAAAAAATCATGTTTATGAAGAAAAAGTCAGAGGATATTGAAATGTTTTAATTCTTCAGAAAAGATGTTAAGAAAGAAATAGGGGGTTCCATAATGAAGTTGAGAATATATAATTTTACCAAAATTAAAAAACAATAATTTTGAAACTAATTTGATATAGCATTATATCAATCGTCATTATAGTGATTCATATACTTTACAACAAAATGGATTAGCAGAAATAATGAATAGAAGTTTGGGTGAAATGGGAAGAAGTATGTCAGCAGAATACAAACATTAAAAATTCTACTGAAGGTAAGCTATTAGTATTGATTTAAATGTTCAAAATATATTATTGTTGAGAAAAAAAACTATTAGGACTCATTATGAAATGAGTTATATCATAAAATTCATTTATATACTTCTATTTTTTTTGTAATTCCATGTTTTCTAGAAATAAAACATCCAAATTGAGGAATGTTTTATTAACAAGTTTAGGAAGGGACTCTTATGAGTTATTCACCAAATTGAAAAAGTTATAAATTTTGGAAAAAATATTTACAAAAGTAATTAGACTTATATGAAGTGAAGGTAATTGAAAATAAATGTTCCTTACAAATTTTTTTAAGAATACTGATAATGATAAAATGGAGAATTCTAGTAATATTTAAAGTAATTTAAGTAATCTCTATCAAAGATTTAGAAGAATCGTTTGATGAGGAATTTTTTTCTAGGAAATAATGTTTAAAATTTACTACCTTTCTAATTTTTTTTGAAAATGTAAACATTATTGATAATTATATGGCTTCAGTTAAGACAAAAAGAGAGTTGGGATATATAGTCAGACATCACATATCTCAAAAGTTGAACCAAAATCATTTTGAGAAGATTTTCAACTTAAGAAATGGGTGGTTTCTATTAATGGAGAGTTGGATCAGATTGAGAAGGATGAATCGTGATAAATTTTTTCACAACCAAAAAATAAAAATGTTAACAGAACCAAGTGGTTTTATAGAAACGATTTAAATGATCATGAAGATGTTTCAAAAAACAAAACCAGGATTGTTTGTACCAGATATATATATGTGGATGGTGTGAATTTTGAAGATTTTTTTTTCCAAATTTCAATATTAGAAACTATTATAATGTTAACCTCAATAGATACTTATCAGAATTACAAATTTTATCTGATTGATAAAATTTCATCTTTCTCAAATGGTTAGACTGTGGAAGAGTTTTACATTGAATAACATTGTATGTTTCTACTTGATGAGGTTGAAAAAAAGATTTCAAATTGATGAAATATGTGTATGGGGTAAAATAATATCCTGATGTTTGGTATTATAAATTGGAAAATTCTTTTAAAATATTGGACTTTTCTAAAGTAAATTTCAATAAAAATTTATATGTGAATGTTTTTTCCCATGAATATATAATTTTAATTTTTTATGTGGATGATATAATTTTTTTGGGGATAAATATAGAGTTTTCAGAACATTTTTTGTGGAAATAAAGAAGAATTTTGAAATGTCTACGTTAGGAGAAATAAATTTCTCTCTTATATTAAAAGTTGAACAAAATGAAAATTACAATTTTCTTAACTCAATAATATTATTCCAGGTAATTTTAAAGATGTTTGGGATGGAAGAATCCAAAAAGCTTAAACTATGATTTATGTGAGCACAAAGTTAAGAGAGTTTGAATATGGAATAAGTGTGAATTAGAAAGGCGTTCAAAAGTTGATAAGAAATCTTCTTTTGCTAACAATCTCAACGCCTTGTATTTATTATGTTGTTATTTTGTGTGCTAGGTATCAAAGTAATTCGAAAGAATCACATATGTTGGAAGCAAATAGGATAACAAGATATGTCAAAGGAACAACTTCACATGAATTTTTATAAAAAAGAATTAGTTAGATGAAGTTTCATGGTTATACTAATTCTGATTGGGATGGAGATTCTGATGATAGATAATCAACCTTAGGAGGAAAATTTTTCTGAGGATAATGTTGTGTGAGTTTGCATAGTAAGAAAAAATGTTTAGTAACTTTGAAAATATCAGAATCTGAATACATTTCAACTACATAATCTTGTACTCAAATGATGTAGATGAATGTTTAGTAGGAAGATTTGAAAGTAAAAATTTCTAAACCATTGAAGATACTTTGTGATTATTAGAGTCTAATTTATATTTCTAAAAATACTATCTAAATTTCAAATTTCAAATCACATTGATATAAAGTATCACTTTATAAAAGATAAAGTTTCTACTAGAGATGTTTTGATGGAATACATTTCAAAAAAGTGTCAAATTTCTAATATAATTACAAAATCTATACAAAAATAATTTTTTGTAGAATTGAGGCCGAAAATTAAGGTTTAGACTCCTCCCATGTCTTCTTAAACCTCACAAGGAAGAACCCCAAGCGTTCTTTGGATTATGTTTACAAAGACGGAGAGAAAGTAAAAACTTTTTTATTTTTAATAAGTTTTACTTATCATTATTTTATGAATCTTAAACTGTGGTTATAATAAAATAGGGGAGAGAAAAATAAAAGTGAGAAAAGTTTATTGAGAAAAGAAAAGTGAAAACATGTGAGAGAAAAAAAAGTGAGAAAATAAAAGTGGGGAGTTTTTATCTTTACATGACCACAAAATCTCTTGTCACTTATGGATGAAATTATTTCAAGAAGTTACTTTTTCTTGTATTATGGTGTCAAGACACTCTTTCTTTAGAAATTTGATGTTTTAATAATAGTAAAAAACATTAGTTGTTTAGAGAAGAAGAGTTTTGAAAAAATTATGAGTGTTTGAAATATTCTTAACTGGGGTTGTCAAAAAATTGAAAAGGGGCCATTGGAGAACCATTGTGGTGTTTTATTTTTAAAAACCGTTTTGTATTTTTTGACAACTGATTTTGTAAAAAAATAACACATTTATTATTTTGGAATCGGAACCAATTCTATCATAATGAGATTTTGTAAGAAAGTTGAAAGTAGATGAAATAATCAGATCCATCTTCATCGTATTCAGATCATCAGATCAAAAAGTACCAGTGGTAGAAATTATTTTATTCTAGAATTTTAAATTTGTCATAATTAGAGAATGAAAGAAGTTGTTGTGTGAAGAAGTTATATTTTTTCTGAAGAGTTTTAAATAATGACTCGAGAGTTAGGAGTTAGAAAGTTTTCATACATTATAAAATAATTCAGAAGATTCTTTGTAGATCATAAGGTTCTCACAAATCATGAAACCATCCATGATAAATTCGTTTGAAGAAATAGTGGAGAGGCTTGAATCATTTCAATGTTAAAGTATGGATATTCCATCACAATTGAATATCCATTGTAATGATAATTACAACATAATTGTAAATCCATCATAATGATAATTTAATTGAATTCACTGAGAAGGATAAAAATTAAGTCTCAATGAGAATGATGCAGATTCTAAATCAATGAGAAATAAAGAGAAATTAGATTCACAGAGAAAGAAATAGAATTTGGGTTCAATTAGAAAGAAACAAAAATTGTATTGATCTGATTATGAAGAAGGCTCAAAAATAAAATTATAGAAGTTTTATGAAGATTTTAAGAGGTCAAACCTAAAATTAAAATTTTCATAAATCTCATAGAAATTTAATGGAGATTGAAGTAATCAAATTTGAAGTTTAAATGTGATATATTTTCAAGGATTTTGAGATATGAGGAAGCGGGGAATGTTTTCATTTTTCCCACATTTTCTTTCTAAGTAACCTATACATACTTCCTCAGATCATTTTACCATTATAGAACTTTTACACAAGAGGAAAAGGAAGATCTCTGAGGAAATAAAGTTAAAGTCATTACTAGAAAGATATCTCGTAAGGATGATCCAATAGTTCAATATTTGTTTACTAGTTTGAAAAAATTATATTGATTCGATCTAATTGAGTAGATTGTATTCAGTCAGTCAGATTGATTGAATTGGACTGTGGTTCATCATAGAGTGTATTTGATCAGAGTTTGAGTTTTTTATATTGGGAATGAGTTTATCGTATAAAGTCCATCGTATTGAGAGAATCATATATAGACCCATCATATTTAGAGAATCAAATCCAGACTAATTGTATTGAAGGAATGAGATCCAAACTCATTGAAGCGAGAAAAAATGATCTAGTTGAATAGGCTTGAGGATTCAGACTATGAAATTTTGGAATAATATCCTCAAAGTATTTTTTGTTTTTTTTGGCTCAATTTTTTATATAAGAAATCAGTGTAAACTAATGTGAGTCAATATAATCATTCCTATAGAGAGATAAAAGGTGTCTAACGGGTGTTGGTAAGAGTTGTATTTACTTATTCATAATATATGATTTCCATAGACCCATATGAGTGGATACGGAAAGGATGTAGGTTCTCACACTAAGGTCGAACAATGTAAATATTTAAATATTTATTTTATTTACTATTATTTCATGCATGGGTATTCACTAAAAGTTTACAAGGAAATAAATATTAATAGTTTATAGGGTTAAATTTTCAAAATCTTTTGAAGCTTATAAAAAGTGAATAATTGCTTCAATCCCTCTTCTCAGTTATTATTTGATTATTTGTAACTTCAAGTTTTAAGTGTGATATTTATAAGAAGGTTTTATGTTGTAAATAACATAATGGGAAATGTTTTAGATATTTTATATACACGTTATTTTTGTATCAATGATTCCAAATACCCTAAATATATATCGTTATCAGGTGGATCATTTTGATATGTAATGAATATTCCACTAATAAGATGTAGTATTTATTTATGAAATGTTTTGAGTTTTTATAAAAAACATATAATCCAATTTTATTTCCATGTGTTGTTTGTAAAATTGACTACTAAGGACCCATTCTACACAAAACATTATAAGATCTGGAGATAGTAGTTTCTTTCTTAAGGAACTAACAACAATATTCTATTTACTAGAAGTGTAATCAATATTAAAGTAAAATGACTTGTGGTACTCCACTCACCTCTATATATTGAGGTTTATATCAATATTTGAGAATAAGTAGCATTGGATTTTGTGGTCAGTATAAGCTATTAATTTATCACTCAATAGACAACGTCTCTAATATTTATGCACATGAATCATAACATCTAGATTGATGTAATTGTTACTATAATTCCTCACATGTGCTCAATTTTTTCAAGATCCATATTCTACCACATGATCATCATAGATCATAAAACTCTCTATCCGATACCTAAATCACAATATAAATCCACATATCGCTAATTGGTCTGTAAACATATAAGGATAAGGGATAATGCATATTTTTAATTAGATTCGTCAGTGGGAGGTTTAAATTTTGGGTTTTAAAACAAATTTACTTCCTTTTGGGTGAGTGTGGTTAAAAAAGAATAATTCTTTGAAAATCATATAATAAAACACTGATAATAACTTACCAATACTATGAAGATAAATAATAAAAGACATTTTGTTTCTCTTTACAATCCATAATGGTCTTTACATTCTCAGGATTGAAAAAAATTCTATGTCAGGACACTACATGTTCTAGAAACTGAAATTATAATTTCCAAAAGAAATATTTATATTGCACTGTATAGATACCATGCTCAGAAATAGTTATCTAGATAATTATCAAATATTGTGCATGTTCCTCCTTGGAATTAGAATAGACTAAGATATTATACATTAAACCCAAAAAATAAAGTCTATGTATTGATACAATATCTAATTCCTCAATTCTATAAACACCACAAGATAATTGGTCTAGATGTATGGAATCAAGAGAGATTCAAAAATCCTATATATTCTAAAAAATTATATCTTGGGAACATCAAATAACATCACTATGATATAGTGATATCTCAATCAAAGATCATATTTTAAGAACCACCTCACACCCTTAGACTAATAAAACACTTTATTAATACAAGAAAATAGATACTTATTATTAATAGTGACGAGGTTATCCTTCCAATAATCAATACATAATAAGAGAGTTCAATAAATACATTTAGATAAAATCAATTTGGTATCCCATAGGGATACTCTAGGGAGGAAAACCCCATTAAAATTCAAATTATCAAGCTTTATCTTTAACTCTTTCCACTAATTTGGATCCATCTGTTACAAAGCTAAAGTCATTGGATGTATCTCTTGAACTAGAATGATAACAAAAACAACTTCTTACTCTGGGGGGGGGGAATCTATATTGATTCATCGGAAAACACATAAAGAATCTCTTTAACCACAAAAGGTTACTCAATATCTATGCCTTCTTCATCAACCTTCTAAAGAAAAGAATATATCTGGAATTTCATTCTACCGACTTTAGGAAGGGGAGTCCCGTATTGGCTTGAATGATGATCCCAATCAACTTGGAAGTTGAAGATATTCCCATCAGGGTAAGAAAATGATACCATCTGAGGATAAAAATGAATATGAGATCTAAAATATATCATCTAGGATATATTAATGAACTGAAGGATATGTTCTTTATTTTACTTAATAGGAGTCAATATATCCATCTCATAAGGAATGACCTCTAAGGGAAGGTTAAATAATTTAACCACATGAGTAGAGGTAAATGGGTGAGGAGCACTAATATTGAATAAAGTAAGTAAATTGATGATTCAATAATAGGGGTACCTCTTATTATCTCTGGTATGATATCTGATTCGATATAACCGGGTTCCATTGCATGCACATATTTTCTCTCAACCTAATTCTAGGGAATCTCACTAGTTTATGGCTTAGTTCTTAAATATAATTCCCTTTCAGATGATATATATTTACATCCCAAGCCTCAAGGGTGAGAGACAACAGATTTCAATTCATTAGAGGGTTTTTAATATCCTCTCTTATTATAAGAACCTGCACCACTCCTTACCTAAGTAATATTTTAACAAATCACTAGAGGTCTCCAAAATTTCCCCAATTTTGAAACAACTTTGGAATGTACAGGGGAAAACACTTTATATGGACAACCTTTAAATTTTTTTTGGTTAGTGGGAGCCCTTCCTATTTATGGAATAGACATGATTGATGAGAATGGCGTTGAGCCCCACCAACACAACCTCTTTTGTCAAATTCATGATTCCTATTTCTTTAGGGGAATCCACCATCCTTACCACCAATCGTAGTAGAGGTGTTAAGAAATCCTACACCCTATCTTGGTCAATCTCCACCATCCACGCTTGATCAAACTTTTCCACATAGGTCATAATAATCAATAATAAAACTTGAGATTGAATTATTTAATAGAGATCCATTACAATATAGAAATTCATTAACCCTTTATTATATATTATCATTAGAGTAAAGTGGATGAGCTCTATGAACTAATTCTTATACTCTATTATGGTCTGGTCACTTTGTTGAAGGGTCATAAAATCTCATAACTATTTCACACATATTTAAAGATAGTTTTTAAAGTGGTAGATTAATGGAACTAGAAACACCCCAAGGTTTCCAAATCCATGATATGGTCATACTTTACAAACAGTATGCAATCATCAAGAATTTTTCCAATGATGCATAGAGACTCACATTGGTCGAGATGATGGAAGGTCATGCTCATCACACCCATTTGGGGGAAATTTTATCATACTATAGGGAACTATTATATATTTAAGCTATATTTTTGAATCATTTTTAAACCCTAATATAATGGAATTCACCCTTCACACCTACAATCAATCACAAATACATGTAGGAGAAACTATATATATGTATCAGAGTTTATCCATCAATGGAACCTTTTGTGTGTATATGAGGTTCTAAATTAAGATACACATATATATGTAGTATATGATACCCATATCATCTTGTTGTTTACATGATAATGAGTTTTTAAATAATTATGATTCAGAACCTCATAATTGGAAAATCTAGAATTTATTGATATCTAGGGAGGAGTTTGACATTTTGATATCAGAATCAGACCCATGAGAAATGATTTATATGTATATGTTTAAAAGGAATCATAACCCACATAGTTTATTTCTGCTTAATAAAGGACATAGTACCTTTTATTTTCATGTGATTAAGACTAAACACTAAAGTTTAACATCATATAGTGAGAACATATAATAAAAGGGTTCCTAGAAATATTTGTTATAGAACATACACATGATAATAATATCGTGGCTGATCACATGGGATATGTGTATCGAAGATAATTGGTTGATCATATAATGAGTATAGATTAATGAATATAGATATACCTGTAAAGATAGACTGATGTGAATGGGATGGAAAAAGAACTTGATGGAATATGACCTCTGAGGTGCATGATGATCTTATTGGGAATATAAACCAATAAAAGTTGTAGTGGATTTTAGATGTCAGTTTTGAACCTCATTGAGGATTCATACATACCACATTGAGATGAATATCAAATATGACATAGTTCACGATGTTCTGGGACTTAAACATAAATTGGAGGCTATTTTTTACTTTATTGGGAATATGGACATATGGAGTTTTTTCTCAGGGAGTATATAACACTTTGTGAAGATGGAATTTTTTTAGGAATTAAAACTAGTGAAAGGACCATTTGATATTCTTAATTGTTATTGTTTCATAATCTCCAATGTTCTCTAATCCAAAATCAGTCATGCTATGTATAGGAAACTATAGATAATAGAATATCTCGACATCCCACAATAAAGTTTGGGAGGGGCTTATACCTAAATTGGAAACCATTTTTTAACCTTCTTCCATATCCAATTTTGGATTATGTAAGAGATATTGAATGAAGAAGGAATATGATATCCACCTAGAAAGGATCAGGGTTTACTCTAGAAGGGATTCCATGTGATGAAACATGATCCTCTTCTGTCGGTAAATAAGGGTGAGGCAATAAAAGGAAATATAGGAAAAAGGTAAAAATTTGCCATTTATGTTATCCAGAATATTTATACCTCCTTGGTTGGAGATTATATATCCATATGGATACAGAACAGTTCACTTCACAATTTAGGTAGCAAGTGAGAAATTAATGTCCCTACTTAAAATACTTTCCCCTTCCATATTGCTGGGAACCTCATTACCAAGGGAATTTATCATTGAGAGAATTACAAGGTCCCTAGAAGATGTGCATGTAATATACAAGAACTTACATTACCATGGGAATTCATGATTGAAAGGGGGACACATTGGTGTGTCACATACTTTGATCATGCATGTCCCAAGTTCTCAGATGATTCTTTACATTGCCTTCCTTTCATTTTTTATTGGAAAAATTATGCTATTTTGGAAGTTCATAGAGGGGATAAAATGAATTTGGATGCTATGAGAGAAGAGGATAGTGAGAGAATAATGTTTAATACCATAAGGCTTCCTTTTCCATGCAATATTATTTCTACATGAGATGGGTATTTCAAAAGGTGGTTTTCTATGAGGAAGGTCTCTACTTCACGGTAGGGTTCACTTCATAAAGGGAGCCCTTTTTTGGGGAAATCATCTTATCTGAGGAATCCTTTTTGGGAGATTAATTTTCCCTTTGAGTATATGAAAAGTAGATTACAGGAAAAATTTAATGTCCCTCACTTAGTATTCTCATGTCTCATACTAGTTTCCCCCTCCCTTTTCCCTTCTCCTATTCTCTCTAGCAACTCTATTTTTGGGGAAAAAATAGGTATTTATAGGGAAAGGGAATACACATTTTCATAAAATGTCTACCAAACCACGTAGTACACTAGTAACTATGTTGTATTTTATAAAACCAATGCCTCCTAGACTAATGATTCTGTTTGTAGGGTCAGTTGAGTCACCACCTCGCACTTCAAAGGGGGTGGTCGGGCAGCTGCCTCACAATACAAATGAAAAATTTTTATAGTTAAAACCTAGTTACTACTTCACATGGAAACATCCTGATATTTTAAAATAGAAACACTATGTTCTATAGAGTACCAGATACACAACACTGTGCTTTGACAAATAATGAAATATTATTATTTAAATGTGACAGTTATATTCTTGACGTAAATTTGGTGGATATGAATAGAAATATTTTATTTATAAGATATATATATATATATATACTAATCAATATAAATGTATCAGTAAATTATTATAAAATAATATCATAGTTTTTTTAAAAGTCATTTTAATCATTAAAATAATATTTTTTTAACATTTTGTTTTCTTGATTTTTTTGGGTGAATATTATCATTAATTTTCGGAATTTCTAAAATGTATTTGACAAAATGAAATTAATTTTTAAAATAAACATATAAAAATTAATCTATGGTGAAATGTTGAGAATTTTCTAGATCCTTAAATTTTGGAAAATTGTAAAAAAAATAGTTTTTTTTAATTATGGTATCTTTTATGATACCCTCAAGACATAATTCTGATATAAATTTTTTAAACTTTTACAATGACTCAGTTATTATATTATAATATAAAAAACATAAAAAAATAATTTAGTACATGTAAATTATAATTTATTTTATAATAAATATAAAAATAATTTTCTATGCTGACACAGTTTTATAAATGATGATTTAGGATAATAATTTTTAATTTTGGAGTTAAAAATGAGAACAATGTCCAAATGATTGTGAAACACTCTCCCAAGGAAAGAAATGAAAAATTAATAAATTAAAAAAAAATATTTACATTTATATGAGTAAAAATACATAATTAATGAATGTAAAGGATTATCTTGAGCCTAATTAATTTATTTTTATGATCTATTTTTTTTATTTTTTATATATGAAATAATTACCTTCAATGCTTATGCAAAACCTATGTTGTGCTTGTACAAGCAGAAGAAATGTCAACAAAATGATATTAATTAAAATGATAAGAATACTTAAATTATTTAAACACTTCAATAAATATTATTGGTTTAGTATATCTTGGAAAAAAACATCCAAAGGGTAAATTTATGTCATTTTGAGGTGACATGGACGAGGTTGTGACATTTTTAATATTGTATTTAAAGAAATGTCAAACATGTCACACTATTGATTTTAATTAGTGTAATACGTTTAATAGGGTGTTATCAAGAATATATTTTCACTTATTTATATTATTTTGAAATATAAAATACTTATCCTCATCATGGTAGCTTATTTTTTATTTTTAGTAAAAAATTAATTGTCTTAAATGGTTACGAAATAATGATACAGTAATTATTCATTTAATATGAAAATTGATTAAATGATATTAACAATATTTAAATAAATATAATTTTAGATAATAAACATAATCCTTGAATTTTATAGGATAAATTAACATGTTTGGGATTTATTAAAATATATTGTTTGAAGTTATCTGGTCGTATTAATATTTTTAAAGTCAAAGTAATAAATAATATCAAAATTGACCGTAATGATATTTTATGAATATCATATTTTATTAAATTATTTAAATATAATAACAATATTAAATAAGGAAAAAGTGTGAAATATATGATCGAAATTATCACCCATATGAATTTATAGGATAGTTGGATGAATTAAGCTCTAGAATAGTCTTATTCTAATTTAATCGTATGAGAAATTCCAAACTACCCCTCACTTGAATTATAAATGTAACCTCCTTCCTCAATTCTTTACTTAATTTAGAAAAATATATCTCAAAAAACCCTACACATTCCCTTTATAAAATTTTTTATCAAAGTCCTAGTGGTCTTTTTCTTCCAAAGTACTAACCCGAGATCCCCTATGAAGAGACTAAATTAATTCAATTGAAGAAGAGATAATCATCATTGCTGACTATTTATAGTTTAATTCCTCTTATTTTTTCTCTTTTTTTTTCTTATATAAATTGATAAATACATTATCAACTACTCAAAAATATGTTATTATGATTATGAGACAACTGTATTCCATCTTCTTATACATTATACAAAAATCAGAAGCATTGTGTGTGCGTTAGTACAATGTACCATCTCTATGTAGTGGAGCAATTTGGTTTTCATCACAACTTTACTAGGATTATTATTATGAAAAACTAAATTTTTATATATTATATTCATGAAAATTTTATCATTTTTAAAATATAATATAACATTTATGTTCTTACCTTCTCATGCATGGAGAATTGATAATGTCATCCGTGCGTACGTGTGGACTACCACCTCCATGAAGTGACGTGATTCATTTTTCATCGCCACATGAAATAGACGATATATATGAGTATTATTAAAGAATTAATATTATTTTTATGATATTATTATCATTATGTCAAGGTAAAATAATACTTACCTTCTTTATATAATGATCATTGAGAAATGGAAATGTTACACATGTGTACGTATCAGCTACTATCTCCATGATTGAAATATAGTTCATTTTTCACAACCACATATCATTGTTAGAATAAAAATTACAATTAATTTTTAAAATTTATAATGATTTCATGAATATTATTATATATATGATTTTATGTTTATCTCCTTGACCACATTCTACATAATGATGTTATTTTAGACTTATGAACTGAATATCATCAAAGTGTCCAAAGTGAACATAAATTATCATCTAATTGTTATAAAATGGAAATAAGAGAAACCAAAGAAATAATAAACTAGGAAAAAGTTATCAATAAAGTAAAAATTAACCTATGTTTATAGTAATTGAAGATAAATAACACACATTATGAGTCAGACTCAAGGTAAGGGACATTATTCTAAAAATATAATTTTAAAGTTTTTTTACAAAAGTAAAAATGAATGTTTTTGGACTTATGAAACTTAAGAAAATTTTCCTAATTTCCTAAATCCTAAATTCTTGGAAATTTACTTTATATGTTTAAAATATTTTTTTCAAAGAAAACCTTTTTATTTATAAATGCGTAGCCTTTTTAAAAAATAACTATTTTTCAAATGAAAATTTTATTTTCCACAATAATTATTTTTAGTGGTTTTTTACTCATTGAAAACATATCTTAATATTTTTCAAGGTATTTTGGTATTAAAAATGTTTTTTTTAAGAAAATGGTATTTTGATACCATATAGTGTTTTAAATGTGGGTTAAAAATAGTTTTTCAAAGGTTTTATGATGAAAAGTGAAAGCATGGAAAATTTTATTCATGATTTGTTACTTGGGAATTATATGTGAAACATGTGAGACTAATATTTCTTATACCAAGTTATGATCCCCATTATAGCTAATGGGTGAGCCCAATGTTTCTTATACATTGGGTTTGTACCCATTATATTTCATTAAAAATGGGTGAGCCTGATATATATTATACAAAGTGTGATTATATCTCTACAATATATTTAGTAATGATTATATTATTTAGATAATTATGTTGGCAGTTAGCGATATGGTTATTCTAAATGTAAGGTTTTTGAAATGGTTTTATGAATGTGGTTATCTATTTAAAAAAAAGGTTTTTTATTTTCTTTATTATGGGTTTTAAATCTTTTATTCGAGAAAAAAGTTGGTGTATTTCATTTGTAAATGATTTATTTTGTACACTAAAAAACATAAAATGGGTTTTCATGTTTTTCCCTGGGATAAAGGTTTTCTTTCATTATGTACATTACTAATATTTTTGGGGTCACCCCACGCTTTAATTTTTTTTACCGATTTGAAGATATATTATGGACAAGAATGGGGTTAAGATGAAAATTTAAGAATTTCTCATGATGAAATAATGTTTTATTTAAAAGGGTTTTGTTATGTTCAAAAGTGGATATTGAATTGAAGTTACCTTTTTTAATTCAAGGTTCTACTATGTAGAGTCGTTTATAATTATCTAAAATTTCAAAACAAAAAATAACTTTGGGAATAAATGAAATATAATTATAGTCTAAATTCATTAGAATATCTAATGTTTATCCCTGGTACATTACACATACTGAAAATAAAAATCACTTATGAGCATAGGGGGGATGATATTATCACCTCTCCCTATAAATGATTCTCTTTTTTGGGGATTTCATGCAAAGTGGCATCTCCATATATCTTTTGTTCCATATGAGAAGGTTTTGGATGCTTCATGGTTCTATAAACTTTTCAAATTTTAATCCCATGTATCATTCCCCTAGTTTGATTCTAGCATTCAAAATTTATAATAGTTTTCTGGGAATCATTGTGTTCTTTTAAAGCCTAAACAATTCCCCCATATTGAAATGGTGTCTAATTAAAATGAACAATGGTCTTTTGAGATGATGAATTCAACCTGGTTCAATGATTTGTAGTGTGCATGTGGACTTGAAGGAGGAAATGGATCGACTAAACAAGTATTATCATTCTATTATCCCTTTTTATGGGCATTTTAATGGTAACTTGGTAAATGATTAATATATAAGTCATATAAGTCGAGGTTACCTCATTTCATTTAGGGAAGGAATATTATTAATTAGAATTTATGGGAAAATGATTTGTGAAAGGTATTATCTGTGTCGATTTGGGTAAAAATTTCCCTATGTCCAAAAAGGTACCCTATGCATTTGAAAAAATATATAAAGGGGAATTATATTTTGTTTTCATTTTGACTATAGGTGATGTGTAAATGGGAGGAAACATATATTCAGGTTGAAATTCTAGCTTTTGGTCTATATCTTGGGCTTTCATAGTCTTATGCTCAGGTCTAAATTCAATTATACTCCAATGGCTAACTAAAAAACTAGTACCCATTTATCCTACATATGAGAGGATCGAGGAGTGATCAACCAAGGTGATCATAACTAGAAAATGATTTTCATTAAGGAAACATATTATTTATGAGATTTCACAAAATCGATTGAGAATTCAATATTATATTCCCCAAAACAGTGTCCTCGTTCTCCAGGACCAAGTTTCTTAATCTCATCCTCAACCACTTTTAATTATAGAGGTTATATATAATTTTTTTTATTGAATGGGGTACTTTTAAAAGTAGTATTATCATCAGGGGGATATGGATCATTCTTTAAGGGAACGAGGTTGTATTGACACGGTATGGGTGCATATCTGATCTTTAAAAAATTTCTTATAAAAACCATCCCAAGATAGTGGAAAATTACATTCAATACCTAGAGGCCTCTATCCAGTCACATCATAGTCATCATATATATTCACGACAAATTCATTAAATATAAAAAAAAATGTGAGTGAGAGTAAAGAGGAGGAAATAATTGGTTATTCTTCTAAGTAAACTTATGTGGTAGGTTCACTTGTTTCTCATTAACCTAGGGGTGTACCTTCTTCTTCATTGTTGGGGAATTTTAGGTGTTATTCTCTAAAAAGAGTGGTAAATGTGATATATAAGAATTGGGAGCTGTGACTTTATCCTACCCCACCAACAATAGAGGCATTCTTACCATTATATATTCCCATCACAACTGTGTTTCTCATAGATTAGGTAGAATTGTGTACTTAGAGGAAGAACATATCTACCAAGGAAATATGGTAATCTCTTTATATAGAGGAGAATGATTTTCCAAGATTCATTCTTGTCAATTCTTAGGAGGATATCTCCTTCAACGAAAAACCTTATGTGGTTTCTTCTTATCTTGAAGAGATGGATGCTTTTACCCACCCCTTTAAAGGTATCATTGATTTGTTTTCCCGAGTGTAAGAAATGGTAGTTATAAATGCAGTGGATAATGATTTTATGAACGAGGTTGGATTCTAGTTTATATATATATATACCTTCCAATTCTCTCTTTCACTATCTTTTCTACTCAAAACCTTCTACATTATTTTTATAGGAGGATTAATGTGATAAATCACCAATTATTTCCCCACAATACACCATAAGGGTGATTTTTGTTGGGGTACACCCACTTATTGATGAAAGGAGGGATAAAATAAGGAATTCATGGGAAACCTGATCACATAAAGGTGGTGATTGAAGATACATAATAGGGAAATCTACCCCCATCCCCAATCTATATTATCTCTATGAGAATGTACTCATGTGAAAACATGTGGTGCAGATAGGTGAAGAAGCTAGTAGTATATGTTCAGTCAGGGAAAATAGGTGAGTATTTTGTTTAGCACAAAATTTTCATGTTTTTTATATCTTTATACTAAAAAATTAATGTTAAAAGAGGTTTCAATTGGTTGTACAAGTCAAAGAGTACCAAATATCCAAGAGTTCAAGGTTACTTTTCCTTTAGATCTAGACAGCGTTTATAATGGAAATTCTGAGGTGTGGGCATTGTTGCTTCTTTAGATTGGATCTTTCTGTTCATGCGTTTTCATGAGCATAGGTTGAATCTGTTCCTAAATGGTTCGAGGATGATGTTTTGAGTGCGTGGATAGACATGCGACTGCAGTGATGGTTTTGTTTTGCGTCGATGATGTGTTTCCTTACCAGTGAATGGTTCGAATCTTGGGATGGCTGTGATCCGTTGTTTTCTGGCGACGTCGATGGATGTAGATGGTCAGACTTTCTCACCGATGACATGGCCACTAGTGGTGTTGAGATTTGCGACGACCCGTATCTTGAGGTGGGTGTGCGGCTCGAGGTGGTCACGTGGATCGAGGTGGCTTGATGGATCTTTGATTTTTAAATGTTTGAAATTTGAAATTTCTGTATTGTGCGGTTACCGGTTCTCCTAAACTAGTTTTCGGAAAATTATAAAAAAGGATTTCCCCTGAGGCAGTCTGGATCGAATGAGCATCTGAGGACCACTTTCTAAATTACTAGAGTTCTGAGTCCTGGGGTGTTATCTCCTTAATATCAAAAAACCACTACCTTGTTGAAAGATGTTATTTAGAGGATTTTCATATCATTAGGAATAACTAAACATATTCTTTTAGATTATCTAATAATGGTGTTTGTAATGACTCTTCTCCTGATATGGCCAATCCTAGTTCTCTCTCCAAGTTCATTGATTTCCCTTCTTGTTTGATCAATTTCTATGATTATCCTCCTAGAGGATACTAATTTAGATGAATATACAATTGTTATGCACAATTCCCTAGAAGGTGGTTAGTATCTATAAAATCATCTAACAATCCACCCTTGTGTTTAATCACTGAAAAATCTACTGTGTACCAATTTATAATGAAAAAATTGATATAATTTAATCGAGTATGTCTTTAGGATTCATTTCTCTAGTGGGAGGCATAACAACCACTATTCCTACAAATGGGGCGATTATGGGTGTGGAGGGTATCACACTAGTGGGTGAAGGTGGGTCTCCCACATTTTTGACTACCTCATACCTTTAAAAAATATCATTTTCTCAGAACATATATTTTTAGAACATCAATATAATAATCTTAAATTCATGGAGTCTTAAAATCTTCATCTAATGAGGCTACCAAGACAAATACTACTATAAATACTGATCATTTTAAAAAATTTGACTTTAGAAACTCTCTAGTTTGTTTGGTCCAAAAATAGTTCATCCCTTACGAGAGTAACTCTTAGGATGATCATGAAACTTCCAATAATTTTCATGTGGCTTAGAAAACCATATGGAGAGATATATGGAAACTACTTTCATAGACCCATATCAATTTTATACCAAAATTAACCATTTTTGTCATATATTCTCTTTTATTTGGTATGGGGGGGTTTTATTACCTTTCCATACATACCAATGTGAAGTATGTGGTTTTCACATGAGAGAGGGAGAATGTTCTTCAATACCAATTTGAAACTTGAGAGTGCAAGGCCTATGTTGTTATAGATAGAAATATTATACTCAATGAAGACTCTATGGAAGCTAGAGTGTCTACAAGGTGACAAGGTCGAGTTATAGAATAGAGATCCATGGTAGAATATATTTCCTAGGAATAAAAAACATTTCATCAAGTGTTGTATTAGCTTGATCAAGAATTTTTTAATGTTGAAGCAGTGGTTTATGAGGGACAATGAATATTTTAAGAGGCAGAAAAGGTGGGGCTAGATTCTTCTGAGAAGGAATAAGCACATGTGGATCAATTTAAAAGGATATATCATGATTCTTCTTGAGATACACCAAGCTATGAAGGTTTCAAATTAAATAATTATTCAACAATATGAATATTATTAATGAGTTTGGTAACAGTAGTGTTTATTTATGTGGAGAGACTCTAAAATGCATATATTTTTCATTATACCCTTTTTATAAGTAAATGAAATAAAAATTTATCTCATTTATTTTTCTATCAGATCCTTTTTACTGTTATCTCATAATAAATTTCAATTATTTTAAATATGACCTCAAGATATTATAGATCACCCAACAACTAAATGGAAATATTGATCATATTTATGAATACTAAAGTCAAAATTATTTTTGTTTCTTCTTGGGGAATGAATCATGGATTGATATAGGTATGATGACCATCACCACGACACCAAATTTGGCATGTTTGAATAAATAATATCATGTCACACTTTTTCATTTATTTTTTTAAATATAGGAACTAAAACATTAAGAATAGATAAATGAAGTTCTATAAATTCTTCAAAGGATGATGTTCCTAATGAGAATAACATAACTTTTGTTTGGAAGTTTGTGTGGAAACCATAAGCTTTGTGTCTAATATATTTTAGTCTAATTTGTTTTTCCAAAAACCAATATAAAGAGAGATTAGTTGGTGTGGTTGATTCCAAAATATTTTGAGCATGGAATATAAATTTTTTAAACCATTATCAATGGGTTATAAGATCCAAGATAGTGTCATGTGATAGGTAGATAAAGAATAATTGTAGATCATTCTTGAAGGAGGCATCCATTACAATGTTGTTAGTGTGTATATAGATAAACTTATTTTAACCCGAAGATGAACATAACTATAGTTTATATGACACATTAGGGATATATTATATAGATAAATATTGGGGTTTTAGTATAAAAAGTCAAAAAAATATTTCCTTCAGAGTATTATAGTCTTATTTCCAATAACTATGAAAGGTTTGTGATGATTTGAGTTGAAAAAATAATGAAGTGTTATTTATAGAGAGGGGATGCGCCAAAATAATTATGGAAACATTTGGATTTGAGTGTATCATAACATGGTGTCTGTACTCCCACTGGGATCCTGAGTCCAAATTTCACATGGATCATATAAGGATTTCCTTGTGTTTATCTAACGGATATATAAGGGAAAAGTATCATTTTCATTACATCTTGTCAAGAACATGATGTGGGATCTAGACATCCCTATATATCTCATTGTACTGAGAATCAAGCCATACATTGTTCGAGAAAATTCCTTAAACAGATCAAGATCATATGTAAAAAAGTACATGCCATATGAGGGAGGATACTATATGTAGTTTATGGTAATGTAGGATGGACTGATATCCGCCTTGACTCATGGAAAGTTTTAATTATATATATTCTAATAATTTCATAGAATATCTAATCATGAATGAGTTATTATTGATGTTATAAATAATAGTAAATTGGATGATTATCCAAATTGTAGTATGAATTCCAATCAAGGGTTATTTGTAGCACCCACCACCTGATTTTTTGTCCCATATCAAGAATATTTTATGGTCCTAAATACTATATAATTTTTCATATACAAGTAGGGGAGATTTTAAGACATATTCTTGGGGTTATCAGAACTAAGAAAATGATACGGGATAAGTACATAGGGATGGGTTGTGGACTATATTAAAAAGGTAGTTTCAGTTATGTTGTTTTTAGGGAGTATGAAGACATCAGGAATTTATCTTAAGAATGAATATCTGTATGGTTAATATGAAACATTGGGGGTTCACATTCTGTATATATAAATTATGTGTAGAGTGAATTGTCAATATATTTGTGTCCTTAAAAGTTTGATACTTTGTCACCGGTAGCTGGAGAAATCTTATCTGGATCCAAATGTCCTAAGACACAAAGTTTTATTTTTTAGATGGGTTGTAAACATATTATGAATGAAGAATTTAGAAATATGATTATTAATAAATGATAAATAACTTACATATATCAAATTCATATGTAGTGAAGGTTGAATTTTCTTTAATTATGATTATGTAAATAAAGGAACTCATGTTGGAATATCAGACATTGATTAGGGACATGTGTAAGAGAGGAGAATTTTTTGATTTTATGATTGGGCCTAGAATGAAAGATCTACTCATCAGTATGTGTCATGTTAGAGATAAAATCATCCCACTTATGGTTTTGAGTTAGAGGTTCGGTAGGAGATCAATACCAGGAACATTGGAACTCTTAGGGAAGCTTCATAACATTATGCATTTTTACACCATGAAAAAGGGTTGTAAACCATGAAGTTTAATGTCTTATGGAAAAGAAGAGATATTATATAGTTTAACATTATAAGACATGTATTTTTCCTCTAAATTTAATTTCATGTGATTAGGACATTATCTGATATGTTAACGTTATGAATCTTGGACATTGTCACACAATTTAGAGTTCTGTGACTTGGTTCTTGTCCTATATTTTAGTGTCATTTGGATATGAATTTAGATTGGTCAAGTCTTTTTAGGTCATGTGATAAGGAAATATTGTGAGTGACCCAGTCAAATGAAATATATTTTGTGAAATCTTGCATTAATAGGGGAGTGATACGCTCACCATCTATAGTAATTAGTGAATTTTCACCATTATAGTAGACATTATGGATGAAAAAAGGCCCCTCCCATTTGGTTTAAAGCATCAAAGGTTTCTTCCTAGGTATCATTTTGGTCATGGGATAAAAAACCTATTCTCCTTAGTGGAATGTACATAGTTGAACTCTATTGTTAGAGGCCAATGATATTTTATTTTTATAAACCTCTAAATGATTCAAGGTATATAATATTTTATCATCTATCCATTCTAAAAAATATAGTTGCTTTTGAGAATACTCTTATATAGAATGATGATTAAAAATGGAAATATGATTTGAAGGAAATAGAACATCGATGGGTAGGACTGATTCTATCAAGTATACTAGTGAATACATGTTTACTTGTGTGGATGTATGAGTTGAAGTATGGTAATCTGACAAGGCATGAAGAAGTTTATCCGCCCACAATTTCTTATCTTTGTCAACAATATTTTTGAGCAAGATTGATATAGTTTTACTAAAATTATATATACGTCCCTTCATTATTGAATGATAGTGGGTTGAATGTTTGAAATCAATGTTTTACTCCTGGTAGATCATTTTCAATTAATTATAATAGAAATTATTTCTATTTTCCATCTGTATTGATTGAGTGATATAAATTCTTGTGATGATGCCAGACTTCATGAAATCGATAATGATGATTTCTTAACATCCTTGGGTGGCATTGAATTGGTACATTGTGTAAAGAATTCAGTAGTAGTAAGGATGTACTAGAATTTCCTAGCTATAGTAGGAGTTATGGTTTTATCACATCCATCACCCATATGGAAAATTTCAAGAATTATTTGGAAGTTTATAGGTAATCTGGGGATTGATGGATGATGTAGGCATATATTAGATAATAATGACACCTCTTGGAGAATTTCATGAAATCTTACATAATTGAAGGCTATAAATACCCAATTTCTATGAGTTGATGATAAATATTTATCTGAGAATGGTGGGAACCATGGGCACTAGTATGTACTTGTTGCATAACTGTAATAGTTTGTTCTCCAAAGATACTCCAACGAAGGACTCGGCCTAAGATGTATTTATAAAGGACATTATAATAATTTTTCATATCATAAAGAGTAAATTTGGCCACTCATCATCATATTTTCACTTTTCTAGATCTATTTGATGAGAGGACTCTGTTTTGGGGATTGTATAGTATGGGCATAATCCAATAATTTATATGATTATCTGGTTTGAGGATAGAATTGACCTTGTTGATATCTTCCATGATATCACGAAAAAATAGTGATACTATTCTAAATTGCACAATGTTGATGATTGTTTCATCACCTTCAAGATCTTCCAAAGCTGTAGCCATATTTGATGAACTATCGACATGGTAATTCTATTGTATAGGTATGTGAGTTAATTTTAATATTGAGGTAATTCTTCCATCAACCCTTGTACATAGTCATGAAGGGTGATCATATCTTTCTTTCTGATATCATAATCACCATTAATCTATTTGATCAAAAAATTTGAATAAACCTTTACCCTTATGTAGTCTACTAGAATTGTATTTCTAGTTTTAGTCATATGACGAGGTCTTGGTAATCTTCCTAATTGTTGGGAAAACCATCCAAAAATTTTAAAGAATAAGGTAGGAAAACCTTTATAAAGAGATAAAAATGACCCCAACACAAATTTATTGATCTTGGGGTCCTCAATTCTCATTACTATTATGACTTTAGATGCACCATCAAAATATATATCTCATGTCTGGGGGAAAATATGACCATATAAAATATCTTTGTCACAAAATTTAGTATTCAACGATTTTATTTATATATTGGACTATTCTATAAGGAAATCTACTAGAATCTAGACTTTTATTACATTCTAAGGTATTAATTGAATGTAAAACTTATGTAATACGTCTTCCCACTAGGAGAAGAACCCAATGAGCAGAGATAATTTGAGGATCTATTTGAAAAGGATGTCACTAAAGACCATATGGATATCATATTTCTACATGTAGTGTGTTAGTTTATAAACTAAAAAATTATTCTGAGTAAACTCTTCTCGATTTTTGAATATCTAGTCTCAGCATTTATCATGGTTCTATTAAAATAGCAGTGGGTTTTATCACTTTTGATATCATTATTCAACATGATAAAAGAGTACAGTGATCAATATTATGTTTTTAGATAGAAAATGAGTGTATTATATTTGATAAGGGGAATTAAAATTTGTGTAATTATAAGATAATTCATGATATTACTGAAGGATGTTTTACAATCATCACTCCATTGATAAGAAACTCATTTATTCATTAGTTTTGTGAAAGGAAGAAAGATTCCTGCTAGATTTTCTGTAAAGGGTCAGATGTAGGCTAGGTGAATCTATATTTTTCTCAAATAATACAGGATTCTAGGAGGTCACATGTCATGGAAAATAGTAGTCTTCTTAGTTTCAACCTCTATGTCATAATGGAAAACTGTGAAGTTGATAAACATTAATGTAGAATCATTGAATGAAAATTTCGAGGGATTCATTTTAAAGTATGCTATTATGGAATGTAAATAATGATCTCAATATCCATGACATGATTAAAGAAATATTGATATTTCACCAGTACATCACTTATTTCACATTCAACAACCTTTCCCAATAAGAGTTTGAAAATACAATGCATGAACTGTTGATATGTGGTGTTTCTATTCTTCAAACCAAAAGGCATCACCTGATAATAGTATATCCCATTGGGTGACCTAAATGTAATTTCCTCTTCATAATTAGGGTCCTTTTTTGTATCATAAATAACCATCCACAAAAGTGAGTTCATAATATCCAGTTTCTCTGTTGATTAGCAGTACTATTATCCAAATTGGGAAATCATCTTTTGGACAATGTCGGTTGAGATATCTAAAGGTGATGAAAACTCTGAAATTTTCATTCTTCATTTTGAATGGGAAAATAATAGATATCCAACTTATGTGTTAGAATTATTTAATTATGTTATCATTAATGAGTTTATCATCATAAGATTCATCTTTAGTGATATGAGTTGATTGCATTCTTCTTCTAGCCTACTTGTAACCACAATGATCTTCTCGAGAACCAAAGTTGTGGGTGGCCATATCAGAATCATGGTTTGGAATTTCCATGTAGAATTAGGAGAAAATATACTATTTCTTTATCATAAATGAGGAATATTACTCTCATTCTTCAAAAAACATGGATGAACTAATTAATATTTGTCAAATATCTTCTTCTATACCCAAATCTATCTATATAAGTTCATCGATGGTAGAAGAAACACTTTCCTTGAAAGCAGTAATTTCATCCTTGAGGTCATCCTCTTCATATTCCTCTTCTTAATCCATTCCAATACTAGTGGGAATAAGAGATAAATATCATTATTTAGATATAATATATGAATATCTATTTCAACATCTAGAAGATGGTTTTAGGGTAGTCTAATTCCCCATAAAAAGTATGAAAAATTCTTATGACTTGACTGATGATATAGGGGTCTTATGAAGCTTTTGGGGGAAAATTAGAGCACTTTAACCAATTGTGATTCCACTCTTGTGGAGAATGGAGGATTTTATGATATTTTATGGCATAACTAAAGGAACTAATATCATTAGAGTTGAAGAATACATAGCCAAATCTGAAATCACACTTTCAAGTTGGATGATGGAAAATATATATTCATCATTGAGATCTCTAAGAGGGTTACCTAGGTTCAGTTAAATATCATTTGGGTCAGTAAGATGAGAAACATCTTCAATCATGGGCTGTTTACCTTACCTTTAGTAAATTTTTGTGTCTATATACTGAGATTAACAAGATTTGAATGGATCTTTATCACCATGTTTTAACGTGGTTATTATATTAACAAAGTATTTGAGATGTTGGTGGTATGGTGAAGGGACTTCTTGATGCTTATGAAACCAAGGGATTCATAGTAGAATGCTGAATTATATATACTATCAAACTAACATGAATTTAGAGTTTGATACATGGTTATCAAATTAAGTACTAAGCATGATTTAGCCAAGGGGATTTTGTTCAATCTTGTCATAAACCTGATGTTTCAGAGGAGAAGGGGACAAGGTGGATTCACTGTGACCCAATAGACAAAGTGTTCAGTCTTGAATGATGTTGAATCCTAGTCCATTATCAATGAAACCCCATCAGATGTCAATACCATCTAGCCTGATAAGCACATAAAAGTGTCTGATGTGTCCTTTTATAATGGCATACTTATCTAGTTCTGTGAAAGTGATAATCACATGTAACTCTATAGGATCAACCTCATCATGATATACTTTAACAATGGTATCCTTGTATTGAGCCACTTGAGGGCTTAAAAATTCCTCTATATGGTATTCTAATAGGTCTTTCGATAAATTGAGAGCATCCGGGATTAAAAACTTGGCATGAACCAGGGAAAACTGCATTAAGATGTTGTAATTTTGATAATTTTTTTTCACACCATGATATTTCTGCTTGGATAGTGCTTTTGGAGATAAAGTTATTGAAGTAGGTGGTTTAAAACTTTGAATATGTAACACTTGAGTTTTTATGATGATTTTTTTCGAATAAATTAATTTTATTTGGTTTATTTTATTTCATTATAAATTAATTCAAAATTTATTTATAAGATATTCCAATTTATTCTTTTTCTACATGAAACATTGACTTTTCTTGCATTACAGGCAACACAGAGTTTCTATAAAACAATATTTTACCATTATAATTATTTAAACAAGATATTTATAACATTTTCCTAAAAATTTGTAATATAAATAGTAATAACTAATTTTAAAATATTATTTATAATATTTTATATAAATATATTACAAATATAATAACACAAATGGTTTTTAATAAAGTATATATATGTTTGAAAATATTATTTTCTTAAAATAACTTTTTGATGTCATTTTGTGAACAATAATTAAACTATTTTTTAAACTTTTATAAATCGAGGAAGATAAAATAAAATTAATTTTTTTAATTATCAATCTCAAAATTATATTAGGGTTGATTTTATGGATTTTTCTAAAAAACAATATTTTTGGATGAATAGTGAAAAATACTAAATTTTAATTCAAAATGGCTTTTTTATCTAATTTATTTATATTGTTAAATAATATATTAATTTTTTGAAAGTCTAATTACATAAATTATACATAAATTTATCCAATTTAGGTTATTAAAACCAATTTTACATTGAAATTGGATATAAAAACATCCCAAACATTTTGACATTTCTTCTTAAACAACCCATTACCACGAAACATTTACTAGATTAATTTTAAATTAACTTCTTCCAATTATATGATTGGAATTTTTAAAAATTTGTTCCATATTTTGGATAATAATAATTTCAAATTTCTAATAAGTTCAATGTAACACCATAAAATTATGATGTGCAACTTTTTATTCAATAGTGTTTATGAGACGCAACACCATGTGTAAAAAGGGAATATATTAACACAATAAATTACCATATTAAATAAATATAATATATTGTATATATTGTAATGAAATAAAAAATATGTTAGGTTAAATATCACACAAGATCAACCTCCCTTGATAGATTACATTACACGTAACAGTGACCTTCCTCAATAGCAAGACTAAGCTTCACCAAATAATAATTTATTATTAAAATATTATTATTTAATATAATATGTTATAATCTAGAAATTATGTTATTATTTATGAATATTTGTGTCTAAATTATGAAAATATATGGTTTATATAATTATAAAATGAAATCATAGGTCCCCAATTAATTAGAAATTAAAATAAGAACCAGTTGGATTTAAAAAGAAATATTATTATTTTTATGCTTCCAAAAGAGTTTTGTCTTAACAAAAATAATTAATTAATTTTAGATAACGATTTTAATGAAATATATGTAATATATTCAATGAAATGTTTTTTAATATTCATGCAGTTGTTTTCATATGAGTAAGATAAGAACAAACCCAATTTCAAACATAAAAACCTATATTTGTATAAAGTCAATTTTACAACCTTTTAATGGAGAATCTATTTTAAATATAAATTTTGAAACTATAATTTATTTTATATGTAAATATAAACTTCTTATTTAAAATATAAACATAATAATTAGTTTATGGTGAATTTTTGATAATTTTCGAAAATATTTAATTTTTAAGAAATGGATAAAAATATTGAATTTCAGTTCAAAACGTCCATTTTAATGTAATTTATTTTTTAGGATAAATTATAATTTTAATTGGTTTTAAAGTTTAACCAGATAATATATTTATCTATTAAACCAATTTAGTTCATTTGGATCAATTTCACTTTGAATTTGAATGTAAAAATTTATCAAATTTTTTGTTATTTTCACTTTAAAAACCCATATTGTCATCCTGCATGAGAGACAGATTTTAAATTAAGTTCTACCACTTATGTAAATATAATTTAGAAAAATTTATTCCGTATTTGGAATAATAATAATTTATAATTTATAATATCATCAACATATTTTTTTTAGAAATATTTATGAATGAATTAAAAATATTTACTTATATTCTTGGTCAGTAAAAAAATTACCCAATATTAAGAAAATTACTTCGAAATAAAATGTTGTCCCAATAACTTAGTTTCTGTAGAACCGATGGTCTCTTAAAACATCAATGATTTATGAACTTGAGGCCCTAAACTTTCTATTGATCATTGAAATGTTTTTTATTAAGGAACTAATTAAATACCTATAAATATTTACCAGTTTACTCTAAGTACATATTTTCACTTTCCACTAATGTTCTCATTTTTAAAGACATAGTTACGTGGTAGTTCTTCTGACCTTTATACTTTTCATTATCTCTTTTCTAAAGGATGTTTTAAGAACCCTTATCACAACATGGGATTTAAATTTAGAAAATATCAAACCAAGATCATGTTTAAATTGGTAGGATGCAATTTAAATAAGGTGGGTATAATGTTACACCCTAAAATTCAAAAGTGAAACTTTGTATTCAATAGGGTTTATATCATGCAACACCAAGTGTAAAAATGGAATATATTAACCTAATACATTAAAATATTAAATAAATGTAATAAATTCTATATCTTGTAATAAACATAATAATAAGTTAGCTTGCATCACACACAAGAGTAACCTTCCTTGATAACTTTCATTAAATGCAAGAGTTGCCTTCCTCAGTAGCATTCATTACATGAACTACCGGGTTTCACCAAATAACAATTTAGTATTAAAATATTATTATTTAATATAATATTATATAAACATGATGTTATTTTAGTGTTTATGAATATTATTAACTAAAAATTTATGGTTTATAAAAATATAAAATGAATTCATTGGTTACAAATTAATTAGAACCCAAAATAAGAACCAATTGGATATGAAATGAAATATTATTATTTTAATGATTCTAAATGTGTTTTTTATTAATAAAAATAACTAATTATGTAACACCCCATGATTTTATGAAAAATATATTTTTTTAATTTTATTGATGTCTTCTGTTGTACGCTACACCAAGATTATCTTTCACTATACGCAACATCGTATTATCTTGCAGTATATGGAACCCTGACTTGGCTTACATTACACGCAATCACAACCTTCCTCGATAGCATGTGTTGTACACAATACCGGGTTTCACTAAACAATGATATATGGTTATAATATTATTATGAACTAGCCGTTATGAATAGTATTAATTAAATTTTGAATTTTATAACATTATTATTCATCTTAAACATTCTCTAGAACATGGTATAAGAACAAAATAAATTTTTCGGGTAAAATAAGTATTTTTAAAAAAATGCAGTTTTGCTCCCTTTTGATGGTGCACCCATTTTAAATTTAAATTTTGACATGTTTATAAGTTCAATTTTAAAAAATAAATTTATTCTTTGGAATCAGGATATAAAATTTTACCTTGGATAAATTTTTCATATTATTCTGATAACTTTCTTATTTTAATGAATAGTAAAAACACGCTATATTTTAATTAAAAACAACTTTTTTCATCGTAATAATTTATGTGGTTAAATTATAATATTGAATGGTTTTAAAGTAAAAATAGAATATATTTTTACCATTTAATGTAATGTATTTCTTTAGCATTGATTTTTCCTTGAATTCGTAGGTTAAATCAATTCAATCTTTTGCAATGTTTTAAACAAAAACTCGTTTTTTTCGACAGTGGGATTAATTTTAATTTAATTTCTGCAACTTCTGTGTATTGAATTTGGAAAAATGGATTCCATATTTGGAATCAGTTGGTCCAAATTAAATTAATAGACTACTTTTTATTTTTGGGCATTATGAATATTTACTACGGTAAATTTTATTTACCATAGTAAAAGGTAAATTGAGTAATTAAGGGTAAATATAATATTATAAAATTACCCTAACACTTTTTTATGACAATTGTATGATTATATTTCGTCCTAATTCATATTCGAGCCGAAATGGAATCCATTAGAACCCACTTGGAGGTGATTAAGACCTTTAGTTTATTTTTTTAAAGGAAAGTGAAATATGTCTCACTCAAACTTAAATAATTAAAGTATTTTTAATATAAGGTTATACAGAATATAAATTTGGTTAAAAATAATAATTTGGAAGCTAAAATGTTTTTATTTATCATGGTAGTTTATTTGTAATTTTTAAGAGTTATTTAATTTCCTTTTTAGTTTATACATTAATGATGCAAAAATTATTTATTTAGTAAAAAATCAATAATATTACTTTTATTAAAATAGTAATACATATTAAAGGGATCTCAAACCTTAAAAAAACTTATTTATAGTGTATAGATACACCATAATCATTCATTGACTGAATATAGGACCATTTGGAGTCTTATAAATGTGATTATGACACTTATATTATTTTATTTTATATGATGTCAAAGTTGTCACCTTCATGATTTAATAAATATAACATTTTAACATTTGGGTGTTTTAGAAGCTATATCTGACTAAATGTATTATTATAAAAGATATAAGATTTATCTTCATCCTAGTATTTATTTTAATTTTAATGCAACAAATATGTATATTTAATAATTATAAAAAAATTTAGTAATTATTTTATTAAGAGAAATATCAAATAAATAATTTTACAAATAGTAAAATAAATATTATATGAACTATTTAATGTGCTCTACTAAATTTCTAGATTACTATGACATGTTAGGAACCTATTAAATATTTTAGTATGAATATATCCTTTGTGTGGATTTAAGTTAAATTCAAATAAATAAATAGTGTCAAAATTGACACTATTGTTATTTTATAAAAATAAGCAATTATTAAATTGTTTAAAAATCATAAAAATATTTACAAAGTATAAATTGAAATTTATATAGTCCAAAATTTAATAAATTATCTAATTATTAATAATTCACAACATATAAGTAATTATTTATTACAATTTAAAATTTTGAATCTTATTACCACAAATAAAATTTAATAGATTAAATAAGGATAAATCACGTTGATAATGTTTAACATAAATTCCCTACATGTCTAAATTTTTTTTGATGATATAACAACCCTATCACATCTAATATTCGAATATGAGTCATTTTTGGAGGTTTTTAAGTGGGGTTAGATTTATTATAAATTAATATTTTTAAGATTTCCAAAGGTGCCCCTCTCCTCCCTTATAAAAGGAAACCTCCTCCCTCTCATATTTACACATCTTTGAGCCTTCAAGCTCGTCCAAAACCCGCCCATTTCCATTAACAACTTCCTTATAAACATACTATAGGTCCTAGTCTTCTTCAAAGACTAATTTTAGTACCCTAAGAGGCGGTTTCAAAGAGGCGTGTCAAAGAAGAGGTAATATCCGTTACCGATTCTTTCAATTTTCTTTCTTATTCAACTTATTCTTATTTAGTTATTTCATTATATTTTAATAACATCAGTATCCATAATATAGTGATATTTTATTATAAATATGAAGAAACCCCGTTACACCTTTTATCCATCCTATGGAAAACAAAATCACCGCGCGTGCGTACGTACAGAATACCGTCTCCACGCCGTGTTGTAATCTGTTTTTCCACCACCACCTTACTTGGATGGGTATAATGGTGTAAAGAATAAATACATATTATTATTATTATAAAATCATACTAATTCTATGATATTAGATCATTCACTCCAATTCTATTCAATAAATATGGGAACGATATCATCGCTCGTGCATACGTACAGATTACCATCTCTACAACGCGATGAGATTCATTTTCCATGTTAACAATTCAAGAATGATTATAAAGTATATATAATAAGTAATAAAGAAATATATTACATAATAATTCTACTAGATATATGTATTTATATGTATGTCATCTATTTAGTTTCATTCAATTCAATAAGGAAACGAAAACATCGTTCATGCGTACGTACTGCCTACCGTCTCCATGAACGGTGTATTTCATTCCTTTTATCAATATATAATATATATGTATATGATGAATATAAATCATGTTTTACATTCTTGAATTATTTAAATCACGATATAAGTAATAATATCAAGAACGACAAGTCGAAACACATACGATAAATGAAATGATTTTACCCAAAACGCTACTTTAACATGGAATTTACAAAAAAACATGGGCAATATAAAGTCATAAGTGAAACATATATGATATCATAACAATTAATATGATTATGTAATAAGTCAATGACATTATTTAAATCATTATACAGGAGTTTTGGATCTGTACGAAGCATATCAGACCAAAGTTAAGGGATAAATTTTCCAATCTCGTTCTTATCCGAGATTGTTTATTCATATTATTTACTGGGGTTATAGTTCTCATCCATGTACATGCTTCCTAAAAATGGTTTTATGTATGTTTAATGTCATTTTACCCATTTTGACATTTACTACATGGTATGTATGTTATCTTTCTTTTATGAGGTACTTTTTGACTTTTCCGGCAAAAGTACGGGAAGAATGTTTTTTTAACATATACGGAACGAACGGATTTTTACAGTTTTATAAAGCCTTATTTTCATGAAGATTCCTCAAAAATATTTCATGACTATTTTCAAAAAAATATTCTTTTTAAACATTTCATGATGTTTTGTGAAAAGAAATGGATTTTGAAGAAGAAAGGATATTTTCCTCAAGAATTCATTTCAATTGTTTTATCAAAACCATTTTCCATCTAAGATGACATTATTTCATATGTGTATGTTTCAAGTATAAAGTCTCTATGATTTACATGGTTTCACTTTTCTTATTATGAAATGATATACATTTCTTTTATATGGATTATGTGATGATGGGGTGATGTTTATGAAACCCATTTTATTCTTTGGGTTATTATGAATGATGAATGTTTATTTATGGCACAAGTAAGAATTATTTCATTATGAGATGGGTGAGACCTATATCTCCCTCCAATTCGATGGGTAAAGATTTATATCTCATGAGATAGACATGGATGGAATGAAATGTTAAACCGATTCAGTAATACAGGACTGGAACGAGGAGTGAACTCGATTCAGAAAGGGGCTCTGTCCACTAAGATGGTCTTGGAAGTAATGCCTTGGCTACAATGGAGATCATATCATTTGGTTAATGGTTTGCCACAATTACATGTTTTATCCCCATGATAATTTATCATGATTAATGTTTCTTCATGATCTATGAATTACGTACTGCCATGATTTATGTCATTTCTCAAGATTTTTATGTTTAGATTTTATGCTCATGTTTTTTTTTACATTCAAATGTCTAAGGATTTTTCTCTGTTCTCTATGCTTACCCTTATTGTGCATTTCAGCTCACCATTTATATGTTTTCTCTTCCCCAGGATTTAAAAAAAGGTTTTAGGTAAGAAAACCAAGGGGAAGATCATTAATGGAGATGTTGAAGATATTTCAACATGATTAGAAAATAATATTCCAGGTTTACAAAGACAATAAACTGTTACGATCCTTGTGTGTCTGTTTTTGTTATGTTTTAAGTATTCTGAAAAAGTAATGTAATTTCCATGTACTTAAATCTTTGGGTCTCTACAAATTACAATTTATTATTAATCTTAGTCAAATATATATGATATATATTCAATCAAATATTGTTTTGTAATCATCCTTCAGGTTTGATAGGTTTAAGATAATAACATACCCAATTTCACACATACAAACCACTATTTCTATAAAGGAAAATTTACCACCTTTTAATGGTTAAAAAATTATAAATATGAATTTTAAAAATTTATTTTATTTTATAAGTCAAAATAAAATTCATATTTGAAAGAGAAATATAAAAATTAGGTGAGGTTGTATTTTTGATTGGTTAAAAATACGAAATTTTAGTTCAATATAGATTTCTCATCTAATTTATTTATAAGGTTAAATAGTACATTTAATTGGATTTAATGTTTAATTATATCATAATTTTATAAATATAACCAATTTATTTCATTGGGATAACTTTCACTTTGAAATTTAATGTAAAAGATTATCATTCTTTTGGATGCTTTTACTTTAAAATCCTCCATTGTCGTCCGACATGCAGGATGAATTTTATATTAAATTTTCCCACTTATGTGATTAGTATTTAGAAAAATGGATTTCATATTTTGAATAATAATAATTTATAATTTATAATATGACAAATTTGTTTTTGAACCAAAAATATCAGTGAATGTAGTCAAAATTAATTGTAATGATTAAGGTTAAATTAAGCTTAATAAAGGACTAAACCTTAAACTTGAGGCCCAAAAAGACCTATAAACTTTCCCAAGATCTATTTGATGAAAAAATATAGAACCTATCCTCTCATGGATAGAAACTTTACCATTATTGGATCCAATTTATATGTTATAAACTTTCATGGAATTCCTTTGTCAAAATATTAATGGATTGAAACTCCACCTCCACTATAAAAGGCCTCCTCTCCTCCCACTTCCTCACACCTATCAATCAACTTTGGTTGAACAAATATCTTCAAAAATTACCCCGGAAAATAATTAACCTCATCATTTGATCATTCTATTTTTAATAAGTAAATCCAACTAATACTTTGGTTCAAACCAAAAGAAGTTACTTGTATAAGAGGTAACGAGCTTCGTTAAGTGTTTTAGTGTTATTCAATTTCACCAATCCCTGAAATACTATTGTTTAATGATTTTATAAAAAAAGTATAAAAAATATAATAGGATGTTTTTATGATAAATTATCTTCCTAAAATCACAAAACATCCATCTAATGTGTAACTAACATAATTCTTCTGTGTACGATGAACTACCACTTCACGAAATGATTATTTCCAATTTTTCCTTTACCAACATTCATGGTTGGAAATTATGATTGAAAATTGTCTTATATATGATATACATGATATTTATCATGTATTTATGTTACTATAATTATTTTAAAACCCATATATTTATACTTTTTATCGTGTATAAAAATGATAAAATCATTTGTGGAAGTGTGGACTACCTTCCCCTCAAAACGATGTGATTCGTTCACTCGATACATGAAATATATAAATAATGGTTTTAATTAAACATTCATGAAATATAAAACATATATATATATGATATTAATGAAATAACTACATTTATGTAAATATACTATACATCATTTTATTTAGTACCATTGGACACACTTTAAAAAAGATAACATCGTTCATGGATGTGTGGGCTACCGCCTCCTCGACATGATGTGATTCCTTTTCAAATAAAATGAATTATATATATAATTATATGTGACTAAATAATATTTTATTTCTGATATAATTATCATTATTTATAGATATTATTATACTTAACTTATTTCAATAATGATCATTGAAATATGATAATGTTACTCATGCGTACGTATGACCAACCGTCTCTATGATTATAATGTTGATTAATTTTTCATAACCATATTTAATTATTGATTTTAAATGTATAATTGATTTATAAATATGATATTTATTTAAGTATTATTATTTTTTATAAGTTTATTTAATGACCCATTTGACTATAGTTGACATACCAATGTTGTCTTTGAGACATAAACCGAATTTTGTCAAAACATGTGATATTAACCTAATTGTTTATGTAGTTGTATAAAACATTGTAATGAGTGAATTAATAGTAATGATAAACATGAAAAAGGATATAAATAAATAAATTAATTAATATAAATTATTATTTAAGTATTTAATGACACACGAGATAATTCAGACGCAAGTTAAGAGATTTTATCTCAATTTTCATTCCATTGAGAATTATTTATTGTTATGCACCTTGTTTATTTTATATAGTGTATATTATTCCATTTAAAATGTTATATCCTGAAAATAATAATAATAATTATATTATATTTTTCATTTAATTTTTTTTATTCATGAATATTAGGATTTAAAATGTTTCCAAGCTGTACGGGTAACTTTGGAATGTTTAGATATTACTCTCCTACAAAACATTTATAATGATTATCTTTGCAATATCACTTTCTTTTGTGATTTTTATCCTTACCTTGAAATAATCAATTAATTTTTGTGCTAATAATTTATTATATATGGTGTAAATACTTCCAATATTTCATATAATATAATGATTCATTCACTATTTATGATATTTCGAGTGTCAATTTGAACTATTTCATTAAAGTGGATTTATGTTAAATGTTACCAAGTGGAAATGAATTTCCTAACCCAAGTTTTTTATTGGGTTATATTACTTACTCATTAAAATTAATATTGTATAATTATGTGTATAATGATTTTGACTATCTATTGATGTATTTCCTTTTCTATATATGCATCTATAGTTGATACACATAATCTACTCATTGATTGATTCTCACTCCAAGATTATAATATTTTCAAGAGGTTACATTAGAAGATGATTTTCATCGAGATTATTTACACATAAATTTATATCAGAAGAAATTATTTTATCATTTTAAAATAATCCCTTTAATTTTATTCTCCTCTGGTTATTCATTACCTTTATTAAGTAATAATACCATTTTCTCACTCTTTCGTACAGAAAGTGTTTTAGAAAGTGTTTTTATGAAAACCCGACTTTATTTATCTCTTTAGTCCGAAAAAAAATATTATAGAAACCCTGTTTTCTAAAAAAACTCAAAAATGTTTCTATCATGATTTAGTAAATAAAATTTTACCCTTCTTGTATTTTACTAATGTTTTAAGGAAATATTATGACCTATTTTTGAAGATGGAATATTTATAAACTTTATAATTTGAAAAATGAATGTTTATTTTACCTCATATGACAAGTACTGATTTAATTTCCTTCATTTATTTAATATTGCCTTTTCATGTTTACATGGTTACTTTTTAACGATAATTATTAAAAATTCATTTTCAAAAGAAATGTTTTTCAAAAGGTTTAAAAAGGATATTTTCTTAAAGAATGTTTTTAAAGGATATCTTATTTATATTAATTAAAAAAAATTTATTTTAATCCACTAGATATATATTTTATTCATAACATACTTATTATTACTCTAGATGGTTTATGATTCATTTGAAAAAGGATAATAATCTCATTCACTCCCTTAATTCATTTGTTAATCCCCTTGAAATATTTAATCTATTATAATAATATAACATCGAATATTCCCCAAATTATCCATTTTATTTGTTATAGATATTACTATTTTCTAAACCGTATACCATTTTACATATGGTGTCTACTTTGAAATTTATTTTATTATTTTTGGAAATATTGATAAATTTATATTCTTTATTCAATATGAATATTTGATAGGGAATATTATTTATTTTTCTTATCTGATATATGGAATACTTTGGACTGTTAATGATGAGTGGATCCCAAAGATTATATAGCTCCTCAATGCATCAACATGTTCTCTCGAGACAAATAAGATTCACAAATTAAATGGGTATTATCTGTAGTTTTGAACCATATTATAAAAGGTCTTGATGGTATAGGTTTTCTTGTCACTTAGACATTATTTCCATTGAGAAAGCATTGCCTTCATTTAGTTTTAATTATTATTCATCCATGGGATTTTTTTGGACAAATATACGGATACATTTCATTTTTAGTTCATTGATTAAATAGAATGTGATCCTGTTTCTAACATTTCCATTTTTATTTTTCATTGTCTAGTTATTTTAATGACAAGGGTTTTCATTTTCCTTTAATTATTTCTTACTCACATAGTTATCATCCTATTAATTAATTTCCATGTATGTTCATTTATTTACACTTTTATGTTGATTTATTTATATTGATTTGTTATTCCGTATGATATACTTTACTCTTACTGAGCATTTGAGATACCCCTTATTGGGTTTCATTTCCCCAGAAAATCAATAAGTATAAAGAAAAATTTATGTAAGTATATTCTAGATGTAATGATGTTATCTTATAAGTTATTATTTTTCTGTAAAATTCTATTGTAATTAGTGTATTCATTTATAATACAAGGATCATTTATTTATCTGCTTTACGAAGACTTCTAATTGCATAGTACTTCAAGATTTTTTTCACTATAATCATGATAGTATAATTTATAGTAGACACCGTATCCATGCTTTGAAGGTTCAATTAACTACATTCAACTTAGTTTTTGACAAAAAATATATGTGAATTTGATTAAAATTAAATACATAGATTATGCAAAAAATTACCTTAAAATTGGAATAAACCTTAAACTTAAGGCCCAAAATGTGATAGAAACTTATAAGAAATCCATTTCATTTCCATATTTGGAACATTTATTCAATTTTCTCAAATTGGGACCATTATTAGATCATCTTTTCATAGGGAAAAGTGGGTTAAATTCCATTTTCAAAAATTCTCAAGAATGCCACTTCTCCTCTATTATAAGATGACACTCCCCACTCACACTTATTTACAAATATAAATACCTTTATATCAGAAACAATATATCTAAATATCCTCCCAGAATTCCTATTATCATCATATAGTCCCCCCTTTATTAATAAATCCCTCTAAGTAACCCCTTTAGTGTATACCAAAAGAAGTTACCCAAAGAATAGGTAACATCATTCCTCAAGCTATTTTGATTTCTTTTCATTTAACACCTCCTAAAATACTCACATTACATGATTATATAATAAAATAATAAGAATACTTAAATTATTTAAACACTTCAATAAATATTATTGGTTTAGTATATCTTGGAAAAAAACATCCAAAGGGTAAATTTATGTCATTTTGAGGTCACATGGATGAGGTTGTGACATTTTTAATATTGTATTTAAAGAAATGTCAAACATGTCACACTATTGATTTTAATTAGTGTAATACGTTTAATTGGGTGTTATCAAGAATATATTTTCACTTATTTATATTATTTTTAAATATAAAATACTTATCCTCATCATGGTAGCTTATTTTTAATTTTTAGTAAAAAATTAATTGTCTTAAATGGTTACGAAATAATGATACAGTAATTATTCATTTAATATGAAAATTGATTAAATGATATTAACAATATTTAAATAAATATAATTTTAGATAATAAACATAATCCTTGAAATTTATAGGATAAATTAACATGTTTGGGATTTATTAAAATATATTGTTTGAAGTTATCTGGTCGTATTAATATTTTTAAAGTCAAAGTAATAAATAATATCAAAATTGACCGTAATGATATTTTATGAATATCATATTTTATTAAATTATTTAAATATAATAACAATATTAAATAAGGAAAAAGTGTGAAATATATGATCGAAATTATCACCCATATGAATTTATAGGATAGTTGGATGAATTAAGCTCTAGAATAGTCTTATTCTAATTTAATCATATGAGAAATTCCAAACTACCCCTCACTTGAATTATAAATGTAACCTCCTTCCTCAATTCTTTACTTAATTTGGAAAAATCTATCTCAAAAAACCCTACACAATCCCTTTATAAAAATCCTTATCAAAGTCCTAGTGGTCTTTTTCTTCCAAAGTACTAACCCGAGATCCCCTATGAAGAGACTAAATTAAGTCAATCGAAGAAGAGATAATCATCATTACTGACTATTTATAGTTTAATTCCTCTTATTTTTTCTCTTTTTTTTCTTACATAAATTGATAAAGACATTATAAACTACTCAAAAATATGTTATTATGATTATGAGACAACTTTATTCCATCTTCTTATACATTATACAAAAATCAGAAGCATTGTGTGTGCGTTAGTACAATGTACCATCTCTATGTAGTGGAGCAATTTGGTTTTCATCACAACTTTACTAGGATTATTATTATGAAAAACTAAATTTTTATATATTATATTCATGAAAATTTTATCATTTTTAAAATATAATATAACATTTATGTTCTTACCTTCTCATGCATGGAGAATTGATAATGTCATCCGTGCGTACGTGTGGACTACCACCTCCATGAAGTGACGTGATTCATTTTTCATCACCACATGAAATAGACGATATATATGAGTATTATTAAAGAATTAATATTATTTTTATGATATTATTATCATTATGTCAAGGTAAAATAATACTTACCTTCTTTATATAATGATCATTGAGAAATGGAAATGTTACACATGTGTACGTATCAGCTACTATCTCCATGATTGAAATATAGTTCATTTTTCACAACCACATATCATTGTTAGAATAAAAATTACAATTAATTTTTAAAATTTATAATGATTTAATGAATATTATTATATATATGATTTTATGTTTATCTCCTTGACCACATTCTACATAATGATGTTATTTTAGACTTATGAACTGAATATCATCAAGGTGTCTAAAGTGAACATAAATTATCATCTAATTGTTATAAAATGGAAATAAGAGAAACCAAAGAAATAATAAACTAGGAAAAAGTTATCAATAAAGTAAAAATTAACCTATGTTTATAGTAATGGAAGATAAATAACACACATTATGAGTCAGACTCAAGGTAAGGGACATTATTCTAAAAATATAATTTTAAAGTTTTTTTTACAAAAGTAAAAATGAATGTTTTTGGACTTATGAAACTTAAGAAAATTTTCCTAATTTCCTAAATCCTAAATTCTTGGAAATTTACTTTATAAGTTTAAAATATTTTTTTCAAAGAAAACATTTTTATTTATAAATGCGTAGCCTTTTTAAAAAATAGCTATTTTCCAAATGAAAATTTTATTTTCCACAATAATGATTTTTAGTGGTTTTTTACTCATTGAAAACATATATTAATATTTTTCAGGGTATTTTGGTATTAAAAATGTTTTTTTTTCAAGAAAATTTTATTTTGATACCATATAGTGTTTTAAATGTGGGTTATAAATAGTTTTTCAAAGGTTTTATGATGAAAAGTGAAAGCATGGAAAATTTTATTCATGATTTGTTACTTGGGAATTATATGTGAAACATGTGAGACTAATATTTCTTATACCAAGTTATAATCCCCATTATAGCTAATGGGTGAGCCCAATGTTTCTTATACATTGGGTTTGTACCCATTATATTTCATTAAAAATGGGTGAGCCTGATATATATTATACAAAGTGTGATTATATCTCTACAATATATTTAGTAATGATTATATTATTTGGATAATTATGTTGGAAGTTAGCGATATGGTTATTCTAAATGTAAGGTTTTTGAAATGGTTTTATGAATGTGGTTATCTATTTAAAAAAAGGTTTTTTATTTTCTTTATTATGGGTTTTAATTCTTTTATTCGAGAAAAAAGTTGGTGTATTTCATTTGTAAATGATTTATTTTGTACACTAAAAAACATAAAATGGGTTTTCATGTTTTTCCCTGGGATAAAGGTTTTCTTTCATTATGTACATTACTGATATTTTTGGGGTCACCCCACGCTTTAATTTTTTTTACCGATTTGAAGATATATTATGGACAAGAATGGGGTCAAGATGAAAATTTAAGAATTTCTCATGATGAAATAATGTTTTATTTAAAAGGGTTTTGTTATGTTCAAAAGTGGATATTGAATTGAAGTTACCTTTTTTAATTCAAGGTTCTACTATGTAGAGTCTTTTATAATTATCTAAAATTTCAAAACAAAAAATAACTTTGGGAATAAATGAAATATAATTATAGTCTAAATTCATTAGGATATCTAATGTTTAACCCTGGTACATTACACATACTGAAAATAAAAATAACTTATGAGCATAGGGGGGATGATATTATCACCTCTCCCTATAAATGATTCTCTTTTTTGGGGATTTCATGCAAAGTGGCATCTCCATATATCTTTTGTTCCATATGAGAAGGTTTTGGATGCTTCATGGTTCTATAAACTTTTCAAATTTTAATCCCATGTATCATTCCCCTAGTTTGATTCTAGCATTCAAAATTTATAATAGTTTTCTGGGAATCATTGTGAACTTTTAAAGCCTAAACAATTCCCCCATATTGAAATGGTGTCTAATTAAAATGAACAATGGTATTTTGAGATGATGAATTCAACCTGGTTCAATGATTTGTAGTGTGCATGTGGACTTGAAGGAGGAAATGGATCGACTAAACAAGTATTATCATTCTATTATCCATTTTTATGGGCTTTTTAATGGTAACTTGGTAAATGATGAATATATAAGTCATATAAGTCGAGGTTACCTCATTTCATTTAGGGAAGGAATATTATTAATTAGAATTTATGGGAAAATGATTTGTGAAAGGTATTATCTGTGTCGATTTGGGTAACAATTTCCCTATGTCCAAAAAGGTACCCTATGCATTTGAACAAATATATAATGGGGAATTATATTTTGTTTTCATTTTGACTATAGGTGATGTGTAAATGGGAGGAAACATATATTCAGGTTGAAATTCCAGCTTTTGGTCTATATCTTGGGCTTTCATAGTCTTATGCTCAGGTCTAAATTCAATTATACTCCAATGGCTAACTAAAAAACTAGTACCCATTTATCCTACATATGAGAGGGTCGAGGAGTGATCAACCAAGGTGATCATAACTAGAAAATGATTTTCATTAAGGAAACATCTTATTTATGAGATTTCACAAAATCGATTGAGAATTCAATATTATATTCCCCAAAACAGTGTCCTCGTTCTCCAGGACCAAGTTTCTTAATCTCATCCTCAACCACTTTTCATTATAGAGGTTATATATAATTTTTTTTATTGAATGGGGTACTTTTAAAAGTAGTATTATCATCAGTGGGATATGGATCATTCTTTAAGGGAACGAGGTTGTATTGTCACGGTATGGGTGCATATCTTATCTTTAAAAAATTTCTTATAAAAACCATCCCAAGATAGTGGAAAAGTACATTCAATACCTAGAGGCCTCTATCCAGTCACATCATAGTCATCATATATATTCACGACAAATTCATTAAATACAAAAACAAAATGTGAGTGAGAGTAAAGAGGAGGAAATAATTGGTTATTCTTCTAAGTAAACTTATGTGGTAGGTTCACTTGTTTCTCATTAACCTAGGGGTGTACCTTCTTCTTCATTGTTGGGGAATTTTAGGTGTAATTCTCTAAGGAGAGTGGTAAATGTGATATATAAGAATTGGGAGCTGTGACTTTATCCTACCCCACCAACAATAGAGGCATTCTTACCATTATATATTCCCATCACAACTGTGTTTCTCATAGATTAGGTAGAATTGTGTTCTTAGAGGAAGAACATATCTACCAAGGAAATATGGTAATCTCTTTATATAGAGGAGAATGATTTTCCAAGATTCATTCTTGTCAATTCTTAGGAGGATATCTCCTTCAACGAAAAACCTCATGTGGTTTCTTCTTATCTTGAAGAGATGGATGCTTTTACCCACCCCTTTAAAGGTATCATTGATTTGTTTTCCCGAGTGTAAGAAATGGTAGTTATAAATGCAGTGGATAATGATTTTATGAACGAGGTGGGATGCTAGTTTATATATATATATATATACCTTCCAATTCTCTCTTTCACTATCATTTCTACTCAAAACCTTCTACATTATTTTTATAGGAGTATTAATGTGATAAATCACCAATTATTTCCCCACAATTCACCATAAGGGTGATTTTTGTTGGGGTACACCCACTTATTGATGAAAGGAGGGATAAAATAAGGAATTCCTGGGAAACCTGATCACATAAAGGTGGTGATTGAAGATACATAATAGGGAAATCCACCCCCATCCCCAATCTATATTATCTCTATGAGAATGTACTCATGTGAAAACATGTGGTGCAGATAGGTGAAGAAGCTAGTAGTATATGTTCAGTCAGGGAAAATAGGTGAGTATTTTGTTTAGCACAAAATTTTCATGTTTTTTATATCTTTATACTAAAAAATTAATGTTAAAAGAGGTTTTAATTGGTTTTACAAGTCAAAGAGTACCAAATATCCAAGAGTTCAAGGTTACTTTTCCTTTAGATCTAGACAGTGTTTATAATGGAAATTCTGAGGTGTGGGAGTTGTTGCTTCTTTAGATTGGATCTTTCTGTTCATGCGTTTTCATGAGCATAGGTTGAATCTGTTCCTAAATGGTTCGAGGATGATGTTTTGAGTGCGTGGATAGACATACGACTGCAGTGATGGTTTTGTTTTGCGTCGATGATGTGTTTCCTTACCAGTGAATGGTTCGAATCTTGGGATGGCTGTGATCCGTTGTTTTCTGGCGACGTCAATGGATGTAGATGGTCAGACTTTCTCACCGACGACATGGCCACTAGCGGTGTTGAGATTTGCGATGACCCGTATCTTGAGGTGGGTGTGGGGCTCGAGGTGGTCACGTGGATCGAGGTGGCTTGATGGATCTTTGCTTTTTAAATGTTTGAAATTTGAAATTTCTGTATTGTGCGGTTACCGGTTCTCCTAAACTAGTTTTCGGAAAATTATAAAAAAAGGATTTCCCCTGAGGCGGTCTGGATCGAATGAGCATCTGAGGACCACTTTCTAAATTACTAGAGTTCTGAGTCCTGGGGTGTTATCTCCTTATTATCAAAAAACCACTACCTTGTTGAAAGATTTTCTTTAGAGGATTTTCATATCATTAGGAATAACTAAACATATTCTTTTAGATTATCTAATAATGGTGTTTGTAATGACTCTTCTCTTGATATGGTCAATCCTAGTTCTCTCTCCAAGTACATTGATTTCCCTTCTTGTTTGATCAATTTCTATGATTATCCTCCTAGAAGATACTAATTTAGATGAATATACAATTGTTATGCACAATTCCCTAGAAGGTGGTTAGTATCTATAAAATCATCTAACAATCCACCCTTGTGTTTAATCACTAAAAAATCTACTGTGTACCAATTTATAATGAAAAAATTGATATAATTTAATCGATTATGTCTTTAGGATTCATTTCTCTAGTGGGAGGCATAACAACCACTATGCCTACAAATGGGGCGATTATGGTTGTGGAGGGTATCACACTAGTGGGTGAAGGTGGGTCTCCCACCTTTTTGACTACCTCAAACCTTTAAAAAATATCATTTTCTCAGAACATATATTTTTAGAACATCAATATAATAATCTTAAATTCATGGAGTCTTAAAATCTTCATCTAATGAGGCTACCAAGACAAATACTACTATAAATACTGATCATTTTAAAAAATTTGACTTTAGAAACTCTCTAGTTTGTTTGGTCCAAAAATAGTTCATCCCTTACGAGAGTAACTCTTAGGATGATCATGAAACTTCCAATAATTTTCACGTGGCTTAGAAAACCATATGGAGAGATATATGGAAACTACTTTCATAGACCCATATCAATTTTATACCAAAATTTACCATTTTTTGTCATATATTCTCTTTTATTTGGTACGAGGGGGGGGGGGGTTTATTACCTTTCCATACATACCAATGTGAAGTATGTGGTTTTCACATGAGAGAGGGAGAATGTTCTTCAATACCAATTTGAAACTTGAGAGTGCAAGGCCTATGTTGTTATAGATAGAAATATTATACTCAATGAAGACTCTAGGGAAGCTAGAGTGTCTACAAGGTGACAAGGTCGAGTTATAGAATAGAGATCCATGGTAGAATATATTTCCTAGGAATAAAAAACATTTCATCAAGTGTTGTATTAGCTTGATCAAGAATTTTTTTAATGTTGAAGCAGTGGTTTATGAGGGACAATGAATATTGTAAGAGGCAGAAAAGGTGGGGCTAGATTCTTCTGAGAAGGAATAAGAACATGTGGATCAATTTAAAAGGATATATCATGATTCTTCTTGAGATACACCAAGCTATGAAGGTTTCAAATTAAATAATTATTCAACTATATGAATATTATTAGTGAGTTTGGTAACAGTAGTGTTTATTTATGTGGAGAGACTCTAAAATGCATATATTTTTCATTATACCCTTTTTATAAGTAAATGAAATAAAAATTTATCTCATTTATTTTTCTATCAGATCCTTTTTACTGTTATCTCATAACAAATTTCAATTATTTGAAATATGAACTCAAGATATTATAGATCACCCAACTACTGAATGGGAATATTGATCATATTTATGAATACTACAGTCAAAATTATTTTTGTTTCTTCTTGGGGAATGAATCATGGATTGATATAGGTATGATGACCATCACCACGACACCAAATTTGGCATGTTTGAATAAATAATATCATGTCACACTTTTTCATTTATTTTTTTAAATATAGGAACTAAAACATTAAGAATAGATAAATGAAGTTCTATAAATTCTTCAAAGGATGATGTTCCTAATGAGAATAACATAACTTTTGTTTGGAAGTTTGTGTGGAAACCATAAGCTTTGTGTCTAATATATTTTAGTCTATTTTTTTTTCCAAAAACCAATATAAAGAGAGATTAGTGGGTGTGGTTGATTCAAAAATATTTTGAGCATGGAATATAAATTTTTTAAACCATTATCAATGGGTTATAAGATCCAAGATAGTGTCATGTGATATGTAGATAAAGAATAATTGTAGATCATTCTTGAAGGAGGAATCCATTACAATGTTGTTAGTGTGTTTATAGATAAACATATTTTAACCCGAAGATGAACATAACTATAGTTTATATGACACATTAGGGATATATTATATAGATAAATATTGGGGTTTTAGTATAAAAAGTCAAAAAAATATTTCCTTCAGAGTATTATAGTCTTATTTCCAATAACTATGAAAGGTTTGTGATGATCTGAGTTGAAAAAATAAAGAAGTGTTATTTATAGAGAGGGGATGCGCCAAAATAATTATGGAAACATTTGGATTTGAGTGTATCATAACATGGTGTCTGTACTCCCATTGGGATCCTGAGTCCAAATTTCACATGGATCATATAAGGATTTCCTTGTGTTTATCTAACTGATATATAAGGGAAAAGTATCATTTTCATTACATCTTGTCAAGGACATGATGTGGGATCTAGACATCCCTATATATCTCATTGTACTGAGAATCAAGCCATACATTGTTCGAGAAAATTCCTTAAACAGATCTAGATCATATGTAAAAAAGTACATGCCATATGAGGGAGGATACTATATGTAGTTTATGGTAATGTTAGATGGACTGATATCCGCCTTGACTCATGGAAAGTTTTAATTATATATATTCTAATAATTTCATAGAATATCTAATCATGAATGAGTTATTATTGATGTTATAAATAATAGTAAATTGGATGATTATCCAAATTGTAGTATGAATTCCAATCAAGGGTTATTTGTAGCACCCACCACCTGATTTTTTGTCCCATATCAAGAATATTTTATGGTCCAAAATAATATATAATTGTACATATACAAGTAGGGGAGATTTTAAGACATATTCTTGGGGTTATCAGAACTAAGAAAATGATACGGGATAAGTACATAGGGATGGGTTGTGGACTATATTCAAAAGGTAGTTTCAGTTATGTTGTTTTTAGGGAGTATGAAGACATCGGGAATTTATCTTAAGAATGAATATCTGTATGGTTAATATGAAACATTGGGGGTTCACATTCTGTATATATAAATTATGTGTAGAGTGAATTGTCAAAATATTTGTGTCCTTAAAAGTTTGATACTTTGTCACCGGTAGCTGGAGAAATCTTATCTAGATCCAAATGTCCTAAGACACAAAGTTTGATTTTTTAGATGGGTTGTAAACATATTATGAATGAAGAATTTAGAAATATGATTATTAATAAATGATAAATAACTTACATATATCAAATTCATATGTAGTGAAGGTTAAATTTTCTTTAATTATGATTATGTAAATAAAGGAACTCATGTTGGAATATCTGACATTGATTAGGTACATGTGTAAGAGAGGATAATTTTTTGATTTTATGATTGGGCCTAGAATGAAAGATCTACTCATCAGTATGTGTCATGTTAGAGATAAAATCAACCCACCTATGGTTTTGAGTTAGAGGTTCGGTAGGAGATCAATACCAGGAACATTGGAACTCTTAGGGAAGCTTCATAACATTATGCATTTTTACACCATGAAAAAGGGTTGTAAACCATGAAGTTTAATGTCTTATGGAAAAGAAGAGATATTATATAGTTTAACATTATAATACATGTATTTTTCCTCGAAATTTAATTTCATGTGATTAGGACATTATCTGATATGTTAACGTTATGAATCTTGGACATTGTCACACAATTTAGAGTTCTGTGACTTGGTTCTTGTCCTATATTTTAGTGTCATTTGGATATGAATTTAGATTGGTCAAGTCTTTTTAGGTCATGTGATAAGGAAATATTGTGAGTGACCCAGTCAAATGAAATATATTTTGTGAAATCTTGCATTGATAGGGGAGTGATACGCTCACCATCTATAGTAATTAGTGAATTTTCACCATTATAGTAGACATTATGGATGAAAAAAGGCCCCTCCCATTTGGTTTCAAGCATCAAAGGTTTCTTCCTAGGTATCATTTTGGTCATGGGATAAAAAACCTATTCTCCTTAGTGGAATGTACATAGTTGAACTCTATTGTTAGAGGCCAATGATATTTTATTTTTATAAACCTCTAAATGATTCAAGGTATATAATCTTTTGTCATATATCCATTCTATAAAATATAGTTGCTTTTGAGAATACTCTTATATAGAAAGATGATTAAAAATGGAAATATGATTTGAAGGAAATAGAACATCGATGGGTAGGACTGATTCTATCAAGTATACTAGTGAATACATGTTTACTTGTGTGGATGTATGAGTTGAAGTATGGTAATCCGACAAGGCATGAAGAAGTTTATCCGCGCACAATTTCTTATCTTTGTCAACAATATTTTTGAGCAAGATTGATATAGTTTAACTAAAATTATATATACGTCCCTTCATTATTGAATGATAGTGGGTTGAATGTTTGAAATCAATGTTTTACTCCTGGAAGATCATTTTCAATTAATTATAATAGAAATTATTTCTATTTTCCATCTGTATTGATTGAGTGATATAAATTCTTGTGATGATGCCAGACTTCATGAAATCGATAATGATGATTTCTTAACATCCTTGGGTGGCATTGAATTGGTACATTGTGTAAAGAATTCAGTAGTAGTAAGGATGTACTAGAATTTCCTAGTTATAGTAGGAGTTATGGTTTTATCACATCCATCACCCATATGGAAAATTTCAAGAATTATTTGGAAGTTTATAGGTAATCTGGGGATTGATGGATGATGTAGGCATATATTAGATAATAATGACACCTCTTGGAGAATTTCATGAAATCTTACATAATTGAAGGCTATAAATACGCAATTTTTATGAGTTGATGATAAATATTTATCTGAGAATGGTGGGAACCATGGGCACTAGTATGTACTTCTTGCATAACTGTAATAGTTTGTTCTCCAAAGATACTCCAACGAAGGACTCGGCCTAAGATGTATTTATAGAGGACATTATAATAATTTTTCATATCATAAAGAGTAAATTTGGCCACTCATCATCATATTTTCACTTTTCTAGATCTATTTGATGAGAGGAATCTGTTTTGGGGATTGTATAGTATGGGCATAATCCAATAATTTATATGATTATCTGGTTTGAGGATAGAATTGACCTTGTTGATATCTTCCATGATATCACGAAAAAATAGTGATACTATTCTAAATTGCACAATGTTGATGATTGTTTCATCACCTTCAAGATCTTCCAAAGCTGTAGCCATATTTGATGAACTATCGACATAGTAATTCTATTGTATAGGTATGTGAGTTAATTTTAATATTGAGGTAATTCTTCCATCAACCCTTGTACATAGTCATGAAGGGTGATCATATCTTTCTTTCTGATATCATAATCACCATTAATCTATTTGATCAAAAAATTTGAATAAACTTTTACCCTTATGTAGTCTACTAGAATTGTATTTCTAGTTTTAGTCATATGACGAGGTCTTGGTAATCTTCCTAATTGTTGGGAAAACCATCCAAAAATTTTAAAGAATAAGGTAGGAAAACCTTTATAAAGAGATAAAAATGACCCCAACACAAATTTATTGATCTTGGGGTCCTCAATTCTCATTACTATTATGACTTTGGATGCACCATCAAAATATATCTCTCATGTCTGGGGGAAAATATGACCATATAAAATATCTTTGTCACAAAATTTAGTATTCAACGATTTTATTTATATATTGGACTATTCTATAAGGAAATCTACTAGAATCTAGACTTTTATTACATTCTATGGTATTAATTGAATGTAAAACTTATGTAATATGTCTTCCCACTATGAGAAGAACCCAATGAGTAGAGATAATTTGAGGATATATTTGAAAAGGATGTCACTAAAGACCATATGGATATCATATTTCTACATGTAGTGTGTTAGTTTATAAACTAAAAAATTATTCTGAGTAAAATCTTCTCGATTTTTGAATATCTAGTCTCAGCATTTAGCATGGTTCTATTGAAATAGAAGTGGGTTTTCTCACTTTTGATATCATTATTCAACATGATAAAAGAGTACAGTGATCAATATTATGTTTTTAGATAGAAAATGAGTGTATTATATTTGATAAGGGGAATTAAAATTTGTGTAATTTTAAGATAATTCATGATATTACTGAAGGAAGTTTTACAATCATCACTCCATTGATAAGAAACTCATTTATTCATTAGTTTTGTGAAAGGAAGAAAGATTCCTGCTAGATTTTCTGTAAAGGGTCAGATGTAGGCTAGGTGAATCTATATTTTTCTCAAATAATAAAGGATTCTAGGAGGTCACATGTCATGGAAAATAGTAGTCTTCTTAGTTTTAACCTCTATGTCATAATGGAAAACTGTGAAGTTGATAAACATTAATGTAGAATCATTGAATGAAAATTTCGAGGGATTCATTTTAAAATATGCTATTATGGAATGTAAAAAATGATCTCAATATCCATGACATGATTAAAGAAATATTGATATTTGACCAGTACATCACTTATTTCACATTCAACAACCTTTCCCAATAAGAGTTTGAAAATACAATGCATGAACTGTTGATATGTGGTGTTTCTGTTCTTCAAACCAAAAGGCATCACCTGATAATAGTATATCCCATTGGGTGACCTAAATGTAATTTCCTCTTCATAATTAGGGTCCTTTTTTGTATCATAAATAACCATCCACAAAAGAGAGTTCATAATATCCAGTTGCTCTGTTGATTAGCAGTACTATTATCCAAATTGGGAAATCATCTTTTGGACAATGTCGGTTGAGATATCTAAAGGTGATGAAAACTCTAAAATTTGCATTCTTCATTTTGAATGGGAAAATAATAGATATCCAAATTATGTGTTAGAATTATTTAATTATTTTATCCTTAATGAGTTTATCATCATAAGATTCATCTTTAGTGATATGAGTTGATTGCATTCTTCTTCTAGCCTACTTGTAACCACACTGATCTTCTCGAGAACCAAAGTTGTGGGTGGCCATATCAGGATCATGGTTTGGAATTTCCATGTAGAATTAGGAGAAAATATACTAATTCTTTATCATAAATGAGGAATATTACTCTCATTCTTCAATAAACATGGATGAACTAATTAATATTTTTCAAATATCTTCTCCTATACCCAAATCTATCTATATAAGTTCATCGATGGTAGAAGAAACACTTTCCTTGAAAGCAGTAATTTCATCTTTGAGGTCATCCTCTTCATATTCCTCTTCTTAATCCATTCCAATACTAGTGGGAATAAGAGATAAATATCATTCTTTAGATATAATATATGAATATCTATTTCAACATCTAGAAGATGGTTTTAGGGTACTCTAATTCCCCATAAAAAGTATGAAAAATTCTTATGACCTGAATGATGATATAGGGGTCTTATGAAGCTTTTGGGGGAAAATTAGAGCACTTTAACCAATTGTGATTCCACTCTTGTGGAGAATGGAGGATTTTATGATATTTTATGGCATAACTAAAGGAACTAATATCATTAGAGTTGAAGCAGACATAGCCAAATCTGAAATCACACTTTCAAGTTGGATGATGGGAAATATATATTCATCATTGAGATCTCTAAGGGGGTTACCTAGGTTCAGTTAAATATCATTTGGGTCAGTAAGATGATAAACATCTTCAATCATGGGCTGTTTACCTTACCTTTAGTAAATTTTTGTGTCTATATACTGAGATTAACAAGATTTGAATGGATCTTTATCACCATGTTTTAACGTGGTTATTATATTAACAAAGTATTTGAGATGTTGGTGGTATGGTGAAGGGACTTCTTGATGCTTATGAAACCAAGGGATTCATAGTAGAATGCTGAATTATATATACTATCAAACTAACATGAATTTAGAGTTTGATACATGGTTATCAAATTAAGTACTAAGCATGATTTAGCCAAGGGGATTTTGTTCAATCTTGTCATAAACCTGATGTTTCAGAGGAGAAGGGGACAAGGTGGATTCACTGTGACCCAATAGACAAAGTGTTCAGTCTTGAATGATGTTGAATCCTAGTCCATTATCAATGAAACCCCATCAGATGTCAATACCATCTAGCCTGATAAGCACATAAAAGTGTCTGATGTGTCCTTTTATAATGGCATACTTATCTAGTTCTGTGAAAGTGATAATCACATGTAACTCTATAGGATCAACCTCATCATGATATACTTTAACAATGGTATCCTTGTATTGAGCCACTTGAGGGCTTAAAAATTCCTCTATATGGTATTCTAATAGGTCTTTCGATAAATTGAGAGCATCCGGGATTAAAAACATGGCATGAACCAGGGAAAACTGCATTAAGATGTTGTAATTTTGATAATTTTTTTTCACACCATGATATTTCTGCTTGGATAGTGCTTTTGGAGATAAAGTTATTGAAGTAGGTGGTTTAAAACTTTGAATATGTAACACTTGAGTTTTTATGATGATTTTTTTCGAATAACTTAATTTTATTTGGTTTATTTTATTTCATTATACATTAATTCAAAATTTATTTATAAGATATTCCAATTTATTCTTTTTCTACATGAAACATTGACTTTTCTTGCATTACAGGCAACACAGAGTTTCTGTAAAACAATATTTTACCATTATAATTATTTAAACAAGATATTTATAACATTTTCCTAAAAATTTGTAATATAAATAGTAATAACTAATTTTATAATATTATTTATAATGTTTTATATAAATATATCACAAATATAATAACACAAATGGTTTTTAATAAAGTATATATATGTTTGAAAATATTATTTTCTTAAAATAACTTTTTGATGTCATTTTGTGAACAATAATTAAACTATTTTTTAAACTTTTATAAATCGAGGAAGATAAAATAAAATTAATTTTTTTAATTATCAATGTCAAAATTATATTAGGGTTGATTTTATGGATTTTTCTAAAAAACATTATTTTTGGATGAATAGTGAAAAATACTAAATTTTAATTCAAAATGGCTTTTTTATCTAATTTATTTATATTGTTAAATAATATATTAATTTTTTGAAAGTCTAATTACATAAATTATACATAAATTTATCCAATTTAGGATATTAAAACCAATTTCACATTGAAATTGGATATAAAAACATCCCAAACATTTTGACATTTCTTCTTAAACAACCCATTACCATGAAACATTTACTAGATTAATTTTAAATTAATTTCTTCCACTTCTATGATTGGAATTTGTAAAAATTTGTTACATATTTTGAATAATAATAATTTCAAATTTCTAATAAGTTCATTGTAACACCATAAAATTATGATGTGCAACTTTTTATTCAATAGTGTTTATGAGACGCAACACCATGTGTAAAAAGGGAATATATTGACACAATAAATTACCATATTAAATAAATATAATATATTGTATATATTGTAATGAAATAAAAAATATGTTAGGTTAAATATCACACAAGATCAACCTCCCTTGATTGCTTACATTACACGTAAGAGTGACCTTCCTCAATAGCAAGACTAAGCTTCACCAAATAATAATTTATTATTAAAATATTATTATTTAATATAATATGTTATAATCTAGCAATTATGTTATTATTTATGAATATTTGTGTCTAAATTATGAAAATATATGGTTTATATAATTATAAAATGAAATCATAGGTCCCCAATTAATTAGAAATTAAAATAAGAACCAGTTGGATTTAAAAAGAAATATTATTATTTTGATGCTTCCAAAAGAGTTTTGTCTTAACAAAAATAATTAATTAATTTTAGATAATGATTTTAATGAAATATATGTAATATATTCTATGAAATGTTTTTTAATATTCATGCAGTTGTTTTCATATGAGTAAGATAAGAACAAACCCAATTTCAAACATAAAAACCTATATTTGTATAAAGGCAATTTTACAACCTTTTAATGGAGAATCTATATGAAATATAAATTTTGAAACTATAATTTATTTTATATGTAAATATAAACTTCTTATTTAAAATATAAACATAAGAATTAGTTTATGGTGAATTTTTGATAATTTTCAAAAATATATAATTTTTAACAAATGGATAAAAATATTGAATTTCAGTTCAAAACGTCCATTTTAATGTAATTTATTTTTTAGGATAAATTATAATTTTAATTGGTTTTAAAGTTTAACCAGATAATATATTTATCTATTAAACCAATTTAGTTCATTTGGATCAATTTCACTTTGAATTTGAATGTAAAAATTTATCAAATTTTTTGTTATTTTCACTTTAAAAACCCATATTGTCATCCTGCATGAGAGACAGATTTTAAATTAAGTTCTACCACTTATGTAATTATAATTTAGGAAAATTTATTCCGTATTTGGAAAAATAATAATTTATAATTTATAATATCATCAACATATTTTTTTAGAAATATTTATGAATGTAGTAAAAATTAATTACAACAATTAAGGTTAAATTAAGCTTAAATAGGGAGTAAACCATAACCTTAAGTCCCAAAATGACCTATTAACTTATTAAATAGATATTTTATGAACATATTTAGACGCAATAACTTTTTTCATTTAAATTTTACCATTATTGGATCTACTTTTAATGTGGAAAATGTGCATGAAATTATTTTGTCGAAATATTACAAGAGTACCACTCCTCCTCAACTATCAAAAGGTATCATCTCCTCCCACTTCCTCAAAACTCTTAAAAACCTTTGTATGAAAAAATATCTACCCAAATATAACCTAAAAATATCTCCCATAATCCGAGAAGCCTTCCTTTTGGCATAAAGTAATCCAAGTAATCCTTTGGTTCAAACCAAAAGGAGTTACCAGAATAAGAGGTAACAAACTTCCTTAAGATTTTTAGTTTTATTTCAATTCTCAAATGACAAAAATATTATTTTTTAATGATTGTATAAAAAACACAATACCATAAATATAGTAGGATGTTTTTATTCTATGTTTTTATCCATCAATCATAAAAACATCCATCTAATGGTTTAGAAACATATTGTTTCTGTGTAAGGTGAACTACCGCCTCACGAAATGATGATTGCTTATTTTTTCCATTACCAAAATTTATGGTAGGAAATAATGATGTAAAGTCTATTTATAGATTATATATATGATATTATTATGTATTTATATAATTATTTTACATCACATGTATTTATACTTTTCATTTTGTGTAAAAATGATATCATCATTTGTGGAATTTCAGACTAATGCCCCATTAAACTGATGTGATTCATTCACATGATACATGGAATGTATATAGAATTGATTTAATGAAATATAAATGATATATAAAACATATATATTATATTCATGACATAATTAAATTTCTGAAAATATAAGATATATCATTTTATTTATTACCCTTTCACACATTTTAAAAGAGAAAACGTTGTTCATGGACGTGTGGACTACCCCCTCATCGATATGATGTAAATACATTTTAAATAAATTTAATTCTATATATAAGTAAATATTAATAAATAATATTTTATTTATGATATAATAATAATTCCATAAATATATAATTTTACTTATCTTTTTTCCATAACGATCATTGAAAAATAAGAACATTACTCATGCGTATGTTCGACCTACCATCTCAATGGTTGTAACATTGATTCATTTTTCATATCCATATAATTATTAGTTTTAAAATTATAAATGATATTTAAATATGATGATTATTTCATTATTATTATTGAAGATATTCTTATTTAATGACCTATTTTACCATAGTTAACCTACCAAAGTTGTTTTTGACACATAAACTAAAGTGGTTCAAAACTCCATATGTAAACATAATTGTTTATGTAGTTGTATAAGAAATAGTAATAAGTGAAATAAAAGTGATTATAAAGATGAAAAAGGTTCTAAATGAATTAAATAATTAATATAAGTTTGTAATTCAAGAATTTATAGACTAATGAGATAAGTCAGATGTAAGGTAAGGGATTTCATATCAATTTTCATTCCATTGAGAATTATTTTTTGTTATGAAACTAATTTAATTTATATAGTTTATATGATTCCATTTGAAATGTTATATCATCAATCTATTTAATCTAATGATATTATAATTTTCATTTAATGTTATTCCTTTATGTATATTACGATTTAAAATGTTTCTAAGTGGTATGGGGCACATTGGAATGATTAATGATTAATCTCCTCATGAACATTTTTCAGGATTACCTTTTCAATATAAATTACTTTTGTGATTGATAAAATTATATGAAAATAATAACTTTTCTTGTGCACACAATTTCTTATATATGGTGTAAATACATAACAGTTTTCATATAATATCATTATTCATTCACTCTTTATGATATTTTGAGTTTCAATTTGAACTATTTCATCAAAGGGGATTTGAGTTAAAAGTTACCAAGTGGAAAATAATTTCATAAACCAAATTATTTTCATAGTGTTATGTGTATAATGAATTTGAAAAACTATTGATGTATTTCCCCTTCTATATAGATTTACATTTAATACACATAATATACTCATTGAATTATTCTCACTCTAACATTATAATATTTTGAAGGGTTTACTTTACAATATCATTTTTATCAGTATTCTTTACACTTAAATTTCCATCAGAAGAAATTATTTTATCATTTTCTAATAAACCCTTCAAATTTATTCTTCTATGGTTATTAATGACCTTTATTAAGTAATATTATAATTTTCCCAATATTTGGTACACAAAATGATTTATTAAATGTTTTTAATAAAACTCATCTTTATTTATATATTTACTCGGAGAACCTATTTTATTTTAAAAAACATATTTTCTAAAAGTGGTTTTCAAAAAGGTTTTGAAAATGATTTTGTATAGAAAATTTTACCTTACATTCCTTTTACCAATGTTTTCAAATTAATATTCTTATATTTTTAATGAATAAGTCAATTTTTATCCATTTTACCATGGAAAAGGAATGTTCTTTTTTCCACACAGGACAAGTACATATTTACTCACTTTTATTTATTTTAATTTTCTATTGTTTATTTAAAAGGTTAATTTTTAAATAAAATTCATTAAAAATGATTTTCAAAGAAAAGGTTTTTCAAAAGTAGGATATTTTCTTCAATATTTTTTTAAATAAATTTTTATTTATATTGATTAACAACAACAACCATTTATTTTACTCCACTTGATATTTATTTTATTGATTCCATCCATATTTTTCCTCTGGATGGTTTATGATTCATTTTAACAAGGATAGTAATCAAATTAACTTCCTTCATTCATTTTTTAGTCCGCTTGAAATATTCTATCTTTTATGATCATTGAGCATTGAATTTTCGCATAATTATCCATTTTATTTGTCTAGGATATTAATATTGATTAAACTATATAAATTTTACATAAAATGTGTACTTTGGTAGTTATTTGATTATTTGGGGAAATATTGATAATTAGATATTCTGTATTCAATATTTATATTTTATATGGAATATTTATTTTTTTGGTTATTAGATATGAAGAATGATTTTGAGTGTTAATGATGGGTGGAAATCAGAAATTATATATATCATTGATGCATTGATAAGTTCTCATGAGAAAAATAAGTTTCAAAAATTAAATGGGCATCTATCTATAGTTTTCAACCATATTTTGAAAGGTATTTATAGTATAGGTTTTTATGCAACTTATAAATGAATTCCATTATGATTTAATGTCCTTTATTTAGTTTCATGTATTATTCACCCATGAAATTTTTCATTGACATATTAATAAATACATTTCATTTTAATTTCATTGATTAAGTGGCATGTGGTTTAGTTTCTTACTTTTCCATATTTAATTTTCCTTCCATAGTTATTTGAACTACATGTGTTTTAATTTACCTTTCATTATTTCTTATTGACTTACATTTCATCCTAATGATTTCTTGGAATGTGTGTTCATTTATTTACCCTTCCATGTTGATTTTTTACTATTGATTCATTATTTCTTCTTCTATACTTTACCATTACTGATCTTTTAATCTCACCTTTAATACATTTTCTTTCCTGAAGAACTCAAAAATTACAATGATAAATTTATGAAATGATATGCTATATGGAATGATATTATCCTCAAATTTATTATTTATAAGAAAAGAAATATTGCAATTAGGGTACCCATTTGTAATACAAGAATCATTAATGTATCTGGTTTTCCAAGACTAGTAAACTCTTAGTCCTTAAGTACTTTATTACATGTAATCATTCCAATGTAATTGATAGAATACACCTAATCTGGGCTTTCTAGGGTCGGGGAACTAAATTTGGTACTATAGAATGTTTAGTAGAAACCTTCAAAACTAAATTTATGAAAACATAGTTTAGGAAAAATTAAGCTAAGGTTGAATTTGAGGAAAATTATAAAATAACATACAAGAATATTTTAAGGTAGAGATTATGTGGGTCTTCCTAGAAATACATCCCTTCTTGGATACTTCAAGTAGACATGGTTCTAGTATAAATGTACCTATGAGTAATAATTACAAAATGGTGTTCCGAGCCTAAAATGGGTTAACTTGGTACGAGATAAAATTCATTACTACACACTTATTTTAACACTCCTGGTGGATATGATTAAGGAAATTCACATTTTCACTACAAACTATAAGTATGGATTTTAGTAGACAATGAAAATGAATATCATAGGTTAACCCTAAGGTGTTTTAGATTGAAAATAAGGTGTCATGATTTAAAAATAATACAAATGATATTATAGATAAAATCTAGACTAAGGAAGGACCATTGTGGAAATAAATGGATGAAGTTTTTATGTATTAGATTTGTATTGAAAAGTTTAGTTAAAAGGAAATTTATTAACTAACCTTATTTAAAGGATATCAATTAGATTTTGTTTGAAAATTATATTTATATGTTTCTATAAAAGGAAAAAATGTATACTGGGTGACAACCTATGAAGTTAAGTTAAGAAATCGGTCTTGAACCCATGAATGAATGATTATAAGGGTTTCACACCGACCACTTACTTATGCAATGTCCTGGTAAAATTTTCACTATTTTTATTTAAATAATTTGAATAATATGCTTTAATTACGAACTAATAATATCAATTTTTAGTATTATAGATTATTATATTAACCATATTGGGTTGGTAAGATAGTTATATACAAATAGTTATACGTTTCACTCTTTAATAGGCCTTATTATCCTTTAAAAGTTTCTTCTAGTGATTCCGGCATAAAAAATTCATTATTGGTAATTAATTTCTAGGAGTAATGGATTAATAAGATTTTTATTGAAGCCTAACCAAAATTTGTGATTGTTCCAATGAAATTGAAAACTATGAATTAAAAATATTTACTTATATTCTTGGTCAGTAAAAAAATTACCCAATATTAAGAAAATTACTTCGAAATAAAATGTTGTCCCAATAACTTAGTTTCTGTAGAACCGATGGTCTCTTAAAACATCAATGATTTATGAACTTGAGGCCCTAAACTTTCTATTGATCATTGAAATGTTTTTTATTAAGGAACTAATTAAATACCTATAAATATTTACCAGTTTACTCTAAGTACATATTTTCACTTTCCACTAATGTTCTCATTTTTAAAGACATAGTTACGTGGTAGTTCTTCTGACCTTTATACTTTTCATTATCTCTTTTCTAAAGGATGTTTTAAGAACCCTTATCACAACATGGGATTTAAATTTAGAAAATATCAAACCAAGATCATGTTTAAATTGGTAGGATGCAATTTAAATAAGGTGGGTATAATGTTACACCCTAAAATTCAAAAGTGAAACTTTGTATTCAATAGGGTTTATATCATGCAACACCAAGTGTAAAAATGGAATATATTAACCTAATACATTAAAATATTAAATAAATGTAATAAATTCTATATCTTGTAATAAACATAATAATAAGTTAGCTTGCATCACACACAAGAGTAACCTTCCTTGATAACTTTCATTAAATGCAAGAGTGGCCTTCCTCAGTAGCATTCATTACATGAACTACCGGGTTTCACCAAATAACAATTTAGTATTAAAATATTATTATTTAATATAATATTATATAAACATGATGTTATTTTAGTGTTTATGAATATTATTAACTAAAAATTTATGGTTTATAAAAATATAAAATGAATTCATTGGTTACAAATTAATTAGAACCCAAAATAAGAACCAATTGGATATGAAATGAAATATTATTATTTTAATGATTCTAAATGTGTTTTTTATTAATAAAAATAACTAATTATGTAACACCCCATGATTTTATGAAAAATATTTTTTTTTTAATTTTATTGATGTCTTCTGTTGTACGCTACACCAAGATTATCTTTCACTATACGGAACACCGTATTATCTTGCAGTATATGCAACCCTGACTTGGCTTACATTACACGCAATCACAACCTTCCTCGATAGCATGTGTTGTACACAATACCGGGTTTCACTAAACAATGATATATGGTTATAATATTATTATGAACTAGCCGTTATGAATAGTATTAATTAAATTTTGAATTTTATAACATTATTATTCATCTTAAACATTCTCTAGAACATGGTATAAGAACAAAATAAATTTTTCGGGTAAAATAAGTATTTTTAAAAAAATGCAGTTTTGCTGCCTTTTGATGGTGAACCCATTTTAAATTTAAATTTTGACATGTTTATAAGTTCAATTTTAAAAAATAAATTTATTCTTTGGAATCAGGATATAAAATTTTACCTTGGATAAATTTTTCATATTATTCTGATAACTTTCTTATTTTAATGAATAGTAAAAACACACTATATTTTAATTAAAAACAACTTTTTTCATCGTAATAATTTATGTGGTTAAATTATAATATTGAATGGTTTTAAAGTATAAATAGAATATATTTTTACCATTTAATGTAATGTATTTCTTTAGCATTGATTTTTCCTTGAATTCGTAGGTTAAATCAATTCAATCTTTTGCAATGTTTTAAACAAAAACTCGTTTTCTTTCGACAGTGGGATTAATTTTAATTTAATTTCTGCAACTTCTGTGTATTGAATTTGGAAAAATGGATTCCATATTTGGAATCAGTAGGTCCAAATTAAATTAATAGACTACTTTTTATTTTTGGGCATTATGAATATTTACTACGGTAAATTTTATTTACCATAGTAAAAGGTAAATTGAGTAATTAAGGGTAAATATAATATTATAAAATTACCCTAACACTTTTTTATGACAATTGTATGATTATATTTTGTCCTAATTCATATTCGAGTCGAAATGGAATCCATTAGAACCCACTTGGAGGTGATTAAGACCTTTAGTTTATTTTTTTAAAGGAAAGTGAAATATGTCTCACTCAAACTTTAATAATTAATGTATTTTTAATATAAAGTTATACAGAATATAAATTTGGTTAAAAATAATAATTTGGAAGCTAAAATGTTTTTATTTATCATGGTAGTTTATTTGTAATTTTTAAGAGTTATTTAATTTCCTTTTTAGTTTATACATTAATGATGCAAAAATTATTTATTTAGTAAAAAATAAATAATATTACTTTTATTGAAATAGTAATACATATTAAAGGGATCTAAAACCTGAAAAAAACTTATTTATAGTGTATAGATACACCATAATCATTCATTGACCGAATATAGGACCATTTGGAGTCTTATAAATGTGATTATGACACTTATATTATTTTATTTTATATGATGTCAAAGTTGTCACCTTAATTATTTAATAAATATAACATTTTAACATTTGGGTGTTTTAGAAGCTATATCTGACTAAATGTATTATTATAAAATATATAAGATTTATCTTCATCCTAGTATTTATTTTAATTTTAATTCAACAAATATGTATATTTAATAATTATAAAAAAATTTAGTAATTATTTTATTAAGAGAAATATCAAATAAATAGTTTTACAAATAGTAAAATAAATATTATATGAACTATTTAATGTGCTCTACTAAATTTCTAGATTACTATGACATGTTATGAACCTATTAAATATTTTAGTATGAATATATCCTTTGTGTGGATTTAAGTTAAATTCAAATAAATAAATAGTGTCAAAATTGACACTATTGTTATTTTATAAAAATAAGCAATTATTAAATTGTTTAAAAATCATAAAAATATTTAAAAAGTATAAATTGAAATTTATATAGTCCAAAATTTAATAAATTATATAATTATGAATAATTCACAACATATAAGTAATTATTTATAACAATTTAAAATTTTGAATCTTATTACCACAAATAAAATTTAATAGATTAAATAAGGATAAATCACGTTGATAATGTTTAACATAAATTCCCTACATGTCTAAATTTTATTGTTTGATGATATAACAACCCTATCTCATCTAATATTCGAATATGAGTCATTTTTGGAGGTTTTTAAGTGGGGTTAGATTTATTATAAATTAATATTTTTAAGATTTCCAAAGGTGCCCCTCTCCTCCCTTATAAAAGGAAACCTCCTCCCTCTCATATTTACACATCTTTGAACCATCAAGCTCGTCCAAAACCTGCCCATTTCCATTAAAAACTTCCCTATAAACATAATAGAGGTCCTAGTCTTCTTCAAAGACCAATTTTAGTACCCTAAGAGGAGGTTTCAAAGAGGCGTGTCAAAGAAGAGGTAATATCCGTTACCGATTCTTTCAATTTTCTTTCTTATTCAACTTATTCTTATTTAGTTATTTCATTATATTTTAATAACATCAGTATCCATAATATAGTGATATTTTATTATAAATATGAAGAAACCCCATTACACCTTTTATCCATCCTATGGAAAACAAAATCACCGCCCGTGCGTACGTACAGAATACCGTCTCCACGCCGTGTTGTAATCTGTTTTTCCACCACCACCTTACTTGGATGGGTATAATGGTGTAAAGAATAAATACATATTATTATTATTATAAAATCATACTAATTCTATGATATTAGATCATTCACTCCAATTCTATTCAATAAATATGGGAACGATATCATCGCTCGTGCATACGTACGAATTACCATCTCTACAACGCGATGAGATTCATTTTCCATGTTCACAATTCAAGAATGATTATAAAGTATATATAATAAGTAATAAAGAAATATATGACATAATAATTCTACTAGATATATGTATTTATATGTATTTCATCTATTTAGTTTCATTCAATTCAATAAGGAAACGAAAACATCGTTCATGTGTACATACGGCCTACCGTCTCCATGAACGGTGTATTTCATTCCTTTTATCAATATATAATATATATGTATATGATGAATATAAATCATGTTTTACATTCTTGAATTATTTAAATCACGATATAAGTAATAATATCAAGAACGACAAGTCGAAACACATACGATAAATGAAATGATTTTACCCAAAACGCTACTTTAACATGGAATTTACAAAAAAACATGGGTAATATAAAGTCATAAGTGAAACATATATGATATCATAACAATTAATATGATTATGTAATAAGTCAATGACATTATTTAAATCATTATAGAGGAGTTTTGGATCTGTACGAAGCATATCAGACCAAAGTTAAGGGATAACTTTTCCAATCTCGTTCTTATCCGAGATTGTTTATTCATATTATTTACTGGGGTTATAGTTCTAATCCATGTACATGCTTCCTAAAAATGGGTTCATGTACTTTTAATGTCATTTTACCCATTTTGACAATTACTACATGGTATGTATGTTATCTTTCTTTTATGAGGTACTTTTTGACTTTTCCGGCAAAAGTACGGGAAGAATGTTTTTTTAACATATACGGAACGAACGGATTTTTACGGTTTTATAAAGCCTTATTTTCATGAAGATTCCTCAAAAAGATTTCATGACTATTGTCAAAAAAATATTTTTTTAAAAAATTTCATGATGTTTTGTGAAAAGAAATGGATTTTGAAGAAGAAAGGATATTTTCCTCAAGAATTCATTTCAATTGCTTTATCAAAACCATTTTCCATCTAAGATGACATTATTTCATATGTGTATGTTTCAAGTATAAAGTCTCTATGATTTACATGGTTTCACTTTTCTTATTATGAAATGATATCCATTTCTTTTATATGGATTATGTGATGATGGGGTGATGTTTATGAAACCCATTTTATTCTTTGGGTTATTATGAATGATGAATGTTTATTTATGGCACAAGTAAGAATTATTTCATTATGAGATGGGTGAGACCTATATCTCCCTCCAATTCGATGGGTAAAGATTTATATCTCATGAGATAGACATGGATGGAATGAAATGTTAAACCGGTTCAGTAATACAGGACTGGAACGAGGAGTGAACTCGATTCAGAAAGGGACTCTGTCCACTAAGATGGTCTTGGAAGTAATGCCTTGGCTACTATGGAGATCATATCATTTGGTTAATGGTTTGCCACAATTACATGTTTTATCCCCATGATAATTTATCATGATTAATGTTTCTTCATGATCTATGAATTACGTACTGCCATGATTTATGTCATTTCTCAAGATTTTTATGTTTAGATTTTATGCTCATGTTTTTTTTACATTCAAATGTCTAAGGATTTTTCTCTGTTCTCTATGCTTACCCTTATTGAGCATTTCAGCTCACCATTTATATGTTTTCTCTTCCCCAGGATTTAAATAATGGTTTTAGGTAAGAAAACCAAGGGGAAGATCATTAATGGAGGTGTTGAAGATATTTCAACATGATTAGAAGATAATATTCCAGGTTTACAAAGACAATAAACTGTTACGATCCTTGTGTGTCTGTTTTTGTTATGTTTTAAGTATTCTGAAAAAGTAATGTAATTTCTATGTACTTAAATCTTTGGGTCTCTACAAATTACAATTTATTATTAATCTTAGTCAAATATATATGATATATATTCAATCAAATATTGTTTTGTAATCATCCTTCAGGTTTGATAGGTTTAAGATAATAACATACCCAATTTCACACATACAAACCACTATTTCTATAAAGGAAAATTTACCACCTTTTAATGGTTAAAAAATTATAAATATGAATTTTAAAAATTTAATTTATTTTATAAGTCAAAATAAAATTCATATTTGAAAGAGAAATATAAAAATTAGGTGATGTTGTATTTTGGATTGGTTAAAAATACGAAATTTTAGTTCAATATAGATTTCTCATCTAATTTATTTATAAGGTTAAATAGTACATTTAATTGGATTTAATGTTTAATTATATCATAATTTTATAAATATAACCAATTTATTTCATTGGGATAAGTTTCACTTTGAAATTTAATGTAAAAGATTATCATTCTTTTGGATGCTTTTACTTTAAAATCCTCCATTGTCGTCCGACATGCAGGATGAATTTTATATTAAATTTTCCCACTTATGTGATTAGTATTTAGAAAAATGGATTTCATATTTTGAATAATAATAATTTATAATTTATAATATGACAAATTTGTTTTTGAACCAAAAATATCAGTGAATGTAGTCAAAATTAATTGTAATGATTAAGGTTAAATTAAGCTTAATAAAGGACTAAACCTTAAACTTGAGGCCCAAAAAGACCTATAAACTTTCCCAAGATCTATTTGATGAAAAAATATAGAACCTATCCTCTCATGGATAGAAACTTTACCATTATTGGATCCAATTTATATGTTATAAACTTTCATGGAATTCCTTTGTCAAAATATTAATGGATTGAAACTCCACCTACACTATAAAAGGCCTCCTCTCCTCCCACTTCCTCACACCTATCAATCAACTTTGGTTGAACAAATATCTTCAAAAATTACCCCGGAAAATAATTAACCTCATCATTTGATCATTATATTTTTAATAATTAAATCCAACTAATACTTTGGTTCAAACCAAAAGAAGTTACTTGTATAAGAGGTAACGAGCTTCGTTAAGTGTTTTAGTGTTATTCAATTTCACCAATCCCTGAAATACTATTGTTTAATGATTTTATAAAAAAAGTATAAAAAATATAATAGGATGTTTTTATGATAAATTATCTTCCTAAAATCACAAAAACATCCATCTAATGTGTAACTAACATAATTCTTCTGTGTACGATGAACTACCACTTCACGAAATGATTATTTCCAATTTTTCCTTTACCAACATTCATGGTTGGAAATTATGATTGAAAATTTTCTTATATATGATATACATGATATTTATCATGTATTTATGTTACTATAATTATTTTAAAAACCATATATTTATACTTCTTAGCGTGTATAAAAATGATAAAATCATTTGTGGAAGTGTGGACTACCTTCCCCTCAAAGCGATGTGATTCGTTCACTCGATACATGAAATATATAAATAATGGTTTTAATTAAACATTCATGAAATATAAAACATATATATATATATATGATATTAATGAAATAACTACATTTATGTAAATATACTATACATCATTTTATTTAGTACCATTGGACACACTTTAAAAAAGATAACATCGTTCTTGGATGTGTGGGCTACCGCCTCCTCGACATGATGTGATTCCTTTTTAAATAAAATGAATTATATATATAATTATATGTGACTAAATAATATTTTATTTCTGATATAATTATCATTATTTATAGATATTATTATACTTAACTTATTTCAATAATGATCATTGAAATATGATAATGTTACTCATGCGTACGTATGACCAACCGTCTCTATGATTATAATGTTGATTCATTTTTCATAACCATATTTAATTATTGATTTTAAATGTATAATTGATTTATAAATATGATATTTATTTAAGTATTATTAATCTTTATAAGTTTATTTAATGACCCATTTGACTATAGTTGACATACCAATGTTGTCTTTGAGACATAAACCGAATTTTGTCAAAACATGTGATATTAACTTAATTGTTTATGTAGTTGTATAAAACATTGTAATGAGTGAATTAATAGTAATGATAAACATGAAAAAGGATATAAATAAATAAATAAATTAATATAAATTATTATTTAAGTATTTAATGACACATGAGATAATTCAGACGCAAGTTAAGAGATTTTATCGCAATTTACATTCCATTGAGAATTATTTATTGTTATGCACATTGTTTATTTTATATAGTGTATATAATTCCATTTAAAATGTTATATCCTGAAAATAATAATAATAATTATATTATATTTTTCATTTAATTTTATTTATTCATGAATATTAGGATTTAAAATGTTTCCAAGCTATACTGGTAACTTTGGAATGTTTAGATATTACTCTCTTACAAAACATTTATAATGATTATCTTTGCAATATCACTTTCTTTTGTGATTTTTATCCTTAACATGAAATAATCAATTAATTTTTGTGCTAATAATTTATTATATATGGTGTAAATACTTCCAATATTTCATATAATATAATGATTCATTCACTATTTATGATATTTCGAGTGTCAATTTGAACTATTTCATTAAAGTGGATTTAAGTTAAATGTTACCAAGTGGAAATGAATTTCCTAACCCAAGTTTTTTATTGGGTTATATTACTTCCTCATTATAATTAATATTGTATAATTATGTGTATAATGATTTTGACTATCTATTGATGTATTTCCTTTTCTATATATGCATCTATATTTGATACACATAATCTACTCATTGATTGATTCTCACTCCAAGATTATAATATTTTCAAGAGGTTACATTAGAAGATGATTTTCATCGAGATTATTTACACATAAATTTATATCAGAAGAAATTATTTTATCATTTTACAATAATCCCTTTAATTTTATTCTCCTCTGGTTATTCATTACCTTTATTAAGTAATAATACCATTTTCTCACTCTTTCGTACAGAAAGTGTTTTAGAAAGTGTTTTTATGAAAACCCGACTTTATTTATCTCTTTAGTCCGAAAAAAATATTATAGAAACCCTGTTTTCTAAAAAAACTCAAAAATGTTTCTATCATGATTTAGTAAATAAAATTTTACCCTTTATGTCTTTTACTAATGTTTTAAGGAAATATTATGACCTATTTTCGAAGATGGAATATTTATAAACTTTATAATTTGAAAAATGAATGTTTATTTTACCTCATATGACAAGTACTGATTTAATTTCCTTCATTTGTTTAATATTTCCTTTTCATGTTTACATGGTTACTTTTTAACGATAATTATTAAAAATTCATTTTCAAAAGAAATGTTTTTCAAAAGGTTTAAAAAAGGATATTTTCTTGAAGAATGTTTTTAAAGGATATCTTATTTATATTAATTAAAAAAAATTTATTTTAATCCACTAGATATATATTTTATTCATAACATACTTATTATTACTCTAGATGGTTTATGATTCATTTGAAAAAGGATAATAATCTCATTCACTCCCTTAATTCATTTGTTAATCCCCTTGAAATATTTAATCTGTTACAATAATATAACATCGAATATTCCCCAAATTATCCATTTTATTTGTTATAGATATTACTATTTTCTAAACCGTATACCATTTTACATATGGTGTCTACTTTGAAATTTATTTTATTATTTTTGGAAATATTGATAAATTTATATTCTTTATTCAATATGAATATTTGATAGGGAATATTATTTATTTTTCTTATCTGATATATGGAATACTTTGGACTGTTAATGATGAGTGGATCCCAAAGATTATATAGCTCCTCAATGCATCAACATGTTCTCTCGAGACATATAAGATTCACAAATTAAATGGGTATTATCTGTAGTTTTAAACCATATTATAAAAGGTCTTGATGGTATAGGTTTTCTTGTCACTTAGACTTTATTTCCATTGAGAAAGCATTGCCTTCATTTAGTTTTAATTATTATTCATCCATGGGATTTTTTTGGACAAATATACGGATACATTTCATTTTTAGTTCATTGATTAAATAGAATGTGATCCTGTTTCTAACATTTCCATTTTTATTTTTCATTGTCTAGTTATTTTAATGACAAGGGTTTTCATTTTCCTTTAATTATTTCTTACTCACTTAATTATCATCCTATTAATTAATTTCCATGTATGTTCATTTATTTATCCTTTTATGTTGATTTATTTATATTGATTTGTTATTCCGTATGATATACTTTACTCTTACTGAGCATTTGAGATACCCCTTATTGGGTTTCATTTCCCCAGTAAATCAATAAGTATAAAGAAAAATTTATGTAAGTATATTCTAGATGGAATGATGTTATCTTATAAGTTATTAATTTTCTGTAAAATTCTATTGTAATTAGTGTATTCATTTATAATACAAGGCTCATTTATTTATCTGCTTTACGAAGACTTATAATTGCATAGTACTTCAAGATTTTTTTCACTATAATCATGATAGTATAATTTATAGTAGACACCGTATCCATGCTTTGAAGGTTCAATTCACTACATTCAACTTAGTTTTTGACAAAAAATATATGTGAATTTGATTAAAATTAAATACATAGATTATGCAAAAAATTACCTTAAAATTGGAATAAACCTTAAACTTAAGGCCCAAAATGTGATAGAAACTTATAAGAAATCCATTTCATTTCCATATTTGGAACATTTATTCAATTTTCTCAAATTGGGACCATTATTAGATCATCTTTTCATATGGAAAAGTGGGTTAAATTCCCATTTCAAAAATTCTCAAGAATGCCACTTCTCCTCCATTATAAGATGACACTCCCCACTACCACTTATTTACAAATATAAATACCTTTATATCAGAAACAATATATCTAAATATCCTCCCAGAATTCCTATTATCATCATATAGTCCCCCCTTTATTAATAAATCCCTCTAAGTAACCCCTTTAGTGTATACCAAAAGAAGTTACCCAAAGAAGAGGTAACATCATTCCTCAAGCTATTTTGATTTCTTTTCATTTAACACATCCTAAAATACTCACATTACATGATTATATAATAAAATAATTGTCCTAAAAATATTTATATGTTTTTATTATAAGTTTTATAATTACACTTACACACACTTCAATCTAATGGGTAATGAACTTTATGTTCATTGTACGGAGAACTATCACCACACAAAATAATGTTGTTCGTTTTTCCATTAACACTCTCATAGTTGAGAACTATGATTGAAACTATAGTTTTAAGTGATATATACGATATATATTATTTATTTATACTAATTTAATTAATATATAACACATTGCTTCAAACTTTCCATTTTGTGTGAATAAAATAATTTCCTTTGGGGAAGTGTGGATTGCCACCTCCTAAAAACGATGTGATTCGGTCACACACTAAATGGATTGTATTAAGAAATATTTAAGTAAAAATATAAGATATATATGAAATAATGATTCTAATATAATTATTAAATATTTATATACATATATTTCATTTAGTTTTATTCTTTCAATACAATAATTAAACAAAAACAACATTCATGCATGCGTAGGAACTTCCTTCTCCATGATCGATGTATTACTTTTCATATTTATACCATTAATGGATTATTATAAATACATATATCATTAATATAAATTATATTTATGTCTTTTCATACATTATATAAATCACTATATAAGTATGGTGTTAAAAAATATAAGTAATTAAGACACATGCAAAGAACAGAGCTGATATTACCTGAATCATATTCTTAACATGGAAGTGTAAATAAGTAGGATATATAAAACCATATATGGTATTAGATATAAGAATATTATTATTTATTAGATTTATAATAAACTTATATGTATTTTATTTGTGATTTTAATGAGTATACAGAGATTTAATAGATATGTTGAGGGTATTTCCTGTATCACTTTTATTTTTGTGATATTTATGACTTATTTACCACTCCTTTATTTCATGTGGTTTATATACATCCCATGAATATATTATATAATTTAAACTCTTAAAATTACGGGTATTCACATACCCTTTTTATGATCTATCTTTCATCAGGTTTATGTTTCGAATGATTCGAAATTGGTAAAGTAGTTTTTCCTCAGTTTGACGTCTTTGAGACACATGCCATGAATTTCAAAAAAACCAGATTTAAAAAAAAAATTAAAAAATGTTTTTAAGGATAATATTTTAATATCATTTTAAATGAAAAATTATTTTCAAATATTTATGGTTTTCAATCATCCTTTTTAGGTTTTCAAATCTATTTTAAAAGAATGTTTTCCAAATTGTTCTATGTTTTAAGAAGTGTTTTTTCAATGTAAGAAAGATGTTTTCATCAAGATATGTTTTTAAAAGGAATTCCAAAATTATTTACCATCTTAGATAACATCCATGGGTGGTACTCATTACTTTATGTGTAAATGATTCAATAATTCCATTCATATTAATTCTCTAAATTGTTGATGGCGTGATTTTTATGAAACTCATTTCTCTTACATGATTTATATGATTAGGAACCCTGCTTTATTACATGTTTTATACTTTGATGAAATGATTATAAAACCTTTATTTTTTCAAAATTTAATATATGATTACATTTTTATGAATTTCAATTCATTTTATCAGTTATGATATGGTTGTTTACGAATTGTGGAACATGTATATATGATTTCATTATGAGTTTGGTGGACCTATATATCTCTCCAATAAATTGGATAATGATTTATATATCAAGATACAATGATGATATTCACATCAGTGATCTTGGCCCACTATGAGAAGACAAGGAAAACTTATCCACTATGGGAATATGGGGAAACCCGATCCCTTTCAAGGAAAGGGCTCTGATAGGGGATGTTGGTGTGTCTCACCCTGTAGGTGTAGTACCCATGAAGTTCTTTCTTAAGTTTTTTAAATACAACTTGACTTATAGGGAATGATATTATATTTTTATGTGTACAACATAATTCAATGGATTATTCCTTTATTATGCTTCCAGGGCTTATGATCCTGATTCCCTTGTGATTCATTTCTTATGAACTGTAAGTATATATGCCATGATATATGTTTATGATCTTTGATATGTAGGGTATGATCTTTTAGTGTCATGATCACGTTCTCATACCCATATATTCATGACTATGATTACATATCTCCTTTGTTTACCCTTATTAAAAATCTTATCTCATCCATTTTTTATGATTTCATTCCCCAATTTATGAAGATATTGTTTATGAATGATGTGTCGAAGAATGGTTCTAGTCATAAAGAACCTAATGAGAGACAATGAAGCTTACTTATGTACCAATTTTTATGATTTCATGTTTCTAAATAAACTAAACTAATGGTTCTTTGGTATTCTATTTATATAATGTATTAATTATTCCAAAAAAATGATGCAATGTTAATGTGTGAAAAAGTGAGGGTCGCTATAGTTGGTATCCGAGAAAATGTCTAGTTACCCTTTGGGAACCAAGATGAGAATACCTTAGTGATATACCTAAGGGAATTCATAAGGATAAGTCTAAGGATTATAAAATGTATAAGAAAATGTTCTAGAATTTCGATAGATGATAGAGAAAGGGGTTTCAAAGAAATACATCCCAGTTTGGATACTACAAGTGGATGTGGCTTTGGAACAAATGTACCTAGGGGTAAAAAAATCCAAAAAGGTGAATTGGTCCTTACTTGAGCCTTACCTGGTTTATAGAGATGGTCCTTGATACTCACATTTTTTGACACACTTTGGGGATATGCTTTGGGAATTCAAAAATTATTCATGAACCATCTTGAAGGGTTTAAATGAAAGTGGTATATTAATAACCTAGGAGAAACCTTAGGTGTCATAGATTAAAGAATCTATTATAATTTAGACATCCTATACATAGATTTTCAAGATTATGTGGTTCCTCATTATGATAATTGTTTCTTACTCTACGTTTTATGGTTTTAGTAAACGGATAGAACCGGAAGGAACTACGTTAATAGTGATTGTAATATACAGTGTAATGATGTTCATCCTGAGCATCTGAATTATATGGTGTCTAGGATGAAAAATATCATTTTTATGATCACCCAAATTTTTTAAGATATAAATCATGACATGATTCTAAATAAGAAAATGTGGGAACAATGTTTAGTTGAGTCCTTCATAAAGAATCACCCACCTTACTTTAGCGGGTCTTTATATTCAATAATGCCGGAGCAATGGATCAGTACCACTAAAAGGATATTCTCTCTTCTCATGTTTTCAGAACATGAGAAATTAAGTTTATATTTTTACCATTTATATGGTGAAGATAAAAATTGGTGGACTCTAATCATTAATATGAATAATCAAGATGAAATTGAATCCATGGGATAAGAAGAGTTAAAGAAATTATTCACTAATAAGTAATTTCCTCATTTTTTATATGAAGATGGTAAAGTAAATCGTTGAGTTGAATTAAAAGGATAATGCATCAATCAGTACCTTTGATGATAATTTCACAAGACATGAGAGATAGATTTATGGAAATATTATCCAACCTGAAAGTAATGTTGATATGTTCTTTAGTGGCTCAATGAAAAGTCTTATAAGGTCATTTTCAATAATAGATATCAAGATATTGTGCATTGTGTAATAAAAGTCTAAATGGATATTGTAGTTACATATAAATCTCATGGTATTTACAAGATAAGGAAGATGAAGTTTAAAGGAAAATCTAAAAACCATAAAGTGAAGATGACAATCCTTCCTTTAAGCTCCATGTGTGGAATGAATCATGGAGAAAATTGTATTATGGGGTCTAATAAATGTTTTAAGTGTGGGAGGGATGGGAATCGGTTATTTTATTATCATATTTATGGTAAGATGTTTTCTAATGATGAAAATATACGGAAATATTAAAATAATGAACCTTCCACACTACAGTTCTTGAAGTGTAAAGTGGGCAGGAATTATACAAATTGATTCCCAAACTAGAGGGTTGGCGATGATGATCAACATCATCAAACACTGAAAATGAGGGACAAGGGGAAATCACATGTTATCATTCTTTTAGATGAGTGGTAAGATAACCACATGGTAAATAGTACCCTTAAGATCTACTCTAGAACTACGAATGTCTTATTTGATTTTTTATCACCCACTCATTCATATCTAAGGAATTTTATAAGGGTATTAAAATTCCCAAAAAATGATTTAAGGTGGAATTAACAGTGAAAACACTAATGGTATGATTATTTCATCATAGGTATATGATTACTCTCTATTAGAAATTTATGGGAATGTACTTAATACAAATATTTTAATTCTTCCTTTGGTTTAATTTGATTCCATATTAGGCATGGATTGGATTTCTCTTCCTAAATCCCACATCAATTGTTGAGTAAGTGATGTTACATTTGATATTTCAAACCATCCTATGATGGTCTATCGATGTGATGCTAAATATAAAATTATTATGGAGATTAAATCAATTATATGGGTCTTAAATCCAATAAAAAGGGTTGTTTACCTCAAATGGTTGTGGAGAAAATTGAAATCTATTATATGCCTATTGTTTGGGACTTTGGGAATGTCTTTCCAAAAGAGTTACATATTCTTACACCAAAACATGATGTTGAGTTCTCATTAGAACTCATACTTTGTTCCAAACTAATTTCAAATACTCTATATATAATGTCCCCAATTGAGTTGTAATAATTTAAGGATAAACTGAAAGAAAACATTGAAAAGGTATTAATTTGACCAAGTGTTTCACCTTGTGGTGAACCTATTCTCTTTGGGGAAAATAATGATGGTTAATTGTGATTCTAAATTTATTATCAAAAGTTGAAAAAGATCATGATCACAAAAAATTATCATATTCCTCATATCAATGACCTATTTCATATACTATGTAGAGCTAAATACTTTTCCTAGATTTTCCTTTATTCAGGATATCATCAATTGAGGGTAAAAAACAAGGATATTACTAAGACAACATTCCATACATGGTATGGAAAGTATGAATATATAGTTATGCCTTTTAGTTATTCTATTACCCCTCTTATCATCAAGGATTGGATGAATTGAGTCATTACAGATTTCCTCGATTAGTTTACGGTAGTCTTTATAGATTATATTATTTTATATTCAAAGAGCATGTAAGAGAAAAATAAACACTTGAGGATTATACTGAACACCATGAGGAAGGAGAAACAATATGTAAAATTTACAAAGTGTGAATTTTGGCTGAAAATGGTTTCATTTTTAGGTAACATAATATCAAGAGATGGTATAATAGTCGTTCCATCATTGACAAAGGCTATTTAATGTTAGACTAGACCAAACATGGTGACTGGGATCCACAGTTTTCTTGTATTAACTACATATAAACCATGTTTTTTGGAGAGTTTTTAATGACTATTGAATACACTTACAAAGTTAACTCAGAAGGGTGCCATGTTCCTCTTGATAGATGAATGCGAGGAAACATTCAAATAACTAAAGTAAAGGCTGGTCCGAGTACCTATTCTTAAATTACCCTATTTTGGATAAGGGTTTTTAATCCATAGCGATGCAAACACGAAGGGATTGGGATGTGTTATTTTGAAGAATAACAATGTTATCACTGTTGGCATGTGATATTTGTTGATCCATGAGGAAAACTATCGAACTCATGATTTTGAGTTAGTAGTTGTATTTTTTACATTTATGATATTGAGGAATTACCTTTATTGAGAAAAGTGTGATATATATACTGATTATAAAATTCTAAAATACATATTCACACAAAATAAGTTGAACATGCAAAAGAGAAGTTGGTTAGATCAGATAAAGGATTTTCACTTATCAATACATTATCAACTTAGGAAAGAGAATAAGGTGGTTGATGAGTTTAGTTAAAAGGATCATAATAACTTATTCATGATGAGGATAAAAAAATATCTAGTACTTTTGGATTTAGAGAGGATGGATCAAGAAATCCTATAAGTAATGGAAAAAATATTATCTTTCTCAATTGAATGTTCAACACTCTATCCAAGTTAATATTAAAGAGTGACACAAGAAAGATGTAGAGATGAAAAATATGGTTAGAGATGTTCTATATTTTATCATTTATCAGGATGGATTGATAAGGTTATAAAACCGTTAATGTGTTCCTTCTATATCATATTTGAAGAAGGTGATGTTAGAGGAAGCTCATAGTTCATCACTATGTTATAATAATTGGATTATAAAGATGTATAGTTATTTTAGGGAATACTTATGGTGGTATTTGATGAAGAGGGATATCTTAGAGTTCATATCTTAGTGCTTGGTATACAAGTAAGTTAAGGAAGAAAGACATAAGTCTAAGGGGATGTTGTGTAGATTACCCATACAAGAATTAAAATGGAAAAAAATCACTCTATATTTTGACGTTGGTCTCCCCAAAACTGCTAAAGGATTTAATTATTAAGGGTGGTATTTGATCACCTTACTAAGTCAGTGAACTTCATTTATAACAGAGAACAATTCTCTATTGATTATATTTTCAGGATATAAATTAAGGATGTAGATGGTTTCTTGGAGTACCATTATCCATTAAATATAATCAGGATATGAGGTTTACCTCAAAGTTTTTGAGAATTCTTTGGCAAGTACATGATACAAAATTGAGTTTCAGCATTGCTTATCAACCTCTGACTGATGGTCCATCTGATATGAAAATTAATACCCTAGAGGGTATGTTGAGATATTATTTTTTGGATTTCAAATGTTGTTGGGATCAACACCTTCCTCCAGTGGAGTTTTTTACTTCAATATATTTCACTCAAGCATTCATATGGATCCATAAGAAGCAACCTATGAGATTAAGTGAAGATCTCTAACTTGCTGGGATGAATTTGGAGAAAGAAATCTATTGGGACCTAATATATTTGATGAAATGGAAGAGAAGGTTATAACCATTCATAAAAATAAAATAGTAGCTCAAATACTGTAGAAACTTTATGTGGATAACCATAAACACGATCAAGAATTTTAAGTTGGTGAGAAGGTATTTTTTAGGAATTTTCCCATATCAGAAGGTTATGAGGTTCGAGAATAAAGGGAAACTAATCCCTAGATATATCAATCCTAATAAGATTTATGGTCATATTAAAACGGTAACCTATCGCTTGGAACTTCCTCAAAATATATCTAAATTCCATTATGTATTCTTTGTATCTCTATTATTGATGTATATACCTGGACCCTTACATATACTGAACAGAGAAGTTAACTTCTAGAGCAGGATCTTGCTTATAAGGAACTACCAATTAAAATTCTGAATCATGCAGAGAAAGTTCTACGAAACAAGACCAATCACCTTGTCAATGTATTTTTAGAGAAATCATAAGATAGAATAAGAAATCTGGGAACTTGAGGATATGATGTGGTAGATTTATCCTCATTTTTTAATTAAAATGATTAATTACTAGGGTGAAATTCATTTTAATGGGGGTAGAATGTAACACCATGAGTTTTTATGAAATCTTTTAAGAATAAGATACTTTTTTGATGTATTCTATTTAATGATACACTAAGTCAGACTTTATTTATATTCTATTCTAGTTTAATCTTTCTCTACATGAAACATTGACTTGAATTACATTAAATGCAACACTGAGTTTCCACAAAACAAAATTTGGTCATTATAAATAACTAATCAAGAAAATCATAACATAGATATTAAAAATAGTAATATGAATAATAATAACTAATTTTTAAATATTTTGGTAATGGTTTTATTTAAATAAATCAAATTTATAATAATGCCTGGAATTTTTAGTAAAGTATTTATTTGTCTGAAAATACTATTTTCTTGAGAGAACTACTTTTTATATCTTTCTATGAACAATAATAAAATTAATTTTGTACACTTTTAGAAATTGAATTTTATAAAATAATAATCACTTTTTAATTCATAATTTCAAAATGATGTTAGGGTAAATTTTATGGATTTTTTTTGAAAACATTATTTTTTTGGATGAATAGTAAAAAATATAGAATTTTAATTCAAAATTTCTTTTCATATAATTTATTTATGTTGATAAATTATATTTTAATTTGTTTTATAAGATTAATTATATGGATTATACTTCAATTTAATAATATTAGGTTATTAGAACCAATTTCATATTGAAATTAGATATAAAAAACACTCAAACAATTTAAACATTTTTTCTTTAAAAATCCATTTTCATGAAACATCTACGAGATCAATTTTAAATTAATTTATTCCACTTATGTGATTTGAATTTTTTAAAATTAAATCCTTATTTTGAATCATAATAATTCATAATTTCTAAAAATTACAACATAGTTTTTGGCCAAAAATATTAGCGAAAGTGACTAAAATTAATTACAACGACGAAGAGAAACATTATATAAACAATTGGATAAACCTTTATCTTATGGCCAAAATTGACCTATAAAATTGTAAAAAACCATATTATATAAATATTTAAACCATTTCCTCACTTATTCCAAATTTTTACTATTATTGGAGCTAGTCGTCATAGGTAAAACTTGGGTGGAATTCCGTTTTCAGAAATTTATAGGAATCCCCCTCATCCTCCATTATAAAAGGGAACTCACCCCTCCCATAGATTAGCACATATCAAGTCCTTTTTTAGAGAAAATATTTCTAAATATCCTCCTAAAATCTATACAATCATTAATGGATCCTCCAGTTGGGAATAAATCTTTCCAAGTAATCCCATTGGTGAAAACAAAATGAAGATACCCTAATAAGAGGTAACATTCATCCTTAATATATTTTGTTTTATTTTCATTCTAAACCTCCTCACATATTCATATTAAATGATTATCTAACAATATAATTATCCTAAATAAACATATATGTTTTCATTATAAGGGTTCTACCTATACTTACACACACTTCCATTTAATGGGTTATGAACTTACCGTTCTTATGTGTGATGACCAACCGCCTCACAAAATGATGCTGTGTTTTTTCATTTAACACCTCATACAGTTGATAATTAAGATGAAAAATTTATTTATAAATGATATATATTATATTTAGGAAGTATTTATGCTTTTAATATTATTATATAATATATAAATTCATTCTTTCTATTTTGTGTGAAAACGATAATTTCGTTTGGGGAAGTGTGGACAACCACATCCTCAAACCGATGTGATTCGACCACACTCTACATGGAATATATTAAGGACGGGTTTAGTAAACATATATTATATATATGAAATTAGTATTCCACTATAATTATTATATATATATATGTCATTTACATTCCTTCTCCCAATAAGATAATTAAATGAAAACAACGTCTATGCATACATATAACCTACCGTCTCCATGAACGGTGTATTCTATTTCATATTTTAATCATTTATAGATTAATAAAAATAAAGATATAGTAAATATAAAATATATTTATATCATGGTTTAAATTTTCAAAATCATGGTATAATAATAAGGATAAAAATTATAACACATTAAAAAACATGTGAAGAACAAAGAAGATATTACCTGAAACGTAACCTTAACATAGAAGTGTTAAAAAGTGGTTTATATAAATCCATATATTGTATTATGTATATGAACATGGGACTGTGTAAGATTTATAATAAACTTATATTTAGGATATATTAGATTTTAACAAGTACGACTAGAGTCAAGACATATGGTAAGGGGATTTCTAGTCTACATTTTATTTCTTTGAGATTTTTTCCTTATTCACCACTACTTTATTTTGTGTGGTGTACATACTTCACATGAATTTATTATATGATTATTATAATAATATTTATGGAAATTTAAATATCCTTTTTATGATCAATACTTCATGGGTTTTATGTTTCAAAATTTACCAAATTGGTAGATTAGTTTTGTCTCAATTTTCCTTTTTTGAGACACATGACATGAAGTTGAAAAAACATTGTGTTATTTTTTTTTCAAAAATGCTTTAAAGATGATATTTTAATCTCATTTTCAAGGAAATAGGATTTAATTTTTTGTGGTTTCCAAGAATGATTTATAAGTTTTCAAAGCTCTTTTTAATGGTTTTTTTTTTCAAAAATGTTTTATGTTTTAAATTTTTTTTTTCAATGAAGTACAAATATTTTCCTCAAAAAATGTTTTTAAATGGACTTCTAGAATTATTTTACATCTAAGATAAAATCCATTGGTGTTAATCATACTTTTAAGGGGAAAATATCCAAATGATCTCTTCATATTATTTATCTGAAGGTTTTATGTTTTTATCAAATGATTTTAGTGAAACCCATTAATCTTCCATGAGTTATATATCTTATCAAACCTACTTCTTTTCATGGGTTATAATTTGATGAAGTGATTATCAGACATATTTTTTTTTGATATCATTGGATATGATTACATGTTTATGAAACCCGTTTCATTTTATGGGTTATGGTATAGTTGTTTATGAATTGTGGCACATGTATGAAGATTTAATTATGAGACAGGTGAGACCTATATCTACTTCCAATCGATTATTTAAATATTTAAATCTTATGAGATAATGATGGGATTCAATTAAATGGGTTAGATAAACTATGAGAATATGGGGAAACCCGATCCCCTTTGGGAAGATGGGGAATACCTATCCCTTATAAGGAAAGGATTACAACTGGAGATGATGGTGTGTCATTCCCAATAGGTTTAGTACTCATGAAGGATCCTATTATGTTTAGGAAAAATGCCTTTACTTTTGAAGAATAATATTACATGTTTATCTATATGCTAAAATTCAATGTCTTATTCCTATGTTATTATTTCATGCTTTATTCTCTTGATTTCCTTTTGTTTCATGTCTTATAAACTTCTTATATTTATTATAGGATTCATGTTTATAATCTTTGATATTAATGTTATGATATTATAATGTAACTATCATATTATCATAAGTTGGTGTTCATGTATATGCTTACATATCTCCCCTGCTTACCCTTACTGAGAATATGATATCACCCCTTTTTATGTTTCCATTCAATAGGTTATAAAGATATGATTTGTGTATGATGTTTCTAAGAAAGTATATATTCATGAAAAACCTAGTGGGAGATAAAATAGCTTAATTATGCATCATTTTATATGTTTCCATGTTTCCAAGGGCACTAAACTAATATGGTATTTTGGAATCTTTTTTATAATATATTATGTATTCTAAAAAAAATTGGGTACTGTAAATGTATGAAAAGTTAGGGTCACTATAGAATAGGTGTTTATGGATCTCCCATAACAAGTGGATCAAACTATCTTAACATACCTACATGCCTATTTTAACATGATTGTTGCACCCCCTTTGGATAGTCTGCTAAATTAATCTAGTCTGGATGAATCTTAGAAAATATGGATTCATTTTCATGCTAATGTTTTCTCTTCAATGAGATTTATATTTATTTTTAGTAGTATAAACATCTCTAGTTGGGATGTCGCTAAAAAATTCGGTTTCACTACAACTATGCCTTCCTCTTCTAAAGAGGATTCTGTAACCTCTGGATTTGGTTCCCAATTTTTTATAGAGAAATAAGATTCATAAACATAATCATCATTATATAAGTGGTATATTAGATGAAGGACATTAATAGAACCATTGAGAATTTTTTCATCTGATGAGTATTCGATTTGATGTGGTGGGTTCTTGATGCAATGTTTTATGGGATGGTGATTGTAATCTTGGGGTTTTAGGCAAGAATTATGAGGGGATCAAGACTTACCTTCTCTTTGAAAAGGGTTCAACATTCTATTTATTTTTTATTACATTATTTCTTTGAAGATTGGATTCTACAGTACTTTTGTACTAATAGGGATGGTTGGACCATAAAAGAGCGTATTGGGGGAACAATTAGTTTGTTTTTATATTTATTGAGGATATAATGAGTCTGATTTATTGACTTTCTAGTCATATAATAATTGAACTTATATGAACTCTTTCTTTAAACTTCATTCCACTGACCTTATTTCTTTGGGATGGTAGTTGAAATTAATGACACGTGTATAGGTGGATTTCCTAACTATAAATTACCGAAGTCAACCTTGTTTTGTATAATGTATTTAAAAATAAATAAATCCTAGATGGTATAGTAGTAACACCCCAATATTTTTGGAATTATATTTTTTTCAAATTAATTTTTCTTTTCAGTATTTTTCATTTCATATGACACTAAAAATAATTATATATATATACATATATATTTAAAAACTGATTAAAACATTCCTTTCGCAGGAAATAACAACTTGGATGGATCTACATGAAATGGAAACTTGTCTTGCACTACAAGAAACACTGATTTGAAGTATGATACACGCAACACTATGTTTCTATGAAACACACACACATATATAAATACAATTAAATGAGATAATTATAACCTAAATATTAAAAATAGTTATAGGAATAAAAATAATTACATTCCGGGATTTTTTTATAACTATTTTATATAAATAAAACATATTGATAATGAAGGATGAGATTTTTGGTAAACTCATCTTATGTTTAAAAAACTGTTTTATGCAATAAATGAATTTTTAATAATAAATTTATTTTTGGCACATTTATAAATTAAATTGGATAAAATAAAATTCATTTTTTAATTCATAACATTGAAATTATCCTGTGGTGACGTTTGGGTATTTTTATGAGAAACTTCATCCTTTGATGAATAGTGAAAAATACTACTTTTAGTTACAAACTCTATTTTTTGTGAAATTAATTATTAATTAGAAATGATATTATAATTATTTTTTAATGTCAAATTAGATAAATATTACATATATTAATAAAATTTAATTCATTAAAATCAAGTTTTTTTCGAAATTGAATATAAAATCATAATAAACTTCTGAACTTTTTCTGACTTTAAATCCCGGTCATTTCGTCCGGTCTAATGAATTATCACTAATTTTTTTTTCGGTTGCTATAAATTAAATTTTAAAAATATAACATAAACCAATGTAATCTTTATAACATTTACTTTATAATAATATCATGTTAATTTTTGAAAAAATTGTTTCTTAAATGTGATTAAAATTAATCACAGTAGTTAAGACCAAATTAAACTTAATTCAGTACTAAACCATAAAATTAAGGGCCCAATTGACAAATACACTAGTAAAAAACCCATTTTATGTCCATAGTTCTTACATAATTGTTATATTCTTGGGTTTTTTGGGTTTTTATAGTTTCATTACATAAGAACGTGTGCACACCTAACTTGTTTCAAAAATTTCCAATTGAGTCCTTTTCCTTCTATATAAAAGGCTACCACCTCTACCCATTCCTCACACCTCTCAAACATTTTATGATCATCCAATATCTTCAAAAATAGCCTCCCAAAAATCCAACCTTTGACTTTGAAGTATTAGTTTTTTAATAAATCCTATCAAGGAATCCTTTTGTCACAAACCCAAAGGAGTTACCCGATTCAGAGGTAACAACTTCTCTCAAGTTCCTTTCGTTAATTTCACTTACTCACCCCTACACTATATTTATTCCATTATTTTGTAATACAAATAGTGTACTACATATACTAGAATGTGTTTATGAAAATCGTTTTATCTAAATTTCCACAATCCTCCATCTAGTTGATATCGAACATACCGTTTTTGTGTATGGTGAACTACTGCCTCACGATACGTTGATTTTTCATTTATCCATTACCCCCAATAATGGTGGCCATTATGATGGAAAATATATTTATATATTTCAAATATTATATTTAATATTTATATAATATTATTTATTCATTTTTGAAAATACATCTCTTTACCTTTGATTTGGTGTTAATACGATAATCTCGTTTGAGGAAGTGTGGACTACCACCACCTCAAAGCAATGAGATTCATTCACAGACCATAGGGAATGTAGTAAGGATGTATTTAATGAAAATATATGATATATATTACTTATATTAACACTAATTTAATAAATATATATATATATATAAATGTCATTTACATGCTTTCTTTTAATATGACAATAATGACGGAAACATCGTTCTTGCGTACGTACGACTTACCGTCTCCATGAACGGTGTATTCCATTTCATACTACAATATTATATAGATTATTATAATAAAAATATACTATTTATATCTTATATTTATATCATTTTTATTTTCTGGAATCATTTTATATATATAAGGACCAAGGATATAACAAATTGAGACACATGTGATAAACAATTGGAATTTTATCTGAAGTGAAACTTTAAAATATGATCATTAAAAAGAGGGTAACATATAGTAATAATAAAAACATATTTGGTATTTTTTATATGAATATGTTTCAATAAAACATTTATAATAAACATATATTTATTATATAGGAACCTTATACGATTATGGAGAGAGTCAAGAAAAAATGTAAGGGGATTTCATCTCACATCTAATTTTGTGAGATACAAGCTATTTTAAACACTCTTTCCTTTTTTGTGGTGTATGTAATATCCATGATTTTATTATATGTATCTTGTAAGTAATTGTTTTAGGTATTCACATTACCATTTTATGACCCTTATTTCATGGTTTTTAGCTTTCAATAGTTACCCAATTGATAAAACAATTTTTGTATCAATTTGTCTTCAATGAGATTCATGTTTTGTTATACACATGAACTATTCTTAAAGGCATATATACTTATATTTTACATTTTATATGATGAATCTAATTATTTTCCTGATAACGTTAGTTTTATTGAATTTGTTTTCCTTACACGGAGACTATGATCCCATGTTACCGAGTTATAAGAGTTTATTGAGACAATATCGTCACTTTCCGAGAATGTTTATGTTCATCTTAATTTTATGATTTATTATGATAAATATCTCAAGAATACTTATGAGTTTACTTATTTTCTATTTATTAAATATATCCCCATTTTTAGTACAATTTTCCACCCTTTTGTTATCAGATAATGATTTTTTAAAAATCAGACTGTCACTATCTTCGGGCAGAAATCTATTATACTAAAAAACCATATTTTAAAAATGTTTTCAAAAAGGTTTTCAAAAAAGTTTTCAAAAAAGTTTTCAAAAGACACTTGCAGATAATTTTCAAGTAAAAATTATTTTTGAAATTATTTTTTATTGTTTTCAAATCATCATATATAATTTTTTAATGCTATTTTCAAAAAAAGGGTTTTCAAAAGGTTTTATGTAATCAAAATAATTTTTTCTAAGAAAAAAGGATATATTCCACATTAAATGTTTATAAAAGTTCGTTCAAAATTATTTTCCATCCATGATAACATCCATTGGTGTTACTCATGCTTTTATGAGGAAATTATTCAATATTTCCATTCACATTATTTCTATGAATGGATTTTTTTGATGGAATGATGTTTATGAATCCCATTTCTCTTTCAAGTGTTATATTATTTTGCAATCCAATTATTTACATAGGTTATTCTTATGATGAAATTATTATTAAATCAATCTCTTTCCATAGGGTATGATTTATTTACATGTTTGTGATACCCATTTAATTTCCCGTGTTGTGATTTGTTTATTTATGATCTTGAGGAACTTGTATGTATGATTTTTTATGTGATAGGTGGGACCTATATCTCCCTCCAATGCATTAGGCGATGTTTTATATCTCATGAGATAAAATAAGATGGTTTTGGGAGTGAACCTTAACTACTATGATGACGATGTGAGTTAACCATGACTACTAATATGGTATGAGGAGGGAACTCATGCTACTATCATGAACATGGGATTGATCCATGACTAATTTGATGGTATGGGAAGTGAATCCAAAATAATAATATGGTCTTGGAAGAAATTACTTGGATACTATACAAATCATTATATTCTTATGTGTTCTACATAATTCCATGGCTTATTCTTATCCTATTATTTCATGGATTATGCTCTTTATTTCATATGATTCATGTATTATGAACTTCAAATATTTATGACATGAATTCAGTTATGATTTTTGACATACATGGAATGATATTCAATTTATAAGATCACGTTCTCATTCACTTATACTCATCTTTATGCTTATATTTCTCCCTTATTTACCGTTACTTAGAATTTCAGCTCTACCCTTTTATGTTTCCATTCCCCCAGGTTACGATGACATGTACTACGTTTGATATGTCTAATAAGGGTGATAATACATAATAATCTAGTGAGATATGATGTAACTCACATATGTACCAGTGCGTATATTTCTATATTTTGAAAGGCACTATACCAACTATGGTCTTTGGGCATCAGTTTTTGTAATGGTTAAGTATTCCTCCAAAGTTATGTAATGTTAATGTTTTTAAATCGAGGGTTGTTATTGTTGGGATCAGAGAAAAGGTATAGTTATTGTTTGGAAATTAGGATGAGAAAAATTTAGTGACATACCTAGGTATATTTCTAAGGATATGTTTTGGGATGTCTCTAAGGTTAAGTATAAGGATGAGTTAACATTTAGTAAAATGTATTGGAATTTTGGTAAAGGATAGAGTGAGTGGTTTTAAATAAATACATCCCTATCTAGATAATACCAGTGGATGTGGTTTTGGAGCAGGTGTAAATAGGGATAAAAAATCCACCAAGATGTTTTGGGATTGACTTGGTGTAATCTGGTACATGACAATGGGCCTTGATGCAAACCTAGTTTGATACTCCTGGCACATATGCTTTGGGAATTCACAAACTCTTCATGAACCATCATAGTGGATTTAGATACAAGTTAGCTATGAACAACCTAGGATTAACCCAAGGTGTCATGGAAGGTGTCAGGATTAAGAAGTTTTATAAGTAATTCTTTTAATTTCTATGTGGTTTTTTTACTATTATAAGTAATTATCATACCATGATTCTTGTTTCATTCAATGGTGGGAACTTGAAGGAACTGGATTTATGTTGAATGTGATGGTTGGTTTCTGGTTGAGCAGTCAAGAGAGATGATAACTAGAGTGAAGGATGTCATGATCATTGATAATTAGTTTTCATGAAAGATGATTAATAATTTTTACCTTAACCAACTCTTGGACTCACCAAGGAAGAGAAAGAAGGAGTTCACATAGAGTTCGGCTAACAGAGAGCACAGAGGAAAAACGATTTTCTTTAATTTGTGTCAGGAATGTGGAAATAATAAACTAAGTGAATGTCTTAGAGGAATAATAAGGTGTTTTGATAGTTGAAAATAAAGACACAAAGCAAGTGACTTCAAGGGAGAAATGATGATTTCAGTTAATAAAATGGATGGGATGTTTTGACTTTCTAAGTAGTCATTGAAGGTTAAGTGTTTTATGTGTGGAGAAAACTTTCATTATGCAACCCAATGTCCCAAGAGGAAAGTTACCTAATAGAATTAGCAAGGTGTGTGGGTAATGGTAACATTGTGGATGATGACAAGACAACAAATGAAATGTGAAAGGAAATAGGTATTATTGTTAATAGATTAAGGATGATGTAATCAATGTATAAATGAATTTGGATTCAAAAGTTATGAATGATGAAATATATAATTATTGTGCTACTTATGTTTTTTTCACATAGTATTTATAAGTATATGTTGGACTGGTGGAGTGACTTAATAACAAGATGATATATTGACCAAGGGAAGTAACCCTTAATATGTTCTTTACAATAAGATAATGTTGTATGAATAAAGATTCGAGGGATATGAATGAGTAAAATGGACAATATTTATTACCTTATAACTACGTAAGGACTTGTTTATAAGAGGTTTATGATCTCCTTGATAAATTTTACAATTTTTGTTGTATATAAAAATTAAATCCAATATACTTTGGAATGAGGAATAATGCATGTTTTTCTGATATGATTTATGGTAATTCAGGTTGTTACCATGTTTAAAGAGAATATATGATGAGGGTTTTTACATGTTTGTAAAGAGAAAACCAAGTTCTATATTGTGTTATACATGAAAATAGAAGTTAATATAATATCAGGAATCTCTTTCTAATGTTTTGGATTTTCACCTTTGAGAAGGGTTATAAGGTTAACCATTCATGAAACGTTTAAGTTAATCTTCAGAGGAAGTATTATTGCACTAATTTTGTGTTGAAAACCATTATTAAAAGGCTAATAAGTAATTAAACATAATTTAAGGATTTATATATTATATATTATATATTATATTAGCGTGGTTTAAAAAAATCACATTACGTATGTCTTGTGATAACCAACCAAGTTTGGAAAGGTCGTGGGTCTTGAACCCCTTAACGAAAGACGATAAGGGTTTCACACCTACCACTAGCCTATATGATGTCCTAGTAAATATATATTTATGTTTTTTGAATAAATATTTATTATTAACCAATAGTGTAACTTTTTATTTTTATAAATTAGTACATGTGTATTTTTTATGAGACAAATAGTTAGACTTTTTATTCTTTTATGGGCCGTAATATCTGTTAAACATATATTCAATCGATTTATTCATCAGATTTAATTTCTAGACATTCATTCCATGAGGTAATGGATGTATTATATAGTTTTCAAATTACCAACTATGAATGAAATTTTACTTATAGAAATATTTCCAAAATTACTCAACATTATGAAAGTGATAAAAAATGTCGTCCAAATACCTTAAATTCTGTTTAATAAATGGATTTTGGAATCATCATAGATTTATGACTTTGAGGCCCTCAACTTTCCTTTAACCATTAAATTTTTTGTGATTGATGACCTCAATAAATACCTATAAATATTAATGCTTTTTCTTCATTCCCAATCATCACACCCAACCTATGTTCTCCTATATGGAAACTCAGTTATATTATACTTTGGGAAACTATTATGGTTCCAAATTTCCTTTTTTAAATGATGTTTTAGTATCCATTCTTATGATGTGGGTTTCTATGAATGAAACTTTCAAGTATTAAATCTTTAATAACCCAGAATAATTTTGAGGGATAAATTCATTTTAGGGCAGGGGTGGGGGTAGAATGTAACACCCCAAGATTTTGAGAATTATTATTTTTTAAATTAATTTATATTTTCAATATTTTTCATTTCACACAACAATAGAAATATTTATGTATATATATATATATATATATATATATTAAAAAACAAAGTAAAAATTTGATTTCCCATTAAATACCAACTTGTCTTACATTACATGGAATACCAACTTGGCTTTCACTAAAATCAACACAGACTTGGCATATAATGCACAAAATACTAGGTTTTGATTAATCATATTTTTATGTATATTTAATTAATTAAAATATATAATTATAACATAAACATTAAAAATAGGTATAGTAATGGTAATAAATTTTTTCCAAATATTATTTATGATTTTTATATACAAATAAAACATATTGATAATGAATGATGAGATTTTTATTAAAGTCCATTTATGTTAAAAATGTTGTTTTCTTTAATGGACCAATTTTTAAAAATGATGTTATGTTTAAAAACATATAAAAATTGATTTCAATAAAATAAACTTCAATTTTTAATTTAGAACGTTTAAATTATCATATAGTGAATTTTTGCGATTTTTTTGAAAAACATCAGTATTTGATGAATAGTAAAAAATCCTTCTTTTTAGTTAAAAACTACTTTTTTTTTTCTAATTAATTGTTAATAATAAATGATAATATAGATATTTTTAAGGTAATATTAGATAAATATTACATATATTTGTAAACATTAATTCATTATAATAAATATTACTTTTAAATTTAATATAAAATCATAATAAACTTTTGAACATTTTCTTACTTTAATACAACATTATTTCGTCCCGTCGGCTGGATTAACACTAATATTATTTTTTCCACTTCTGTAAATTAAATTCCAATAATACAACATACAAAATTTTATTAATTATTATATTTATATTCTTATAATACCATGTTAATGTTTGACCAAAATGAATAGTAAAAGTGATTAAAATTAACCACAATAGTTAAGGACAAGTTAAGCTTAATTAGGGGCCAAATCTTAAATTTAAAGCCAAAAATTACAAATAAAATTTTTCAAAACCCATTTTATATCCTTTTTTAATCCATAAACATTCCATTATTGAGTTTTGTTTTGTTTTTATGTGTATTTTAGGCAACAACATGTGCACACCTAACCTATTTCTAAAAATTCCAATTGAGTCATTTTACTTCCCTATAAAAGGCCACCACCTCTACCTATTCCTCACAACTATCAAACCATTTAAGTTAATACATGATCTGAAAAAATATCCTCCAAAAAATAATCCCTTAGACTTTGATGTATCCCTTTGGTCATAAATCTTCTCAAGGAATCCTTTGGGAACAAACCAAAAGTAGTTACTCGATTTAGAGGTAACATCTTTTCTCAAGAATCATTATATAATTTCTGTAATTCACCTAATATACAATCATTATTCCATTATTGTGTAATAAAAAATTATCATATATATAATAGTATGGTTTTATGATACAATTTAGACATAGATTTACACTGAACTCCAACTAATGGATATCAAACATACTATTTCTGTGTAAGGAAAACTACTACCTCACAAAAAAAAAAACGATTTTTCATTTCTCCATTACCACTAAAATTGGTGGCCATTATTAAGGAACCAGTATTTATATATTTAATATATAATATTTTCCATATATTAGAGCTTTTTTATTCCTTTTAAATCACACAACTATTTACATTCTATTTGGAGTTAATACGATAATCTCGTTTGAGGAAGTGTGGACTACCACCCCCTCAAAGCAATGTGAGTCATTCACAAACCACATGGAACGTATTAAAGATAGTTTTAATGAACATATATAATATTTATGATATATTAATTCAATTAAAATAATGACACACAAACACACACACATATATTTATATGTGAATTAAAAACATTCATTCAATACGACGATAAAGAAAGAAACAACATTCATGCGTATGTATGGATTACCATTTCAATGAACAATTAATTAAATTTAAAACTCTTAAATTATATATATTATTATAATAAATATATATTTTATATACCTGATATTTATATCAAGGTTTAAATTCTATAATCATGATAAAATTATTTGAACCAATGATGTATCAAATTAAGAAACATATAAAGAACAAAGTGAATTTCACCCGAAGTGAAACCCTAACATATGATCGTTAAGAAGTGGGTAATATAATGTCATAACAAAAACATATATGGTATTATATATAAGAATATTTGTGATTAAAAAATTTATCATAAAATTATATTTATTATACATTATGCTTTTACGAGTTCAGAGAGAGTCAAGACACAAGGTAAGGGGATTTCATATCACTTCTAATTTCTGTGAGATTCAAGCTATGTTACCCACTCTTTCCTTTGGTGTGGTGTACATAATTCCCATTATTTCATTATATTTATATTTTAATGAAATTTTTTGGAATTTAAATTCCCATTTGATGATATTTATTTCATGGGATTTTTTCTTTTAAAGGGTACGAAATCAGTAAAGTAGTTTTCTCTCAATTTTACTTCTTGAAGATTCATGTTTTTTATGCACCTAAACTATTTGTGGAGGGGTATATACTTCAATTTTACATGATCTATCCTGAATATAATTTTTTTAATGATATATTAATCTTCATGTAATCTAATTTTCTTACATAGAGAGCATTATCCCATGTTATTGGGTTATAAGAGTTTATTGAGACAGTCTAATAGCATTCTAAGATTGTTTATGTTTATGCTTTCTTTAATAAAATATTCTGATCTATATCTCAAGAATATTCACCAGTTTACTTCTCATATTTTTATTCAATATATCCTCATTTTAGTACCATTTTCCACTCTTTGGTATTTAGGATATTGTTCTTAGTAAAATCTAACTGTATCTATCTTTGGGAAGAAATATGTTGTATTAAAAGAAATTTTTAAAAAATATTTCAAAAAGGATTTAAAAAATGTTTTCAAAAGATCATTTAATTCATTTTTGTGGAAAAATTATTTTTTATGAAATATTTTACTATATTCAAAGGATCATGTATATGTTTTAGAATCTATTTAAAATAAATGGTTTTCAATTTTTTTTAATAAAAAGAAGTTTTTTAAAGAATATAGGTTATTTTCCCCATGAAATTTTTATAAAATATCATTCAAAATTATTTCCCATCTAAGATAACATCCATTGGTGTTACTCATTTCTTTATGTTGAAATTACTCAATGATTCCATTCATATTCTTTCTCTAAATCAATTATCTTTTGATGGAATGATGTTTATGAAGTCCATTGTTTTTTCATAGGTTATATGCTTTTGAAACCCACTTATTTTCACAGGTTATGGTTACGATGAAATGGTTATGAAATGTGTCTCTTTCCATAGGTTATTATATGTTTAAATGTTTTTTATACCCATTTCATTTCATGGGGTGTGATATGTTTATTTATGATCTTGTGGAACAAGTATGTATGATTTCATTATGTGATAGGTGGGACCTATATCTCCCTCTAATGTATTGGTTAACATTTTCTATATAATGAGATAAACTAATATGGTCTTGGGAGCGAACCTTGACTATTACAATGGACATGGGAGTGAAACATTACTAATAATATGGTATGAGAAGTGAACTCATGCTACTATTATGGAAATTGGAGTGAACCAGGACTACTGTAATGGTACGGAGAGTGAACCCATACTAATAAGTTGGTCTTGGAAGCTATTACTTGGATATTATGGAAATCATTATATTTTTATGTTTTTTCCAAAATTCTATTTATTATTTCTATCTTATACTTTCATTGATTATGTTATTTATTTCATATTATTCCTATATTATGAATGAAAAATATTTATGCCATCATTTCTTTTATGATCTTTGAAATGTATTACAGGATCTTCTATTTATAGTACCACATTCTCATACCCTTATACTCATGTTTATTCTTACATGTCTCCCTTATTTACCCTTACTGAGAATTTCAGCTCACCCCATTTAGGATTCTTTTACCCCAAGTTACGATTATATGTACTATGTTTGATATGTATAAGAGGGGTTCTATTCAAGAAGAACTTATTGTGAGATGATGTATCTCACATATCTACTAGTGTTTATATTTCTATGTTTCCAAAGGCACTATACCAACTACGATATTTGGGAATCTGTTTTTTTAATGTTTAAGTATTTCATAAAAGTTATGTAATTTTAATGTTTGAAAATGGAGGTTTTCTAAAATTGAATAATGTTTAGTGAAATGGATAATAATTTGGGCGGTCATTCGATCCAACTCAATCAGACCTTCTTAGTTCTATAAATTCTAACAATTTTTTTCAATAGATTCTAAAAATATTTTATGAATTTTTTCATCTCTGAAGTAATAAAAATTATTTTTTATATTCCATAAATTGATCTTATATATCTTCTATTTTCTCATATTGATGGGGATGTTTATGTTTTCACTATTAGGTAGGAGGTGTTTTATGATAGGGTGAGTGATTTGGTGTTGGAGTTGGTGTAGGAGATGGATTAAGGTTGATGATTTCACTTTCCACTTTTCCAATTCTATTTCATTGAGCTTCTAGTATAAGTCAAGAATTTTAATTGGTTTACATGTTGGAGTCTTCCAATATTTTGGAAACTTTGACATGTTCCCCAAACCCACCAGTATATTTCATGGTAGTGAGTATTATATTCAAGTCATCATGAACGTTATCTGTATAGAGGGCCAATAAATATTCTTGAAAAATATACAAATTTAGAGAGTAATTAAAACCCTTCTACATAGATATGAAAAATAATACCCTCTCATTTTACCATTATTTTCTATTTTATAGTTCATGATCATGGTCTTTAATTGAATTCATCTAAATTGATAAAGAATCTACCATCACATATTTTCTAATCCTTTAATCGACGAGACTGGTAAATTATTATACTAGAAAAGGTCATTTTCCAATGTTTTTATAAATAAACTATGATTTGATGATTCTTTCTATTCAAGTGTTACCATTAAGAGAATATAGTAGGACATGAAACACATCATGTGTTGTTATAGATCCCGTAAACCATTGAATGTTCAAAACATAGGGTTTCTGAAGTTTTGAAGAGGAAGAGTCATATATACCCATTCATAGAAGGGTTCCTCTCTAGCTATATCGGTTCTCATTTTCCTTCCATACAATCTAATTGAGAAATTTATGATTCCATAGTGTTGATAAGCTATAGGGGGATGTCTGTATGAATGAGAGCTTGAACAGAGGTAGTGACTGGTGTGGCCCGATGTGTCAAATATGCCTGTATGTGTGGTTTACAACGTGTATGGTTTGGAATGTGATTATTAGTCTAAAATGGATCTAATTTTTTACCTAATGCGGTAAAATCCTAATACCTCACTTTCAATGGGTGTTGAAAATTTGTTTTCTAGCCTTTTTGTTGAGCATATATTTTGGATCTACTCTCAATGGTATGATATGCTCCTCAGGTAGAGGGATTTCAATCGAAAGGGTGAGACTAGGACCTACTTAAAAAACATCCTAGTAGGGGTATTTCCTCTAGGCAGATCTACATTAATCCTCCACAACTCCTTCATCATTACATCGTACTTGAAAAATCATTCCTCAAGAATAAGTGGTTAAAATTCTTCAAGAATAGCGTGGGATATGAACATACCCTTACCCTTTTCCTTGGTTGAAGAATGTGAATGGAGCTGTAGTTGGGAATCCAAATGAGTCCCAAAATATTTAAAATCTTTTTTTCGTATGAAAACCTTCTTCAAGGATTTTAGTGTGGATCCTTTTTTGAATAGAAATATCCACCACCTATTATCATATATTGCTTTCATGTTATGTATTATTTTCAGCTCCACTATTAAAAATGTTTACGGATGCAAAATGGATTAAGGATGTTGCATCACTACTGGGACAATAGGAGTGTCTATTTACTTCACCATATTAGTCATAGGGTTTATGATATTCAAAAGTTTTTATTCCTTTTGTAGATCACTTTGGATTGTGTACTTTCTGGGACCTCATCCTATCTTGTGAGGATTCTACCAAGACAATCTTTTAAATGGTAAACCAAATAATATCCCTAAAGAACTTCATTGTTGGAATTCTACAAGGGGAAGGTGGTAAAATATATTATGAACACTGTGGGGACCTAGTTTGTGATATTCCTCCTATTCAGATGAAGAATGCTCTCCATGATGGAAGTGGTTAGGAAAATAATGACCAAAAACCTGTCGGTTAGGGTTGTCCCAGATCAAATTTTATAAAACATTTAACTAGAGTTTATGATATTGAAGGTGGTATTATGGTAAAAATGCCCCCATCCCTTTGGGCTGGGGAGAATATTTTATCACCATGGTTGGGTCCTTTATAAGTACTCTACTGATTTTGGGAACATTTTTTTGAGCATGAAATGGGTGAAATAGGAACATTTCTTGCAATCTAAAATTTTAAAATGTCATTATTTTTTCCTGATTATCGGATTTTCACAAGAAATATGCTTTATAAATCTTTTCATACACCTCATAGAAAATTATTTAGAGGGTTTTTTCTTATCGATCTTCATACATATAAGATTAAGTTATAGAAAACTTTTTCTTAGAATTTCTATTGTTGTATGGAGGGTATGCTTGTAATATTCGTCACAAATAAATGATATTTCATGAAGCCATTTCAAGTGGGTTTTGTTGACCGGATAGAGAAGTGAAATACAACACTCTGTGATCACCCAATACTCTAAAATATACAATATATAGGAAGTCATTTTTCAATTGACACATCTTTAAAAAATCTTGAACACATGAGCATGGAAGGATCTCTTCGTTCCTTTTCCAATTTTTGGTTTTGAACTGTTGAAAGGGCCACTGAGTTAGTCTGATGATGATGTTTTTTTATTTCATTAATATGATACGTACATCTTATATATGGTTAGAATTTTTTTTAAAAGGTGAAGAGGCATACAGATATTTTGATGAATGTGATGTTTGTATCCCTATCATAATATTTTTAGAATACCATACCGAGGAGTATCTATGTGTGAAAATATAAATGGAATATTATCATTGGACAATTATTTTGTCATGAGTGACATATTCTCTTCATATTTTATAGGAGACTCCTCCACCTAATTTGACCATTGTCTAAATTTCCTAGTTACCATATTGTAGATGGAAGGATTGGTTGGAATCACCTTTGCGTTATTGCAATCTAAGAGGTCCCAGGGTGGTTTAGAGAATGACTGTTTCCTGTGGATATCATTTTATTGATAAATAACAACACTTTTCAATGACATGGAATCATAAATGGCTGACCTTATCCTCTCATGAGCCACATGATTTAGACTATTTCTCAAAATAGATTTAGCAATAGGAGTTCCTTCTTTTGAAAACAAATCTTCACTGTGGGGAGGGACTATAAAACAAATGCCATAATGGTGAGTACTACCATTATAGATTAATGTATAGACACAATGGGGTCCTATAGAATATAACATTGGGAGGTCATTATAGATAGAAATTGTAAAAAGGGGAAAATTTATGTATTTTTATATTTGAATTAGGGAGGGTTTTAACGGTATTCACTAAGAGAAATTATATCATGGTCAATCTTAGTGTGGTGACAAAGAAGATTCTCATGGTGAATATTATGGTGAGGACCTCCAAATATTCTAGAAGTAATGTTACGGGGAGGAAATTCTCCACTATAACTACTACTTCCTTGACTGTCATAAAAGTAAAAAGGATATTGGTCCATCTTTGATAAATGTTTGAGGGCCTTAAGAACCTCCTCATTTAGAAGAGTATAGTTGGGGGATAGATTATGGATTTCTGATTACCTATGGTGATATTTCTTTCCCAATGTTATTTATTTGGATGTCAGAGTCTTATGTTATAGAAAATGACATTAATTTATGGGAGCCCACCCGAGAGACTCTCATGTTACTTCTAGAATATACTTAATAGTTTTGGGGGGTTTTCTAGGAATACGTGACTTCCCTATAGTGACCATTTGAATAGACCAATAATCTCTAGTTGGAACAGGTATTTGTGTTCGATCATGTTGTCCATTTGTCTTGGGAATATCCTAATGACCCTACTGGATTGTAGTAGGTTTATGTTGCCACTCCCGAGTAACCATCATATTATGTAGTTGAGCCACCCTAATTGTAGTAATGGGGTTGTGTTCCCGTCCATTAACCACTTACACTTTTATCATTATTACTTTGAAGGCTTAATGAATATAGAAAGGGATAGATGATTTCTCTTCCATTAAATCTAGGACATACTGAGTGACATTCACAGTTGGAAGGATAATATATTTCCATTTTATGGTTGGATCAGTGATATATTCCTACTATTTCCCCCCATTTTCCATCATAATATGATGTTAGGGGTTTTATGTATGGGTGGAAGCCTGGTATACCCCTGTTTTTTAGAGTTATAATGAAAATATTGTTTGAGTGATGTCAAATTTCATTGTTATCCATGATGGGTGATGGATGTGATATATTCTTACTCATATATTTCAACTGTATATTCAGGAGATTATGTGGTAGAATTGAGGTTGTGTGCTTACTCCTAGTCGATTTATATGCTACCTTGGTAGGCATACCATGGCACCCATGCATGGATGTCCTGAGCTGGGGTCTGTGGTGTGGAATACACATTATGTTGAGGGATTGGTTGCATATAGAATTTGCAGAAATGGATATTGATAGAATATATTTGGGTAAAATTATACACCAAGGTGATGAGTCCACTGTTAAAATATATATCAATATCCATCAGATAAGAGTGAAACATGTAGTTGAATTCTGGGGAGATTCTCCTAAAACAATTTAAAATAGTGATGGGGACCACTTGTTTATTTGTACATAGTAATCGTTTGGTGGACGGTTGGTGGGGATTCATTTCCTAGAGGGATTCATGAACAAACACTAATATCTGTATAGTGAAATTCAACTGGAACTCCTTGATTGATGCATGCACCACCAGACACTAAAGGGGCTATGTGGGCGATAACATCCTATGAGTTGAAGGGGACATTTATCATTTGTTTTTTCACCTATTTAATAGTAGTTTCTAATGGGGTTGAATCGTGGAACCAGAAACACCCAACAATTTTTTCATCCATGAAATAGATCTACTTTGAAAAGAAATGATTTCATTGAACCTTTTACTAATTATTCTTAGGGATTCACATTGGTCGAGATGATGGGATTTCGCCTCATCACACTATTTTGGGGGTTATTTTTTCCTACTCTGAGACTATTATATATTCAAGTAAAATTTATGATTCCTTTATAAACCCTAATATATGTCAAGTCACCCTTCACATGTAAAATTAGTCCTGATTACAAGGAGAAGTTACCATTTGTATATATTAGAGGTTCTCCATCAATGGAACCATATATATAGAATTTTCTCCATTTAGGGATCCATATTTATGTATCTGGGTTTCTTCAATGAATGTTCTATCTCTATGTATTATAGGGTTTCCATTTTATATTTTTTATTTATTTTTTAATGGTTTATTTTAACTAAATATGATTTAATTCCTCATAATTGGACATTGTAAAATTTATTGTCATCTTGGGAGGTATTTGGAGTTCTGGTGTTGGGATCGAGAGAACATTAGGGGATTATTATTATACTCGTGAAATGAATTAGATACCATGTATCTTGGTTCTACATAACATTCCATAGCACCCCTTTTATAGTCAGGTGATGAAGACCAATACATATAGATTAACAGCATGCATCGAGGATGTCAGGGTGAAAGGTGCCTAGAAACAGTTGGTCTGAGTCCTACAGATTAGAAACCAAATATGGTTGATCAAAAGGGAGATATATATTAATGAGAATATATTAATATTATAACTATTTTAGACCTATGAAGATAGCTCCCACTGAGAATAAACTAATGAGAGTGATATGGAAAATGACACGGAAGGAATATGACCTCCCGAGTGAAGGATGATCTTATTGAGAATATAGCCCAATAAAAGTGCTATTGGACATGATATGTCGAGTATGAACCTCATAGAGGCTTCTTAAACATAACATTGAGATGGGAATCAAATACCACATAGTTCATGAAGTTATGGGACTAACACCTGAATTAGAGGCCCATTTTTTACTCCACTGGGAATATGGACTTTTAATGGTTTGGATCATAGAGAATATTCCAATTTTAGAATATGGAAAAATTAATTTAGGATTAAACCTAGAGGGGGGGGGGGGACCATTTTATATTCTTGGTCATGCCATTGTCATGATCACAACTGATCCCTAAGTCCATGTGAGCAATGCTCAAGTTGTAAAAAAATAGATAGTATGAGATCATCACGTTATACAATCATGTGTGGGAGGGGATTATACATAAATTAAAATCACAATTTTTACTTTATTCATTATCTTCTAGTGGAAAAGGGTGGGGATATTTATGGTATGAGGAATATAATATTCTATAATAATTTCTATGGGGAAATCCCTATGTGATTCCCAAAAGGGACACAATCTTCTCATCTTACGATGCATGTGGGTGAGGCTGAATTTGGGTTGTTTGGGAGAAAGGGAGGGCTTATCCATTTCCATATTCTTGAATATTTATATACCTCATGTCGAGGCTTGAATACCCACATAAATATATTTTGGTTCACTTCTAACTTCACAAAATATGTGAGAAACTAATTCCACGGTCTGAACCACATCTAGTGCCCCTAATGATGGGATCCTCATTACCTCATGAATTCTTTACTGAAAGGGGGACATGATGGTGTTTCAGATTTTTTGATCATGTAGGTTAAGATTTATAAAAGAAGATTTTACATTTCCATTTATTGAATTTTTTTTTGGAAAATGTATTCCTATTTAATAGTTCATGGTGTGGGGGGGGGGTAAATTAAACCGAATGATACATGGGAGTGGATTGTGAGGGCAGATAGGTGAATGCCCTAACAATATTCCATTATTTGTTATTTTCTTACTACATGGGATAAATATCATAAAAGAATGTTTTCCATAAAGGAGGTCTTCACTTCATATAGAGTTACCTTCATTAATGGTTAACTTTTATTGGTAGTACATCTTAATTGAGGAATCCTTTGCAGATGATTCCTTTTCCATTGTGGTATGTGATAAGAGGATGACCTACTAAAATGAATGTCTCTCACTTGGTATTCTCTATTCACCTGCTAGTTTTCCTATATCTACACCAATCTACTATTTTCTCCATCATCTCCTTTTCATGTGAGAACATTATGAATTTATTTTTAATGTGAATAACTATTTTACTAACATATATGGATAGTCGCATAACATATCTATTGCTATGTAGAAGCAAGTTAATTTTTTGCCTCATCCATAAAGGTTTTCCCTTTGTGGGTTCAATTGAGTCACTACCTCCCGCCAATTTTTTTTTCTATTGTGGCGTAGGTTGGGAAGGAACACTATATGGAAAAATAAAAATTTTCTATGGGGGGATTTGTGTCACCACCTGACATTTAAAATGAAAATACTTTTCGGGGGATGAAACCTTACGAACTATCCCCTAAAATGATTCTCATTTATGAGGTCTCAATTTGAAGCGACAATCCTACATAGTGTGTGCACAATGTAATAAGGGACTAACTACTTTGAATTTCCATATACATTTCCAACTTTTACTCAATGTATCATTTTAACAATTCTATGCTTGATTTCCTAAATTCATAATAGTATTTTGGGGTTCTTTTAGAACATTTAAAACATGAATGGGTTATATAAATATCCATTATATATAGATAAAAATAATTATAGAACATCACTTTGACATAGTAATAATGAATATTCTTATATAGTTTTGATTGGACCATATATTCTAACTAATTTTGACTAAGACCCTCTAAAATGAAATAAGAACTCATGAATTTAACTGCCTTAGGAGTCTAAAGGATCTTGAAAATTCTCCCTATTTGATCTAACAAATCATTTTTTCTTGACTGTTATTGGTACCTCAAAACATAAGTGGATGTTTTTTTATGAAACTCTTGAGATTGTTCCTTATTCTAACATAGATATAGACCTACTCCTTGAGGCTGAACTAGACCTCCACCTATTCCTTGATCCCTAGAAGGAACTATTCTTACTAAATCCACAATAATATTTTGATTAGTGGGAGTTTTCTATAGTGGTAAATTATTTATACTTCCATCATATGGGATCATTGGAGTTTTTTAGGCGGCATGATACTAAATAAAAATAAGAAAAAATAGTGAAAATTTTGAAATCACTTATAAATATCCAAATTCAAAACACATATAAATAAATTTCATTAATTATCTATAAATAAAAAACAATTCATATCCTTTCATAATATACAGTTGGAAAACATGATCTATAGTATGAACACCCATTCCACATGGAATATAATAATCTAAAAACAAAGGAAAAAACATAAAATCATAATATACCTTGTAAATTATGGTTCAATAAAAAATATGTTGGCCATATATTCCTTATTCCATATTATAAGAAATTGGGGGGAAAATGATAAACATATTTTTATAGGAAAATTAAAAGGGTAAACAACAAAATTACAAGGATAAGATCAAAATACATAGAGATTTACAAGGTTTAGGAATAATCCCTTCATCCACATGGAGTAAAAAAACTTATCAATTTTGGGACCTGAATTATACGGTACAATCTCAATGTATAAAAACCTTATGTAAAATGAGCTTATAAATAATTAAATAGGTATATTAAATTTCATTTATATAGTGTTAATCCACACATTAAGTGCACTGTGCTATTGTAACTAGTAGCTGGAAATTCATGGAGATGTAACACCCTGTCTATGTCACTAGTCAGCCATGCTATAATAACAATGAGAAATCCTTCACTACTATAATATTGTTTTCCATGTCATTGTTCAGATACAGTATAATTACCAAAATTAATATAATACCTCCATAATTTTAGTTAGAGGCCTTCGACCATTGCACCACTGAGCAAGGATGTGCTTACCCGGAAACCCCTTGTAACCTCACTATAGTGGTCAAACCATAATATTTGTCTTCTAGTGTACAATATTTTCTTCCATAAGTTGACCTAAATTCATCAAATGGACTAGGACACAATATTCTAGCAAGACCTATCGCTTAATACTTGATAGGATTATCTCTTATCTACAAAACACATCAACTACCAAAAATAAAAATCCAAGGGCTCCGATACAATTTTATCACAGACCATCCTACGATACCATTGGCCTATGAACCTATTCGGATTATTAGTATGGTTCGATAGGAATTCTTTATCCCAAATGGATTAAAACATCTGTCTATGAATTGAAAAGAAAATTCATAATGGTTTATGATAATAAGTCAAATAATGGGTACGATTTAAGAACCTGACATGAAACCATCATCCATTAGGGAGTCATTTATATATATAAGTTTAAATAATAATCACCATACATAAAAATATAATATCTAAGAAAAATAACAAGAATAAAAAATTATGAAAATGAATAACTGAAATATTGGATACAACTAGAGATCCAAAATACAGAAGGCCATGGTATATAGATATAGTAAGGAAAAACATCATTAGGAGAATACATACAACCAAATGAACTAAATAAAAAAAATAATATTCCAATCACCATTTTACAAAAGAGATCATACCACCATGTCGCCTAGAAAATCTTATATAAATCTATAAAGAACACCCACCACCTCCATGAAGTGACTTTAGCTTACTTTAATTAGTGTAAACAATGTGTGTATATAACTAATGCGTGTTTTCACTGTGTGAAACTAAAAATTCTGGTCATATCATTCTTAGTGCTCCATATCAATCATCTGCTAAAAAATAAAAACTTTAGTTTGATCATAATGAAATCAAAATAAATTTAACATCCAATTTAAATAAAAAATTATTTATGTTACTAGAACTAGAATAGGGAATTCATAAATAAACATTAAATGTTAATTTTAAAGGTATCATCATGGGATTACACCCTATGGTAGTTCCCTAAATTATATGAACAGATATAGTACTATATCACTAGTCAATGGGTTCCTCCCACAAACTACTTAAATTGCATATATAGTGTTGTGGGACCACATCTCATATATGTTAACCTAAAAAAGTATGTAAGATTTCCCATGAGATTTATTTGAAACCACTTTAATCACAAAATATTTCATTTTCATTAATAAATTCTTAATTAGTTTCAATTTATAATTAAAAAATATGTCTTTCTATTTTCTAAATCAAAAAGAAAATATTTTAGTCACAAAGTGATCCATTAATTAGTTTAAAACTAGCATATAAAATATTCTATAACATTTATAAAGCCAATTAGAAAAGATATGCACCAATAGTTAATCTAACAAAAAATGGGATATGGAACCATCTACCAAAATCAGTCTAAATCACGTGGAAATGGTTTAAATCCACAAGTAGTGGAGGAGGAAGGCCCTTTTGTTACAAAAATTGAGGACAATGAGTGATTATTTTTCCAAATCATAGAAGTTTAAGATGTCGGGAAAAAAATTAATAGATTTTCTAAAAACTGTATCATGATTTATATTAGGAAATAAAGAAGTAGTGATTTCAATTTATTTATATATGGGTTAGATAAGCATCTTTTTTATACATTTAGACGTGGTTTTTATTTATTTATCGGTGTTTTTTAATTAATTTTTTTAATAATTTGGGGAAAAAATGAACTACCACTATATTATTTAGCATTGGTTTCATATTATGACAATTTATGTAAACCCTAAAAATAATTATAAATAAATAAAACAGAAATCTGATTGAAGATATTCTCTTATTTATATTTTTGGCATTTTATAAAAAGAGACTCAAAAAAAATTAAATAATGAACAAAAAAAATTATTTTTTTTAAAATATTTCACATAAAATATCACTAAATTTTAATTAATTAAAAACATAAATGGTCAATAAACTTTGTATTACATCCATCAGTCATATATAAACAACCAAAAGTCATACATTTACACACAATCTATCAGTCATAGGCTCAATAATCTTATATATATATATACATAAGTTCAACATCCACCATTAACCCTTGACCATCACATATATCTATCCATATCCATTGTATGTGACCACCACCATATACATACACATCATACATAGAACTAAACACACCATTATCATATCATTTGAAATAAAAACATGATAGAAATTAGAACAACTAGACACAATACATAATACTTACAGTATAATTAATGATAATTATTAAACACAACAAAAAAATATTATCTATCCGGACAACCTTCTAAATAGTGTTGTGGATTATAATGTTCAACATCATTCCTACTACTGACATCCATAATGTATAATATAGACTAAAAAATTTAAGAAAATGGATATAAAATAGTATAGGCCCAATATATATTTATAATTTTCCACATGAAATATGTTATTTTGTTAATAAAGAAATGAAATTTTAGCACAAAAATAACATACCATTGAGAAAAAATTGAATGTTTTAAATTGGCTATTTAATATATGATTCAACTCTTTGTATAAAAAATGGCTATGAATAAAACAATCAATGTATTTTTTAAACTAACATGCAATGTGCTCAAAATTACCCAATAAAAAGATATTAAAGACTCTCAAATGACATTGATTCCTACATTTAAAAAATCACTATATAGTGGTTTTCCTATGATTTAATAATAATACAAGTTCATTTTATTAATTTTTACCATTATATGCAAATTTTTCTATTTTAAAACACTAAAAATGGGTTTTCTATCATCATAGGAAAACCAAAAGATTGATAGATATGTTGTTAGTTCCTATATTTCAAAAAAAAATATAGTTTTTGTCTTATGATTTTAATCTAATATGTGGATGATTTCTTTCTTTTGACCTGATATGTAAAATTTTTAAAGACATTGACATTTTTTAAAACTACTTATTGAGTCATTCTAAGAACTCCACATGTTGGATTTATGTTATATCAACTCACACATGTTCAAAATAAATTAATTATTGTTTTTAAAATATTCCCTTCTAATATTTGGTTGTTCTCTATAATTTTGAATACTACATACATGTTTTATAATTTTAAAACACTAATAATTTTTAATGAACATTGTAAGGAAAATTCAACTCAGATAGATTCATAATCCGTTCTTATATTTAAAAAACAAATCTCTAGTATTTTTTCTGATTTCATGGTACTCTAATTTCATATTCTTTGTTTTTATCCCCTAATGTTAATTTTTAAAGACTTTTATATCATTAAAAACGACCTATTCATACCTTTCAAACACACCTCATTACATATAGATGTTCTATATGCATGTACAATTGAAAAATGATTCAAAAATAGCTATTTGATTATTTCACAATAATTAGAGGTTATTTTTTATAGTTTCTATCATTAAATGCATGTTTTAGAGTATTAAAATAGAAATGTGTATTTATGAAACTCTTGAGAGAACTGGTACATAGATTGATGTGTTATCTAATTGAATAAATTAAAAATGATTCCATGATAATTTTACTATCATTTCATTGAAATACATGGTCATTATCATTGTTTCGACACTCTTGTTCATGTTCTTAAAGATTTCAATATCAAAATTAATTGAATATTGATTCATTTCAAGCACACTACACATCATTTTATTGTATTTTCTACTTTAACATTTCAAAAATATTTCAAGGACTACGTTCCCAATTTTATAAATCATTACAAGGTCATTTTATATGGTTTTGGCCTTTAAACATACATTTTATAGTTTCAAACCACTAAAATGAATTTACATTCATCCTCGGAGAACAAAACATAGCTTGATGTGACGTCAATTCCAATATTTTAGAAATTAATATACTCCTAATAAACATTTCGATGTAATAATATTAAATAATAAAATATTTACGAAGAATTAATAAATGTATTATAAGTTTTAAATATAATGAAAATTCATATCACATCATAGTAAATATTAGAAAAATAGAAATAAATAATAGTGTAAATATAATTTAAAAATAAGAAAAATATAAACAAATAAAAAAAATATATATTATAATTAATAAAATTAATATTAGTAATAAATATTGATTAGATATTTAATCTAATTTTAATGTATGATTATGGATCTATATTAATTTATAATATTATTTTAGTTCATTATTAAAGGATTACGATTTATATTCATGTAATTTATTGGATGTGAACTTGGTGTATTGCTTACAAAACATCATCATTTACTAGGGTATGAACATTATTCAAAAAAATAAAAATCAAATATTAAAAATTCTTATCTAATCTATAATGAAACATACAACCTGAAAAACATAAAGAATGTAATGAAAAAATATTACTTCTTACATTCCAGGGTAAAGATATCATATGCGAATGCCAAGGAGGTGAGGGGATGGAAGCCATTGAGGAGAGGAAAGTGAATGGTGTAGAAGTCAAGAATGTGATGCTGATATTGTTTGACAAATTAAAGTACCGGGGTTGGGTATCTATGTCGATGAAGTGGGGAAAAGGGGGAGAAAGGGGATGGGGTCACATAGAGAATATCACGAACCACACACCAATGTTTTAAAAAAAATAGAGTAAAGTTTAATTTTTTATATCGATTAGATTTAAAGGGATGGAATGTAAATATTTTATGTCTGGAGATATCATATAATTTTTCTGATTACTCTTTTGGTCCTAGAATAGGGTGTTTACCCTAGGACAAGAGTTTGGTTGTATTTCAATTCATTTGAATTTTGTCTAAATATTAAATATTTAATTAAATAAATATTATTTATTTATAAATGTTCTTTTAGTGATATATTCTATTCGGAGCATTGGATATGAATTCCACGTATTTTATTAAGTCTCTAATTGGTGTTTCTTCTTATTTAGGGGTACAACTACATGTGAGATGCTAGTTCTGGGTAGGGCCCCTTTTCTTCACTCTACTCGCAATTTTTTTTCTTTTTTAAAATTTTTTCCATTTTATTTTTTCCATTCCACCCTCGGTGTGTTGTATATTCCCACATTTGGTATTCCTTTAGCTATGATAGGAGAGGGAGAGGATATGGATAAAATTGGAAGAGTGGGAGAAGGAGGTACCTCCGTAGATCTTGGGTCGCACTGTATCGTTTTACGGGTGTTACAAATCACAAATCAGATCGAGGTTTCAATATTTCTCTTTTGGAGGTATGATCCATTTTATTTTTCTTCTAAAAATATTCATATAATAATTGTTTTGATATTACACTCCTTATGCTTGGTAGTACATGTTGGGTACTTACCCAGCAAAGGGTTTCTGGGTGCCTTTGTTCCCTGGAGTCAGAATTAGACTTGTGAGTAATCCATTCTGAGTGTTTTTTATGTAGATCATAGTGGTGGGATCCATTTTCATTTAGAAACTATCTAAATGGTTTTTTGGACTGATAGATCAGTGTGAGAGGATTACTTAGTTTTTGTGGCTATAGAATTATCCTGGGGTATGGGTTGTGTTTTTTGAGACTCATGTGAGGTTGTGCATTCATTGATCACCTTGACCCGAGGATTCTAGGTGAATCTGTTTGAGGGTTTTTGGAGAAATTGTGGGTGGTGGAATTGAGTGTCTTCTTAGATGGTATCATTAGATCAGTTGTTTTGAGGTTCAGGTTTTGTTGAATGAGGATGGGACATGTAGGATCCTTCAAGGTGGTTTGACAGTGTTGGATATTAGGTAAGTCTAGGAACTATTGTGCAATTATAGAGATAGGTCAAATGAACATTTTCTAGGTGGGTTTATTCTTGAGGTTTCCATTCTTGGGAGCTTTTTTTGGGTTTGATTTGGGAGTGAAACCACACTTTATAGAGACCAAATCTTTTTACACATATCATTACATGATTTTAAACATAATGAATCATCATATTAAGAAAAAAATATCATAATGTCTAGTGTCTTTGAAGACTATGTATATAAAACTGAAAATAAAGATAAAAATAAAAAATTTATTTATTTAATCATCATAAAGAGATCATAATTTACATTGTGCTCAAAATATTTATTGGATAACCTGGGGATAACATGATAAAATTGATGAGCTAAAAATCTCACAAAGGAAATAAACATAAGAATAAAGATTTAACACATGGGTTAGAAGGAATGGCATAATGATTCAAAAAGTCATGGAACATATGGAATCAAAACCTATAAACATGGAATCATGAAACCATGTAGTCATAGTAATGCGAAAGAAACATAAAATACTACATTATCATGATTCATGGATTGTTTCACATATAGGATCACAAGTCAAGGTTTACCACCAAGATAGTTTCGCATGGTAGCACGAGGCAAGGATAACCGCCTAGCTCGTTGAAACCAATGTCTTATAAGACCGAACAATACCCTATTATTTATAGGACTATATGGGATCACACATCTTATAATGTTTGTGAATATGTTTTCCACATAAATAATAATAAATAATTATTCATATATCAACATAACGGTTACCCATTGTGAAAATTGGGTATCATAATTGTGTCATAAAGCATAACAAATAAGAGTATCATAAAATTTCCATGAAATAAATGAATTAAAACATAAATGGAAATTAAAAAGTGAAAATAGGCATATATCATTTTAAGTGATGTCAAATATAAGTTAGACCTTTTTATAAGGGTATTTAATAAATTTTAGCATTAACATAATTTAGTGCGTTTTTTAAGAAAATACTGAAGAGCTTTTAAAATAGAAGATGACATAATATTTTTGTTATAAAACTTTGAGTGAAACAAGAAGGTTTTAATAATAAATGGATTATTTTATAAAAACAATGGTGACTTAAAATGAATGATAGAGTGCACTTGACATTTGGTATTATTTCGGGAAGTTCCCTTAATCGAGTTTACTTATCTTGAAGTATTGAGGAGGGAGACACTTAAAAACATGTATATCCCCAAAGATAATTATTAATGGATCTTTATACATGTTTTTGGAGCATATAAAAAATATTTATAATATTTTCCTAAAAATAATTGACATCTTCATTGGGGTAATAAAGGATTGAACAATCTGAAGGAATAACGGAGGTTTGGGAAGAATCCCTTACCTTAAGTCAGATGATGTCCTTTAATTGATCATAATGTATTGGATAAACAATTTAAATTAATTAATTAGTATTTTCAGAAGCTAATATTCATTTAAATTATTCTATATAACCTTATTAAGTTCATCGATGACATTTCTGATGGGTTAAGAGGTTTAATTTCATTGTTTGGAAGCGTTTGTTTCCTTGGTTTTCATGTTTGTTTTACTTATATATATGTAAGTATAAAAATATAAGATGAGAATGGCAGTCCATAGTTGAAGTTGTATGTTAATTGTGAACATACATAACATTAAATTTTTGTAAAATTCATTTGGTTATTTACATCAAAGGTGAATCATTATATAAAACATTAATGATAACCATTTTGGTTAATGGGAAATTTTTAATCACAATGAACACATTTCAATTTATAAATTAATATCTTGTGTACAAAAAGATTTCATAACCTTAAAAAATTTATAATAAATATATTATATTTTTTCCAACAATAAAAATGTTTTCATGTCCATAATTGAAAACAATAATAGAAATTGAAAACCCATCATCGATGAATATGAAAAACTAACAGATCTCATATGATGTTTTCATTTCTAGTATAAAACAAGGGTAAAGGATAGATGATGAAGAATTATTAAATTATCATAACAAAATTACACTACATGTAAGGTATTGAAGTTATCATAACATTTTGATGAAATGAGGTGATGAAAGAAAAATAAATAAAGAAACTTGAAAGAAAATAAAAGAAATGAAAAGTGGAATTTACCTATGGAATATATCTTCATTTTGAACCTATATAGGGAAGTGGATTTGATATTTTGAGGAGAACAAGGGATGATTTAATTGGGATAGGGTCTTAGTTAGATATTTGATGAGAATTTGGACTTTTAACAAGGCTTTAGAGGTGCAAGGAGAGGAGGTAAAGAGGGTTGTATTTACAGCGGAGGAGAGGAGGGGTTTCCCATTATTTTAATCATAAGTTAAATATTTTTTCTCAAGACAATGAATAGTATTGATTATTTTGACAAAAATCATTAAATAGAGCTTGTCAGTTCGAACCAATGTCCATTTACATTATCCACGACTCATGAATGATGAAAAAATTCATTTATATAGCATCTATCGAAAATTATCGCATTTTACTGTTCACCATAAAATCATGTATTTTTGAAAAATCCAAAAAATTAACCGCAACCATTTTTTGAAGTTTAGAATTAAAAAATGAACTCAAATTTTCAGAAATAATTTTCTAGATATGATGTATTTAATTTTTAATTAAAATCATAATTTACAAAAAAAAATACAAATTTTAAAATTAAAACTGCTTTTCTAACACTTGGAAAAAGTAACTAAGGTCTCTTAAAATTATATTATAATCATAATTTATCAAAATAATTATTTATGAATAAATTTTATAAAAATCATTTTTTTAAATTATTAAATTAATCATAAAACTGTAAATAAATACACATGCCTTACAAAAATACCAACACTTAATTAATAATATTCAAAATATTTACTTACTTATAATATGATATATTTTTATCAAATTTCCACTTATAAAATAGATAAATATTATTTACAGTTTCATTAGTGAGGTTACTATTCAATTATCTAGTTTATTATTCACAAGGGTTACATAACTATTCCAAATGTCAGGTTACTATTTCATCAATATATGTTCCTAAACTTCTAGAGATACCTTTTATTTCACTCATTTTTCATTTATAAGGGATTTCTTTTGTTCTATATAAAATATTATATGATTATACTATAATAGATAATTATAATAAGGGAATTAAATTGATAAAACATTGGTTTGTTACATTCTCCCCTCCCCCTTAGGAAATTTCACTCTCAAAATTTCATTTTACATTCCATGCAACAAATAGGTGTGGGTAATTTTCCGTTATTGCTTCCTCCATTTCCCATGTTCCCTCTTCGTACACATAGTTCTCCCATAGTTCTATGACCTGGTGAGTAGCCGTTTTGTGTAGAACATTGTCTCTACGATCCAAGATATTCATTGTCTTCTCCTGGTAATAAAGACCATTCTCTACCTATAACACTTATGAAGACAATACATGTGAAGGATTTAGTATTTTCTACCTTTAAGAGAGATATGTGGAATACATCATGTAATTTAGACACAGTCGGTGGATGTTCTGGTCGACATGCCATAACTCCAACAAGATCAAGAATCTTGAAGGGGCCTATGTACCGGGGTCTTAGCTTCCCTTTCTTCCCAAACTTTATGACCGTCTTCCACGGAGATATGCGGAGGAATACCATGTACCCAACTTTTAACACAAGGTCTCATCGATGATTGTTTTCATAACTCATTCGTCAAATTTGGGATGCCTTGATGTGCAGATGAATGGTTTTCAATATCTCTACCATTTCTTCAATCATTTCAGGTCCTAGTAGCCTACGCTCACTGACTTCATCCCAACACACCAGTGTTCTTCAACTTTTCCCATAAAGGTATTTATATTGTGCCATTCAGATTATGGAGTGGATACTATTATTATAAGAGATTTGAACCAGTGAATGATGTTGGTCCCATCCTCCTTTGATGTCCATATAACATGTTCACAACATGTATTCTAGTGTTTGAATAGTTCATTCAGATTGTCCTTTAGTTTTAAGATGATAGTCCATACTAAAGTTCAACTCAGTGCTTCAAGTATGTTAAATACACTTCCAGAACAAGAAGGTGAACCTTGGATCTATATAGGATACAATAGATAGTGGTACTCCATGTAGCCTTACAAACTCTTTGATATGTATCCCTGCATGTTCACCAAATGATAATTCCACTAGAATTGTGATAAAGTGAGTTGCCTTTGTATTATGATCTAGAATGACCCATATATAATTTTTTCCTCTGGATGTCCTTGGATGTTCATTGAAAAAGTCCATGGTATTGTTCTCCCACTTCTACATTGGTATGGATAGTGGTTACATAATCCCTTTAGACTCTTGTCTCTCATTATTCAATTGTTGACATACTAGGCACTTTGATGTATATTCAATAATTTCCTTCTTCATATTGTCCTACAAAAAGATCCCTTGGAGATCTCAATACATATTTTTGCTCCCTGGGTGAATAGAGATGGTTGAGATATGTGCATCATTCAGAAGCTCCTTCCTTATCTCTGGATCTGATGGTACACATAATCATGGCCCAAATCTTACAACTCCTTCCTCGTCAATCGTGCAATCATAGGATTTCCCTTTTTTGATAGTTTCCACCCTTTTATGAACTTCCACAACATTTGTTTGAGGATCCTTTATTTTCTCCATGATGGATTGGTTAGAAATCATTTGATATAGGATTTATGGTGTTCCTCCCTTAAATATTACCATTTCTATCCTCTTTAAATCTATAATTATTTGATCCTTTTCAATTATCATTATTGATAAATATGCATGATAATTTATACATAGATCATCTTTCAACTTATTTGACTTATCGATATGGTAGTGGATGGAGAAATAATAGTATATAATGAGATATAACCATATTTTCTGGTTCATATTAATATCTTTTTATGTGAATATATAGTTGAGTCTCCTGTGATGAGTATATATCTCACACTTCCCTCCACAGATAAATGGCACCATATTTTCAATGCAATCATCAGAGATGAAAACTGAAGATAATTAATGGGATAGAATTTAAAAGGGATTTTTCAGATGTTTTGATGCGTAGGATATCACTTTTTTATTTTTCATTAACACATAGCCTAACCCCTTTTTTAAAGAATTAATATACATGATAAAGTGTTCTCCACTTATTGGGTGTGTGAGTACTGACACAGTGATAAGCCACTTTTTGAACTCCTTAAAGATTTCCTCACATTCTTGAGTCAAGAAAAACTTCACTCTCTTCCATGTTAGCTTGTTCATTAGAATTAAAAATCCTTACAAGTTCTTCAAAAATCATCAATAATACCAATCTAAACCTAGAAAGATGTGGATATCTATTAACTATTTTGGAATGGACCACTCTTTCATTGCATTTATCTTAGAAGAGTCTATTGATATCCCTTTGCTGGTGCTAACATTCTATATGAATGATGCTTCCTCTATCCTGAACTCACATTTACTATACTTTGAATAAAGTTTCTCCCTTCAAAAAGTCATCAACATAGTATTCAAATTATTCTCATGTTCCTCATTGCTCTGGGATTACATCATAATACCATCAATAAAGAATACCACAAATTTTTTGAGGTAATCTATAAAGTCTCTATACATTAAATAAATAAATATTGATGGAGAATTAGTAATTATGAAGGGAATTACTATGTACTCATAGTGTACATACATTTTTCTATAGGTAGTTTTGATAATATCTTCTTTCATCACCTTTAATTGGGGATATCTCGAATAAATGTCCATATTATAAAATAACTGGCCCCATATAGCTGATCAAATAAGTCATATATCTGAGGTAAGGGATACATGATATTTATCATGATTTTATTGAGTTCACAATAATCCATTCATTGGAATATTGTACTATCCAAATTCATGAAAAAGAATACTGGTTCCCCCCAAGGTGAAGCACTCAGTCGTGTCAAAGAATTGTCTATATTTTCCAGTAACTACTTCTTCAGGTCTTCCAGCTCTATGGTGTCCATTCTATAAGGGGTATTCGATACATGTAGAGATCCAAAAATAAGTTCAATTGAGAACTAATCCTATTTATTAGGAGGAAAATCTAGAAATGTTTTAGGAAATACATCATCATAATCCATCATTAGGGGTATATATTCGAGAAGTATCATCTATTTTGTCTCAATCATTTGAGCAATATATACTTCCTCAAAATGATACATTATCCACACATGATATGATGACTCTAAAGGATATTTTTATTCATCATTACACTTATATAATATTATAGGATACTCTAGGATATGAAGAGTCATCTCCCTTTCCCGACAGTAAATGTTAGATTTGTATAAAGACAACCAATCCATTCACAAGATTACATAGAAATCCAATAAAGGAAGTATGGAGAGATTTTCTGGGAGATTCAGTCTAAAAATGTTAACCGGGGAGGAGTTATATTCTTTGGATGCAATAATTTCCCCATTTTTTATTCAAACAGGTAACTCATTATCCAAATTTTTGAGATTGTGTTCGAATAGTTCTACTAAACATTCAAAAAATGGAAGAATGCATTGAACTAGAATCAAATAGTGTGTTTACTATTATTGAATGAATAAGTAGCATAGCTGTCACCAGTTATTATTCACATCCACCTCAGTATTAGTGATAGCCTAAGGCATTTCATGTTTCCTTGCAAGTTGTTTATTTCCTCTGACAACCCTTGGCTTAGTGAAATTGTTTGAATAATTTCCCTGCTCCTTGTAGTTGTAACACTGCATATAGGATGAGTGTTGATCTGAAACTTCCTTTATTCTTACATTTTTGTGGAATTCTTCATATCTCTATAGAACTTCTTTGCTAGATGTCCCATTATTCAACATTTTAATCAATTTATGGTTTCATTTAGATATTTCCCAAGATAGTTCTTCCCACAATTTTAACATGTGAGATGTCCGGTCATATTTCCATTATGGGATTTATTTTCCAAACCAACCATATTAGACTCAATTTTATGATTTTTTCCACCAGTCCCATGAGACCATTGACAGTCTCTGATCTCGATTTCAACCTTGAGGTCACAATGAACAATCTCCACATAACTATCAAAGTCTCGACTCACCATTACTTTTCATAGACTTGGCTTTATTCCACTAAATAAGTGACCCCCCTTGAATTATGGGTTTATGAAAAAGTTTGAGGTGTATGTTACAATCATTTTAAAGTTTTCTTCATACACCTTGATGGAAACATCTTTCTTTTACTTAAGTCTGAGGAACTCTCTTTCTATCTTTATATGGAGGGTTCTGGGAAAATATTTATTGAATTTTTTTTTCTTAAATCTATCCCAATCCATGGAATCAATTTTCACTAGGGACTTTGTATTCTTGATCAGTGTCCACCACTGATCAGTATCCCATAAAAATGATAGACTACCAGCATTCCATTATCTTCTTTTGAACATTGGAGGATATAATATCATTTCAATGGAGTTAAATAACTTTTCCAGGAGGAGGGGATCAAAATATCCACTAAAAATGGGAGGCCTTTTCCATATTAAGGATTCTACAAAATCTTTCTCTCTCCTTAGAGGAGGAGGGAATTACACATGTCTCATGTTATTATTCATAATTTGAGCTAGTTGATCATGGACCTTCATAATGTTTTGTACACCGATTCCAATCATATCGGGCATATCATTAGGGAAATAATCACACTGCCTATCACATTGATTTTTTTCATGAATTATTCTAATTAAATCCATTAACAAAGAGTATGAACATAAAATTAGGGTTCCTGAATACTTAGATAATAATAATAAATAAAAGAAGCTTTAATTATAAATGGAAAAACTCTTAAAGGAAATGTATATCCTAACTTATTATTCCATAGGTTTCAATCTAGGTTATCCTTGATACATTTCCTAACATATATTTTGATGGGATTATTTTTATTTTTCCCTTGATAATGGTTCATACTAAGATTAAAAATTTACCAAATAATATCCCCTAGGAGTGTCAAACAAGTAGTGTAGCAAGGTCTTTTATCGTACACCAGTTTCCATTCTAGTCAAACACAAAGTTGTGTTTTCAGGTTTTACCCCTAGAAAAATTGGTGCTAGATCCACATCCACTTGTTTGTATCCACACATGAATTTATTTTTTGAATAAACAACTTACCCTATTCTTACCAAAATTTAGGGATGTTTTCTTATACTTAGTCTTATCCCTAAGGTTCTCACAAAAGTTCTCTATTCCTGATCTCCAAAAATAAATAGACCATCCCATGATACCAAATATAGCGACCCTATCCTTTGACACAAATCATTACATTATTGTAAGTATAATAAAGCATCATATTACAATACAAGGATTGTAATCTTTTTTGTCTTGGAAGACTAGGAACATAAAACTGAAACATAGGACTAAATAAAAGATTTATTTATTTAATATTCCAAAAGTGATCCTAACATTCATTGTCCTCATAAAACATAATTGGATAAAATGGGAATAACATGAACAAAGGGATGAGCTAAAAATCCCTGTATGTGGACAAACATAAGAATAAAGCTTTATCACACGGCTTAGAAGGCATGACATAATGGTATAAAAAGTCTTGGAATATATGGAATCAAAATATATAAACATGGAATAATATAAAAATGAATTCATAGTAATTTGGTAGCAACCTAAAACAAGAATTTATCATGATTCATGGCTCATTTCACATAGATAAGCACAAGTCATGGTTAACCACCAAGACCTTTGCACAAGGTTGTATGAGTCAAGGCTAACCGCCAAGACCACTGCACATAACGTATCATGAGACTCAACTTTACCCAATGCATTAGAGTGCTCTATGGGAACACTCATATTAAAATGTTCATGAATATTTTTTCCTCATAATGAATCATATATAATTAATAATATATTAACATAAGGGTTACTCATAGTAAGAATTGGGTATCATAATTGCATCATAAAGCATGAAAAATGGAACTATCATAAAAATCACCCTAATAGAAAGGAATTGAAACTTACATAGATATTCATAAGGTAAAATAGGCATATATGATGGTAAGTGATGTCAAACAGAAGTGATAACATGTAAGAAGATTATTTGATAAATTTTAGTATTAACACCTTTGTGTGTGGGTTTAAGGAAAATACTAAAGAGACTTTTAAATTGATGAGGGAATAACTTTTTTTAATAAAAATAGGAGTGAAACAAGAAGGTTTTAATAATAAAAAAACTACTTCTATAAAAACAATGGTGGCTTATAACAGATTATATAGTGCAATTGAAATTGGGTAAGATTTAAGGAAGTTAACTTAAATGGGTTAGCATATCAGGATGTGTTGAGGAGGGAACCACTTAAAAACATGTATATCCCTGAAAAAGAATGATAAATGGACTTTGGTAAATAATTTCTATGAATATAAAAACATTTTTAAAATTTGAATAAAAATAATATATAAGTTCATTAGGTTAAAAAGAATGATAGATTAACCTAAAGGAATAATGGATGTTTGGGTAGAATCTCATACCTTAAGTTTGACAGTGTTCTTTATATAATCATAATGTACTGGATAAAAAAATAAAATTTATTAATTAGTATTTAAATAATATCTTATTCATGTAATTGGTTCAGTATAACCTTATTAAGTTCATTCCTGTCATTTTTGATGGGTTTAGAGGTTTAATTTCATAGTTTGGGAATGCTTGTTTCATTGGTTTTCAGGATTGATTTACTTATATACATGAAAGGATATACATGTAAGAAGATAATGGTCTTCCATAATAGGATTTTTATGTTATTAGTGAACATACAGAACATTAGATGTTTATAAAATTCATTTGTTCATTTGGAGTGAAGATGAATCATTATATAAAACTTTATTGATAACTGTTTTGGTTAATTGGTTGTTTTTAATCACAATGATGACATTTTTCTTTATAAATTAATATCATGTGTACAAAAAGATTTCATAACCTTAATTAAGTTATTATACAGATATTAAATTTTTTTTAACCATAAAAATGGTTTGATGACCCTAATTAAAGATAGTAATAGAAATTTGCAATCTATCATCCTTGAATATGATAAATTGACATATCTTAGTTGGTGTTTTAATTTCTTGTATAAAAGGATGGGAAAAGATATATGATGATTTATAATTACATTATCATATAAAAATTAAATTACATGTAAGGTATTGGAGTTATCATAACATTTGGATGAAAGGAGGTGAGGAAACGAAAATAAAGAGAGGTACTTGAAAGAAAATAAATGAAATGAAAAAAATAATTTACCTCATGAATATATCTTACATGAGAACCTCTCTAGGGAAGTGGATTTGGTATTTTGAAAATAATTTTTCTTTTAAACTTTTAAATTAATTATAATGTTGTAATTAAATATACATGACTTCCAAAAATTACAACACTTAATTAATAATTTTTAAAACATCTACTTAGTTACACTATGATATATTTATATCAAATTTCCACTTGTAAAATGGATAAATTTTATTTATACTTTTATTAGTGAGGTTACTATTCAATTGGCCAGTTTACTATTCATAAGGGTCACATTACTATTACAAATGTAATGTTACTATTTCATCGGTATACGTTCCTTGACTTTTAGAGATAAATTTTATTTCACTTGTAATTCATTTATAAGGTTGGGGTTGTGTTCAATATGTAATATTATATGATTATAATATAAGACCTGATTATAAGAAGATAATATCATTGATAAAATATTTTTTCGTTACATAGTTCTATTAAGCATGCTTGGCACAAGGTTTGGTTTTGCTAGAGGATCTGTTTTTAGGGAGTCCTTCTTGAGAAGTGTGTTACTAGAGGAGTCCCTTATAAGGTGTCTGGTTGTGTTGAGGTTTGGGAACCATGGTAGCTACCCTATAGATGGTTGTCCTATGAGGTGGAAAGTACTAGTTTAGTGGGTTTTGTTGTAAAGTTAAGGCGTTATCTGACCCTAGTGTTTGAGATTTTTCTTTAAGGTTTGAGGTTTTTATAGTTCAGAAAAAATGTCGGATGAGTGCGTTGGGATATTATCGGATCAGGTGAGTGCCCTATGTTTTATTTCTACTATTATCCTATGTTTTTTATATGGTTACTATGCGGTGGGGCAAGAAAGCTACTGGATGATATAGATAATTTTAGCAGCCCTATCCCAACAGTTATTTAATGTTTAGTGTTAGTGGACCGTAGAGGATATTTCAATCCCTGAGACCTGATTCTTTATGGTTTATGCTGTGTTGTTATGAAACTTGGTGATGCCCTGATAGGTTCATTAACTTATTTAGTTCTGTAAGACTTTTGGGGTAGTTAGTATGCTCTAGAGGTAAAAAAAGGGTCCCTAACACTAGTTTATAATATAGAATTGGAGTCCAAGTTTTTGGTAGATGAACTATTTGCTTGAATCTTCGGTTAATATCATAGGTTCCAGTATGTTTGTCTATCCTTGTTCTGCAATTTTGTTTCCTCATTCATCTGGTGTAAATGACTGATGTTGTGGCTTCATGGGATATATTTTTTAATTCCTATTATAGGGGACAAAAAGGGCATATTACCCACATATTTTAGACTAGAACCTAATGTTTTACATTTTCCTTTTTATTTATTTTCTATATTTTTTCATCCTCTATGATGGGAGTCATGTTCGGTAAGTTGTAAATGAAGTCTGTTTCATGCGCTTATCATGACGACAGATGTTTGGACCACCATTGGGTGTGGCCAACTGATATTGTTTTCTCACCCCCTACACATACACCTTGGTGTACGTGTAGACCTTATATCCTCTTTCATGTTGAGTGAAATGAACTTGATCGTAAAGAGGCATAATGTTTCATGTTTATTCAGTGATGATCTTATGGAGGCCGAGGTTCATGCCAGATCTTTCCATAAATCAGGGAGACCAGGTATGCAGTTTGGCTCAGAGTAGTAGTAGAGTCTTGTGTATGTTTTAGTTTTTTGGGCCTATATGTGGAATTCCATTTATTTACTAATATTTCAGTTATTTTTTATTTATGCGTACTATAATATTAATGGTTCTTATATTGGTTTTATTTCTACTTTAATTAAAATTTGATATGATGGAATTGTCTCCTAATTATATCCTTTTAGGCCATCACCATATGTCAGAAACCTTTGGAATATGAAAAAATTCACTTTAGGCATTGTTGCTAGCTAGTTTGGGAGGTAGGTTGGGTCGACCTCGGCCAATTCATGAAAAAAATGGTTTTAGGGACTTCTTTTTCATACTTAATGATCATTGAGTTTTTTATATCTTATCCATAGGGTAAGGGGCCTATGTTCATGAATCGTTCAAGGAACATAGTATGTATATGTCTATTTGGGTGTTTTTTACAATCCTTTCTGCTAATGAAATGTCTTATAGATATTTACAGAGGTTTTATATAGAGTTGGAGATTCATTCCTTTCATTTGGGGGGGGGGGGGTGTAAGAACCCTTTTATGTTTCTTTTGGATTTGGTGTGCCCTGTTGTTATTGGTGGTGCTAGGATTAATGATGGTAGGGATTCCTGAGAGATGTTTTGTTGGGGATCGAGTTTCCTAGAGGTTGTGGTATCCCTGAGATGTTACGTGGTGTAGTTCTGGTTTTTAGACTTGTATAGTGGATATATGGGAGTCATCAAAGTTTTTCATGTTGTGGATGGATTCTATGTTTTTTGGCTGGTTGATAGGTCTGGTTTTATTGGGAAATTCCCCAATTGGTTCTAGTTGTGTTTTATGTAGCATAGTTTGGTGCTCATGGTTTTGTTTTCGACACCCATCAGGATGGTGGTCATGTAGTGGGTCTTGGAATAAAAGAGATTCCGTGTTTCTAAAGAGGATTTCTAAGAGTTATATTGATTTTTGGGACTATACCACATAAGGAACATGGTCAGTGGATTTATGTTCTTTAACCTAGGTTCGTTTGGTCTTGTATTCTTTAAGCCTGCGAGTTTGTGAGGGGATTTTCATGTATTACTCTTATTTTAGGAGGGGAGTGATGTGGATGTGTATTTTTGGGAGGAAGACTTGTTGAGAAGGCATGTGCATTCTAGTTGGAAAAAATGACTCTAGAGTCATGTGAGTTTATTGAGAGTCATTTTAGTCATATGTAGTCCTTATGGTGGGGAGTTCAGCACATTTCATCATGGGTTGCGGTCCTTATTTCTATAGGTTCTTTGAGTGTGGGGCTGTTAATCCTAGTGTTCTGGGAATGGGTGGTGGGGTTTATTCCCATTTTGGCACTCTAGTTTAAGTATTTTTCCCACATATTTCAATTTTTCTATAGTGGAAGGAGCGTGGGCTATAGTGTTTGGTTCTTGGTTAAGGGGAGAGGATAAGGATAATCCTATTGTGGGGAGGATCAAATTGGTCGTTACTGAAAATACCTCATGTTGGTGGTGCTTTCATTACAATGAGGCCGATTAGTGGATGGTTTTGGTAGTGTTGGAAGCACTAGTGGTTGTTCTAAATCATGGTTGTTACATGAACAAATGGTTTCTCAATATTGAGAAGCATTTATAGTGGAGAGGTTGACATGAACTGCATCGTGGCAGTTTAAAAAAAATAAGGAAATTTGAATTTTTTTTTCTCTCGTGTAGACTTCGATGGGAAAATGGTAATTTATCTTTTTATAAGATCTCAAATATTAATATTCAAAACTTCATTAGCCTCATAATAGTTTCTTTAATATATATGAGGATTTTTGAGGAATTACAAGACGTTTGAATTTTGGCCGAATATATAATATTTAATTAATTAAATATTATTTAGTATTTCATGTCCATTCAACGATATATTTTATTTGGAGTGTTGGATATGAATTCTTACATCATCAGTGAGTTTTGAATTTAGGGTTTTTCATGGGTAGGGAATAACCTCATAATAGTTGTTGGGTCTGAGTCAGGGTCCCTTTTCTTCTCTCTCCTCATTTTCTTTTCTTTTTTCTTCTTTTTTTTCTCTTATTTTTTTTTCCATTTCTACCTTGGTGTTTTTTGGACACCCCAATCCCCTTTGAGGATTCCATTGGGTAACATAGGATAGGGAGGGGATAGGTATATAATAAGGAGAGAGAGAGAGAAGGAGGCACCACTACGGAGCTCGGGTGATGCCAGATCATCATGCGGGTGGGGAAGAATGTGAATTAGATCAAGGATTCAATGGTTCCCACTTGATGGTGGTCTCCTTTTTTTTATCTACCACAATTCCATGAATAATATTTATTTAGGTTTTAATATTATTTTTCAGATTTTTGGGACCCATTGTAGGTTGATCTAGTAGTTTTTTGGAGAATTGAGGAGTATTGGGGTGTTTCAGCATAGTTAGAGGGACGTTTTTAAGAAATATTGATCACTTAGTGTGTGGTTTGATTAAAACACAGCTTGTGTCCATCCTATATTTATAAGATAATGTTTTTAGAAGTAAAAAATATGTAAATTAATTATAAGATGTGTAGTAGGACATGGCCATGTACCTGGCCATGTGGTCATGTACATGGAAGCCGATTTTGGAGAAGTACAAGTCGTGTACCCGGTGTACACCTCATATAGTAGTACTTGACCATGTATCCAATTGAATGCATTGACAGATGTATGAGGATAAAATCCATGTACTTTGAGTACAACCCTTGTACTTGGACAAGGTCATGAGAAAATGTAGTTGGGAAGAAACCCCAGGTAAAGGGGCATGACCATGTAGTAGTACACATATAGAACCTGAGTGTTTTCTCACCATGTGGAATTATATGTCCATGTGAAAATTTTAGAATACATTCCATGTACATAAAATTACATATATTTTACTTTTCCAGCAAAGGAGTTTTGGGTGTCTTTGTGCTCCAGAGATAGAATTGGAATTTTAAGTAGTCTATTTTAAGTGTTTTTTCATAAAGATTATAGTGGTGGGGTATATTTTAAATTTAGAGACTTTGGAATAGTTTTTTAGACCGATAGATCAATGTGGGTGGATTCCTTTGATGTTTTGGTTCTAGAATATTCTTAGGGGTTGGGTCGTGTGCTGTGAGGCTCATCTGAGGTTATGATCTCATAGATCAGCATGACATGAGGATGCTAGGTGAGTCTTCCTGAGGTTTGTTAGAATGATTCTGGGAGGTGGGATCAATATTATACTTGGATGGTAATATTAGATTCGGGTTTTCTATGTTTAGGTCTGATTTCTAGTGGTTGGGACTAGTAAGAGCCTTCAAGGTGGTTTTTCATCATTAGATGTCAGGTATGAATGGTTTCCATTATGCAGTGTCTGAGATAGGAATGAGGGATGAATTCTAGGGAATTTACATTAAGGTGGGGTGTTTTGTGTGGTTTCCCTTCTCAGTAGGTTTTCTATGGGTTTGAGTTGGGAGTCTATCTATGGTTCCTTTGAGTGATCTTGGCCTAATGTTTGGTTTTACTGGAGGATCCACTTGTAGGGTGTCTTAACTGAGCTATGGGTTTCTAGAAAAGCCACTTATAGGGTTTCCTATTATGCTATGGTGTTGGTAATTTTGGTGCCTACCATATGGTTAGTTGTCATATGAGGTGACTAGATTCGGATCAATAGTTTTGGTTGAAGGGTGTGGGTGTTAGTTGAACCTGGAGTTTGAGATGTTTCATGGAGGTTTGAGGTTGTTCTTGTGGAGGAACAATAAGGGGGGATATATTTGGGATATTATTGGACTCAGTGAGTTCCCTAAGTTTTGTTAATGGTACTCTCATCCATTGTTTGGCTGGTTGCTGTAAGGTGGGTTTAAGGAGCTAATAGATGATATGGAGAGTGTAGCTGCCATAGCCAAAAAGTTCTCCTATGTGTAGGGTTTTTGGACACTAGAGGATAATTCACTACCCAAGTTCCCATTTCATGAGATTTATGGGGAATGTTCAGGAAACTTGTCTATGAAATGAAAATTTTATTCACCAAGTTGGTTTGGTAGGACTTCTGGGCATGGTTTTATACTCCAGAGGTCGATTGGGAGTCCCTACTGCTAGTTCAAATCATACCATTTGAGTCCTATTTCCCTGTAGATATGCTTTATGTTTGAATCCTATGATGAGATCTGAGGGTCTAGAATGTGTTTATGTCCTTGTATTAGACTCTAGTGCTCCTTCTTGATCAGGAAGACACACATGATGTAGTGAATGCATGGTCCATGATTCAAAATTCCTCTATCTAGGGCCATATTGAGGGTAGATTACCTACGATTGTTAGACTTGAAAATTATATTTTGTATTTTCTTTTTTATTCTTTTATTCATTCTGTCCATTCTCTATGTTGGGAGACACATTCAGCTTGTATGGACATGAAATGTGTTTCATGCACTTGTTATTACAGTCGATGTTAGGACCACCATTGGGGGTGGCCTAATGTGGATTTTAATCACCCCTACAGGTGAACCTTAGTGTAAATCTAAGACTTATTTCTGATTTCACATCATGCATGATGTAGTTTATTGGGGGGAGGCCCAATGTTTCATGTTCAAGAAGAGTTTCTCATGTGGAGTCCAAGGATTTTGTGGGAGATGTGTAGTTGTCATGGTGACTGGGTAAGTGTTTTGACTCAATGTTTTAGCAGATCCTATTGTATTTATTTTCCTTTATTTTTTTCTCTATGAGGTTGTCCTAGTGGGAAACTTATGTCTATATGTATTTGTTTGTTTATTTTTTATGAAACATTCCATTTATTTATAGCTACATCAATTATTTATTTATTTATATGTACTCTAATGATCATGTAAATTCATATATTTAGCTTATTTATGTTGTTATTAAACTTTTATATGAGTGAATAATCTCTTATATGTATCATTTTATTCCCATACCTCTAGTCAGAAGGCTTTGGAATAGGTTGAGGATATTTTGAGGCCCAGTTTTGAACTTGATCGGGTGATGGGTTGTGTTTACCCGGGCCGGTTTGTGACATAGAAGATGGTTAGGGTTGGTGTTGAGGTCGGCATTGCGAGTAAGGGTATAAGGCTTGTCGGTATAAGGGGAAGGGGGGGCTATTATATTTTATGGTTGTAGGGATAAGGGTTACCTTTGGGGATTTAGGACATGGTCAATGTTGAGGGGAGAAGGGGTGCGTGTGGCGTCATGTTCACAAAAGGGGGTAGATTTGTTTTTTGGATTTAGTAGTTTGTTTAGGAAAAACGTTAATACATATAAAACAATTCATTATTATTAAAAATATATTGGTAGTTATAACTAACCAACTCTATATTTTAAATAATTATAAATATGTTTATATTTAGCATTGGTTCCCAAAACCACTATTAATCCATCATTTTTTGCAGTGTTAAAGACCAAAAGGATGCCTTGGTCTTCAAATCTAGAACATTTAAGTTTGGTTAAAAGGAACCATAAAGGTCCATGACTCTAAGAAGAAGTGAAGTGATTAAATAATGAGGGGGATAGTTTAAAGAATTGAGAGGAGGGTCGTAATATGTGTTTTCCTTGATGAACTTGAAGAAAAACCAAAAGAAATTAAAGAAAGGGGAAGGGAGGAAAGATCATTGGACGTTTAAGGGGGTTGCGGATCAAGTGCAGTGGAAAAATAAGGGTTATGGGATAAATTTTGAATGTTTAAAAATTTGTAAATTCAAGTATTTAATTTTCTGGGAAGATCATATGTTCTATCCATGTGATTTTCCAAACCATGAAATAACTGTGTAGGTGGAAATGTTCTCACCTACACACCTGAACTATTTGGTTAAATAGTTAGGGAAACTAGGTTCTAATTATAACGACCCATACTTTACATACATTGTTAATACTTCAAAATTGAAGTATACTTATTACAACATATAACAAAACCACGAAAGGACCGTATAGGTATAGTGTCTTTAGAAACTGGGAAACATAAACAACTGGTTCATAAAGCGTCTACACTGTCTCCCATTTATTTCATCATATCTATTGTCCCTTTTGGCATATCTTACTTAATAACCTTCTTCCTGACCTAGGGAAAGAAAACATACAAAAGTGTGACCTCAAATGCTCAGTAAGGGTAAACAAAAGAAATATCAATCACATCATATACATAAGCACATAACTTTGGGAAATATTAACCTGCAAAAGAGATCATAATTTCATAATATGAGATAAATCATGGTAGGGAAATGTAATCACAATAATCATAACTTAAAACATGAAACTTTGTGGCATAAACACATAACCATAGAGAATCATTTCTTGTTATTCAAGACTCATTGCCAAGACTATCTTAGTGGACAAAGTCCCTTTCTGAACGGAGTCACCCTCGTTTCAGTCCTGTTTCACTGAACCGGTATAACCTACCGTTCCAGCCATATCTATCTCATGAGATATAAAATCTTTACCCAATTCATTGGAGGGAGATATAGGTCCCACCCATCTCATAATGATACCATTCTTATGTGTGCCACAAAATCATAAATCATACATCATTACATAACCCATGTAATAAAAATGGGAATCTTAAACATCATGGCATCATAAAACAATTCATATACGATAAAGGAATTCATAAAAATAATTCCATCACAACATAATCAAATCAATGTAATAATATGGATAAAAACAGAACCCTTTATTATCTTAGATGGAAAATAATTTTGATAAAACACTTGAACTTTATTCTTGAGGAAAATATCCTTTCTACTTCAAAAACACTTTTCCTTTCTTAACATGTCATACAATTTCAAACTAAAAGAAGTTGATTAAAAATAAAAATGAAAACTTTAAAAGGAAGATTCTTGGAAATAATGTTTTAAAAATCCATTCATGCCATATAAGTTAAAAAAACATTCTTCGTACTTTTGTCGAAAAAGTCAAAAAAGTACCTCGTACGAAAAAAACGACAAAATATTCCTTTCATATCTTTTACTAAAAACTCACCGAAGGATAAAATAGGATTTAAAAAATTTTAGGTGGATGTAAATAATATTACATATTGAAGAAACATGGATGTGGATGATAAAATACAGCCCAGTAAATACCAAAGTATAAACAATCTCGGATAAAAATGAGATTGTGATATTTCCCTTACCTTAGGTCCGATTTGCTTTGTGCGTGTTCGAAGCTCCTGTATAATGGTTTAAATAATGTTATTGACTTATTCCAGAATCATACATATTGATATGATATCATATATGGTCATATTCTTATCTTCTTATTAGTAATATTTCATTGTTACTTGTTACTCGGGTCTTTATTGCCTTTTGTTCTTATGCGTGTTTTTCCGAATAAATTCTTATTCTTCTTTTAAGGTTATAGATAACTTATATCCAGAATGGTATTAGTGTAACATATATCATATTTATTCATTAAATTAATTTATTTAATTACTATGTAATGATGATCATGTAGAATGAGTCGCATCACTTCGTGGAGACGGTATTCCGTACGTACGCACGAGCGATGATATTGTTCCCATGATCATGGAATTTTTTTTAAGTGTATTTATACTATTTCAGTGTCAATATCAATTTATAATAATTATATATAGTTACTCATTACACCATTATACCCATCCTTGTAAGGTGATGGTGGAAAATAGATTACACCACGGCGTGGAGACGGTATTCCGTACGTACGCACGCGCGGTGATTTCATTTTTCTGTAGGATGGATAGAAGATGAATTAGGGTTGTTTCATATTTATAATAACATATCAGTATGTAAGTAATACTGATGTTATTACATTATCATGAAACAACTAAAGAAGAAGAAGTTGAAGAAGAAAGAAATTGAAAAGATCGATAATGGATATTATCTCTTCTTTGAAACGCCTCTTTGAATCCTCCACTTAGGGAACTAAGATTGGTCTTTGAAGATAACCAGGACCTCTAGGATTATTCTAGGGAAGTGGAGAAGGGATTTTGGCTGGGGTTGGCGTGCTTGAGTGCTCAAATTGGTGTGAGGAGGAGGGGGAGGATGTGCCCTTTTATAAGGGAGGAGAGGGGCACCTTAGGAATATCTCAAAATATTATTTTATATTAATGTCAACATCAGTTTATAATGGTTCCAAAGGATCTTATTTTGGAGCTAAAGTGGGGATGGGTAGAAATACTATCAACCAATAGGATTTATACAATTTTAGGTTATTATTTTAACCTTATCAATTAGATTTAACTCTAAGTTAAATAATTTAACTTTTACCGTGTCGTTTTGTTTTCTTACACTATATAGTTAATTCACTTACTATAACATGCCAAACGAACCCCAAGTTGTTTATTATTAATATATATATCCTTATCTAAGTCATTTTTCCGAACCTTAGATTTTTAGGAATAAAATAACAATTAATAATATAATATTTGATTTAAAAACTATTTTGTGTCAATTTTGACACTATTTGATATATGATTTTTGTGAAAGTCATAATAGAATTATATGTTCGAACCAAGTTTATTAAATCAACACTAATATATCATAGTAACCTATAAAAATAGTGGAATTCCTAAAAAGTCTCAAAATACATTTATTTGGGCATTTATAGGATCAATTATGTTAACATTTCCTTAAAAGGGTAATTACTGCATCATCATTCTGTCACAAATAAATTAATTTATTTAAAGTCTAAAAATTATAAATAAAATATTATTATGTAGGAAATATTTTTAGATTTCTAAATAATATTTATAATCGAATTTATCTTATGTATAACCCCATATTAAAAATGTTTTAGTTATTAAACTTTGATTTTAACTATTTTAACTATTCATTAAATAAAATAATATTAAATGTCATAATCTAATCCAAGTGGACCTAAATGGTCATATTATATTCATAAGGTTGTTTTTGGTCGAATTACACTTATCCAATAGAATTAGGACATGTGTTAGGGTAATAGTAATATCATATTTACCCTTAGTTACCCTATTTACTATTAACCGCGGTAAAAAAAGAAAAAGTTACTATTCACCAAAAATTTATTTTTATCTCATTGAACCACATTTTACTTACTGATATCAACCATGTCTGTCAGATTTTCGAAATTCCATTCATAGAAGTGGTAAAATTATGTTTTATGCAAAATTCAGTTTTTAACCTACCACTTAGTGGTTTCACTATTCATCAAAAATTGAAAGTTTTCAGAAAAATACCAAAATTTCACCCTAGGCTAATTTCGATATTCCGAATCCAAAAATGAAGTCCATTTTGAAAAAAAAAATTTATAAAATTTCAAAAAGTGGTTATTACTATTCATAACGGCTAGTTTTAATAATATTTTATTATCATATCGTTGTTTAGTGAAACTCGGTATTGCGTACGATACACGCTATCGAGGAAGGTCGCGATTTCGTGTAAAGAAATCCAAGCAAGTGTTGTGTAGAAAAAGATTCCTTTGATGATTTATATAACATAAAAGTCTTGGGTGTTACACTAATCAAGAAAAATAGCTCGACAACCAAGCTAAAAACATTATATTGTTATAACAAACCATGTTCCATCCATGTGAAGCCCACTATTTACAACGTTTTCCTCATAATATCATTTGAAATGACTTAAAAATGGAGGATAAAGATGAAAAAAATGAATAATTAATTTAATATGTCACAACCTATTCCCCCAAAGGTAGCCATCCTGGAATAGAAATGAGACAAAGGGAGATAATTGTTATTTAATTCTTCTTCTAATAGGACGTGGATTTTTGAAGAGAACTTTGGGTATGTAATACACTAAGATAGGTGGTATTACATCCAAAAGATCATGAGTAAAGTGAGATGAGATAAAAAACCCAATAATGGTTTCTCAAGTGAAATTTAAAAGAACCAAAACACATTCTAGTAATGTCTTAAAGTAAAAAAACCAAAAAAAAGGAACAATAAATTCCAAAAGATAATCCTCTGTAGTGACCAAAAAATATAAAACTGCTCATGAAATACCCATGAGTATGTGATGTCTAGACTAATCACCATCCTGATCCTGAAAATAGGAAAATTGTTAACATATATATAGGGCGATAATAACATGTATATTCAATATGATCCGTTACAAAGTCTCTTGTGCACAAGATAATGAGAAAACTAAATCCTAAAGAACATAAAGGTAAGCCTACTCATCATATAAATTAGTATACTTAATCCAAGCCTCACCATGGAAATCTCTCACTATTTATACCTCAAAATAGTTTGAATAATATAATATAAAAATAAGGTACCACTCTACGACCTCCCTACTGATTTACTATTACTCACCAACATCATAAAACCAGATCCATCTCTCTCTAAAATTAAGCCACATTGAAGACACATGGGATGAGTATCATCATACGTATCGCTTGTATCATACCATATCATCAAATAACATGAACCTGGATCATCACATCATCACATTATCCCATTACACATCTCCAAATATTAACTTAGTATTTTATGAGATCCTCTACAACATGTATGTCATTTATTATTCATCAAGCCATTACATCCCAAACATGATATACCTATAATAATCAATAGGACACTATCTTAGGAGATACATGTGTGTGAAATAACCAATTTCCATTACAAACATTGACACATGTATATATGAAATATAACTCTCCCACACATAACTCATAATGTTCCCAGGAGAAGAGAGTGGGCTAGGAGGGGGTAGTAAGCTATTCATCCTTTGCCAACTTGGATATTAGGGAAAACACCCTCCAAGAGTCTACTAGGTGACGGTCATCATAGCTACATGGGTGGGTTATTATATGAAGTCACATAACATATAAGATATAATATAAATCAAAACCAATATATGAACATTAACCTAATATTAAGATCAAATACAATTATCATGTCTTGGACACCCACCTTCCACTACTAAGGAATAGTTATTCTATAATCATGCAATCATTGAAGAAGATTTTATTTATTTATTTATTCTAATTAAAAATTTCAAGATTCATTGATTCTTCTAATTAACTGTTAAATATATTTTTAACATTTCTTTAATATGATCACTAATAAATTACAATTCCCTAAAGCAGTAAAGAAAACAATCCCCTAATTTCTCAAGATTATTATCGATTGCATTCTATCAATACATCAACCCCATGGATGAAAACTTTTATTGTCCTTTATCATTCATTAGTTATAATAACTCTATGAAATATACCATGGTAACAGAAATGTGATTTATAACCATGTACAACCAGCAACCTCAAGTAGTGGGGAACGGAATATATAAATAAGAAACCTGAAAATATATCCCCTAAGAATAATTATTAACAAGTTAGTATCACAAATTTCAGAACAACAACATGAAATACTAGCTTCAACCCATTCTATTAGTCTTATTTCCATCCTCAAAACCATTATGCATATCACCATGGATCTCGTCATCATAATTCTAGAATACTAGCACAAACTCAATCATCTCTACCTATATTTCATCAACCATTATCCATACTAAGATAACATCACATTTAATATAAAGGCACACATATAAAGAAAACACATATGACAATAAACAATAAATAGAGTCAATAGGGCCTCTTTTCCATGTAAACAAGACTTCAATCTTTCACATGAAAACAAGGTCGATCATCCCCAAACAATTATATTTATCAAATAATCAGTTTTACTACCATATTGGATTGAACAATTAATTTAACACAATATATAACAATGAGTAACAAAAGTAATTGGATACCACAAGTTATTAGTTATTTAAAAATTCTTTCAAGGATATGTATTTTTTATATTAATCATTAAAGAAGAAAATTTCATTTAAAATTCCATAATCATTTACAACAAAAAGTAATCATTGATTCATATTCTCTATTAGATTATATTAACTTATATATAAAAAACTTATTAAACCTGCATTAATGATGAATTTTATTTCGATCAAAACATATGAAAAAAGATTTATTTAAATATAACTCTTTAATTATTTATCCAATATCATTTCTGATATTAAATTTTTTAACCATTTTAAACATAGAAACTTGAAAAATGCAATTAGAAAATATTATAAAAAGGAATAAATTTAGATATCACATTATCTAGAAATATAACATGAAAATATTTATCATGGAGGATAACATGTGATTTCTAAAATCCATAAATCAGTTCATTAATTAATCTATTTTTTCATTATTATGGTTAATTCTATAGTCACCAAAAGAGATAATGAATGGTAACATTAAGATTTCACATGAAAAATTGGATAAGTAACAAATATCCATCCATATTTTTTTAAACATTCCTCAAATGAAAACAAAAAAATCAATTTGGATCTCAGATAATCTCTCCCATAAGGAAACTATAGCCCTCATAAGACACCAAACCACAAAACTAAAAAATTTCCCCATGAGGACAAAGGAGATCAACCAATATAGAATGGGAAGATATAACTGTAGGAGAAATATCTATCAAATAAGAAAAAATAATATAAATAATGGAAATTCACCTGATATAACCATATATTAAACATATGAAGTTGGGGATCAACTAATTTTGAAAGGGATTTGAAATTTCTTGAGAGAACTCCTCTTTCCACCTATGGTTTGAAATAAATTGGTGGTATTTAAAATTAACTAAGGGTGATATCAAATTTATTAGAACATTTAATATGTAGAATTACAACATGAATAGGATACCCATTCCATGAGTGGAAATTGATTTATTAATTGAACAAAAACATGTCACCTTGATCTAGTAATCATTGATCAATTAAGTTGTAAATTTTATGTTCACATCATTAGTTTTAAGGGATTGATTAATCAAATGAATTCCTCTACCCTTCTATGTCATGAACCCATGGTTTACATCCCGAATCACACACTATGAGCTACCCTTCTCAGGACAACAATTTTTATTCAGGTTGCGAACATCTCACTCACATCGCAAACTAAAATTCACATCGTGATGTTCTCATGAAACCAGATTTCACATCCCAAACTCAACCAAACCTACTCAAGGTTTATATTATACACCATGGTATTTATAAATAGGAAAATGTATGGGGTAAAATAATCCAAATCCTTACATTAAATACTTCTCAAATAATTCTCATCCTTGATAATTTGAGATCAAACATGGTGATATTGGTAAGAAAAAAGGGGTTTCCAGAATGACACCCCATGAGATACCTCTCGGAAATATAACAATAACTGGATATCAACCTCCTCACTTACTGTACCAATTTGAAAAATAATGAAACATCGGAAAATCATCTTTTGAAAACACTCTCAAGGGAGATACAAATCAAATAATATAATGGAAGAAATCAATGAATCAAGGAAGTGAGAAAAATCTCATATCCTATTAGAAGGATAAAAATCACAAAAAAAATCAATATTCAAGAACATATAAACACCAAAAATATCATCATACTCATTCAGTATCTACAGATCACATTACCAAGTACTCTCCTCCATGCCACAGTTCTTCTAAAGGTCAAAAACCAATGTAATAGAACACCTGTTCCACACCATCTCTTAGTTGTCCGTGATCTCCATAGGTAACCCCCAAATTTACCATCATTTTCAACATCAATCTCACCCAAATAAATGATGTGATAGTTAACATAAATCTAAAAGTGACGCTAAATCACATAGAAGACATCATATATATATATATATATATCATCTATGGGGGTAGTTTTACCTGATGCAAAATGGATCCAATATGAGCCAACAACATGAAATTCCTTACAAACTGTGGAGAAATCTTACTTCTTTGACCGAACCTTAACTACCCATGGTGATGAGTCACCTTTCAGAACACATTATCTCAAGCATTGATCTGAAGAGGTCTCCTTTTTTGACTTCTATAAGACATATAATGATCCCACACTACATTCAACCTTTTCAAGTCATCTGAAAAATATATAACATTCTATGTGATAGTTTTTTCCAATAAATTATGGACTCTATGCCTTCAATCAAAAAAAATAAAGAATAGAATGGTTTATGGTACTAATCATAAAAATAGTTACATACTAATGTGGGAATTAAAAATATTATTGTATGAAAACTCGACCAAAGGAAGGTGTCTTATCCAAAAACCTCCGAAATTTTGGAAAAAATGTTACAACATGTCCTCAAAAGGCTGAATAGTCTTCCCAATCTGACCATCCATCTATAGATGAAAATTAGTGCTAAGCCATAGTTGAGAGACAAAAGAATTATGGAGGCCTCTCAAATACCTGAAGGTAATATGATGATCAAGACAAAATATTTTTTCCCTTATGAATCTATGGATTTTCACCACCACCTCATGTAAATTTCTTCAAAAAAACTCTACTGATCTCGACTCTTTTATCACTATAAAGTGGGTTAATTTCTTTAAATATTACACTATCACCCATATAAAATAAAATACCTCATTATCTTGAGGAAACCTAGTGATTAAGTCCTTTAAGACGTTATACAAACTCCATTATTCAATATCCAATGACTAGAGAAAACCACCTAAAACACAATGCTCAGCCTTCACCATATGATAGAACAAAAATTTAGACACAATCTCTAAGACTGAATGCTTCAACATAGGCCACCAAAACTGGCCTCTCATTATAAAGACCCATACTTTACATACATGGTTATTATTTTAAAATTGAAGCATACATATTGCAACATATAACAAAACCATGATATGACCATATATGTATAGTGTCTTTAGAAACTGGGAAACACAAACAACTTGTTCATAAATCATCTACATTGTCTCCCATTTATTTCATCATATCTAGAGTCCCTTTTTGGAATATCCTTCTTAACAACCTTTTTCCTGACCTGGGGAAAATAAAACATACAAAAGGGTGAGCTCAAATGCTAAGTAAGGGTAAACAAAAGAAATATCAATCATATCATATTCATAAGAACATAACATTTATCTTAACATGCAAAAGTGATCATAATATCATAAAATGGGATAAATCATAGTAGTGAAATGTAATCCCAATAATCATAACATAAAACATGAAACTTTTTGGCATACACACATAATCATAGAAAATCATTTCATATTAGTCAAGGCTCATTTCCTAGACCATCATAGCAGACAAAGTCCATTACTGAACCATGTTCACTCCTCATTCTAGTCCAGTATCACTGAACCTGATTAACTTGTCGTTCCATCCATGTATATCTCATGAAATATAAATATTTACCCAATGAATTGGAGGAAGATGTAGGTCCCACCCATCTTATAAAGAAACCATTCTTATGTGTGCCACAAAATCATTAATCATAGCATAACCCATGTATAAAAATGGGATTCATAAATATCATTCCATCATAACATAATACATAAAAGGACTTAATAAAAATAATTCAATCATAAAATAATCAAATCAATGTAATAATACTGATATAAACATAACCCTATATTATCTTAGATGGAAAATAATTTTGATAAAACACTTGAACTCCATTCTTGAGGAAAATATCCTTTCTACTTCAAAAACAATTTCCTTTCTTAATCATGTCATAACATTTTAAACTAATATAACTAAATAATAATAAAAACATGAAAACTTTTAAAGGAAGATTCATGTAAATAGTGTTCTATGGAATTATAAAAATCCATTCATGCTGTAAAAGTTAAAAAACATTCTTCTCATACTTTGGCCGGAAAAGTTAAAAAGTATCTCGTACTGAAAACGACAAAAGATTCCTTTCATATCTTTTACTAAAAATTTAAAAATAGGTAAAATTTGATTTAAAATTTTTTAAGAGGATAGAAATAATATTACATATTGGGGAAACATGGATGTGGATGATAAATATGCCCCGGTAAATTCTGAAGTATAAAGAATCTCAGATAAAAATGAGATTATGAGATCTTCCCTTACCTTAGATCCAATATTCTTTGTACGTGTCCAAAACTCCTATATAATGAATTAAATAATTTCATTGAATTATTAAATAATCATACTCATTGTTATGATATCATATATGGTCATATTCTTAGCTTCTTATTAGTAATATTTCATTGCTACTTGTTATTCGGGTGTTTATTGCTTTATCTTTTTATGCGTGTTTTGTCAAATAAATTCTTATTCTTATTTTTAGGTTATAGGTACCTCATTTAAAGAATATAATTAGTGTATCATATTTACTCATTCAATTCATTTATATAATCATTATTCAATGAAGATCATGTAGAACGAGTCACATCACATTTTGAAGACGGTAGGACGTACGTACGCACGAGCGATGATATCGTTCCCATGATCATGGAATTGTATTAAAGTGTATGTATACTATTCCAAAATCAATAATTCCTTATAATAATCATGTATAGTTATTATTAACACCATTATACCCATCCAAGTAAGGTGGTGGTGGAAAACAGATTACACCACGGCGTGGAGACGATATTCTGTACGTACGCAAGAACGGTGATTTCATTTTCTGTAGGATGGATAGAAAGTGAAATAGGGTTGTTTTATATTTATAATATCATATCAGTATACAAGTGATACTAATGTTATTACTTTATAATGAAACAACTAAAGAAGAGGAATTATAAGAAGAAATAAATTTTAAAGAATCGGTAACAGATATTACCTCTTCTTTGACACGCCTCTTTGAAACCTCCTCTTAGGGTACTAAAATCGGTCTTTGAAGAAGACTAGGACAACTAGTATATTTATAGGGAAGTTTAGAAGGTAAATTGCCTGGTTTTGGCTGATCTCTAAGGCTCTAAATTGTTTAAATATGAGAGGGAGGAGGTGCCCTTTTATAAGGGAGGAGAGGGGAACCTTTGGAATTATAAGAAATATTAATTTATAATAAATCCCAACCCCACATAAAAGCCTCCAAAAATTACTCAGATCCGAACATCAGATGCGATAGGGTTGTAATCTCATCACCCAATAAAATTTAGGAAATTTTGGAATTTATTTTAAACATTATCAATATGATTTATCCTTATATAATCTATTTAATTTTATTTGTGGTAATAAAATTCTAAATTTGAAAATATTATAAATAATTACTTATATGTTGTAAATTTCCCATAACTGTATACGTTATTACATTTTAGACCATAAAAATTTTAATTTATTTTTTATAATTTATTTTTTAATTTTTAAGCAATTATATAATATGTAATTTTTATAAAATAACAATAGTGTGAATTTTGACACTATTCATTTATTTGAATTTAAATAAAATATACACAGAAGATATGTTCGAAATAAAAGATTTAATATATTCCTAACATGTCATATTTCTCTTTAAAATTAGTAGAGAACATTAAATAGTTCATATAATATTTGTTTTAATACTTTAAAAATCATTTATTTGATAGTTCAATCAATAAAATAATTTCAACAACACTATTGTGTCATAATTAATGATAATTATTTAATCCCTAAAATTTATAGATAAATTCAAATGATGTAGATAATTTTATTAGATTTCTTATGACTATTTATGTTTGATGTTTCATGAAGTTTATCACTACATTAGAATTATTATACTTATAAGATTTAAGAGAGTGACATGTTGTCACTTTCTTTGGTTTTAACAATAATTAAATTATTTTAATGGTCAAAAGTCCATAAAATGAATTTATTCTGACCCGTAGGTGATATGTGTCGACTTTTATTCACCCAATAGGATTTTTTCAAGTGGTAGGGTAATTTTATAATCTTCTTTTTACCCTTAATTACCTGATTTACCTTTAACTATAGTAAATAAAAATTACCGTAGTTACTATTCATAATATCTAAAAAATAAAAGTAACCCATTAACATAATTTGGACCTACTGAATCCAAATATGGAATGAATTTTTCAAAATTCAAAACACAGAAGTTACAATAATTAATTTAAAATTAATCTCGTTGTTAAGAAAACGAGTTTTAAAAGTTAAAACATTGCCAAAGATTGAAATGTTTTTACCTATGAATTCAATGTAAAATTAATGGTAATGAAATAAATTATATTAAATGGTAAAAATATATTATATTAATAATTTAAAACCATTATATATTATAATTTAACCATATAAATTATTGCGATGAAAAAATTTGTTTTTAATTAAAATATAGCGTGTTTTTACTATTCATTAAAATATGAAAGTTATAAAAATAATAGGAAAAATTTATCCAAAGTAAATTTTTATATCCTTATTACAATGAAGAATTTTATTTTGTCAAATTGAACTTATAAACATTTCAAAAACTAGATTTAAATTTGGTGCGCCATCAAACGGTGACAAAACTTCATTTTAAAAAAAATACTTATTTTACGCAAAAAAATTATTTTTTTTCTGATACCATGTTCTAAAAAATATGTCAGATGAATAATAATGTTATAAAATTCAAAATTTAGTTAATACTATTCATAACGGCTAGTCCATAATAATATTATAACAATATATCATTTTTTATTGAAACCCAGTATTGTGTACTACATACGCTATCGAGGAAGGTCGCGATTGCATGTAACGCAAGCCAAGCAAGTGTTGTGTACAGTGAAATATTCCTTTGATGTTTCGTATATCATAAGACATAATAAAAAATATATATATACTTCTCATTAAATATCATGGTGTTACACTCATAGCTTACTAAATCCTTTTCACAATAATAATTACCGCGAAGGGTGAGCTATGAAACTCACAGAGAATCAAACCATGCATCAAAAAATAGAAAAAATACCCACTAGGAACAACACTTTATGATTTTCATCCTCATAAAAGTGATCCGGGGGATTACCAATGGAAACAAAACATCTCTATAAATCCACCTCAGAATCCCCCATCTGGGATTCCTAAACTTGTTTCCCTAATGGTGACTACACTATCATCTTAAAAATGAAACCCCATCCACCAAAATCTACCATACCATGATGGATCACTGAGAACAATTCCATTACACTCCAATAATTTCTATATTCACATATGTAATCCCCATGTTACCTTCTACTCAATGTATCATAAATAACATTATCATTTCTCAATGTATGTAAAGTCTCATATTTATATCATTTAATGAATTCCATAAAATATTACTGTCACAGGTTTAGGTCAATCAAGGAGAATACATACCTCAAGATACTTTGATTGGTAGATGCCACAAAATGGTTACTGTTAAGGAAATTTCACCTTCACTTAAATGAAAAGAGGATTTCATCCCACATCAGATCATGGGTCACATAGTTAACCTCATAGGGATGTAACAACTGAGACCCATAAGAAACAATCGATCACTACAACATCAAATAAATCAAAACAAAGACACAAATCATCAAATTAATCCTTGAACTAAACTACTTCTTCCAGTAAATAAATAACTGGATCACTGTTCAATATATCCTTCGGGTACTTAAAATATTCTTGACACTGATCAATCCATAAAAACATCTGATAATTTCTAGTCATGGATGTAATAGGCACCAAAACCAGATAAAAATTAGTTATGAACATTCTAGAATAGTCTTAAATACAAAGTAAAATAAGAACCTATACAACTACATTGAAGGCAACCTAAGAAATAAATAACCACATCTTTAAAGGATCCAAAAAGAAACCACACTGGGGTACAACATGCCCCAAGGAGAAAAATCAAGATCCCAAAACTCACACTTTGATAGTATCTGTAATGGAATAGATATGATGTTATGTGGATTTTGTGGTGTGATAACAATGGACTCCTAAAAAAGAATGATGTGATGTGGGTGATCATGGATAGTTTGAAAAATGTATCCCATTTATTTTTAATTCAGGAGAATTTTTATATTGATTAGTTGGGAGACTTGTATGGTCAAAAGTTATTTAATTTTCATGGGGTGCCTCAAAGTATTGTTTTAGATAGAAACACATATTTTACTAATGCTTCTAAAAAGTATTATAGAAGGCATAAAGTACACAGGTGTTTTTGGGTACATATTTTCACCCATAGATAGTTAGAAAATTAGAATGGGTTATCTAGGTGTTGGAGTATATGCTTAGAGTATGTATCCTTCATTTTCATGGAACATGAGAGAATCACACAATACTTGTTGAGTTCACATATAAGAACAATTATTAGGTTACTATTCCAACAGATCTATTTGAGGCTCTCAATGGTATTCTATGAAGGTCACCATTATTCTAGATGGAAGGATATGAATCGGGGTGTTTAGGGCTTATTCTCATGAAGGATATGTCAGAATACATTCAGTTGATCCAAAAGCTTATGGCTACGACCTATAGTAGATAGAAGTTGTATGTTGACAGACTTCATCAACCTGTTGAGTTTATAGTGGGAAACCATGAATTTAATCGTGTGCCACAAAGATTGGGTAACATTTTGTATTTATAAATAGGGTTATTTAGAACCCAGTTATTTGGGGCCATTTGAGATTGTAGGGAGGATTATACTAGTAGTGTACCAGTTAAATATTCCCTAGTAGCAAAATGTTATGCATGATATATTTCGAGTTTTGATACTTCGTTATACCCCCTCGACCCTTCTAATGTTATTTCTATTGATAATGTTTAGTTTGAGGTTGTTTTATCCTTTGATAAGCCTTCAATTTGAGTTTTGGACAATACTAAGAAAATTATCCAGGGTAAGACTATGTTCTTGGTCCGAGTGTTGTGCTAGTATGGCCATGTTCAGGATAAAAACTACAAGAGGTAAACTTATATGTGGGTTCAATGTCTTTATCTTTTTACCTGGTTGTACTAGGGATTCTTGGGAGTATATCTCAAGGATGATCTGGTATAACATGGGGAAGTTATAAGATCCCAAACATCTATAAGTAACATTTTTGTTTTAAATCCTTCTAAATTTTATATTGGAATACCCCCCATTAGTAATAAAGGGATCAGAAGTGTCATGTGGGTTCAGGAATTGAAAAATGGGGAAAAGCGAAGCTATATAATTAATGGTTCACATTTGGGGCATGATCAGAACTAACGGTGCGCCAGGACCATGCATCATTTGAAAGGGAGGTTCATAGTTTGTAATCTATGAAAGGGGGTATGGAAATGAAATATATTTAGATAGATCCAAACAAATGGCCTCCAAACTATCTGAAAAACTAGTTAGAAACCCAAAAAACAATGCTACCCATGCTTCTCTTGGATAGAGAGGCTGCACGGTTGGTTCACAGTTTAGAAAACTACACCACCAAACCATGTATATATTTAAAACTGAGGATTTTACAATTTGATCATATTAGGATTAAAGGGTTATTCCCTAATTTTGTTCCCCATTCTACATCCTATAGTGAGGGTTATGAACTAATGACTCCCACCTCTTTCAAGGATGTTTCTCCTTTTATATTAGGCTATTTTAATCACAATTGGTTGTGAATTGAAGGTCCAGATGAGTATATAATCCTTGTTTATTAAATTTTCTTGATTCACTATAATGGGTGATATTTTCTTCTTACAAAGTTTCTAAAACCTACTTTTTATAGGTAATTATTATCTTTTGTTTTAGCTATAGTTTTAGTGTGAATTGATGTCCAGGTTTGTGAGAGTTTTGGTCTACGATCTTGAGGTAGGTGATCTAATCAACACTCCCATAGTCATGAAATTTATTCATGTGTATATGATGTGTGTTAGTGTTCGAACATGGAATACATTTGGTTCTTGTATATGAAGAATATATTCAGTCAAAAAATGTTGTTTGAGTCCCATCATGTATCTCATTCGGTCTATTAAGGATTATAAGATCCAGCTTAATGGAAATGAAAGGGGTGTGCTAATTCCAAAAAAATTGTAAATGTTGAACGAGAAAGGTGAAATAGACGGTTTACAGGATTTAAACATTTTTTGGGTTACATGGTGTGATGATGGGGATAATGGACTGCTTGGCATGACTTGAATTTAAATTTGAAATGACATGAGAAAGGTAAGAGATGGAAAATTATGGAAGGGATCTATGTGTGAATTCTAGATGAATTTTAATGAACGATTCATTATCAAAAAGGGTAAATGAAATTTTGAAATGGTATAATTTGGTAATTCATTAAATGGGGATAAATATGGTAGACCATGTGATTAATGAAATTCTCAGAAAAATTGACCTCCTTGTTTCCATTTTGTATTAGAGTTGAAACATTTTGAACTTTGGATATGGTTGTGATTAATGTTTTGATGTGGGAAATGTAATTCATGACTGATGGGTAAGGGGATTGAACATGGAATTCCTTTATCCTAGTTAAGGAGAATATACATGTAATTACACCCCCTTGATTAAGGATGTTTGGCATGGTGTTCCCTCTCATTGGTTTGGGATGGTTGGACATGGACTTCCACATCTGTGGAATTGGGTGATGATAATGGTTCCTAATACTCTTGATTTGGGGGATGACATGATGAGTTAGGCACAAATAGTTTTCCATGATTGGGAACTTGTACAGAACTATTTGTATGCAGAATTAAATGTTGAATGAACCCCCATTCCTTTAATTCAATGTTTTTACCCTTAGAGTACATGGAAAAGACTTCTGGAGCCCGTGGATTTTAAGGTAAACTAATAATTGGTTAAATTAAAACATTTTCCTTCTCATATTATCATTTATATTATATTAAAATATTGTATAAACTTTAATTCTTATTAGATATTTATTTATACACCATTGGTTTTGGGATACTTTGCTGTACTCACTCCCGACTCAGGTGACACGTGGTACATGAACAGACTTCATGGTAACATGATCTGATAAGGGAAAGTTCCCAATAAGAGATGTTATAATTTGGATAGATATTGGATGAGAGGAATGAGTTTTATGTCGATACCCAACTTGAGATATTTGAAGTGTGTTTTTATTCTATGTTTTCCTTTGACACTTTTGCCTATAATGACATGAAATTTATATTATATCAGTTTTTTGGAAGTTACCCAGTTAGGGATTGTGTTATAGGATTATTAGTAATTTATTATTATTACACATTGATTTTAATTATGTTTTTTCTATTATATTACTATGGTAAAGATAATATAGTCCCCCCATGTGTTCTATGAGACCCTCTTTGTTATTCAGTAGCTAGTGGGTTGTGAGGAGCCACTCTTGAGGTCATGTAATATCCCGTCACACCAAGGAGTTTGTAAAATATGTTACTTTACCTTAGATATAGAGTCTATGAAAGTTGTTCCTTGCCATTTTTTAGGATTCTGGACATGAAATTCCTTATCCATGGTTTGGGGTGGTCATATATAGCATTATGTATCCATGGAATAGGGTGATGAGCATGGTACTTTATACACTTGATTTGAGTGAGGATATGAATTTTTTGGCACAAATGGTTAGACTTTATATAAGAACCTAGATGGAACTCATTGTATCAATAATTAAATATTGAATAAAACTTTATTTTCTTTTATACAATGTATTGACTCTTAGAGTAAAAGGCCCATACTTTTGAAGACCAGGGATTAGAATGTTGATTGGTAATTGGTTAGATTAAAATATGTCCCTTTATGTATTTTCATTATTGTTATGTCAAAATATTGCATTCAATTTTATTCATACATGATATTCCTTGAGATACCATTGGTGGTGTCTTACTAAGATTTACTCACAACATGATTGGGTCGCTAATGGTACTCGAGAAAACATTATGGTTGTAGGATTTGAAAAGTGCAAGGGCCCTATGATTAATGGTTTACATGGGATGGATCTTGGATGATGGTACTAGATGTGATGTCAGGACCCAACATGGGATATTGTTTATGTGTTCTTATATTTATTTTTTACTTTGGAACATTAGTCTCTCATCACAATAAATTATTATTATATCAATTTTTTAGTACATCCCTAGTTTGGGAATGTGGTATGAGATCGTATGTTATTTAATATTCTTTCACATAAATGTTTATTTTGTTTTACACTATTGGTTTAATATGGTAAATAGGGTATAGTCTCTCCACATGTGCCATGAGACCCACACTACTAATTGGTAGCCACTAGTTTATAGGAATGTGTTCTTGAAGTCATATATTAAACCAGATTAAGGCACAAATTTAGTGGAACTTGAGTCGAGATGTGAGAAAGTTGTATTAGTGGGGGTTTTCTTTTATATATTTTTTACTATTTGGGAAATTTATACTTGAGATTAGGTGTCACGACTCGTCCCCCAGGGCCTGTGCCATGACTATACCGATCCCTCCCTACATAGGCCATGAGATGGCAAATAGCCCCAAAAGGCATATTACCTAAAACTAGGAAGGCATTGAATTTATAACCTGAAAACTGAAACATCTAAGCACATGAAGGATACAAGAACAAAGTGAAACTACATAGTAAACGGGGTGTGTACAGAAATAAAAATGGGCCAGAATATAAACCCAACTGAAAAGTACATGTAAACTAAAAAGTACAGGTAAAAATGAAACAGCTGCAGTAGACACCCACCAAGAATCCAACCTGAAGGGTAGGTACATCCCTCAAATAGTAGTCCCTATAGTATGCCTCATCTAATGTCCTCCTCCGAGTTACATCTAGTCCTGGTACCATCGTCCTCCATCTGTTTTGTCTATCATCTTCACAAGACACAGCAAGGTGTGGGAGTAGGCCGTGCTAGGGTGAGTATAATGATACTTAGTAGGGACCCCGAGACCCTCAAAGGTATCATAAAATCCAAAAAGGATAATCCACAAAGCAAGGAATTAACAGTCAACCCTACATAGGTATATGCCCATACATATACCTAAGTTGTCGAGTAAACCCATCTCAATCATGGGGAAACTACAAGGCCCAACTCAAAAGTCCAAATCTCAACTGTTCCACAAAAGAAAATAATACCACGAAGGTAACACCATGAAGGTAAGTACCGCAAATGTAATTCCATGCAGAAGAATACCACAAAGGTATCACCCTGAAGGTATGCACTACAATGGTACGCCACACATATGATTACCAAAATTTTATCACCACAAAGGTATGCACCAAAAAGGTACACTACACATATGATCACCATAAAATTTAGGAATCAACTCACACTAAGTATAAATTAGGTATGATAGTAAAGATGATTAGATGTAACTACTGAATCATCTTACTCATTTGAGAAGTAGACCCACGTAAGATCCAAAATCATCAGACCCATGTAGGATCCTAGTACAGGAGACCCAAGTAGGATTCTAGAGTAGCACCACATGGATTCTAAGAGTGGATCCATTGGGGATCCTCGAACAAAGACCCACATAGGATCCAAAGGCTTGGACCCACATTGGACCCATTTCTCATATTACAGCCATCTAAAGGGTTCTCACACTATGCTCGCTTGATTCCAAGAGGGTCTGCTCCTCAAGCCACAGGTCGATACTCCAACTGTCACAAAGTCCCATGAAGAAGTACCCCAAAGTATCTCCACGTAATGGGGGTCTCAACGCAATAGACGGTGCGTCAATCAGATGCCTGGTCTGTAAGTTATTATCCTTTTAGTTTCGAGGGCCCGGTTGGATTCGTGTTCGATCCAACCTGCTTGTACCCCAACTGTATCCAAAACTCAAGTGGGGTATAACAAAAATGTATGTCTCGATCCAAGGTTTCCGGCTCCATAGACGTTTCATCAAAAGGACTCTCGTAACTCAAGTTATGGCCAAAAGAGTGGAAAGGGGTCAAAGATGGTATGGGTCCGGTCCGACCCTGTCAGATCGACCTGGCCCGACTAGGCCTGGGACAACCCAATCCAGTTCGGGTTGACCCAAACTAATGGGTCTGGCCCAGCCCGCTAGGTTTGGCCCAGCCCGCCGGTGCAGCCCTGCCCGCGATTGGGGGCCTACTGGGTGGCCCGTGATGGGGGCCCGCAGGGCCGCCCATGAAGGGTGGCCCGCACTGGCCCGGGGGTGGGTTGTCCTATGGTGGGGTCTGCCCTAGCAGCCACTGAAGGGGGAGGCAACCCCTGGTTTCCCCGAACAGCCCAGCCATTTAGGTTTGGTTACCGACCGACCGGCGCCATGTGGCGCTGACTGCTGGCATGCGGGACCTAAGGTCCCACTCAGCTCCCCAGCTGTCCGGACAGCCAGTCCTCCTCCACGGCATGGTCAAGTGACATGCCACCACCGGGGGATGGTAGTGAGCTGACCACACTCCCATCACCTCCGCGGACTCGTGTCATGGCTCTTGCATGTCCGGCGGTGCGGATGCGCGCCACCGCCCCCTTCACGCAGCCGGCCGTGTGCTGGTCGCCACCCTTTCTCCTCTATGGCCGATGAGACTTAGCCCTTCTCTAGTGGCGAGGTTTCGCCACCACCGTCGTCATGGATGGACGGAGTGCCGACCACCTCTCCCAAGTTTCACTTGTGCCGGTTTCCGGCACGTTCGCCGACAATGTTCCTCGGGTCACCGGGTGTGCCCTGGTAGCTCGATCTTCATTCTGAGGACTACCACCCTCATCTCGTGACGTTGCCATCAATTAAACACCACTAAAATCCACAAAGGTTGTGGAGGGGTCGGGCCGCGTTCATTTGGCCTTCTCCCTCTACGTTAGAATGATAATAAGCGACATAGCTGTTCTTGATTCAAGAGGAATGACCAATACGGGGTAAGGGGTAATCAAAACTATAATCCCATCATCGATTTCTTGTTGGAAGTGTCGTGATATGAATTCGGTGAAGTCTATGAGGGTGCCAATGATTGTTGCTTCCGTAACATACTTCCGAAGTAGGGATCATGTGTCGTCCTCACTCTTAATTCCAAAGAATAGTCTTCATTGGAGAGGCAGTTCTTTGTTTGGAAGAAATGTTTCTCCAAAGGTCTCCCACCTCTCTCCTTTTACAACGATTTACAAATAGGAAAATGGGGAGAAAACCTATTAAAAAATAATTTGGCATAATTATTTAATTGAAGTTTGCACTATTAATTAATTTAATTTGGCACAATTAATCATGTAGAGTTGAAAGTTTTTCCCACATTAAGAGGGGTTCAGGTGGTCCCCACCACCATGAATTTAGAATTGGAGGTCTTCCAGCTCAGGTGGTCCCACCTTCATAATTCAAAGATAGTGGTTTTAAAAGAAAAATAAAGTGTTAATTATTTTATTTTTCTTCTTCAACGAAAAAATGAAAAACCAACATCCACCCTTGACCAACTGTGGTCGAGGTGAAAGTCTCCTTAAGCGAATATCAGTGCAGTGACTTCAATAGTGCCCCCAGATTTCAATTCTGATCACCAGTTCAAAATTTAGAAAATGCCGATCGCAGTTTTAGTGAACATACCTTTAAAAAAGTTAAAAAATTCATTCCGGGTACACTGGGCCTTAGAATCACGCACCGTCAATTTTTTTGGACTCGTAATGTTCCCATAAAATTAAAAAAAATTACATGAAAAAATCCGGGTCATTACATTAGGGTGCTTCAGATTTGGTTATGAGATTATTCCTTGAATTAGTTAACCCATTTTTTGGGGAAAGCCCAAGTTCTCTAAGGATGGATTGTTGTTCTTGATTTTTATTGTAATGGTTGTATGTTTTTTCACCTTAGGTGGATCACATTATAACTATGGTATGGATTTTGAGGTTTTACTATTTGGATGACATGGAACAAGATTGCGTATGAATCCATCATTTTAGGTACTTAGTGATTTATGTGACATTCATAATTTTTGGAAGACATGAAAGAGCATGCATAATTATTAGAAATAAAATGGTTTTTTGTTTTTTTGTGACTAAAAAGAAGTGGTTCCTAATGAAGAAGGTGAAATTATTTAAGTTTTAAAGAAATTAATTTGAAATGCTTAAAATAATAATTAATGAGTTATTTTCAACTATTTATATGTTTTAAATATGTTTAAATTGTGTTTATGTTAAGTTGATAGTGGGAAGTTTGGTTTACGATACATTATCCATGAACCCAAATTGGAGTTGTTCTGGGTAGTGATAGAGATGTGTTTGTATATGTTGGGAGAGTGTTTTTAATTAGTTTTTTCATGTCTATTCAAAAACATTATTTTGTATAACTATGAAATGATTGGTTATGTTCCATGTAACGTGTGTCTAGTATTGTAGAAATATACCACCACTATGATGTTTATCAGAAGAGAAACATGAGGGAATTTCCAAGAATACACCTCTAGTAGTGGGAAAAAAACCCATGTTTGTTATATGTAATAAGAGGGAAGGGGAGTTTCTTGAGAACATAAAAAGTTTTATAAAATTTATATTTTGTGACCACAAGGATGTAAGATTATAGTATTCTTGAGTTGACAAGGGATTTTTATTCAGAACACCCTCTGACATTTTCTACATAGGGTGGATATGAGGTAAAAGTGTTCTAGATTGAGTATATCTAGATGATACATGAAAACTTGGAGACCCCTCTGAATAAAATTTTCTAGCTGGTATTATATATTTTAATAGGACCACTATATATTTAGTGATATATTTAGATCCATGATGAGTAGGCATAGGTTATGGCTCAGAAGGACGTCAAGTAGAAGTTTATGGAGCATTTCTACCCAAGGAACTTGAGAAAGGAAAGGGTTAAAAAGTTCATGTGTTTGAACTCGGGGAATATGAAAGTGATGGATTATGCTAGATACGACACTAATATGCATCATTTTTTACCCAAACTGGTGGGAGTAGAGATAATAAGGGAGAATCATTTTCAGGATGGGATCAAGTGAGAGATTAAGTCCAAAGTGAATGTCTTTTAGATGGAGATGTTCACTGAGGTGGTAAATCAGTCTCTCATTTTGGAGGGGAACAAGAAGTAGGCCTCATGTGGTTTACTTGTTTTTTCAATAGGGTGATCAAGGGGTATATATTTCTATAGTAGGAAACATAATTATGAGAACTTTTATCAATGTAATTATGAATAGGGAGTCATAGGGAATGGACATTCCAACTAGGGAAGTGGTCATGTGGCTTGCTATAAGTGTGAGAAGCATAGTCAAATGTGTGGTAAATTTTATCGACCACCAATGGAGTATAGATATTGTGGTGGTATTTTTCACATACATAGGTTTTGTAGGAACCAGCAATTGATGAGAAGTGATGGAGAACCAAGGTTGACATAGATCATCATTATGGGATCTACTACCCCATAACAGTCATCTAGTTGGAGTTCCACCAGTCATACCCGTTAAGGTGGGGGATATGGTAATTTAGTAAAAGAGTGTCTATATAACTAGAAAATCAGAGCACATGGGACTTATACTAGAGCCCAAGTTAGAGGGACATGCCAACTTTATTCTATTTAGGCTACACACATTAGTAATAATATGAGACGGTCGAAAGATTTAGGTATGATTCTTATATATTCGATTATTTATTGTGATTTATTTGATAATGTGGAATCACATTCATTTTAATCCACTCTATTTGTGAATGGATTGGATTTGGTTTTGGAGTTTATGTAGGGGTTATATCGATAGATACATTAGTGGGGGTATGATCAAAGGGTATTCTTCATTATAATGAATGTTACCTTGATATGGATGGGTTCTGTTGGTTGGAGTAAATTAATCAAGTGGGGGTTCAATTGAGTATCTATAAAAGTTTCAGTTAAAAACTTGTTCTTTGAAAATTCCCCCCAACAAAAATAATTAAATTCAGTTTTTTGTGAATTTATAATAGTTCTGAATGCTCAATTAATTTCTCAAAAGATTGATTTGTTCTCAGCTATACTAATATAAAAATTAGTCTAACCTTTTAAACTAATATACTGGTTCAAAATATATATAGACACTTTCTAAACAACCTATGAATGTTCAATTCAATTTTTATATGAAATTTAATAATAATAGATCCGGTTAAAGTAAAATTCAAAGGCACAACAGATATAAACAAGAAGTTCAGTCTAAAGCTGAGACTTAATCCTCTCCACTTGGTGATTACCTGAAACCAAGCATTTAAATTTAATTAACTGTTTGATCTACACCCTGGATCTGTGTTCACAACAACACACAAGGGTGTCCTGGTCACACCTAACCTCTACCACAGTTATTCACGGGAAAAAACAAACTAGTCACACTTGACCTCTTTCACTGGTCTACATGGAATAAATAAATAATATGAGTCAGAGTTTAACAAAAACAAGTATCATCTAGTTAATTATAGGGATAGTGTGGGTGTTGAAGGTAGATACACACACATCTAAAAAAGGTACACAAAATAACATGACATAGATATAGATGTAGAATAGAGTTTAGAAGTCTATGTGTGTTATGTATGGAAGATCTAGACTCAGTTGATGTAGGAGAAATGAGGCTCGAGTCCTCTCATGAATTTTGGCTTCACAAATATAGTATCATAGCCTTCCATGTGTGAAAAGTTGAGCTCTTTGACGTTCGGATGTTCAGTGAAGTCCAACAGGTTTTTTCTTGGGTTGTTGATCTCCCTGTGTGTTATTGCTTTTAGTTATTACATGTTGGAGTAAATCTTGAGTGTTACAGGAGTTTTTAGTTTATCTGTTCTCTCTACTTTTCAGCATATTCCTTATCATGTTAAATGTCTTAGTGTGTAATTATTTTATACTTCGAGGCCATTAGGCATGAAGACATCCCCACATGCATGTACTTCATACATTCAATGGATAGTCTTACAGACTACATTAGATAATGTACAACACATTATATTGTGTAAATATGGACATGAGATATAAATTTGTACAAATAAATATAAAGACAGTATTTAAGACTATCCATGAGTCATAAGTATCATGGACTCATTGAGATTGGTATGTCATCATTGGTCTTTCATCATCAGGTTATCAGCATCAGTGACTCGATTTATCGGTGAGTCATTTCCATCGATATTGGTGACTCAGTGTATCAGTGAGTCATTTTTTCTATCGGTCTGTTAGGGAATGGATGAGTCTTCATCGATGTGTCATCCATTGGTGAGTCGATTATCAGTGTGTCATCCATTGATGAGTTGATCATCGATATGTCATCCATCATTGAGTCAATCATCGGTGTGTCATCCATCAGTGAGTTATTCATCAGTGTGTCATCTATCAGTGAGTCATTCATCAATGTGCCATCCATCTGTGAGTTGTCGATCAATTTTTCATCCCTCGGTAAGACTTTAATCAATGTGTCATCCATTGGTGAGTCGTTCACCAGTTCCAGAGACTCTGAATAACATTTAAAGTGTATGTCTTACACAGAACACTACCTGATTAAGTGAAATTCATAAATTCATGAATACATGCACTGATAAACATACTAGAGAATGAATACACATAGTTTATTTATTTTGAAATGGATTTTACAATATGAAATAATTTATTTACATAGATATATTCAATGACATGACCAATTTTATTTATTACATAAAATAATAATTAATAGGATCTGTAGATTGAAATGATTTGTGATTATGAAAAAAACTATTTTACAAAGTGTCCAACAATATCCCCCTTTTTGATAAACACAATTTATTGCATAAATTTCATGTTAATGAATTATAATTACTTTACTTAACATACCCTAGTGAATGTGAATTCTCAATGTGACTACGACTTTCCTTTTAATGCTCCCCCTTAATTTTGTAATAGAGGAATGATATACATGTATACATTATGTGGAGTACATGGCATGTTTCCTATGCCAAAGTTTCTCCCCCTTGGATTGGGAATTTATGGACCATATGTAAATTTCTCCCCCTTTTTGGATTTGAAAAATGGTTAAAAGAAAGAATAACCATGAAATATAAAGAACACTAACAATATGAGAAACATGGTGAAGGGAAAAAATAATTTTCATTAAGTTTGAAGAGAGTCCAATCTACAAAATAAAGTAACAAATCACTATGAAATAAGAAATCCACAATTTTTTTTTAGAATTTTAGGTTCTTTGGGTTTGTCTGATGGATCATGTGGAGGTTCAGGATGTGGTTCTGTGGTGGCAGGAAAAGGTGGTCTTATGACAACACCAGGCATGGAAACACATATAGGGAAATTTGTTGTAAGGCTAGGTATCCTTGCTGAAAACTAATGAATTTGTGGTTTCTCTATAATTAAATGTCTAATTTGAGAGAGATATTGAGATATAGCCATTTGAGAAGGAGTCCATGAGATAGTTCTAATGGAAGAAGTGGGAGTAACAACTATGGATTCATCTTGAACATGAAAGTACGACCTGGAAGTTTGATGAAGTCATTAATGATTTCATTTCCATATTTCATAGACTTATTGAAATCATTGTTATTTTCCAGGAACTCATCCATTAGAGGATTCACTCATTTAATTGCGCAACATGCTTCTTAAAGGATTCTATTACTGGAATAATTCTGTGATTTTCATCCATATACATGAAGTTTTGATGGGATCATACTTGGTATAAATCCTGGTAAAATACTTATCTACTTTCTCTCTAATCTCATTCTAAGTAGCATAGGCTTCATTTGTGCACTGCCTTACCATATTGTAAACAAGATCGGTATTTATATGCACTTTGACAATAGTTTTTTTGTCTGAATCACTCTGATGATTCTTGAGTTATTCACTCATCATAGCCTCGAGAGTATCTATATCAGCACCAGTAGCCTTGATTCCTCTAGAACTAGATGGACCAGTGATTGTATTTATAGGTTCTTCCTTTAATTTCTTCAAATATAAACTCAGTAGATGTGACACTAGGTTTCTAAGAAATTCAATCAAACCACTAAAAGAAGTCTTTAAATCGGTTGTCAGATAGTTTAACTCATTTCTCATCCTCTTCAATTTTTCTCACATCAAATTATTGTTTCTCATGATATTCTCGACAGTAGTAATATGATTTGGATGAAGCTCATGAATCACTATTCTTTCAATTTTAGTAGCATCAACAAATGAAATACTTGTAGAAGTAGAGGCTTCACTTCTGGCTCTAACAGAGGATCTCACTGACTCAACGATATCAGCTTTGAATTCCTCTAAATCAGCCTTAATGACTTAGTCACTAGGCACTGGCTGTGCTACTGGCTCAACTACAGGAGTTGAAATTGGTGAAGTAGGTGTAATTGGTTTTGTATCATCTTGGGCTTTTGGAGAAGGAGGAGGTGCTACCATCTTCTCAATTGAGTTATACTCCAAGCCAAATAGAATATATCCTGGATCTCTATTCCACTAACGAGTAGATGTCTACTATCTTTGTAGTACAATGTTAATCCCGAATTTTCTTCCCTAAGGCTCAGGTACAATCTCATCTTCATCATCTTCTTCAACTTGTCATCTAGACAATAAGACATTTCTAGGAACATGTATCAACTGAATTTGAGGTTCTACTTGCACTCTAGCCACTACAGCTTCTCTAGGAACTTCCTCAACCTATGTAATATGTGCAAATAGATCCTCAATCTATTCCTCTTGGAAACTCGCCATAATTTTATTCAAATCTTGAATTATTTTTTGATTTTGAACATTAGGATGGTTAGGCCTGTCTTCATTACTAGTATCTCAATGAGCAGTAGCCTCCTGTTCAACAGGATCAACACGACCTTGTACAACAACTCCCTCATGAGCTCCATGAACAGATTTGTCACTAGATCTTTAAACCACTAGTTTAACCACTATTAAATAATGACTGACATATTCACCATCACCTTCCACATCATCATCATCATCATCCGACTCCTCATCTGACTTACATATAAAGATTTCTAGAGCAGTGATTTTTGTCTCTTCCTCATCCTCGTCACCTAACAAATGTTCCCTTGAGGGTAGATCCAATGGTGGAATAGAAGGTCCACAGGACTTGTATTTTGGGTTCTCTGTAATATCAAGTTCACTACTGTCATCAATAATATATCCTTCTTCTATTTGAAACTCAAATTCAGCTTCATCATCTGAATAGAAAACTTCTTCTTATGGTTTTAGGTGTGGATCATCTTGATCCTTTGGTCTGGTAAGATGATTAATTGGATTTTAATATTCATATAGTCATTCCTCATCTCATTCCCAGCATTTCATCGAAGGGTTCCATAAAATATTCATCCTTTTTCCAATATCTTTCTAAAGACAAAATCCACTACATGCACTGATCACTTCATCTCCACATCTTCAACAGAGTCTAACTTCATTAGCATTGCCGAAATAATCCTAGGATAGTACAATAATGATGCTATCTTGGTGGGTTTTATGATATCAGAGATATGTAACATTAGGTACCTATATAAATTCACCTTCATATCATTCTTTAATAGGTAAATAAATAATACATCCTAATACTTCATAGTAGATAATTCTCCCTTCCTTGGGCAAGTTTGGTGCAGAATAATCTTAAAGAGAAATGTTTCCTCTCCACCTAACTCACTGGTAGTTTCTCTCCTCGATTATTTATTTCTAGTATTCTCCTTTAGAGCATCCTCATATGAAAATAAATTAGAGAAAGGAGGAATGTTATCCTGTTAAGTAGTATAGATACCTTCATGAGGCATTTCCAATCATTTAGCCAATTCCCTTTATGAAAAACAAATCTATTTTCCCTTCACTATTGAATTCATCATTTATTCCTCAGCATCATCGAGATCTCTTGAAGTTGAAATAAAACTCATGCACAAGATGGGGATAAAAAGGCCTCTCATTTTTAGAATACCAACTTATAATACCTTGAGATTACAACACTGTCAACAAAATATACTTTCTTGGTAGATGCCAATTAGCAGGAACTTCCTTATCAGCTGTAACAAATTGGCTTCCCAATCCTAGCTTTACAGTACCACTGGATCCACCCTTTTTATTCTTAGCTGATGGAGATTCACTCAGATCTTCCATCGCACACTTCGTCCTTTCCATATCTGAAGATTTGAGTCTAAGGTATGTCAAAAGGTCGTGGGTGGAGAAACAGTGTGTTGAAGAGAAGAATGTTCAAGGAAAGAGAGGGAGGTGAAAGGTCAAGGTGGATTTATTTTATTTTATAATCTGGGTATTGTAAATCATAAAAAATAGTATTAAAAATGGTAAAATGAGCACAAAACTATGTCATTTTATTTAAAATCGACATAATTAAAAGAAGGTCGTAAAAGGAATAAATTTTACACAATTGATATTACACAATCGGTTTCAAGTGATCAGTTTTATAGGATTAGTCTTATATGATTGGATTCATGAGAATCATTTTCACATGAACGGTTTCACCGGATCGGTTTCACTGATCGGTTTCACTGATTGGTTTCACTTATCTGTTTCACTAATACTGGTAACATTGATAAATAGATTATTCCTTAGGGGAAGGATCTTGAAATGACTTTAGATATTTATCATTCCTAGTTCATGTCAGATGTATTCCTTCTATCAAAGTTTAAGGGTTTGGAGAAAATATCAGCAAGTTGATGACCATTCCCAAAACAATCAAGAGTTATATCACATTTTTGGTAATTATGAATCAAAAAGTGATGTATTACATCAATATGTTTTGTTCTAGACTAATAAATTGGATTTTAAGAAATGTGAATAGCCCTTGTGTTGTCACAGATTATAGGGATATGTTTGAATTATTACCTATAGTATAATAATGTGTGTTTCATCAAAAAAATATGTGCACAGTAACTACCAGCAGCAATGTACTCTACTTTAGTAGTTGATAATGAAAATGGATTTTTCTTTTTTACTACACCATGATATTAGAGACTTTCCCAAAAATTGACATATTCTAGAGGTACTCTTTCAATCTAACTTACATTCACCAAAGTCAGCATCTAAATAAGTAACCCAATCAAAAGGTTTTTCTTATAGGGTAGAACAATCCAATTTTTTTTTAATATTTGAAGTACTTGAAAAATCTTTTAATATAATTTAAATGTGACCCTTTTGGTGTTTTCTTGAAATATTTCAAACATACATACACTAAACATAATATTTGTCCTATTAGTAGTAATGTACAGCAAGCTCCCAATAATTCCACTGTAAGAAGCTTGATCAATATATTTCCCATTTTCATCAAGATATAACTTACATATAGAACTCATAGGGGTTTCACTAATCTTAATTCTATCAAAGACATATCTTTTAAAAATATATTTCATGTACTTACATTGATTTATAATAATACCTTCTTTATTTTGAAATATCTGAAATCCAAGAAAATATTTATGTTCACCCATCATGCTCATTTCAAATTCACTTTTCATGATATTTGAAAAAACATTACACAAAGAATTATTAGAATGTCCAAATATAATATCATCAAAATATATTTCATCTATTAAAACTTTTTTGAAATTATTTTTATAGAAAACGTAGGATCGACCACTCCTTTTGTAAAAGCTTTAGAAATAAGGAAGTGACTTAGTAATTCATACCATGCTCTTGGAGCTTGTTTCAACCCATATAAATATTTAGATAGTTTGAAAACTTGATTTGGAAAATGAGGATTTTTAAATCATGGGGGCTGTTCAACAAAAACATCGTAAATTATATAAACATTTAAGAATTCACTTTTAACACCCATTTGATTAATTTTAAAGTCCAAGTGCGTTGCATATGAAAGTAAGATTCCAATGTCTTCAAGCCTGGCTACTGGTGCAAAGGTCTCTTAATGATAAATTCCTTCTTATTGATTATATCCTTGTGCAACAAACTGAGCTTGGTTTCTAACTATATTTATAGATTCATTCACTTTATTACTAAACACCCATTTGGTTAGTATGGTCAAAGTATCTTTTGGTCTATATACAAGCTTCCGAAAATTATTTTTTTCTAATTATTTAATCTATTATTGCATACTATTATAAAAAATTCACCATTGATTGAATCATTGTTATTTTTAGATTCATGTTGAGACATGAATGCTTGATGTTCAACCTAATTTCTCAACGAGGCTCAAGTTTGTGTTCCCCTATCTAAATCTCCTACAAGAGTATCTAAGGTATGGTTTCTAAGGGTCATAGTTGTTCTAGTAAAGGTGGGACTAGTTATTTATGGTTCATCATTTTGATCTGGATCATTATGGCTAGATTTTGTAGAATTTACCACCCCAGAATTTTTTATAAATTTATCCACACGATGATTTGATGTTTTAGCATCAATATACAGATTGGAAATATCCACTTAAATATTTTATAGAGAGGTCTTAGATGCATGAGGATCTGTTTCATCAAAATTGACATGTACAGATTCTTCCACGTATTTGGTTTTCTTATTAAAGACTCTATATGATTTGCTTGATGTATAATATCCATGTAATATTCCTTCATCACTTTTGGAGGAATATTTATCTAGATTTTATTTAATGTTAAGAAAATAAAATTTACATCAAAACACATTAAAATAACTTAAATTGTGTTTTGAATTGTTACACAACTCATAAGGAATTTTCTTAAGGATGGTTCTGATTAAGACTCTGTTTATTATTTAACAAGCTTTATTACTATATTCATCCCAAAAATAAATTGGTAGGTCATATTCATTAAGCATAGTTTGGGAAATTTCCTACAGGGCTCTATTTCTTCTTTCCTCTACACCATTTTGTTGAAGTGTCCTAGGGGCCGAGAATTTGTGTCTATAACAATTTTGTGTGAAAAATGATTCAATGTATTGATTTTCAAATTCACAACTGTGGTCACTTCTTAAGTATTTAATCTGAAGTCCCCAAATAGTTTCTAATGTACAAGCATACATGGTAAAATTAGGGCAAGCCTCATTTTGGTGAGATAAGAAAAAGGTCCATGTATATCTAGAGAATTCATCTTCAATAACATAAACATAGTGCTTCCCATTTAGAATTGAAACTCAAGATGGTCTAAACAAATCCATGTGAACCATCTCTAGATGTTGAGAAGTAGATACTTCTTTCTCTAGTTTGAAAAATATTTTATGTTGCTTTCTTTTTTGACAAGGATTGCACACTTTATTGTCTAGAAACTCTGAAACTAAAAATTTTCTAGTCAAATTATTAAGAGAGTGTACATTGCAATGTCTTAGTCTTCTGTGCTAGAGTTAATTCTATTGTTTAAAGTCACTTAGACAAGAAAAACTCTATGAGGCTAATGAGTCTAAATTTATAGCATAAACAATATCATTTCTAAGAGTAGTAAATACTATGTTATTCTTGGCATAAAAAACATGGAATGAATCATTTTTGAATTTTACATTAAATACATCATCACACAAATGAGATATGCTAAAAATATTATACTTTAATCCATCAAAATAAAGTACTTTGAAAATTAAAATAGAGATAGGATTACCAATCAAGCCTAGGTCGATGATTTTTCCTTACCATTGTCACCAAATGTGACACGTCCTCCATCAATTTTGATCAGACTTTTAAATAATGAGTAGTCCCCTATCACGTGTCCTGAACATCCACTATCTATGTACCACATACTTCCACATTATCTCTTTAAGAAATTCACCTACAAAATAATTTATCCAATAAAAAATTTTGGTATCCATATTTTTTTGGGAACACAAACATTATTGATAAAAGATTTAAGAACCTATAATTTTATTATGGGATTATTATATGCAGAATATAGAGTATTTTAAAAATAAACTCTGTTTGGTCATGAAGAATTATATGCAGTAAAATAATTCTTAGAACTAGAACTTGCAATAAAATTTTGGGTTTTGAAGAAAGATGCAGATTTTACATATTTGGTTATAAAATGTGTTATGGATAAATTCCATTGACCTAGTTGATATCTTATCCTAGAAGTGTACCTAAGATCTATCTGTTTACCATGCATTTGAGTAAGGGTATTTTTTCCATTGGTAATTTTTTTATAAGTATATATTTATTTGGTCATTAGATATTTTTAAATAATTTATTTCTTGAGAAATTTTGAATTTTTATCTTTCTCAGTTGTAAGGTTAGATTTAATAGTTATGATAAGAGAATAAAGTGTGTTTAAAGATTTAAAATTATCTTTTAATTCATTACATGTTTCTTCTAGAAAGTTCCAATACTCAAATAATTCTTCATTTGACATGTTCTCAAACTCACATTCATTTTCAGAATAATAAGAATTTTGAATAGAAGAGTCTATGATTATCTGATATGTGTTTGTTATAAAACAAAAATTAGCCATATCATCTTTCTCATTATGAGAAGAATTAGATTCACTAGAGCTATCCTCAGAGGCACTCTAGGTGGCCTTCATTGCTTCCATATATTTTCAATCCTTTTTCTAATTCTTATTTTTGTATTTGAGTTGTGTAATTTCATCTTTGAAATGTCCTTTACATTTACATTCGTAGATAATTATCCTTTAGGATTTATCATTTCTCTTCCAATCCTCTTTCAAATTTTCCTTTTTGTCATTCATTCCTTTGTAATTTGGATTTTTAAAAAACTTGTTTTTCCTATAAAATTTCGTGAATATCCTGGCTAGCTAGGCAATTTCTCCATCATTTCCCAAAGAGGATACTTCACTACATGAACATTCAAAATAAACATAAACTTTTTATTTGTCTTTAATTTTAGATGCAGTAGTCTTTAAGGCTACTATATTTAGTTTTGGTTCATCCCCTTCTAGATTTACCTTCAATTCGTCTTAATACATCATTAATTTTTCTATCAATTTTTTCACTGGAATCTTATCAATATCGCATGATTCTCTTATTGATATAGATGTCCCCTCCCACTCTCTGGTGGGCATCACTGAATCCTCAAAATCTGATCTTTGGATGTAACTTCTCTTACTAAAGAAATCATGGTATTCAAAATTTCATAGAATCTAAGATACATATCAGAAATAGATTTATCAGGCTTCATTATGAATTTATCATATTTTATAGTATAAGTATTTAATCTAATTTCTTTAACATTTTATGTTCCCTCATAAGAAACAGAAAATGTGTCCCACATCTCATTTGCAGTTTGATATGTAGAAATATGATTAGATTCTTCATCTCATTGTGAATAGTATAAAACATGTATTTCTTTAAAATTATTTTTGTAAGCAGTCTTGGTAGGTTCATCGAATTTATTTCGTCTAATCTATTATCCATGATATAAATTGGAAAATAATTTTTGAGAGAAAAAGTTCATAAATAAAAAAAAAATTAATATCGTTGAATGTCAACTACAATCATAGTTGAAAATATTTGAAAATTGAAAACATTATAAGTTCTCCCTATTACCAAATGTTCATTAGGGTAGATTACTCATGATGGGGGTGAACTGAGTATCTATATATTTTTTTGTTATAAATTGTTTCTTTGAAAATTTAAACCAATAAAAATATTCATATTTTGTTAGTAGTGAATTTATATAAGTCCTAAATGTTCAATAAATATCTCATAAGATTGGTTAGTTCTCAGCCATACTAATCTAAAGATTAGACTAACTTTTGAAACTAATGCACTGGTTCAAAACAGATATAAACACTTCCTAAACTAACTATCAACATTTAATTCAGTTTTATGTGAAATGTAATAAACACATATCAGATTAAACTAAAAGTAAATGGCACAACATATATAAAAAAGAGGTTCAATCTCATGTTGAGACTTAATCCTATCCACTTGGTGATCACCTACCACCATGCAGTTTAATTTAATAAACAGTCTGATCAACACCCTGGATTGGGGTTCACAACAGCACACAAGGTTGTCCATGTCACACCTGACATCTACTACAATTTTTCATGGGAAAAAAACATTCCACGCCTGACCTATTAAACCAGTCTATGTCGAATAAAAGAATAGTATGAGTGAGAGTTTAATGATGTCAAGTGTCCTTCTGTTAAGTAAAGGGACAGTTTGTGTGTTGATGTCAGATACACACACTGCTCCAAAAGGTATACAAAAGAACAAAACATGGATATAGATGAATAATAGAGTTTAGAAGTCTCTTCGAGTTATGTAGTGAATCTCTGGACTCAGTTAATGTAGAAGAAATGAGGCTTGAGTCATCTCCTGGAAGTTGGTTTCACAAACAAAGTATCATAGTCTTTCAGGTGTGAAAATTTCAGATCTTTGATGTTTGGATGTTCAGGTAAGTCTAGCAGGTGTTTTCTTATCTTGTTGGTCTCCTCGTGTGTTATTTATTTTAGTTATTGGGAGTCGGAATAAATCTCAAGAGTTGTTGGAGTTTGCAATTCTTTTGTTCTCTCAACTTTTCAGGAAATTCCCTGTTGTGTTAAAAGTCAGAGTGAGTAATTATTTTATACTTTGAGGTCTATCAGACGTGAAGATCTCCCCACATGCATGTAACTCATGATGTCTACACATAGTCCTATAGAAAACATTAAAAAAATGTCAGACACATTAATTTGTTTAAATATTACCATTAGATATAAATTTGAATAAATAAATTTAAAGATAGTATTTACGACTATTTTTGAGTCAAAAAGTATCAACGACTCATTTTTATCGGTCTATTATAATCAGTCTATCATCATCGGTTTGTCATCATTGGTTACTTGCTTTATCAATGATTCATTTAAATCAGCAGCAGTGAACCGATGTATTGGTGAGTTGTTTGTACTATTGATCTATCAGGGCATCAGTGAGTTTTCATCGGTGTGTTGTCCATCGGTGAGTCGGTCATCGGTGTGTCATCCATTAGTGATTCAACCATCGTTGTGCCATCCTTCGGGGAGTTGATCATCCATGTGTCATCTATTAGGGATTTGTTCGTCGGTGTGTTGTCCTTCGGCGAGTCATTAATCAAAGTGTCATCCATCGGTGAGTCGTTTATCAATGTGTCGTTTATCGGTGAGTCATTCCTCAGTGCTAGAGACTCTAAAAAACATATAAAGTGTCTGTATTATGTATAACACTACCATATTGAGTGAAATTCATGATTAAATGAATATATAAACTGATAAAAAAATTAAAGTATGAATACATATAGCTTATTGATTTTGTAATGTATTATATAGTATGACATAATTGATTTACTTAGATATATTCATGGACATGATCATGTTTATTTATTACTTAATATAAGAATTAATTGGATCGGTAGATTGAAAAAATTTGGGATTATGAAAACAACTATTTCACAAAGGATCAAAAAGGTTCCATATTATTTGGGAAATTTTTATGCTTGATATATCCGAATTTGAACTGATATTGGGAATAAGCTGGTTGTTACCATATCAAGATCGTATTGATTATTAACATCTAAGTTATGCTCACATCTCATGAGGGTGATGTTTATATTAATCATGGAGAGTGGTATATCCATGTAGTCCATGGTGGGACAAATTTTTAGTGTATGAAAAAACTCATGGATAAGGTGGTGAGTGTTATTCTTAATTATGGGGGAGTGAAACATGATTAATTCACTACTATTATTAATTAGTTTCAATATTTGTTACCTATGATGTTTTTAGAGTTTTCCCTCAAGAGAGTTGTTGAGTTTATGATTGAATTGATTTGTAGATCTGAACTTGTTTTTATTACGTGTTATAGAATAGCCCCAGAAGAGCTACATGAGTTTAAGACTCAGTTTATGGAGTTGGAAGATACAGGATATATCTATCTAATCACGTCACCTTAGGGATCAAAAGTTTTTCAAGAAGGATGAAGAATTGTTACGCTTGTGTGTTTATTATCAGAAGTTGAAGTAATTGATGATTAAGAATTAATATCCTATCAAAAGTATCTACAATCTTTATGACCCGTTTAGGGGTGCATGTGTGTACTCTATGATCAATTTGAGACCATGGAATCATTGGTTTAAAGTGATAACCATTGATATATTATAGAATAATTTCAAGAAGAATAAATTTATTGTATGATTTTTTTGGTGTTGATTGGGTTTACGAATTCTCCTTTCATGTTCATAGATTTTATGAAAAATAATTTTCACCCATAATTGGATCAATTCATGGTCATATTCATTGATGACATGTTAATGTACTCACAGACTCAAGACGATCATTCTAAACATCCTGGAATCATCCTTAGTATATTGAGAATGCATCGAATATATGACAAGCTATTTATGTTTCACTTATGGGTTGGAATGATACATTTACTGGGACACATAGTCTTGGCGAAAGGTGTTTCAATGGACCCTGAGAAGGTTCAACCAATTATTTATTCAGTGAAACCGAATAATGTTTTGATACCAAAATATTTTTTCTTCTGGCATGATATTACAAAAGGTTTATCAATGTCTTTTCTCACTTATCAAAACCTCTTTCAAAATTGAAAATATGAGTATAAATTTTGAGAGGTATAATTCATGAGAGAATGATTTATTAGAGATAAAGAGGTGTTTTCCATAGAAATGATATGGATATTACTTGAACCAGGTGAAAAATATTCCTTATTTTGCGATGCATATGGTATTGGACTTCAGTGAGTGTTGATAAAGGGAGATTGATTCATGACCTATGGATCACGATAACTAAGGTCACAAGAACAAAAGTACCCTACACATGATTTTGAGTCAACCATTGTAGATTACGCCTTGACATTTTGGTGGGATTATCTTCTACATTATAATTTTAATTTTTATATGGATCATTAGAGTATTGTATATGAATTTTTAAAGTGTGACTTAAATCTTCAGTAGTGGATATGAGTTGAGTACATCCAATCATTATATTTTGATCAATTTTGTAAACCAAGAAAGGGGGATAGTTTTTCTAATGCTTTGATCTAAAAGACTCATACTCAAGAATTCTAAGAGTCTTGTTATTAGTGTAAGATAATGAAATTGATCACATAGATGCATGTAGGTGTTTAGGAGTGTTAGAAGATGTCATTTATGTATCTATCCATTGATCCTACACTTATGAGCAAGATCAAGGAAAGAAAGCATGAGTATATGGAATGCCTAGAGTTGAGGGATAATTTTGATGGTGGGGAGATACCACCCAGTTGTACTATCAATGATGATGAGATCATCCATGTTCCTAAATGTATTATCGTTCTTAACTGTATATGAAATGAAGTAATAAGCTAGTTTCACACCTTGATGTTGGAGGTTCATGTCAGCTTGACCAGAATTTATCCGGGCCTTCATGGAAAATATTGGTGGTTAGGAATGAAGAAGAAGATAATAGGTTTTGTAAATTGGTTAAACCACTATCATTAGGAGAAGGCAGGGAACTAGCATCCTCTTGGATTGATACATCTGTTTCTATTGTCGAATATAAGTGGTATAACGTTGTGATGGATTGTGTAGTGGGATTACAAAGGAATACATAAAAGAAATATATAATATATATTATCATGGATCATCATAAAATGGTATCCGATATTTTTTCTAGTTAGCAGACATTCACCATTGATTAGTTGGGTGAATGTTATGATTATAATACAATGCGTTTGTGTGGGGTGACTCAAAGATTTGTTTCAGATAGAGACACCCATTTTACTTTGTTCTTCTTTCAAGTCATGATAAAGAAGATGGGTACTAATGTGTTTTTGAGTATTTATTTTCACCAATAGATAAACGGGGAATTAGAATGAACTATCAAGGTGTTAGAGGATATTCTAAAATCACATACCCTAGATTTTTGTGGAAATTGTGAGAAGTACCCAACACTTATTGAGTTCACCCATTGAAACAGTTTTTAGTTGACTCTTCATATGGAACCATATGAGGCACTCTATGGAAGGATATTTACAAAACCATTGTATTTTATGGAAATAGTGGAATCATTGATGTTGGGTCTAATCCTCATGCAGAAGATGCCAAAACATGTTCAATTGTTTCAGAAGAATATGTCTACAACCCAGAGTATACAATAGTCATATACCTATTGAAATACTCAATATATGATATTTTATAATGGGTGATATTGAATTTATATAGGTTTTATCAATATTGGGTCATATTATGATAAAAAAAATAAGGTAATTTGGAATACGAGTATATGGGTCCATTTGAGATTGTGAAGAGGGTTGGATCAGTAGCATATCAGCTGGATCATCCACGTTGGTATAGTGTTTTCTAGGATGTTTTTACTATTTCACAAATTTGGAAGTATCACCCCAATCATTCGCATGAAAAAACATAATTTTTTGTTTTTTAGAGTCACGTTTTGGTTAAGTTATAACTGAACAAGAAAAGCAAGATGAGGAAACATGCCCAAGGGGATCCACCATTGCAGCCACGAGCTAAACCAACCCAAACAAACATGAACAACACACATAAAAAATATAAATCTAGAATAAAATATTCATATGATCCTTTTAAAGAGGGTGAACTGTGGAAAGGTTCATCAATAGAGCTCTGAAACAAAGAACCATGAGACAACCGAGCCAGAATAGGCGATGAAACCAACTGAAAGAGCACCAAAATAGTTTGACCATCACCAAAGGCACTAGAAGCATACAAAACATCATGGAATCATCCGAACCGGAAAAAAAATTTGGTTGTGTGTGGAGAAACATGAAAACATGGTGTAGGAAAAAAATAAATCATAGAAGAATCTAGGTGCAAATACCTCAACATCGGCCGACACCACCAACTAGTCCCAGGTCAAAAGACCATTTGTTGTGTATGTGCAAAAGATCATTCAGCACCATAGCTTCCCAAACCATCTCATGTGATTGATGTTGATAATGTGTAAATTGAGTCTCATATTTCCTTTGAGAAGTATCATATTTGTGTCTGGATTGTAGTGATAAAATTATTCAGGGTAAGACTGCGATATTGTTCTGAGTATTATGGAATCATGGTTGTATTCGGGAGGAAATACGAGAGAGAGAGGTTGATATGCAAGTTTAGTGGACCCATATTTTTTACCTTCTAGGATTTGAAATGGTTAGGATTGAACCTTAAGGATGATCTATTATAAGGTAGGGAGGTTATCAGATCTGGAACAACGACAAGGTAGGTTTTTTAAAATTTTTGTTGTAATTCCATTAAAATAGATAATATAATATCAATTGGGAATAGGAAATATATCATTTGATTACTGAGAGTTTGAGACATGAAAAATGGGGATAATCTATCTAGTGCATAGATCATGGTTGGCGAATAGTTACTAATAACTATTCACTGGGAATGTGAGACCAATAGAAGGGAAGAGAATGGTTTGTAATCCATACAAGGGGGAATTGAAATCATGAAGCCTTGAAAGGATCCAATGGCTTGGACTATATGTTTTCTATCTTGGAAAGAGGTTGCTACACAGTTGGAAAATGGTATGGAAAAAATTATATTTAAACCTTTTACCTCTCTAAAATTAATAATTTAACCATTTACGCACTTGGAATTAATGGGTTCTTAACATGTTTTATTCCCCATTCCACCTCCAACAGAAAGGGTTATAGACCAAGGGATCCAAACTCATTAAACTATGTTTCTCCTTAGATCTTGTGTCATTTGAATCACCATTAGGTTTGAAATCGAAGAACCACATGAGTCTTTGAGTCCTCTTTCTTCTATTTTATAAAGGAACCATAGTGGGATATTTTACCTTCTTCTAAAACTATTAAACATAATTTTCCCAAAAAATTATTAGCTTTGGTGATAACGGTTGTTATGGATTAAATAAAGGGATGAGGTTGGATGATTTCTGGTCTATGATATAACGACCCATACTTTACATACATTGTTTTTACTTCAGAATTGAAGCAAACTTATTACAACATATAACAAAACCAAGAAAGGACCATATAGGTATAGTGTCTTTAGAAACTGGTAAACATAAACAACTGGTTCATAAAGCATCTACTTTGCCTACCATTTATTTCATCATATCTAGAGTACCTTTTTGGCATATTCTACTTAATAACCTTCTTCCTGACCTGGGGAAACAAAACATACAAAAGGGTGAGCTCAAATGCTCAGTAAGGGTAAACAAAATAAATATAAATCACATCATATTCAAAAGAACATAACATTTTAGAGATATTAACCTGCAAAAGAGAGAAAAATTTTATAACATGGGATAAATCATAGTAGTGAAATGAAATCTCAATAATCATAACTTAAAACATGAAACTTTGTGGAATACACACATAATCATAGAGAATCATATCTTATTAGTCAAGACCCATTGCCAAGACTATCTTAGTGGACAAAGTCCATTTCTGAACCGAGTCACCCTCGTTTCAGCCCTGTTTCACTAAACCGGTATAACCTACCGTTCCAGCCATGTCTATCTCATGAGATATAAAATATTTACCCAATGCATTAGAGGGAGATATAGGTCACACCCATCTCATAATGATACCATTCTTATGTGTGCCACAAAATCATAAATCATATATCATTGCATAACCCATGTAATAAAAATGGGAATCTTAAACATCGTGACATCATAAAACAATTCATATAAGATAAAGGAATTCATAAAAAAACAATTCCATCACAACATAATAAAATCAATAGGGATAAAAAACAGAACCCTTTATTATCATAGATGGAAAATAATTTTGATAAAACACTTGAACTCCATTCTTGAGGAAAATATCCTTTCTGCTTCAAAAATAATTTTCCTTTCTTAACATGTCATACAATTATAAACTAAAAGAAGTTGATTAAAAATAAACTTGAAAACTTGTAAAGGAAGCTTCTTGGAAACAATGTTTTAAAAATCCATTCATGCCGTATAAGTTAAAAAAACATTCTTCTCGTACTTTTGTCTGAAAAGTCAAAAAGTACCTCGTACGAAAAACGACAAAAGATTCCTTTCATATATTTTACTAAAAACTCACAGAAGGGTAAAATAGGATTAAAAAAATTGTAGGTGAATGGAAATAATATTACATATTGAGGAAACATGGATGTAGATGATGAAATACACCCTAGTAAATACTAAAGCATAAACAATCTCGGATAAAAATGTGATTGTGATATTTCCTTTACCTTAGGTCCGATATGCTTTGTACGTGTCCGAAACTCCTGTATAATGATTAAAATAATGTTATTGACTTATTCCAAAATCATAATTATTTTTATGACATCATATTTGGTCATATTCCTAGCTTCTTAGTAGTACTATTTCATTGCTACTTGTTATTCGGGTGTTTATAACTTTTTGTTCTTATGCATGTTTTGTCGAATAAATTATTATTCTTCTCTTTAGGTTATAGATAACTCATTTCCAGAATGGTATTAGTGTAATATATGTCATATTCATTCATTCAATTCTTTTCATTTATATAATCATTATGAAATGAAGATCATGTAGAATGAGTCGCATCACATCGTGGAGACGGTATTCCGTACGTACGCACGAGTGATGATATTGTTCCTATGGTAGTGGAATTGTATTGGAGTGTATGTATACAATTTCATAATTAGTATCAATTTATTATAGTCATATATAGTCATTATTTACACCATTATACCCATCCAAGAAAGGTGGTGGTGGAAAATATATTACACCAAGGCGTGGAGACGGTATTCTGTACGTACGCACACGCGGTGATTTCTTTTTCTGTAGGATGGATAGATGGTGAAATAGGGTTGTCTCGTACATATAATAACATATCACTATATGAGTGATATTTATGTTATTACTTCATAATGAAACAACTAAAGAAGAAGAAGTGGAAGAAGAAATAAAGATGAAAGAATCAGTAACGAACATTACCTCTTCTTTGAAGTCCTTCTTTGAGACCTCCTTTTAGGGCACCAAAATAGGTCTTTGAAGAAGACCAGAACCTCTAGGATGTCTCTAGGGAAGTGGAGAGGAGAAAGTGGCAGGGGTTTCCCGAGCTTGAAGGCTCAAAGTGGTGTGAGGAAGAGAGGGAGGAGGTTCCCTTTCATAATGGAGGAGAGGGGCACCATTGGAATAACTAAAAATATTATTTTTTTATAAAGTCATGTTCGGTTTTAAATAGCTCCAAATTGATTTATTTCGAGGCTATGGTGGGGATGGGTCGAAATACTCTCATCCAATAAAATTTAGACAAGTTTAGGTTCCTATTTTAACCTTATCATGTAGATTTAACATTAAGTTAAATAATTTTACTTTTACCGTGTTTTCTTGTGTTCTTATACTATAAGGTTAATAAACTTACTATAAGCAGCCAAACGAACCCCAAGTTGTTTATTATTAATATATATTACCTTATATAAGTCATTTTTCTGAACCTTAGATTTTGAGGAATAAAATTACAATTACAACTATTATATTTGTTTTACAAACTATTTTATGTCAATTTTGACACTATTTAGTAATTAATTTTTGTGAAAATCATAACAGAATGATTATTTCGAAAAAAGTTAATTAAATCAATACTAACATGTAATATTAATATATAAAATTAGTGGAATTCATAAAAAGTGTCAAATTACATTTATTTTGGTGTTTATAACATCAATTATGTCAATAATTCATTAATAAGATAATTACTGCATAATCTTTGTATCATAATTAATTTACAAAAAAATACCATTATGTAGGAAATATTTTTAGATTTCTAATTAATATTTATAGTCTAATTTATCTTATGTATAACCCCATATTGAGAATGATTTACTTATTACACTTTGATTTTAACTATTTTAACCCTTCTTTAAATAAATTAATAATAAATGTCCTAATCTAATCCAAGGGGGCCTAAATGGTCATATTTTATTCCTAAGTTTGTTTTTGGTCGAATTACACTTATCCAATAGAATTAGGAAATGTGTTAGGGTAATAATAATATCATTTTTACCCTTAATTACCCTATTTACTTTTAACCGTGGTAAATAAAAGTTAAAAGTTACTCTTCACCAAAAATTATTTTCATCTCATTGAACCACATTTGACTTAATGACATCAACCTTGTCTCTCGGATTTTTGAAATTCCACTCACAGAATCTGTAAAATTATGTTTTATAAAAAATTCAGTTTTTTAACTACCACTTAGTGGTTGCACTATTCATCAAAAATTGAAATTTTCAGAAAAATACCAAAATTTCACCCTAGGCTAATTTCGATATTACGAATCCAAAAATGAAGTCCATTTTGAAAAATAAAATTTATAAAATTTCAAAAAGTGGTTATTACTATTCATAACGGCTAGTTTTAATAATATTTTATTAGCATATCATTGTTTAGTGAAACTCGTTATTGCGTACGACGCAAGCTATCGAGGAAGGTCGCGATTTCGTGTAAAGCAAGCCAAGCAAGTGTTGTGTGTAGAAAAAGTTTCCTTTGATGATTTATATAACATAAAAGTCTCAGGTGTTACATTATACCCCCCCTAAAAATTAATTTTGCCCTCGAAATTCGTCACTTTGTAACAAATAGATGAGTATACCTCTCCCTCATCACATCCTCAAGCTCCCATGTATCTTCTTCTAATTGGTGGTTCCTCCATAAAACTTTCACCAATCGAGTGGTCTTGTTTCATAGGACTTTTTCGCTACGATCCAGAATCTCTATCGGTTGTTCTTCACAAGAAAGATCTTGCTCCAGCGGTACAACTTCTGAGATGAGTACATGTGAAGGATCAGGTATGTACTTTCTCAGGAGAGATACATGGAACATAACGTGAACTTGAGAGAGATTCGGTGGAAGCTCCAATCGGTAAGCTACCTTCCCAACATGATCCAGCATTTCGAAAGGACCGATATATCTAGAGCTCAACTTCCCCTTCTTTCCAAATCTCATAACCCTCTTCCAGCGAGATATTCATAAGAACACTTTATCACCCACTTCAAAATCTAGGTCTTTTCTTCGGTTGTCAGCATAGATTTTATGTCGACTTTGAGCTGCTCTTATGTGTTGTTGAATAGATCTGACCTTTTCTGCCATTTCATCAACGAGATCAGGTTCTAATAGCTTTCTTTCCCCAACTTCATCCCATCAAGTTGGAGTCCTGCATATCTTTCCATAGAGAGCTTCATAAGGAGCCATCTGAATACTGGAGTGAAAGCTATTATTATAAGAAAATTCCACCAAAGGTAGGTGCTGATCGCAACCATCTTTGAAATCCATAGAGAAAGCTCTCAACATATCTTCTAGGGTTTGAATTGTTCTCTCAGACTGACCGTCTGTCTGAGGATGATAAGAAGTGCTAAAACTCAACTCTGTATCCATATTATGCTGAAGACTTCTCCAGAACTTCGAGGTAAATCTTGGATCCCGATCAGATACAATAGAAAGTGGTACTCCATGCAATCTTACCACTTCCTTTTCATATATCCTGGAAAGCTGATCTAGAGAGAAATCCTCTCTAATAGCAATGAAGTGTGAAGACTTTGTAAGATGATCAACTATGACCCAGATAGCATTATTTCCTTTGGATGTTTTAGGAAGTCCTGTGACAAATTCCATAGTGATGTTTTCCCATTTCCATTCGGGTATGGGTAATGGTTGTAACATCCCCTTAGACTTCTGTCTCTCAGCTTTAACTTGTTGATAAACCAAGAATCGAGAGACATATTCAGCAACATCTCTTTTCATGCCATCCCACCAGAAGTACTCCTTCCGGTCCCTTTACATCTTCATGCTTCCAGGATGAATAGAGAATGAATAACTATGAGCCTCATCCAGCAACTCCTTCTTTAATTCTAGGATGGGAGGAACACAAAACCTATTCCTGAACTTTGTTATCCCATCACAATCAAGGTTGAATTCAGGAACATTTCTCACCTTCTTTTGTAACTAGACATCTTATTTATGTGCCTCTTTAATCTTCACAAGTATAGATGGTTGAACATTCATTTGAGAAAGATACGATTTTCCCCATTCATTATAATTCCAAGATCCATCCTTTGTAAATCCATAAATATTGGATCTTTTGTGATCCTCATCATGGATAAACTAGCGTGGTCTTGTCGACTTAATGCATCTGCCACCTTGTTTGCTTTCCCAGGGTGGTAATGGATTGAGCAGTCATAATCCTTAATCAGTTCTAACCATCTTCTTTGGCGCATATTCAGCTCCTTTTGTGTGAAAATATACTTTAAACTTTTATGATCAGTATAAATATCACACATTTCTCCATAAAGGTAATACCTCCAAATCTTCAATGCAAAGATTACCGCAGCTAACTCCAAATCTTGAGTTGGGTAATTTGGCTAATGTATTTTCAAATGTCGTGAGGCATAAGATATCACCATATCATTTTGCATAAGAACACACCCCAATCCCTTCTTGGATGCATCACAGTAGATCACAAACCTTTCTCCACTACAAGGCAGTGTGAGCACAGGTGCACTGGATAACCTTCTTTTCAACTCCTTGAAATTATCTTCACATTCCTCTGTCCAAACAACCTTAACTCCTTTCTGAGTCAACTTGGTGAGTGGATTAGATAATCCTGAAAAATCTTTCACAAAACGTCGATAATATCCAGCTAAACCAAGAAAACATCGGATCTCAGTTACTGTTGTTGGTCTTGACCATCTTTCGATAACCTCTGTTTTTGATGGATCCATAGATATCCCCTCTTTTGAGATTATGTGAACCAAAAAGGATACTTTTTGAAGCCAAAATTCACAGTTGGTAAATTTGGCATAAAGCTTCGCCTTTCTCAGGGTCTTCAATATAATTCTCAAGTGATCTTCATGTTCTTCCTTTCTCTTTGAATAGACAATAATATCATCTATAAAGACTACCACAAATTGATCAAGATATTCTCTAAAGACTCTATTCATCAGATCCATGAAGATAGCAGGGGCATTAGTAAGACCAAATGGAATCACTATAAATTCATAGTGTCCATACCTTGTACGGAAAGCCGTCTTTGGTATATCCTACCTTTTGACCCTTAATTTATGATACCCTGAACGAAGATAAATCTTGGAAATGTATTGATCTCCTCGTAGTTGGTCAAATAGGTCATCAATGCGCGGGAGACGATATTTGTTCTTGACGGTGATCTTGTTAAGTTCTTGATAATCAATGCATAGTCTCATTGATCCATCTTTCTTCTTAACAAACAGAACAGGTGCTCCCCAAGGTGATGCACTAGGGAGTATGAACCCATTATCAAGATTCTCTTGGAGTTGCTTCTTCAATTTCTACATCTCAATTGGGGCCATTCTATATGGTGTCTTTGAAATAGGCAAAGCACCCGGTACGAGTTCTATTGAAAAATCAACTTCACGATTCGGTGGAAGACCCAGTAATTCATCCGGAAAGACATCATCAAACTCCCGTACAATGGGAATATTCTTAATCATGAGTTTCTCACCAACCATTTGAGATAAATAACCTTAATTTAGTGGAATCAATACCCATAAAATGGAAGAAATTTCCACTGGAAGGTTATGTTCATCCTTGCATCGATAGATGATTATAGATTGATCTGGAATATGACATGTGGCTTCCCTTCTTTGGCAATTGGTATGAGCTCCATGTAGAGAAAGCCAATCCATGCCAAGAATCACATTAAATTCCACTATAGGAAGGATCACATGATTTACAGGAATCACTTTACCACAAACTTCAATCGGAGAAGAATTATAAACTTTTGATGCGACTGTTGTTCCATTAGGTGTTGTCACAGCTAACTCAACAACTAATTGTTGAGGTAATATGGTGATACCCTTAGAAAATTCTTCAAAAATAAAGGAGTGGGTGGATCCAGAATCAAATAAAACATTTGCTAATTTAGAGTGGATGTTAAGTGTACCTTTCACCACATCATTATCTTACTCCACATCGCTGATAGAAATTGCATGTGACTTTCCTTTGCCTTTAGCCTTAAGAGTTTGTTGACGTCGCCATCATCATCAACCCTTGGATTAGGGCATTTATTGGCATAATGTCCCATCTCCTTGCACTTGAAACATTGAAGTGTAGTAGGTTCATTCTATGTATCCCTTCCTTTGTTGGCATCATTAGACATCTTCTTCCCATCATTGCGGCATTCAAATGCCCGATGACCTTCCTTTCCACATATTAAACATTTACATGTACCTTTAAGACAACTCCCTCCATGTTTCTTTCCACACATTGAGCATAAGGGAAATCTCATCTTCTTTTCAGTGTGCTCTTTAGAATTTCCGTTGAATTCCATTTTCCTCTTCTTATCAAACCCATATGACTGATGGGTTACTCCAATATCCATCTCAGCTTTGAGAGCACATCGAACGATTTCCTCGTAGCTATTGAAGTCCCTTATGGATAAAGCCCTTCGAAGACTTGGTTTTAAGACCTTAAAGAATCGATAGATCATACTCTCAGGTTGGATAATAATACCAGAAGTGTACCTTGCATGTCTTGTAAAATTTGCTTCATAGGTACCAACATATTCATCATCCTTTTGCTTCAGTTCAATAAACTCTTTCTCCATCTTTGATCAGAGAATACGAGGAAAGTACTTATTGAAAAATATGTTTTTGAACTTGTCCCATTCCATGGACTCAATTTCATCCCTTTACCTCATATTCTTAATAAGATTCCACCATTGATCATCATCACCTTCCAAACGATACACTGCTAAGATGACTTTATCATTCTCAGAACATTGAAGAACTGAAAATATCTTTTCAGTAGTACTAATCCATTGTTCTGCAAGTAATGGATCAGTAGACCCACTGAATGAAGGTGGACGTTGTCTCATGAAGGATTCAACAAAATGTTTCTCCTTCATTTTCTCATTTGGAAGTCCTGCATGATTCATAGCTTGAGAAAGTTGTGTGAGCATGGCTACAAGATTTTTCATTCCAGCTCCCATAACTTTTGGTTGCTCAGGGGGGCAATCAGTTCATTGCCTGTCGCATTCCGCATTAACACGGTTCCTTCGGGTTCCAGCCATTGACTAAAACCAAGAAGAATAGTGTGAGCAACACTAATTATAATAGGAAAACCACATAATCAAGAATAAAATATCACACTTAAGGTATTATCCTAGGTTATTCATGGCCATTTCTAAAACACTAAGATTGTGTTCTATGCTTATACTTATCCTTAGGGTTCTTACTAAGGCTTTAACATCCTAGTTTCCAAAGGTTGACTATACCTTTCCTCTGATACCAACTATAACGACCCATACTTTACAAACATTTTTTTTACTTTAGAATTGAAGCACACTTATTACAACATATAACAAAACCAAGAAAGGACCGTATAGGTATAGTGTCTTTAGAAACTAGGAAACATAAACAACTGGTTCATAAAGAATCTACTTTGCCTCCCATTTATTTCATCATATCTAGAGTCCCTTTTTGGCATATTCTACTTAATATCCTTCTTCCAGACCGTGGGAAACAAAACATACAAAAGGGTGAGCTCAAATGCTCAGTAAGGGTAAAAAAATAAATATCAATCACATCATATTCATAAGAACATAACATTTTAGAGATCTTAACCTGCAAAAGAGAGCATAATTTCATAACAAGGGATAAATCATAGTAGTGAAATGAAATCTCAATAATCATAACTTAAAACATGAAACTTTGTGGCATACACACATAATCATAGAGAATCATATCTTATTAGTCAAGACCCATTGCCAAGACTATCTTAGTGGACAAAGTCCATTTCTGAACCGAGTCACCCTCGTTTCAGTCCTGTTTCAATGAACCGGTATAACCTACCATTCCAGCCATGTCTATCTCATGAGATATAAAATCTTTACCCAATGAATTGGAGGGAGATATAGGTCAAACCCATCTCATAATGATACCATTCTTATGTGTGCCACAAAATCATAAACCATACATCATTGCATAACCCATGTAATAAAAATGGGAATCTTAAACATCGTGACATCATAAAACAATTCATATAATATAAAGGAATTAATCAAAATATAATTCCATCACAACATAATGAAATCAATAGGGATAAAAAACATAACCCTTTATTATCTTAGATGGAAAATAATTTTGATAAAACACATGAACTCCATTCTTGAGGAAAATATCCTTTCTGTTTCAAAAACACTTTTCCTTTCTTAACATGTCGTACAATTATAAACTAAAAGAAGTTGATTAAAATTAAACTTGAAAACTTGTAAAGTAAGCTTCTTGGAAATAATGTTTTAAATATCCATTCATGCTGTATAAGTTTAAAAAACATTCGTCTTGTACTTTTGTCAAAAAAGTCAAAAAGTACCTCGTACGAAAAACGACAAAAGATTCCTTTCATATCTTTTAATAAAAACTCACCGAAGCATAAAATAGGATTTAAACAATTGTAGGTGAATGGAAATAATATTACATATTGAGGAAACATGGATTTGGATGATAAAATACACCCCAGTAAATACTAAATCATAAACAATCTCGGATAAAAATGAGATTGATATATTTCTCTTACCTTAGGTCTGATATGCTTTGTACGTGTCTGAACCTCCTGTATAGTGATTTAAATAATGTTATTGACTTATTCCAGAATCATACTTATTTTTATGATATCATATTTGGTCATATTATTAGCTTCATAGTAGTAATATTTCATTGCTACTTGTTATTCGGGTGTTTATAACTTTTTGTTCTTATGTGTGTTTTGTCGAATAAATTCTTATTCTTCCCTTTAGGTTATAGATAACTCATTTCCAGAATGGTATTAGTGTAATATATATCATATTCATTCATTAAATTAATTTCATTTATATAATCTTTATGAAATGAAGATCATGTAGAAGGAGTCACATCACATCGTGGAGACGGTATTCCGTACGTACGCACGAGTGATGATATCATTCCTATGATCGTGGAATTGTATTGGAGTGTATGTATACTATTTGAGAATCATTATCACTTTATAATAGTCATATATAGTCATTATGTACACCATTATACCCATCCAAGTAAGGTGGTGGTGGACAATAGATTACACCACGGCGTGGAGATGGTATTCCGAACAAACGGACGCGCGGTGATTTTTTTTCCGTAGGATGGATAGATGGTGAAATAGGGTTGTTTCATAATTATAATAACCTATCAGTATATGAGTGGTACTGATGTTATTACTTCATAATGAAACAACTAAAGAAGAAGAAGTGGAAGAAGAAATAAAGATGAAAGAATCGGTAATAGACATTACCTCTTCTTTGAAGTGCTTCTTTGAGACCTCCTTTTAGGGCACTAAAATAGGTCTTTGAAGAAGAACAAAACCTCTAGGATGTCTCTAGGGAAGTGGAGAGGAGAAAATGGCAGGGGTTGGCCGAGCATGAAGGCTCAAAGTGGTGTGAGGAAGAGAGGGAGGAGGTGCCCTTTTATAAGGGAGGAGAGGGGCACCTTTGGAATAACTAAAAATATTATTTTATTATAAAGTCATGTTCGGTTTTAAATAGCTCCAAATTGATTTATTTCGAGGATAAGGTGGTTATGGGTAGAAAGCCTCTCATCCAATATAATTTAGGCAAGTTTAGGTTCCTATTTTAACCTTATCATGTAGATTTAACATTAAGTTAAATAATTTTTCTTTTACCGTGTCTTCTTGTGTTCTTATACTATAAGGTTAATAAACTTAATATAAGCAGTCAAACGAACCCCAAGTTGTTTATTATTAATATATATAACCTTATCTAAGTCATTTGGCCGAACCTTAGATTTTTAGGAATAAAATAACAATTACTAATATAATATTTGTTTTAAAAACTATTTTATGTCAATTTTGAAACTATTTAGTAATTAATTTTTGTGAAAATCATATCAGAATTATTAGTTCGAAAAAAGTTAATTAAATCGATACTAACATGTGATAATAATCTAGAAAATTAGTGTAATTCATAAAAAGTGTCAAATTACATTTATTTTGGTGTTTATAACATCAATTATGTCAATATTTCATTAATAAGATAATTACTGCATCATCTTTGTGTCCTAATTAATTTACAAATAAAATACCATTATGTAGGAAATATTTTTAGCTTTATAATGAATATTTATAGTCGAATTTATCTTATGTATAACCCCTTATTAAAAATTATTTACTTATTACACTTTGATTTTAACTATTTTAACCCTTCTTTAAATAAATTAATAATAAATGTCCTAATCTAATCCAAGTGGGCCTAAATGGTCATATTTCATTCCTAAGTTTGTTTTTGGTCGAATTACACTTATCAAATATAATTAGGACATGTGTTAGGGTAATAATAATATTATTTTTAACCTTAATTACCCTATTTACTTTTAACCGTGGTAAATAAAAGTAAAAAGTTACTATTCACCAAAAATTATTTTCATCTCATTGAACCACATTTTACTTACTGACATCAACCGTGTCTCTTGGATTTTTGAAATTCTACTCACAGAAGCGGTAAAATTATGTTTTATAAAAAATTCAGTTTTTTAACTACCACTTAGTGGTTTCACTATTCATCAAAAATTGAAAATTTTCAGAAAAATACCAAAATTTCACCCTAGGCTAATTTCGATATTATGAATCCAAAAATGAAGTCCATTTTGAAAAATAAAATTAATAAAATTTCAAAAATTGGTTATTACTATTCATAACGGCTAGTTTTAATAATATTTTATTAGCATATCATTGTTTAGTGAAACTCGGTATTGCGTACGACGCAAGCTATCGAGGGAGGTCGCAATTTCGTGTAAAGCAAGCCAAGAAAGTGTTGTGTGTAGAAAAATATTCCTTTGATGATTTATATAACATAAAAGTCTCGGGTGTTACATATGATCTTGTGGTTGGTGGTCTAACACTCTCCCCTATAATCTTGAAATTACTTCTTGTGCATGTGATGTGATTTAATGTTCCAACATGATGCATATTTGATTCGTGGATATGAATGATCGATTTGGGCCTAGAATGCTCTGTGAGATTCTTCAAAGATATTGTTTGGATCATTAGAGATTATAAGACATTTAGAGACCTAGTTTTTTCTCGGTAATAGTTTTAAATATTTATAGATATATTTTTAGAGCCAATATCTGAGAAGACGTGCGATTTCGAGGCCCGAAGTTTCTAAAATTAATTTTATAAAAATATTAAATATTTTATATATTTTTTCCTACATATCCTTAAATAAAATTGAATAACCCTTAAATAGAATCTCATATAAAAAATATGAGACCAAAATTGAGTTTGTAATGTGAAGTTTAGCCTTCATGTGACCTAAAATAGGTTAGCATAGAGCGTTCAGATAAAAGTAGACATTGGATGGGAATTCATTAGGTAAATTAAATAATTAATTTAATTAATAAATTTAATAACCTATAATAATTTCCCTTTAAATAATCTATTATTGAAATTATCTTGGTTTAGATGCATAAAATATTGGTGAATTGAGAGACGTTATTCCTCTCCTACATTGGAGAGTCAAAATTTTAGGACAACGAGACTCCAGATTAAGGGAGATTTAGGCATAGTAGACGTAATTAATTTTATCAATCATTTGAGAGCACGTTATTCAATGAAAAATAATCCAATTTCTAGTTAGGTATCTTCAATTTGAAGATAAAACCTTATTGATAAAATTGGATAATCAGGATCATCTTTTTTATTTGATCTTCACCGATTATAGCATTTTCATGTGCCAATGTAGAAATATAATTTTTTTTATTCAATTATTTCTCTCACTGGATATATCCAATCAGGTTATTTGGCCATGAATGCTTTTATAATGATCGTTCACCTTTTTTGGTGCTTTTACCCCATTGATTCTTTGCATTCTTCACCTTTGGGCTACATGACAATTACTCAATGTTGTCGGGTGGGATCAAGTCCAATTGAACTTCCAGATTCATCAAAAAACATGTTAAACAAAGGAATTGATGATCAAAGGATATATAAAGATGTGTTTTGTGATATGGGGTGATGTATCCCATGGTTTCGGGACCTGAAACTGATCAGTGTTGGATGTGGGTGAGCATGACCCATGAAAAACACCCATGGCTTGACAAATACATATTTTCAACCATCAGATGGGAAAAAAAGAAGAAAGGAGGAAAGATGCTTCCATTTTGAGAATCCAAGATATGGATTCCAAGGAGTAATGACCATATTTGGATACACTTGGGTATATATGTGTTTCTGTAAAAATAATTTTCACATTCCATGTAGTCTAAAAAACACATACCATGTAGGGACTTGGTCGCCGCAACTTGGTTTTTGGGAAACAAAAGTATAAAACACTGTGTGGGACCCCCACACCATTTGACTCTTATGATAGACACTTGGTGTGTAATACAGAATTACACAGACACAAGCATGGATATGAACTTCACATTTAATGATGTACACAAAAATGACTAGGGACATGTGTGGAACATGCATGAAAGGAAACACCATACACCAAAGTACATATACATGAGTAGCTTTACATGGACATGACCAAGGAGCATTGGAAGAACTCCATGTGGCTTTGATGCCATGTGTAGAACCTCTACAATCTATGTATTACTACATTAAAAGTAATATTTCAATCATTTAGGACATGAATATGTGATGAAGTACAACCACATGCTATGTTGGTCCCCTAACACACCATGTGCACCTACATACCTTTTTAAGAAACATTAATCTATCTTATCTTCTTTGTTGGGACTCAGATTTTCTCTTCTGAGTACCCAATCCTTAGTTGATTCCATATAGAACATTATGGGGGACTCCATAGTTGATTTTGAGATATGATGTGATTTTTTTTGGGTGTCGCTATTATAAAGGTGGTGCTCAACGATGGTAGTGAACATGACAGATCATTAGATTTGTACCCCCTGGCTAACTATGGTGCGAGTCCTCTATCAATATATAAAATATTTACCCATATCGAGTAGGGTTTAGGGTCCTCCTTTTACTTAGTGGTACCCCCTATGGATTTGTGGTGTGGGTTATCTATCAAGTGAGTGATACCCATATATGGAATTAGGTTGTGGGTCCTCTATTCTCTATGTGGTACCCCCCTATGGAATTAGGCCACGAATCCTCTAACTACTGAGTGGTACCCCATGACAGATCAAGGAGTGGGTCCACTTTTGGAGAGTGAAAACCTCTATGGAATTATGGTGTGTTTCCTCTATTTACTGAGCAATACCCCTTAACAGAATAGGGTACATTTTCTCTATCTATCAAGTTATACCCCCTATAAGATAGGTAATGGGTCTTCCATAGATTGACTAGTACCCCCATGGAAGACTAAGGCACGGTTCCTCTATCTATCAACTATGTTTTACCCCTTTTCAGATAGGGTGTGGTTTATTCTTACAATAATTGTTACCCCTTGATGCACTAGGGTGTGGGACCTATACTTAGAGAATGTGTCCCCTCGACTGTGTGACCATGTGGCGAGGCGCGGTCACTCTATACTATTACTTCTATGGACCAACATACAAGATGTTGGGAATAAAGGGTGGACATCTGGAACAATTGGAACTCATTTCCTAGGGTGGATTGGGATATTAGATACAGATCCCATTCTCTATCATTTGCTTTTTCTGGTTTTGAGAAAAATATATATAAATCTATGTCCATGCAGTTGGATTTTTTTTACTCTATTACTTTAGGTAGAGATGTCTAGTATTTATTCCAATTGTGTCTCTTACTTCCCCCTTTATGCTTTTGGGGTGTCCTATTGGGCATGTATATACTCACCGATACATGGGATCTTCCCACATGTTTTTTGTTTCATGCAGATGGTGGAAATGTTAGTAGTGAATATAGAGGATCATATGGATACCTGGTGCATTATATTGCATATGTTGGTTGAACATTAGAGATCAAAATGTAGTCTCTCTTAGCACTTTTAATTTCTTGTTTTTTTTCCAGTTTGGAACATATTTATTGTCCGTAATTTATTTTCATCCTTTACTTTTAGTTTTCATTTTTGTAATCTTCTATACCCTAGAGGTTTGGCATGTATGGTTACATTAATGCTTTTGCATCTTTTTATTATTATTCGTAGTCACTTATGCACTGAGATAGTATGATGTTTTCATAAAGGTACATCCTACAAAGGGTTCCATATTAGATATGGTTTCTACTATCTCTTGGACTACAGACAAGGGTTTGGGGTAGTTGTGTCCTAAGCCCCATTGGTTTGGGCCATGATAAATTGGTATCATAGAAGTTCATTACATAGGATGGTGTTTGGAGTAGTCCCATTTTGAGGATTTTGGATAGGACTTATGGAAACACTACCAATGTGTCTCGAGGTATCTCTTAGTATAAGTAACTCAGTGATGTTACGTGTGGTTGATGAATATGTTCACCATGACTATGATTACCTATTTATTGACTAAGAATGATGAGACATTAGTTGTAGGGATCAATGGAAAATGTATCATATAGGATTGAGTCTTTAAATATCCTTGTTGAGTCATCTCCCAATTGTAAATTTATATACTCATATGACCGTTGTACATCTTGATTAAAATTATAGAATACCTCTATGATGAAAACCAATCATATTGTTTTTTCTGAATTGTGATGATGATATGATGAGTGATAATGCCTTAGTTTAGAGGTCAACCCAAAAGACCCTTCCTCCAAGTGGATTGGTAGTACCAAACTCACGTGTTGAGTATTATATTTTACCAACAATATTAGCTAAGGATGTGTGCTTGCTTAGCGCACTCTACGAATTCCAGAACCAGAGGCCTCTAAGGTTGAACAACAAGCCATATCCTTAGTAAATAGAGGATTGTCTAGAGTCAGTTGTCCATGTTTATAGGCTCTTCTGAACATCAATAGATAAGGTTGTTTCATTGGATGATAGGAGTTTTAATGGATCTTCTAGGCACTGGTGGAGTCTTTTTACCCATATACATGTCGAGTATACACTCTCATGGACCTACATCCAGTAGCTATTCCATGAGGAGTAATACCCCTCATATTTACACTTAGTTAGGATTAAAGATCCTCTAGAGTTGATGTAGGAAGGGATAACAATGGATGATTATACCATTATGTTCACAGACCTTATGCGGCACTCCCTTGACATGATAATGGATGGGTACTTCCGAGCATGAATGTTTGAATAGGGTGTCCATAGAGATATTCATGCATGTGTCCCACCTATGTTAGCATGTTGGAGCAGTAACTAGTTATAGAGAGATTCTTTTAACAGGTATTCTAGAAATATGGGGATTGAAGTGGGAATTACATGTCTGAGTCATCTATAATTACTAGCACATTCCATTCGATATGATCTCAATTCAAGAGACCTCCTGATGATTAGACTGAGTCACATTGATAGGGTATCATAGTGGACCAGAGAACACTAGATAGGGGTAGTTCTAGGATTGTGATAGGTAATTTCACATGTTTTATGAATACTTGACTAGATATGATAAAAAGAACATACTAATATTAGACAACCCACAATAAAAGAATAAGCGCTGTGATCAGGAATCTCCCAGGTGAGGGTAGGGTGGCCCCTAGGGTGGAAAAGCTAGTAGAGGGGTAGGTGGAGCTTCCAGAGGAGGAGTAGTGGGTGGTTGAAGACATTATAATACCATCCCCCAACACCATAAGGTGGCCCACATCAGGCTCAGGGAGCTGTTGGTCAAGACCGTGAATGGATGAAGGTGATTGATTCTTATTATCTTGGAATGCATGAGATTGTTAGAGGTATAATATGTGTTTTTTATAAAATTGCCTCAATATTAGTAGATATAGGTTCTAGTAAATCCTTCATATCATTACTCCTGGTGCGAGAAATGGATCTCATAATTGAGGATTTTGTGAATCATCTTTGTCTTGAGGTTCCTATAGAGAATTATTCTTCTATATCTTTTATTAGATGATAGTGCGAGATATCTCTTAGTGGAAACAGGTTGATGTGAAACCTATTGGACATCATGATGGAATCCAATGACATCATGTTGGGTATGTATTGGTTTTTCACTATCAAAGACTCGACTTACTAATACAGTGGATGAGTCAAATTACTTCACACTTATGGGATTATATTATCCTTTTTTTGAAAGAGTGATCTCATGAAGAGACGACTGAGTTTTTCAAGAAGGAGGTTCTATTCCATCACCCATAAATGGGTGAGTGTATACCTTAGTTTATAAGGCTCTAAAATAATATATATTCCTTCAGTCATGGAGTATTCTATGGATGTCTTCCCTAAGGATGTTTCAGGACTATCTATGAGGTGGGATATGGGTTTTTTCATCAACATACATCCCAAGACATCACAAATATCTTATATGGAATATTAGATGGACCCTACCATGTTTATTTCATTGATGAACTAGGTTTTCCATCCACACGTAGACCATTTTTTGGTTATCCTCATTAATGGAATAATCATATACTCTGTTTTATAAAAGGAGAATGCAGAGCACTTGATGATGATCTAAGATTTACTTCGGGAGAACAAACGTTATCGAATGATCTCAAAGTTCAAGTTATTGATTCTTTATGTTCAATTCCTTGATTATGTCATTTATGAGCATGGTTTAGTTATAGACCCAGTTAAGATCGATCTAGTGATTGTTTGGGATCCACCTAAGAGCATGTCAGTGGTGAATATTTTTATTAGATAGGTGGGGTACTATAAGAGGTTTTTGGTAGAATTATCTCAAATTGAATCCCCATTCACTTCCCTAACATGGAAACGGTAGCCTTTTACATAGAATGAGTAGTTTCAGAGAGCCTTAAAGGAGTTGAGGATGAGGCTGATTAGTGCTCATGTGTTGAGATTATTGGAGGAAGACCTGGTGTACGTAGGGTATTATAATGCCTTAAAAACTAGGAAAAAATTGTATATAGGTTGAGGAAGTTTAGACCCAATGACTAGAACAAAATGAATCATGACCTAGAGAGAGTTGTGTTTATATTAACCCTGAGGATGTGGAGGCACTACCATCAGGTAGAGAGATTTGTGGTTTACTCATAAAATGAGAGACTCAGGTATATCTTCACATAGAGAGACTTGAAACTAAGATAGGGGAACTAGTTCCGGATCATATAGAACTATGATTTAAATATATTCTATAATATATGGAATATAAATGTCATTTTAGATTCCATTATAAAAATTCCCCAAATAATTTTGTATAAGAGGCGTCTGAGTTTCCAAATTCCATGTAGGTGACCCTGGTTTACTAGGAGTATACATTTTTTCTTCATTAGATGTTGTTGACTCCTCCTCTCCTTTAATGTGTGAGATATTCCAAACATGGGGACATCAAACATAAGATCTTGAATGATCACATATCCATAGAAAATTCACCTGAGGGATTTTCAAAAGGGGTAAATCATTTCATACTTTTCTAGGGATAGACAGTGGTCCCTATCACGGTGCATGAGGAGGTGATGAGAGAGTTTCACATATGTACTTTGGTTGTACATCCGATTGTGGTAAATTAGTATATATACCTTGACCAATAATTTTTATGGTCCACCATGAGATGGATAATTGTTTAGTTAATTTCATGGTGCCTCACCTATTAGCACATGAAGGCTACGCACGGGGTTCCAACAGGTTTCTTGTAGTCCCTTGAGATCTGAGAATGGAAATTAGACAACATATACATGGAATTTATGAGAGGTTTTCCACATATATAGAAAGTTATTTCATTTCTATGCATTATAGTTTACTAACTCATGAAGTTAGTGCACTTACTTTCTACCAGGGAACAATGTTCAGTGGAGATTTTTTGGTAGATGTATGTACGTGATATTTTTCACCTTCATGGGGTTCCCTCGACTGTTGTTTTTTTATCTTGATGCATGGTTCATATCATAGTTTTGGAGAAGTCTACATGATGAATTCGAGACCCAGATGAAGTTGAGTATAGCCTTTCACCCCTATATATATTAGAAAACTGAGAGCACTATCCAGGTGTTGGAGGATATGATGAGGGTTTGTGTGTTTGCCTTTGGAAGAAGTTGGGATGACCACTTCCCTTTATAGAGTTTGTGTACAAAAATATCTACCACTCTACTATCTACGTGGGACCATTTGAGGCCATATATGAGAGACCCTAATATTCACCCATGTGTTAGATAGATATCAGTGAGGCATTTTTGGTGGGTCTAGATTTGGTTTAAGAGATGACAGAGAAGGTATAGGATTTTTGTGAGTGGATGAGGATAGCTCGAAGCAGGAAAAAATATTACACAAATCCCCATTGTAGGCCCTTGGTGTATGTGTTGGGAGACCATGTTTTTTTCATAGTATCCTCACAGTGAGGATTATGGAGATCCAATCATGGAGAAAATATATCCCTACAGTTCATTGGTTTGTTCATGATCTTGTAGATGGTTTTTGAGGTTTCTTATTGCCTCTCCGTACCTTCATAGATGGGGTAGGTTCACACCATCTTCCACATGTCACATTAGAGGAGATACATGCATGACCCTACACATGTAATTGACTGAATGATGGAAACTTATGATGGATTCAATTTTTTTGTAGAAACTGGTGGAGATCAAAGATCATATGGCGAGGACCCTTCGTTTGATGGACCACCCCCTTGTTTAGGTGTTGTGGTATCACAAGAGTGTGGAGGAGAGCTCCTGGGACCAGGAGAGCCAGATGTGAGCTTAGTATCCTGATATTTTTATTTAGTTTTTATTTTTGAGGATGAAAATATTTATGTATGGAATGCTTTATAGACTCATTTTTTTCCTTGTAATGTTTTTAAATTTTTATAGTTATATTTTTAAAATGAGGCACTAAGACGAAATGAAATTATGAGGTGCATTGTATGTAATTAATATGATAAATATATTTTATATATTTCATATTATGTGAAAAAACATTCTTAAATAAAATGTGATAACTCTTAATAATAATATTGGATTATAAATTGGAGACCATGATTGAGTTAGAAACGTAATTTTTATAGTATGTAGGACCTAAAATAGTCAACAAGGGACATTCATATAAAATAAACCAATTAAAGTGAATTCGACTGGTTAATTAATTAATTACTTTAATTGATATATTAATTTATTAATAACTTAACTAAACTATTTGGATTTGAATTTAAAACCCCATTATAGAAATTCTTCTAGGTTATCTGCATAAACCCTAGAAGAATTGAATGACATTCTTTCTCTCCTCTATCGGCAAATCGAAATTTGATGATGAAAATACCCCAAATCCAGGCAGATCAAGGTGTAATGGATTAAATTACTTCTATAAATCATTGGAGATTGCATTATTCAATGAAGAATGATCCAATCCATATGCAAGACTCATCAATTCGAGGATTATTCTCTTATTTATTAAATTGATTGAGCACGATCACCATCTTTTTTTGATCTATGAAAATTGTAGCCTTGGAATTTTCCCATGTATTGATTTAATTTGTTTATTTAATTATTTCTCACCCTGGATTTCCTCGATCATTGTAATTTTCCATGCATGATTGGACAATTATCACTCACCATTTCTGGTACTTTTCCCCATTTTATTCTTCACATGCTTCAATATTGGGATATAGGGTCATGGATCGACATTTTCAGGTGGGATCTAGTCTGATCAAACCCTCAAAATCATGACAAAATCACAAGAAATGATCATATAAATGATCAGAAGTAAAACTAGGATGAGTTTCAAGATATTAGTGATAGATCCCATGGTTTTTGGTTCCAAAACAAAACAACAGGGAAGGAGGCACACCTTATGTGAGAAAAATCCCCATGGTAGATGGACAATGATTTACAGACACTAGATGGTCCAAAATGATGAGCGGTGACATGATCCTTCAATTTTGGGAAGCCTAGAGTTCGATTCAAAGGCAGAAAAACTAGATATGAATTTGTGTTAATTGGTCTGAGTTTCTAGAAAAATCTTTACTACACAAAATGTAGTTAGAGGAAGTCATGATCTATAGGGCCTTGGCTGTGATGGTAGGGATTAGGGCGAGAAAACAATAACCCAAAATATGGGACCCATACATGTCATGTGACCCTTTTATTAGACACTCGACATGTACTCTAGGAGTACATGGCTAGAGTAATGTATTGGGACATACCATGTGCTGATGTACATAGACAGAAAAAGGAATCATGTGTATCCTCATGTGGAAGGATACTCCATGTACCATAGTATATGGGCACAAGAATATTTACATGGAGAAGACCAAGGAGCATAGGAAGAACCCTGAGTGGCTTAGAAACACAATGTAAAACCTCTACACACCACATATTCCTACATGGGAAGTGATCTGTGTACCATTAGAGACATGGTCAGATGATGGAGTGGGACCACATGTCGTATGGATCCCCTGACACGCCATGTACCCCTACTTTCCTTCTGAGGAAACATTAACCACTTGTATCAACTTCATTTGGACTCAGATCTTGGTGTATGAGTAATCTATCCTGGATGTTTTTTTCCTGTAGAAAATGATGGTGGCCTCTTAAGGGGATTTTATGATATAATTCTAGATGTTTCGAGTGTGATGATTATTTAGGTGTCACTTGATGATGGAAGTGATTGGACTTGATCATTAGAGTTTTACCACCGGATGATGTAGGGTGTGGGTCCTCTATATAACAATGTCTTAGTACCCCCCATGGGTAGGTTGTGGGTTATATTTACCCCAAGTGGTACCCACTATAGTCTTAGGGTGTGAGTCCTATATCTATTGATTTGTAACACCTAGGGAATTAGGGTGTGGGTCATCTATCCAATGAGTGGTACCCCTATAAAATTAGGGAGTGTGTACTATATATATAGAGTGGAAACCCTCTTAAAGGATCAGGGAAAGAGTTATAACAACCCTACTCTTTGTTACACACATTAACATGATTTATTATATGAAATTGAACATAAGAGAACTCTGAGGATCAATAGGTCTTGTGGTTGGAAAAATTAGGGACATTACATGACAACTTAAGACATAAAAATAAAACCTATTTATTGAAAACGTCTTTTATTTGACCACAACATTACCTCATACTTAGTATTACATGAGATAACATGAAAGCATACATAAGAAAGGGGTGTGCTCTAAAGCCTAGTACAGTATTAAACAAGGAATATCATGAAGAATACAATACATGTTATGAAATAGTCATATCAATGTAATATAAGTGAAACATGAACATAAAGGCCTGATATAGCCTGATTATCAGAACATAGAAATGTGGCAACAACATTTAACATGATATTAGAATAAGACAAGGCTCATTGCATGTGGAGCATGAGTAAACCCTAATTTCAGTTGAATTAGCATGAGTAAACCCTTATTTCACTTGATGTATCATGATACTAATCTTTACCCAATGCATTGGAGTGCTATCAGGGCTCACCCTTCTTAATCACTTCGTTTTCATACATAAGTGTGCCACATGGATTTTTTAACATGGAATCATTAAACATCATAATAAATTCCATGATTAAAGAATGTGGAATATATAAATTCATGTACCATTCAGTAGGTATATGTTCATCGTGTGGAATACCCTTGATAGATAAATGAGTGTGGTATTCACATACCTGATGATTTTTCCATGGAAATATTGGTGTAACTTTAGCAACATAACAATGTCAAATAGAAATCACAAATTGGGTTGATTATAGGTAGAGGGTCATATCATCATTTATTCATGAGATGAATAGTTCAGGGGAAATTTAACATAATATCCCAACATATTTAATGGAATTTATATGCATAATATAAAATAATTTCTTGAATGTAAATGAGGAGAGAAGAATTTTGTTATGGAATTTCAGCAAGGTAACAGGTGTACATGGGAGGCATTAATGAGAGAGAAAGATGTCTCTCATCATTCAAACATAATGAGGGAAGTTTGGGGGAGGTGAAAAATAATACCCCTATATTTTTAATTGAAAAAATGGTATAACAACATAATTAAATTTAGATAAAAATGAGAATGGAAGAAATCCCTTACATGGAAGTGTGATCCCAAAGGATTGAGAAGGACTTGGGGGAGTATTATTGGGAGTTTGGGGGTGCCTTGGGGTTATTTTAAAGTAGGTAAGGGTAGGGACGTGATTAAAGTGTTTTTAGTCAATATAAGTGGGATATTGGTTGGGTTTATATAGGAAAAGAGAGGGAATTATTTATTATTTAGGTTCTGGACACCACTGATTAAACTAATCAAAACCACAAACCAACCCACAGTTTTTGCCCATGGTTTTTTCAAAAGGGGAGCGGAAAACATATTTTTATAAGGAAAATGGATGAAGGAATTAAAACTTTAGATTTTCTTATGTGGAGGTGAGTCACTCTCTCAATGAAATCATTTTAAAATGCTAAAATGCTTTATAAGTCATGGAGGGTCAGCCAAGGATTTGTAAAATAAATGAAACAAACCAAAAATCACATTATTTTAAATTTAATACATATATTGGCATAACTCCCAATTTATATTTTTTATTACATCACTATTGGGTTATTAAGATGTCATAAAACACATTATATATTTAAACGATATTTAATTTTTACCCAAAAATTCAACTATCTCAGAAGATTATGAAAATTAAACCATTGGATAATTTTGACATCCTGATTTCAAAAATAATATTCATTTTATCTAAATTATTTTCTATGTATGTGAATTTTTACTTTTAAAATAAAAACCTACATTTATAAAAAAATCATGGGCTTTAAAAAATTTTCTTTCAATCATTTATAAAAATTAAAATTATATTAATAAAAATTATATGATCATTATTATTTAATTAAAATTAATTTAATAATAATATTTTATTAAAATTTTATTTATTTAAAAAATCCATTAATTCATCAAAATATATTTCTTAATTGAATATTAATTAAAAATAATATTTTTTCTTTAAAACCCGTTTACAAAATAAATATGTATTCTTTATAAAAAATAAAGGACATGATCACAATGCTAGAATATTATTACATATCCCTTTATAAAACCCAAATAAGACCTAAGGGTAAGGTGTGTGATGGTGATTGACTTATGTAGTGGCACAGATAACATCACTCGGGTTGTAATCTCTATTAACATCTACTTCTCTCGTAGGAAGTTTCATTCAAGATTAACATGTTGAAGAAAGGCTTGGACATGGTCTAGAGCAAAGCTGAGTAATGAATCCTATTTTTTGAGCTCTGACAAATGGGCTTTATATGGTGCAATTCTACTATATGTGTCCATATCTTCCTTTTTCTCACTAAATTGGATTTGTTAAAGCCCTATATTTATACTAATAATGTGATCACTATTAAAAAGCTATATTAGCAATGATAACAATTATTAATGGTGTTTTGAAATCCAAAAAAATAAAATGAAGGATGTTCATATGTTTTATGTAACCATTTTACATAATAAGATATTTAATTTTATGAAGATATAGTATCATTAATAAAAGTTTGGGTCGTTATAATCTTCCCCGCATAAGAAATTTCACCCACAATTTTTTTCCCACGCTAAAATAGATGAGGGTAACTCTACCTCATCACTTTTCTAATTCCCATGTTTCTTCTTCAAACTTGTGGTTTCTCCACAACACCTTGATGAAGAGAATTGTCTTATTTCATAGAACTTTTTCCCTATGATATAAGATCTTCACCATATTCTCTAAATATGAGAGGTCATTCTCTAATGTTACCACCTCTAGAATGAGTAAATGAGATGGTTCAGGTATATACAACCTCAAGAGTGATACATGGAATACATCATGTACTTGAGATAGGTTTGTTGGGAGTACTAGTCGATAGGTCACTACTCCAATGCGATCAAGGATCTAAAAAGGTTCGATGTACCTTGGAGAAAGATTTCCCTTGTTCCCAAATATCAAAACTCTCTTCCACGGAGATATGTGGGGGAATACCATGTCCCTAACATCAAACTCTAGGTCTCGTCAAAAATTATTAGAAAAACTCTTTTATCGACTCTGAGTAGCTAGAATGTGTTGCTGGATGGTCTTAACCTTGTCCCCCATTTATTCAACCATTTCTAGACCTAGTAGTTTTCTCTCCCAAACTTCACCCCAACATGTTGGTGTTCTTCACCTCTTCCCATAAAGGGATTCAAAAGGAGCCATTTGGATGCTTGAGTGGATACTATTATTTTATTATAACTCAACTAGAAAAATATGTTGATCCCATCCTCCTTTTAAGTCCATTGATCATTCTATCAACATATCCTCAAGTGTTTGGATAGTCTGAACAAATTGGCAATCAATTTTAGGATGATAAGATACAATGATATTCAACATATTATTCAGAGAATGATGAAGACTATTCCAAAATAGAGATGAATATTGGACATCGATCAGATACAATTGATAATGGTACTCCATGCAGCCTTGCCACTTCTCTGATATATATTTGTGGTAGTTGATCTAATGATAAATCCTATCAAATTGTAATAAAGTTTTCAATCTTTGTAAAATGATCCACAAAAACCCAAGTAGAATTGTGTCCTTTGGAACTATTCGGAAGTCCATTGACAATGTCCATGGTGATGTTTCCCCATTTCCATGCTAGTATGGGTAATGGTTGCATCATCCCCTTAAACTTCATCATCTCAACCTTCACTTTTTGAAATAGAATTAACTTTTATGTATACTCAATGATATCCTTATTCATGTTATCCCACCAATAAATCTGTCATAGATCTCGATACATATTTTTTTTTCTTGGGTGAATGGAGAAATTTGATCTATGTGCATCACTCAAAAGTTATTTCTTTAACTCTAGATTTTATGGAACACATAGTCTTGACCCGAATCTCACAATTCTTTCTTCATTTACATTTAAATCCTAGGATTTAACATTTATAATAGTTTCTACTTTCTTCTAAATTCTAGAATCATCCTTTTGAGCATCATTTAACCTTTCCAAAAGTGACGGTAGAGAAATAATTTATGAAAGGATTGATGATGTTCTGTTCTTTATGATTACAATGTCCATCTTTATAAAATCTAATAAGATTAGATCCTTTTCAATGATCATCAGTGATAGAATTTATTGGTCCTTTCTACTTAGAGCATCCACCAACTTGTTTGATTTACTTGGGTGTTAATGGATTGAGAGGTCATAGTTTTTAATTATCTCTAACCATCTTCGTTGTTTCATGTTCAACTCTTTTAATTTTAATATATTTTGGAGGCTTTTTTTATCCATGTAAATTTCACACTTCTCCCCAAAGTGTTAATGTCATCAAATTTTCAAATCGAATATTACAACATCCAACTCTAGATCTTGTGTTGGATAGTTTAACTCATGAACAATCAATTTCCTTGAATCGTATTCATTGAATTTTTCATTTTACATTCACACAAATCCAAATCCCTTCTTCTAAGAACCACTAAATAACAAAAAAAGTTATTCACTTGTGGGTAGTGTGAGCACAGGTGCAGGGATAAGCTTCCTTTTCAAATCCTTAAACCTCTATTATCATTCAACAATCCAAGAATACTTTAATCCCTCTTGAGTTAGAAAATCATGAGAAATTTAACACAAATCGGGGATAATATTTAGCTAACCCCAGGAAGCTACGAATATCACTTATTGTTGTTGGCCTTGAGCATCCCTCAAATGTTCCTATCTTGGATGGATCCACATATATCGCATTTCTTGTGATGATATGGACAATAAATGAGTTCTCCTACAACCAAAACTCACACTTTATGTACATTTCATAGAGCTTATCATCTTGAAAGGTATCTAGTACAGTGCTTAGATGCTCCTCATGCTCTTCCTTGGTTTTGGAGCATATTGAAATATTTTTTATAAAGGCAACCAAAAATTTGTCAAGGTAATCTATAAATACTCTATTTATCAATTCCATGATGATTTCTGGATAATTAATGAGTCAAAAAGGAATTAATATGAATTCATAGTGCCCATATCTTGTATGGGAATTATTCTTTGGGATATAATCCTTCTTCACCCTTACTTGATAATATACCGACTGTCGATCCACCTTGGAGAAGTACTGTGTTCCACATAGCTATTCGAACAAGTCATCAATTCATGACAGAGGATACTTGTTCTTTTCCGTGATTGTGTTGAGATCACGATAATGAATGCAAAGGAACATTAACCCATCATTCTTGATGAAGAGGATCGGTGCACCCTATGGTGATGTACTAGGGAGTATAAACATTTATCCAAATTATCTTTTATTTGTTTATTAAGATCCTCATGATCCAAAACAACCAATCAATATGGAGTCTAGGATATTGGAAACTCCCTAGGTATATGCTCAATTGAGAACTCAACATCTCTTCTGAGAGGAAGACCAAACAATTACTTGGGAAACACTTTAGTGAAATCCCTCTCAACAGGATTTTATTCAAGGATATTTGATTCCTTAGACTCAATCATTTGACCATGATACCTGTACTCATAGGGTATTAATATTCATGCATGATATGTTGGTGCTAAAGAAGAATCCTCCTCCTCCTACACTAGTATAAAATCAGGGGTCGATTCTCCATATGAAGAGTGATTTCCCACTGATGATAATTTATGTTGGCTCTATATTAGGAAAGCTAATCCATGCCAAGAATTGCATAAAATTCCACCATATGGAGTATGAAGATATTATATGGGATGTTCAATTTATAAATTATGATAAGGGAGGTGTAATATTCCTGGGATGCAATGATTAACCCATTTTTTATTATCACTGACATCTTTGCTTCTATTATTTTTGGCGGTGTTGGGATTGTTCTGCTAAAATTTTTGTATATAAAATAATGCATAGAACCTGAATCAAAATGCATGTTCACTATTCTAGAATGAATAACTAGCATACTTGTCACCACTTAATTTTCATGGTTCACTTCAGTGGTAGTGATGGAGAAAGCCCCCCCTTTCTACCTTGGTGGTTGTTGGTTTCCAAAAAAACCCTTGGCTTAGGGTAATGGTTTGCAAAGTTCCCTAGTTATTTAAGGTATAAACAATGAACAATGTGTTTAGGGTAGAACGGAGTGTTCCCCTCCTCTGTCTTAGCCATGGGTTTTTTCTTTTCAGTAGTTACTGGCCAGGTTCCCTTCTATTCCTCACCTAAATCACTTCCCCATCTCCATCAGGCAATTTCTAGGGTGACTCTTTCTGCACAATTGGAAAGTGGGGTGCTGGATTTTCATAGCACTGTTGGATTAATCCAATGGACCACAAGAATTAAATTCCACCTTATTCTGAATTTACCCATGATTCCCCTAATAATTTATTACCCCCATTTCATCATTGAGGGAAAATCAGACAATTTCCTCATAACTCACTAATTCAAAGATCGCCAGGGATTTCTGTAGCCTAGGTTTTAGCCCACCAAATAAGTGGTCAACCTTGGATTCAGGGTTAACATCAAAGCCAGAGGAACATCGTTCAACCCTTGTGATTTTTTCCTCATACACTCAGGTGGATTCATCATCTTTTTTGTTTGAGGTCATGGAAGTCCCTTTACATATTAATTTAGAGGGTGCGAGGGAAATATTTATTGGAAAACATTTTCCGAAAATCCTTCCATTCCAATAACTCGATCGTATCCCCAGGATTCAAATTTTTTTATCAATGTACACCGTTGATCAACTTCACCATCCCTAAGATAATCATCAAGAAGAAATTTCTCTTTTTAGGAACATTTAAGGATGAAGAAGATATTTTCAATGGGGTCTATCCATTGTTCGTCAATTGAGTGATCAAATGATCCATTAAAAGCAGAATACCTTTTTTCCAATGAAGCTCTAAATTTTGACTATTTATTTCTTCAGGGGGGGAGGGGGGTTGAACGTTATTCTTGATCCATTATTCTATTCAAAACTTGAGTTAACTCATATAGTGTCATGACAAATTTTACAGTTCCCACTGCCTTCAGATTGGGCATCTCATTAGAACAGTCGTCACATTGATCTTCTCATTAGTGGTTAGTCCAAGTCCTCCTATTACTGACCATTGGCTGGAATAAAATGAAATTTATGGGTAACACATAAAGGGTAATCAAATGAAAAAAATGTATGACTTATAAATTACTAATAATTTCTTAATGTTTTAATTTAGCGGCATCAATCTATGTTATCCATGATCTACTTCATAGCATATATTCTCAAGGGAATTTTTTATTCCCTTAATAATGGTTCTTAATAAGCTTATGAATTTACCAAAGAATATCCCATGGTAGTTTCTTAATAAAGAGTTTAGAAAGGCACATTGTCGTGCACCAGTTTCTATTCGAATCTTGATCAATGCGGTGTTTTCTGGTTTTACCTCTAGATACATCTATGCCAGAGCTGACTCTACCAGCTTCTATCCACACATGGAATATTTGATTGGTAAACCACTTAATAAATACTCAAAAAATAGGTATGTTTCTATCATACGATGTCATATACTAAAGGCTTTCGTTAGGGGTTTCTAATCCCAATCGCAAAAATAACTAAACCTATCCTCTGATACCAACTATAACAACATTAATTTTTATTACACACTTTAACATGATTTATTACATAAAATTCCACTAAAAAAACTATGAGGATCAAAAGGGTTAGTGTCTTGGAAAATAAGGTACATTACATGAAAACCTAAGACATAAAAATAAAACATCTTTTGTTGAAAACTACTTTTACATGACCATAACATTCGCACATACTTAGCATTGCACAGGATAACCTGAGGACATACATAAGAAAGGGGTGGGATATAAAGCCCAATAAGAGAGTAAACACGTCATAACATGAATAATGTAGTAAATTTTACGAAATTTCCATATCAATGGAGCATAAGATCAACATGAATATAAAGTCATGATATAGCATGATTATCATAATAAGGAAATCTGGCAACAACATTTAACATGATATTAGAATGAGCCAAGGATCATTGCACATGGAGCATGATTAAAACCTAATTTCACTTGAATTAGTACGGTTAAATACTAATTTAACTTGAAGTATCATAATACTTATATTTACCCAATTCATTGGAGCGCTATCAAGGCACACCCTTCTTAATCAATTCATTCCATGCATATGTGTGCCACATGGATCATATAACATGAAATCATTAAACATCATAAGATATTCCAAAATTAAATAATGTGGAAGAAGTAAATGTAGGTAACATTAAATAAGTATATAAAAATGAAGGTGAATACCCTTGATTGAAAAATGGGTATGGTATTCACATACACAATGATTTTTGTGTGGAAATTTTGGTGCAACTTCGACAGCATAACGACGTCAAATAGAAATCGTAAAATGGGGTGATGAGAGAAAACGGGGTATATCATCATTTATACATAAAATTTACAGTGATGGTGTAATGGAACATAATATCACAATATATTTAATGGAATTTATATGCATAATTTAAAATAATTTTATGAATGTAAATGAGGAGAGGGAAATTCCTTACTGAATTTTGGCATGGTAACAGGTGTACATGAGAGGAATTAATGAGAGATAAAGACGTCTCTCATAATTCAAACATAAGTAGGGATATATGGGGGATGTGTGAATTCATGCCCCTACATTTTTATTTGAAAACAATATGGTATAACAAATAAATAATATTTGGATAAAAATGAGAAAGGAAGAAATCCCTTACTTGGAAGTGTGATCCCAAAGTCTTGGGAGGGGCTCAAGGGAGGCTTCATGGGAGGTTGGGTGACTTGGGATGATTTTAGAGAGAGGATGGAAGGGTAGGGACGTGATCCAATGGTTTTTGTGAAGATAAGTAGGATCTTGAGTGGGTTTATATTGGAAAAGAGATGGAATTCGTTTTTATTTTGGTTTTAGACACCAGACATTAAACTAATCAAAACCACAAAACAAACCATGTTTTTTCCTATGGTTTTTTCCAAAGGGGAGTATAAAACATTATTTTATAAGTAAAATGGCCCAAATTATTAAAATTTTAGTAATGCATATATGTAGGTGAGTAACACTTTCAAGAAAATAATTTTAAAATGTTTAAATATTTTATATGTCTAGGAGGGTCCACTAAGGATTTGTAAAATAAATCAAACAAACCTACAATAAAATTATTTTAAAGGTAAAACATATATTGGAATAAAAAAACATTTATATTATTCTATTACATAACTATTGTGTAATTATGATGTCATAAAACATATTATATATTTAAATGATATTTAATATTTACCAAAAAAATTTGACTGTCTCAAAAAAGTATAAAACATTCACCGTTGGATAATTTTGAAATCCTGACTCTAAAAATAATATTCATTTTATCTAAATAATTTTCTATATATGTGAATTTTTACTTTTAAAATAAAATGAATATTTATTTAAAATTCATGGGTTTTGACAAAAACAACATTCAAACCATATAAAAATTATAATTGTATTCATAAAAAGTATAGGATCATTTATATTTATTAAAAAGAAATTTAGTAATAATATTTTATTAACATATATTTAAATTAAAAATTCCATTAATTAATCAAAACAGATTTCATAATTGAATATTAACTAAAAGTACTATATGTGCTTTAAAACCCATTTTCAAAATAATTTTATATTCTTTATACAAAAATAAATCACCCAATAATGGTTCTATGGTATTGTTAGATATACCCTTATAACACCTGCATAAGACCTAATGGTAAGGTGTGATTTGGTGATAGGCTCCTGGGGTGGCTTGGATAACATCACTCAGGTAGTAATCTTTATTAACTTCCACATCTCTCGTTGGCGGTTCTGTTCAAGATTAACATGTTGATGCTCGGCTTGGGGTTGATCAAGATCATATAGTACCAAAAAATCCCCATTTCATGGCAGTTGTTTTGGAAATGGTAGAGGTTTAAGACACATCCATATGATTCTGCAGTGGTTTCAAAATACCACCACTAAATTGTGAGTCAGTATACAATACATAGCGGTTTACTAGATTTAGTAGTGGTTTATGGTAACCATCATTTTGGGTGCATTTAACAGTAGTTTTTATGATTTTAGTAGGGGTTTTACTAGTGGAAGTGATTTTTATTTTATAGGTGGTTATAACCGCTTCTAAAATATAAATATGTTCCTCTAAAAAAAACCACTGCTAAAACAATGTTAACCATCACGAAATAATAAAGGAATATAAAAACTATGTAGTGGTGATTAAAATCATTGCTAAATTATTTTCCGTTGTAGTGGTTTTAAGCAGAGTGGATTGAAAAATACCATAATTATAACTGTGGTTAAAACCCCCACTAAATATATTATATTTATTTTTCGGCTGTTAAAACCGCCTCTAAATCCATATTTATAAAAAACAGCAGTTGATACTATAGGCCCAGTACCAATGCCTTGAAAAAAAACCATTGCAATTTATATAACTTATAACATGAAGATGATACTGTGATATTTGAGATGATAGGATCTATATATGAATGTGAAATGATGACTCTAATGATGCCTAATGATTTATAAATATGGTATTGTAAGATTTGAGTCAATGGAATGGAAAAAATTAGAGTTATAGGGTTTCATAGAAAGAACACGAACATATCTCACCACATCCCCAAAAGGTTTCACAATTACCTCCACTATCATTTCCACCTATAAATTCACTACACTTCATAAACTAGACACACCCACAAGCCCCATTTCAACATTCATTTCAATCCAACCAATTTACAAATTTTATAATTACCAACCATATTCATTCAACAAGAACATTGATTTCATGTTTAAAGCTGATCACTTTAACCACACTTCTTACGTTAATTATAAGAGTTCATTAATCATTCCATCCCATTATATTTCATTACCCATGTTAACATTGTGAGATTTTTATAAAGTTATCGAGAAACTTCACACCAAAACATGCAATAAACCATCTATCCATTCCAAAAAACTCACTTCACAACCACCCCACATCACCACCACAACACATCATGACCACTACACATCATAACCACCATGCATAATTTAGTTTAAATAAGGGTTCTTATCATAATTACTAAATAATTATGAAGGGTATTCACACAGAAATACGATATTTCATGCAAAACAAATTTAATAGTTAGATATATATTTTTAGTCATTTTCATATGTGGTGAGGTTATACAAACATACATAGAATGTTTTATAAAAACCAAAACAATACACTATCTAAAAACAAGTCATAATTGGAATACCATGTCTGTGTGGCCATATAAGAATAAATAAAAAAAATAAGTAAAAATCATGTGATTTCTCCCTTCCCCTTAAAATTCAATTAACATTGTTCATTATCTTTATTAAGTTGATATGTACCATTTAACAAAATAAATATAAAAAAATGATATTTCAAAATGTACATATAAAGAAGGGGTGATGAAGGATCCCCAACCTTGACTGTTTCTAAAAGAAAAAATGAACAAGAACCAAGAATAAACCACCACCGATCTCAAGTGAATCACTATTGAATCAAATGAATAAAAATAATCAATCAAAAAACACCCAAAAATAAGATAATGACCACTATAATGAACTATTGAATATAATAAAAAGATAATAAAGGAGCAATGGGGAAAGATAGGGCTACAATGAATCAAATAACTTCAAAATTCAAAGCAAGGATGTAATTTATCACCTATTTATAGGTAAATCACACCAGACTCTTCCAAAACCTGGTTAATATCCAAAACCCATGTGGTGGGTTTGGTAAAAGTGTGATCTAGAACCCTCATTGTCATTTTATCCTTTTTCCCATTTTAAAATGGAATTCTACCTCCCACAAATCATAGAACACAGAGTGGTATAATCCATAGTGGTTCTTATATATTCTTCCATGTATAGAATCTATGACCATATTCATATTTCATAACCATTTTACCCTCACCCTGACCAAGGATAAAAGGTGGTGAGCTTCGGTATCCTATTTTGGACAGTTTGTCCTCCGAGATTACATTCCCACCTAAGGGCATTTCAATATTATCATGGTGCGTAGGAAAACCACTAGGAAAACATGCAAAGCACCATGTCATCACCAATTCATCGTTATATATCCCATTTAACACAATATCATTCCCATCATAAAACTACCTCCTTCATAACCAGACAAGTCATTGCGCAATTCATGGTGACTTTCTATAAGAACCCAGATCTTCGTTTCAAGTATGTCTTTCCTTTTGTTGGAGTTTTTGAGAGAAATGAAGTTTCATGAAATTTTTGAAGTACACACAGTGTAATATCTGAGTACATGCTGTGTAATCTTTTCCCGCTCGAAGCCGTGTACTGGACTTGTCCAGGCCACACACACGGTGTGTAGGGGTGATGTGGAGGCAAATTTTGGAGCAGTACAGAAAGACCTAGGACACGCTGTGTACTCTAAAATTATATGCAGCGTACTTTTTTTTCATTAAACAGACTGGGGTCGTGCCTGATCGCCATAAACGTCTTCTTCTAGTTCTGGTTTGACCGAGAGATTCCATATGGTTGCGATACTTCTCCGGTTTCTTGAGCCTCCATCTATTGGCCGATTCGACCACCGTCGATTGCGTTGGAACCACAACAGTGAGTTCTTCCTTCTCCTTGAGTTTCATTACATGTTTCTTCATCTCTCTCATGGTAATGAAGATTTAGTGTTTTGGACGTTTTCTTAGATCTATGATGTTTGGGGGATAATTAGTCATCGTGGTTCAAGTATATCGATCTCCTTGGATCGAGGTAGGTGGTTTGTGCCTTACCGTTCAAATTCCTTGAGTTTATATGAAAATTTCACCAATACCTGTGAATGGGGTATTGCGTGTTTACTGTTTTACACCTGTTGTTTTCCTGATTTTCTAGTATGCTTTTCTAGAGGCGAATTAATCGTATTAGATGATATTTTGTTATGCTTGGATGTTTTTCTCATGCATTTCTCTATTTATGACCCTTGGGTCTTGTTAGCCTTTGGCCATTATGACTATTGCCATGCCTTGTGTCTATAGGATGGAGTGATTTTCATTACATGCTTGTTGCCTTGTAGACTATGTAGCCAAGTATCTCTATAGGTTTACTTTGGTTTTCCAAGTAGCTCTATAGGTGTAGTTTGTCCTTATTGCAATATTATGCACTAACTGGCACAAGGATGGGAGAACCTGGTGCTATATAATATAATGGATAGACCGAGTGAGCTTCCCAGAGAGTCTTTGACATTATATACTATAGAAGGGTAGACTGAGTGAGCTTCCTCAGTGAGTCTTAGACATTATAGGCCACGTGGGACAGACCGAGTGAGCTTCCCAGAGTGCCTTCAGATATAATATACTACAGGAGGGTAGACTGAGTGAGCTTTCTCAGAGAGGCTCACTTTGTTTGAATCTTTTTATGAACCTTCTCAGGCTAGAGGAGGAATTTACTTAGTGAGCTTCCTTAGAGAGTCTGTGGTATACCTGAGGCTATATGAGAAATTGACCAAGATAACATCCTAAGAGAGTATCTAGACCTTGTGGCTAGGAGGGTTATACTGCGTGATCTTCCTCAGAGAGTCCCTGACTACCCAATACAATAAAGGGAATTTACTGAGTGTGCTTCCCAAGAGAGTATCATAAATTCATATGACTAAACCAGAGGGGTTAGTCTGAGTGCACTGCCCAGAGGGTTGTGGTACTTCTTGGATAGGACCAGAGGGTATGGCTACATGTACTTTCCATAGGGTTTCCTGCTTTTTAGCTATTTGATTCACTATTGTTGTTGGTTGTGGATTGATTACAGTTGTGTATCATCCTGCTTTACTGCTTATTGTTTACTGCCTACTACTTTGTTGTTGCTGTTTACTGCTATTGTACTTTTACCTACCATATACTCACTGACTGTTAGGCACAGTTCTTCGGGTGAATGCCTACTGGGATTTAGTCTCACACCCTATTTGGGGCATGCTTTTAGGCCCAAAAAGATTATGTTGTTGCAAGTATAGACAAGGGCAAGTGACCTTCGACTTTTGGTACTTGATTTCTTGGAGAAGAAGAGAAAGGTACCAAGCTTGGGCTTGTGATGCTAAGGAGCTGTTTACTTTTCTTTTATACTTGTTTTGGTACTGTGGTGTTTTTCATCATTGTGACTTGTTTGGCTGCTTTCCTAGATATGTATCCTACATCATTCCATATATTTACGTATGTACTCCGGTTTGTTGATTTAGTCTTCCATTGTTTATTATTGTTGGTTATTTACTGGTTCTACTATTTTATTTTTATTACTTCCGTGGTGTACTCTGCGAATGATGCCATAGTTTCCCCACTATCACACCCAAGGCCCTCGCTTCTAGTTAGAAGCCTCTAGCGTTTGGGGAAATGCGCTTGAGGCCTTGTGGAAAACCGACTCAGAGCCCCGGTTAGTGGAATCCGGGTTAGGACGTTACCAAGTGGTATCAGAGGAGGTCCGTTTCTCTTTCTTTATTGCTTGGAGACTTTATCCAGGGATAGGACGGATTCGATACATGGTAATAAGCTATGCCCGGGAGTAGCTAACCCGGGTACATGGAAAAGCTATACTACCTCGTTTATTGTAGTTTTCTGGTTATGAGATTTTACGGTTGATATGATTTCACCTAGAGTGATTCACATGCTTTGTGCTATTATTTATTTGATATTACAGTTCTATTTCTATCACAACCCGATGAGATAAGGGTATTCCATCTCATGCATCATATAGGCACTTTTTAGAAATCACATGTCATGAATTCTTTCCATGCCATCCAGGGTGCATTAGCGATTCCATGTTGTTGTGATAGACTCTCTGTAGATTATGTATGATTTTGTGATAGATGCTTTGATAGAATCTATGCTGCTGATAGAGGACTACTTGTATTGTACCTATCTCATATTAATGCCATGTTTTTGTTCTTGAGGTGTTATGGGCCCTCTTGAATAAAATATTAGTGGATCATTGACATGTTTTTCCTTATATATGACTATAGGAGATTCCAAGCTTTGATTTGTGGGGTGTATGGGCCCTCACGGGTCAGAAGTTGGCACCTACTTGCTTTGATTTCTATGTTTTCCGGGATTCTATTCAGTTTCTGAGATACATCCCGAAAAAACCCAAAATACCCTGTGTGTACTTTATGGATACACGCCGTGTTGTTTTCAGGCCGTGTGAGCATAAAAACGATGTCATGAAAATAAATTCAGGAACACACCGTGTACGGTAGGTGAACACCATGTAGTTTAGATCCATTTACCCAAACGTGTCACTAACAACACCGACCTGGGAATCTTGAGTAGAACACGCCATGTGGGTAAGGAACACGCCATGTATTTTAGAGCCGTGTACCTGACCATTTCACTAACAACACGGGCCGGGGAATCTCGAGTAGAACATGCCGTGTTGGAAAAAAACACGCCGTGTCATTTTGTCCCAGGTACCGGCCATGTCACGAACAAAACAGGTCAGTTTTATCTTCTCCAATACATGCCGTGTAAGGACAGCCATGTAGATAGCCGTGTAACTAACAAAACGGGCCGTCGAGACCATGTCTAGTACATGCCATGTCACTAGGGAAAACGCCGTGTAGTCTGGGGTTAGTTGGACTTTGTGGGTTAGCCGTGTAAGGAGACTCGGGCATGGGTTTAGAGTTCAAGTACATGCCATGTGTGGGGACCAAACGCCGTGTAGTGTGGGGTGTTACACGACCTATCGGTTAGGGGTACACACCCATGTTAATGGCTAAAGAAGACACGCCGTGTAGTTTTTATACACGCCGTGTTGTCATGTTTTGTAAAACATGATAGTTTATTTCCCCTGTTCTCATTTTGTACTCATGTGTTTTCAGTCCTTGTTAATCCTAATCTGAGGCGTGCTTTTGATCTTTCAATGCTATTCCTACAAGACTTCCTTCGGTCGTACGTTAGTTTCTAGATGGTGATCAGACACCAGATATGGTCGATCAGGGACCTCCTATAGATCCTCCTGCTATTCCAGCCTTAGAAATAGCAGTTTTACCCATCATAGGCGCCGATGCGCAATTCCGGGAGGATTACATGAGGATGATGTAGACTTTTTAGGGAGCGCCGCCACCTGCACCGTCAATGGCTGAGTTGACACGGGGTTTCCAGCAGCAGCATCCTCCTACTTTCTCAAGGGATGGAGGACCCTAGGCTGAAGAGTCATGGTTTGAGGCCACCCTAACTATCTTCGAGCATCTGAGGATACCCACAGATAAGAGGGTATATCTAGCCACCTATATACTCTTGGACACCTCCAAGAGGTGGTGGGAGGTGATCTCACAGTCAGGATGCCATCAGGGTATGTAATGGGATAAGTTTCAATGCACATTCTATGACTACTTCTATCCGGAGACCCTAAGGTTAGATCGAGAACATGATTTTATGAGTCTATAGAAGGGTACTCTTTCTGTTATGGAGTACTCGTCTCACTTCACTGAGCTGCAGCGTTTCATGCCAATCCCAGAAGGTGATAAATTGTTCTTTGCTAGGAAGTTCGATACGGTCTCAGGCAGGAGATCCGTTTCGAGGTGAATATCTTCCTGTTGACTTCGATATCTTCTATCGTCAACCAGGTGCTGATCACTGAGCGCAATATGAGGGATTTTGGATTAGTGAGCTAGGGCGGTTCGACAACCAGAGCCAGTGTTTATCCTACGGACAGTAGGAAGCGTCGTAGAGAGTCTTCTCGAGGAGACCGGGGTTCACGGGATGCATCTTCTGGCAGCCAGGTTGTATGATACTAGTGCTGTAGGAGTGGGTACACTAGGCCTCAGTGACAAAGGGATCCTATGGAGTGCTGGTCTTGTGGCAAGATGGGCCATCTTTAGTGATTTTTTCAGATCTTCTCACCTTCAGTAGGTGTTAGGGGTTCCTCTATGGCCCCGTGTTCTGGAGATGCTTCACCAGATTCCCACCAGTCTGGGAACTGGAGTTCTTCCGGCTGTTCGGGCTATGGTGGAGGTCGCAGCTGTGGTGGTTAGTCACCAGGTTCTCAGCGACAGCAGAGTGGATCAGCTCAGAGTGGTCATCCAGGGGCGCACGACCGCGGTGTAGGCCATTTGTTTCACTGTGGAGAAGACCTATCAAGAGCAGGATCTCGGCCCTTCTACAGTTCGAGGTACGATCTTAGTAGCCTCGGTTTTATCTTCAACTCTTCTCATTATTGGTACTTCACATAGTTTGATCTCTGTTGCTGTTGTAGAGTGCCTTGGGCTCTGTATATTTTTTTTCTTCCAATACATTGACACTAGACACTCGATTAGGAACGAGGACATCTAGTGTATGTCAGTGCAGAGAGTTCCCTCTTGAGGTTGTGGGGTGTCACTTATTATGGGACCTCTATGTCTTATAGATGTCAGGCTATGACCTCATTCTTGGGATGGACTGGTCGGTTCATTTCCAGGCCGTTGTCTATTGTTATCATTGCAGGGTGAGTTTCGTATCACCAAAGGGAATATATTTTCTTCATAGAGGCGAGTGGGATGTCCAGGCGGGTAGAGCTGGACACGAGCATCATGGGCTAGGAGGAGTTACAACCTAGATTTCACGTCTTTAACTGGATGACCAGGGGACTTCACAGTTAGACTTTCCCCCAGTGGTGGATTGTTTCAGGGATGTCTTTCCAGAGGAATTTTTAGGTTTTCCTCCGGAGCGTGAGGTAGACTTCTCGATCGAGCTCAGGACAGGAGCAGCACCGGTGTCCATTTCCCCTTATAGGATGGCTACACCTGAATTTTAGGAGCTCAAGAAGTAGTTGGAGGAGTTGCAGGAAAATTGTTTCATCTGACTCAGTACTTCTCCTTGGGGTTCGCCAATCCTGTTTTTGGAAAAGGTAGACGACACCCTTCAGCTTTGTGTGGATTATCTAAAGCTGAACCAGTTGACGGTCAAGAACCGATATCCCTTGACGAGGATTGATGACCTCTTTGATCAGGTTTGAGGAGATCATTTGTTCTCAAAGATTGAATTGAGGTCCGATTATCATCAGTTTCACGTTAGACAATCGGATATACCTCTGACATCCTTTAGGATCAGTTATGGTCTATACGAGTATACAGTCATGCCGTTTGATCTCACGAACATGCCAGCAGTTTTCATGGCACTGATGAACCGAGTGTTCCTTATTTATTTGGACTCCTTCATCATGGTATTCATGGACGATATCTTGGTGTACTTTTGTACTCGACACGACCATGCTAACCATCTTGAGATCATTCTGAGTACATTGGGAGAGCATCAACTTTATGCTAAACTCTCGAAGTGCCACTTTTGGATGGATCAAATTCACTTCTTGGGTAACGTCATATCAGAGGATGGAGTATCTGTAGACTCAAAGAAAGTGAGAGTTGTAGTTTCTTAGGAGTATCCAAAGAACGTCTTTGAGGTATGGAGTTTCCTAGTCCTGGCTAGATAGTACAGATGCTTCATTCAGGACTTCTCGTGCCTAGCAGCACCATTGACAGGTTTGACCATGAAGAGGAAAAGTTTTTATTGTCAGTTTCTTGCGAGTCCGCCTTTCAGGAGCTGAAGGGGAGGTTGAAGTCAGCACCGATACTAGTATTTCAAGAGCCAGGAAAGATATACACTATTTATTGTGATTCTTCAGGCATCAGGGTAGGAGCATTGCTTATGTAGGGAGATGGAGTCGTTGCGTATAGGTCTCGGCAGTTGAGGCCACATGAGAGGAATTACCCTATGCACGATATGGAGTTGGCAGCTATTGTTCATGCCTTACGCTGTTGGAGAAACTACCTTCTGGGAGAGGACTTTGTGGTTTTAACCAACCACAAGAGTCTCAAGTATATCTTCAATCAGCGTGATCTGAATTTGAGACAGCGCAGGTGGGTCAAGTGTCTTCAGTCTTTCGACTTCGACCTCACCTATACGTCGGGAAAGGGCAACGCAGTGGTGGATGTGTTGAGCAGGAGAACCCAGATTCAGGTAGTTCAGGAGGCCAACATTGAGTGGAAGCTTATGGCTATGTTCTCTGAGATTCACATGGTGGAGCATGACAAACAAGAACAAACCTTTATTTATTCTGTATCTATTACCTCTACACTTCAAGATCAAGTACGGATGAGGCAGCTATCAGATTCAGAGGCCTTAGTCCTGCGGAAGAGTATGCCAGGAGGGGACCCTCTTCCTGGATGGATTGTGGGTGAGGATGAGATCTTGCATTTCCAGGGATGTGTATGGGTTACAACAGACATACGTGAGGAGCTGATGTGGGATTTTCATTCCTCGGTTTGGTTAGTTCATCATGGCATCACCAAGATGTATCTTGACCTACACTTCTAGTACTGGTGGCCAGTTATAAAGAGAGATGTTGCTGGTTTTTTCATGAGATGTTTAACTTTTCAGCAGGTGGAAGCAGAGCATCAGCGACCAATGGGGCTTTTGCAGCATTGTTGATGCCCCTTTTAATCACATTGTTTAAAAGAATGGAAATGGAAATGAATTAGCATGAATTGATTCATCCTTTGAAGAAATCATCAAAAATCGACAAAGGCATGAACAAGGCTTTAAAAGCACAATGGCCGCGCAAGTTCTCTCGCTGTCACGCAAGTATACTTGCGCACCACCAAATGGTCATGCAAGTGACTTGCGCGCCCTAAAGGATAACCGCCTGGGGTCTTCTCCCCCATATAAATTGACCCTGTGGGTCCCCCATTTTGAGAGGATTTTTTCCAAAATTCACATACAGAGATCCGAATGCCCAAGTCTCTTCTTCAGGTCTTCCGAACTCTTCTAAGGTAATTATTTACCTAGAATGGAAGGTATAAACAAGAGGAGTAAGGTCTAAGTGTTATAATTCACTAACACATGTGTTCCTAAGTGGTTTTACCCTTACTGTAAATAGACACACTTGCACGTCTCCCTAATTCTTCACTAGAACTTGGGCGCCATCTTCTGGAAAGCCTCTCGGGATGATTCCAAAATCTTTGATAAAGGATCGCCCAAATATTACTCTAAGGGCTGAAAATAGTGCAAGTAGCCATGTAACGCGCATGTATACCTGCGTGACCAAGACTTGTGCACCCACGCAGTACCTGTGTGCCTGCCAGGACTTGCGTGCCCCTACCTTTTTGTGTGCCTTTCCTGCCCATTTCATCCCTCTTATGTCATTCCTCCTCTGCTATTCAAGATTCAGTCTTCAAGACACTCTTCAAAGCCATTTGTGGAATGATTTCTTGATTTGGCTTCCTTATCTGAGAAGAACTCCATGGAACAGATCTCGAAATCTAGTGATTTGCACATCTTTATGTCACTAAAGATTGAGATTTCATTCATTCGACCTCATCCTTTAAGTTGAGATAATCCTTAACAATGGGCCTCCTTTTCAAGAATAAGCCCCTGTCATAATTCTCAAACATGGGCCACCTTTTCAGGAATAATCCCCAGTCATAATTCCCAATTATGGGCCTCCTTTTCATGAATAAACCCCAGTAATGATTCTCAAATATGGGCCCCCTTTTCCAGAAAAATCCCCAGTCATAATTCTCAAATCTGGGCCCCATTTTCAGGAGTAAGCCCCAGATCCCCTAACCTGGGATTCCTTTTCAAGAGTAAACCCCAGTCATAATTCCTCCAATTATGTGCATCCTCCTCAGGAGTAAGCCACAAACCATAATTACTTTAACCTAGGCCTCTTTTTCATGAGTAAGCCCCAGTCCAACTTATCATTCCTGTGGGCATCCTATTTTGGAGTAAGCCCCAAATCCCCTAATCTGGGCATCCTCCTTAGGAGTAAGCCCCAGTCTTAAAGTCTCAAATATGGGCATCCTCCTCAGGAGTAATCCCTAACCATATTTCCCTTAACCTGGGCCTCCTTTTCAAGAGAAATACATAGTCTCAAATATAGGAATCCTCCTTGGGAGTAATCCCCAAGTCCCTTAATTTAAAAATCCATTTAACCTGGGCCTCCTCCTTAAGAATATGCCCCAGTCTTAATTTCTCTTAACCGGTCATAATTCCTTTTGATCTAGGCTTCATTATCAGGAGTAAAACCCAATCATAAGTCCCTTCCTAACTTGGGAATCTTCCTTAGGAGTAATCCCCAAGATTAGAGTATCCAAATCACTATGTAGCACATATAACATTATGGGTCGTATTCATGGATTTCTTCCCTGAAGTAAATATTAATCCTTATCTATTTTTGGTTAGTCACACATACATAAGCCCCACGTCATTTCTAATGATTGCACCTTTCATGGAAAAATTTTCTGTTTCTACCAATACCTCTTGTTTCTCACACCGAGCATGACTCACGTGAGCTTAGTGTGTAAAAGTAATTATGACATCTTTATTTGAGCCATCAATAATAAACATCATACTCCCTTACTCAAACTACGTGTGTTCTGATTCCTTTTGCAAACAAAGGATACATAGGTAACCCATCTGTGGGTACGATCCCAACACTAAAATAATCTATGTCCTCCTGAATGGAAATAAACTTCAAGTGCCCCACTGAGTGGCTTTAAAACCAGTATGGTCATCATAATGACCAAGATACTTTTATATATTTAAGGATACAATCAACTAAGAATCTCTTACAAATACAGATGATTCTCTATCGATGAAGAACCTAGAATACATATAAAATATTCTCTAAATTTCCTTCATATCAATCATTGATATCCAGATCTAAAGGAAAACGCATTTTATACTTAGTAATGTAATAAGGATTCACGAACATAACTTAAATATATAAAGAGAGTCCCGGAGTAGACAATAATTCCACTCAAAAAGTTGTGATGAGTTTGACCTCCCATCCTCTCAACCAATGCAAATTCATAAGCCTCATCAGTCCACTACTAATGAGAGCCTACCTTTGGAAAGTAGGTCCAAATGGATACGGAATCATTGGTTGTTTCCGGTTCTACGAACAAACCTGTTAGAAACTGATTAGAATGCTTGAACCTTCAATCAATGAGGTAATCCCCGATTCCATAGGGAAACAAGAATTTACCCATTCTCGAGTTTAAGTGGATAGATGTCGCGATGGAATTCGTGACCGGGTTACTGAGGTCACCTCGGGGGAGTGATGCTGTTTGGGTTGTCGTCGACAGGCTTAAGAAGGTTACACACTTCTTGCTGATCAAGGAGACCTTCAGTGTTGATGATCTTGGACAATTGTACATCCGAGAGATTATACGTCTACATGTAGTTCCAAACTCCATTGTCTTAGACAGGGATGCATGGTTTACTTCTCGGTTCTGGCAGGGAATTCAGAAGGCTTTGGGTACACAGGTACTTTTGAGTACAACATACCATCCCCAGACTGATGGCCAGTCTGAGGGAACGATCTTGGTGCTTGAGGATATGCTCCGAGCTTGCATTCTAGACTTTGGCGATTCCTGGGAGAAGCATATACCTCTTGTGGAGTTCGCCTACAACAACAGTTTTCAGGCGACCATTCAGATGGCACCATACGAAGCTCTGTATGGTAGGCCATGCTGATGACCCTTATGCTGGCTGGAGGCAGGAGAGGCAGCTTTTCTGGGACCTCCTCTTGTTTAGGAGACCTATGAGTAGATAGAGTTGATTCAGAAGAGGATGGCTACAACATAGTGTCGACAGAAATCCGATTCTGATCAGCGGATACAACCTTCGGAGTTCAAGTTCGGGGATCAGGTTTTCCTGTGTGTCGCACCGAGGATGGGACATAAGAGGATTCAGAGATAGGGTAAGCTTTCTCCGTGGTACGTTGGGCCATTTGAGGTTTTGGAGAGAGTTGGTCCTGTTGTCTATTGGTTACAACAACCTTAGAGGTACCAGGCCATGCACAACATCTTCCACGTCTCTCAGCTCTGACGTTACTTTTCAGACCCGTCTCATTATTTTAGCCCAAGGAGGTTGATCTTGAAGCGGATGCGTCATTTGAAGAGCATCCTATCCATATTGTCGATCGCAATATGAAGTTTATCCATGGGCAGTATGTTCTTCTAGTACAGTTGCTATGGCAACATGGGTGAGTACAGGACGAGACCTGGGGTAGGGAGGCTGATGTACGTTCGCAGTGGCCAGATTTTTTCAGGGTTTCTTCTTCTATGCCTCGCTAGGGAAATTTGGGGATGAATTTCTTTAAAGGGGGAAGTTTTTAATAACCTTGATCTTTTTTTAGGTATTTCTTTCCTTTTTTTGGAGTTTTTGAGAAAAATGGAGTTTCTGGAAATTTTTGAAGTATACGCCGTGTAATCTTTTCCCACTCGAAGCTGCGTACTGGCCATGTCCGGGCCACACACATGGTGTTTACGGGTGATGTGGAGGCTGATTTTGGTAGAGTACAAAAAGACCTAGTACACACCATGTAATTTATTTTTTTTCATTAAATAGACCGGGGTCGCACGTGATCACCATAAACGACTTCTTCTAGGTCTGGTTCGACCGAGAGATGTCGTACGACAGCGAAGCTTCTCCAGTTTCCGGAGCCTAAATATGTTGGCCTATTCGACCACCGTCTATTGAGTTGGAACCGCAGCGGTGAGTTCTTCATTCTTCATGAGTTTCATTCCTTGTTTCTTCCTCTCTCTCAAGTTATTGAAGGTTGAGCGTTTTTTGACGTTTTCTCAGATCTACGACGTTCAGGGGAGAATCAGTCATCATGGTTCAAGTATATCAATCTAATAGGATTGAGGTCGGTGGTTTGTGCCTTACCATTCAAAGTCTCTAATTTTATGTGCAAATTTCACCAATACCCATGAATGGGGAATTGCGTGTTTACCATTTTACCCTTGTTGTTTTCCTACCTTGCTAGTATTCTTGTGTAGAGGTAAATTAATCATGTTAGAGGATTTTTTGTTGTTCTTGGATGTTTCTCCCATGCTTTTCCCTCTTTACGACCCTTGGTCCTTGTTAGCCTATGGCCGTTATGACTGTTTCCATGCCTTGTTTTTATAGGATGGAGTGTTTTGTATTAAATTCTTGTTGACTTATAGACTGTTTAGCCAAGTATCTCTATATGTGTACATTGGTTTTCCAAGTAGCTCTATAGGTGTACTTTGGCCTTATAGCTTTATTATGCATTGACTAGCACAGGGATGGGAGAACCTTGTGATATAGACTATAAGGGATAGACCGAGTGAGCTTTTCAGAGAGTCTTTGACAATATAGACTATAAGAGGGTAGACAGAGTGAGCTTCCTCATTGAGTCTTAGACATTATAGGACATAGGGGATAGACCGGGTGAGCTTCCCAGAGTGCCTTCAGATATTATAGACTACAGGAGGGTAGACTGAGTGAGATTCCTCATAGAGTCTTACGTTGTTTGAATATTTTTATGAACCTTCTCAGGCTAGAGGAGGAATTGACCAAGTGAGATTCCTCAGAGAGTCTGTGGTATACCTGAGGCTATAGGAGGAATTGAATGAGATAGCTCCCTCAAAGAGTCTCTAAACCATGGGGTGAAGAGGGTTAGACAACATGATCTTCCTCAGAGAGCCCTTGAATACCCTATACTATAAGGGGAATTGACCAAGTGTGCTTCCACCGAAAGTCTCATAAATTCATATGACCAAACTAGAGGGGTTATGCTGAGTGCACCGCCCAGTGGGTTGTGGTACATCTTGGATAGGACCAGAGGGGATGGTTGAAAGTACTTCCCAGTGGGTTTCTTGCTTGTTAGCTGTTTGCTTCACTGCTATTGTTGGTTTTGGATTCATTACTGTTGTGTATCATCTGGCTTTACTGCTTACTATTTACTGCCTACTGCTTTGCTATTGTTGTTTGCTGCTATTGTACTTTTACCTTCCATATACTCACTGACTATTAGGAACAGATCTTTGGGTGACTTCCTACTGGGATTTAGTCTCACAACCTGTTTGGGTCATGTTTTTGGGCGCAAACAGACTATGTTGTTGTAGGTATAGACATGGGCAAGTTCCCTTCGACTTTTGGTACTTGATTTCTTTGAGAAGGAGAGAAAGGGACCAAGTTTGGGCCTGCGATGCTGAGGAGCTGTTTACTTTTATTTTGTACTTGTTTTGGTGTAGTGGTGTTTTTCAGAATTGTGACCCGTTTGGATGCTTTCCTAGATATATATCTTGCATCATTGCGTATATTTACTTATGTTCTCCAGTTTTTTGATTTAGTCTTCCGCTGTTTATTATTGTTGGTTATTTACTTCTTCATCTATTGCATGTTTATTACTTCCACTATGTACTCTGCCAATGAGGGCATAGTTTCCCCACTATCACTCCCAAGGCCCTCACTGCTAGTCTAAATCCTTTGGCATTTGGGGAAATGTGCATGAGGCCTTGTGGAGAACTGGATCAGAGCCCCGGTTAGTGGCATCTGGGTCGGGATGTTACACATTCAAATGGCTAAAACACCACCTCAAATCACCAAATCACCACAAAACTCTCCCTAAACATCCCCATGATTAGATAATGAACAAAGGGAAGTTCATAAAGGGTATGCACCATTACACTCATTTTATTTATTTATTCCCTATTATTTTTCAATTCCAATTCAAGGTGATAACATTTGCCCCAAAATTATAAGAACTATGTGTGGATTGATTCCTATTTTCATGGGATACATAGTGATTCCTAGATCTCCTATCACAAACCCAACCAAAAAAACTGATTTCAAATCCCCCACATTTTCTTAGAGACTAGGTTTCTTCATTCACATTGGTTTTCCATCCATAGGGTTGGAATCAAGAGAAGTTCATTTCATTTTAAATATGATTTTAAAATACATAAAACCTCATATAATAAGGTATTTTTCATATGATCTTAAACTATAGATTATTTTATTCATTTTCAGATGATGTTAAACTACGTGATGCATGGTCAATCTTATAAGACATAAAACTTCTTAGAGTAGTCTACCTAGAAAGCCCTATCTTCCTCTACATATTATCTAAATCTACATAAGGATCCTTATCATGCGGTCCTTTATCCATAAACCTATGTTATAAAAAATATCTCTTACCCTAGGAAAGAGCCTAATATGCATAGAAGACAAACTTTCTCACATAATCTTTCATATACAGTGGTTATACCCTAAGGAATAGAGCTTTCCTCATTCACATAAAATTGTTTATTTATTTCCCACATAATCTTTCATATACATCTCATCCATCTCCTCCTATACATGAGGGAAAATTTTACAGAAGAACTTTTCCAATAATGATGAATCTAATGATTACTAGTTTTTCAGGATATGTTTTTGATCATTCATCATTAGGTAATAATCCTAATAAATTTAAGAAAACTGAATCATAAAAATGAAACATTACAATAAAGAATTGACATATATGGTTCTTACCACACTCAAGATATCAGGATATAAAGGGAAACATCAGAAATCAATAAAATACTTAAAGGGGAACATGATAAATAAAGAAAATTATTGGTCATGAATTTTTGTGAGTGGAAACAATGTGAAACACATGATACATATACAAACCAACTCTTACCATATTTATCCAACATATCAACAAAACAACAAATCAGGGTCCAATGATGAACACAACTCATCACCCTCTCCACCTACTTTTCTACTTCCTGCTACCATCTGAAAAAACATTATATTGAAAATTAAATACTATTGTATATTTATATTTAAAAATAAAATGAATAAAAGTTTTAAACCTTATTGATTATGAATTTTCGTGATTTTCTTTCACACAACCTGTCGATGCAATACCATCGGGGGAAGATCCTGTTATCTTATGATATACATCAATCAACGCTTTCTGAAAAGAGGATATCTGAGCCCCCTGGTCTTGAATTATGATTCGTAGAGATACAATCTTTCTTTGAGTATATCGGGGTATGGACTAACTACAAACAAGAGCATATGAAGAATGAATACCCAGTGTCTTGACCAAGACCACAGATGGTACATTTCCCAAACCCATCCCATACACTCTACCAGGATTCTTCTTCCCAATGACTTTAGCCACTAGCTCATCCTAGGAGACTGAGTAGGACTGTACAGGATTGGCATCCCAAAGTTGATTAATTTTTTACATATAAATCAAATAAATTTCATATTAGAAGAAACATATATTATCATGATAACAATTTTTAATATGTTCTTATAATGAAAAATGAGTTCATACCGTAACTTATTTGAAAGGGTCATTAACAAAACTTCCATCCGATTTTTGGTAAACATTAAACCACACTTCTGTTTAGGATACTTCATTCCCTAAACTCTGTGACTGCATTAAAAAAGCATAAATAAAAAATTTAATATATTAAACAGATAATTTTGTCTTATAAATAGTTAAACTACTGAATATATTTCCAGTACAGATCATCTTCTAGAAAAACTCTTTGACCCTGTAGTGTGAGGGATGACCTGCTTAGCCCGACATGATGCATTGTTTTTTGAAAGATAATTAAATAAATAAAATGAAATTTAATAGTAATGTATTAAATGTTAATTACTCTTCACATGCATATATAAATGTAAAATTATATTATTATAGTAATATATATTTAAATAACATATTCTTTTCTTCATGATGTCTGTCAACAAAAACATTCCATTGATCTTTGGTTACCCCATTGGGTATCTTGTCATACATATATTGGGCTGTCAATAAAGTATCATTCGCATCACCCCACTATCTATATTTAAAGTCTCTCCATTTTTTTCTAAGATTTTTCACTGTCCACTTTCAGGCTATCTCATCCACAATTATAAAGTGGAAAACATCCATACACAGAAATTCATTTTGAAAATATTAATGACATGACATTAAATTAAACCAAAATGTATTGAAATTACCTTTATTTTGGAATAAAAAAACATCATTCTTCTATCTTGTAGTCTTATGTCTCCGATCATTATATAAAATATGATGGGAAATGGGCTCTGTGGCCAGTTGGCCTAAAATCAAGCAAAGTAATCTTACGACGCCATATATAGGGACCCCATATGAATCAAATGGGAAAACCATATTCTCTCCAGTCAGATTCTATACATATTAACTTTTTATATTTTTATCCACACTTTCTTTGTTTAAATATCCTATGAACAAACACTTAGTATAAAAAAGAGAAATAAATTTATTCATATTAAAATGTGTACCTATAACAGTCACCCACCAGTATCCCTACAAAGAACTAGAAGTGGCACGCTGCTCACCCACTAATGAGGGTCCTGAAGTGGGAGGCGGTGACTGAGATGATAAAGGGAATCTCATAGAGGGTGTGAGAGACGGTGAAGGAGGAGATGGTGTAGGGGGAAAGTTGATGGTGGCTCAGAAGTAATAGGGAGGGAGACAGATGGATCGTTATCTATTGTAGTGGTCTATGAAATTGTATATCGCTTCCTCCTTGGAATTTATGTCATTTAATAAAATAAATTTAAGTTTAGAACATATATTTCAACAAAATAATGCAGAAACTAATTAAAAAATATAAAGGATGCATAATACAAATAAACAAAATATACATAACAATGATAACGATTGATTGCACAAATGAAATAAGTGGTTCTAAATGAATTCATAATTTTACAAACAATCATTTTATCCTTCAATAATATATATTTACTACTCCACTACATCATCCACTTCATTCATCCTTGATAGAATAATATTTTAAATATCATGGTGTCCAAATAATTCCGATTCTTGTTGTTGATGAGAATCAATTTCCAAGGTCAAATATTTTACTTAATCACCCATGTCATACAAATATCTTTATTTTACGTGAGAAACTACACTCCACCCTTAATCCACAAAAAAATTCACATAATATAGAATTTTTTATTATGATGATATGATATATGGATCATGTATTTCACGATTACCAACATCCATCAAGCGAGAGAAGTTCACAGATGTAAATTGCAAGGAATCTCTTTTAATAGCTCTGAAAATATCGACCCAATTTCATTTGAATAAAACAATTGAAAAATCCCCATGGTAGTTTAATTCAATAATATCAGTCAGATTTTCATAGTATACCACTTCATAAAATTTAAATATACCACTATTCTGTTTTTTCAATCCCTCTTCTCGATTGACTATATGAAATCTGAAGCCTTTCACATTGTAAGCATCGAACTTTATAACTTTCTTTAGAGGACCTCAAGCAATAATCTTCAAATACTCTCACAACTCTACTCGACTATCAGTATTCATGATCTAAAAAATTAATATAAGTTATTAGAATTACAAAATAAATGTGTCAACCTAATATACGTATTTGTAGCAATATTTTGGAACATACAAGTCGTGCAGACTATCCTACAAGATCTTTATTAACAGATTTCATTATATATTTACTATTTCTTATTCGGAATCTCATTCATCTCTTTGTTTGTATCCTCACCTTCTCAATAAATGGACCAAAAATTTCACTATTCAGCATCACATATCTACATTCCTTTATTAATTCAATTTCTATCAATGTAACATTTTAGGTCCTCCCAACTGATCGGCAAATATCAGAAACTATTTTAGATTTCCCATGTATTTTAGATTGGGTTGATGTGTCATCAACACATCAAACTTTATTAAATTTTATCTCAATATCATCCAAGTAACATGAACAAGAGTTACGACACTCCTCTTCCAAATAGACTTAAAAAATAGATCCTTCTAGTTGATATTTATTTCTCACGTATGATTTCAAATTCCCAAGATATGTGTGAAATAAAATAAATAGGCATAATTATGCATTTAATTAGGTGCCAAAAATTGTTTACTTAACTGAAAAAATATACATAAAGTACCTCTCAATTGGATACATCCATCGATAATGAACAGGGCCCCCAAATTTAGCTTCCTCAACCAACTGCACAGTTAAATGCATCACGACAATAAAAAACAAATGAGGAAAGATCATCTCCATTGAACAAAGTGTCAATAAAAAGCTCAACTGAGGTTTCTTAATCTCAAATGGATTTATATTTTTATCACATATTTTACTAAAAAAAGTTCAGAATTGGAGTACAACAAGAGTAACTTTTTTAGGTAATAATTTATGCAATTCCAATGGTAGTGACTTCTTTAAAAAAATATGTGTATCGTGATAACTCAATCCATGTAAATTATGATTCTTTAATTCAAAACACCTCAAGATGTTACTTGAATATCAATCAAATACATTCAAATGATTTAAAATTTGAAAGAATGTATCTTTATCCCTATTTTTCATTGTAAAAAATGTCAGTGCGTACTTTTCATTTTCATCTGGAAAGAGATCATGTTTCATGTTCATTACTGGTAAGTCTTTCCAAGCATTGAGATGATCCTTCGAAATTACATGCACATTAAGCAATGTAGAGATCAAATTGTCACTTACATTCTTCTCAATATGCATCAAATCAAGATTATCTCATCAAAAATAAAATTCCCAATTCATAGGTTTGAAGAATATACTTATTTTCTTCCATTGTTGTGTTCTGATTTCACTTGACGATGCTCTTAGAACCCATATCCTGATATCATTCAACTGATAAAACTTCCAAAATTCCGTTTCAACTTTTCCCTATTGTGTCAATATTTCAGAAATAGTAAACAACCTTGGATGTAGAATATTATCAATGAAACCGTTAAATTTTTTTCTATTCAGTCGAAATCTATTAGATGAATTGAGAAGTATTCGATGGAACACGAAGAGAACTTTTCTACTATGAGGTAGCCCGTTTGGGCTCAAAATCAATGTTACAAAATAAGAAAAATCTAAACCAATGTAAGTGTTCCAATTAGATAAATTCCAAAGCCCAAGAAAGTCACTAATTGTTCACATTAAAGCAACACGTATTTTGAACATTGTTTTAGAAGAAGCATCAAATTTCTCAACACCTTTTCTCCATAACTCCAGTAATTATTCAATTAAAGGCTGAAAGTATACATCAATATCATTTCCAAGCAGTTTTTTTCCAAAAATAATAATTGAAATTGTAAAAGTTGTTTGTTACATATAAATCCATAGAGGTAGATTTTAAGGGATAAAAAAATGGCCAAATGTTATAACTGGTACTCAAAGTCCCAAATGGGTGGAATCCATCGTCATCCAATCCCAATCAAAAATTACATGGATCACCTAAGAAATAGGGATGTAATGAATCAAATGTCTTCCACGATTGTGAATCTTGTGGATGTCTCATTAACCCATAATTGTTATTATCTATTGAATTCCACTTAATGTGTTCACCCGGTTTTCGATGATTTGAATAATCTTTACAATGGAGGATTTAAAAGAAAGTAATGCAAAACCTTTGAAGGCATGTTCCTTTTATTCTTCTTTATGGAAGTATATTGATTCAGACTTCCAAAACCACTAATTGACTGCCATCTAGAAGAAGATTTTTTTTGCAATCTCTTTTACTTGAATCCTCTCTCCAATAAGGCATACAATCATTGGGACATGCAAGTATTTTTATATAATTAAAACCAAGCCTATTACCAAATTTTTTCTTATCATAAAAATACTCGAGGTTTTTTACTTCATGAAATACATCATGAAACAATTATAATACCATGGAAAATGCCTTATTTGAAATTCCACATAGACATTTGATATGGTACAGCTTCAACAAAAATGAATGTTTTGAATATTTCAAACATCCACTATAAAACTCTTGATTTACATGGTCAACTAAATCCTGAAACATATTTTCCTCAATGAAGTTCTCTATTAAAATATTCTTCATATAATCAATAAGAGTATCCACAGATATGTTATAATCTTCATCTCGTTGTCCTAAAGTCAAAAAAAATCACTTGTCATGTTGTTATTTGTAGCACCCTCATCTAGTTGTTCTGATATGTTTTGATGTTTATGGTGGTCTCTTTCAGTTCCAAATACATCATTTATAAGTTTTTTCATTCCATTTCCCATTTTCAACAAAGTTGGGAGCTCATTCTGTGGATTGACATCAGTTCCCAACCTTTCTGTAACGTTCGATTCTTCATGCCGAATTCAAAAAAAATATTAACCAGGGAATTTCTTCAATATTAAATGTTCATAAACTTCATCTATCTTAAAAAATCTTCTAAATTAACATTTATTACATGAACAACTTTTTCTCCCTTCAACATATCAATTTGAAATTGAAAAATCTAAAAACTCTTCCAAACCCTTAACATACTGAGGTGTGTTCCTCAGTAATGTGATCCATCTTTCATACATGTATATCACAATGTGCCTACAAAAATAGTAAAAAACATAACTATCAATAAATAGGGAAATATATTCATATATACTAGTTGAAAAAATATATAAATATGTTAAATATTTTTGAAAAAGTCTAGGATTAGATCACAAAAATACTTGAAGACATGTTTTCCCAATAACCCCTGGTATGTTAAGGCACTTTAAGATGACATCTGGCAAGAAATTTCTCATAATATACTTATTAAATCTTATAAATACTATCTCATGTCTACCAAGACATCCCAAACTAAATAGGAATTTCAAAGAAGAGGCATGGATGCCTTTGATTCCAATTTGTCACAAACCATCCTAGATAACCAACCTAAGCAGAAGATAATATAGTTTTGACATAACCCAGTGGGTGTTCCCAATCCCTAAATCCTGGAGACTAGTGTTTAAGAATCAAAATAGACCAGAGGGAATGATTTCACCATAAGTAAAACCAGTTAAGAAAAATTAGAGAATATAAAATGAAAAATAGTTGGTATTCCAAACACTTCATGAGGAATAAAAGCACAAGTAAATAGATACAAGTATAAAAAATGGTATGTTTCATAAATTCAACCATTAATATCAAAAACCAAATACTCCATATAACATGTGGATTACACTTCACACCAGTCACCGATAACTCACTAGGTCACCCTAATTAAGAACATCACCCACCTTGCAGTGGCTCTTTACATATTCTTGGACCACGAATAATAAAATCTATAAATTACTAAAGGAAAATGTAGGGTGTCATTAAAAAGATCAATAGGATATAACCAATTATTTCAAAATGAATTTCCATATAATTATGGATACATAAGAATCTATATCACAATAAGAATGAATAATCATTTCTATCAAAACAAACATGATAAAAATCATTTTAATCATTAATTATCATGTATAAACCATTTTACATGATTTTCAATATCATAACCATGGTGATAATATATCGTGATAGTACCATTCAGAAGGCTTCAAAAAATCTCAATGAAATATGCCTCTAGGTATACACACACTCCATAGATCCAAAATCATAGGGGGAATATGATAACACCCCAAAGAATGAACTACCTTCCCTCAAGTTGTTTTGTTTCATTTCATCATCAAGTCGATGTAAGATATCAATTTACCTAGCATGAATATTCATTCTCTTAACTAACTTTAATCCCACACACTTCAAGTGAATTAGTCATAATTTGGGATATCATTCAATACAATCAATAATTAAATCAATCAAATAAATAGTCCCCAAGTTAAAGTTTCAAAAATTGCCTTTAATTTCCAAAACCAATAATTATTTTACTTGAAAAATAATAAAAAACTAAATTATAGTTCAATTGAGATATTTATAAATAATTAGAGTAGACATAGATAGAAACAAGTAGAAGAATTCAATTAATATAGGTGAATAAAAACCTCTGAATTATTGATTATATGTTAATTTCATCTTGTCATGGTAGTTGTATCAGTCAAATAATTTTTTATTCCCATTAATAGATTGTATTGTACATGAAAATAGGTTTTCACTGGATCATAGAATCGCACAGTACTTTACATTATCAAAGAGAACATGAGATATTAAAAATTAGCATTGAACGGAAAATTTCACAACCCTATGGTATCTCTTACACAAAAATGTGTCTCAAATCCATTTAAATAAAACTAGACAACAACATCATGGACAAATAATTAGTTAGATATTTTAAATTCCAAAAAAGATCAGAATTATTAGTGAGAGTGAAGAGAAATATTATCATTCCAAAATAGTCATTGATATTAAAAAAATGACCAATTAAAACCAGATTTTATTAATTTATATATAGTTAAGAATATCTCTATAATAATAGGTTAAAAACATATAATTATCGCATCTTTACATTATGTAAAATTAAAGTTTAAATTTTGATTAAATATTTTTTATAAACATGAAATTATATTATAAAAATTCAAAATTCATAAACATAATGTTTTAAATACTATAAAATAATGTTGAATATGATTATTAGAACTGAAAATAAATTTAGATATTTTCAAAACAAATAAATCACTCAAAATAAATAAATTCAAAATTTAAATCATCATTCATTAGTCTTATGTGTGAAAAGAATTGTTAATTAAATATATATCTAATACTAATTAAAACATTCTAAAAATATATCTCATGGATTATATATAATATTTATGTATTTATAAAATAAATAACGTAATAAAAACAACTAATATAATCTTGTAGTTAGTGAAAATATTAAAATACCTTAAAAAGAATTCTAGAAATTCCATAAATATAATGTATTCGACCGAACACAGATATAAATTGATCATTCACATAAAAAAATATGGAAGACCAACCGAATATATCAATCAATTGACCATGAGAATCATATCAACCATTATATGAAATCTATCCATGAAGTATTTACCATATGAACAAATAATCGACAGTGAGATATATAAAAGATTAAATGAAGAAAATTTTGATCAACTATATAAAATAAATGACTGAACACATGAGGAAACCAAGTGATTGTGAGTTAAGTACTATAATGTCTGTGAGGTAGCGAGGCAGAGGGGGTCTATGGATTCGAGGGTCTCCGGGGGGGGGTATCGTGGTGGTCGGGGGAGAAGGGGGTCTCACGAGGGTCCGGGGGGGGGGGGAAGTTTTGGGATTGAAAAAAAGTATAGCTGTGGTTTATTAAGAATCACTGCTAAATCATTTACAAAACAATTAGCAGCAGTTTAGTAAACCACTACTAAAAACCCACCGCAAAAGTCTATTAATGTTTTATAACCTAGTGATGCTACATTCTTTCTGAGCTCTAAATAATGGGCTTTGTATGGAGGAATTCTATTGGATTAGGTCTTCACTTCCTTTGTCTGATTAAATTAGATTGGTTAAAGTAAAATATTTATACTAATCTTGTGATCACTATTCAACGTCTATATTATCCATGATAACAATTCATAACTGTATTTTGAAATCCAAAAACATAAAACCAAGGAAGTTCATATGTTTCAAATAACCATTATACATAATAATAAATTTAATTTTATCAAGATTAATATTCATTAATAAATGTTTGGGTTGTCACAATCATCCCTCTTAAGAAACATTTCCCTCAAAATTTCCTTTCCCCCCACTAAAACAGAAGAGGGAATCTCTGCTTCATCACTTCCTCTAATTCCAACATTACTTCTTCAAACATGTGATTTCTATACAACACATAGAAGAGGGGAATGACATTATTTCATAGAACTTTTTCCCTATGATCTAATATCTTCATCTGCTTCACTTCATAGGAGAGGTCATTCTCCAATGGTACCACCACTGGATTGAGTACCTGTGATGGGTCAGGTATGTACTTACTCAAGAGTGATACATGGAATACATCATGTACTTGAGATAGATTTGGTGGTAGTGCTAGTCGATAGGCCACTACTCCAATACAATCAAGGATCCCAAAAGGACCGATTTATCTTGAAATAAGATTACCTTCTTCAGAAATCTCATAACACTCTTCCATGAAGATATGTGGAGGAATACCATGTCCCCAAAATCAAACTCTAGGTCTCATTAAAATTATTAGCAAATCTCTTTTGTCGACACTAAGTTGCATTAATGGGATGCTGAAGGGTCTTATACATCTCTACAATTTCTTCTACCACTTCTGGTACTAGGAGTTTTCACTCCCCAACTTCATCCCAACCTGTTAGTGTTATGCACCTCTTCCCATAAAGGGATTCATAAGGAGACATTTAGATTCTTGAGTGGAAACTTCTGTTGTAAGAGAACTCAACTAGAGGAAGAAATTAATCCCATCCTCTATTGAAGTACATTTAGTATGCTCTAAACATGTCCTCAAGTGTTTAGATAGACTGTTCAGATTGGACATCATTTTGGGGATGATAATCCATAAAAAAATTTAGCTCATTATTCAGATCATGTTAAAGACTCTTTCAAAACAGAGAGGTGAATCTAGGATCTCGATTTGATACAATTTATAGTGGTACTACATGAAACCTTAGCAATTATCTGATATATATAAATTCTAGTTGATCCAGTGAGAAATTATATTAAATTGAAATGAAGTGTGAAGTATTCATAGGACGTTCCCCAACAACCTAGATAACATGGTTTGCTTTAGATGTCTTCGGAATTCTGGTGACAAAGTCCATGGTGAGATTCTCTCATTTCCATACTGGTATGCATAATGGTTGCATCACCCCCTTAGACTTCTACATCTCAGCCTTCACTTTCAGACATACCAGGAACTTTGATATATACCCAGTGATATATTTCTTCATGTTATCCTCCCAATAAAGCACTCAGAGATCTCAACACATCATTGTGTTTTCTGGGTGAGTGGATAAATTTGAACTGTGTTCATTATCCAAAAGTTCTTTCTTTAACTCTGGATTTGATGAAACACACATTCTTGACCCAAATCTCATAATTCCTTATTTATTAACATATATCTATAAGGATTTACCATTTTTGATAGTTTCCACTTTATTTTGAATTCCCACATCATCATTTTGAGCATCCTTTAACCATTCTAAACGACATGGTTAAGCAATAATTTGTGAAAGGATTGATGATGTTCCATTATTTATGATTCCTATATCAATCATAATCAAATATAAGAAAATTTGATCATTTTTAATTCTTATCAATGATAGAATTTCTCGGTCCGTTCTACATAGAGCATTTTCAACCTTGTGGGAATTCCCAGGGTTGTAATGGATTGAGAAATCATTGTCTTTGATCATCTCTGAAAATATTTGATGGCGCATGTTCGACTCTTTCTATGTGAATATATTCTTGAGGATTTTGTGATCTGTGTATATTTCACACTTTTCTCCAAATAGGTATGTTTTCCAAAATTTCAATGTGAAGATTACTATAGAAACCTCCAGACCATGTGTTGGACAGTTTTTCTCATGAACTTTCAATTTCCTTGAATCATAGGTAATGACTTTGTCATTTTTTATAAACACACAACCCATTATATTCTTCCAAGAATCACTAAATACCCCAAAAAGTATTCCACTTGTGGGTAGTGTGATCACATCTGTTGTTATTAGCCTCCTTTTCCACTCCTTAAAGCTATCTTCCAATTCATTACTCTGGGAAAAAAATAATTCATTTCGAGTTATCTAGTAAGAGGGTTGAAAAATCATTATAATTTTCTCCAAAATTAGAGATAATATCTAGTTAAACCCAAGAAGATATAAATATGCATTACCAATGTTTCTCTCTCACATATCTCAATTGAATCTGTCTTGGAGGGATCTACAGAAATCTCCTTTCATGTGATGATATGACCCAAGAACGAGACCTCCTTCAACCAGAAATCACACTTGATGTAATTTTCTTAATGCTTCCCCTTTCACAAGGTCTATAGTATAGTGATTAGATGATCCTCATGCTCTTCCTTGGTTTTGGAGTATTTTAGAATATCATCTATAAAGACTACCACAAATTTTTCAAGGTAATCTTTAAAGACAATATTAATCATTTCCATGTTGATTTCTGGAGAATTAGTGATTTTGAAAGGAAATATTATGAATTCATATTGATCGTATGTTTTATGAAAATTATTCATGAGGATATCATCCTTCATCATCCTTGATATTATCTTGACCGCTAATCCATCGTGTATAAGGAATGTGCTCCACGTAGTTGGTCAAACATGTCATCAATTCATGGAAGAGGATACTTTTTCTTTATCAGGATTTTTTTTGAGCTGACTATAATTAATGAGAAGGTGAATTGACCGTCCTTATTCATAATGAAGAGGACTGGCACACCTTGTGACGAAGCACTTGGGAGTATAAATCCATTATCTCGATTCTGTTTTAGTTGTTTCTTCATCTCCTTAAGATCTGGAACATCCAATCTATATAGAGTCTTGGATATTGGAAACACCCTTGGTATAAGATCAATTTATAATTCAACATCCTTTCTAGGTGGAAGAACAAGAAATTCCTTAGGAAACACTTCAGCGAATTCCTTCATAATAGGCAGGTTTCCAAGGATGGTTTCTTTGTTCAACTCAGTCATCTAGGAAGGATATGCTTTCTCATAGGGCATTAATATCCATACTAGAGATGATGGTGCTAAAAAAGATTCATCCTCCTCCCTGCACTTGTACAGAACTAGGGGTCGATTCACCATATGGAGAGTGATTTACCTCTCACAGAAATTTATGTTGGATTAATATAAGTAAATCCACTCCATGCCAATAATTTCATAATATTATACCAGAGAGATTATGATGAGGTTCTCTAGGAAGTTCTATACAAAAATTATTACAGTGGTGGATTTATATTCATGGGATGCAATGATTGACCCATTTTCTATTCTCATTGACATATTTACATGCATTTTTTGTGGCGAGCTTGGTATTGTTCTAATAAACATTATATATACAAAAGAATTCATTGAACCGGAATCAAAAAGTATGTTTTCTATTTTTGAATGAATAACTAGCGTACCTGTCACCACTTCATTTTCAGGGTTCAATTCGGTGGTAGTGATGGTAAATGCTCTCCCTTGATACCATGGAGGTTGTTGGATACCTCCAAAAACCCTTGTCTTAGGGAATTGGTTTGCAATATTCTCAGGTTCAATGCGGTTGAAGCAATGAATAATGCATTGAGGGTCTAACAGAGTGTTCTTATCCTTTGTCGCAACTGCAGTTTTTTCTTGTCAGTAGCTAATAGCTAGGTGCCCTTCTTTTTTACACCTAAATCATTTCCTCACCCCCTTCAGGAAATTTCCGGTGTACTTATTTTTGAACCTTTCTCAAGCGGGGTGATGTATATTTTTTTCATCGTTGGATTTATTTATTAGATATCCATAATTAAATTCCACCTTATGCTTCTTATCTTCATGATACCCTTGAGAATTTACGATCTCCATTTTGAATTTGAGGTAACATCAGACAATTTACTCATAGCTATCAAAGTCATGTATGATTAGGACATTCCATAGGCTAGGTTTTATCCCACCAAAGAAAAGGTCAACCTTGAATTCGAGGGTAACGAAAAATCCAAAGAAATATCATGAAATACTTGTGATGTTTACCTCATATCCTCTGATGTATTTTTCATCATTTTGATTGATGTCAAGGAAGACACTTTCCATTTTAATTTACTGTTTGCGAGGAAAATATTTATAGAAAAACATTTTCCTTAAATCCTGCCATTCCAATTCATCAATATCCCCCACAGGCATTGTATTTTGATCAATGTACACCATGGATTAGCATCACCCTACCTATGATAAGAAACCATAAAAACATTCTCTTATTTGGAACATTGAAGGATGTAGAAGAAATTTCCAATGGAGTTCATCAACTATTCCACAATTGAGGGATCATATGATCCATTAAAAGTAGGAGGAATTTTTCTTATGAAGATCTCGATTGAGACTTGTCAATTCTTTAGGGGGGGGGGTGAACATTCTTATTGACCCATGGTTCTATTAAAAACATGAGTTAATAGAGAGAGTATCATGAGAATGTTTGTGATTCCTGCTCCCCTCAGATTGGGAATCTCATTATAACAGTTGTCACATTGATCTACGCATTAGTTGTTAGCCCGAGTCCTCCTCTTACTAGCCATTGGCTGGAATAAAAGGAATGTTAAGGGTAACACATAATGGGTAATCCAATTAAAATAAGGATGAATTGTAAATTACTTATATTTCCTTAACTGATTAATTTATAGACTTCAATTTATGTTATCCATGATCTACTTCCCAAAATATATTTTAGGGGTATTTTTTTATTCCCTTTATAATGGTTCATACCAAGAGTATGAATTTACCAAAGAATATTCCCCAAGAGTATCATAACCAATAGTTCTGAATGGTCCATTTTCATGCATCAGTTCTCATTCGAGTATATCTCAAAGTGGTGTTTTTGTGTTTTACCCCTAGATACAATTGTGCTAGAGCTACCTCTGCCATCTTGTATCTAGGAAGGGATGTATTATATTGATAAACCACTTACTAAATACCCACAAAAATTTATAGATGTTTTTATTATACTTAGTCTTATCCCTAAGGCTTTCACAATGGTTTTCTAATCCTAATCCTAGAAATATCTAAACCTATTCATTGATACCAACTATAACAACGCTTCTCTTTATTATACACTTTAACATGATTTATTACATAAACATGAACTTAATAAAAATATAAGTATCGATAGGTTGAGTATCTTGATAAATTAGGTACATTACATGATAACTGAAGATATAAGTGTTCAAAATATTTATTGAAAAATTCTTTTACATGATGAAAACATTATTTAGTACTTATTATTGCATGGGATAACCCGAGGACATACATAATAATGGGATGAGGTATAAAGAACAATAAGGTATCAAAAAAGGGATAACATGAATAATATAGTACATTTTGGGTAATAGTCATATTAATTGAGAATACAAGAAACATGAACATAAATGCATGATATAGCATGATTATCATAACATGGAAATGTGGCAACAAACGTTAACACGATATTTGCATGATCTGAGGCTAATTGCACACAGAGAATTAGTAAACCCTCATTGAACTTGAATTGTCAAGATTGAATCCTCTTTTCACTTGAAGTATCATGATATTAATCTTTACCCAATGCATTGGAGCGCTATTAGTGTACACCCTTCTTCATAATTTAATTTAATGAAAAAGTGTGCCACATGGATCATATAATATACTATCATTAAACATCATAATCTATTCCACAATTAATGACTGTGTAATACAAACAAGTATGTACCATTTAATTCGTATATGTTCTTGATGTTTAATACCCATGACTAAGAAATGGGTATGGTACTCACATACTTGATGATTTTGTCATGGAAATTTTGGTGCAACTTCGGGAGCATAACAATGTCAAATAGAAATCGTAAAATAGATTGATGAAATAGAAAGGGGTATCTCATAATTTATACATGAAATTAACCGTTATGGGGTCATGGAACATAATATCCAAACATATTTATTGAAATTTATAGGAATAATATAAAATATTTTCGTGAATGTAAATGAGGAGAGAGAAATTCTTAAGTGAATTTGAGCATGGTAACCAGAGTGCATGGGAGACATTAATTAGAGAGAAAGAGGTCTCTCATCATTCAAAAATAATAAGGTAAGTACGGTGGAGGTGAGAAACAATACCCAAACATTTTTAATTGAAAACAAAAAATCTATAACAACATAATGAAATTTGGACAAAAATGAGAAAGGAAGAAATACCTTACATGGAAGTGTGATCCCAATGGCTTGGGAGGCGATTTATAGAGGATTATTGGGAGCTTGGTGTTCCATTGGAGGATTTTAGAGATATGCGGGTAGGTTAGGTACGTTAGCCATGGGTTTTTAGTGAAGTGAAGTTGGATCTTGGTTGCATCTATATAGGAAAAGAGAAGGAATTGTTTATTATTTAGGTTTTGGTCACCGCACATTAAACTAATCAAAACCATAAGACAACCCATGATTTTAGACAAAGGGGAGTGGAAAAAACTAGTTTTTAAGGCCAATGGATTAAATTACTAAAATATTTGGCTTTCTTATCTGGTGTTGAGTCACACTCTAATGGAATTCGTTTTAAAAGATTATAATGTTTTATAAGTCTTGGAGGGTCCACTAATGCTTTTTAAAATAAATCAAACAAACATAAAATCAAATTATGTGAATGGTATACCATATAATGGCCTAAAATAGTATTTATATTATTTTATTACATCACTATTGAGACATTATGATATCATAAAACACATTATATATAAAAACATATTTAATTTTTACCCAAAAATTAGAATGCATCAAAAAATTATGAAAAATTCACAGTTGGATAATTTTGAAATCATGTTTCCAAAAATAATATTAACTTTATCAAAATAATTTTCTATATATTTGAATTTTTAGTTTTAATATAAAAACCAAAATTTATAAAAAATTCATGGGTTTTGAGGAAAACATCTTTCAAACCATAAAAAAAGTACAATGGTATTCATAAAAATTATGTTATCATTTCTATTTAATAAAAATTAATTTAATAATAATAGTTTATTATAATTTTATGTAATTCAAAAATCCATTAATTCATCAATTTATATGTATTAATTGAATATTAAATAAAAATAATATTTGTTCTTTAAAACAGTTTAGAAAATAAATGTATATTATTTATACAACAATAAGGCACACAATCACGGTGTTATGGTATTATTAAAGATCAACTAATAACACCTGCATAAGACCTAAGGGTCAGGTGTGAGATCATTATATACTCTTGGGGTGGCTCAAATAACATCACTTAGGTGATAATCTCTATTAACTTCCACTTCCCCCATCGACGGTTCTGTTCAAGCTTAACGTGTTAAAGCTCAACTTGGGTTTGGTCAAGAGAAAAGTCCAGTGATGATACATCACTTATGAGCTCCAAGAAATGAGCTTCATTTAGATACATTCTATTAGGTGAGGCCATCACTTATTTTTTCTGAGTAAGTTAGATTTTTTAAAGCCCAATATTTATATTTATCATGTGATCACTATTCAATGACTTTATTAGAAATGGTAACCATTCTTAACGGTATTTTGAAATCAAAAAACATAAAACCAAGGATGTTCATATGTTTTATACAACCATTTTACATAATAAGACATTTAATTAGATAAAGAATAATTTTCATTAATAAAAATTTGGGTTGTTACATGAGTCTTCTATTTATGGAGTGGTTACCCCTATGTAAATTAAGAGTGGTTATTCTATCTACATAGATGTACCCTCACCCTAACGGAATTGGGAAAGAGTCCTCTATTTATCAAGTGGTATCCCATATTGGATTAGAATGGGTCCTACTTACACTGAGTGGCACACCTTGGATGGACTGGGGCGTAGGTCCTCTATCTATCTACCAAGGTGTACCCCCCTTTTAGATAGGGATTAGGTCCTCCTAATACTGAGTAGAACGCCCTTAGATACAATATGGTTTAGTTCATCTTCTGGGATATTCTATCCCCTTGACTATGTCACACAGTGGTGAGGCATGGGGCACACACACAGTTACTTCTATAAAAAAACAAATATGATGATGGGCATTGAGGATGGACTTCTAGAACTATTGGTACTCATTTCCTAGGATGGGTTGGGATGTGATATTAAGATCCCCTTCTCCCTCGTTTTGGTTTCCTTGGTTTGAGCATATATATATATATATACACAGATCTATATCCAGGTAATTGGATTCCATTTACTCTATTTCTCTGGGTTGAGTTTCCTACTATCTATTCCAATCGTTTCTTTTACTGCCCCCCCTTTAGCTTTTGGGGAATCCAATTAGGTATGTATATATTCACCCATGTATGGGCTTTTACCACACATGTCGTATCTATTTTATATGACAGATAGGTTGGAAGTGAATATAGATAAGCATATGGATACATGGTGTATTACACTTCATATGGTGGTCCGATCATGGAGATTAGGAACTAGGATCTCTCAGAACTTTTACTTTCATATTTTTTTAGGTTGGGGTATCTTTCTAGTTGGGAATGAAGTTTTCTCCTTTACTCCCAGTTTTCACATTCATACTCTTGTACACCCTATAGAATTTTCATACATGGTTACATTATAGATATTTCATATTTTTATTGTCATTATTATGCACTTATTAATTGATATGGTCAGGTGTGTGCATATAGGTATATTCGGTAATGGCCTCCTTTAGTATATATTTCTTTTGGTGCTTGTCACCAGCCGTTGGCCTATGTAAGCGAACTTGGTGTAATTGTGTCTTGATCCCTTTTGGGTTCGGTCATGAAATGACCGAGACTAACGGCCACCCAAGGGGTGTTCCAATTCAATGAAAATGGTAATTGTGGAATGATAAATAGTAAATATAGTGTTTATAGGATTAAAACAATTATTAGATAACATGGTATTGTAATTGGGCCAAAGGGATTGTTTGGAATGTCATGAATTAAAACCTGAATTATCATAAGAAAGTGGAGTGGTGGAAAAGGATGAAATGTGACTATGTGTGATTTGTTAAATGAATTTAAATGAATGATTAATTATAGTGTAGGGTGAAGGAAATTTTTAAAGAGTATAATTTTATAATTTTTAAATTGTTCTAAATATGGAAGAGCATGTGATTAATAAAATTTTGAGAACAATGTTCATCCTTGATTCCATTACATTTTAAAGATGAAACATGTTGAAATTTTAAGATGATTTTGATTACTGCCGTGATGTTGGATATGGAGTTACCATCCAATGGGAAAGGAGGTTAGTCAGGGATTTTATTCCCATTGGTTAAGGAGTTTGTACATGGTGTTCCTTCCACTTGGTTATAAAGGTTGTTCATGGATTTCCTTCCCCTCGGGTAAGGATGTGGGATATGGAATTTATTTCCCTTGTTTTTGGATGGTCGTACCTGGCATTCCGCATTTGCAGAATTGGGTGATGATACTGACACCTCATTCTATTGATTTGAGTACTCAAAATATGATTCAGGAAAAAATGGTTTGACATGATGTGGGAACTTGTATAGAAGTATTTTTATCAACAATTAAATATCGAATGAAAAAACATTCCTTTTATTTAATTTTTTGATCACTATAGTGCCTGGATTAGATTTTTGGAGCCTGAGGCTTATATGGATAACTTATAATTAGTTAATTTAAAACAAGTTTATATCTTGTATTATCATTATTTTTATATCATAATATTGTATACTCATTTTTTATTAGTAGAAATTTATTTATACAACATTAGTGGTGGCTTAATAAGTTGTACTCACACCCTTATCAGGATACTAATAATACCTGAGAAGAATTTATGTTTCAATGATTTGGTAAGGGAAAGGGCCCTATTATAAATGGATGACTTGGGATGGATCTTATATGAGGGGACAAAACATGATGTCGAGACCCGACTTAGGAGATTGTCAATGTGTCCTCATTTTGAATTTTCTTTTCACACTTTAGTCTATCAGGACATGACTTGTTTGTTTTATCAGTTTGTTAGTACTTCACCAGTTTAGGAATGTGGTATGGGATGTATGGATATTTAATATTATTTTATGTCAAAGTTATTATTATTATTTTGTTGGTTTACTTGGGTAAATAGGGTATATTCTTCCCATGTGTTCTATGAGACCCTCATTTCTAGTCAGTAGCCTCTTACATAGGGGGAGGTATGCTTGAGGTCATGTAGAAAACTACCTCGGGGAAGTAGTCTAGGGGTACCCCATCCAAGAATTTATAATTTCCATTATGTGTGTCAAAATTATTAGCCAATAGAATACAAAATTGGAAGAAATTATTTAAAATGGTTAATTTCGTGAGATAATAAATGTATCTTTTAATCATTCAATTGGGAATCTCGGCATGAAACCCCCTTTTTAGGTAATCAAGTTATTGAAATAATTTTTAAACTAGTTCTAGATTGAAATGGATTTTATTAAAATAAATTTGATATTAATAATCAACAAATCTAAATTTTGTAAATGGTGAATGGTTTAAATTTTGATGAATAGTAAAAATATATAAGGCACTTGTATAATATGATATAATTTGTTGCAATGAAATTATGGTGTAGAAATGGAATAAATATATTAATATAATCTAAATTAATATTGAAAAAATAAAATACTATTGATTTATTAGCCTCTTACTATTAAATAATAATTATATAATTTCAATCATTAAGGAAATGTGAGTGGCATTTATAAACTATTTTCGCCATACATATTTTATTTTAATTTTAAATATATATTTAGTACTATATAAATATTTTTTCAGAAAACATATTATATATATGTCAATATAAATATTTATATCAATATATTTTTATGATTATACATAAATATTGAAATATTTTTTATAATTATATATATATATATATATATATTTAAGAATACCTCATTTTATCAGTTCTATGAAAAGTAATAATAAATCCCACTTTTATTAATGCAAGATAAATGATAATAAATGTTGCATTTATTAGCATTAAGTAAAAGAAATGATAAAGGGGGTTCTTTATCAGTGTTTTTAACACTGATTAAGAGAGATTTTATTTGGGTTTTATCTAATACAGATAAAAACACCCATTTTTCAATGTTTCATTGACATTGATGATTGATATTACTAAATAAGATCTATTTTTCATTACAGATTATGGGGTGATAAATAATTTGGTTAAAATAACAAAAAACAATAGTATTAATGTGTGTACTGCATCATGGTTTATTTGGGTGTCTGAGAATAATAGTTTGAAGTTATGTGGTGGGTATTCAGAAGTGTTATATGAATCTAATGTATACTTCTTCTAAAATTGATTCTTTTAATTTACCTCATAAAATAAAGAAAACATTGAAAAATCTATGTTTGAAATGGAAAGATGAGAAAAATAACAACATAATTAAGGCATTTTTAAAAACGGGATAGGATTTTGAATATGTTTAAAAATGGGTCTAGATTAGCATAAAACCCATTCACTCTTATCTATTTGAAGATGAATCATAAACAAAAATAAAACTGATCATTTAAATTTTAAATCATTATTGATTTTTTAGAAAATTATTTAATAATTCATAATTATAAATTTGTATTCCTGAATCTTCAGAAAATTTTGTGTAGAAAATTATTTTTAATTTTTAAATATGTAATATATCTAATAATTATAAATTTTATTATTTATTATGAAATAATAATATATCATTATGTTGTTATTATAATTAATAGCATATAAAATAACATTTATTGTTCAGTAATATAAATAAAATAATTTCTATTGAACGATATCTCAACTAGTAAATAATTATGCATTTTATAATATATTATGGTATGAATTTTTAATTAATTTTTTATATAATCATTAATATAACATTTATTATTAATATTAATAATTATAATAGAATTCAAAATTTTAATATTTTAAATTTTTAACAATAAATATAATATGTATATTTATTCTAAATAATATATATTATAATAATATAAGGTATTAATATAAATTAAAAATAGTAATTATTATTATTACTAATTAGTTATTAATATTAATGTTTCTTAATAACTCAGAAGTGTTTATTTTTATTTTTAGATATTTGTGAAATTTTTATTGATATAATTAGTAGTAATATTTTTATAAAGTAATATGTTAATTAATTATCAATTTTATTATTTTAATTAAATAATATTATATTATTATGTTTTTAGTTAATAAATATTATAAAAACTAGTATTTTTAAATTTTTATTTATACATCTTTGTGAATTTTGTGTTGATATAATTAATAGTAATTTATTAATTTGTAAAATATTTATTAATTACCAGTTTTATTATTTATTATTAATTAATTTTATATTACTATTTTATTATTGTAATTAATAGTATACTTATTAATTTTCATTGTTTAATAATATAAATAAAATAATTTTTATCAAAAAATACATTTACTACTTTATAATTATCCTATTTTTAATCTATTATGGTATGTATTATTAATTATTTTATTATATAATAGATAATATTATATTTATTATTATAATTAATAATAATTATGGAATTCAAAATAATATTAATTTTATTATATGATAATAAAATAAATATGATTATTTTCATTACATAATATGGGTTGTGATAGTAACTTGGATTAATATAATTTATAAAGAGAAATTATTATTATTTCCAATGTAGTTATTAATATTAAGGTCTCTTAATAGTTCATACTCATTTTTATTAATTCCTAATTCTATCAATTTTTTGAAATGAAAAAAATAACAAATCAGTAGTTATTTATTAAATTTAAAAGTGATGATTTAAAAAAAATATACCAAGTATCAGTCCCCTATACACAGGTGTCCTGGGTGCTCCTTCATGCCACAACAAGGTGTGTAGATAAATTTTCCATTCCATATTAATCGATGACTTTTCTTTGGTTTATGCACCTTTGGTGTAGTATCTCTGGAACCTACCTAAAAATCAGGTTGTGTAATAGGTGGTGGATTTATAGCGTCCTTGCTCGTACCTTATCCTACCTACCTGGATAGTGGGTGCTGACCGGAACTTTCCCAAACATGCGATGAAGTGGAATTCTATGTTGAAGATATCTATGTATCAGAGGAAAATAAATATTATAACATAGACTTTTAAACCTTTATCTTTGCAAAAAAAATAAACCACATTAGCAGTCTCGGTCATTTCCTGCTTCCCTAGTTGTGGTTGTGGCTCACATGCAATAGGAACGGGTGAAACATCTGACTGATCAGGATAATAATCCTCCTATGTCACCACATCTTCATCTATTACAGCCTCATCACCATATTGCACAACTATATCAGTCTCAAAACTATCAACATAACTTAATAGATTATTAAAAGTCTCATGATAAATATAATCTATGGGAAGAAGCATCATTTTTAATACTCTATAAAAACAGGCATTGTCAAATGTTCCTTCCTTTGCAAGATCAGATATGTGAATTAGTTGAGATATATGTGCATCCTGAAAAAATGAAGTCAACTAAAATTAATATAAAAAATTCAACAATAGAAGAAATAATTATTACTAAATGATGATAGCCCTGTCTGTCTCATGTATGATATCTCACTAGGGACATGCATTATTAGGGCCCATAATCCAGATGTTCATGATAGAATCATACATTAAATGTGTACCCCTCATAATCAAGAGTAATGCTGTCTATTCCACATAATAATAGAGCATGCATGATATCACCCCCATTTGATGTATTCCAACCCTATCATCTTTAATGAATTATGTGAGGTAAGATATCTGAGTACTATAAGAATGGTATGATTGAATCTGAACTGTCTTATAAATCTATTATCATGATTCTACTATATAATATGAAAGTGAATCATAGGTATGTTGCATGACTTGACAAAAACCATCATTGTAAAGTAAGGTGGGAGTATCTGGATGATATGTTCAATATATGACATAAAAATAATTAAAAAATATTTATACCAATAGTTTGGAGGACTGTTGGATAGTTTTTCATTGGTATAGGTCAAATGAAAAACCAACACCAACAATTTCATAGAACTGTTTGTATATATAATTCTAAAAAATCCCCATCATGGTTTTGTTCCTAGCACCTCTCATTCATAATCCCATGACCTATCCAGTAACCTAACATAGATTTTTTGAAAATAATTTCATAAATATATATATGAATATTCATAATTATTTTTACTTATGATTTATTTAATGTCAATTGAGAAAATATTCCCTATAAAATTTGTTTAACTATACCAATGGTTTTGAGTATAGTTCATATAGGTTCTTTGATTTTGGGAGCTATACCAACAGTTTTGGTGAAACTATTGGAATTGTGTAGACCTATACCAATTGTTTGGAAAACACAATTGGTATAGGGTCCCTATAATGGAACCATACCAACATTTTTGGAAATATTATTGGTATAAGTCCATATAAGTGACATATACCAACGGTTTTGGCCAAAACGTGCATCCCGCTATTTTCAAGAGGCTATAACCATGGGAAGTTTGGGTTTAGAGATAGAGTACTCTAGTGGTGTTATTAACCTTTAAATGACGTTAGGAGTTCACGTTTAGAGAATAATTAAGTGCTAGTAGTTCCCCTTGAAATAGTTGGGTTCCATTTTTTAAATAGTTTCTTCATCATTGAGATGAGTGGTTTTGACGTCATTCTTAGTATGGACTGGCTTGTGCGTTTTCAAGACTAGGTGTATTTCTATCTCCATCAGGTATTTTTCACATCACCTGAAGGAAACACATATATTCTTAATGGAGAATGGGTTCTCTAGGAAATTAGAGCTAGTCTTAAGTGTACTTGGATATTCATAGTGATAACCTACATGGATAGTCTTTTTTATGAGTGATTTGGGAATGTTGCTTGTTTAATTTACCCCGATGGTGGATCAATTTAGGGACATCTTCCCTAATGTTTTTTTGGATTACCTCTAGAGAGAAAGGTCATGTTAACCATTTATCTTGTGCTATTTTTCCCTAGTACCCATTACTCCTTATAGGATGACACCAACAGATCACCAGGAACATAGAAAGCATCTTGAAGTCTTAGAAGAAATGGTTTTTATGTGACCGCACACATCACCATAGGATTCACCAATCCCTTTTTCTGTGAAGGTATATGGTACCCTTATATTTTGTGCGTATTACTAGGGTTGAACCAAATTATGGTGAATAAAAGTTATTCACTACCATATAAATATGTCCTCTTCAACCAGCTCTAAGGAGAAATAGTTTTTTATAAGATCAATCTGAATTTGGGCTACCATTAGGTGCTTTTGAGTCCGTAAAACAAACCACATATAATGTTCCAGAGTAGGTATGAATTGTACAAGTATCTCTTGATGACCTTCGGTCTGAAAAACTCACTAACAGTATTTATGAATATGATGAATTGGTTTTTCTAGTCGTATCTTGATTCCTTAACAATAGTCTTCATAGATGACCTCCTAGTGTACTTGTCCACCATATAAGAGCATTCCAACCATCTAGAGATCATGTTGAGTACATTGATAGAGCACAAGCTATATGAAAATCTCAAGAATTGTGACTTTTGGATTAGTAAGGTGCATTTTTTTGAGTCATATAATATCTGAGGAAGGAGTACATGTTGATCTAGAGAAGGTGAGTGTCATAGTTTCATGGGAGCATCCCAAGTAAGTATTTGAAATACATATCATCTTAGGGTTGGATAGCTATTACAAGCAATTCATCCAGGATTTATCATGCATGAAAGCGTGGATTTTGGGATTAAACATGAATGGTGTGAAATTCCACTAGACTAAGGATTGTGAGACAAAATTTTAGGAGTTAAATTGAAGAGTGTTTTCAACTCTAATTCTGATTTTCCCTTCGCCAAGAAGAATCTATAATGTTTACAATGATGGTTCATGAATTGGGCTAGGTGAAATATTGATGGATGGTCACTAGGTTATCGAATATGGATCCCACTAACTAAGGCACCATGAGTGGAACGATCCTACGAATGAACTTGATTTAGAAGTTGTGGTTCATGCTCTATGTTCTGGGTGACACTACTTTTAGGGTGAGTGGTTCATTATTTACATAGATCATAGAAATCTCAAATACATCTCTACACAATGAGACTTGAATATGAGGCAACAATGGTGCATTGTATACCTAAAATAGTTCCACTTTGATCTTTCTTATAGACATGGAATGAATAATGCGGTGGATGAATCCTTGAGATAGATGACATATATGAAGGCTATCAATGAGGCTAGTGGTTAGTGGAAGTTGATGTCCTTGTTCTCTAAGATTCATAAAGTGGTTTAGAGACAATATGGTCAACCAATTTGTGCAGTTCTAATAGTGACATCCTACCTTTTAGAATGGTTTTAGATGCGATATTTGTCTGATCCCAAGGGAAATGCTTTGAGGGAGAGCATCAGAGAAGAGAACACACATAGTTTTTTGGTTGTGGTTAAGAGAGATATCCTAATATTTTTTGGCCGTGCATGGGTGTCTTATTATATAAGAGAAGAGATGATGCGAGAATATCATGCATTGGTTTGGGAATTTTATCATGGGATTACCATGAGTTATTGATACATATGTTATCATATTGGTGGCCAAGTATGATTATGAAGACAATAGGATTCATTACTCGGTGCTCTACCTGTCAGCAGGTGAAGTAAGAGTAACAATGAACCTCTGAATTTATAAGTCATCTATTCATTCTTGAAATGAAATGGAATGACATAACCATGGATTTCATGAAAGGTTTGATGAGATCCCCTCAAGGATGAGATGCAATATGGGTGATCTTAGATAGGTTAACCAAGTACATGTACTTCATACTTATCTAGGAGTCCTTCTCTATTGATGAACTATGAAATATTTACATTTGAGATATAGTGAGATTTTATGGTATGGCCCATTCCCTAACTTCAGATAGAGATGCTTGGTTTACATCTTGGTTATCGAAAGGATTATAGAATATACTAGGTTCATTAGTGATCTTGAGTACAACATATAACCCTTAGACTGAAGGGTAGTCCGAAAGTATTTTTTTTGGTTCTAGAGGATATGCTATGGACCAAAATCATTTATTTTGGTGGCTCATGGGAAAATCATATTCATCTAGTTAAGTTTGAATAAAAAAAATTTATTTCAGGAATCAATTCCTATGGCTCATTTTGAGGCCCTCTATGGTAGACCATGTCGTTCGCCCATATATTAGATTAAGGTGCTTGACACAAATCTTCTGGGTCCTCATCTCAATCTATTGACTTTATAGTAAGTCAATTTGGTTCCTAAGTGTATCGTTATAGATTAGTAAAGATAGAATTCTTATTCTGATATTCATCTTAGACCTCTAGAGTTCGATGTATGAGATTAGGCCTTTCTACATGTATCACCTAGTTAGGGTCACTGAAAAATCAGGAGAAAGGGAAACTCTTAACCTTGGTATCTTAGAGATTTTTGAGATATTGGAGAGAGTCGATCCAGTATCCTATCAGTTGTTGTTACCTTAGAGGTACCATTTCATTCACATTGTCTTCCACATATCTCAACTTTGATAGTATCACTCTGACATATCTCATTATTTATACCCAAAGGATATCAAGATTAAATAAGATTCATGTATCAAGGATCAAATAATAAGTATTTTTGATTGGATCATGATGTCTCTCTGATCCAGGTTAGTTCCTCAAATGATGTTTTACCACCCTAAGGATGGAAACTCAAGGATGAGTTCTCTTAAGGGGGTGAGGCTGTAACATCCTGATTTTTTCAAAAGGTATGTAACATTTGTTTTTTGGGTTTCAATTCATCCTTTTTTCCCTATTAAGGATTACTAATTGGTTGAAGGAGTTCTTGGGTGTGTCCATGGCTTGATCAGATCCAGGATATTCAATGTGGGAAGAGAAGACTGAATCACATGGTTAGTAGGAACCATATAGCCCAACTATAATGGTTTCCCTAGACCATGATGTTGTTGGCAGTGGGGACACAGGGGCTTCAATGTATTTCTTAAACCATGTGACCCTAGGATCACGACCATGTGGTGCTTCAAAAATTTTGGATAGAGCAACTTCACACGATCTATAGATGGTTAGGTAAACCATGTTATTAACTATGAAAAGTGTCTATTTGAAGCAGTAACGGGTGCATGATGGGAGCACAAATTGGCCAAATATGCATCCAAAATGTGATACCTTTTTTTAGGGTGAATTTACATTTTTTCCAAATTAATTATTTTATGCATTTAATTCGTTTCCTCCTCTTTCTTTAATGGCCGAAACTTCCACCATCATACACGAGCCTTTTTCTTCCTCTTTCATAGATTTCTTTCCTAACTCCTTCAATCAGTCTATAAATACCTCATTGATAGATCCTATGGAAATATCTAGGTAATCTCCTCAATAATATACATTTATGTTTGAGTTCTCATTCCCTTATATTTCACTATCTTATAGGAAGCCATTTTCTCCATTTTTAACAAATTTTAAGGTTTCTTCAATTTCATCCAATCTAGCTCGAATCAAAGTATGATACTAGATTAGGGAATGTATACGAGGAGAAAGTAGGTGTTATATGTTACTTACCTTCATTTTATTGAATTATTTATTATGTGTCTTTGTGCTATGAGCCAGACCCTTCCTATGTCACCTACAATTTTCAAATGAAATTAATCTAAAAGCATTATAGTGACAATTCCAACCCGAGATAGTTGTGAATCAATCAAATGGGTTGATTTCCTTGAATATATGACAAAACAATGTGTGTGATCCTTCTTTGAGGCATAATTTCACTTATTTCATTGTTGTTTAAATTCCCCTTTTAGTGTTTCATATTAATTAATTTGCTGAGATAATTAATTAAGTTGAACATAGTGTTGAGCCTTGAGTTAGGCCCCATTCACTACATGTTAAAAATGATTTGAAAAATGGATTAGGCCATATGACTTATTTAATATGTGATAGATGTTTTTTACTTGAACAACATTACTTTTTAATATAAATGAATTATGTGTTAAATGGAATATATTTTCTAACCATATCATATCCTCAGCTAGTTTCATGTGTGACACAACGGGTTTGGAGTTAAGGACCCATTGAACAAGATCAATGTTCATTATAGTTAAGACTTATTTTTTTTAAAATGTCATGGGAGACACTAGTTATTCATGTGATGGTATCACAATGCATTTTCTATTTTACCTCTAGATGAGTGACACCGGATCCCAAGGGGAGACCCCTTGGACGGGCTCGACGACATGATGGTTGTACTATGCCACGAGTGATACTCGATCCCCTATGTTTGATACTAGGTACGAACTCAAGGGTTAGATATTGAAATAATAACACCATTCTTGGAGTGATACTAGGTAATTCATTATTATGTCCCCTTGGACAGACTCCCTAGGCATTGGAAATACACCGAGCCTATCGAGCGATACTTTTAAATTATATATGAATTTCTAAGGATTGTATTAGGGTGACTTGTAATATTTTTATAAAGATGTTTAATTGAATTTAAAATCATGTGTTTGATTATAAATTATGAAATCAACCATTCATTTTTGAAATGTAGGGACATGCCCTCCAAGCTAGAGAACAATCTTGAGGATTGTCCAACTTCTTTTATATTGTTCCCCTCACATTACCTTTACAGTATCCCTTGGTTTAAACACACAAGCACATCAAGAAGTAGGTAAATTAGACAGGTATCTAAGTGGAACCCATTCCAATAAATTTATTTATATATTTATATTATTAATTTATTTACTATGAAACAATTTTCATTTTATATTACATGAATGGATTGACCTAGGCACCATTTGTGGTGGCATACTATGATTGTATGTCACATCCTAGTTGGGCCCACATTGGTACCAATGTAAAATTTATGAATTTAAGGATAGATAATGTGAAGAGGCATACTTATGATTTATGATTTGAAGCTTTAATATGGAGTTGGGAGAAGAGGATTGAGCCTATGCTTGGGATGCTAGTTGTAGCTATTTTGAGCCTTTTTGTATATTTTGTAATCATGTGGTATGTGACGGAATCCCCTAAATCCTTTGAATGATTTTGTATATCTATATCACCATGATTATCATCATAATGTATCTTATTATTATTCATGTCTCACTTATTTTTATTTATGTTTAATTTTTTATTTTATAGTTTCTCTTCAATCAGTTCTTATACTTATATCAACAATTATTATCACTATCTACTACATTGTTCACTATAATCAATGAGGGAATTGTCTATGCATAGACACACTTAGGGACTTTGCTACTCATCGACATCATTTGGAGTATGGGGAGGTGTTTTTGAGGTGTTATGGACACTATCTCAGGGAACTATTAAGTGGCATCTAGGGTGGGACTCTACATGGAGGTCCCATGTTTAAATCTTTAAAGGCACAAAAACACGAACAAGAACATGTGATCTGGTTCAAATTTTGATACAGGTGGAAGGAAACATACATGAGTAGGGGTTGTGTGGGTGGGGGGGGGGGGGGTGGAGCTCATGTCTTAAAATAATTTTTTAACTTTATTTTTCATGTGTATTATAAGTGGTAAATATTAAATAAATATATTTTTTGAAATTTTTCATTTTTCACCATGAATTTAATTTACTAAAGTCTTAGAGTATCAATCACATAGAAAAGGAAAAATAATTCCATGATATAATGATAACATTAAAATGTCATGCTGATATTCATAGACCTTATTATAGGTTGGATAAAATTCTATGACGGGACACATAGTATGTCTACTATCTTGGCAGAGTATTAAAATGAATATGGGACTTCATCTCAGGAATTTTTCAGTTGCTAATATCTAAGATAATAGATTTTGATAACAACCTTCTTGTAGGATATCATCATTTTTATTTCTCATTGGATATTCCTTTTTGTGAGATTGTATAATGAAACATAAACATTATGATTATTATTAATTCATTTCATGACTCACACACCTTGATGTATTGTCGTAAATGATGTTGATATATGATAAAAGAGAAGTTGGTTATGCTAGATAAGATATGAATGATATGTTATTAATGAATATATTAAGGAGGGATTAGTCCCTTCTATATTTATGGATGATGGTGTCTCAGTCCTTTTATTTAAAATATGAAATAATCGTGCATGTATTTATTTGTTTGAAACCAAATTGAATTTTCATACAAAAATATGTTACATTTTTTATTTGTGATATTCTATCCTTTTATTACTTTTTGATTTGATAGTTTTCATTACCATATGGTTGATTCCTATATAAGTAACCTACTATGTCAGGGTAATACCCAAAATTCATAAAGGTGGATAGCATGTTGTGTAAGTGTATGGTAATTCACATAAGTGATACTCCTGACACATGTATGGGTACTCATATTACATAGGGGTAACTATACTTCTTATATAATGATACTTATTTAAACCCATTTATTTGTTACACTTTATTTCATGATTTATTATATAAATAAATAGATAATAAAATTACTAAATATTGTGAAGCCATGTGTCGTTGGTTAATTAGAAATATATCATAATAATGTGAATCATGGGAACAATAAAATTATTTATAAACTCTAAAACATGTCATTATATTCCATTGATATAATAATATTTCATAAGATAACATTGGGACATTCATAAGAAAGGGGTGAGATATAGAGCCTTGTAAATGAATAATCAAAGAATAAAATGATGAAATTAATACAAGAAAGTTATAATGTAGATCAAGGTGACATGAAAGGGGTGAGATTCATAAAAGTTAACATCAGAGCATGTTATAATATGATAACATCAAGACAACATGGGAACATGGGAACAACATAAAACATGAAAACATAAGAAGAAGTCAAGGATAACCACCAAGAATTCATTACATAGTGTAAATTGGATAATCTCAAATTCACTATACATGGAATCTCACGAGATAAAAAAAATATAATAATTAATTGGAGAGATATATTATTCTATACCCACCTATCATATTAATTTCATAAACATGTATTTTTGTACTGCATAGATCATACAACATAAAAAAATATTTTATCAAATTTATCACAGTATTAATGAGAATGGGTTAAATACATTGAATTCCACCATCAATTATGGATAATTACTTCTAGGTGAATAAACATGAGTGAAAATTATTGCAGGTATTCACAATATAAAATTTTTGTGTGGAAAATCATGAGATAATTTATGAAGTATAACGAGTGTAGATTAATGTTCTTAGAAGGTTTTAATGAGTGTGAAATGTGGAATCAAACTACATGAAGATCATAAGGTTTATAAATTACTATGTAAACAAAATTAAAAAATAAAAATTTGTTGGTTAAAGGTATTAGTAAACATAAAGTACTTAAATAAAAAGTAAAATTATAGAATCAATTGCATAGTCATAATAAGTGTTTATGTATAGGTTACAACATGGGGGGATAAATAATATCTGAATATTAGAAACTAAATTGGAATGTAAAAAGTTATTTGAAAAAATATAAAAATAAATTCAATTATGATAGGCTATATTCAAAGAAGGTTCTTGAATGAAAAAATAAGATTGAGAGAGAGAGAGATCTCTTGCTTCTAGAACGAGATTCTAAATGCATGAGAGGAGCTTCTTAAGAGATGGGGAACACCTGAGGTGGTATTTATAAAGATAGATAGAGAGTAAATTAATGATCAATGTGTTTTTAGTTAATTGGAGTGAGAGGTTGGATGGGTATTTATAGAAAGAGAGATAATAGTTCTTTATTATATTCTAAATATAGGTTTTGGACTCTATATAATATAATAATAAAAACCAAAATCCACCCCACAAGGTTTTAACAATAGTTTCTACCCAAGAGGAGTGATTTAAAAAATTTCACAAGAAAAATAAACTAATATATTAAAATAATATCATTGGTGACATGTAAGTGAGTAATGTTCATAAAGAATTGATTTTAAAACCATAAAATATTATATAGGTTTTGGAGGATTCAACTAGGGTTTATAAAATTAATCAGATAACTCAAAAAACACATTATTTAATTAGAATATATATATTGGGTTGTGAATTCATTTTATAGAATTTATTACATCACTTTTCAAATATTATGATATAATAATACAGATCGTATATATATACTATATTTATTTTTTAAACAAAAATTTATCTTTCCTAGAAAATTATGAAAAAACCACAATAGACTAATTTCAATGTGATGATTATAAAAATAATATCTATTTTACCAAAATAATTTTGTAAAAAATAGAATTTTCAATTAAAATAAAAATCCATATATACTATTCAATTCTAGTTTTTACAACACTGACAATATTTATGTCCCTTATAAAAATTACATTAGAGTTCATTAAATTATATCAGTAATAATATTTAAATAAATATTATTTAACAAGAATTTTTTAAATAAAATTCATTTAAAAAAAATCTTGAATTTATCAATATATTGTAATATATTTCTAAAAAACAATTTTCATTTCATCATATAAAAATATAATTTTTATCAAAATAGTTATATAATAATTTATAATGTAAGAATAAAAAGTTAAAAATATGAAAATTATTTTATTCAACATAAAATATACTACTTGGGTCTAGATACATAACCCCTTATTACACCAACATATTCCATAAGGATAAGGTGTGTAATAGAGGTAATTTTTTTGGGGTGGTTTGATGTACATGGTTTGGGAAGTGGTTTCAATAAGCTTCAACTTCTCTTGTAAATAGTTTCATTCAGGTTTTAGTTGTTGAATTTCAACTTTGGATTGGACAAGGGTAAACTCAGTGACACTATCTCCCTCATAAGATTTTATAAATTAGCATCGTTGGGTATGATCCTAATGGTATAAGAAATCAATTATTATAGATATGTAAATTATGATTTATCATAACACTTAATAAAATATATTCATAATGTACACTTTACTGTGTATATATTATCAACAGTTATGATTCTTAATGTTATTTTAAATATGAAAGTCTATATTTCATTTTTTTCCAAAATAACCAAAGTTGTACAAGTGTTTTCTATAACTAAATTACTTAATAGGGTAATTATTCATTTTAAAAAAGTGTGTCATTTATGAATGTTTAGGTCATGAAATTATACCACCCTTCTAATACTTTTCTGAAAAAATTTTATATCTAACACTAAAATAGATGAGGGTACTTCTATTCCATTTCCTCTTCTAGTACCCATGTTTCCTACTCAAAATTCATGTTCTATCATAGTAACTTGACAAGTTGAGTTTTTTATGTCATAGAACATTTTATCTAGAATATAACATATTCAATGGATGCTCCTCATGTAAAAGACTATTCTATAAAGGCATTACATTTGAAATCAATACTCGTGAGGGGTATGCTATGTACTTAAGAGGGATACATGGAACACACCAGGTACATGAGACAGGTTTGGTGGGAGTGATAATCGATATTCCATACCTATTATGTGATCATATACCTCAATGGGGATGATATATCTTGAAAAAAATCTTTCCCTTGTTCCCAAACCTCAAGACTTTCTTCCACAATGACATATGAAGGAACAATATTCCTCCAGCATCAAACTATAGGTCTCATCATATATTGTCTACATAGAATTTATATAAACTTATTATAGATTTTTTATGATGATTAATGGTTTAAAACTTCTCTATCAACTATTGGATAATATTAAGTCCCATAAGCTTCCTCTCCCCAACTTCAACACACCACGTTGGAGTCCCAAACCTCTTCCAATATAGAGAGTCTTATGGTTTTATTTGAATATTAGAATGGAAAATAATTTTTATATGATAACTCCAATAGGGAAAGGTGTTGATCCTAACATCATTTGAAATTCATTTAATATGATCTCTGTATATCCTCTAGAGTTTTAATGGTTCAATCAATAAGACCATCAATCTGAGGTTGATAAGCCATACTGGAACTTAGCTCTATTTCCAAAGAATACTAGAGGATTCTCCAAAACCTCTAGGTAAACCTGAAATATTGATCAAATATAATAGATAGTGGAATTACATACAACTTTATGACTTCCTTTATATATATCCTAGTGAGTTGGTCAGTAGGGAAATATTACATGATATAAATGAAATGAACTAACTTTTTATGGTGACTAACTACCACCCAGATGGTGTTATTTCATTTAGTTGTCTTGGGAGGCCTTTGATGATATCCATGATCATGTTTTCCAATTTCTATACTATTATTGGGAATGGTATTATCATACCCTTATACATCCATCATTTATCCTTTGATTTTTCGGATACCAAGCATTAATATAAAATTTATATAAACTATATCTTATTGTTATCCCACAATATGTTTTTTCTATAATTATATATGCATATTTGTGTTTCATTTATGAATAGATTAAGATGAGATATGAACCTAATAAATAGGGTCCCTCTTCATATATGGTCTTTATTTGGCACATATCTGAGTTCAAATTTTTTTTACTTCCATCTTTAGCAAAGTTGAACTTCAGAATATTCACTACCTTCCTATGCAGTTTCTCATCATATTTTGGGACACTTTAAACATATAAGGAATGGATCGTTGAACATTTATTTATGTAAGGTAGGATGAATACACTTTTATTATTCATATTTCCCTCATTTTCATTCCTAAAGAATATTGGATCCCTTTCAATCCACATCATGGATGGTGTTTCAGGATCCATTCAACTTAGATAATCGTACACATTGTTCTCATTGATAGGATGTTAATGTGTTGTAAAATAATTACCCTTGATCAGCATAATCCACCTTTTTTGGTTCATATTTGATCTCTTTTGTGTTAACATATAATTGAGGCTTTTAGGATCCGTATATATGTTTCACTTCTCCCCGTAGAGATGATGTCTCCAAATATTAAATGTGAAGATCACTCCAGGAAATTATAGATCATGTTTTGGGTAATTTTACCCATGAATCATTTATTTCTGGGTTGAATAGGCTTTTGATATTTCAACTTGATCGAGTGCCCAAACCAAAAAATTTATTGATGCATCATTATAGAAAAAAACCTACCCTAATGGTGGGTAATGAGAGAATAGGAATAATTATTATAATTTTATTTAACTCTTTAATTATCTCATCGTATTTATCAGTCCAAAAAAACATCACAACCTTCAATATTTCCATGTTAAGTGGCCTTTAAAATACTGAAAATTTTCTCAAAAACTCAAAATAGTATCTAGGAAATCCATGGAATAAATATATCTCTATTATGTATGTTAGTATGTGATATCCTTTAATTGAATCTATTTTAAAAAGATCTATATACATCCCTTTACTAGTAAAAACATTCCCTTAGAATCTAGCATTATCTTGGATATTTCTTAAATTTTCCACATTGGAAACATATAAATTTTAATGGTACTTATATTTTACATTATTTCCCTCTCTAATGTTAACTTAACTATTTATTTATTTTGGAAATTTGATAATTTATTCCCTATTTTCCACACATAAATCATCATCTAGTTCCTTTGTGAAATTTTATTTGGTTCTTATTTCCATATTTTTGAAACATATGAAATTGAATATTCATTCCATTATAACCTTTATCACATAAAATTCCATGAGACATCACCCTACTTTTCTATGAAGTGTTTGGAGGTTCAACTATGTTCCAGTTATTAATCATAATTAGTTAATGCTTGTTTACCATAATCAAAATATATATTTCTTTAGATCCCATTATATTAGTAATCTCATTTGGGGGGGGGGAGAGTTGGTGTCCTTGAATAGTCTTTCTATACTTAACATTTAATTTATATTCAATAAGGTAAAAATTAATTAAGTATATTATTACATATTGTTCATTTTTTGTGTCATGCGTGACGATGGGCAGGTGGTGTTGGAGTTGGTGTCATAGAAAAATATATTTGTATTTTATATTCCACATATATTCAACGAGGAAAATATTAATTAAATAACTTATTATTTATTTTTTATTATCCAATTGGATATTAATTTAATAATGTCATAGAGTATTAGTCACATTGAAATGGTCGTAAAAAATATTTATTATAATGAGAACCTTAAAATTTAATAAAGATATTCATAAACCTTGTTACATGATCAGATGACATTCCATGATGGGAAAAATAGTATATCAAATTTCAGGTGTGATTATTTAAAACTAGATAAAAATTCATCCCTTGAAGTTATCAATTCATAATCTCTATGATAAGACATTATGATAACATTCTCACCTTTTGAAAATCTACATGTTTAATTTTCATTGGATATTCATGTATATGAGCTTGTGTAATGATCATTAGTCTTTATGATTACTACAAATCCACATCATGAATCTCACACATTAAAGTATTTATATATACCTAATTTATAAATGATTAGGGTGAAGTTGGGTACATTGGGAACATCATGAATGCTATGTTATTAATGAATATTCCATGGAAGGATTTTCCCTTCCATCTTTATGGAAGATGATTTCTATACACTTTGATTGAAATTATAAAATTTTCATTATTGTATTTTCTTTGTTTGCAATCATATATAATTTTCATTCAAAAAACTAATACATTTTTTATTTTTTATATTATTCTGGTTTAGTAATTTTGGATTTGTACGTTTTATTTTCCTTTGAATAATTTCTATATAGGTTCCATTATATGTAACGATAATACCCAAATGGCATAATGGTATTTATCCTATTACACAAGGGTAATCTTGAATGTATAAGGCTAACCCATTGAAACATTAAATAATACAATTATTGTGTAAGGGTAGCTATCCAACTTGTGAAAGTGTACCTATTCAAACCCATATCTTTTATACACACTATTTTATAATTTATTACATAATGAAACTAATAAAATAATCTTAAAATATTGTATGGCTCAGAGTATTTGGGTAATTAGATATATATCACAATAACTTAAAACCTGGCCACAAAACCATTATTTAGGAAGTCCAAAACATGTATATATATTAAATTAATATTTTAATACTACTCAAGATTACATTGGGATATACATAAGAAAGTGACGAGCTATAAATCTAGTATGAGAATAATCAAAGCATAACACGATGAAATAATAAATGTGAGTAAAGATGAATATCATAATGTAATAAAAGGGGAGGTATTATAAAAATTGAAATCAATGCATACTATAAGGTAATAATATCATGGAACCATTTGGGGGTGAAAACTATCTAAAATGTGGCAATATTATCATAAGTCAAGGAAAACTGCTGGGAAATCATCACATATGGTGCATAGAATAACCCACAATACCCCATAAATGGAATATCTTAAGATAAGAAAATCACCTAATTCATTAGAGGGATATATAATTATAATCACACCATTATATTCATATCATGTACATGAATTTTTGTTCCACATTGATCTCACAACATAAGAACATATTTAATCACATTTAATCTCATGATTAATGAGTGTGTGTTACAAACATGGGCGTCCCCAATCAATGATGGAAATTTACATGTAGCTGAATAACATGGATTTTAAATTGGTATTGGTATTAAAAATATAAAAGTGGTGTGTGGTATGTCATGGGTTAATTTTGTCTGCACAACAAGCGTAGATAAAGTTTTAAAGGAGGGTTTACTAAGAGTGAACTGTGGAATATCATTACACGGTAAGGATAATGTTACACACAAAGTTTTTAGGAATTTTTTTAATAAATTATATTTATTTTATGTATTATATTGAAATATAAATTTAGTTACCTTTTTTATACATTAAAATTAGTTAAGAAATGAAACACTAAATTGGATTCCGTTACACACACCATTGTGTTTATATGAAACAGAATTTTATTACTATAACTATTTAAATGAGATAGTTATGAAATAACTATTAAACATAGTAATATACATAGTAATAAATAATTTTTATATATTATTTATAATATTTTTTACATAAATAAAACATATTTATAATAAAACATATAAGTTTTGGAAAAGTCTTTTTATGTTTGAAAATACTATTTTCTCAAATGAAGAACTTTTTATGTCATTATATGGTCAAAAATTATATTAATTCTAGAAAATTATAGAAATTTAAATTTAAAAAATAAACATAATATGTTGATTCATAATTTCAAAATTATATTTGGGTGAACGTTTTTCATTTTTATGAAAAATAGCTTTTTTGGATGAATAGTGAAAATACTGAATTTTAATTCAAAACCGCCTTTTCATCTAATTTATTTATATTGTTATATTGTGTTTAAATTCGGTTTTATTTTTTAATTATATTAATTTTATATAAATTAAATCAATTTAAGTAATTATAACAAATTTCACATTGAAATGGAATATAAAAATATCTGAAACTTTTAAACATTTTTTCTTTTAAATAACCCGCTGTTGCGACACGTGTGCTAGATTAATTTTATATTAACTTCTGCCAATTATGTACGTAGAATATGGAAACATTAGTTCCATATTTATAATCATATTAATATATAATTTTTAATATGTCAATTTTTTTTCAAAATGATTAGTGGATACGATTAAAATCAATTACAATGATTAAAAGAAAAATTAGATTAAAAAAGGAATGAACCTTAATCCTAATGCCCAAAATGACCTAGAAACATGTAAAAAGTCCATTTTGTGGACATATTTAGAAAAAGAAACACATTTTATAGAAATTTTAAAACTATTGGATTCCCATGATGTAAGGGAGACCTCTCAATAGTACTTACCATTTTTATATTTACAAGAATTCCACTCCTCCTCCATTATAAAAGGCAAACACCTAATCTCTTATTAACACATATAAATCCATTTGTATCATCAATAATTTGATCAAATATCCTCCCAAATACCATAAATTTATTTGATATGCCTCAATTTTCATGTAAATCTATACAAGGAATCCATTTAGTGCAGAACAATAAGAGTTACCCAAAGAAGAGGTAATGCCTTTCCTCCAGATCCTTTATTTTATTTTAATTCTCCCCCTTCAAATATCCTTATTAAATGAAAACATAATATAATTATTATAATTAATTTACATATTTGTTTTTATTATAATTTTTATACCTACACTTACACATGCATCCCTCAAATGGGCAACGAATATCTCATTCACGTGTTTGAAAAACTACCGCCTCAGGAAACAATGTTGTTAGATTTTCCTTTACCACCAATCGTGGTTAGGAGTTGTTATATAAAATATTTTTTTATATGATATATATTATATTTTTGAAGTACGTATTGGACTGATACTATTATATAAAACATAACATCAAGCTTTCTATTTTTTATAAACATCATAACTTTGTTTGTCGACGTGTGGACACAGCCTTCTCAAATTGATGTGACTTGTCCACAATTTACATGAAATGAATTGATAATGGGTTTAGTGTAATTATATGATATATATTGAAAATTAATTATACTATAATTAATATATATATATATATACTAATATTTCATTTACTTTATGTCGTTCAATAAGAAAATAAAACAGAAATCAAGTTCATGCGTACCTATGACCTACCATCTCCAAAAATGGTTTATACCATTTCATAATTATATATTTTATTTATTATTATAAATATTCATATAATAAATATATAATATAATTATATCATGTTTTAAAATATTCAAATATTTACGTAATTAGGTAATTAAGAGTTTCAAGAATAACAAGTCAAAACATATATGAAAAACAAAATGGATATTATCCATAATGTAATGTTAACATGGAATTGATAATAAATGGATAATATAAAGTCATAACAAAGATATATATGTTATTATATATAAAAATATTCTTCTTGTAATATATGTAAAATAAGAATACCTTTTTTATAAATGAGGTTTTCAAGAGTACGGTGATAGTCCAGACATAAGGTAAGGGTTTCATCGTCTCTTTTTTATTTCTATGAGATTTATGTCTTATTCACCAAACATTTATTTTTTGTGGTGTATATAAATCCCATGAATATAATATATTAATCTTATAAATAAATATATTGTTATTTACATTTCCATTTTATCATCTCTCTTTCATAGGGTTTTATAGTTCATAAGTTACCATATATTTAAGATTGTTTGATAAAAGATTTTGGGTGGAGAGATAGCAGACAAGGAAAATGAGACCTTATCTCTCTATTTCCATGGTTATCTTGGAAAATAATATGAAATTGAATCTAATTGGGATGATTAATTATATCTGGTGCACATATTTTTTGGTCCTTTAAAAAAAGTCAAAGAGGGTCATAATTTAGGGGTTGTTCTATATCTTGTTCGTGGTGTGGGATGTCTAAATCTTGTAAGAATTATTGAAGGTGGTCCATGTCAATAGATGGATGCGGTCATCTATACCCTAACTCTAGTGGTGTGTCATTTGTTTGAGATCTAGACGACCAATCCTGTGGATCTGTGAGAGATGACCAGAAGATAGTTGTGAATGAAGTTGTAGATTCGGTGGCATCTCACTCACACTAATAAGAGGGAGTAAAGCCCTGAGTAGTGGTGGTGATGACCGATGCTAACTAGTTATCATGCTTCATGTATGAGGATAGTGTTACCGACTCTATTGCGGGGAATATGATCGAGGATTCGGCAACGACGTCTGATGGTGAAGATGAGACATAGCAGCCGAATGCAGCGTTGTGCTGTGGGGGGTCCGAGTCTAAGTAAGATTTGAAATTTGTATGATGATCAATTTTTTTGGAAGATGATGGAATTCCCTGCTCTCTTGTGGGTAATATCGCCATAAATATTCATTTGGATGTGGCGGGGACCCAACATAAAATCCTGGATATAACTACTATAATGTATTCTGCAACACATCATTGATCTGGTAATTTTTGAGTTGCGGTATACCCTAGACGAGAACCTGTGGGTATTGAAAGATATTTCAGGTGACAACATTTCACATTAGTGTGTGATGGTGTTTCTGAGAACAATGTGAAAAAGGTGACACTGCATCTGTGGTTTCTAATAGGGAGGACATCCTTGAAAGATTTAAGCTTTGTAAGCATTAAATTATTGCCCGAATTGTTTTTCCTAGGGGAGGAAAATATTTAAGCTTGATGATTTGGTTCGTACTCTAATTTTTGTATGGGGATTTTTTAATTGGAGATGTTTCTTTTCCCATAAGGAGATATTAAGAGAAGAGACTAGGGGATCTGATTTATTTCATTAAAGCTTGGTATGGATTGCATTCAAGAATGTGATTTCCATTTCATTTTTTTTCTTTATAAAATACCAGGGGTCATGTTTGGATCAAAATTTTTGGGATTCACTAGATCGTATAGCTTCTTATGATTCATTTGGACATTGGTTTTGTGGTGGGAATTAGAATTAAAATGGATAAGACTACCGGGGTCTCAAAATTTGGTCACTATGCTAGGATCCCGGTGGAATTGGACTTATTTTCTTTCTTGATTCATAATATTTTTCTTGCCTCCATTGGAAGATGACATCTCTCTAATAGGGGAATATGAGAAAGTACCTAATTTCTGTATGGACCATCATGTCATTTTATATGTCAATGAAATGTTCTATAAAAATGTTTTATGCTCTTTTTCACTAAAAGTGCATCATAAATCTTCTAGTAGGAAGATGTTGGGGAGGTAAATATCATCATGTGGATAAATGTAATGAACATAGAGTCTTAGCACATGACATAGCGGAATAAAATACTATCTTGACTGGATCTGGGATGGGGTTGGCCCTGGATTTAGTTCCTGACCACAAGTTGAATGACCAGGACAAGGGAAGCATGAAATCAGGAGTGGAGAAGCTAGGTTTTGGTTCTCTAATAGAGAAGCAACAAATTTTGAGTGATGGAACAAATATTTCCAGAATCCAGGTGGAATTATTTAAACTAAGGTAAGTATAAAGAGTCCATGATAGGTGGGATGATTTTGAAGATGTCTCCCAAAAAACCAACCTATACTCAGGTTTTTTCCAAAGGGAAAAACGTTTTTGTAGATGATGAAGGTTTTCAACTAGTCCCCCCTATGTTGGAAAGATGTAGGAAAGACTACTCATACCTGAATCTAGCTATGGTTTCCTGGTCCCATGGTCCTATTGACTTTGATTCTATTTGGTATGGTGATTATGTGTCTCTTATAGTCATTATGGCCTTTGATATATTTTTGTTCTATTTTTAATGAGGGAATAAAGCATGTATTTCCACATCCTTCCTACATTTCCCCTTCATTTCTGTCTTTTTTAATAAAAATTTCTCTTCCCTAAACTTTTCGGTAATATAGTTTTGTCCCAATTTTATTTCATAGAGGAAATTGTTTCGATATGGCCCTATATTTATTTACGATATGTATATAATGAAAATTTTCAAGTTATTTCATTAATATAATTATTTTAATGATATATAATGCTTCATATAATTTCATTTTCTTACATGGGAGTATGATTGAACGTTATCATGTGGTAAGTGTTTATTGCAACAATTTCATTATTTATCGAAACTGTTTATGATTATTTTTCCATTGATAAAATTTCACGATCCATATCTTAGGAAAACCCATGAATTCTATTCTATTATGGTTATCTATGATTTCGTCATGTATTAGTACAATTTAACCACTATTTGGTACATAACATATTTAAGAAAATATTTTTTATAAAATATGATCTCATTTCTATTTTTGGAAGGGAATCCAATTTTTTCAAAAACCATGTTTTGAAAAATGTTATTTAAATTTTATTTTAATATTATTTTAAATGAAAATTGATTTTAAAAATGTTTTATGTTTTTAAAAGATTCCTTCTTAAGTTTTAAAATCAATATTCAAAGAAAAACAATTTTTAAAATGTTTGATATTTTTATAAACCTTACTTGAAGAAGAATATATATTTTTCTCAAGAAATGTTTTAAAACAATCTTTCCAAATTATTTTCCATGTAAGATGTAATCCATGGGTATTAATAATGAATTTCTAGGAACCAATACCAAAGGTTCCATTTATATCATTTCTCTGAATGTTTTTTTGAAGGCATGATATTTAGGAAACATGTTTCTCTTTCATGGGTTATATGTTTACGAAACCCATTTCTGTTTCATGAGTTTTATGTATACGAATCCCATTTAAATTTCAACAATTATATTCTTATGAAACCTACTAATTTTCATGGGTTATTATTTGAGGAAATGATTATAATGCCTTTTCCTTTTATACAAGTTATGTTTTGATTACATGTTTATGAAACCCATTTCATTTCATGGGTTATGATATGATGGATGTTTATGAACAAGTGGTAAAAATATTTATGAATTAATTACGAGATGTGTGGTACTTATATCTCGCTTTAATGAATTTTTTAATTATTTATATCTCGTTACACAGACAAGGCCGGAATGGGGCGTGAACTCATTTTTGTAAAGGACTTTGTCAGATAAGATGGTCATGGGAGTGAACCATGACTACTAAGCTTGTCATGGTAGTGAACCATGACTACAAAGATGGTATGGTGAGTAAACCCATACTACTTATATGTCCTTGGATGTAATACATTGACTACAACATAAATCATTTTATATTCTTAATTTTCTATCACAATTCCATTTCTTATTTCTATGTTATGCTTTAATGGATTATGCTATTGATTCCATTATGAATAATGTCTTATAAGCTACTAATATTTATTTCATGATTCGTGTTTAAGAACTATTATATGTAGGTTATGATCTTAAAATGTTGTGATCATGTTCCCTACCCTTGTTCTAATGTTTATGTTTACATGTCTCATTTTTTTACCTTTACTGAGCATCTAAGCTCACCCATTTTTATTTTTCGTTTCCACAGGTTTTAAAGTTATTTATTTTGTATGATATTTACAAGAAGGGTAATATTAATGATTAACCTAGTGGTAGATAATGTAGCTTACTTATGTAATAGTTTTTGTGTTTCCATGTTTCTAAAGAAAATATACTATCGTATTCTTTGAGTGTATATTGTGTTATGTATTAAGTATTCCCAAAAAGTGATGTAATGTTAATTTATGAAAAATGAGGGTTTTTATAGTTGGGATCATAGAAATTTCTATGTTATCCCTTTTAAAATAGTATGAGAGAACTTAATTGAAAATCCAAAGTACAGGTCTAAGCATAAGTATATTGAGAAGTAAAAGTAGATGGAATTTTCTTGGAATTTTGGAAACAGGATGAGTGAATGGTTTCCTTGAAATACATCACTATCTATATATTACAATTGGATATGGATATAGAACATATGTACCTTGGGTCAAATACTCCTATAAGGTGTATCTATCCTGACTCAAGCATAACCTGGTACACGATAATGGTCCTTACTACACACCTAGTTTGACACTCCCAAGGGATATTCTTGGTAAATTTGGAAACTATTAATGAACTATCATAAAGGATTTAAATAGATGTTGGATATGAATGACCTATAATAAAGATAAAGAGTCATAGATTAAGGAATGTGTCCATATTTAGACATCCTATTAGTGTGTTTTAATGATTATGTGGTTTCCCTCTAGGATTATTGTTTCTTACTCTATGATTTTTTGTTTCAGTAAATTGATGGAACCTGAAAGAAATACATCAATGTTGAGTGCGACATATATTGAAATGATTTTTATCCTAAAAATCTGAATGCTGTGGGAGATGGAATAAAAAATATAATTTCTATAATGACACATCTTTTTCAATATTAGAATCAAGATAGTATTCCATGTTACAAAAGAAGGGAACAACATTCTATTGAGTCTTTCATGAGGGAAGATCCACCTTCATTCAATGATTATTCTAATCTACTTGGTTTTTAACAACATATCAGTACTACTAAAAATATATTATTTTTTCTCAATTATTCAAAACGTGAGAAAGGCATTCTGCCTGTTTATCAGCAAGAAGGTGAAGTAGAGAAGTGGTGGAATCAAATGAAGAATATGGGGCAGTAAGAAGAAATTAAATCCATAGACTGGGATGAGTTCATGAAATTATTTTCTAACAAGTACTTCCTTGCATTCTTCACAAAAATATGGAGAAATAGTTCATTGAGTTAAACAAAAGGGATGATGAATCTGTTGGTACCTATGAGGAAAATTTCACAAGGCTTCCGAAGTATTATTATGATATTGTTATCCAAATCGAAAGTAAATTTGAAAAGTTCTTTAGTGCTTTAAAGAAAAGTCTAATAAGGGTGTTGGTCAAAAGAGTCCTTAGTAGATATGGAGATATTAGGGGTTGTTCAATCATGTTTTAAATGGAGGTTGGAGTTACATATCAATATTATGGTTTTGAAAAAAAGAAATATGTGATTAAAATGAAAATATAAAAACCATTAATAGAAGGAGAAGATATTTTTTTATTATCTATGTGTGGAATAAAGCATTTATTAAATTTTCTTGAGGGGTCTAATAAATGTTGTAAGGGTATAAGGGAACACCATCAGGCATTAAAATACTAAAGAGTTGGAAAAAATTAAGCTAACAATGATAAAAGGGAGAAAACTACAAAGAATACACCTCTCCTACTTCTGTGCCACAAGTTTAAGGAGAATATAAATTATGCTAAACGATCCCCAAACCAGAATGATAAGGATTATTATTGTTTATGGAAACCTCTTATGCCAAGGGACAAGAGTAAATCTCATAAAGTCAGTATTTTTGAGGAGGGATGTGTCAATGATTTGGTGAAAGGTACACTTACCATCCACTCTAAAACTGCTAATGTTCTATTCGATTATAGATATACACAATATTTCATTTATAAAGAATTTTATATGGGTATTAAAATTCCACGCAAATGATTATATGAGGAATTATCATGGAAAACCCCTAATGGTACTATGATTTCACCTCAAGTATATGATTCCTCTCTAGTTGACATTTGTGATAATGTGTTTCCTTAAAATCTTAGATGTTGGACTCACCTATTTTGATAATTCACAATCATGCTTAAATATTGATCATGATATATAAAGCCATTTGCTAACCCTTTTTAATCTGTATTTATATTGTTTATCACGAACAATTTATATTCTTAGTCTCACGAATTTGTTGCATCAACTTACAGTTTACATTTACCTAAATATAAGTTCACAGTTAAAGGCTACTATTAAGAGCCTTCTGTTCAAGGTCACCGCTATCACTCACTGTTACTCTAGGTTAATGATCCTAGAAGGTTACTATCACAATTCTACAATTGATCTGCTTATCAAATCTCAAAGACAAAGAGTCACTGTCACAAGGTCATTGCTGTGACAAGGCTTCTGTTAGAAGTTCACTGTTAGAAGTTCATCGTTAGAAGCTCACTGTTAGAAGTTCACTGATATGACAAGGCTTCTGTTGAGGGATTCACTGTCTAAGTCTACAGTTGGACATGTCTACCATTATTTGAAGGATACCTCTAGACAACTCTTACTGTTGATATAGTCTAATGTTGTTCAAATTCTACTGATGGACATACTCCACCATTAATGAAGATTATCTGTTGAAATAGTATAGCATTGGAAATGTTACTGTTGAAGTAGTCTGATGTTACAAAGCTACTGTTAGAAGCTTACTATTGAAGTCTACTGATGATCAAGCCTATTTATGAAGCCCATAATTGAATAGCCTATCGATGAAGTCCACAATTAAAGAGACTACCTTTGAAGTCTACCGTGTGACATGCATCTGCTACCAGTCTAATGATATTCTATTCTTTTCTTTACCAATTTTATTATTATTATCACAACGGTCATGTCTAAAAAACTCAATGCACCTGAAATTATTTAATGTTATTTACAGGCATATCAGGAGATAGTATGAGGAACAAGGAAGACCACACATGGTTTAAACAATTCTCTTGTCGGCCCCTACTAAACCAAATGAGAAAAATCTGAACTAGAAAAGTGTATATATATATTAGTAGAGACAGAAATTAAAAATATAGGTAGAATATATTGAATATAGATAAGAGAGACACATACAACACCCAAAAATACAAGAAATAATACGAACACTCGAGCACGTATTCTAAAGAACAGAGAGATTCATGAAGATCTATTGAAAGAACATTTCTCAAGCTATAGTGGTGTGATACAAAGAGCTTTAAACCCAAGAAGCTAATAATCACTACATCTGGAAGTCTGGAAGTTATGACACTCTATTTTGGAGGAAACATGAAAAGAAGGACCAAAACATTATTTCCTTCATTTCAACAAGTCCAGAGATGATCTACCAACATATAGAGATTTCTAAACATCTATCAAATATCACTATCTCTACTGAGTTTATGTATTTTACATTTGTGAGTAGTGTGACTGTGTTACACACACTAACTCTTGTTCTTGAACTGAGGGATACTAAAAATCCCCATACCAAACTCTCTTTACATTTGTTTCCCACGCATAACTGTGTAAGAAGCCTAGTGTGGCTTGGTAGTTTATTTTTTCCCACGTATAACTGTGGTAGAGGTTGAAAAACCTGGACAATTTGTGAAAACTGTTTTAAAGCCTGATACAGGCTGTGTAGCACATTCTAATATAATTGCATGGTGGCAGGTGATCACTAAGTGGAGAGGACTTGGTCTTGACTTAAGACTGGACCTCTTGTTTAAATTGTTGTGTTCATCATTCCTTTACTCTATTTTACATTTATCCTCTGTGCATATATTAGCAAAGACAGAAATCAGTATTTAAATTCACTCTGATAGTTAGTTCTGGTTAGTGTGTATATGTGATTCGTTTAGTAAACATGTTTCACAAGTGTAATTAGTTCTCATACTGATTCAACTGAGGAGTAATCAACCTTTGAGAAAACTGTTGAACAATAAGTCACCTGTATCTATACTACCTTAATTGACTGGGCCGTTTTAATTTGGGGGATTTTAATCCTAAAAGTTTTTAACATAAATTTTAATTGGAACTCAATTCACCCTCTTCTTGAGTATCCACTCTGACCAATATTTGGTATCAGAGGAAACATTTTTATTTATAAATAGTTTTCAAACTCTCTTTTTTTTCAAAATGTGATTTTAGTTTTTCTTAAAGATCTAAAATTTCTGTTTGTTCTAAATTTTATCTCTTTAATATATTTTCTAAAATATAGTTATGGAAAATAGACTAGAAGGTGATGCTACTAACATGTCACCTTTCTTTAATGGTGTCAATTATGCTCAATGGAAGATTAAAATGAAAATTCATTTAGAAATTAGTGGTTTTTATATTTGGACTGCTGTAGAATCAGAATATTGGATCCCCAAAACTGCTAGATCTACCTAGGATGATGCTAAGAAGTCTGACCATAACAATAACTGTAAAGCTATGAATTCCCTTTACTTCTCTTTAAAATATGAGGAATTTAACCAAATTACTGCATGTAAAACAGCTCATGAAATCTGGGACACCTTGGCTATTTCTCATGAAGGAACAACCAATGTGAAGGAAATGAGATTAAATAATTATACGATAAAATTTGATAATTTTATGATGAGACCTGATGAACCCATTTCTGAAAGGTACCTCAGGTTTAATGATATTGTCAACACCAGGAGTTCACTAGGAAAAGCTGTTCCAGAGAAGGAGCAGATCATGAGAATATTGAGATGTTTTCCAGAAAGATGGAGAGACACATCTGTGTCTATCCGAGAGTCATGTGACATTAGAAACCTACCTGTTAAGGAGTTTATTAGTAAACTAATTAAGAGTGAAGAAGAATTTAAGGTGAACAAATAAGAAGATGATAAACCCAAGAGAAAATCCATGGCATTCAACTCTACTGCTTCAAGGAGAATAGACAAGGAGAAAATACATGTACATACTGAAAGTTCAACCAGTGATGATTCAGATTCAGACAGTGAATAAGAAATAGCTGAAATAGCTAGGATACTTAGGAAGTTCTATAGTAAGAAGAATTATTTTAGAAAACCAAACTACAAGGGTATGTATGATCAACAGGGTAAGTGGAAGAAGGACTGGAAAAAGTCCGATAAGGAAGATGATATAGTCTGTTATTAATGCAAGAGGAAAGGACACATCAAGGCTGACTGTCTGAAGTTAAAATTCAAAAATAAATATTATTATAAGGACAAGAAGTACAAGAAAGCCATGAAAGAAACTTGGAGTGCGTCGAAAGACAACACAAGTGAATCAGAATCTACTGATTTGGAAAAGAATCATGCTAACATGTGCTTCATGACAAACCTATCCGAGGTACCTATTTACCCTATACTAAATGATTATTATTCTAGAAATAACAGTGATTCAGATAATGATGAAAATATTTCTAAGGATGAATTGTTTTAATATTTCAATATGCTGGAAGATACCTGTAATGAACTAAAAGATAAATATAAATCTTTTAAGAAACATCATGCCTTGACTATTAATGTTAAAACAGATCTATGTGTTGAAAAAGAAAAGAATGATGAACTGTTGAAAGAGAACACTCAACACAAATTATCTAATCAAAAATTATGAAAGGATATTGAGAAGTTCACTACTTGTAGGGATACCTTTACATTGTAACACCCCAAGCTTCTACGGTACGCTTCTCTTTGAATAATGCGATAGCGTGTGTTGTACGCAACACCGAGTTCTAACAACCAATCAAACTAGCCGTTATGAATAGTAATACCTACTTTTTAAAATTATATATATTTTATATTTCAAAATGGAATTCATTTTTGGATTCGGAATATCGAATTTAGCCTAATGTGAAATTTTGGTACTTTTCGGATAACTTTCATATTTTGATGAATAATTAAAATTACTAAATTTTAATTAAAAACAACTTTTTTAATCAAAATAATTAATAGTGATAAATTATGAATTTTAGTATTTTTAAAGTATATTTAGAATATAATTTTACCATTTAATATAATGTTGGTCATTGGACATAATTTTACAATTAAACCGATCATAAACAAGTGTCAATCTTTTGATAGTTATTATCTCTTAAAAACACGCTTTTTGTTTTGACAGCGGGAATTAATTTTAAATTAATTTCTGCCACTTATGTGTTTTGAATTTAGGAAAATGGATTCAATATTTGGAATAAGTATGTTCAAATTGTGTATATAGGTAACTTTTATTTTTAGATATTTTGAATAATTACTGCGGTAAGTATTTTATTTACCATGGTTAAGGGTAAATCCGGTAAATAAGGGTTAAAAAATAATATTATAATAATACTAAATTACCCTAAAAAGTGTCTTAACCCTATTGTTTGATACATGGTCGACCATGGGCATATTTGGGTCGATTTTGGGACCCCATGGATCCACTTGTAAGTGATAATGACACTTTATTTTAATTAAGTTAAAATGAATACAAAAATGACACAAGTATATATCTTTTAGAAAAACAATAGTTACATAGGGTTATATATGTTGGATTTTAGATTATAAATATTCATTAGAAAGATAAAACGATTTCCTACAAAATGATATTTTATTTATAATTTTTAGACATTATATAATTTATTTTATTTTTGACACAATGATGATGCAGTAATTACTATAATAGTGAAAAATTAAAATAATTGATATTATAAATACCCAAATAAATATAATATGAAACTTTTAATGAATTAAACTAATTTTATAGGATAATATGATATATTAGGATTTATGTAATTGACTTTTTTCGAAGTAATCAATCTGTTATGAGTTTCACAAAAATCAACTATTGAATAGTGTCAAAATTGACATAAAAGAGTTCTTAAAACAAATATTATATTATTAATTGATATTAAATTCCTAAAAATCTAAGGTTCGGCCATGAGACTTATATCATGATAGTTTCATCATTAATGGACCACTTTGGGGTCTCTTGGATGTATATAGTAAGTTTATTAACCATATTATATAAAAATACAAAGAGACATTGTAAAAGTTAAACTAATTAACTTAGAGTTAATACTTAAAGATAAGGTTAATATAAGTACCCAAACCTGTCTAAATTCTATTGGTTGAGTGGTTTTAGACCTATCTCCACCTTAACCTTTGAATAATAAACTTTGGAGCCATTAGAAACCGAATATGAATTTATTATAAATTAATATTTCTATCTTTTCCAAAGGTTCCACTCACCCCTCTTATAAAAGGGCACTCCTCCTTCTCATTTCTTCACACCTTCAAAGCCTTTCGGTTCGGCCAAACTCTGCCCAAATACTCTCCCAACATCCCTCACTTCAACCTAGAGGCCTTAGTTTGATCATAAAGGCAACCTAAGAAGTCCTTTTGATCAAATCAAAAGGAAGAACCCGAAGAAGAGGTAATGTTTTCACCACCCCTTTTCAAGTTCCTTTCTTCTTCAACTTATTCTTTCTTTGTTCTTACCATTATAAAATAATAACTCCAGTGTCTTACATATACTGTGATGTTATTATTAATATGGTACAACCATATTCAGTATTCTATCCACCCTTTGAATAACATGTCACCATACGTGCGTACGTACGGCTTACCGTCTCCACTTCGTGGTGTAATTGTTATTCAATATATTATTATTTGGATGGGTATAATAATGATGTGTAACTAATGTAAATAATAAATATAAAATTTTAATGATTCTGTATATATGATATACCATCCATTTATATATTATTTTAATATCAAAAGAATGATATTGTCGCTCGTGCGTACGTACGGACTACCGTCTCCACGAATGCGATGAGATTCATTATCCATCGTATCCATTCAAGTATAATTATCATTTGATGATTTAAAAATGATGTTTAAGGACTTGATATCATTCTGGATATGAATAAGATACAACAAACATGGATTATGTAACAAAACATATAAAAGAAAATGAGTAAGTTAACACCTGAAACGACGATAATTCTAAGATATTATTAACAAATCAATGTTAAAAGATCATATATGATATCATATTAATATATATGATTCTTGTATAATTTAATAACAATTATTTCACCATTATACAGGAGGTTAACCTACCCCAACCAAATAAAAGTACAAGGTAAGGGTTATTTCACAATCTCTTCATTATCCGAGGTTGTTTATATGTAATAATCTACTGGGATATCTTTATCATCCACATCCATGTTTCTTAAAAATGTATTTCAAAACATTTTTAATATTTACTAGAGTATGAGTTAAATTCATTTATACCCTTTTTGACTTTTATAAGTGGTTTATAATGGAATATTTCCGTCGTTTTCAAAACAAGGTCCTTTTTAACCTTTTCGACAGAATTAAGGTAAGAATGTTTTTTTTAACTTATACGGAGGGTACGGCTATTTTCCGCCGTTATAAAATCTTCAAAGCTTCCCTTACATGCTTATGAGAATATTTTCAAAGAAAATGTTTTATTTTATATGGATCTTAAATTATTTCAAAATAAAAAGAGATATTTCTTTAAAAAGAATTTTGATTTCATCTATGTCAACATCCTTTGATGGATTTTACGCTTATTTGAAGTTGATTTATTGTGATACAAAACTTCTATATTGTATTGATGGTTTTGGAATATGTTTGACTGTGGATGTGCTATTTTTATACCATTCATAGTTTATGGTGAAATTATTGACATTTCGTATGTTAGTTTTAATACGAATGTTTATGTTATGTTTAAATCATTTCATATGGGAATGCATTGGACTTAATATGTGACCGGTGGAGCCCGCTATAGCTCCTCGATGCATCTGTAGGTCTCATGAGACAAACTAGTGTCTTGGCACAAGGCCTTGACAAAATCTTATTTGTAGTCTTGGCACAACGCCTTGGATATATGGTTATGATAGTCTGGCATTATGCATTCCATCATTATGAAAGTTGTTATTGATTTTGCATGTGATTATTTGATTAGTAGAATAACCATGTGAATAAGTAAATGGAATTATCTCATTTTATTTATGCCATACTATGTTAAACGTTCAAGTTTAAAAGGATTTTGTTTTAGTTATACATTGCCTTAAATGTTTATTCTTATTTATGAAAGTTTCCGCTATATTGTTATCCTTACTGGGCATTTGAGCTCACCCCTTTTCTATGTTTTATTTTTCCCAGGAAGTGAAGAAGTAAATTATGAATGACCTGAAGGGATATTATGTGGGGATATGAGTGTGGATTACGGAGACAATATGTTGTTGTAGTAGTTTTTCATTTTATGATGTAATTTAAAACTTATGAATATATCTAGTGTTTCCAAGACTACTAAACCAATCCGTCGTTCGAGATTTGATCTTTCTTGTGATCATAACAATGTTAAGTAATAATGCACCGACTCTGGGTAACTGGGGTCGGGGCGTTACAGTTGGTATCAGAGAAAGTTTAGTAAAAACCTTGGAGGCTAGATTTAGATAAACCCTGATTAGAGCACCTAGACCTAAGATGAACTTTGAGGATTAGTATAGGAGAACTTCCTAGAATTTTGGTATTGTAGAGATTTTGTGAGTTTTCGAGCAATACATCCCTGTCTGGATACAAGCAGGTAGAGGCGGCTCTGGCACAGATGTACCTAGGGGTAAAACCCGAAAACACCGCTTTGAGCTAGACTCGAACGGGAACTGGTGCACGACAACGGGCCTTGTTGCACTCTTGGTTACGACACTACCGGGGGATATGCTTAGGATAACTCTCATTTTTCTTTACAAATCATTTTGAAGGGATTATGAGTATATACTTCCTCAAATAAAACATTCTTATGATTATGGATTTTATCCATAAATAGTTCAATTTATGTTAAGTGTTTTATAAGTATGGGATTATGTATTTTGATTCATAAACTGATCTAGTTTATGCCATTGTTTAGAAATGGCGCCTAGTGGAAGAAATGGAAACCGTATCAATGAACGCACTCCATGTAGGGATTTTCCTCCTGCTCAAGATAATTATAGTGGAGCTGGTGATGCAACTGGAGCCGATCAGCTAATCACCATACTGGGACAACTTACTCAGGTTATGAATAATAACCTTACCCGTATGGAGCACCCTGATCCGCAGCGTGGAGGATCAATGTTAGATCGATTCATGAGGCAAAAACCACCAACGTTCAATGGGAGTAAAAATCCCTTAGTAGCTGAGCAATGGATATTTTCCCTAGAGAAAATATTTCAGGCTTTGGGGAGCAGTGAAAGGGAAAAAGTTATCATGGCAGTTTACCGCCTCACTGGAGATGCTGATCAATGGTGGTCATTGATTCAAAATACTAAGGAAGATGATGAAGTATCAAATATGGAATGGAGGGAGTTCAAAAATCTGTTTTTAGAAAAATACTTTCCTCGCGACCATCGAGCAGATATGGAAAGGAAATTTCTAAGTCTGAGACAGAAGGAGGATGAGAATGTCACAAAGTATGAGGCTAACATTACAAGGTTAGCAAGGTACGCTGGTGATTATATACATAACCAAAGAAGTAAGATTGATCGTTTCTTTGATGGGTTAAAACCATTTCTCCGTCGAGCATTAGTCTCACAATCCATTTCATCGTACGAAGACAATGTCTCATGTGCTATCAAGACCGAAAATGAATTCTCTAAGTCTTATGACTTTAAAGCAAATCAAGAGAAGAAGTGGCCTGATGATCAATCTGGGAATGGAAATAAGGGGATGAAAGGAAAGGTTGAATATCCATCCTGTGGTAAATGTGGGAAGAAACACCCCGATGCTTGTTTGAAAAGAATGGGAGTCTGTTACAAGTGTGGTGAAAAAGGCCACCAAGCTCGTGATTGAAAAGGGAAGAAGGAAGCCACCAACGTTCAGTGCTACAATTGCAGGGGGATGGGACATTATGCGAATGAATGTCCTAAGCGTCAGGAGAACTTACCTCAGAAAAGGCCAAGGGATCAAGGCCAAGCTTATGCTATCACTACTGCTGAGGTAGAAGCTCCGAAAGACGTGGTGGCAGGTAATTTAATGGTTTCCTCAAGTTTAGCAAATGCATTATTTGATTCTGGATCATCGCATTGTTTCATATCTTCCCAGTTTGCTAAGAAAATTAGATATTTCCAATTTGATTTAACAAGGGAGTTGTCAGTTAAAACTCCTAAGGGAAGTATCATTGCAACAAAGTTTTGTGAATCATTCCCCATTAGAGCACATAAATGTTCGTTATCTGCTGATCTCATCATCATACCTATGATTGAGTTTGACATAATCCTCGGTATGGACTGGATTTTGGACTATGATGCGAAGATTTATTGTAAGAAGAAAGAGGTTACGATTCTTGATGATAATGATAAGGAACACCTTATCTTTAGAGCAGAATCATCACCACCTAATTCTTATTTAGATCCACCCTCAATAGCTCAACTAAATTCAATTATTGGGGAGGAAGATAATGAAATAACTGCGGGTGAGGAAAGGAATGTTCAAATAGAGGATGTACCTATTGTGAAAGAATTTGTAGATGTATTTCCGGAAGATTTACCTGGACATCCTCCAGAACGAGAAGTTGAGTTTTCCATTGATTTAATTCCTGGATCAAGGACTATATCGAAGACCCCTTATAGAATGGCCACTGTAGAATTAGTTGAACTAAAGAAACAACTAGAGGAATTGAGTAATAAGGGATTTATTCGCCCTAGTGTTTCTCCATGGGGAGCCCCTGTTCTTTTTGTTAAAAAGAAAGATGGATCTATGAGGTTATGTATCGACTACAGGGAGATCAATGCTATAACGATAAAGAACAAGTATCCCCTACCTCGTATTGATGATTTATTTGACCAACTACATGGAGCTCAATACTTTTCAAAGATTGACCTTTGATCTGGATACCATCAGTTGTGTGTAAAGAAGGAAGACATTCCGAAGACAGCATTTCGAACCAGGTACCGGCATTACGAGTTTACTGTAATGCCTTTTGGATTGACTAATGCACCCTCTGTATTCATGGATCTGATGAATAGAATTTTCAAGGAGTATCTCGATGAATTTGTGGTGGTATTTATTGATGATATCTTGGTATACTCTAAAACCTACGAAGGTCATGAAAATCACTTGCGCATTATCTTGAAGACTCTGAGGAGGCATGAATTATATGGGAAGTTTAGAAAGTGTGAATTCTGGCTTCAGGAGATTTCTTTTCTTGTCCATATTGTCTCTAAAGATGGAATCTCTGTTGATCCTTCTAAGACCAAGGCAATCCAAGAATGGCCAGCACCTACGAGTATAACTGAGGTACGCAGTTTTATTGGTTTGGCAGGTTATTATCGACGTTTCGTCCAGAATTTTGCCCGATTGGCTAACCCATTAACGAAGCTCACACGTAAAGGGGTTAAATTTGTTTGGACAAAAGAGTGTGAAGAATGTTTTGAAGAACTAAAGAAAATATTAGTCAATGCTCCTATATTGACTCTACCATCGGGGAATGATGGGTTCATTATTTATAGTGATGCATCGAAGAAAGGACTTGGTTGTGTCCTTATGCCGAATGATAGAGTTATTGCCTATGCATCACGACAGTTGAAAATTCATGAACAAAACTATCCTACTCATGATCTCGAGTTCGTAGCTGTGATCTTTGCTTTGAAGATATGGAGGCACTACCTCTATGGTGAAAAATGTGAGATTTATACTGATCACAAGAGTTTGAAGTATATTTTCTCACAAAAAGAACTCAACATGAGGCAAAAGAGATGGCTTGAATTACTCAAGGATTATGATTGCACGATACACTACCACCTGGGGAAAGCAAACAAGGTGACAGATGCTTTGAGTAGAAAAGACCATGGAGTTTTGAACAATATGAGAATTGAAAGGGATCCAATTTTCATGGATCTAGTGAAGATGGACATGGGAATAACCAGGGAAGGCGAAACATCATTTCTTTTTCAAATAGTTTCCAAACCATCTTTAATAGAAAGGATTAAGAGTACTCAGACCGATAATGAAGAATTTCAAAAGAAGATTAAAGCTGTGAATGATGGGAGATTGAGAGACTTTGTGTATGAAGATGGAATTTTGAAATTTGGGAAGAGACTTTGTGTTCCCGATATACCTGATCTAAAAAGGGAATTCCTGGATGATGCTCATAGTTCCAATTTCTCTATACACCCTGGGAGCACCAAAATGTATAGAGATATGAAGGAACATTTTTGGTGGGACAACATGAAGAGGGAGATTGCTGATTTTGTGTCAAGATGAATGGTTTGTCAACAAGTGAAAGCTGGAAGGCAACAGCCTGGAGGAGTTATGCAACCTCTTCCCATACCAGAGTGGAAATGGGACAATGTTACGATGGACTTTGTCATGGGGCTACCAAAGAATCCTAGAAGGAATGATGCAATATGGGTTATTGTTGATTGTCTTACTAAGTCAGCACATTTTCTTGCTATAAGAGAAGATCTACCCCTGGAACATCTAGCAAGACTATATATTAATGAAGTTGTGAGACTTCATGGAGTACCCCTATCGATTGTTTCTGATCGTGATCCCCGTTTTACTTCAAGATTCTGGAAAGTCTTCAGAAATCCCTGGATACTGAACTTCATTTGAGCACTGCATACCACCCTCAAACAGACGGACAATCAGAACGGACTATTCAAACCATAGAAGACATGTTGAGATCTTGCTCACTTGACTTTTAGGGTATGTGGGATCAATATTTACCTCTGGTAGAATTTTCCTATAACAATAGCTTCCATTCGAGTATTCAGATGGCACCATATGAAGCGTTATACGGAAAGAGATGTCGTACACCAACCTGTTGGGATGACGTTGGTAAAAGAAACCTTGTAGGCCCAGAACTGGTGGAGGAAACGGTGGAAAAGGTGAATGTAATCCAAAATCACATCAAAGCAGCTCAAAGTAGGCATAAGAGCTATGCCGATAATCGAAGGAAGGATTTGGAATTTCAAGTCGGTGATCATGTTTTCCTGAAGGTATCTCCGTGGAAGGGAGTCATACGTTTTGGTAAGAAAGGTAAATTGAGTCCCAGGTACATCGGACCTTTCGAAATTCTAGAACGAATTGGGGTTGTAGCTTACCGATTGGCAATGCCGCCAAGTCTCTCCGAAGTTCACGATGTGTTCCATGTATCTCTGTTGAGGAAATACATGCCTGATCCAACGCATGTACTAACCTATGAAGAATTAGAACTGGAACCCGATATTTCCTATTGTGAAGAGCCCGTCAGGATTCTTGATACAAGAGAACAAGTACTGAGAAACCGGACGGCGCGTCTGGTAAAAGTTTTGTGGAGAAACCATAAGATGGAAGAGGCAACGTGGGAACCCGAGGAACTTATGATGAAGAACAACCCGAGTCTTTTCATGCGATAGTATTCTAGAAATTTCGAGGATGAAATTATTTGAAGGAGGGGAGAATGTAACACCCCAAGCTTCTACGGTATGCTTCTCTTTGAATAATGCGATAGCGTGTGTTGTACGCAACACCGAGTTCTAACAACCAATCAAACTAGCCGTTATGAATAGTAATACCTACTTTTTAAAATTATATATATTTTATATTTCAAAATGGACTTCATTTTTGGATTCGTAATATCTAATTTAGCCTAAGGTGAAATTTTGGTACTTTTCGGATAACTTTCATATTTTGATTAATAGTGAAAATTACTAAATTTTAATTAAAAACAACTTTTTTAATCAAAATAATTAATAGTGATAAATTATGAATTTTAGTAGTTTTAAATTATATTTAGAATATATTTTTACCATTTAATATAATTTTGGTCATTGGACATAATTTTACAATTAAACCGAACATAAACAAGTGTCAATCTTTTGATAGTTATTATCTCTTAAAAACACGCTTTTTGTTTTGACAGCGGGAATTAATTTTAAATTAATTTCTGCCACTTCTGTGTTTTGAATTTAGGAAAATGGATTCCATATTTGGAATCAGGATGTTCAAATTGTGTAAACAGGTAACTTTTATTTTTAGACATTTTGAATAATTACTGCGGTAAATATTTTATTTACCATGGTTAAGGGTAAATCCGGTAAATAAGGGTTAAAAAATAATATTATAATAATACTAAATTACCCTAAAACGTGTCTTAACACTATTGGTTGATACATGGTCGACCATGGTCATCTTTGGGTAGATTTTGGGACCCCATGGATCCACTTGTAAGTGATAATGACACTTTATTTTAATGAAGTTAAAATGAATACAAAAATGACACAAGCATATATCTTTTAGACAAACAATTGTTACATAGGATTATGTATGTTGGATTTTAGATTATAAATATTCATTAGAAATATAAAAAGATTTCCTACATAAGGATATTTTATTTATAATTTTTAGACATTATATAAGTTATTTTATTTTTGACACAATGATGATGTAGTAATTACTATAATAGTGAAAAATTAAAATAATTGATATTATAAATACCCAAATAAATATAATATGAAACATTTAATGAATTAAACTAATTTTCTAGGATAATATGATATATTAGGATTTATTTAATGGACTTTTTTGGAAGTAATAAATCTGTTATGAGTTTCACAAAAATCAACTGTTGAATAGTGTCGAAATTGACATAAAAGAGTTCTTAAAACAAATATTATATTATTAATTGATATTAAATTCCTAAAAATCTAAGGTTCGGACAAGAGACTTATATCATGACAGGTTCATCATTAATGTACCACTTGGGGGTCTCTTGGATGTATATAGTAAGTTTATTAACCATATTATATAAAAATACAAAGAGACATTGTAAAAGTGAAACTAATTAACTTAGAGTTAATACTTAACGACAAGGTTAATATAAGTACCCAAACCTGTATAAATTCTATTGGTTGAGTTGTTTTCGACCTATCCCCACCTTAAACTTTGAATAGTAAACTTTTGAGCCATTAGAAACCGAATATGAATTTATTATAAATTAATATTTCTAGCTTTTCCAAAGGTGCCCCTCACCCCTCTTATAAAAGGGCACTCCTCCTTCTCATTTCTTCACAACATCAAAGCCTTTTTGTTCGGCAACACTCTGCCCAAATACTCTCCCAACATCCCTCACTTCAACCTAGAGGCCTTAGTTTGATCAGAAAGCCAACCTAAGGAGCCCTTTTGATCAAATCAAAAGGAAGAACCCGAAGAAGAGGTAATGTTTTCACCACCCCTTTTCAAGTTCCTTTCTTCTTCCACTTATTCATTCATTGTTATTACCATTCTAAAATAATAACTCCAGTATCTTACATATACTGTGATGTTATTATAAATATGGTACAACCATATTCAGTATTCTATCCACCCTTTGAATAACATGTCACCATACGTGCGTACGTACGGCTTACCGTCTCCACGTCGTGGTGTAATTGTTATTCAATATATTATTATTTGGATGGGTATAATAATGATGTGTAACTCATGTAAATAATAAATATAAAATATTAATGATTCTGTATATATGATATACCATCCATTAATATATTATTTTAATATCAAAAGAATGATATTGTCGCTCGTGCGTACGTACGGACTACCGTCTCCACGAACGCGATGAGATTCATTCTCCATGGTATCCATTCAAGTATAATTATCATTTGATGATTTAAAAATGATGTTTAAGGACTTGATATCATTCTGGATATGAATAAGATACAACAAGGATGGCTTATGTAACAAAACATATAAAAGAAAATGAGTAAGTTAACACCCGAAACGACGATAATTATAAGATATTATTAACAAATCAATGTTAAAAGATCATATATGATATCATATTAATATATATGATTCTTGTATAATTTAATAACAATTATTTCACCATTATACAGGAGTTTAACCTACCCCAACCAAAGAAAAGTACAAGGTAAGGGTTATTTCACAATCTCTTTATTATCCGAGGTTGTTTATATGTAATAATCTACTGGGATCTCTTTATCATCCACATCCATGTTTCTTAAAAATGTATTTCAAAACATTTTTACTATTTACTAGAGTATGAGTTAAAGTCATTTATACCCTTTTTGTCTTTTATAAGTGGTTTATAAAGGAATCTTTCCGTCGTTTTCAAAACCAGGTCCTTTTTAACCTTTTCGACAGAATTAAGGTAAGAATGTTTTTTTAACTTATACGGCGGGTGCAGCTATTTTCCGCTGTTATAAAATCTTCAAAGCATCCCTTACAAGGTTATGAGAATATTTTCAAAGAAAATGTTTTATTTTATATGGATCTTAAATGATTTCTAAATAAAAAGAGATATTTCTTTAAAAAGAATTTTGTTCTCATCTATGTCAACATCCTTTGATGGATTTTACGCTTATTTGAAGTTGATTTATTGTGATACAAAACTTCTATATTGTATTGAAGGTTTTGTGATATGTTTGACTGTGGATGTGCTATTTTATACCATTCATAGTTTATGGTGAAATTATTGACATTTTGTATGCTAGTTTTAATACGAATGTTTATGTTATGTTTAAACCTTTTCATATGAGAATGCATTGGACTTAATATGTGACGGGTGGAGCCCGCTATAGCTCCTCGATGCATCGGTAGGTCTAATGAGACAAACTAGTGTCTTGGAACAAGGCCTTGACAAAATCTTATTTGTAGTCTTGGCACGAGGCCTTGGATATGTGGTTATGATAGTCTGGCATTATGCATTCCATCATTATGAAAGTGGTTATTGATTTTGCATGTGATTATTCGATTAGTAGAATAACCATGTGAATAAGTAAATGGCATTATCTCATTTTATTTACGCCATACTATGTTAAAAGTTCAAGTTTAAAAGGCTTTTGTTTTAGTTATACATTTCCTTAAATGTTTATTCTTATTTATGAAAGTTTCCGCTATATTGTTATCCTTACTGGGCATTTGAGCTCACCCATTTTCTATGTTTTATTTTTCCCAGGAAGTGAAGAAGTAAATTATGAATGACCTGCAGGGATATTATGTGGGGATATGAGTGTGGATTATGGAGACAATATGTTGTTGTAGTAGTTTTTCATTTTATGATGTAATGTAAGACTTATGAATATATCTAGTGTTTCCAAGACTACTAAACCAATCGGTCTTTCAAGATTTTATCTTTCTTGTGATCATACCAATGTTAAGTAATAATGCACCGACTCTGGGTAACTGGGGTCGGGGCGTTACATACATAGTTTCTTGGAGAACATATTGCTCCGAAATATACAACTGGCCTAGGATATCATCCTGGACAGAGACAAATTAGCAAAACCAAATTTGTTCCAAAATCTGGACAGTTCACTGCTAGTTCTGGACCATCTTTTGGGAAAAAAATTTCTAAAGGACCTAACAAAGTATTTATGTATCAAAAATATGTTTTTTGATTTTATAAAACCTATAAATAAAATATGGGTTCCCAAAGATTTACTAGCTAACCTTTCTGGACACAAGAATATCTGGGTACCAAAATTACCCCATGTTTAATCAGTTTTGCGGGGATGTTTTTTAAAGAGTTCTTGTAAACAGTGGATTCTCAAGACATATGATGGGAGAATATTATTGTTTCAAGAGTATAATTAGATTTGATGGTGGGAATGTCACCTTTGGTGAAAATGTAAAAGGAAATGTCATCAGCTCAGGCTAGATTGGTAACCCTGATACAATATTAATCTCTAAAGTACTTTTTGTTGATGGATTAAAGTATAATTTACTTAGCATATCTCAGTTATGTGATGATGGATTTAATTTTAAATTTGAAAATGATTCATGCATTGTTTTTAATTCAAAAAAATGATTTAGTTTTCACTCCATGTAGAAATGAGAATGTATATGTTGTCGATTTAAATTCCTTAGACAACAAAAATGTTTCCTGCTTAAATGCTTTTCATAAGGAGTCTTGGTTATGGCATAGAAGGTTAGGATACTATAACGTGAACTCACTTAAGAAGCTATCAAAGAAAGGTTTAGTTAGAGGCTTACCTAAATTATAATTCCCAATTAATAAAGTGTGTAATCCTTGTCAAAAGGGAAAACAACACAATGTTTCTTTCATACCAAAGAAAGAAGTTTCAACTTCTCAAACACTTGAGTTGGTTCACATGGATTTTTTTTGGACCATCAAGGGTTTCAAGTCTAAATGGGAAGAACTGTATTTAGGTTCTTGTAGACGACTTTTATGGGTATACTTGGGTATAATTCTTAGATCACAAAAGTGATGCCTGCTCTTATTTTATTAAATATTCCATGTCTGTAGAAAATCTCAGTGGACTTAGAATTAAGAATTTGAGAAGTGATCATGGCTGTGAGTTTGAGAATCATGTGTTTGAATCTTACTACTCCCACAATGGATATAGTCACAACTTTTCTTCCCTTAGGACACCTTAAGAAAATAGAGTTGTAGAAAGAAGAAATAGAACCCTTCAAGAAATTTCTATAACAATGCATAATTAGTATGACTTACCTGTTTATTTTTTGGCTGAAGCTGTAAATACAGCTTGTTATGTTATCAATAGAGTTTAAATTAGATTTGTTCTAAAAATGACCCCTTATGAGCTTTGGAATAATAAGAATCCTAATGTTAATTACTTTATAGTTTTTGGTTGCAAAGTATTTATTCTTAATACTAAAGATAATATTGAAAAATTTTCTTCCAAAAGTGATGAAGTAATTTTCCTGGGTTATTCTATCTTAAGTAATTCCTATAGAGTGTTCAATAAGAAAACAAAATGAGTGGACGAATCAGTTCATGTAAAATTTGATGAGACTAATCCATATGAGCCTAAAACCTATCTTCAACATCTTGAAGATGATTTGTCAATTCTGAACTTTAATGATAAGGATAGTGAATCCCCTGTAAAAGTATCCAGTTCTGGACATTTTCCAGAATCTGCTCATACTGATTATGAACCAACAGAAAACCATGAAGAATCTAGTTCAACCCTTCCTAGAGGTATTAGGACTCTCAAGAATCATCCTCTAGATGCTGTTGTAGGCGATTTAAATAGAGGAATACAAACTTGAGATTCTCTAAGAAACCAGGTTGAACATCAAGTTTTTCTTTCACAGCTTGAACCCAAAAATATAAATGATGCTATCAATGATTAATTGTGGGTAATGGCTATGCAAGAAGAACTAAATCAGTTTAATAAAAACAATGTTTGGGAATTAGTGGAAAGACCTAAGGACACTTGGAACATAGGCACTAAATGGGTGTTTAGGAACAAAGTTGATGAGTCTGGAAATATAGTTAGAAACAAAGATAGGCTAGTTGCACAAGGATATAGTCAAAAGGATGGAATGGAAAATGAGGAGACCTTTGCACCTGTTGCTAGACTAGAAGCCATTAGGATACTACTTGCTTATGTAGATAATCTGAATTTCAAACTTCATCAAATGGATGTTAAAAGATATTTTCTAAATGGGTATATAGTTGAGGATGTATTTTTTGAACAACCTCCTGGTTTTACAAATCCCCATTTTTTCAATCATGTTTTTAAACTATCTAAAGCTTTATATGGCTTAATACAAGCTCTAAGAGAATGGTATTATAGACTTGGCCATGTTCTTATTTCAAAAGGTTTTACCAAAGGGATAGCTGATTCTACACATTTCATTAAATGGATTTTAAAGATCTTTTGATAGTACAAATTTATGTGGATGATGTTATTTTTGGATGTCTAAAAATTCATTATGTATTGATTTTTAAAAAATGATGCAAAATGAGTTTGAATTGAGTTTAATGGGAGAACCCAACATTTTTCATGGATTTCAGATCTTTCAAAATAAAAATGGAATTGTTTTGAATCAATGTAAATATATTAAGGATATTTTAAAACGTTTTTCTTTGGATGGTAGTAAAGGTAGTGACACACCTATGAGTACCACATGTAAGTTAGATACTGATGAAGCTGGAGAACCAGTGGATCAAACCAACTATAGAGGTATGATAGGGAGTCTAATCTATCTTACAGATTTCAGACCTGACATAATGTTTAGTGTATGTATATGTGCTCGCTTTCAAGACAATACAAAAGAATATCATTTAACTGCTGTCAAAAGGATTTTTAAATATCTCGAACATACTCCTAACTTAGGAATATTTTAACAAAAAAACAATCATTTGATCTGTTGAGTTATTCTGATGGTGATTTTTCTGGTTGCAAGTTAGATAGAAAAAGCACCTCTGGGACATGTCACATTTTAGGAAAGTAACTAGTATCTTGGTGTAGTAAGAACCAAAAATCTATTGCATTATCTACTACCGAAGCTGAGTACATAGCTGCTGGTAGTTGTTGTGCTCAAATTCTGTGGATGAAACACAATTTACAAGACTATTGATATCAATTTAAACATGTCTTTATAAAGTTTTACAATACAAGTGCTATTAACATTTCCAAAAATCCAGTATCTCATGCTAGGACAATGCATACTGATGTGAGACATCACTTTTTGAGGGATCATTATCAAAATGGTGATATCACTCTTGAATTCATTGGCACTGAGCATCAATTGGCAGATATATTCACAAAGACTTTGAATTCGGAGTGGTTAAATTACATCAATCATTAGTTAGGTATGATTAACTTTAGAATAGGAGACCTCACTATTGGACCTCACAGTTAGAACTCATTGTTGGACCTCATAGTTAGACCTCGTAGTTAGACCTCACTAATAAACCTAACCATTGCACCTCACTGGTGCCCCTCACTGGTACATCTCACTGTTGGATACCTTGCTGTTTGTCTTTATTTTTGCAAGAATTTGAACCGTTATTAGTCCTATTTATTATTTATATTATATTTTTATATATCCCTAAATGGTAAAACCAAAGGCGACGAACATATCTCAATCCACCTTCCTCTCTTAATCTTGAACCTTGCTCTCAAAATTCCTAAACCCTAACTCTTCATTTGAGCCCTCAAACCTCTATCAATCTCTATGGCTAGAACCAAGAGACCCCTAAATATCAATGATGATGTGCCAAGGCCAAAGAGAACTCAAGAGAAATCCAGTGGCACCAGTAATACCCCGACATGGCCTATCAACCTGCATCTGACCAAGAGAGAAATCATTATTGAGAAGGAGTTAAGTGAAGAATGGCTGCTATTGAGCAAGGAATTAGTGATGAAATCACTAGATGTTCAAAAATGGACTGAATGTTTTGCCAAAAACAATGGACCATAATTCCCGAAGCATGTGAAAGAATTCTATGAATATCTGAAGTTCAAAGAGGAAGATGATGTACAAAAGCTAATATCCAGAGCCAATGGAAATGAAGTCAGCTTCTCGTCTGCTGAGTGGGCTGCCTGTTTGAGAGTTCCTCATGAAGGATTATATGATTACTAATCTAGAGTAGCTCCTCTAGACAATAATTTTTTTGAGTATAAAAAAGCTATGGAAGAAATAACCGGAAATGGAAAATCAAGGAAGATCATTGTAGTTGAGATGAATGGAGAAGACATGATCTTGTTCAAATTCATTCAGCATGTAATTATTCCCAGGAGAGTATATTTTGTAGTGCTAAAGTACCAGGACAAATTCTTGATGTACTTACTAAAGCATGGAAATAAGATTAACCTATGTAGGTTATTGATGGCACAATTGAAGGATATGACTAAGGCAAGCTCAATGTCCAATGATCTATTCCATTCCACGATAATTTCAGTAATGCTGAAGGTAAAGGGTGTGGCTTGAAATTATGAAGTGATGATAGTGTCCAAGAACAGTGTTTGTATCTCCAAGGATATTTTAAAATTCATGAAAAGTAGATAGAATCCCTGGAAGAAGGCATGGGTGAATGATGGAGGAAAGGTATATGAAACGTTTGCCCCTACTACACACCCATGTAGGCCAAAAGACAAGAGAGAACCAGGCCTGAAGCCTGATGAGCCAGAACCAGCATATTAAGGTGATGAGGAGGATGCTGAAGGAGCTGTGGACCCTGAAAAAGAGAACACCGCCATTGATGATGGGAGTGATCATGATTTGCCTAACAGTCCTGTAAGGATAGTAGCTTTAGGAGAAGCTAGCCCTCCAAAAGAAATACCAAGAAGGGAGACTGTTCTGAAGGACAGTGATACTAAGACCACTGAAGAAGAAGAAGAAGCATCTCATAATAATGTTAAGGACACCTCTGAAGAGGATGAGGCTACCGAGTCAGATCATTCTGCTCATGAGATAGAGGAGGCTTGTGATAAGGATGAAGGAAGAGAGGATGTTGCTGAAGATGATGATGAGGACATTAAAGAAGAGGAGCTCAGTTTCTAGCCCTCTGATAGATAATACAGACAAGTCAGTTTCTAGTCAATAAGCAGGAGTGGAATCTACTTCCATTGATATAGAAGTCATTAATGACTCAGTGGAGGCTATGACTCACCCCACTGGTGAACTAACAGTGCAAAATTTTGTTGAATCAACGGGAGTTGCAGAGGATGTTGTGGAATTACCTGGAGTAAAACAGGTAGAGGAGATTTCTCAGGAGAGAGATCTAAGTGCGGGGGAATAACCTGTTTCCCTTGGTTCAGTTACTGTGCTGTATGACATAGAGGGTTGGTCATCAGATCCAAGATACATGGTAATTTAAGCCAATTATAGAGATTCTAATGAGGAATACCAGCCTCAGAGGGATTATATTATCATACCTGAATGTATTCCAGTAGTGGTGGTTGACAATTTGTCAACCAAGGAGGACCTTGAGTCATTAAAGGTTGAAATGAAAGAAGAAGTGACAAAATCAATGGCATATTTGAAGAATATCCTTGTTGAAGAGCTGAAGAATGTGGAGAAATCCCTGGAGCTATCTCTACGATGTGTTGTGTCTAGTCCAGTGAAAGAAATGCTAAATGAGATTAAAGTGTTCTATACTAAAAATTGAAAGCTGGACAGAAGCTGTGCTTTCTCTGAGACAACCAGTTTCTTCATTGACCACCATGAGCAGTTCTCAAAACAATGTGAATGATGAGATTCGATACATCAAAGAGCTAGTCAAGCAGTTTTTGGAAGTTTTTGAGGATTTTAAGACATCAGTCAAAGAACACATGAACAGTTTGGATGCACATGTTCAGAAGGTGATTAGTAATTTGACTCAGTCTTTCAATGAGACGGTAGCTTTCTCGGTAAAACCCCTTCCCTCATCTAGCACCTATGTGAACATTGACCAGATCAGAAATGTGATCCAGGAAGAGATTTCTAAGGCCAGTACCGGTGTCACCTCGAATTCTCAGGTAATTTTTACCACTGGGGATGTCAACAGTTATGTTCGTGAACACTTGCGAGCAGCTACTGCTACTTAGGAATCCATTATAAATAAGGTAGATTCTTAAATTGAGAAGATCTATACCAAGCACCAACTGAAAAACAACTTCATGCTTTTGATAAGGAATATGAAGCTACCTCCAGTGACTTAGACATTCAAGGAGTAGGTCAGCAAACTGAGAGAATTGACCCCTTCTTTGGATAAATTTTCTATGAATAAAGATGATTTTTTATCTGCTATGAAAGGAGAAGGAAGAATTATTATAGACTTCAGAAACCTTCTTTTACCCTTTCTCCATGTGTACAGCACCCCTGTCATCATACCTACTACCCTGCCAGCATCTCAACCTGATAGTTCTTCCATGATGTCTCATGTTGAAGCTATCAGAAGCCTTAATCCACTGATACCTCAGCGAGCATCCCACTATAGACCCACATGAGATTCTTTTGCTGCCCCTCCAGTCATCCCTTCAGTAGTTCCTAAACCTGCGGATCCACAAGCACATCCTCCATCTTCTTTCTTCCAAAGTAAAAGACCACTTACCTATGTATTATGTGGATTGAGTCTTTTTATGTCTTTTGATAGGGCTAATGTATTCTTTTTGGGTCATGTAATGTACTTTCATTAATACAAGCTTTCCTGGTTCTCTCTATTTGTGTTTCTTTTTGCTAATCACAAAGGGGGAGAAATACTGTGTTAATTCTAGACTAATCATGTGATTGGGGTGAAATGTGATGATATTCTACATTGATCCTATGTCAAATATTTTCTACCTTTCTCTCTAATACCATGTACCAATATTTTCTGGTTTTATACATTTATTAATCTCTAATTTGTTGAGACATTTTTTATCTATGTTTAGTAACTATATTATATGTGATATCTATCTTTAATACATAGTGGCATAATTTGTGATTATCGAAAAGGGTGAGATTGTTGGACTCACCAGTTTTGATAATCCTAAATCATTCTTAAATAATGATCATGATATATTAAGCCATTTGATAAACCTTTTTAATCGGTATTTATATTATTTATCCTGAAAAATTTATATTCTAAGTCTTAGTACTTTGTTGCATCAGCTTACAGTTTACATTTACCTAAATATAAGTTCACTGTTAAAGGCTACTAGTAAGAGCCTTCTGTTCAAGGTCACCATTATAGATAACTGTTTCGACAGGTCATTGATCTTAGAAGGTTACTGTCACAAGTCTACCGTTGATCTTCTTATCAATGCTCACAGGAAAAGAGTCACTGTCACAAGGTCACTACTGTGAAAAGGCTTCTGATAGAAGTTCACTGTTAGAAGTTCACTGTTAGAAGCTCTCTATTAGAAGTTCACTGATGTGACAACGCTTATGGTGAGAGCTTCATAGTCTAAGTCTACAGTTGTACATGTCTACCGTTAGTTGAAGGCTACCTCTAGACAACTCCAACTGTTGAGATAGTCGACTGTTGATTAAATTCTACTAGTGGACATACTCCACCATTAATGAATTGTTGAAATAGTCTACCATTGAAAAGGTCACTGTTGAAGTAGTCTGATGTTACAAATCTACCATTAGATGCTTACTGTTGAAGTCTACCACTGATCAAGCCTACTGATGAATCCCACAGTTGAATAGCCTACCGATGAAGTCCACATTTGAAGAGACTACCTTTGAAGTCTACTGTGTGACATGCATCTGCTACCAGTATAATGATATTTTATTCTTTTCTTTACCAATTTTATTATTATTATCATAACGGTCATCTCTAGGCAAAATAATTCACCTGAAATTATTTAATGTTATTTGCAGGCATATCAGGAGACAGTACGAGGTACGAGGAAGACCACATGTGGTTGAAACATTTCTCTTGTCGGCCCCTACTAAACCAAATGAGAAAAATATGAACTGGGAAAGTGTATATATATATGAGTAGAGACAGACTTTAATAATATAAGAATAATATATTGAATATAGATAAGAGATACACATACATCACCCAAAAATATAAGAAAGAAGAAGACCACTCGAGCACGTATTCTGAAGAACATAGAGGATCATGAAGATCTATTGGAAGAACATTTTTCATGCTATAGTGGTGTGATATAAAGAGATTTAAACCCAAGAAGCTAATCATCTCTACATATGGAAGTCTGGAAGTCGTGACACATTGTTTTGAAGGCAACTTGAAAAGAATGACCAAAAATGCATTTCCTCCATTTCAACGAGTCCAGAGCTGATCTGACAACATATAGAGCTTTATAAACTTCTTTCAAATATCTATAGCTCTACTGTGTTTAAGTATTTTACATTTGTGAGCAGGGTGTCTGTGTTACGCACACTGACTCTTGTGTTTTAAATGAGGGATACTGAATATCCCCATACCAAACACTCTTTACATTTGTTTCCCCCACATAACTATGGAAGAAACCTAGTGTGGCTTGGTAGTTTATTTTTTCCCACGTATAAATGTGGTAGAGGTTTCAAAACCTAGACAGTTTGTGAAAACGGTTGTAAATCCCTATACATGCTATGTATCACTTTTTAAAATAATTTCTTGGTGGCAGGTGATCACTAAGTGGAGAGGACTATGTCTTGACTTAAGACTGAACCTCTTGTTTAAATTGTTGTATTCTTCTTTCCATTACTCTGTTTTACATTTATCCGCTGTGGTCATATTAGCATAGACAAAAATCTGTATTTATATTCACTCTGATAGCTAGTTCTAGTTAGTGTGTATATGTGATTCGTTTAGTAAACTTGTTTCAAAAGTGGAATTAGTTCTCATACTGATTCAACTGATGATTAATCAACCTTTGAGAAACCTATTGAATAATAAGTCACTTATATCTCTACTGGATTAATTGACTGGGCCGTTTTAATTTGGGGGATTTTAATCCTAAAAGTTTTTAATAGAAATTTTAATTGGAACTCAATTCACCCCCTATTGAGTATCCACTTCGACCAACATTATCATTCTAGATTTGGTTGAATTTGATGTTATTCTATGAATGGATTTAATTTATCTCCAGAAATCTGACATCAATTGATGAGGACTGGAGATTACATTTTAAATTTCATACAAACCTATGATATTATAAAAATGAAATGATATGTATGAACTTAATTTAGAGATTACCTCTAGTTTATGGGTCTTAGTTCCAATTCATAAGGGTTGTTTATCTAAAATCTTTGGTGAAAAATCAACATCGATGATATTTATTTTTTTGGGTCTTTGTGGATGTATTTCCATAAGAGTTTCCTATAATTCCTCCAAAATGTGAAGTTGAGTTCTAATTGAGCTTATAACAAGTTCCAACCCATTTTAAAGACTTCCTTTATAATACCCCAAATTGAGTTGCAATAATTGAAGAAGAAACTCCAAGAAAATGATGACAAAGGATTTATTTGGCTAAGCATGTCATCTTGGGGTTCTCCTGCACTATTTTTGAAAAATATATATTGATCAATGTGACTCTTCATTCATTACAAGGAGTTGAACAAGATCATGATCAAGAAAAAGTATACTCTTCCCGTATTCTTAACTTTTTTGATCAATTGTGTGGAGCTCAATTCTTTTTCAATATCGAGCTTCATTCCATATATTAGAAATTGAGGTGTAACAAGGATGATATACCCAAGACACCATTCCATACAAGTTATGGACACATGTAATATATAGTGAACGTTTTTGGTATTACTAATTCCCCTACAATATTCATGGATTTAATGAATAGAGTCTTTAAATATTAACTCGATTAATTTGTGGTCGTATTTTAAGATGTTATTATTATCTATTTAAATAGAAAGGAAGATCATGAATACCACATGAGAATTGTACTGAAGACCCTAAGGAAGGAAAAATCTATGAAAAATTTATAATGTGGGATTTTTGGCTAAATAATGCATCATTTTTGGGTCATAAAATCTTAAGAGAGGGTATTGAAATAGATACATCAATAATATAGGTTGTTGAATGTTGTCCTAGAATAGCCATAACGACTAAGATCCATATTTTTCATGGTTTAGGTGGATATTATCAATGGTTTGTATTTAATTTATCATTAATATCTAATCCTCTAACTAATTCCACTTAGAAGGTTCCAATTTTCTATGGGAAGATTAATGTGAAGAAAATTTCAAGGAATTTAATAAAAGTTTAGTTATAATACCTATAATTACATTACCCTATAGTGGAAAAGGGTTTATAATCTATAGTGATGCATCAAAGAAGTGATAGGGATGTGTTGTTAAGAAGAATATCATTGTTATCATTTATGGCTTGTGAAAATTAAAGATTCACAATAATAATTATCAGAATCATTATTTGGAGTTAGAAATGGTACATTTTTCATTAATGATATAGATGAATTATATTTGTAGTGAAAATTGTGGAAAATATACAGATTATAAGTGTCTGAAATATATATTCACACAATAGTAGTTAAAAATGCATCAAAGAATATAGTTAGAGATGATAATGGATTATGACGGCTCTGTACATTACCAACCTAGGAAAGAGATAAAGGTGCCTGATTCTTTGGGTCTAATGTATCATGCTAGATTATACATGAAATTTTTTGAAAAAGATTAAATGTTTATGGATTAACAAAGGATCAATTTGGATATCATAAAAGAAGGGGAAAAGTATTATCTTTTTCAATTGAATTCTCAACCATCCATCTAAGTGAATATTAAAGAGGCACTGAAGGAAGATATAGATCTGAAAAAAAGGTTATTAATGTTCCGGAGTATAAATCATTTTAGGATGAAATGATACAGTATAAGAATCTTGTATGTTTTCTAGGAATACCAGGTTTGAAGAAGGAGAGGTTATAGAAATCTCATATTTCTTAATTCTCTATTCATCCTGGAAATATAAAGATGTATAGATACTTGAATGAATACTTATAGTGGGTTGGCATGAAGAGGGATATCATAGAGTTTGTATCTCGATGGTTGGTATGCCAGCAAGTAATGGATGAATGACAAAAGTCTATGGGGATGTTGCATCCATTACCCATACTAGAATTGAAACAAGAGAACATAATTATGAAATTTTTCATTGGACGTCATTAAAACTCTAAAGGGTTTAATGTTATATGTTTTGTATTTGAACTCCATACCTTTTTATTACTCTTTATTTCTAGAAGAGAATAATTTTCACTAAATCTTATTGTTGGGATATATATTAATGAACTGGTATGGTTGGATGGAAAACTGCATTCTATTGTATCTAATTAGGATACAAGGTTAAACTCAATGTTATATTGAATTATTTAACAAACACTTGACACAATATTGATTTTCATCACTACTTATCATCCTTAGATGGATGGTCAGTATGAATGATCAATTCAAACCCCATAAGATATGTTGGGATCATGTTCTTTGGATTTAAAATGTTGATGGAATCAACAACTTCCTCTAATTAATTTTTCTTACAAAAATATATTTCAATCAAGCATTGAAATTACTCCTTTATGAAGCCCTTTATGTGAAGAAATGTAGAGATACACATTCATTGATGAAGTTGGGGAGATAAATATATTGGAACATTAGATCGATGAGGAAATGGCTGAGAAGGTTAGAGCCATTCTACAACATATCAAGGAATTTCAAACTAAAAAGAAAATTTATGTTGATAATTATTGGCGTGAACAAGAATTTTATGTATTCTAGAAAGATTTTCTATGAATATCTCCCTATAATATGGTTATGATATTCAAAATTAAGTAATTCTAATCCCTTGGTATATCATTCCCTTTTATATTCTTGATTTTATTGGGATTGTTGTCTATCACATGTAACTTCCTCTAAAACATTATCAATTCTATTATATGTTCCATGTATCTCTCCATAGTAATTATATACTCGACCCTTCATATTTACTGAACTAAGAGATCATACCACATTCACATTATCTTTCTTATGAGGAAAATATTATTGAAATTATGGATCATATAAAGAATATTCTGTGAAGAAAGAACACTCACCTAGTCATTTTTTGGGAGAAACCACCAGTTAGAGGAAGGTATATGAGAAATTGAGGGTATGATGAGGTTGTAGTACCCTAATATTATTTTTATCAAAATGATGAATTTTGAGGGAGAAACTCATTTTAATGGGGGTAGAATGTAACCCCATGAGTTTTTATGAATATTATTATCAAATAAATTAAATTAAATTAATGTATTATGTTTTATGCTGCACCAATTTATGTTTTTTATACATTCCAATGAGTTATGATTTTTCAACATGCAACACCGACTTGATTTTCATTACACACAATACAAAATTTCTATGAAACTACATTTTTTTATTATAATTATTTTAATGTGATTGTCATAACAAAGTTATTGGACATAATAATATGAATACTAATAACTTATTTTTATATATTAATTTTATTGGTTTTATATAATTAAAAATATTGAGAAAAAATATATAATTTTTGGAAAACTCTTTATATGATTGAAAATCTAATTTTCATAAATGTACAGTTTTTTATACCCTTCTCTGAGAAATAATTAAATTAATTTTAGATAATTATAGAAATTTAATTTTATAAAATGAGCATCACATTTTAATTCAGAATATCAAAATTATATTAGGGTAAATTTTAGGAATATTTTTCTGAAAAACATTATTTTGGATGAATAGTGAACAATACTGAATTTTAATTCAAAACTGATTTTTAGTATAATTTATTAATATTTTTAAATTATATTTTAATTTTAATTTAATGTTTAATTAGATTAATTTTAAATTAATTAACCCAATTTAGTTTATTTAAACCATTTTCACATTGAAATATAATATAAAAATATCCCAAACTTCTAACCATTTTTCCTGAAAACTAGTTGGTGTGACTCATCAGTGGGATTAATTTTAATTAATATAAACCAGTTATATGATTATAATTTAGAAAATTTGATTAAAAATTTGGAATCACAATAATTTATAATTTTTGATAAGGTCTATTTAGTTTTGACAAAAAATATTAGTGATGGTGATTAAAATTAATTACAGCGATTAAGAGAAAATTTTGCTCAATAAAAGACTTAACCTTAATCACAATGCCCGAAATGACCTAGAAACATGTTAAAAATAACTTTTATGGAACTATTTCAACCCATTAACTTCATAGATAATGCATCTACAATTATTTTATGACCATTATGTAATAAGGACCTCACAATATCATTTAACTTCTTATATTTACAAGAATGTCAAACCTCCTCCATTATACATCGCTACTCACCACCCTCACTTAGACACACATCCCAATCACATTGTATGGTCCAGAATAAAACTAAAAATATTTCCCACTCCCCTAAATTAATCCTATAATACTCTATTTATTTAATAAATTAATCCATGGAATCCCTCTAGTGAAAACCAAGAGGGGTTTCCCATAAATGAGGTAACATCATTCCTCAAGAATCATGGTTTTATTTTTATTATCCACCCCATAAAATCTTCTTATTACAAGATTATATAATAACAATATTATCCTAAATATACATATATGTTGTTATTGTTAAAGTTCTACCTACAATTACACACACATCTATCTATTGGGTAATGAACATACTATTCTTATGTATAGAGGACTACCGCCTCACGAAACAATGTTGTTTGTTTATCATTTATCACATATCATGTTTTCCAATTATGATGGAAAATATTTTTTATATTATATTTATGATATTTAAGAAATAATTAGGATAATATAATTATTATATCGAACATACCTTAATTATTTACATTTTTTTGTTAACATGATAACTTCATTGGTGGGCATGTGGACAATTGCCTCCTTAAAGTGATATGATTCCTTCACACTATACATGGAATGTATTAATAGTTGTATTAGTGAAAATATGTGATATATATGAAATATTAGTTCATATTTAATGATTATATATATACATATACATCATTTAGTTTATTTGTTTTGTACGATAATAAAATAGAATCATTTTTCATGCATACGTACAACCTGCCATCTCTAAGAACGACGTATTCCATTTCATAAATATATATTATATAGATTATGATAAATATTTATATAATGAATATATATTATATTTATATATTGTTATATATTATTTAAATAATTAAATCATTATCTTACTAATAGTATCAAGAATAATAATTGAAAACATATATGAAAAAATTCATATATTACCTGAAACGAAACATTTCCGTGGAATTGTTAGCAAAAAGGTAATATAAATTTCTGATAAATTCATATATGGTATTATATATAATAGTAATTTTAATTAATATATTTAAAATAAATTTATATTTATTATGTAGGATGTTTGTATATGTATGAAGAGAGTCAGGACATAAGGTATGGGTTTTCTCGTTTGACTTTTATATCTACGAGATTTACACAATATACACTGCTCATTTATTTTGAGTGGTGTATATAATTACCATGAATATATTATATTAATATTACCATTACATTTATGTGTACTTAAATATTAATTTTATTATTTGTATTTTAGGGGGTTTTATAGTTGAAAATTAACCAAATCTGTAATATTTCTTTGTCTCAATTTCCCTTCTTAGATGAACATGATTTTTCTATGCACCTATAATCTTTTACAAGGTGTACATACTACAATTTGATATGCTATATCATGAATATAATTATTTTGAAAATATTTTAATCTTTATGTAATTGAATTTTCTTACATGGGGATTATGATTCAATTTTATTAAGTGGTAATAGTTTAATTCAACAACCTCATCCTTTACCAAGATGGTTTATGTCTATGCTTCCATGGTTTTAATATTATTTTATATTTATAATAAAAACTCATAAATATTATTATCCTATAGTTATAAATGATTTTTTAATTTATTATTATAATTTTTACACTCTTTGTTACTTAACATAGTTTTGAATTTTTTTTCAAGAAAATCCAATCTCATTTTTCATTTTGATCGGAATTCTATTTTATTCAAAAACCATGTTTTCATAAATGATTTTAAATTTTTTTTAAAATGTTATAAAAAAATTATTTTAAGATCATTTTCAAGGAAAATCTATCTTTAAAATGTTTTAAAGTTATAAAATCTTCCTTCATAAGTTTTCAATGATTTTTAAATAAATGTCTCAAAAAATGTTTTATATTTTAAAAAATCTTTTTTAAAAAATAATGTATAATTTCATCAAGAAATATATTATAGGGTTATTTGAAAATTATTTTCCAATAATATTAAACATTTTAGTTTTACTCAAGTGTTTATAGGAATGTTTTCAAATGTTTCCATTTATATCCTTTCTCTAAATTGTTTATGTTTTGATGGATTAATGTTTAGGAAACCCATTTCTCTAACATGAGTTATATGTTTATGAAAATAGTTTCAAAATCATGGGATAAATGTTTATGAAACCCATTTCATATTAATTTTTCATTTACATAATAAACCCACTTCTTTACATGGGTTATTATTTGTTGAAATTATTGTTAAGCCCTTATGTTTTATATAGGTTGTGATATGACTAAATGTTTATGACACCCATTTCATTTCATGGATTATGATATGATGATTTTTTTAAAATCTATTGTCACACATATTTATGATTTAATTATTATATGGATGAGACCTATACCTCCCTCCAACGCATTAGGTAAAGTTTTATATCTCATGAAATAAAGATTGATGAAAGAGGGAGTGAACTCAGTTTAGTAAATGACTTTTCCTACTAAGATGGTCTTGGGAGTTAACCGTGACTACTAATATGGTCATGGGAGTGAACCATGACTACTATTATTTTATGGGTAGTTAACCCATACTTATAATATGGACATGGAATCGATGCCTTAACTACTATGGAAAAAATTTTATATGCATATGATTTCATGTATTATGATATTGATTTTATTATGATTCATGTCTTAGTAAATGCCAATATTTATTCATGATTCATTTTTATTATCTTTGATATAAATTCAATGATCTTCTAATGTTATTATCACGTTCTCATACCCTTATACTCATGCTTATTCTTACATATCTCAATTTTTACCCTTTCTGAGCATATATACTCACCACTTTTTATGTTTCCTATTACCAATTATTGAAGATATGTATTGTTTGTGATATGAATAATATGGTTGATAGTAATTAAGAACCCATTTTGAGATAATGTTCTCACTTAGGAACTTGTGTTTATGTTTTATTGTTTGCAGAGGCACTAGACTAATGCGGTCATTGGGTATATATTGGGTAATGTTTTAAGTATTCTAAAAAAATGATTTTAATATAATGTATTAAAATGGAGGGTCATTATATATATGGCCTATGAAAAACTGTATAAAAACAAATTATAACCTCAAAAATTGGACATCAATAATCCTTAGTACAAATAATGTTGATAAATAGAAATAAAGAGAACAATATCCATTAATTCTCCATAATAACAACATAAGTAAAGGTTATAACGAGATATAATAAATTATATATCATTATTATAACATCAATTAGATATATGAGGTATATATAAAAATATTTGGAAATATAATTTATTATGATTGGCTAAATACAAAGAAGGTTCCAAAATGGAAAGTAAGAGGTATAGAGATCATGTACTTTGAGTGAGTACATAAAAAAGTTAAATAGGAGGATATTAATTTTTTGGGACCACCTTATTAGGGTTTTTTATATTTATAGGGAGATAAATTTTACCATAAATGGGTTTTTTAGTGAATAGTTGTTGTAGGTTGGGTGGGTATTTATTGTAAATGAGAGTAGAATTCATTATTAATTTTTAAACATATGTTTCATACTCTATATAATAAAATTATAAAACCCAAAATACATACATTGGTCGTTTCCAATGGTTTCAAAAAAATAGGAGTGTTATTAATTATCTAATAAGGGTAATAACCAATCATAATAATATTATACAATTGGCGATATGGAAGTTAGCGATGTTTGTAAAGAATTGATTTTAAAACATTAAAATATAATATTGGTTTTGGAAGATTCATTAACGTATTATAAAGATTATAAGACAACCAAAAATAAACATTATTTGGATTGGGAAATACATATTTATTCTTTTATTGATTTTATGAAATTTATTAGATCAGTTTTGGGGTATTATGATGCCATAATATAGATTTCATATTCACATCATATGTATTTTTTACCCAAAAATTTCAGTCAAATAAAATCCTAAAAAAAATATAATTTTTAAATTTTTAAATAGTGATTTGAAAAATAATATTTATTTTAAAAAAATTAATTTCTAAATATAAAAATATTATGTTTTGAATAAAAACATTACTTTCTAGAAAATTCTAGTTTTTACAACACCAACAACATTTAGACCATTTTAAATATTAATTTGTACTTCATATAATTATATTTATATCTATATTTAAATAATTATTAACTTATAATATTTATTATTAAAATAAATATTCAAAAAATTATTTAATTTATCAAAATACTATCTCTATTGAAACTATATTTTTTTATAAAATATAATTTTGGATTCTTCATATCAAAATCTAATCCTTACTAAACTCTTTATATAATTACTTATAATTTAATACTAAAAAGAGATTAATATAATCATTATATTTTTCAAAATAAAATATACTAATTCTTACTTTTAGTTTCTAGATACAAAAACCATTATTACACCAATGAACACCCCAAGTGTAAAGTGTATGATGGAAATACTATCTTGGGGTTGTCCATTGAATATGGTCTAGGTTGTGAGGTAGAAAAGCATGAACTTTTGCCATAAAAAGTTTCATTCATGTTTTATTTACTTTATTTCACTATTTAAAGGTCAAGGGAAAACCCAATGACATCATATCCCTTGGAAGATCTGATAAATGGTCTTATTAGGATATAGTCATTATGGTCGTGGAAATCCTTTCATCTGTCTATATCAATTCTAATTTATCATAACCCATAATATATAATCTTAATTATCATTGTATAATGGCAATATCGTCAAAAGTTATTATTCTTAATGGTATGTTATATATGATAGGATACATTTTGTAACAGTCTAAAATATCTAAAGTAGTGCATGCATTTTTTATAAGTATATAACATAGGAAAGAAATAATTCATTCAAAATGGATGTTTCATTTATAAAGGGTTGGTTCATTAAATTACCCCCTTAAAAAACGATCCCTTAAAGTTTCATTTCATACACTAAAATATACGATGGAACTTATATTTAATTGCATATTCTAGTTCCTATGCCTCCTCATCAAACTTGTGGTTTTTTAACAATACATTGACCTGGTTATTTTCCTTGTTCCATATAAATTTTTTAATTTAAACTAATATATTCACAGGTTAAGCCTTGTACGAAATATCATAATAGAAATGTACCCCCTGTGGATTCAATACATGTGATGGATATGGTGTATACTTCCTTATGAAGGATACAATGAATACACAATGTACTCGATATAGGTTAAGTGGGAGTGATATTCTATAGGGAATATATTCAATACGATAATGGATATCAAAGGGGTAGATATATCTATGTCAAATCTTTCCCTTCTTAAACAAACTAATAGATTTTTTCCATGATGATATATGAAGGAACACCTTCTCTCTGAGTCAATACTCTATTTCTTATCCACAATTACCTAAAAATAATTTCTATGAACATTGTATATAATTAATATGATTCTGAATGGTTTAACCATTTTATGTCATATCATGGATAATATTTTGTCCCACAAGTTTCAACTCAACAACTTCATTATATCATGTTTTAGTCTGAAACCTATTACCATATTTATCCTCACATTGTGCCATTTGAATGATAGAATAGAAAATATTTATACATGAGTACTCTAATAAGGGATGGTTTTGATCCCAACATCCTTGGAAATTCATTTAACACGATCTTAGTATATCCTATAATTTCTTTATGGTTCTATTAGATTTACCATCCATATGAGGGTGATAAGAAATATTGAAACTCAACTCTGTATCCAAAACATGTTATAGGATTCACCAGAACCCAGATGTAAACCTCAAATATCAATTAGACATATTAGAGAGTGGTACTCTATCCATCCTTACCACTTATTTTGAGTATATCATGTTTAGTTGGTAAAGACAGAAATATTCCTTTATAATAGTGAAATGCGATGACTTTGTAAGGTGATCAATAACCACCTAGTAAGATTTTATTCATTTATTTTTCTGGGGAATTTCTAGAAAGAAATCCATGGTTATGTTTTACCAATTCTATACTATCATAGGAAATGGTTTTATTATACCCTTAGACATATGTCATTCAGTCTTGAATTTTTAGCATACCAAGCATTGATATAATAATTCTAAAGTATTTTTATTCAAGTTATCCCTCCCTAATATTTTCTTTAGATATAAATATATCTAAGTGTTTTAATCATGAATAATGAAGAATGATTTATGCACATCAAGTTAACTCATTAAATTTAATGTTGATGGGACACATACTCGTGTTTGAAACCATACAAATCAATCATTACAAATGTTAAACTCTAGAATATTCACTACATTTTTCTATAGCTACTTAGAAATGTTTTAGGCCTCCATGATAATTTCATGAATGGATGGTTGAGTAGTTATTTGAGTAAGGTAGGATGAAGACCCTTTTATTATCTGTATGTCCATATATTTCATTCCCAAAAATATTTGATCCAGTTCAATCCTCATCATGTATAATTTTAGAGGATCCTTTCAACCAAGAGAAACATTCACATTGTTCCCCTTCACAGAGTGAAAATAGATTAAACAATCATAATACTTGATCTAATCAAACAACCTTCATTGGTTCATATTGACCTTTTTTTTGTGTGAATATATAATTCAGACTTATATGATCTATATATATGTCAAACTTCACCCCATAGTGATACTATCACCATATATCCAATATGAAGATCATTACAACCAATTCTATATCATGATTTATGTAGTTCTACTCATGTATATTTAACCATCTAGAGGTGTAGACTATCACTTTTTTATCTTAATTGAGTAGATAACCCAATACATTTTTGGATGTATCATTTTAGATCAAAAATCCTTCCCAATTCATGGGTAATGTGAGAACAACAATGGTTATTATCATCTACATTAACTCTTTAAAGATCTACTCACATTAATTAATCCATAAAAACATCCCTCCCTTCTAGGTTAGCATTGTTTTTGGGCATCAAAATGGTGAGATATTTCACATAGATCGATGATAGTACCCATGTAATTCAAAACAAATAATGATATCTGTGATATATATTGGTATGGACCATCCTTAAATTACTGTTATTTTTAAAGGATCTATATATATCCATTTGATAGTGATAACATTCCCTAGGAATGTTAATTTATTTAGGTATAAGTTTGATTAAGAACTCTACCTCTCATTTAGGAGGAAGTCCATTCCATAATTTGAGGATGTTATTATCTTATAATGGATATGTTACTAATGATAATCACCTCCTTAGTCACAATCAATTTAGTTTTATATGCTTGCACATATGGTAATAATGTCCATGGTTTAGAGGATTATTCCAAAGGAGACTCATACTCCTCATTTTATTTGTGTTGAATTGGACAGTGATTCATGATAAAGATGGTTAATTTATTCTCCCAATAGTTTATATTTTATCCGTACAAAAATAAACTATCCATAAATAGGATAACATAAAAATACTCTAAAGTTAAGATGATAATATTTTCAATAAGTACATCCCAGAAATTTCAACCTGTGATTCAATAATCATAGATGTTTACCATGATGATATAAAATCATTTTTTGTGATTCCTCAATGTTATTATAAGACATACTAGATATTATAGTGGGTCTTGAATCGATATACAGTAATATATACAGAACTATAGAGTAGTGGTTAGGTTTACTTCAATCATCCTGATCGATCTCGTTGATTATCACAACATAGAAGCTACCTTGTTCCCTTGGCCTTAGATATTTTTGGTGCTCATAATTTCTTATTTCCCTTGGAATAAATCATTTTGTTTGATATTGGGTAACTTCCACACATTTATGATGTAAAACATTTAATGGTATCATATATTGAAATTTATATCCATCCATAATGATAACTAAACTCTACATTTTAATGGAAGTTAATTACCTTATTCCCTATTTTTATACAGTTGAACCATCTTCTAGTTCCTTTTCTACATTTAACGTATCATCTCATTCATAATTTTAAAAATATATGAAATTGAATCATGTTTTATTTATAACCTTACCATAAAAAATGTCATGATATGCAGTCTTACTCTTCTTTGAATTGTTTGAAGGTTCAACTATATACTATTTCATAATCATAATTTTCATAGTTTACATATCAATATGTTGAATTAATTTACCTCCCATCATATTATGTATCTCATTTATAAATTCATTACATTTCATATAACATTTTTTGTTGACACGGTTCCTCCCATTTCTATCCATTGAATACAATAACGAGAAAATTAGGAATGAGAATTTTCAAACTATACAAACACATAAAAGTTAAAATTATGATCATTTAATGGATAACACATAAATTCCATAAAATTTTTAACATATGAATTTATTGGTTTCAATATAATTTATCCATGGTCTATTTCAGAACATAAAATTTTTGGTTCATTTTTATTCCATCCAAAATAGTTTATAAAGAGATTGTGAATTTACCAAAGCAAAGAAAATGGGAGTTTCAAACAAAATATTCAGTGAGGAGTCTTTTCTGTGGACTTGGGGATGCTCAATCCAATACCCAATGTTCACTTTTCGGGGTATTTACCCCTAGGTACAACTAAGATAGATTCAAATCCACCTGTAGTATCTAGGTAAGGTTATGTTACTTGGAATCCACTTACTCAATTCTATTCCAAAATATTTGGGATGTTTATATATGTTTAGTATTATCCCTGTGAATTTCCCAAAGGTTTTATCAATCTAATACCCAAAAATAACTATACATTTATCTCATTCCAACTATGAAAGCCCATATCTTTTTTGAAATTTACATTGGTATTTATTAAATAATTACACACATAATACATTCCCAGAATAGTGTGAGGCTCATTTTCTTTGGGTAATTTTATACATAACACAATAACATGAAACATGGGTACAACAAAATATTTTATAAACTCCAAAAAATGCATTTATATTCTATCAATCTTCTAACACTGCACGTGAAAACCTATGGACACTCATAAGAATGGGGTGTTATATAAATGATAGTAGGGGAATATTCCAAGAATAACACAATGAAAGTAATACATGTGAGTTAAGAGGCATATCAGGGTGATCTAAAAGGGGTGACAATCATAAACATGAACAAAAAAGTATGATATAAGATGATAAAATTAAGGCCATATAGGAATTTGGAAACAATATAAAACATGTCATCATAAGCATAATTCAAGGACAACCAATGATACATCATAACATAGTGTGATTCAGATAACCTTGGACTCACCATACATTGTATCTCATGAGATAAAAACAATTAACCAATTCAATGGAGGGCTATATAATTCTATGTCCACCCATCACATTCATATCATGAACATAAATTTCTATGCTGCATAGAACATTCAACATAGGAACATATTTAATCACATTTAATCTCATGATTAAGAATCATGGGTTACATACTTGTAATTCCCCAATCAACAATGTATAGGTATAACTAGGTGAATTCCCTAGAGTATAAATCAGTATGGTTATTCCTAATATTAATGTTGTGTGTGGAAAATAACATGATAACGTTTGAAACATCACATGTATAGATAAAGGTTCATGGAAGGTTTTAATGAGAGTGAAAGATGGCGTCTTACTACATGGAAATCATAAGGTTAGAAAATGTATGATTAAAAATTCATTACATCAGTATAAATTGTAAATCATATGTCTTAGTATAAAAAATTACATAAATAAAAAAAGATGAGAGATTCCATTACTTCGACATGACAATGACTTAGTTAAAGTTAAAATGAGAATGGATAAATAATATCCCAAATTTATAGAATCAATTTTTATATAAAGGGATATTAAAAATACCTGAAAACATAGTCAATTAAGATTCAAAATTCTTTATACAAATAATGTTCTGGAATGCAAAATAATAGTGATAAAATACCTTACATTGAGAGAAAACTTCTAAATGGTTTGGAAGAGCTTATTATGTATTTGGGAGCACCTTTGGAGGGGTTTTGAGTTGTATATGGAGAATAAATTCTTGATAAATGGGTCTGGAATGATGATGAGTTAGGATTTGGGTAGGTATTTACAAAAAAATAAAGTATAATTGTTTATTAATTTATAAACATTGGGTTTGGACTCTATATAATGAAATAATCAAAACTGCAAATATTTCCAAGGTTTTCCACAATGGTTTCTACCAACATAAAGTTGTTTTTAAACAGTTTAGAAGGACACATACACTACAATTATTCCTCCAACGATGTGGAAGTGAGTCATGATCATAAATAATTGATATTAAAACCTTGTAATATAATGTTGTTTTTGGATGATTCGTTATTTATTTATAAAATCAATCAGATAACTTCAAAATAAAATTATTTTAAAGAGGAAATATATATTTGGTCCTAGATTCCTTTTATAAAATTTATTTCATAACATTTATGATATTATGATGTCATATTACAGATTTTATATTTATACTATATTTACTTTATGTCAAAAAATATTAAAGCCTTACAAAATTATAAATAAGTAACTATTAGTTATTTTCCACACGACTTGGTCAAAAAAACATTTTTTTTACCAAAATAATTTTCAAAATATTTTAGTTTTCACATCTAAATAAAAATCCTCATTTAGTGGAAAACAATTTTTTTATAACACCAATAACTTTTGAACCCTTATAAAACTCCCATTGCATATCATCAAATTATATCACCATTTATATGAAAATTAATGATATTTAATAATATAAGTTTATTAAAATTACATATGTTTCAGAAATTAATGAATTTATGAAAAGTGTGTTCTAATAAAAACTATATATTTCTCAAAAATATAATTATATTTTCTTCATTTAAAAATATAATTTGTGTTAAACCCTATATATAATCATTTATTAAGTTACATTAAAAATGGATAAATATAATCATTATTTCATTTAAAATAAAATATAAAAATTCATACTACTAGGGTCTTGATATATAATCCCTTATTATGAAAATGTTCTCCCTAAGCATTAGATGTGCAATATTGGTAATTTCATAGGGTGGTTCAGTGAACATGATTTGAGTTCTGATCTTGATAAGCCTAGAATTATCCCATAAATGGTTTCATTCATGTTTCACTTCTTGAATTTCATATTGGGATTAGTCGAGGGAAAATCAAAGTGATTTGATCTCCATCAATTTCAACCATAAAAAGGCATTATATGGTATAATCCTATTGGTTGACGCCACCACTTCTTCAATTTTTTTCCATTAGACTTTATCATAAAACTTAATATATAGTAATCATAATGGTAAAAATAAAATGACTATATTATTGATGGTTATGATTATTAATTGATTCTTAAATATGATTGTATATATTTTATAATAGTCTAAGATAAGTAATGTAGTTTATCTATTTTATATAACTACATTACGTAACAATACATTTATTCATTCAAAAATGGTGTTTCATTTATGAATGTTTGGGTCATTACAATATTCTTGTTGTGTAAGGGTATATTTATCTATGCATAATGGTACTCATAACATCCATAAGTGTATTTTATTAGTTGAATAAGGGTAATTATATCTCATCTAATGGAAATGCTTCTCAGGTATGGGTGACACCTAGCTACATAAGGGCTATCCCTTTATATTCAAGGGACGTTACTTCCTATAACGGGCCAACCATGTCTAAGTAAGGGACATCCCAATATAATTATTGGTCATTATAGACTATTTTAAGGGTATACCCGCACATGTGTGGGTAATAACTTGTTTTCTTAAGGGAAATACCCAATTGTGTAAACATAATGCATAGTCACATAAGGATACTATGGTTTTTCACATAAACGTATACCATCTCACTTAAGGGAAATCTAACTCGTGTAAAAGTAATAAATATATCATGTTAAGGTATTATAATGTATGGTTAATGTCTCATAAGTGTTTTTAGATCTATTTTAATATCAAAACTGCCTCTATCTTCTTGGCTATCCACATGACCCAGATCATGACTTCACTGCTGAATCGATGGCCCTTTATCTCCCAAATCATTATGCATCGGGGTTTGTTGTCAAAATTAATTAGAATTCAAGGTGTTGAGATATTCTTTTTGATTATTCTTAGAGTTAAATATTGATATAAATATATATATTCCATCCATGGTTCTAGAAGTCTGTGGAAGCATATTTTCATCAATGTTGGATGAAACTATGCAATGGTTTTGGTGGAGAGTGGTGGAGATCTTCAACCTTCATCATGGGATACTAAAACACCCCAAGATTCCACAATACGCTTCTCTTTGAATAATATAGTAGCGTTTGTTGTACGCAACTTCGAGTTTTAACACACCACAACCAATCAAACTAGAAGTTATGAATAGTAATACTCACTTTTTGTAATTTTATAAATTTTATCTTTCAAAATGGAGAGCATTTTTTGATTTGGAATACTGAAATTACCTTAGAGTGAATTTTTGGTATTTTTCTGAAAACATTCAGTTTTGATGAATAGTGATAAACTTTGACTTATAGTTTAAAACTGATTTTTTATTTAAATTAATATTTATTTTATTTAAATTTATATTTAGGTCAAAATAGATAAATAATACCTATATAATTTCAATGTAATTAATTGGAGTTAGTTTATAAAAATTTTAGATATATAAAAAGTTTATTTAACTTTTCACCATCTTTTACCCACCTCCTAGAAGAATTTGAAAATTCCCATAAAACATAATTTTACCGCTTCTGTGGGTGGAATTTTAAAAATCTGAGAGACACGGTTGATATCAGTAAGAAAAATGTGGTTCAATAAGATGAAAATAATTTGTGGTGAATAGTAACATCTTACTTTTATTTAACCACTGTTTAAAGTAAATAGTGTAATTAAGGGTAAAAATGATATTATTATTATTACCCTAACACATGTCCTAATTCTATTGGATAAGTATAATTCGACCAAAAACAAATTTAGGAATAAAATATGAACCTCTTTGGTCCGCAAGGTTTAGATTAGGACATTTATTATTATTTATTTCAAAGAAGAGTTAAAAGTGTTTAAATCAATGTTTAATAACTAAAACATTTTTAATATAGGGTTATACATACGATTAATTCGACAATAAATATTTATTAGAAATATAAAAACATTTTATACATAATTGTATTTTATTTATAATTTTTAGAAATTAAATAATTTAATATATTTATGACACAATGATGATGCAATAATTTTTTAATTAATGAAATATTAAAATAATTGATATTATAAATATCCAAATAAATTTAATTTTATACTTTTTATGAATTAAAATAATTTTCAAGGTTAATATGACATATTAGGGTTAGTTATATGAATTCTGTTCGAAGTAATAATGTTGTTATGAATTTAGCAAAAACAAAATATCAAATAGTGTCAAAATTGACATAAAAGAGTTTTTATGACAAATATTATATTATTAATTGATATTATATTCCTAAAAATCTACAGTTCGGCCATACGACATATATAGTTATGGGAGTATCATTAAGGAACCACTTGGGTTTCTCTTGGAAGTATATAGTATTTTTATAAACAATATAATATAAAAATACAATGAGACGTGGGAAATGTCAAACTATTGAACTAAGAGTTAAATCTAAAATATAAGATTAATACAGTGATCCAAACCTATCTAAAACCTATTGGTCGAGTTTTTTAGTGACCCAGAACCACTTTACCCATTCAATAATCCATTTTGGGTCCATTAGAAACCTCAAATGATTTTATTATAACATAATATTTCTAGCTTTTCCTAAGGTTCCCCTCACCCATCTCATAAAAGGGCATTCAACCTTCTCTCTAATAAAAACATTCAAAGCCATTTGGCTTAGAGAACTCCTTTCCAAATACCCTATTAATAGTCCTAACTTCATCTTTGAGGCCTTACTTTAGTCAGAAATCCATCCTAGGGATCCATTTTGATCAAATCAAAAGGAAGAACCCGAAGAAGAGGTAAACATTTCATCGCCTCTTTCAAGTTCCTTTCTTCTTACACATCCTCTTTCTTTGTTGTTTCCATTCTAAAATAATAAATCTAGTATCTTCTATATACTATGATGTTATTATAAATATGGTACAACCATATTCATTTTTATATCCATTCTTTGAATGAAATGTCACCATACGTGCGTACGTATGGATTACCATCTCCACGTCGTTGTTTAATTGTTATTCAACACATTATAATTTGGATGGTATAATAATGATGTTTAATTGATGTAAATAATAAATATAACATGATAATGATTCATTATATATGATATAACATCCAATTATATATTATTTTAATATCAAAATAATGATATTGTCGCTCGTGCATACGTACAGATTACCGTCTCCATGAACACAATGAGATTCATTCCCCATCGTATCCACTCAAGAATAATTTTCATTTGATGATTAAAAATAATGTTTAAAGACTTGATATCATTCTGGATATGAATAAGATACATCCCATCCATAAAAAATATGACTATTATAACAAAGAATATAATGGAAAATGAATCCGTTAACACCCGAAACAACGATAATATGAAGATATTATTAACAAAGAAATGTTAAAAGATCATATATGATATCATATTAATGTATATGATTCTTGTATAATTTAATAACAATTATTTAACCATTATAATGGAGCTTAACATACCCTTAACCAAGTAAAATTACAAGTTAATGGTTAACTCTCTAATCTATTCATTATCTGAGGTTGTTTATATGTAATTATCTACGGGGACCTATTTATCATCCACGTCCGTGTTTTCATAAAAATGTATTTCAAAAAATTCATACTATTTTATAGACTATGGGTTAAATTCATTTATACCTTTTTTTGACTTTTTTATGATTTTTATAAATAATTCTTTCCATAATTTTACAAACATGATACTTTTTGACCTTTTTGACAAATTTAAGGTAAGAATTCTTTTTAACATATACGGCGGGTGTGGCTATTTTATGTCGTTATAACATCATCGAAGCTTAGCTTACAATATTATAAGAATATTTTCAAAATAAATGTTTTCGTTTATAATTATATGACTTTTAAATGATGTCAAATTAGAAAGAGATATTTCTCGAAAAATGTTTTTATTCCATCTATGTCAATATCCTTTTATTGATTGTAAGATTATTTGAAGTTGATTTATTATGATAAAAAAACATAGATATGGTATAGAAGGTTTTGTGATATGTTTTATTGTGGATCTTCTATTTTTACACCATTCACGTTTTATGGATAAATTATTGGCATCTAGTATGCTAGTTTTAATACGATTGTTTTTGTTATGTTTAACCCTTTTCAAATGAGGAATGAATTGGATTTAGTAAGTGCCCGGTGGAGCCCGATATAGCTCCTAGATGAATTGATAGGTCACATGAGAAAAACTATTGTCTTGGCACAAGGCCTTGACAATATCATATTTGTAGTATTGGCACAAGGCCTTGACTATGTGGTTATGAGATTCTGGAATTATTCTTTCCATCATTATGAAAGCGGCTATTGATATTGGATGTGATCATTCGACAAGTAGAATGTCCATGTGAGTAAGTAAATGGAATTATCTTGATTTTATCTTTTCCATATTATGCTGATGTTCAAGTTTAAAAGGCTTTTGTTTTAGTCTTATAAATTTCCTCAAACATTTATGCATATTTATGAAAGTTTCCGCTATATTGTTATCCTTACTAAGCATCTGAGATAACCCATTTTTATGTTTTATTTTTTCTAGGATGTGAGGAAGTATATTATGACTGACCTACATGGTTAGTATATGGGATCTCAGTGTTGTCTATGGAAACAATGTTTTTTTAGTTTTCCATGTTATGGTTTAATGTAAACCATATGAATGTATCTAGTATTTACAAGGCTACTAAACTAATTGTTTTTCAAGACTTGAACATTTGTGATCATGACAAAGATACATAATAATGCACCGACTCTGGGTAACTGGGGTCAGGGAGTTACAATTGGTATCGGAGGAATTTTAGTACAAACCATGGAATCTAGATTTAGAAAAACATCGATTATAGCACATTACCCTAAGATAGAATTTGAGGATTAGTATATAAGAACTTACTAGAATTTTGCTATTGTGGAAATTTTGGGAGTTTTCCAAGGAATACATCCCAATCTGGATATAAGCAGGTAGAGGCTGCATTGGCACCGATGTACCTAATGGTAAAACAAGAAAACACCACTTTGAACTAGACTCGAACGGTAACTGGTGCAGGATCAAGGGACTTGCTGCACTCTTGGTTACGACACTACCATGGGATATGCTTAGGATAATTCACATTTTCATTACAAACCATTACGAAGGGTTTATGAGTATATAATCCCTCAAAGAAAATATTTTTTCTGATTATGTGTTATATCCATAAACTATTCAATTTATGTTAAGTGTTTTACTAGTTTGGATATATGTATTTCATTTCATAAACTAATATAGTTTAAGACATTGTTTAGAAATGACACATAGTGGAAGGAATGCAACCCGTATCAATGCACGCACTCCATATAGGGATTTCCCTCCTACTAAAGATAAATATAGTGGAGCTAGTGATGCAACTGGTGCTGATCAGCTAATCACCATACTGGGACAACTCACTCAGGTTATAAATAATAACCTTACCTGTATGGATCACCCTGATCTGCAGTGTGGAGGATCATTGTTAGGTAACTTTATGAGGAAACAACCACCAAAAATCAATGGGGGTACAAATCCATTAGTAGCTGAGTAATGGATAAATTCCATAGAGAAAATATTCTATGCCTTGGGAGTAGTGAAAAGGAAAAAGTTGTCATGGAAGCTTACCGCCTCACTGGAGATGCTGATCAATGGTTTTCATTGATTCAAAACACAAAGAAAGATGATGAAGTATCAAATATGGAATAGAGGGAGTTTAAAGAGATTTTCATAGAAAAATACATTCCTCATGACCATCGATCAAATATGGAAAGGAAGTTTCTGAGCTTGAGGAAAAAGGAGGATGATAATGTCGCAAAGTATGAGGCTATGTATCCAAGGATAATGAGGAATGCTGCAGATTATATATGTAACCCAATAAGTAAGATTGATCGTTTCTTTGATGGGTTAAAACCATTTCTTCATAGAGAATTAGTCTAAAAATCCTTCCCATCGTAGGAAGATATTGTCTCATGTGCTATCAAGATAGAAAAATAATTCTCTATGTTTTATGACTTTAAATCAAAGAAAGAGAAGAAGAGATCGCGAGAACACTCTGGAAATGGAAATAAGGGAAAGAATTGAAAAGTTGAATATCTATCCTGCTGTAAATTTGGGAAGAAACACCCTGGTACATTCATGAATGAAATGGAAGTATCTTATAAGTGTGGTGAAAAAGGCCTCCAAACTTTTGATTACAAGGGGAAGAAAGAAGATGTCGATGTTGAATGATACAATTATAGAGAAAGGGTAATTATGTGAATGAATGACCTAAGCATCAGGGTAACTTACCTCAGAAAAGGCCAAGGGATCAAGGCCACTCTTATGCTATCACTAATGTTGAGGTTGAATCTCTGAAAGATGTAGTGGCAGGTAATTTAATTATTTCATCATGTTTAGAAAATTCTTTATTTGATTTCGGATCATCGCATTGTTTCATATCTTCCCAGTTTGCAAAGAAAATTTGATATTTCCAATTTCATTTTACAAGGGAGTTGTCAGTCAAAACTCTTAAGGGAAGTATCATTGCAACAAAGTTTTCTGAATCAGTCCCCATTAGGGCATATAGATGTTCTTTATCTACTAATATCATCGTCATACCCATGATTGTATTTGATATAATCCTTTGTATGGATTGGATTTTGGACACTAATGCAAAAATTTATTGTAAGAAGAAGGAGGTTACAATTTTTGATGATGATGATAAAGAACACCTTATCTTTAGAGCAGAAACGTCACCACCTAATTCTTATCTAGATCCACCTGCAGTAGATCAACTAAATTAAATTATTTTGGAGGAAGAGAATAAAATAACTACGGGTGAGAAAAGGAATGTTAAAATGGTGGATATACCTATTGTGAAAGAATATGTTGATGTGTTTCTAGATGATTTACCTAAACATCCTCCAGAATGAGAAATTGTGTTTTCCATTCATTTAATTTCTGGTTTAAGACCCATATCGAAGACCCCTTATAGAATGGACACTCTAGAATTAGTAGAACTAAAGAAACAACTAGAAGAGTTGAGTAATAAGGGATTTATTTTCCCTAGTTTTTCGCCATAGGGAGCCCCTGTCCTTTTAGTTAAGAGGAAATATGGATCAATGAGGTTTGCATTGACTATAGGAAGATCAATGATATAAAAATAAAGAAAAAGTGTTCCCTACCTCGCATTGGTGATTTATTCGACCAACATCATGGAGCTCAATACTTTTCCAGGATTTACCTTCAATTTGGATATCATCAGTTTTGTGTAAAGAAGGAAGAAATTCCAAAAAAAGCATTTTGAACCAGGTACGGGCATTACGTGTTTACAGTGATGCCTTTTGGATTGACTAATGCACCCTATATCTTCATGGATCTAATGAACATAGTTTTCAAGGAATATCTTGATGGCATTGTAGTTGTATTTATTAATGATATCGTGGTATATTCCAAAAGCTATGAAGATCATGAAAATCACTTGCGCATTATCCTAAAGAATCTTAGAAGACATGAATTATATGGGAAGTTTAGAAGGTGCTAATTCTTGCTTTATGATATTTCTCTTCTGGGCCATATTTTCTCCAAGGATGGAATCTCTATTGATCCTTCTAAGACAAGAGCAATCCAAGAATGGACAGAACCAATGAGTATAACTGAGGTACACAGTTTTATTTCGTTTAGCCGGTTATTATCGGCGTTTCATCCAGAATCTTGCCGAGTTGGCTAACCCGTTAAAAACGATCACATGAAAAGGGGTTAAATTTTTGTGGACAAAAGAATGTAAAGAATGTTTTGAAGAACTGGAGATAAGATTAGTCAATGATCCTATATTGACTATACCATCAAGGAATGATTTGTTTCTTATTTATAGTGATGCTTCAAATAATGGACATTGTTGTGTCCTTATGAAGAATGATAGGGTCATTGACTATGCATAATGAAAGCTAAAAATTCATGAGAAACCTATCCTACTCATGATCTTGAGTTAGCAGCTATAATATTTTCTTTGAAGATATGGAGACATTATCTCTATGGTGAAAAAATGTGAGACATATACTGATCACAAGAGTTTGAAGTATATTTTCTCATAGAAATAACTCAACATGAGGCAAAGGAGATGGTTTGAACTACTCAAGGATTATGATTTCACTATACACTACAACCCATGGAAGGAAAATAAGGTGGAATAATATTTTATTAGAAAAGATCATAGAGGTTTGAACAAGATGAGAGTTGAAAATTATCCTATATACATGGATCTAGTAATGTTTGATATGGGAATAACCATGGAAGGTGAAACATCAATACTTTTTCAAATTGTTGCCAAAACATCTTTACTAGAATGGATAAAGAGTTCTCAGACCGATGATGAAGAGTTTCAAAAGAAGATTAAAGCAGTGAATGAGGGAATATTGAGTGACTTTGTGTATGAAGAAGGAATTTTGAAATTTGGGAAGAGACTTTGTGTTCATGATATACCTGATCTAAAAAGGTAATTGTTGGAAGATGCTCATAGTTCCAATTACTCCATACACCCGGGTAGCACAAATATGTATAGAGATTTGAAGGAACATTTTTTTGGGACAACATGAAGAGGGAGATTGCTGATTTTTTTGTCAAGATGTATGGTTTTTCAAAAAGTTAAAGCTAGAAGGAAACATACTGGATGAGCCATGCAACCTCTTCCTATACTAGATAGGAAATGGGATAATATTATGATGGACATTGTCATTGGACTACCAAAGACTCCTAGATGGAATGATGTAATATGGGTCATTATTGAAAGTCTTACCAAGTTTGCATATTTTTTGGGTAATAGAGAAGATTTACCACTTGAACATTTTGTAAGACTATATATTAATGATGTTGTAAGACATCATGGAGTCCCACTATCGATTGCTTGTGATCATGATCCACATTTTCCATCAAGATTATGGAAAATTATTCATAAATCTCGGGATACTGAACTTCACATGAGCACTACCTACCACCCCCAAATTGATGGACAATCAGAACAAACTATTCATACCTTAGAGGACATGTTGAGATCATGCTCACTTGACTTTCAAGGTATGTCAGATCAATATTTAACTATGGTAGAATTTTCTTATAACAGTAGCTTCAATTGAAGTATTCAGATGGCACCATAGGAAGTGTTTTACAGGAAGAGATGTCGCACACCAACCTATTGGGATGTTGTTGGTGAAATAAAACTCGTAGGCCCAGAACATGTGGAGGAAACTATGGAAAATGTGAAGGAAATCCAAAACCACATCAAAGTAGCTCAATGTAGGCAGAAGAGCTATGCTGATAACTGAAGGAAGGATTTGGAATTTCATTTAGGAGATCATGTTTTCTGGATGGTGTCTCTATGAAAGGGTGTTATACGTTTCGTTAATAAGGGAAAACTAAGTCCCAGGTACATTGGACCTTTCGAAATTCTAGAACGAATTGGGGATGTAGCTTACCATTTGGAAATGCTGCCAAGTCTCTCCGTAGTTCACGATGTGTTCCACGTATCACTGTTGAAAAAAATACATGCCTAACCCAAAACATGTACTCACCTATGAGGAATTAGAACTGGAACCCGATCTGTCTTATTGCGAACAACATGTCAATGTTCATTATACAAGATAACAAGTGATGAGAAACCAGATGACTCGTCTTGTAAAAGTTCTTTGGAGAAACAATAAGATGGAAGAGGCAACATGGGAACGTGAGGAACTTATGATGAAGAACCACCCGAGTATTTTTATGCAGTCATATTCTAGAAATTTTGAGGACGAAATTATTTTAAGTAGGGGATAATGTAACACCCCAAGCTCCCAAGGTATGCATCACTTTAAATAAAACAACATCGTGTGTTGTACGCAACTTCGAGTTCTAACACACCACAACCAATCAAACTAGCTGTTATGAATAGTAATTCAAACTTTTTGAAACTTTATAAATTTTATCTTTCAAAATGGACATCATTTTCGGATTCGGAATATGGAAATTAGTTGAGGGTGATTTTTTGATATTTTTCTAAAAACATTCAATTTTTGATGAATAGTGAAAAATACTAAGTTATAGTTTTAAATCGATTTTTTTTAAATAATTTTTTATTTTATTTTATTTTATTTTAGGTCAAAATAGATATATAATACATATATACGTTCAATGTAATTCCTTGGAGTCAGTTTATAAAAATTTTAGATATATACAAATTTTATTGAACTTTTCACCATCTTTTACCCACCTCCTAGGAGAATTTGAAAATTTACATAAAACATAATTTTACTGCTTCTATAAGTGGAATTTCAAAAAACCAAGAGACACGGTTGATATCGATACGAAAAATATGGTTCAATAAGATGAAAATAATTTCTGGTGAATAGTAACTTTTTACTTTTATTTTCCATCGATAAAAGTTAATAGGTTAATTAAGGGTAAAAATGAAATTATTATTACCCTAACACATGTCTTAATTATATAAGATAAGTATAATTCGACCAGAAAAAACCTTAGGAATAAAATATGAACCTTTTTGGTCTACTTGGTTTAGATTAGGAAATTTATTATTATTTAATTAAAAGACGAGTTAAAAGAGTTAAAATCAACGTTTAATAACTACTACATTTTTAATTGTAGTTTATTTATAATTTTTAAACATAAAATAATTTAATTTCTTTATGACACAATGATCATGCAGTAATTCCCTAATTAATTAAATATTAAAATAATTGATATTATAAATATCCAAATAAATTTAATTTGAGACTTTTTATGAATTTCACTAATTTTCTTGGTTAATATGAACATATTAGGGTTGGATATATTAATTCTTTTCAATGTAATAATGCTGTTATGAATTTTGAAAAAACAAAATAACAAATAGTGTCAAAATTGACATAAAAGAGTTTTTTAAAAAAATATTATATTATTAATTGATATTCTATTCCAAAAAAATTAATGTTTGGACAAACGAAATATATAATGATAGGTGTATCATTAATGATCCACTTGGGGTTCTCTTTGAAGTATATAGTTAGATTATTATCCATATAATACAAAAATAGAAATAGACATAGTAAATGTCAAACTATTTAACTAAGAGTTAAATCTAAACGATAAGGCTAATATAGTGACAAAAACCTATCTAAAACCTATTGGTTGAGTTGTTTTCTACCCATGACCACCTTAGACTTTAAATAATCCATTTTGGAGTCATTATAAACCTAAAATTATTTTATTATAAAAAAATATTTCTAGATTTTCCTAAGGTTCCCCTCACCCCTCTTATAAAAGGGAACTCCCTCTTCCCTATAATTCACACATTCAAAGCCACATGGATTGGAAAAACCCCACCCAAATACCCTTTAAACAGTCCTACCTTCATCCTAGAGGCCTTAATTTATTCAGAAAGCCAACCTATGGAGCCCTTTTGATCAAATCAAAAGGAAGAACGCAAAGGAGAGGTAAATATTTCATCACCTCTTTCAAGTTCCTTTCTTCTTCCACTTTATCTTTCATTGTTGTTTCCATTATAAAAAAATAACTCTAGTATCTTCTATATACTGTGATGTTATTATAAATATGGTACAACCATATTCATTATTCTATCCATAATTTTAATGACATGTCACCATACATGCGTACATAAGACTTACTGTCTCCACATCATGGTGTTATTATAATTCAATACATTATTATTTGGATGGGTATAATAATGAGGGGTAATTGATGTAAATATTGAATATAACATAATAATTATTCTGTATATATAATATACCATCCAATTACATATTATTTTAATATCAAAATAATGATATTGTCACTCGTGCGTACATACAGATTACCGTCTCCACAAACGCGATGAGATTCATTCTCCATCGCATCAACTCAAGACTAATTTTAATTTTATGATTAAACATAATGTTTAAAGACTTTAAATAATTCTTTATATGAATAATATATATCCATCCACAAAAAATATGACTCACATAACAACGAATATAAAAGAAAATGAATTCGTTAACACCTGAAACGATGATAATATTAAGATATTATTAACAAAGAAATGATAAAAGATCATATATGATATCATATTAATGTATACGACTCTTGCATAATTTAATAACAATTATTTAGCCATTATATAGGTGGTTAAACTACCCTTGAGCATGGAAAAGTACATGTTAAGGGTTATTTCTACAATCTCTTCATTATTCGAGGTTCTTTATACCTAATTATCTACTGGGGACTCTTTATCATCCACATCCATACTTCTTAAAAATGTATTCCAAAACATTATTAATATTTAATAGACCATTGGTTAAAGTCATTTATACCCTTTTTTGACTTTTATAAGATGTTTAAAATGTAATCTTTCCGTCGTTTTCCAAACAAGGTACTTTTTGACCATTTCGACAAATTTAACGTAAGAATATTTTTTAACATATATGGCCAGTGCAGCTATTTTATGCCGTTATAACATCATCGAAGATTACCTTACAAGATTATAAGAATATTTTCAAAATAAATGTTTTCTTTTATAATTATATGACTTTTAAATGATTTCAAAATAGAAAGAGATATTTCTCAAAAAACTTTTTATTTCATCTATGTCAACATACTTTGATGGATTTTAAGATTATTTGAAGTTGATTTATTATGATACAAAACTTCTATGTTGTATTTAAGGTTTTGTGATATGTTTGACTATGGATGTGCTATATTTATACCATTCACGGTTTATAGATAAAGTATTGACATTTTGTATGCTATTTTTAATACGAATGTTTATGTTATGTTTAAACCTTTTCAATTAAAGAATGCATTGGACTTAGTTAGTGACGGGTGGAGCCTACTATAGATCCTTGATGAATCAGTAGGTCTCATAAGAGCAACTAGTGTCTTGGTACAAGGCCTTGACAAAATCTTATTTGTAGTCTTGGCACAAGGCCTTGACTATGTGGTTATGAAAGTTCGGCATTATAAATTCCATCATTATGAAAGTGGCTATTGATATTGCATGTGATTATTCAACAAGTAGAATATCCATGTGAGTAAGTAAATTGCATTATTTTGATTTTATATTTTCCATATTATGCTAAAGTTCAAGTTTAAAATAAATTTTTTAGTCTTATACATTTCCTTAAATGTTTATGCTTATTTAGGAAAGATTCTGCTATATTTTTATCCTTACTAAGCTTCTGAGCTCACGCATTTTTATTTTTTATTTTTCCCAGGATGCGATGAAGTATATTATGACTGACCTATAGGGATAGTCTATGGGATCTCAGTTTTTTCTATAGAAACAATGTTGTTGTAGTTTTCCATTTTATGATGTAATGTAAACCTTATGAATGTATCTAGTATTTCCAAGGATACTAAAATAAATTGTCTTTCGAGACATGATCTTTTGTGATCATGCCAAATATATGTAATAATTCTACGACTCTAGGTAACTGGGGTCGTGGAATTACGGACACACCCAGGTAAAGAGAAGGAATAAATTTATTGAGTTTCATGGGATCTCTTTCTAGGTTCTCGTACTACTACATATCAATGTAAGAATTGTATTTTTTTTTGTTTTCATTTTATGGGTCCAAGTATGGTGTTATATCCATTTACATGTTTTTATATCATGAGTTTCATCTTGGAATATCTATAGATTATTTCTCCATTTCATTTTATTTCCATTATCATATAGTTCATTAAGTTTTATTTAGTTCATACTAAAGTGTTTTGGTGGTGTTATTTTCATGCATGTTGGTCCATAGTGGACCAAGGAGCATTATATCTCCTTGTATTTTTATTTTATTGCAATGCATTCAACTGGTATGAATAATTTGCCATTTTGTATAATTATAAATTTAATTATATACATTAAATTGTAAACTCAGTACTTGGATAATTAGAACATGGAAATTTCATAGGGACTATGAAATCCATATACCCTTAAAATAGGCATCACATCAATCTAATATAGAGTGTTGGGATCAACTAAATTTGATATAAAAAATGTTGACATCGATAACAATTTTAAAATGTGGAGGAGAAATATGAATGAATTTCTAGACTAAAACAAGATCCTTGATGCTTATTGTGGTTCTAAAAGGAATGTTTCTTTACTGAATGTCGATGGACAATGTTCTCTTACTGAAATAGATGTCTCTGTTGTTGTTCTTAGAAAAAATTGTAGTTTAATTCTCCTATATTTAGGTGATAATGTTCTTTCATGCGGTATATTATAAACATAAAACTACCATACTATTGTCAAAAAATGAAACTTCATAAATGAAAAAGAATATAGTATGCCTATTATAAAAGAAGATGTAGTCTATAATAATCTTATATTCCCTATCTACTGGAAATCTGACATTTCCCATCGCTTCTATACCAACAGTTCATAAAAACCGTTGGGAAAGCCCACATTGTGGCCACCTTTCCCAACGGTTTTGGAAAACCGTTGGGAAAAGTCCACTTTGTGGAAATCTTTCCCAACGGTTTGGCCAAGCCGTTGGGAAAGGGTATACCTATCCCAACGGTTTTCCAAAACCTTTGGGAAAGGTCCCCCACAAATCAACCTTGTCCCTGAATCAAAATCCAGAATCAAAATCTATACCAACAGTTTTCAAAACCGTTGGTATAAATCCTTTGATTTTTTATCCTTTCTTCTTACCCAGAAAATTATATAAATCAAAATTTAAATTAATTATTAGAATACATATATATATTTATGTAATTATATTCACAAAAGTCATGTTAGGTTAGTGGTTCAGTCGTTGAATAATAAACTAGGGGTCCTGGGATCAAATCCCAGCGAAAGTTTTTTTTTGAAATAAATATACCAACGGTTCCACAACCGTTGGTAAATATTTTCATATTAATTATACCAATGGTTGGAATCCCGTTGGGATAGGTATATGCCAACGGTTTTGGGAAAACCGTTGGTATAGACCTATCCCAATGACTTACTTGAAAATGGTTCTCCAAACCCTTGGTATAGGCTATACCAACGGTTTGGAGGCCTATACCAATACTTCCAAACCGTTGGTATATGTTAGTTTTCTAGTAGTGCCTAGAACTGCAGTCAGAGATCACATTGATTATTTTAATAAAATCATTATGGATTTGTATAATATAGAAGTTAAGTTGGATGATGAGTATTTGGATATCATATCATTGAACTCTTTAAAAGATTAATATAATTCTATTAAATATTCAATGATGAATGGTAGTTATAATTTATACCTTTAGAAATCTATTTTTCCCTCCTTGTTTGAAGATATCTAAAAGAAGAATTCCATATCTGTTTAGTAGGAATCTTAGGGGATGAATGTTAGGTGTAGAAATGAGAAGAGACGGAAAACAATTGGAAACAATAAGTCCAAGATCAAATTAGGGTTAGAAGTAAAAAAAGAAAATGGTTTCATTGTAAAAAATCCCTTTTATGTTAGAAGAAACTGTCCCCAAAGGACTAATTCTAAGAAAAATACTAATAATAGTGAAAATTATTTGGTGTTATATTATGATTTTGATACTGTTAATGTTATGAAAATAGTTACTGATTTTAAGAGTGTTGAATGGGTCCTAGAATTAGGATTCTAATTTGATATATCTCCCAAATGTGAGTACATCATTGAACTAAGATAGATTGAGAGTGTTGTGGTTTTCCAAGGAAATTAAAAAAAAAGAATAATGGGTAGACAAAAAATATTTGTAGTGTTAAATTATGGGTTAGTCAAATCCTTAGAGGAGGTTAGTTGGGTTCCCAATTTGAAGAGGAATATTATTTCCATTGATATCTTAGACCGTAATGGGTATTCGTTTTGGTTTGATTCTAAATGTGATAGGATCTTTAAGTGGAATCTTACAATTATGAGAGGGACCCACATCAATTATCGTCATGTCTTAGATAGTAATACTCTTATGATGCAATTGAAAGGAACTATTACCCCCATAACAGATAATACTATGTTTTGGAATAAGAGGCTAGGAATTTTTTTTCAAAAGGGATAAATAAAGAATGAAAAAAAGATTTAAAAATTATAAAACCCTACACATCATTACCTTTTGTAAAGATTATGTTCTTTATAATTCCACACATGTTTGTTTTAAGAGGTATAGGTCTAGAGATAAAACCTATATAAAACATGTTCATTATGATTTGTGAGGTCCCACTTAGATTTCTTCGCAATGTGGGGGCACTAATATGTGGTAATTATAGATGACTATTCCTATAAATTTTGAAATTACACTCTCAAGAACAAATATAAAACTTTTGAAAGCATCATAATTTGGAAATATACTATTGGAAATGAATATAGATATAAAATAAAAACTATTAGGATAAGAAATGGTATAGAGTACATGTGTAATGATTTTATAGACTATTATAGTTCTTAATGGTAATATTTGAAACAATTGTTTTATGGATACCTACTAAGAGACTAACTATATATTGAGGATTAATATGACTGTTTCAGAAAGAGTGTGATGAATGATCTTATATTTTAGTCTTCCCTAATCCATGGGGGGGGTAATCTACTACTACTACTATTAATATATATATATATATATATAATAAAAATATACCCCTCTAATTCCATTTAATTCAATTCCTAGAAGATATGTGGTCTAAATCACCCCCATTTTAGTATATCATAGAGTTTTTGGTTGTACTTACTATACTCACAATTGGGAATATAAGAATGAAAACATAGTAGAGAAATGTGTGTTTGTTGGATACCCACATGGTGTTAAAGGGATTTATATTTGAGTTGATAATCTTTATTTTTAGAAGTGTGTAATAATCTGTGATGTTGTTTTACATGAGAATTTTTCTATGAAATATAAGGCCTATGATCCTTTGCATACGAAAAAATATGAAGATCCAGCTTTTGAGATTACTTTAGATCTTAAAATCTATTTTAACTCAAGTCTTTCTACAATGTTCCAACTAAACCATATCATATTTGAACATATACTATTTTTTTATTAATCTATGTCTAAGTATGAGGGAGATGGTGACTTGGGGGATTATCAATTCTCTCATGATAGGACTAGATGAATCATACATTCCCCAACCTAGTTTAAGAAGGTATGTGGTTTTGATTTTAAGAAATGTTTGGACATATACATTGATCATACCTAGAGATTTTAAAAATCCTCTAAATATTGTTAATCTAGTTAGTGGATTGCTACCGTGAAAGATGAAATGGATTATATTCTTAAAAAACATTCATAATTGTTCACAAACCAAAAAGTGAGAATCTTATAGGTTGAAAGTGGATTTTTAGGAAGGAAGAAGACAAAACTGGTGAAAATTAAGCTAAATAAAGTTCCAGCCATATTGTAATGTGATTCATCCAATGGGAAGTAATTGATTACAAAGATATCTTTTCACATGATGGAAAGAATTCATCCATAATATTATTGTCATATTCTTAAACCAAAAAAGGCTTTCAAATGGAGCTATTTGTTGTTAAAAATATATTTTTGTATGGACAGTTTAATGAATAGATTTATATGAAACTACCTAAGGAATTTTCAAAATATTTTAAAAGGAACCAATTGTTTCATTTATGAAAATCCTTATATGTCCTTAAGAAATCATCTAAGAATAGGTATATGGAATTTTTATTCTTTTATATAAAAATTTCATTAAAAGAAGTAAATATGATGATGGTGTTTACATTAAATCTACCAAGAATGTTTTTGATTATTTAGTCCATTATTTTCATGATATTCATATAATTTACCAATACATCAGAGTGATAAATCAAATGAAAAACCAATTTCATCATGAATTTGAAAATAAATATTTATGGTAAGTAAAGAAATTTATTAGTATCAAAATAAATAGGGACATAAATTATTGGGTGTTGTATTTCTACAAATATTGTTATATTAATAAGATGATAAAAAGTTATTTTTTATATAACAAGTAACCGGTTAGTTTACATTTAGGTCATCATTTCATGTTTTCCTTGTCAAAATTCTTCATCATTGGTTCTTCAATAAATTTTAAATTTTAAATCCATTATGAAGACATAGTAGATATCCCCATGTATTCCGTGATATGATATTTTCTAGATATATACATTTTTATTTTTTCATTTTTCATGTTTAAATAAGTCATGAAGTAACTACTAGCATGCATTAAAATGTTCACTCAGGTATGTTTCTATGTATTTTGATTTGAGAATTTATTTTGAAAAAAAATATTCTTATAGTTATGATATTGATAGATTTTTCAATTATGTCTATGATGATAATAAAAATACCATAAAATATATTATTTATTATGTATACTAGTTTTTTGTGGTTATATTTCATGGAAAATATATATGAAATCTATTATTTACATTTTCACCACAGATGATGAATATATTTCATCAGCTAACGAAATCAAAGTTGTAATTTAGCATAAAGTATTAGTTAATGAACTAGCTTTAACTTTTGTTAATATATACATATTTCTTGATAGTCTCTATGCATTTCAACTTTCTAAAAAACTTTTTTTCCTTGGATGATAAAACCATATAGACATATGATTGTAGTTTGTTATGGATTTTCTTGAAAATAGGATAGAATGTGTCAGAAAGATTGATAATTTGGAAAATATTGTTGATAGATTGACTAAGGCCATTAAATTTTCCATGTTTAGGCATTGTCTATAACATATGAATATAGTCGCATTTCAATGACATGTGTTACAAGAACATCATCATATTTATATTCCTTTAATTTCAAAGGTAGAGATTTTCGAAATTTTCATGCATGTATTTTTTTGTAATAAAAAAGAATGTGTAATCAAATTAATATTAATTTTCTTATTTTAAATATTCTTTCATTTTATTACTTATAGGTATGAATGTTTTCTATACCCTTTGTCTTATTAAAATATATGTAACCTCCAATGTAATGGTTATAACCAACTTACATAATGGTAGTTATCCCATTTCATAAGGTCACTCCTATCCATGTTATGGTAACCCTTGGCTCATGTAATGAAACTCCTATTCCATAGGGGAAGATATCAAGCTTGAATACAGATACTGATATTGAAAAAGTGCATATTTCTTGATGGATAAGTGTACTCTGGACTTGTATAAGGGTATCTTCCAACTAGCGTAATGGTAATGATAACCTGTGTAAAGGTAACCCCTCTTATTTAAGGGTAATACCCAACTATGTAAGGTTTATCCTTATTTAGGTAAGGGTCGTCCTTGTCAACATAAGGGTTATATCAATTTAAGTAAGGTTCATTCCTTTATATGTAAGGTTCATCACTGACTACATATTGGTTATGGATGATTTGTGAAAGGGTTAACCTCATCACATAATGGTAATCCCTAGTTCGCGTAAGGGCAAAATCCCAATAAATAGATGTAATTCCAAATAACCTGGGAACCTATTTTTATTCACATAAACATAAGCCTACTCATGTAAGGTAACTCTTTCCCATGTAAAAGTTATACCTATATCATATAAAGTTATTAATAAGAATGGGTAAATCTAGAGAAGGTTTTAAATGTCTAATTTATGAAAAGAAAAACCACTCATATTGGGGCTGTCCACGTGCCTCACATCATTCATTAAATGCCGAATCACTATATCTTAATGTCCCAAATAAATAAAAATCAGGGTTATTCATTAAAATTAATTATAATTTATGGGTTTTAAAGATATATTCTGATTATTCAAGAAGATAAATATAAATATAAAGAAATATATTTTGTCCCATGTTATTAAAGACTACTAAATCAAACTGTATTCATTGTTGGTTGATCCTAATGTTGGGTTTTAGTGGAGAGTAGTTGAGATATTCAACATTCTTCAGAGCATTACCTCACATAAATGATGTCATCGGTAGCTCAAGTTCCATTCTAGATTCTTCCAGTTACATGAATTTTAACATGTCATCATAAAATGTTTATTCAGAAATTTTAAGTTATAATTTATTTCTAAAATGTATATTTTTTATCCACCTACATGATTTTATTATGTTATATTAATCCAATAATATCCTCAGATGATTTCTCCATTTCATTCTATTTTTATTATCTGGTAATTATGGTTGTTTTCTTACCTTGTTATAAATGTGTTGTGGTAGTGTTATCACAAATCATGTTTATATCATCACTAATTTTTCATAAATGACTATTATATAAGTTTTAAGATAGAAAAAAATAATGTTATAAATTTAGGATCAATTAGTTTAGTTTCTAGAAACAAATAGTCCCATACATAAATTTTACATAATAATATATAGAAATTATTTAATTAAATATTCTATGTCTTCTTAGTTTCCCTAATTTTCTCTTTAGTGTAATTAATTGTTAGAGGATATACATCAATGAAAGGGGTGGGATAAAATCCTTGTAATAGTATGAATAAAGGGAATGAAACAACATAACATGAGAGAGAAAAATAATAATCATCATAACAAAAAAATAATATTATAGTCAATAAAATATGGGAAATACAGGGGAAAGGAATGCCTTGTGGTCATTCATAAAAAAGTAACATCTTATCTTATTGGTCAAATACCACACAAAGTTGTGAAAAAATCATGCATCATGTTCACAGATAATAGATGTTCATAATCATAACATAATTATTGTGAATAAATATAGAATCATGTTCCCAAATATTGATCATTATATCATGAGATAAAATACATTACCCAACTCATTAGGGGGCTATATAATTACAGTACCACCCATCACATCAAAACATTTACATAATTATGCATTCCACATAGAACTTATAACAATCATAGTCATAAAATAACCCATAGAAATGAATGGGTTTCATTATAATTTTATAAAGAATAAATTCATGAATAAAATATGGAGTTTCAAATTAGAAAATGAAAAAACCTACTTGGTATAAAAAACATCAATCATGGGTAAATAAAAAACCATACAAAGAAGAGTCAAGATGTTTTTTGGAGAGAAGATTTATTTTGGAAAATCTATATATTTTTCATAAAAAGAATTTAGAAACATATATACCTTTAAAGGAAGATGTAATAATAATAAAATTATATTTAAGGAACATTGAATTAATATTCACAATAAAATTTTTAAATGAAAGAGGTATAACCCAAGGAAAGTGAGTTAAGTACTATAATCCCCATACCTAAATTCTAGCTTAATTTTGTCACATTTGTGACTCCTGAATAAAAAAACATATATTTACATTAGCATTGATATAGTAGTTAATTATATTCATTTATATAAATATATATAAATTTTAATCATTGGATTATATTTCTTAATTAACGTTGGTGAAAATGATGCGTTTTGTATCATGTTTAAAAAAATCAATTCTCTTTGGGATTTATCTTTTGTATACATGTAATTCAAACATTAGTATAAATAATTAAAAAATATTATAATGAATATAATAACTTTTTATTTATTATATATAAATTATAGTATCTATCCAATAATATAGTTGTATGAATTAACAATATAATTTCACCCTAGGTGGTTAACCGACCTTGGATGATATGCTATTGAGGGAGCGGGGAGGAGAAGTTTAATATATATATATATATATAGGAGTTTGATACTTAAAGAAGATTAAAATAATTAATATCATGTTAAATTAATTCCTAATAAATTATTTTAAGGATTGGTTGTGAAAGGGTTGGTGTAAAAAGAAATAGAAGAGGAAGAAGAAATAAAGAAAAGAGAGAGGAGTGGCTTATAATGTAGTTAATCCACGATGTAGATTATCTTGTAAGATACAATAAATACTTGGTGGTGGGAATTTTATTTCTCTAGAGTGTCCCTATGTTTTCAAATGGGGTTTATATGGAGGATTTTGGAATATCATGGGCATGGGAAGCAGTCGGAGGGGTGGTTTTTCATGGTGAGGGAGAGGGGTTATTTATACTTGAGGAGAGGGTATTTTTAGAATAAAATAACATATCAAAGGTAAAAAATAATATTGATTTCTTGAAAAAAATAATATATTAAAATAATATAATGAGTTTTAAACTTTATATCCCATTTATAATTTAAATTAGTTAGTTTATTAAAAATGGAAGAGGAAAGAAAGAAAAATTGTTATTTTAAAGAATCATATTTGACTTCAGGTTTGGGAAAGATCTTTTTAGGTTTGGAAACTGATTTTTTCATATTTTAATGAACAATTTATGAAATTAAATATACCATGTCCAAATATCATTTTCAATAAATTATTACGTTAGTATTAGAACCTGAATTATGTTATTTCAGTTAAATTAGTTATGTCAAAAACAATATTTTTACTATTCAACCAAAAAATGAAGTATTTTATAAAATTATCAAAACAAATTCATGGATAATTAAGATGTGTTGATTTCAAAAATTATATTAATTTTTTCAAAATAAATTTCTAAATAAGGTTATTTTTATTTTTAATTTAAAATTTAGGACTTTTTCGAATTACTATAAAATGCAGTTTATTTAAAACATGCTTATATTTTATTTGAGTTACTTGATAATGATATTTACTTATTTTTGGAATTATAAAATTTATTTTTAATTATATTAATCATGATAAATATTATTTTTATAATAATTTATTATTTTTAGGTGAAATTACCATTCAAATCATCATGTTAATATTCTCAATGGTCTGGATACAATTCCATATGGCCAGGTTACTATTGTAATAGTCACAATACTATTCTAGGAGTCAAATTACCTCCTATAAAAACAAATTAATCTTTTGACATAATATTCAAAACAATTTCTATGAAGGCTATATATCTTAACATTTCATATAATGTATCTTGTTTTACTAATATTTTATTATTTTATATAGTGTTTCCAACAGGGGAGATGATTCTAGTAGATTAGGGTGATCCATATTTTCCAATTGTAGCATTTCTATTTAATATTTTCTATCCTGTTGTAATGTTTGGAATTTTAATTGGTCTTTTCTGATTAATATATCTATATTTAGAAGTGAAATAATATATTTGTCGGTATCATTATATTTTTTATGTGTCTAATATAATATAACACAACAAACATTTATTTAAGAATTTGTTTTACTAAAAACACTTGGTTGTTACAGTTTTGGATCATAGTGGATTGAAACATGATATATCTCCACATTTTATGTTTTATTGCAACATATTAATCTATTAGCCATCATTCCTTATATAATTTATTTTTAATCAAATTTTATACATCAAATCCAGAATCGATTGTCTAGATTATTGCATATTGGCTATTTTATAGGGAGTACCCCATCACTATATCCCTAAAAAAAGAACTATCATAATAAATTACATGGACATGGTGTATTATTTATTTCATTTTAGATAGTAAAATAAATATTTATCAAGTATATTAGTTGATGACACTAGTGTGAAACCTTATTTATGGGATAACATGAAAAATGGATTATATTACATAAGGAGTTTTAAAATCTGGATTTATCATTGTGACACATCTTCATCCTCTATGGGTTACTTGACCAATTAAAATATAGTAATATAAGACTTTAAGAAATAGCATCTAATTAATCTATGGAATATTCTTATAGGGTAACCCACAAAGTGTTTCCTTTAATATTAGTTAAAAATTAATTGTATTTAATAATTATAATAAATATTATCATACATACCCATAAGTAAAATTTATTAAAGTATCACAAATATTAAATAAATATTTACACATAAGGTAATTGTTCAATTATCAAAATAAATAAAACATATTTATCTACTATTATTTGAATGTAAATAATTTTTTTATTTATTTGTGTGAATATTTATTAAATATTTACATTCCAAACTATTAATAAATTATTTGTAACTTCCCAAACCCAGATGCACTGAATAGTTCTTCAAGCTCGGTTCACCACATGGACACAACTGCACCTCCCAAAACTCGATAGGCTGCAGACTAGCATCAAGGGCCTAGGGTGTGTCCTTAGAGGGACTATTCCCTTTTACTAGTGTGTAAATTAACATAACAATAATAACAATCAATAAAATAATTAATCAATTAATAAGACAATATATATATAACAGTAATATATTACAATATCAAAAGGAATCCCATATACAATAATGATGACATATTTCATATGTCACTATAAAATAGATAAAATAGGTAGACAATAGAATAATACAACACATGTATCAGATGTATATAACATCCATAAAATATCCCCACTAGCATCACGAGCCTCTGCATGGACACATGCTCCCCTCCTCCTCAGAAATAATCAAGAACCAATATTAGGGTGATTGACCTTTTCCATTCCTAAAATTATATAATTTATTTTAGTACGCAAGGTAGCTCAAATAGTGTGCGAGACATAATCCCATTAGAAAACCACCCAAGGTCTAGTTCTATCCAATTAGTCAATATATATAACAGAAGTGTGTAGGAAGTAATAAAATAATCAATGAAAGTACTGAAAGTAAACATCCATTAATTTACATGTTATAATTCATAACCAATTCATTTAATGATTTAAATCCATTTAATTAATAAGTCTCTATAAAAAATGTGTTTCGCGACATCCCTTGTAAAAATAGGTGATCAATGGAGCTCTAAACAGTCCATCTATAAAGTATAAACGAAGACTGAGTCCAAGATCAATATTTATCTATGATGAAACATAATATAAATAATTCCATTCATTATTGAATTTATAACATGTTCTCATCCTTGGAATTCATAAATTCGAATCTGGGTATCAATCCAAGTAGAATACAAACCAACAAACTACAATCCTATCCATATAAAACCTCTCATGTAACATCCCTGGTAAATAATGAGTATGACATTTTCATATTTATTAATATTTTTGAATTAAATATTATTTTTAAATTAAAGGGGATGCTATGTTTTATGGCATACCTGATATCCAACAATAAGTTTCATTGAAATCTTACGTTGCACAGAACATTGAGTTATATTGAAAAATAATAATATAATAATATTATTTTAAATGGTAGTTAACGCCTAGCCATTGTAAGGGAAGTAATGAATAAAACTATGTAAACAATGGTTATACATGTTTGTTAAATGTTTTAACATTTATCCAATAAATGTTATGGGCATAAAATATGAATGAATCTTATTTTAAGTATGAATACACTAATATTCCGTTAAAGGTTGATTTACCGCCTTTTGATGGTGAACCCTCCTTAAATCTTGTTTTGGTCATTTTCATATGTTCTATTTTACTAAATATAATTTTTATTTAGATTCAAGACAAAAAAAGTTCCTTTAGGTGATTTTTTGGTATTTTTTTTGATAAAGATCAATTTTTGATGAATAGTGAAAAATACTGTATTTTAATTCAAAAGTTTCTTTCAATATAATTTTTTTATATTGTTATATTTTTTTTTGTATTTAAAAGTTTAATTAGAATATATTTTTGCCATATAATGAAATTTTTTTCATTGTAATTAATTTCACTTTGAAATTGGACATAAAAAAAGTATCAATCTTTTGATAGTTGTTGTTTCTTGAAAACATGCTATTTGTTTTGACAGCATGAATTAATTTCAAATTAAATAATGCTAATTATATGTTTTAAATTTGGTAAAATATAAATCATTTTTGAATTTGGAATATCACATATAGTTTAGGCGGAATTTTTTGTATTTTTCTGAAAAGCATCAATTTTTGATGAATAGTAAAACCACTTAGTAGTAGTTAAAAAACAGACTTCTTCATTTAAATGAAAATTTACTACATCTGTGAATTGAATTTATAAAATCTGAAATACATGGTTTTTATTATTAGGTAAAATTTTATTCAATATGATGAATGTAATATTTGGGTATTAGTAACTTCTTTACTTTTATTTACCACGGTTAAAGGTAAATAGGGTAATTCAAGGTAAAAAAGAATATCATAATAATACAATATTATGTTAACACTTGTCATAACCATATTTTATGAGATATGACCGACCATGGGCATATTTGGGTCGATTTTGGGACCCCATGGAGCCAAATAAGAGTGATAATGACACTTTAGAATATTTAATTAAATGTAAAGGAAAAAATGAAACAATCAAATATATTTTAGTAAAATAATTTTTACAAGTGGTTATATAAGTTATATTTTAGACTATAAATATTCACTATAATGATAAAAATACTTCCTACATCATCGTATTTTATATAATTTTTTGACATCATATAAATTAAATTATTTATGACACAATAATTATGTAGTATTACCTCATTAATAAATGATTCAAATATTTAAGATTATAAACATTAAAATAACATCCAAAACCAGTCCAATTATTATTGGATGATTTTCTGTCAACCCTGAGTCATCATATCTTCTACTTTAATTAGTTTTGGTCCGTTAAAATTTGAATATGATTATATAATAAAATAATATTTTAACACTTTTCAAAAGAACCCCTCCCCCCTTATAAAAGCCCCAACTTCTTTAACATTCAACACACCTCTCAAGCCCTTAGGATCATACAAACCCTTCATATATAATCTCTGAATATCTCAATACTCCTCCTAGAAGCCTTAACATAGGAAGAAGGAACTTCAAGAAGTCCTTTGGGTTCAAACCAAAGGGAGTTACCCAAATTAAAGGTAATGGTTCCTCTTATCTTCTTTTCTTTTATTTTAATTCTCCAACCCTAAACTCTTTTTATTATTATATTTTATAATAAAATAGTATCCTCAAAATACTTGGATGTTTTTATGAGAATGATTCGAACTACACTTACACACACCTCCATTTAGTGGGTGAAAACATACTATTTCTTGGGATGGAAATCTAACGCCTCATGAAATGATGATTGTTTGATTAGTTCCTACCTTATATCATGGTGTTCATTAAACTGAAACTATATTTATTTATTATATATATTATGTTTATGTTTTTTTTAAGCTTCTGTATGTTTCTTTTATATCATATCTTTATGGTTTCCATTATTCGTAAATGTGATAATATCATTTGAGGAAGTGCGGACTACCACCCACTCAAAGTGATACGAATCGTTAATTCCATATCTGGGATGTATAAATGATGGATTTAATGATATTATATATGGTATTATACTTTAATTATAATATACCCATGTATAATTATGTTTAACTTACATTAAAATAATAAATAGAAATAAAAGTAGCGTTCATGCGTACGTACGGCTTACTGTCTCCATGAACGGTACATTTTATTTCTTACCTCTAAATGTTATGTAACAATATGAATACATATATATAATGGATATATATGATATATATTATATCTAAATAATTAATATAATTATGTAGATAATGGACTATTTACCACAAGGACAACTTGTAATTATAAGAAGTCCATTTTTGACTCAAGTACTAAATATCGACCAAATGACCTTTATTAACTTAAATTATTTCATTATTTTTATAACATGGTAATAAGTGAATTAAAAGTAATAATAAACCTGAAAAGGGTCTTAATCATGTATAAATTAACTTTAGTTTAATATTCAGGAATAACAAGGAAAAAATGAGTCATGTCGGACACGAGGTAAGGGATTTCTGATCTCACTTTTAATTCCGTGAGATTTCTATTATTCAACACTTATTTATTTCACATGGTGTACCATGTATTTACATTTGATATATATATATATTTTCTTGATTCACTTTATATTCTTGTTATTCTATGTTTCATTTAGTGATTATTAACTTTTGTTCATATGAATCGATTGATTACAACGTGGTAAGAGTTTTTCATCTCACTTTCTATACCCATGAGATTCATGCTATATTGCCACTATTTCATTTTGGGTGGTTATATACTACCCATGATTGTATTTATTGTGTAATATACTAAAATTTATGGGTATTTACATCCTCATTTTATGATCCTTCTTTCAGGGGTTGTATGTTTCATAAGATACCAAATCGGTATGGGAACCTTTTAACCCAATTTCCATTCCTTGGGTTAATCTTTTATTTCATAATTATGTCATGATATGATTATGTGTGGAATCAATATTTATTTATTTATGTTGTAATTTCCACTCCCCTTTGTGTGGATATTCCGTTGATACACATAATCACTCTATTGATAAATTCTCATGTAATCGATATGAACTTGATAAGAGTAATTTTAACTCAATTTACATTCATTAAGTTAAACATCCCAGTCCTTGGTTTTGTTTTATAACGAACATGTGGGAATTTACTATGATTAATTTACACTGAATATCCAATCATATTGAGTGTATTGGTATTTTTTCACACACTATTTTGTAATTTATTTATCCTTAATCCAAGGATACCATTTTTATAAGGGATTTCGTCTCAATTTACATTCCATTAAGACTTCATTATTGTTATTCACCAATTCAATTTTATACGGTGTATATACTATCCATTGGAATATTATATCATGAATCCCTTTATTCTCATGATCTTATAATGTTATGATAAAAAGTTATTCCTCAATTATTTTTATTCAAGCATCTCTCATTTTTGTTAAAAACTCTACAACTAAAATATCAATTTAAATGTTTTAAAGATTTGTTCTTCTATATCTTTATCATTAATGTCCATGTTTTAAAAATGGTTTTTAGGATTTATTTATATGGAAATTAATGTCTTCAAATGATAATTCATTAAAATATTCAATGTGGTATGGGACACTTTGATTATGTTTATTAAATGTTTTAAATGGTTTTAAAAATGATTTGATAAAGCATTATTTATTTTTATATCGTGATTTGATATATTTTTTTCAGAATGTGGAAATTTTATCTTTCCTTTATGTTTGTGTTATGTGTCATGAATATTTTATGGTTATTGGGCACTGTTTACGTATACAGGTTGTTCTGTGACAAACCTAGGGCGGGTGAGCCCGTGATAGCTCTCCAATGCATTGGGTAATGTGACGGAGGTAAACATTAATATTTCTCCTAAGAGATTTAGGGAATATACTTCGATGGGTATTACAAATGTGACTCCCTATGTAGCTGTGATAGGTACATTGTATTTTTGATATGGGTTCTATAAGTTACCTTTATGATTTATTATTTATGTGTGCTATTCATAAGTCTTATGATTTTATGAGCTATGTTGTGTTTGAAAAGTATGGTTTCATAGATTTTTATTTGGGATAATGTTTCTTTTCATTATTTTATAACCCTTACTATGATTTTTATGCTCATCCCATGTTATGAAATGTTTTTCAGAGGACATAAAGATGAATAGAGTCAAGGATGGGGTCAAGGAAAAGTCTTGCTATCTAAAACATGGAACTAGACATGAAATTTTTTTCGATTGTTTTTATTTTATGAAAGAATGGATATTGAGTAAAATTTTCTACATGTAATATTCATGATGTTATATAAATATTATGACATAATTCTCTAAAACTCTAAACCTGAAAATATACTCAATATGAATTATCCATTTAATTCAAGTATATGTACTTTTTAAGGCCAGGTCCTGACATCTCATGAAGTCAGGTATCGCTCTAGGTGTGGTAAAAAATTACTTCCATTCGAGTCTATCCTTGGAAGTCCACTAAGGGAGTCCAAGTATAACCCATGGAATACATGATCAAATTCCCTTGAGTCAGTCCTTGGAAATTCTTAAGGGATCCAAGTGTCACTTAGTATATAATTGTCAACCCCTATGAGTTTGTCCCTATCAAACCATATAAGGATTACACGTGTCACCCAACGATAAGAAAGTTCATTCTAAAATATGTCTTCCAGGGCTTTTATATATGCATCCATGTCTTACCAAAGGCATATAATCATACATATACTCAACAAAATTTACTCATTATCAGTTAACCATGTTAAGAAAAAATCCATGAAATTTTAAATTCAATGTAATATCTAAGGTGGTTCAAGGAATTCCTATTCATAGATGTATTACCTCTTAGTTACTTATATGGAAAATTTAATATTACCAAAATTTCATTCTTAAACAAACAATTACAAGGAATATTTTCCATTTAACACACATGATCATGTCATTATATAGGTAAATTTATGATTAAACAAGTAATTTCATAATAATAGTAAAGGGACATGGTCATTCCCTCCCATATCTTTAACCAATCAATTAACATTTGATATCAAAATTATATTTACACATCAATTCATTGTTTCAATAATCAATTGAAAAGTCTTTACTAAAATCCCATGATAAGTTGTAAAAGGCCCACCAAAAGGGTTCCAATTTCAAATGCCATATAAATTTTGAATTTTAATACCCATCAAACCCAAAGGGGTGGTTTCATTGAAGGTTCTTTTTATTTAAAATTAATTAATGTATATCGCGAATTACATTGCGAAAAACTATCAATTCAATTCAAGGATCAAATTTTATTTTGAGAAACTACTGAAGAATTGGTTATGTGACACAATGAGATATACTAACACTTCAAATTTTAATGAAAGGCCCGAGACCACTTACCATAGCTTCCATGTGGATAACTCATCAAGTATCAGATCTAGATTGAACTTAGATTAAGATAAAATCAAAGAACATATGAAGAACCTATTAATATGAAAAATCATCATGAATGAGAGAAAATGAATTGAGAACTCACCAATGTAGATACAAAAAGATGAGTAGAAATTTAATTGAAGATCATATGCGTAAGTTCCCTCGATTTCTAGAATATTTATGAAAGAGGGATTCCAATGGGATCATTTTCTATGAAAGAGAAAAATGATAGTTTTGGTTTAGATATATATTTTAATTAGGGTTAAAATTTTAATTTTATCCAAAATAATAGGGTCTCAAATTTTGGTTGCATGGTCTGGCCAAATCGTGTATGAATCTTGCATGTTTAGATATGGGAAATGGCACATCACATGATTTTTTCACATAGTTTGACAAACCACACACAAACTGTGAAATACACCACTATAAAAATACAAAACATGGCCACATGACCATTAACTAGAAATTTCATTGTTTTGTGTAACTATGTGGCTTATAGGGATCCATTTTTCATCCATACATGGTTTTATCTAACCATGCAGCCTACCTCACATGGTTTACTCAAACTGAGCAGTAGGACATTTCCAACAATGTGTTGGGTTATGAGTTCCGAACCGACCCCGGAACTCTTGATACCTCCATAAACTTGTGGGATATTTAAATTAGTCTTTATTTAAACATTTAAACTATATATTGATTGAAGAAAAGGATTTTTAACTCAAATAAAGAATCAGTTTCTATCAAACATTTCCCATTAAATCAATTCTTCCTCGAATTTCTCTCTCAGGGGTAGTCAAGATTGTCTGAGAACAACTCTAAATACTATGGTAATATATCATCCTCCCACTCCCAGGTATCATCTTGTACTCCAATGTGCTTCAATAGATACCATACAAGATTAAATGAACACCCTTAGAGAACCTTCGTGCCATGTTTCACTATATGTATAGGATAGTCCTCAAACAAATCATCAAATTGTAACTCAATCTCCATAGACTGAAAGGCAAGGGACATTTCTAAATTATATTAGTGAAACTAAGATACATGAAAGAGTTTTTTCATGGATCAATATGTCTGAGGTACCCATAACCGATAGGATACAAGCCCTACTCTCTCCAAAATCATGAAATTTCTAACATATCATGGTGATAGATTACCCTATCTCATGATCCTCCAGTATACAAGCCTTGGTGAAACATGAAAGAAAACCCAAACCCCAATCTCAAACTCTAGAGGATGTCTTTAGAGACCAGTGTACGATTTCTGCCAAGGATACACAATAGCCAACCACTTCTGAATCAAATACAGTTCCTCTATAGTCTCTTGAACAATATGATATCCATGCATAGTTTCCTCTCATACATCTCAAAAGTAAAATTGTGGTCGGAATTTACAACCACACAAAGCCTCAGGAGGCTCTATCTGTTTAGTATCCTAAATGCTATTATTGTAGAAATGATAATCTAGGGGTATATGTATCTCCCAAGAGCCCATAAAATTTAGGACGCAAGCTCGTAGCAAGTGATGAAGAACCTATGTCATGCACTCAAGATGAACATCGGTCTAAGGGTGCTACGTTGCACTCAGAAGAACCTATGCGCCTAATTCCCTATGTATACCTTTCTGGAATTGTGAAGTAAACCAGACATCACTATCTAAAACTATAGTAAGTGGGACCCATTAATTTCATAATATTTCATGGATATACATCCTTCTATGCTTATCCACACTAATGGTTTCCAAGATAGGTAGGAAGTGTGCAACATTCATGAGCCTGTCAATAGTAACACGTAAGAAATATTTACCTTTAGGAAACCTTGATAAACTTTTCATGAAATCCATCATGACATCATAAAATTTACACTCATAAATGGACAGTATATATACAATTCAATTTAATTATTGGTGTTCATCCTTTATTGGTTGATAGGTGGAACACCGCATGACAAAACCAGCCACATATCTTTTCATACCGGACCACCCGTATTGGTAATGTAAATCCTAATAAATCATGGTGGCTCTAGGGTGCACTACCTAATTTGAAGCATGGAAATTTCACATTAGCTCGATGTTCAAGTCTACTAAAACCTATATTCAGACATCAAACATCAAAATATCATCCATTCCAATGTTCTAACCAGGAGATGGATCCTAACTTTCCAATCCTTTATGTAGGACTCGACCGTCAGAATTTGATAACAGCCTCATCCATAGGCTATCCAAAATAGTTTAGGTAAGAGCTTATGATGATATATAGATCAACCCCAGAATGTCCTACACCACCAATTTCATCTCAATGAACAAATCCATAAAATTCCACTTGACACTATCCTACTGCACTTCTTGTATCTGAGTCCTCCTTTTAGTCCATCGATGACTATATTGTATTTTCAATTTGTGTAGGAAGTCTCAAAATCAAATTATTATAAGTATTCCACACACCTTCTCTATCTCAGGTATAAATCTTGATGTGTAAAAATGTATGTGAGGATTTTTTGGTCCTCATACATCACAAAATTCTCTCCATGTATGTAATGTATCCAATAGTGGAACTCGCGAACAATTGTAGCTAACTTGAGATCGTCTACCAGGTAATTTCTCTTACACGACCTCAATTTCTGATACTGATACACCACAAATATATCAAATACATAATAATATCTCCTAGATTTATACCTGATGCATCATAGTACAAAGTGTAACTCTTACCAAGCTCTAGAAAAATCTGTCACAATGCCTAAGTAAATCCCAATATTTTCTTCAAGAAGGATATTTCAGAAGAATATGACCATACAAACATCACACCATTCATAGTCTAGCACATTAATGTTACAAATAAGAATGATAAATCAATTATAAAACCCCAATAATATTCAGTTATCCCCAAGAAACTCTATACCATAAATACGTTCTTCATATACTCCCAGGAAACTATAACTGTCACCTTCTCTAGGTTAACTGATACTCTTGTCTCCAAGATGATGTGACCCAATAAGTAAATATGATCCATCTAAAAGTTTCACTTTGTGAAATTAGAATAGAAATGATTCTCTATTATTGTATTCAACATTATCTCAAGATATTTTTCATGTTTGTGGAAATAGTGATAATCCACCAAGATATCAACAACGAAAACAACCTCAAATGCCTCAATACTAGGATGGAAAACTAAATTCAATAGTTCCATGAATATTATTGGAGTGTTCATGAGACCAAATGATATAATTGAATAATCATATAGGCCATAAGTGTTGTGAAAATTGAAACGAGGTATATCCGATGGTCTAACACACACCTGATGATAACTCAGCCTCAATTAAATCTTTGAGAAAATCTGAGCTCCTCAAAGCTAATAAAAGAGATCATATATCCACTAAAGTGGATACATGTTCTTAATTTTCATCTGGTTCATTTTTTTTGTTAAACCACATATATCCTATGTATTATGTCCACATTTTCCTCAAAAAGGACTGGTGATCCCCTCTATAATGTATTGGGTCATATAAAACCATTTTCCTCTAAATCCTCTAGCTTCCTCTTGAACTCCTACATATCTATAGTAGTCATCAATTAAGGAGGAATGGATATCTATACAGCTCTTAATAGTAGCATGATAGATAATAGTACCTATCCTAATTGTGGTAATCTTGTAAATTCATCCAAGAATACGTCATTGAAATAATCAAAAAATTAAGAGAAATCAGATTGATGTTTCCCTTGACCATCCAGATATAAACTCATAATCTGAGATATCATCATGAACATCCAATGATGCTCGGGTCTAGCTTATATCTCTTGTACATCCCATTCAACCCTATGAAGAAACTCTTCACCCTCTACTAATGTGAAATTCACCCTTTGGTAATAGAAATCAGTGAAAGCATGAATGTGAACAAAAAATTCCATGCTAAGAATTATGTCAAAACCTATCATCTCAAGGAAAAGATGACCCATACGAAGTGACACCCACCATTGTTAAGGGGGAACTCCTTGCACAAACATGGATCCTCTATTTTAATCTTAACACCTTTAAAAGTTAAAAAAATTTACACAAGGATCTCTAAAATAAGCATTGATATAATGATTTGATAAGACCTTATATCCAAAATTGAAAATGATGAGGCAAAGGCTATTATAATAGTACCTCTGGCAGATGATGTACTAAGATCCTACTCTTCAAGGGTCTATTCCACTACATAAATCAAGTATGAACCACAAACTTGTGATACTGTCTGTCTATACTTAGTAGATCCTATCTGCAATCATTTTAAAACTGGGTCCTGAATACCATGAAAATGATCACCACATAAGCTTGATTGGCTTTGTATACTTCATATCCCTTCCCGATGAGAATTTAGTCACCCATATCTAGAATGTGGAGTTGGTGCATGCCTTCTCCACTGGCATCGAGAGGAAATTTTTTTAAGAAGCATTATATATGTCCCATCTTTCCATATGAACAATAGTCTACTAGGTCCCTCGTACATTATGGCCTCATATGTCCAAGCCTACCACATTGGTAGCACCTCACCTAGATACCTGAGTGTGTTCTTCGGATACTAATTTACTATGTGGAAGATCTTAATGATGCTTCCTACTACTAGCTGATATAGTACTAGATCTAGATGCTGAACTTCCCTAGCACAAACCCCATCCTCACTTAGGTTTCACTCTATGATAAGTACTAGATTAAAAATTCTAGATATGATAGGTAGAAAAAATATATTCACCTATGATCATATGTCATACATGATACCATCCTAAAATAACCTATATTTAGATATATTTTCACCCATTAGAATAGGTGTGAAGCACAAGAGCATGGTAAAATGGGATGAGTAATCAATAATTGATTATGAGCCCTGCTCCCAGTAAAATAACTCCCTAGCTATGTCAACCCTCGACATATCAAGATATAATTAGTCAAAGAATGCTATATGAAAATACCTCTAGGACATCTCCCAATGATGATTTGTATGAGTTATGAAATCCCATTATCTCATTGTGGAATCATATAGAATATAGGTAGTGAGGTTGACCTTCCACTCAGGAGGTGTCTCTAGATGCACTAAGATATATAACATGGACTCTATCCATGATTCTTGATCATGTGTTCCACTGTCACCCAAAAATGTGGGTGGATGATGCTACTAGAAATCATGTGCCAACTCTGCCATAGTTGGTATAGGTGGAGGTGTTCCCTAAATGGTCTGCTAAAGTGAAATAAGCCTTTATAGAACTATTCCTCAGCACCTGTGTCTAGTACTACAATTTGGGTTTTAGTTGACACTGATATAGGATCCTTGGGTATCCCATGACCCACCGCCTCTAGAGTGTGGTCGTTGCTACCCTCATGGTGTATGACAAGAGGACGTCATGGTGGGATACCTCTAAGAATTAGAAGTTCACGCCTCAAATCAATATCATTATCAAGGTTCATAGTTCAAAAGTGTTGAAAAATAAATAGGATATGTTTAGGAAAACATATATAGGAACACATCCATCTTCCTACTCTATGAACCATGTCATAGCATTATACAGGTTGTATATAATAACCATATACCACATACTTCCAATTACTAGGGTTGGGTCTGGGTCAAGTTCTCTTCTATAATTTATTTCATTCCTAATTCATTTTCACTTGATTTCATATATTCTTACATATTTGAATTCATACTCATTTAACATTTATGTCGTTGTTCATTTTCAAAAATTTTGAACCAATGGTCCACCAAATTCTTATCAATGAGGTCCCATAGTCCCTAGAAACCAATGTATAGTTTCTATATAATAAACACTATAAAAAACTCCAAAATAACTATCACCACAGCTAGTATATATATCACAAAACCTATCACAACATCATGAAACTAGTAATGAATCTTAAATTCCATGGCATAATGAATGAGAATGTATTTCCTGTAAATTGACTAAAATGATGCATGTGATGAAATACCCTACTATAATCAGGTTCTAATGCAATAGAACCCACAATAATATCTCTAATTACATCACAATTCAAGTGAATCACACAGTAGTAAAATCAATTATTCTGTAATGGAAAAAATCTAGAAATAAGTAATTTAATTCATGGAAATTTGGATTTTTCTTATTCGTTTGTTTGCTATGCATAGGAACAACTCATTAAAAAACTCCATTTTATTCCTTTCCATTTCTATTGTTTCAAAATATTTAATAAAACTAGTAAATAATTGCCTTAATATCACATTGTAACATCCCAGACCTGGATTCCACTGATGGTTTCCCAAATCTCGATTGGCCACATGGCCTCAAACACATCTACCTGAATTCATGAGGCTTCGAACTTGTAGCGAGGGCCTAGGGTATGTCCACAAGGATACTATTCACTATTTCCAGAGTGTAACACTACATTAATATGAATAACATTCAATATCAAAAATAGTATAATGAAAAGACAAAAGATATATAATAAGAATAGATAACAATATGAATAGGAATATCATGTATAATGAAAATGATACATGTCATATGTTAGTACAAAAAAGTCAAAACAGGTTCACAAAAAAATATAATACATGTATCTAATGTATGAAAATACCAAAAAATATCCCAGCTAGAATCATGGGCCTTACCTCAGTTTTATGCTCCCCTTCTCCTAAGCAGAAATCAATAACTTGTCTCTGGGTTCTTAAACATGTCCATACATGCATTTATATAATATGTTTGGGTACCCAAGGAGACCCCAATAGGTTGTGAAGCATAATCCTAATATGAAACCACCCATGGTCTAGTGACACCCATTCAGTTAATAAATATAACAATAGTGTGTAGGAAATAATACAATAGAAAAAAGAATTACTGAAAGTAAACATACTATAAATTCAAGGTTATCATTCATAACCAATTCATTTATTGATTCAATTACAATTAATTAATATGCATCAATACCCAATGCATTTCCCGACATCCCCCTGTTAAAATAGGTAATCAATTAATGCCTAAACTTTCCATCCATACAGTATAAACAAATACTAAATCCAAGATTCTACTTTCACTACTAGAAAATGATCCTATACCCACGGTTCAAAACCGTGGGTGTAGACCCCAAAACCGTGGGTATAGACCTATACCCAGGTTTTGGGGAACTATCGTCATTGGTGGAATCGGTATAGGACCATGAACTATACCCATGGTTTGAAAAAACTATGGGTATAGGTTTTTCCTCCATGTCATAACTCTATACCCATGGTTTGGAAACCGTGGGTATAACCTAGATTACAAAATAATAGCCCACATGATTTGATATTGTGATACTTCTCTGTTCACGAGTGACCGTACCACTACCCCACCACCGTATATATGTATTTATATGTATATTTTATTAAATATATTTACTTAAACCCTGGGTATAGAGGAATAAACCGTGGGTATAGAATTCTCACCAATTTTGTTTTGTTCCTACGGAAAAAATAAATCTCTCGTGCATGCGCAGGAAACCTATACACACGGTTTGTCAAAACCGTGTGTATAGGTTTTTAATCCGACAACTATACCCACGGTTTTGGGGAACAATGTGGGTATAGGTCACTCTATCCCCATGTTTTTGGGCAAACCATGGGTATATGCATTTTTTGATACCCTATACCCACAGTTTGGAGAATACCGTGGGAATAGGGTAACCTATGCCCACGATTTGGGAAAACCATGGGTATGGGCTATCCAAAAATTCTTATACCCAAGGATTTCCCAAAACCATGGGGATAGGGTGACCTATACCCACAGTTCTCCTTAAAAACGTGGGTATAGGTCCATTTTCCAGTAGTGTTGGTCTTAAAAGATGCGTCATAAAGTAATTCAATTCAATATTCAATTTAGAACATGAGATAGTCTCTGAAATTCCTAATTTGTAATATGGGTATTCCTCTGGGTATAATATAATCCAACACATTACAATCCCTTCATGTTGAATATTTCAAGAACCCATGTGTAAATCCAGGTGTGGTATTATTTCATTTCCATTTGAGTCCATTATTTTCAGCCCACTAGGGGAGCCCAAGTATTACCCATGACACACATGATCAAATTCCCTTGAGTCCATACATGGAAATTTATAAGTATTACAAGTTTCAATCGATATATAACAGTCTATCCCTAAGATTTAATCCTTGGAAAACCATATTCGGAGTATGATTGTCACTTTGGAATAAGAAATATCATCACCAAATGAGTCCATTCATGGATTTCTTATTCGAATCCATGTTTCGTCCAATGAATATAAGCATACATGTACTCAATAACATTTGATAATTGTCATTTAAACATGTCAAGGTCAATACCCAGAACATTACAATTTAATCTCACCTCTATTGTGGTTCAAGGCATGACTTTGCTTATAAGTCTTACCTCTCAACAACTAAGAGTTTAAATTCATTATAATGGCAACCTAATGATTAAAAAAACTATTACAAGTCATATCCTCTATTTAATACACATGGTCATTTAATTTAAAAGGGAAACTGAAGATTAAACAAGAAATTGCATAGAGTGGGACAAGGTTCATGGTCATTCAATCCCTTATCTTTATTCAATCAATTAACAATTGATATCACAATTAATTTTACACATAAATTCATAGTTTCAATCATCAATTGAAAATTAATTTTTGACATCACATAATAAGAAGTAAAGGGGACCCCAAAAAGGGATCTAATTTCATATGACATCCAAATGAAACATTTAGATACACGACACACCCCAAGGGGTGGTTCCATTAAAGGATATTAACCATTTTACGTTTATCAATGGACCTCATTAATTATATAAGATATTCTTATAAATTCAATTCAAGGATAAAATTTCATTTGAAGGTAACAACCATGAATTGGGAACACAGAACAGTAGAATATATGAACACATTGACTTTTAAAGAAAAGAATGAGACAATCTATCATCTGTTCATGGAGGATAACTCATCAAGTATCACCTCTTTATTTGAGATAGATTAGTATAAAATCCAATAAAAGACCATGAACCTATCAATAAGAAAATTATATTGCACTTAAATAGAACATTAGATACAAAAACAAATAAAGAATGGCCCAAAATTAATTTAGAACTCGCTGATAAGGATCCAATGAGATGTGAATTACGTAAATCATAGATCAGACAGGGAAGTTACCAAGATTCTTAGAATAGATCTTAAAGAAGGATTCAAACGGGGTCCTTTTTTGTGAGGGGGAGAAATATGCATCTAGGTTTAGAAATAGATTTTAATTAGGATGAAAATTTAAATTTCAAAAAAAATAATAGGGTCACATATTTTGGTCGCATGGTTTTTCCAAACTATATGAAAACCGTGCATTCTAATTTGTAGGGAAGAGAATATCACACAAGTTTTCTGCACGATATGACTTCCTATGTGAAAATAACAAAAAACACCACTGTAAATTTTTCAGACATGGATGCATGGTCATGCACCCCAAATCACATGGTTTAGTCTAACCATGTGGAATTTAGGACTCCACTATCTAGCCTCACATTGTTTACTCATGTTGTAGGCCAGACCATTTTCACCCAAAGAGTTGGGTTCTGAGCTTTGAACGAGCCCCGAACACCCAAGATACCTCCATGAACTCATGAGAAATTCATATTAAGCAATATTTAAATATTAAAACTAAAAATTGATGGACTAAAAGGATTTATACCTTAAAGGAAGAACATGGTTATGCCAATATTTTTTTATTGAATGAATATATTTTTTAAATTATTTATTTTAGAATTATTTAAATGTTTAGGAGGATAAGAAATAGATATTTATTTCAGTGACAAAAGATTATTTAACAGACTGACAAATAAATATTTATCATTGAATGAGTTAGAACACACCTTAAATAAAATTATATTATTTTGTTATTACGTGTCATGTGGTTCCTTTAGAGATTAATATATTATTTAGAAAATTTATATGGTATATTAAATATTAAATATTAACCCTAGGTCTATAAATTAACTGTTATTTCAATCAAATAAACTTTAATCAACTTACACAACAATTTCCTATCAAGATCTCCATCCCCTTCTATTTTTCTTGAGACCAGAAAGAATAAGGAAAACATTTCTTCTATCCAAATTTAATGTGAAATGATCAAGGTGAACAACATAAGAAAATCAACCATTCATGAATATAATAGTGGGTTCATTGGTTTTGTTCAAAGATCAAAGGATCATGTGTTAATCACTACTAGTGGTGCTCTGCCTTGGGTCCTCACTTGAAATGGATGATACACTGATATTGTTAGAATGATCAACATTATCAATGATGAAATATTTCAAAACTGAGGTAATTTTTCTTTCATGTGTTTTAAATTATTTATAAATTAACGTGAAATATCCTCTCTCTCTTTTTCTGAATAAATTAATTTTCAATATTCTTTTAAAAAAAAAATCAATGGTCTTGGAATTCATGTCATATACATGGTGAATTATCAATTGAATTAGAAACAATTCAAGTTGGATATAGGACCAATAAGCACATTCATTGTATCTGGAATCATAAAGTGGTATCAGAGCTGTAATGTTTAATTTATAATTTTTTTACATATTATAGAACATTGTTCAGAATAAAGTTTAGTTTTCATTGAATGTAATTCATTTTTATAATATGATTGTGTATATTTCTTTTTTCTCCCTTTATTAATCTATCATTTAATAAATATTAAATTACATTTTACTAAGGAACATCTAAAAACCCCAACTGAAGGTTATGAGAAGTTTGGTTGGACAACATTGCATTATATAGCTTATAGTCGTAGTACAAGTCATGTATCCTAATTCATTTCACCATAACATAGTACAAATTAATTTACCACACTATGTGATGAATAATGAAAAGTGCATTAAATACAAAATGTGTTGACCAATCCAGGATGACACATGACATGTGGGACTATACGTCATGTAACTAGGTCACACACTATGTAGTCGTCATGTTTTTGTGGTGGAAAATTCATATAGAAATATAAATTGAATAATTATTTCATGATTCCTAGGGAATGACATAAAATAAAGATTCACATGGTATATACTAGCCATAAATGTCATGTACCCCCCAGGTGTTCATGATGTAATTCATTTCATGTCCATAGGGATGTATCACAAACATATGATGGGATAGATATGTGGCATGTGGTCGGAAATACACACCATGAACCCAACCAATTTACCATGAAAAATAAATTTTTAATTTATTACACCTCTAAACCTCAACAACATGTGCTATGTGTGACATTTATTGACTCAGACATTCTATGTTAGAGGTTATATATATATATATATTAAATAATTATTTAATTTTTTTTTTAAATTTTATAACTAAAATACATGTATCATAATACCTCGATTGACCCATAGACATTAAAATAATTATACATGACATTAATTAACATTTCTAATATGTGTCACTTGTATACTAATAAATTCCTTGTAATTAAATGAAAAATGAATTTTCAACATGTTTTATGAGTAAAATATATATGTTATCAATATATTATATGTATTGTGGACTGATACTCATTGAGATACTTCCAATTTGAAATTGGGTACATATTTTTTTAAATTGAAAATTAAATTAATTAATTTATTTTAATTTAAATCATAGAGGATGGGTATGTCTTAGAAAAATTGAGTAGATATTATGATAAACTGAATTAATTATTAAATGTTATAACTAATCGTATTAATGTGTGCATGTTCATATTAAAAAAATAATTTATTTAAATGAATACTAGTAAATTATTTAAAATGTTTATTCATTGTACTATTAGATAATCATGAGATTATAATGGCATGTGCATGTCTATGGTTTCATTTAATTTAATTATTAAATGGGGGTTTATAATTATTTTATTAAATTAAATTTACGGAACATGAGTCATCCCACACTCTATATTTTTTATGTTCTTGAATAACCACAATTTATTTTATGTAATGGTCTATTTTCGGGTTCCATTCAGTAGTTAGTGATGTAAAATTGTTTTAAAGTTGGATATGATAAATATTTGGAGTTGGTTCAAGATGATTTTAAGGTGAAACTAAACTTATAATACACACATGAAACGGGTATCATTCTATAAAATCAATCCCATATCGTTTCAATGTGTTTTTACCTTAAAGTTGGTATTTTTTAAATTATATACTCAATAAAAAAACTACTAGCTAAATCTGATGATCTTTCCATGTTTAATTTATGTCCATTACATTATTTATTATAGATGAATGATAGACATCACATTAATATATGAATTAATATAAAAAAATTGATTTAATATAAAAATTATTATACCTAAATATATTATCAGTACATAGTTTGTAACTTTAGTAAAATACTCTGAATTTTAAAAATCCATGTAAAACATAAAATAAGGAAATTTAAGGATAATAAGAGAAATATATCAGATTTATATTAAGTCATTATGCCTCTAATTATATGAATTAATATGAATCAATAGTTAAAGGGTTGATTCGGCCTCTATAGAGGACACTTTTAATTATTTTTAATATTTAACTTTGATAGTGGTCGGCTTAACTGATTTTTTTGAGTTTAATTACCTTACTCTATATAATAAAAATTTGTAGGTAAGTGTTAGAGAAATATGAGTTAGTATTTCTCGATTGGGGAGTCCAATATGGATCAAGGATTCACTTATTAGTAATTGGAAATAATATCTTCCTAAATAATTTCTCAAAGTTTTCATGTCCTCCCTCTAGATTATTAGAAGAGAAATAAATATCCATGCCACTAAAATGTCCACACAATGGGGAATTACAAGTATGAATGTGTGGGGTTTGGAGACATTGTAAAATTACGGGGGACATAATAAAATTAATATTATTATGTAACAAATAATTTTTAATAAACTAAAATACTAATAATATTCTTTATTTATAATTATTGAATAATGATAACATTACCAAACACATTATAAATATAATCAGTTATATACAAAGAAAACTTTCTTAGTAGTAGTAACCTATAGAAAATTTTAAGATAACAACTAGTATTGATAGTCAGTGAACAAAACACTTTTGTGGTAGAATGATATATCCACGATCTATCTGCTAAAGAGTTGAGTGGTGAGGAGTGGATAGTCTAAAAAAATACTTGAATGATGTTCTAGTTGTTCAGTGATTGATGTTTTAATCTACATATAGTGGATTCATAAAGTCACATGAAAACATGAATGTCTATTTAAGTCAACATCATATTAATTATATTTATTAGGAGAGAATAATATATGAATTATATGAGGTGTCTAAGACATTATTCATGAATAATGTTAGAAAATGTACACTTGTTGGGCTTCATTCATTCAACCTCATAGGATATATTGAGAATATAGAGGTTCATGGTATATGTTTTCTAAAGACTTGAGAACCAATCCCATTATTCCAATACTCTATTAGGGATTTTATGGGTTTTTATAAATTTTAATACATAACACATAGATAAGTATCTCCTATAATATCACACTCTACATAAGGAATCTTGTAAGGATTTGTGGAATGAGATTCCTACTATCATTACGTTGAATAGAAGGAATGGATTATAAGAAATATTAAAGACTACCTATAAGTATAAATCTTCTTCAAAAATAGATTCTATGAAGAGAAGGATAAAGGTGAAATCAATGGAATAAGTGGTACATATTTTTCAGGTGAAAAGGAGGTTAATTGGAAGAAAAACTATACCCAGACAAAGAATCAAGGGGAAACTTTAGTTATGTTTGTTACTAAGTAAAATTTATCTATTTATATAAATTTATTTTTATGTACAATATGTGGTGGTCAAATATGTATTATAATATTTGAACCAATTAGATTCAATAATATTTCCCATGGTGAGGTAGACATTGGGGCATCAAACAATGCCAGAATTTTTGTCGGGGATATTACAGATTACAACCTCAAATTGCCAACTAGAATGATCTTAGTTACAAATGTTATTATTTTATACCTTTAGTTACATAAAAAGTATTAATTTTCCAAAAATAATACATATGGATTGATTTACAAATATTGAAATTGGAATAACTTATTTTAAAAAAAATCATTTTTATAGTAAATTATATTTAAATAATGGATATTACATGTTTCTATTACCTGAACGATGAAATAGAAAATGACAATGAAGATAGTTAACCTGATTCTTACTATAACCAAATATGGAATCTCTATCCAAGCCATGTAAATGGAAATCATTGTTCCAAGTTACACCAATATGGATATTTTGATTCATTTGAACTAAAACCAATTGGTGTATGTCATACATGACTTTAAGGAAAAATGAATAGAAACTCATTTAGTGAAAAAGTTAAAAGGGATAATGAGATTATTGAGTTAGTTCATACTAATTTTTGAAAAACCTTTTCATTTAAAAATAGGGGTAGGTACTCATAGTTCATATGTTTTACTAATCACATTTTAAGATATGGATACATCTACTTAATGATGTATATGTCAAATTTCATTGATAGATTAATGGAATATAATAATAATGTTCAGAACTATTATGGAAAAAATTAAGAAACATCCCTCAGATTATGGAATATGATATCTCATTGAATAATTCATTTATTATTTAATGGATTTTTGGAATCTATCTCAACTCACACCTTAATATAAAATATAATGAAATACTGTGATAGAAAAAGAACCAAAACCTCTTAGACATGGTGAGATCATTGATGATTCATGAGAGTATTCCAATATTATTTTGGGGATATGAATTAAAAAAACAAGACACAATCTATGTCGATGGCCAAATATATTGGAAAATGTTATTCCATATAAAATTTGGTATGGAACTAAAATCATGACTGTAGAGAATCTATTAAGGCCATATTTGGAAACAAATTGCACCCCAATGTAGAAATTCAATAATTATAAGATTCCTTAATTAAATTAGGGGATATTACACATACAATACCTTAGGTATAAAGGTTGTGACTTATAAAAATCAAAAATACCCTAATAGGTTTCATTTATTAAAAATGGATAATAAGAATGAGATATACATTGATAAAATCTTGGATCAAGATATAAAAGAGTTTTCACTTTAACAGATTCCACAAATCCCAATGGAAAATCATGTTCTAGTGTCACTAATATTGCATAAGATAAAGATATAGGTTATAGAATGAGAAAAAAATGTTTTTTCTAGTCACAAAGTTTGGTTACTGATTATTAGTTGATAATAATGATCGTGTAACATACAATGAATAAGAAAGTTTCAAGGAATCTTCAAAATTGAAAGAAGCAATAAATTCTTAAATACCATCTATGTACCAAAACCAAGTATGAGTTTAGTAGATACTATAGTTGATATAAAGGGTTGCGGCTGTAATGAAAATTCAAGAATATATTGGACATGGATGGAAAATTAAATACATATAAGACATGAATAACTTAAAAAGCGTTCAAACAACATCAATGAATAAACTACAATGAATTCTTTTTTCAAGTTGATAATCTAAATCAATCAGGTAAATACCTTGCATAAAATATTACCATGACTTTGAAATTTGGGAAATGGATGTAAACATATATCTCTATAATTGGAACCTTTAAGAAGATGTATATATGAAAAAACTAAAAGGGATTGTGACTACAATGGAATCCAATAAGGTATTCAAGATAACTAAATCATTTTATGTATTAAAGAATCATCTAGATAATTGTAAATTCAATTTGATGAAGCCAAAATGGAATTTTGTTTAATAAATAATGAATGTGATCTGTGTTTCTAGATGATATTTTTACACCCAAATTCCATAATATATGATTACTTTAAATAAGTTAATACTTTTGAAAGCTTTCTCCATATGAAAATCTGAAATTAAATGAAACAATAATATATTTTAATGAAAATATAAATATTATATGTGACTATTAAAACTTATTCATGAATCAGAAGAATGAATATGAGTAAAAAATTTATGAAATATTTATAGAGATAAAATTATAGATACTTTTAATAAGAATGAAATTAATTGCGTATAGCTAAAATACTGAGGAAATCATTTTATGATTTGAAATATTTTTCTAAAATTTATATCTATTTTGAAAAAATAAGTTTTTAATGATTATATATAAATAAAATAAATTAATATTATTAAAAATATTGTTCTAATAAACAAAATGTTAGTTGATTAGAAAAAATAATAAAGAATAATTAATGTTTTAAAAATCAATTTTCTCATATAAACAGTCTTGCACTAAATTTGGGGAATTTTTTAATATTGAATTTTAAAATTTGAGAAATTTAATTTGAAAAAATGAAAATAATTTTTGTATTAATCCCAATTATATAAAATTAACTTAATTTTTTTTCTTTTAAAAATAAATATTTTTAGTAAAATATTATGAATTATATTTTTTATAAATTAAATGACTTTTATTAAATTATTAATATTTAAGTATGAATTGTAAATTAATTAAAAAACATATAATATTAAATATTTATTTTATATATGATTATTTAATTTTTAATTTTTTTAAATTTAAGAACCCATATTTGATATTTTGGAATATCATAAGTATATTATGGAAAAGAAATTAATAAATTATATGTTTTTATTTTAATATTAATTCTCATCACATTATTACATTTAATAACCTGAAATGGATTTAAAATTAACAATATTTTGTTCCAAATTATTGAATAAGGACTTATACATAAAGATTATGTTACCTAAGAAAAAAACTATTTACCGTTGTAAAAGCTAAAATGGGAAAGGTAATAATTCAAGGGGGTAAAGAGATCAGAACATGGAAACAAATCTGGAATTTATTGTGTGAGATGTGTATCAAAATTATATATTCCTCAATTAATTATTTTTCAATTTATGATATACTTTACCTATTTAAAATTTTCCCACATTATATCAAATTGATATATTTTAAAAAAAATGTCATTTTCACCAATTATATAAGGTTAATCTCACCAACACTTAAAGGAACTCCGAAAAATTAGGTTTCTATCCAAATATCTACAATTTTTGAATCTCATAGAATAATAATTTTTAATATTGAGATTTAGTTCATAGGAGATTAGGGTATGTCGTCCATTTCCAAGATATCATCAAAGGAAATCTCAAAGTGCTCAACGAGAGGAATAATTTTTACTTAACATATTTCAATTATTTTTTCATTTACAATTATTATTTTTAGATCTATATATATTTATTTATGTATATGTAAAACAATTATTTTTATTATTCTATGTTAATAACCATTAATCACCTATTCCTTTTTTAATTAAAAAGATGAAACCATCATTAGTGTGTTATATAGAATACCGCCTCCATGACGCAATACATTTCATTTTCATTCACCACCATACCAGGTAGTTATAAAAAGTTAATTTATTAAAAAATTATAATATTTATATAATGTAAACTATTTTTAAATAATAAACCATATGAAACATTTCTTTCATTCCGTGGAAGATGAAATCGTCAACCATGTGTTTGTGGGGACTACCATATCTATAGAAAAATTAATTTTTATATTTATTTGTATAAAAACCATATATGGGTGGTGATTAGGATGATCTTAATGGATAAATATTTTTTATGATATCATAACGGTTATTCTATGAATAATTTTAGATATTATTCATGAAATAATCAACAAATGATCATCATTAATTCAATCATTTAAAACAAGCATACTAAGAGAAAATTGATCCCCTATTTCTAAGTAATGACTTATGTTAAATTATATCAACTTTATAATTCATTATAATTATTATATATCATATTAGTAATCACCAAATTATATAATAATTCTTTTGGTATAACAATATTATAACTAAATCACCTCATAATCATCCATTAATAATGGTAAGTTCTAGTTTGGGTTGGTTTAACCACTTACTTGAACAATACAATAAATTTATATGATGAATGACAATGATAAATTATTTAATTGTAATTTTTTTTAATAAATATTAATTTTTTTGTTTTGATAAGTTTATAACAACATTTAACTCATTAATGTATAGCACACAGTTTTTTATTTACGAATCATAGAAACATGATAATCACTAATTTCATTTTCATTAGTTGTAACCAAAAATACCATGGAATAAAATTATACCATTTATAAAAATCAAAGAAAATATATTAAAATAACATTAGTTAAATCATAATAAAAAAAATTATAACAAGAATCAATACCAACACCAATTTTATGAAACAAGTTAAAAGCAATAAAGGTTACTTACACTTAGTGTTGAAAATAAAAAACAAATGACTAATTTATGTATGCATATAATTTTTAAAAATGAGGATTATAAATGGTTATAGTGTGGAATAATTATACTGATTATATATTTAATGACATTACATTAATTATTTAGGATGTTTGGTGTATGTTCATAATGAATTGGGATCAAAAAAATTGTTTTTTCCACAAATTCCTCTCTTTGAGGCATGTTTTGTATTATGAACTTAATTTCATTTATGTGGTCAATATAATGAATTTAGGATATATCATATCCCAAATTATATTTGAAACATGGTATTTTATGTTCAATTACAACACCTCTATTTCAACATGTTTTCAATAAATTTTTATTTTAGACAGTAATGTTTTTTGTCTCAAGTACAATTCTTTTAGATATGTAACATTTTATACATCATGATTCCTTTGAATGAAGTTCTATTGATTTAATAACCTATGAATATTTTATACATTATTTCTCTATATTTAATTAGTTAAACTAACCAAAATAATTTTATTTTATTCAAATGTATTTTGACTCATGTATTAATCCAATTGTAATATTTATTTGGTAAGTCAATTCTCATTCAATTAGTTGTGATTGTTCACAGCAACGGATTTCATATATATTGGATATAATATTTACTTTTATTTAATTGTGTTTTATTCCATAATTTGACAATTTTTTACCTAAAAACTATTAATCAAATGTTTTAATCTTCATGGAGGATGTTTCTCATAAGATAACTCAAATATAATTTCATTGAGTTATAATGTTTCTTCTAAAACATTGATTTTTCTTGATTGGGTTCCACCACCCTAACATTTTATTATATGTTTTTTAATAATAATATTTTTATTATTTTTTAATAATAATTAATGTTTCTTACTCTTTTTGAAATGTGAGACTTAAATAAATGAATTTTAAAAATAATTTACGGGCCTTTTTTCCTTTCACTTCCACATGATTGTTTTCCTCTCCTCATTTATATAATATAAACATTATATTTTTCCATTAATCCATTAATGAAGATTAAGTTGTAAAATTAAATGTTTTCAAATGGTTTCATATCACCCTATTCAAATGTTACCTTTGAATGTGACATGAAATTTTTTATTTTACCTCAATGTTAAAAATGATTTCTAAAAGGCATTTAAACTTTTCACTTCTATTTCCCTTATTGTTTTCAAAAGGATTTACCCTAATTGAGTTTATATTTCATTTTTTATCCTCTTATATATATATATTGTAATTTTTTATATTGAACTAAAACTATAAAAAAATTTGATTCTTGAGCCCTTCTTTTGTGATATTTTTTTGAATAATTCTATTTTGGTGGTGCTTTTTATTTATGTCAACACCATCTTATATTTCCTTTGTTGCATTAAGGATATGTTATTTTGAAATGATACAATTTATTTATCTGGATGTATTATGATCATGATATCTTGATATGTAATTAATTATACGCTCATTACCCAATAAAACCTCAACCGATCATTTTAAGAATTCATATAAGAGGATTTTTGAAACTAACCAGGTACTTATAATTTTTTTTTTCATTATATAATTAAATTTTCAAAATCATTAAAATGTATATTGAAATAAGTGGTATTTATAGAAATTAATTAATCTATACAAATAGAATAGAAATATCACTTATTAATGAATAATAAAATTCAGGGATCTTATATTGGAAAATATGATATATTTATATCATGGAATAACTAAATAAATGATTTGAGAATGATAAATAATGTTTTTATACTTTTGTGACACATAAATTTTTTAAATAAATTTTTATAATTAATATAATTATTTAAAAAAAGTTATCTTTATAATATATATTCATAAATTAAAAATTTTTCTTATGATTATAAGATAATTCTATTAGACCTTAATCACTTTTTTAAAATTTCATAAAATCAGTTATAATTTTAAAATTGGAAATTTTTAAACAAATGATGATTTTAATTAAAAATTAAATTTATAATATTTAGAAAATATTTTTCATAAAATGGATTCAATTTTTTAATTTTGAATACAAAAAAATGGTTAGGTTTAATCTTTGATATTTTTCTAAAATAGTTTATTTTTTGTTGAATAGTGAAATATTTTAATTTACAGTATTTAACAAATTCATGAATTATTGAGTCATAGATGATATATGGATGAGGTAATACCACTTTACTGAACTCTACTTAATTATTTTAATATATTTAGTTATAAGGTTCAATATATTCATATCCTTGAGCCAAAATAATAAACTAATGAATAAAATAAAAAAAATACAAATCTCATCCACTATAAATATCATCCCTCACCACCTATTATATTAACACATATAAAGACTTGTAGATTGTTTAATCTATTCCCAATTCCATCACCAAGCCTCTTCCCTACATCCAAGACTTGTGGGTATCACAAAAATTCCAAAAACAGTGCCTTAAGAAGGCCCTCAAGGGGAATAATTTCAAGACGTAAAATCATCTTTCATTTTCTTTTAAATTTCTTTTAAATTTATTTTATTTTCTTATTCTCCCCACACCTTGTAACACCCCGAGATTTTATGAAAAATATTCTTTTTAATTTCATTAATGTCTTGTGTTGTACGCTACACCAAAAGGATATTTCACAACACACATCTCTGACCTGTCTTGAATTACACGCCATCGCGACCATCCACGATAGTGTGTGTTGTACGCAACACCAAGTTTCGCTAAACAATGATATGCTATTAAAATATTATTAAAACGAACCGTTATGAATAGTAATAACCACTTTTTGAAATTTTGTAAATTTTAATTTTCAAAATGGACTTCATTTTTGGATTCGGAATATCGAAATTAGCTTAGGGTGAAATTTTGGTAATTTTCAGATAACTTTCATATTTTGATGAATAGTGAAAATTACTAAATTTTAATTAAAAACAAATTTTTCAATCGAAATAATTAATAGTGATAAATTATTAATTTGAGTAGTTTTAAAGTATATTTAGAATATATTTTTACAATTTAATACAATGTTTTTCATTGGATGCAATTTCACATTCAAACCAGTTATAAACAAGTGTCAATCTTTTGATAGTTATTATATCTTAAAAACACGCCATTTGTTTTGATGACGGGAATTAATTTTTAAATTAGTTAATGTAACTAATATGTTTTTAATTTTGTAAAATAGACATCATTTTTGAGTTCATAATATCAAATATATCGTAGGCCTAATTTTTGGTATTTTTCTGGAAACTTTCATTTTTTGAAGAATAGTGAAACCACTAAGTGGTAGTTAAGAAAAATGCATTTTTCATAAAACTTAATTTTACCACTTCTGTAAGTGGAATTTCAGAAATCCGAAAGACACGGTTGATGTTAGTAAGTAAAATGTGGTTCAATTAGATGAAAATAATTTTTGGTGAATAGTAACTTTTTACTTTTTGTTACCACGGTTAAAAGTAAATAGGGTAATTAAGGGTAAACATGTTATTATTATTACCCTAACACATGTCTTAATTCTATTGGATAAGTTTAATTCGGCCAAAAACAACCTTAGGAATAAAATATGATCATTTAGGCCAACTTGGATTAGATTCGTACATTTATTATTAATTTATTTAAAGAAGGGTTAAAATAGTTAAAATCAAAGTTTAATAAGTAAATAATTTTTAATATGGGGTTGTACGTAAGATAAATTCGACTATAAATAGGCATTAGAAATATAAAAATATTTCCTACATAATGGTATTTTATTTTTAATTTTTAGACATTAAATAATTTAATTTATTTATGACACAAAGATGATGCAGTAATTATCTTATTAATGAAATATTGACATAATTGATGTTATAAATACCCAAATAAATGTAATTTCAGACTTTTTATGAAATAAACTAATTTTCTAGGTTAATATGACATGTTATTATTGATTTTATTAACTTTTTTCGAACTAATAATTCTGCTATTATTTTCACAAAAATCAATTACAAAATAGTGTCAAAATTGACATAAAATAGTTTTTAAAACAAATATTATATTATTAATTGTTATTTTATTCATAAAAATCTAAGGTTCGGCCAAATGACTTAGATAAGGTTATATATATTAATAATAAACAACTTGGGGTTCATTTGGCTTCTTATAGTAAGTTTATTAACCTTATAGTATAAGAACACAAGAAGACACGGTAAAAGTAAAATTATTTTACTTAATGTTAAATTTAAATGATAAGGTTACAATAGGAACCTAAACTTGTCTAAATTCTATTGGATGATATGATTTCTACCCATCACCACCTTATCTTCGAAATAAATCAATTTGGAGCTATTTAAAAACGAATTTGACTTTATAATAAAATAATAGTTTTAGTTATTCCAAAGGTGCCCCTCTCTTCCCTTATAAAAGGGCACCTCCTCCTTCTCTTCCTCACACCACATTGAGACGTCAAGCTCGGCCAAACTCTGACAAATTATCTTCTCCACTTCCCTAGAAACATCTTAGAGGTTATGGTCTTTCTCAAAGACCAATTTTAGTACCCTAAGAGGAGGTGTCAAAGAGACGATTCAAAGAAGAGGTAATTTCCGTTACCGATTCTTTCATCATTATTTATTCATCAACTTCATCTTATTTAGTTGTTTCATCATTAAGTAATAAAATCAGTATCAATAATATACTTATATGTTATTATAAGTATGAAACAACCCTATTTCACAATCTATCCATCCTACGGAAAAAGAAATCACCGTGCGTGCGTACGTACGGAATACCGTCTCCACGCCGTGGTGTAATCTATTTTCCACCACCACCATACATGGATGGGTATAATGGGGTAAATAATGACTATATATGACTATTATAAAGTGATATTGATTCTGAAATATTTTACATACACTCCAATACAATTCCACGATCATGATAATGATATCATCGCTCGTGCGTACGTACGGACTACCGTATCCACGACGCGATGAGAATCATTCTCCACATTAACCATTCATGAATGATTACAAAGTATATATAATAAGTAATCATGAAATATATGACATAATAATGATACTGGATTTATGTGTGTATATATGTATGTCGTCTACTCAATTCCATTCAACTCAATAAGGAAATGAAAACAGCGTTCATGCGTACGTACGGCCTACCGTCTCAATGAACGGTGTATTTATTTCCATTTACTGATCTATTATATATATGTATATTCTGAATATATATTATATTTAAATCATGTTTTATATTCTGTAATTATGTAATCAGGATCTAAGTAATCATATGAATAATTACAAGTCAAAACACGAACGACAAATGAAACGATTTTACCCAAAACACTCATTAACATGGAATTTACAAAAGAACGGGTAAAATAAATTCATAAGTGAACCATATATGATATCATAACAATGATTATGATTCTGGAATAAGTAAATGACACTATTTAAATCATTATACATGGGTTTCAGACAATTACGAAGCAAATCAGACCTAAGGTAAGGGAAATATCACAATCTCATTTTTATCCGAGATTGTTTATACTTTAGTATTTACTGAGGTGTATTTTATCATCCACATCCATGTTTCCTCAATATGTAATATTATTTCCATCCAACTACAATTGTTTAAATCCAGTTTTACCCTTCAGTGAGTTTTTAGTAAAAGATATGAAAGCAATCTTTTGTCGTTTTTCGTACGAGGTATTTTTTTGACTTTTCCGAAAAAAGTACGAAGAATGTTTTTTTAACTTATACGGCACGAACAGATTTTTACGGTTTTATAAAGCCTTATTTTCATGAAGAATCCTCCAAAATATTTCATGAATATTTTCAATAAAATCTCTTTCATTTAAAATTTCATGACGGTTTTTGAAAAGAAATTGATTTTGAAGAAGAAAGGATATTTTGCTCAAGAATTCATTTCAATTGTTTTATCAAAATTATTTTCCATCTAAGATAACATAGGGTTCAATTTCTATCCCTATAATTACATTGATTTGGTTATGTTATGATGGAATTATTGTTATGAATTCTTTTATCTTATATGAATTGTTTTATGATGTCACGATGTTTAAGATTCCCATTTTTATTACATGGGTTATGCAATGATGTATGATTTAATATTTTGTGGCACACATAAGTATGGTGTCAATATGAGATGGGTGGGACCTATATCTCCCTCCAATGCATTGGGTAAAGATTTTATATCTCATGAGATAGACATGGCTGGAACGGTAGGTTATACCGGTTCAGTGAAACAGGACTCAAACGAGGGTGACTCGGTTCAGAAATGGACTTTGTCCACTAAGATAGTCTTGGCAATGAGTCATGACTAATAAGATATGATTCTCTATTATTATGTGTGTATGACACAAAGTTTCATGTTTTATGTTAGGATTATTGGGATTTCATTTCACTACTATGATTTATCCCATGTTCTGAAATTATGCTCTCTTTTGTAGGTTAAGATTTACAAAATGTTATGTTCTTATGAATATGATGTGATTGATATTTATTTTGTTTACCCTTAATGAGAATTTGATCTCACCCTTTTATGTTTTCTTTTCCCCAGGATATAAAGAAAGGTTTTCGGTAAAAAAAGGAAGATCTTTATGGGAGATGTTGAAGATATTTCACCACGATTAGAAGATTATATTCCGAGTTTCCAAAGACACTAAAGTATTACGATCCTTGTGTGTGTGTTTTTGTTATGTACTAAGTATTCCGCAGAAGTAATGTAATGTCCATGTACGTCAAGCTTCGGGTCTCTGTAATTGGTATCAGAGGAAATGTTTAGTCAACCTTTGGAAACTAGGATGCGAAAACATTAGTGAGATCCCTAGAGATATTTCTAAGGTATGTCTAGGGATGTCCCTAAGGATAAGTATACGTATAGGATATGTCTTAGAACAATGGTAATGATATTATATTAAACGAAAGATGTTAGATATTGAAGTTACTACCCCTTTATTATGATTTTTTCCTCTAACACTATTCTTTTTGGGATTTAGAAAATGGCTGGAAACAAGATGATTCACGATAATGGAGGATATGATGGACAATGGAATGATATTCTTCAGGAGTAACCAAATGAAATGGGATTTGGAAGTCCAAACATCATTATTATGCCGGATCATCAATCACATAATATGATCAATAAAGTAAAATTTGGTAAGTTTCCTGACTCGGCTAATAAGAGAAAGATGGAGTTTCATGATGATCATAGAGGAAAGAAAGTTCAATTTCCCCTATGTAAATCATGTGGGAAGAGGCATCAAGGAAAATGTTTCAAAGGAACTGGAAGATGCTTTGGGTGTGGAAAAGAAGGACACAAAGCCAGTAATTGCAAATGAAATGGTTCAGTTAACACTAGGGATGAGGATAATGGTATTGCTACGACATAAACAATGGTTAAATGTTTTAAATGTGGAATGTACAGGAATTATGCAAACCAATGCCCTAAGGGAAAGTCTCATGAAGAGAATCAGTACGGCCGTATGAGTAGTATTTATGTTGATGATGATGAAGAGACTACAAATGATATGTGAGTTGAAAGAACTGTTGAAGCTTGGTCAATGGTTTAAGAAGGTAGTGGAATGATTACATGTTTATCAAGTGTAATGTTGTATAAGTAATCTCATGGTACTATGGAATAAAGAGACATCTAAGTATTGTTACACTGTTGTCTTTCCTTGAGTTTTGAAAGTGTATGATTAATTGTACCGGTATCCATTAAAGGTTATTCAGATATTTTGGAATATAGATGATATGCCCATAATGAAGGGATAAGGAGAAAATTAAATGTTTGATAGTATTCATGAGCTCGTGACTGATATAAGGAGAAGGCTATGCAATGGATTGAGTATATAAAATTTTTGTATTTTGGTATGTGGAAAGAGTTAACTTTTGACAACCATCATGTTTTCACTAAGGTTTAATGGGTATTCATTTTTCAAGAGAATACATGATTAAGGTATTCACATGATTGGAATGTGACCAACAAGATATATGGGGGATAAATGATGGTATCCACATTCTTGGTTGATAACATTTCAAGTAATAATTTTCTTTATATTATGAGCTTGGACCAAAGTATTTTAGATAAGCCTAAAGATTGGAATGGATTATGTTTGACATAAGTTTGTATTGTTTAAGGATAGAACTTTTGATATTATTTATGTGATGTTATAGTAATGTAGTTTTAGAAAAAGGACAACCTGTAGGACGGGCGACAGCCCATCGCGTCGGACAAGGCTGTGGGAATCGAACCCACAACCGATGTGCGACTGGCCTTTATCTCCTACCACTGGCCGACAGGAAGTCCCTAGTTAGTATAACGTAGTTTTATTTTATTAAGCGGTATGATAGATGGAGTATATGTTCATTTTTGAACGATATATGATAGATGGACTTATGTATATTTGATAACTTTTGCTAACATTTTCTTTGAAACAGATGGAATGACCCATCATTCTATCACATGATCTATTAACACTTCATGAATAACAAATTCAACTTCATTTTATTAAGAGATGAAGTGGAAATTGTTCAAAGCATGAACAACAGTGAGATTGTACCAAAATAAAGTAAGTATTTATTCTAATTCAAATTCTTCAACTTTAGGGAAGTGATCATGAAAACCAAAAATGTTGTCCTAGTGCTCTTATATCTGATGAATCAGATGGTACCTTAGATCATCACAAATTTATGGCTTTATGATTGCTGGCTTTTCTATAGCCATGTTCTCTACCACCCTCCATCAGAACATGATGGTTAGATTTCTCTTCCATATCCATATTTTCACCTATGTGGAAACCCAGTGATTAGTTTATTTGGGTAACCGTTACGTTTCATACTTTTGTTTTTAAATATTGGTTTTGGAATTCCTTTTTATGATGTGGGTTTCTATCAAAGAAACTTGTTATTAGTAAACCATTTATAACCCCGACAAATTTCGAGGGCGAAATTCATTTTAAGGGGGGTAGAATGTAACACCCCGAGATTTTATGAAAAATATTCTTTTTAATTTCATTAATGTCTTGTGTTGTACGATACACCAAAAGGAGCTTTCACAACACGCATCTCTGACCTGGCTTGAATTACACGCCATCACGACCTTCCACGATAGCGTGTGTTGTACGCAACACCAAGTTTCGCTAAACAATGATATGCTATTAAAATATTATTAAAACGAACCGTTATGAATAGTAATTACCACTTTTTGAAATTTTTTAAATTTTATTTTTCAAAATGGACTTCATTTTTGGATTCGGAATATCGAAATTAGCTTAGGGTGAAATTTTGGTAATTTTCAGATAACTTTCATATTTTGATGAATAATGAAAATTACTAAATTTTAATTAAAAACAACTTTTTCAATCGAAATAATTAATAGTCATAAATTATTAATTTGAGTATTTTTAAAGTATATTTAGAATATATTTTTACAATTTAATACAATGTTGGTCATTGGATGCAATTTCACATTTAAACCAGTTATAAACAAGTGTCAATCTTTTGATAGTTATTATATCTTAAAAACACGCCATTTGTTTTGACGATGGGAATTAATTTATAAATTAGTTAATGTAACTGATATGTTTTGAATTTGGTAAAATAGACATCATTTTTGAGTTCATAATATCAAATATAGCTTAGGCCTAATTTTTGGTATTTTTCTGGAAACTTTCATTTTTTGATGAATAGTGAAACCACTAAGTGGTAGTTAAGAAAAATGCATTTTCATAAAACATAATTTTACCACTTCTGTGAGTGGAATTTCAAAAATCCGAAAGACACGGTTGATGTTAGTAAGTAAAATCTGGTTCAATGAGATTAAAATAATTTTTGGTGAATATTAACTTTTTACTTTTTTTTACCACGGTTAAAAGTAAATAGGGTAATTAAGGGTAAACATGTTATTATTATTACCCTAATACATGTCCTAATTCTATTGAATAAGTTTAATTCGACCAAAAACAACCTTAGGAATAAAATATGATCATTTAGGCCCACTTGGCTTAGATTCAGACATTTATTATTAATTTATTTAAAGAAGGGTTAAAATAGTTAAAATCAATGCTTAATAAGTAAATCATTTTTAATATGGGGTTATGCATAAGATAAATTCGACTATAAATAGTCATTAGAAATATAAAAATATTTCCTACATAATGGTATTTTATTTTTAATTTTTAGACATTAAATAAGTTAATTTATTTATGACACAAAGATGATGCAGTAATTATCTTATTAATGAAATATTGACATAATTGATGTCATAAATACCCAAATAAATGTAATTTCAGATTTTTTATGAAATAAAATAATTTTTCTAGGTTAATATGACATGTTATTATTGATTTTAGTAACTTATTTAGAACTAATAATTCTGTTATTATTTTCACAAAAATCAATTACAAAATAGTGTCAAAATTGACATAAAATAGTATTTAAAACAAATATTATATTATTAATTGTTATTTTATTCATAAAAATCTATGTTTTGGCCAAATGACTTAGAAAAGGTTATATATATTAATAATAAACAACTTGGGGTTCGTTTGGCTTCTTATAGTATGTTTATTAACCTTATAGTATAAGAACACAAGAAGACACGGTAAAAGTAAAATTATTTTACTGAATGTTAAATCTAAATGATAAGGTTACAATAGGAACCTAAACTTGTCTAAATTCTATTGGATGATATTATTTCGACCCATAACCACCTTAGATTCTAAATAAATAAATTTGGATCTATTTAAAACCTAATGTTACATTATAATAAAATAATAGTTTTAGTTATTCCAAAGGTGCCCCTCTCCTCCCTTATAAAAGGGCACCTCCTCCTTCTCTTTCTCACACCACTTTTATCCTTAAATCTCGGCCAAACTCTGCCAAATTCTCTTCTCCACTTCCCTAGAAACATGCTAGAGGTTATGGTCTTCCTCAAAGACCAATTTTTGTACCCTAAGAGGAGGTCTCAAAGAGGTGCTTCAAAGAAGAGGTAATTTCCGTTACCGATTCTTTCATCTTTATTTATTCTTCCACTTCTTATTATTTAGTTGTTTCATCATGAAGTAATAACATCAGTATCAGTAATATACTGATATGTTATTATAAGTATGAAACAACCCTATTTCACTATCTATCCATCCTACGGAAAAAGAAATCACCGCGCGTGCGTACGTACGGAATACCGTCTCCACGCCGTGGTGTAATCTATTTTCCACCACCACCTTACTTGGATGGGTATAATGGTGTAAATAATGAATATATATGACTATTATAAAGTTATATTGATTCTGAAATATTTTACATACACTCCAATACAATTCAATGATCATGATAACAATATCATCGCTCGTTCATACGCACGGACTACCGTCTCCACGACGCGATGAGAATCATTCTCCACATTAACCATTCATGAATGATTATAAAGTATATATAATAAGTAATCATGAAATATATGACATAATAATGATACTGGATTTATGTGTGTATATATGTATGTCGTCTACTTAATTCCATTCAACTCAATAAGGAAACGAAAACATCGTGCATGCGTACGTACGGCCTACCGTCTCCATGAACGGTGTATTTCTTTCCATTTACTGATCTATTATATATATGTATATTCTGAATATATATTATATATAAATCATGTTTTATATTCTGGAATTATGTAATAATGATCTAAGTAATCATATGAATAATTACAAGTCAAAACACGAACGACAAATGAAACGATTTAACCCAAAACGCTCTTTAACATGAAATTTACAAAAGAACGGGTAAAATAAATTCATAAGTGAACCATATATGATATCATAACAATGATTATGATTCTGGAATAAGTAAATGACACTATTTAAATCATTATACAGGAGGTTTGGACACTTAGGAAGCAAATCGGACCTAAGGTAAGGGAAATATCACAATCTCATTTTTATCCGTGATTGTTTATACTTTAGTATTTACTGGGGTGTATTTTATCATCCACATCCATGTTTCCTAAATATGTAATATTATTTCCATCCACCTACAATTTTTTAAATCCAGTTTTACACTTCGATGAGTATTTAGTAAAAGATATGAAAGGAATCTTTTGTCGTTTTTCGTACGAGGTATTTTTTTTGACTTTTCCGACAAAAGTACGAAGAATGTTTTTTTAACTTATACGGAATGAATGGATTTTTATGGTTTTATAAAGCCTTATTTTCATGAAGAATCCTCCAAAATATTTCATGACTATTTTCAATTAAATCTCATTCTTTTAAAATTTCATGACGGTTTTTGAAAAGAAATTTATTTTGAAGAAGAAAGGATATTTTCCTCAAGAATTCATTTCAAGTGTTTTATCAAAATTATTTTCATCTAAGATAACATAGGGTTCAATTTCTATCCCTATTATTACATTGATTTGGTTATGTTATGATGGAATTATTTTTATGAATTCTTTTATCTTATATGAATTGTTTTATGATGTCATGATGTTTAAGATTCCCATTTTTATTACATGGGTTATGCAATGATGTATGATTTAATATTTTGTGGCACACATAAGAATGGTATCATTGTGAGATGGGTGGGAAATATATCTACCTCCAATGCATTGGGTAAAGGTTTTATATCTCATGATATAGACATGGCTGGAACGGTAGGTTATACCGGTTCAGTGAAACAGGACTGAAACGAGGGTGACTCGGTTCAGAAATGGACTTTGTCCACTAAGATAGTCTTGGAAATGAGTCATGACTAATAAGATATGATTCTCTATGATTATTTTTGTATGAAAAAAAGTTTCATGTTTTATGTTATGTTTATTTGGATTTCATTTCACTACTATGATTTATCCCATGTTATGAAATTATGCTCTCTCTTCCAGGTTATGATTTCCAAAATGTTATGTTCTTATGAATATAGTGTGATTGATATTTATTTTGTTTACCCTTACTGAGCATTTGAGCTCACCATTTTATTTTTTCTTTTCCCCGGGATATAAAGAAAGGTTTTAGGTAAAAAAAGGAAGATCTTTATGGAAGATGTTGAAGACCTTTCACCACGATTTGAAGATTATATTCCGAGTTTCCAAAGACACTAAACTATTACGATCCTTGTGTGTGTGTTTTTGTTATGTACTAAGTATTCCTCAGAAGTAATGTAATGTCCATGTATGTCAAGCTTCAGGTCTCTACACACCTACCCTAATCTAATTAAAATGATACATTCAGTACCTTACATATGATAGAATATTATTTTATTAATGGAATATACATCCTCAAACCTCTCATATTCTCCTTTTATTCTAAAAAAAGTGAAAACATTGTCTGTGATGTGTCTATTTTCTTCCATCTTGGATGATGGGTTTTAATTTCATTTTTCTATCTACAAGGATGATAATGAAACCATTATTATAATTAAATTATATTTTATTATACATTTTATAAGTTATATAATATATTTAAACCAATATATAAACATGATATTATATAAGATCATATATGTTCGTGATGGTCATAAAAACATCCAAAATAAATAAAAAATTTTCATTAATGTTTTATGTAATGAATAATCCAAATATTAAAAAAATGATATATGGTATCAGCTAAAATTATAAAAACACCTCAATATCATTCCTTTCCAATTCTGGAGTTTTTATTATTTCGATAAAAAACCTATATTGAACCAATAATGTAAATAATAAAAGAATGTCACCCAAAATAAAAAAATAAAAAAATATTATTAATCAATGGATGGAAATATGTTATCAAAATTTCATATAAGGTTATATAAATATAAATATATTTCTGTAAGAAATTATTAACGCTCTTCAAACCATTACACAAGTGGTTTGAACTTGTTTTAAGGACGTCAAACCCAAAGAAAGAGAATTTACTTTTAAAATCTTCATTAATATATCTTTTGAAAAAATTCAAAAAAAATTCCTTTTTTACTTACATGGAATGTTTGTATTATACCAATTTCATGACTCCTTAATGGATTTATATTTTTATTACAATATTACATGTTTATTTATCAAGAAAATTTTTTCCATTTAATTTATGAAGTATTCTTCAAAAATAAGTGATTTTACTCAAGAAATGTTTTTTGTTGCAAGTGTTTTTGTTTTATAAATATGTTATGGTTATTGGGAATTTTTGATGATGAAGGTAGAGACCTATATCTTCTTCTCATGAATTAGACATTATAAGGTTATATGTTGACCCTAATAGATATTCCATGTGTAACGACGTTGGTTACACCATAAGGTAGCCGTGAGGGTTACATTATAAGGTATCAATAAGGGTTTAAGTGAAAGGTATACATGAGGGTTACAAATAAAACGGTAGCCATGAGGTTTAAAATATTAAGTGAGCAATACCCCACATTACCTTTTTGTTTTTTATGTTTTATGTAAATATTTTTTTAGAATGTATGTATATGATACTTTATGGGTGATAAGTATGTCTTTATAAAAATGATTTCATATGTTTATAAGTATTCAGGAAACATTGGTTTCTTTCCATATTTTTATATTCCTTACTGGGTTTTTTATTCTCATATAATGTTTAAAAATATTTATCAAAATTTTTTGGGATGGTTAAGAGAATATAAGAAGTAAAATTGAATGTTATGAAGATTTTTAAGGAAAGGATTTCAAGTTTTAGTAAAAACTTTTGTGTTATAGAAGAAATGGATACTGTTTTAGTAGTACCCAATTTTTAAAATTATGGGTTGATATATATGAATTATTTCTTAATTATCTAAAACTATAAATCAAAAAGATATTTTGGAATGTAATAAATATGATTATTAAATATTTTACTAGATTTTATATTGTTTATGATGAGGACCATAGTATAGGTATCGGAACATGATTAAGATAACATTAGGGGTTAAGATGATGTTAATTGAATAATGTAAATTATTATTTTTATGTTATTTTTGTTTTGAAATTATATATAATTTAAATATTACTATGTCACTTCATCTAATATATGTTTGTTCAGAATGGTTTTTTATAAACGGAACTAGGAAGCTAGAGTGGGAAGGCATAGAGAGGGTGATATATCTCAGAATATTTAACCAAGAATGGTGGTAATTGGAACTGAGCAGTTTGTGATATTAATGGATCAGTTGAAAAAACCTATAAATGGTAGTGGAGTCCATGCAAGAGAATAACCAGATATTTTAAAAACAACATGATGATAGTAGAACATTTTATAAGGTAATACCCTCCCACTTGCAGTGGATATTCTGATACAGTGGGGAAGGAAAGGTAGATTAAATCCCTTGAAAATTTATTTGATGTCATGGAGTGTTTAGATAATCAATACGATAGTATTTATATTTATCATTTTGATTCTAAAGTTGACCAGTGGTGGTTTATGGTTAATAATATTAGAGAAATTGAGGAATTGGTTCCTTGGAATGAGATAAATTAATGAATATGTTCCTTGAAAATATTTTCCCAATGTTGTTTGACATAGTATGAAAAATAAATTCTTAGAATTGATGAAATGTGGAAGATTTAGTGGTCGTGTTTGATGAAATATTCACTATATTATAAAGGTACTCTTTAAATATTATTCAATATATTGATATTAGAATAAATCATTTTCACTCGGGATTGAAGCTAATATATTGAATGGCTTTGGAATCCCATGAGATAAAAGGTTATGAGAAACATTTCAACTATTATAGAAGGTATAAATGTTGTTTTCTGATGATCACATGTTCTTTTAAAATAAGAAAAATAAATGGTCCAGATGGTAGGTAATGATAAATAATCTATTAATTAAAACCGAAGGTAAGAAAATCCAGTTTTCTGTGTGTGTGATGTGTGGAAAAATAACCCTGGGGAATGCATTAACAAATCCAGAATGTTTTTCTAATGTGTTATGTTTTTATATAAGGCCAAAGATTGCAATGAAACTGTTTATAATTTTAATTTTAATAATTAATCTATAAAATGTTTTAATTATGGTGAGATGGGGAATTATGAAAATAACTACGCTAATAAAGATCTAAATGATTAAAAGAAGATATATTATAAGAAGAAACGGGTAGTGAAATTCTTTGTGACCATGTTAGCAGATGTGAGAATATCTAAAAAAAGTTGTATCAGGGACATTGTTTTTTTATAGAAATTTGATAATGTCTTGTTTGATACACAGTCTATACATTCATTTATTTATGATAAATTTTCTAGTAAATTGAAAATATTATCTCAAGAAATGAAACCATAATGTATGGTTGAACTAATTGGGGTTAATATTAAATAAAAATGAAACTTTAAGAAACATCTTGTTGTTCTCTATGGAATGAAATTAACTTATAACCTAGTTTTTTTCACATTAGAGTTTTATATTATTCTGGGTATGGATTGAATTTTTGTTTATCATGTTATGATTTATTGTAGAGCTAAATATTTTTTTTGAAAGATATTATTTTTTTATAAATAAATGAACCCATACGATTGATAACATATCAGGGTGATAAAAACTTGTTAAGTGATGGAAATGAAAGATATCTATCACATGTTGTTGAGAACAATGGAACTGTTCAGATTAATGATGTACCAATGCTAAATGAATACATGACTGTATTTCCTAATGAGTTTCTCTAGGATATACAAGATCAATAATTTAAATTCACTGTTGAATTAGTTTTTCATTCTAATATAATTTCGAAACCCCCTTATCGAATTGCTCATGTGGAATTATTTGAATTGAAAAAGAAGTTTCAATAGTTTGTTAATAAATAATTCATTCATCCAAAAACTTCACCATAGGGTGCTCTTATTTTTTTCATTAAAAATAAATATGGTTCTAAGATATATTTCATTAATTATAGATATTTTAATAAAATTACTGTTAATAATAAGTATCCACTACCTCAAATGTATGACTTGTTTGATTAGTACCAGAGAGATCAGTATTCTTCCATGATTGACATGAGATATGGGTACCATCAGGTTAAGTTGAAGGTGGATGAAATTACCAAAATAGTATTCCAAAGTATATATAGGTATTATGAGTTTGTGGTAATTCTATTTGGCTTAAAAAATGGCCCTTCTATATTTATAGATCTTATGAATAAAATATTCTATGACTATTTAGATAAGTTTATTATTATTTTTGTTGATGATATTTTGGTTTTTTCAGAAAGTTATCAGGATTTTGAAAAACAACTAAGGATCTTTTAGCAAACACTTAATGTAAATATATTATATGGTAAATTTAAAAATATGTGATTTTCAGTTTAAACATATTTATTTTCTTGGGAAAACTAGAAAGAAGGATGGAATAATTGTTAATAACACCCAAGAAAAAGTGTCTGATGAATTTATAAGACCTAAAAATGTTACATATATTCATATTTTTCTTATATTATCACGTTATTTTGAATATTTTTTTTAAAAAAAATCATGGTTTTCAAACCCACTAAGATAACAAGATAATGGGATAAATTTATCAAGATTGAAGAATGTGATGTTTTTTTATGAACTGAAAGGAAGAGTGGTAACCACTCCATTTTTGGATCTTCCTTCTTGAAATGGATAGTTTTTTCACTATAGTTAATATTTATTAAGGGGACTTGGTTGCATTCTAAGGAAGAATGATCAGGTAATTTCCTATGCTTCATGGAAATTGGAACCTATTGAGTTAAATTACCCCACACATGATTTGGAATTAGAATCTATGGTTTCATTATTTAAAAATTTAGGAACATAATTTATAGGGTTCCAAATATGAAATATAAAATCAGCATAAATGTTTAAATTATATATTGACTTAAACGGAATTGAATAAGAAGCATAGAAGATGGTTGGAACTGATAATGTATTATGATTTCATGATCAATTAAATTCCTATAATACCATAAAATTAGTCGATTCCTTACATAGATAACATCATTCATAATTGAACATGTTATATTTGTCCAATGAAATGTTATTTTGCGATTTAAGGAATTTATTCATAGAAGTTTTTGGTGGAGGAAATTCCTCTGTTTTTTTTAGGTTCCAGTGTAGTGATATATATCAAAAATAATTAAGTAAACATAGATGAAAAACCATGAGTTATAAAAAAATATATAATTAGTTATTGAAGGTAAGTTTATTGAATTTGATGTTGATAAATATTGTGTGTTGATATTTGAAAATATATTATACATTCTTTATGATTAATAGTTAAAGAAAGAGTTATTATGTGAAGCTCATAGTTCTCCATTTATAGTTCATCCTGGAATTACTGAGATGTTTGGAGATGATTGGGAGTATTACTTGTGTGATAGAATGAAAAGATATATTCTTGATTTTACATTGAAATGTTTGACTTTTCAATAGGTTAAATTAGATTGAAAAATACCAAATGGGGATGATCCATCCATTTCTTATCTGAGAGTGTAAATAGGAAAACATATCCAAGGATTTTTTTGGGGTACTTATAAAACCTTATTGAGGAAACAATGTGATTTTTGTTATTGTTGAACAATGAACAAAATCTTCACATTATGTTCCTCTTCGAGACAGTATTTCTCTAGATCATATTTCTTGTCTTTATCTAAAATATATTGTAAGGTTACATGGAGTTCCTTTCTCTATTTTATCTGATCATGATCCCAATTTCACGTCTTACTTTTTGAAAGTCCTTTAAATTTCATTAGGAACTGAATTAAATTTCAGTACATCCTTAAATTCTCAGTACGATGGATAAGATGAGTGAAAAATTCAAACATTGGAAGACATGTAACATTCTTATTCAATGGATTTCCAAGGAATTTGGGATCATCATATTTTTTATGTTATATTTTCTAATATTAATAGTTTTCATTCAAGTATAAAAATTGCACATTTTGAGGTGTTATATAGAAAGTTATGTTCAACTCTGGCAATTTGGGATGAGGATGGGGAAAAGAAGTTCATGGGAATAAAATTAGTAGAGGAATTAGATAAGAATGTAAATATGATCCAACATCACATGAGGAAGGATTAGAGAAGGAAAAAATGTTATACAAATAGTAGGGGGAAATACTTTTATTTTGAGTCAAGTGATTATGTTTTCCTTAAAATATCACATTGGAAAAGTGTTATAGATTTCGGTAAGAAATTAAAACTAAGTCCAAGGTTCATTGGAACTTTTGAAATCATGGAGAAAGATGGACCAACATCCTACTTATTACCATTTCCTAGAGTTTATCTTAGGCACATAATATTTTTTCTTGTTTGGATATTAAAAATCTATGTTCCAGATTCATCTCATGTCTGGATTCATTAAAGAGTTCATCTAGAATAAAACTTCTCTTATGTGGAAAAGCCTCTTCATATTCTTGATCGTACTGAGCAAGTATTACAAGATAAGGCAATTCAATAGGTTACACTTTTTTAGAGAAACCACATGGTTGAAGAAGAAACATGTGAATATGAAAATGCTATGAGGGAAAAGTATACTCACTTTTTTAATTAGTGAATAAAAGTTTTGAGAATGGGGGAGAATGTAAGAAGCCTAGAACTTATAAACTAATTTTTTCATTCTAGAAGTAAATTGTAAAATTTATCATAAATGTATAATAAAAATAAGTGGTATTTACAAACATTAATAAATCTTTATAAATATAATAGTTACCTCACCTGTTAAAGTATAAATAAAATTATGGCTTCTTATGAATGAAAATATGGTATATTCATGTCCTGGAAGAAGTAAATAAGTGTTTGGAAAATGATAATTATGTGGTGGTATTTTTCTGAAACATAAACTTTTTTATGATCAATTTTATAATTAATATAATGATTTAAAAAAATTATCTTCATAAAATATATTAATAATTTTTTTTCTTTGTTTGGTTATAAGATAATTTTATGTTACATTAATTAATTTCTCAATATGTAATAAAATAAGATATAATTTTAAAATCTTCATTTTTTGAATAAATGATGATTTTAAATCAAAATTAAATTCAACATTTTTAGAAAATTATTTTTATAAAATTGATTTCCTTTTTTAATTATAAATTTATTAAAATATTTAGGGGTTTTTTGGTATTTTTCTAATATAATTGAATTTTTTCTGAATACTGAAATGCGATAATTTATGGTATTTGAAAATTTAAAGAATTATTGAGTCATAGATTATGTAATCCCAAAATATTAAACAATCCTTCATTATTTTAATATATTTACTGATAAGGTTCAATGTATTCATAATCTTGAGCCAAAACAATAAACTAGTGAATTAATTTAAAAGCCACACTCCTCTCCTCCACTATAAATACCACCTCCGCTCCTCACACCTCCAAAGCCTTTTATCTTATTTTATTTATACCCAATTTCCTTCCCAATCCTCTTACCCACATCCAAGACATACATTTCTCACCAAAAGGCCAAAACCAAATTCAATAAGGAGGTTCTCATGGCTAATATGTTCAAGGGGGAAATCCTCTTATTTTCGTTTATATTTCATTTCAATTTGTTTTTTTCTTATACTCTCCTCACATCCCCTCATAAAAGTGTCATGATAACTCCAATATCATATATATAATATAATTCTATTATTTTCATGGAATATTCATCATCAAATCTATCCACTTATCCTCTTGTCCTATAAAAAATAAAACATTGTCCATGATGTGTCGATTTACCATCACCATGGATGATTTTTTTCATTTTCTTTTACCACTGTAAATGATGATCAGAAATCCATATTTATGGTTAAATAATATTTTATTATAAATATTATATGTTACATAATTTTCTAGATCTAATATATAAATATGATATTAAATAATATGATATATGATCGTGATGGTTATAAACCCATCAAAATAAGATAAATCATTATTATTAATAATTTATCTGATGAAATATCCTCATATAAAAAAATTATATATAATATGTTTCAAAATTATGTAAAAATTGTAATACCATTTATTTCCACTTCTAATGTTTTTCCTTCATTCGACAAGAATCCCCAAAATGAACCAAATAAGGAAATCCTGAAATAAAGACACCCAAAACAATAAAATAACAAAATATTATCAATACAAGGGTGGAAAGATGTTTTAAAAAGATAATATAAGGTATTATAAATATGAATATAGTTCTATAATAAATTAATAATACTATTTAAACCATTATATATAAGGTTCCAACACGTTTTAATGAAGTAAAACCCTTGGTAAGGGACTTTCCTTTTAAAATCAACTTTAATGTCTCTTTTTATGAAATTCCAAAAGAATTTTTCTTCTTAATTTACATGATAGGATTGGATTATAACATTTTGTTGATTCCTTATTATTTTGATGTTTTAATTACAACATTATATGGTTATTTGTAGATAAAATTTTTACCATTTTATTTATGTAGTATTCTTTTAAATTAAGTTATTTCCCCCAAGAACTGTTTTTATTATGCCAGTTTTCATGTTTTATGATTATGTTCTGGATCTTGGGAATTTTTTGTGTTGAAGGGTGGGAGTTATATCTCCCACTAATGCAATGGGTAATTTTATGTTAGAAGTTAACTGTAATTTTTATTCCAATTATAACTATGTTGGTTACACCATAAGGTATCCATGAGGGTGACATCATAAGGTAGCTATGAGGGATGCATTATAAGGTCACTAGGTGGCTTAAATATCATATAGCATCCATTATAGTTCAAATATTATGTAATTAATTCCCCAATTAAACTTTATAGTTTTATTTAAGTTTCATTGTTTTATGGAAATCTATAGCTTTCACTAAGTATATGATACATTTTTGGGTGAGAACGATGTACTTGGGAAAAGGATTACATATGTCTATAAGTATTCATGAACTAATAGTTTTCTTCCATATTATTATATCCATTATTGAGATTTTTTTTCTTATCCCATGTTTTAAAATGGTTTTTCATAGGTATAAGAATGGGTACGAAAAATAAGAAACCTATATGAATGTTTGTGATTATTTTCCATGAAAATATTTCATGTTTTATTAAAACATTTTGTATTATATAATAAATAGATACTATTTTAGAACTACTGACTGTGTATTCTTGTTGTTTGATATGTATGAATTATATTATAATTCGATAAAACTCATAACCAAAAAGATCTTTGGTAATGAAATAATGGGTATTCTAAAATAATTTACTAGATTATTTGATGTTTAAGGTCAGAACCATAAAACGTTTTCATATAAAGAATGTTTATTTTTTGACTTGGAGAAATACATTAGAATTCTATATGTTTTTATTCCAACACATATGATTATTGAAATATTGACTATGTATTGTTTGAATATAAACCTTTTGTATTTTTTGGTTATGTTAATGTTTTCCCTTTTATTAACATGGGTAAAAGTTCTAGAATTCTTTATGATTATTGACTACTAACACAGATTTATTATTTATTAATATTATATATATTTTGTTATATGGATTACCATGTTTTTATATAATAAAATGTTCTTTAAGGTATGGTATGAAATGTATTGTTTAATCATATGGTGAATGCACTAGACGTTATCACATGAAGGGTGGGGCATGAAATTAAATACCCCCTCTGGGCATTTATAGGTATCACAAGAAAAAAAGATTTGTGTTTTTGTGTATATATATTCCTATAATATGATAGTTTCTTGGATAGAATCCTTGAAAATATATTTCTCATTATCAACATAATGAATTCAATATGTATGGGATTAGTATTATTTATACCCATGTTTTAATATATTATTATAGATATAACATGGTCTTAGATTCAATTTATTATAGATGAATTTTGTCTACTTATTCTTTCCATAATATTTATTCCATGTTTATGCAATGATTGCCGGAATTTTATGTCCTACCTTACATAACATTTGATCTCAATAATCATTCTATTTCCATTTTTCCATGTTATGAAGAAAATCATCACCCGTGATATGTATAATCGAACATATAGTGTGTAAGATTAATGGGAGTTGTTTAAAATTCATTATGGATTAAGTAGTTTATTATATAGTGTATAAAATGACTATTATTTGAGTAAGACATGAGTTTTCTTATTTATGTTTGGCCCTCATTCTCTAAATGAATAAACCAAAACTGTTTTGAGAATGTATATTTTGAAATATTTTCATTATTTCATAATATTTTGGGATAGTTATGTAAGAGAATATATAGTTGGTATTGAAGAATGTATTTAATGTTGTATTTAAGGACCCATATCCAGGAATACATGTTTGGGGTATCACAGTTGGTTTCAGTAGAGAGTTTAGAAAACATTAGAGATTACTATGTTTATTAACGATCATTTAAGGGTTAATAAGTTATGGATATCATAATTTTATAGGTATAGAAAACCCTTTGGATGAATTATATGATTGAATGTTAAGGTAATATTTAAGTTTTATTTGGGTATTATGGTTAGAAAACCCTAATGAAAACCCTAGACATGAGTAAAAGGATATGATAATAAAGACATGTTTTGTAAATTCATGAATATTTGGTTTTCTTATAAATTACATCATTGTCAAGACTCAGGAAATTATTTGTGGGTATCATAAAGATGAAACAAGGTGTAATCACCCTGAAAAAAGTTTCTTGAGAATTGAATAGATCATCCATATAGTTCATAGTGAATGGGTTGAATACTATACACTAGTTTGGAAACTGTAAGGGGATATTCTTTGGTCAATCAAATTTTTATTATGTACCATGATTAATGATTTATTATTTCTGTAGATTAGGTTAATATGTATAAGTGAACTAAAATTCAAACAATTTAGAATTAACTTATAGTATCAAATGAATAAATGAAAGTGTAATTATAGAAGATATCTTATGTTTGATTTTTCCTATTCACTTTATCTTTTACACTCATTTTATTAAATATCCATTATGGGTTTTAGTATTTGGTTGAAACAAGATAGTGGAAGTGAATATGATAAAATAATGTAACTAGAATCCACTGTCTTATAACTAAATAATGGAGCATATTAAAATTCTTGAGATAATTATTATGTGAAATCTATGTTGGAAAATATGAGTTTCCTAGTCTTACCCAAGGAAGTGAGGTTGATAACTAAATGGAAGTTTAATCTTAATACTCATAGATCATTTAATTAGTGATTGATATATATCAATGATATTATGGTACATTATCAATGTTATGAGGATTACACAAAACATCCAAGGACATTAATTTATTATATTTTCTTTAATTTTTGGGATATCTCTTAAGAGTAAATTATGATAGATGTTGTGGTAATAATGGTTCGATTGATTTTTAGAAAAGTGATTTAGGTAGTGTTTAAAGACATGGAATTTATTATTCATTTATAGAAAAAGGGATCCATCATATTTTTGGTGATTTATATATAATTTTTGGGATTTATATATATAGACTACTGTTTTACTTTATGAAATAATGGTTTATTTTTTAAGGAATATATGATCTCATTGTAGTTTAATATGTTAGAGATTCAAATGGTTTTTGGAAATGTATGTTATGGAGAATATATTTTTATGGTATATTAATAATGTGGTATATCATCATAATAATGATTAATATTGTTTGAAGAAGGATAGAAAAAATCATATTTCTTAAAATATTAATGTAGATATCATATTTGAGGTTATACAACAAGTAATGAATATGTTAAGAATACATTCACTTACATTCTTCGATGAGTAATAATTAAAATTTAAAGTGTGAAATTTATTTAAGGGGGTAGATTATATGCAACCTAGGATCGTAATATATGAATTCTGTTATGTATGTCAATGTATTTTATATCTTACTCCACACACATCATCAAACATAAATAAAACCACAATATATTTTCATAAAAATATATATAATTAGAATATCATTAAAATATAGGCATTTAAGTAACTAGAATGAATATTTTTAACCACTTTATGAAATATTAATATAAATATAATATTGGATTCTTTTAATATGAATGAAATTCAATGAGTAATGTTAAAGAAAACTGGATAATCATTTTTTGTTTAATAATATATTTTTCTAAAATTGGTGATTTATTTAAAGGAACAGTGTATATTATGATTATATAATCTTAAAATATATATAGAATGTGAATAATATATCAATAATAACTTAAATAATAATTTATAGGAGATAATAATAAATAATTGTTAATATTTGAAAAAGATACTTTCTAATATTAATAGTTTTACCTTATATTTTGGGATTTAATTTAAATTCTTAAATATCAAATTTTAGAAATTTAATTGTATGAAATTAAAATATTTTTTTAATAATCATAATAATAAATATTAAGATGTATTTTTTATACTTTTTTTAAAACAACGACTTTTAGGTGAATAGTTAAAAATACATTTTTTAAAAGTGGCATGATTTTAAATACATTATTAGTATATAAATATTAATTAGAAATTAATTAATCATTTCTATAAGAATAATTTTGTATTTTATAAGTAAATTTATTATTTTAAATATGATGGTTTTAATTTAAAAAACCCATATATGATATTTTTTAAGATACGTAATAGTTTCTTGAAAAAAATTTAATACATTATATATTTTTATTTTAAAATTAATTCATATCACTTTTAAAAATGAAATCAAATGAAATTTAATTGAAATTAAAAATTTGTGGGTTCAAATTAACTTGTAAGAAACACTTTTTCTATGAATGTATATTTTTTTACCTTAGTTAAAAACTAGTTACCAATATAAAAGCAAAAATGATTAAAGTTATAATTGAAGGGATAAAGGGTTAGAAAAGGGATAAGAACATGACTATAATTGATTTTATAAGGGTTGTATAGACCATATATCTTATAAAATCAATTATATTTCAAAACATGAGCGTGTTTACGTGTTTCATATGAGCTCCATTTATATTATGTTGAAATCATGAAAAACATCCATTCTCACCACATATGAATGCGGCCTCTTACCACCCATTCGAGTCATCCAAAAAGGATATTTTCTTCATGAAACCCTAAAACTTTTCCATCCCTTATATTAATAGTTCAATATATTCATCTTTATTAATAATATATTTTGATATTCAATCCATTTCTTTGGGATCTTCCTAGGAAATCTCGGAGTTGACAATATGGGTAATCATTTTTAATCAACATACTTCTTTTCTATATTTCATTTGAAATTATATTTTTATAATCAATATTTCATTACTTTATTATTGGTTATATATTTAATTTTTGTGTTCTATGTGAATAATAATTAGTAAAATTGTTTCTTTTAGTTTGTGAAAAGAGAAAAATTCATTCATGTGTTGTGCGGACTATCGCCTCCACGATGCAATGTTTTTCATTTTATGTTACCCCTATACAAAACCAGTATTAAATGGAAATTTAATAAATATTTATTATATTTATATCGAGTTTATTATTTTTAATTAATAAATTATATTACTCCTTCCCCTCATTCTATGGATAAAAAATTCCAACCATATGTATGTGTGGGCCACCACCTCCATCAAACGATTTATTTTCATTTTCCTTTTCATCAATGCCTTTGATTTCTGATCAAGAGGACTAGATTAATGAATTCAAATTATATTTACTATTTCATTATGGTTATTTTATTATAGATAATATAACCTATTAATTATATTATTAATATATGATTATTGTTAATTCCATAAAAGAAAACATGTGTACTAAGAAGAAATTAATCTGTTTTTCTAAGTAATGAAGTTATATAAATTATATTATCTTTACAATTTTCGTTAAAATTAAAAAATATCACACAAATAAGAAATATATAAGAAAAATATAATTTTGGTATAATTCTATTTTTACTAAAACATCTCATGATTATTCCTTAATAATGGTATCTTCTGTTTTGGGTTAGTTTAATGTCCCAGTCGAATAATAATATGAATTTATATCCTGAATGTCTATGACAACTAATTTAATGGTGTAATATATATATATATATATATGTGTGTGTGTGTGTGTGTGTGTATAAGTAATTTCATTTTGTTATTTTATGGTTACAACATAAATTTACACTTAAATTAATAAAAAACCTTTCATTTATTAAGAATAATGGAAGCCTTGTCATTATCAATTTCATTCTCATGGTTTGTATCCAAAATCACAATGGACTGAAATTATAACTATTATAAATATCATTTAAAATATATTCTAATTCCTTTAATTATCAAGTAATGATGAACATTAAAACAAGAATGAATATTAACACCATTTTTATGGAACTAGTTCAAAGCCATATATATTATATACACCCAGTGTTGAAAATAAATAAAAAATAAAAAACATACATATGTATATAGTGATAAATAATTATGATCTAAAATGTTTTTAGTTTTAATATGTTTATTGGTTATATATTTAATGAAATTAATTTAATTTTTAGGATTTTTGGTATATGTGTAGAATGAATCAGAAACTAGGCAAGAGTTTCAATCTCAAATTCCTCTATTTGATACATGTTTGGTGTTTTGAACCTAATTTAATTTATGTGGTGTATATTATTACAATATGAGATATCATATATTAAATTAAAATTTTATCATGTTATTTTATGTTCCATTTAAATCCCTCTTTTTCATGGTTTTTATAGTGTTATTGAAGTCCCAAGGGTTTACATGGATCAATTGTTAGTCTTTTAGACATGATACGTGTTATTCCCCAAGATTACTTTGTATGGAGATCAATTGATTTAATATCAAATGAATAATATTCACATTATTCTCTTTTAATTAATTGGATAAACTATCCTAAATAATGTTCATTCCTTCAAATATCTTATGGATTAGTTATCACCCAAATCATATCTTTTTTTAGAAACCTAATTTTTATTCATTAAGTTATTTTCGTTTAGTGAACTATATTTCATATAATTTAGTTATATTATTTACTTTGATTTTAATATAATCTATTTTATTATTGTATACATATTTACTACATAAAATCATTTTCAAATTTTTCTTTCTTCATATCCTACATTTCCCTAAAGATAGCTCTAATCTCCTTTATTTGAGTTACAATGTTTCATCGTGAACAACTCTTTTCAGTGGATGGGTTCAACCACCATAAAATTATATAATATGGTATTATATATCCTTCTTTAGTAAAATTATTTTTTATTAAAAATTATTGTTTTCTACTATTACAAATTGAGTTTTAAACAAAGGTATTTTCAGTATAATAAAAAGGGTTATTCCTTTCACTTTTACATGTTTTTGCTTCCTCTCCTCATTTATCCAAGATAAATGTTATGTATTTTCAATAATCTATTAATAGATATTGTTTTTATAATTATAGGTAATAAATGTATTTTATGTCCCCATTTTCGAATGTTTCCAATGAAAGAGACTTCTAAATTGGAATTTTATTTCGATGTAAGCAAAATAACAATTTTTTAGCATGATAAAGGGTAAATAATGTAAATAAAGGATTGAAATAATATGATAAGGATTATAACGTGTTCATAAAACTATCAGAAAATTTATTGGATGGGCCCATTTCTTCCATAATCATACAATATTCAGTAACATAGTCTTTTTTTGGAAATTTTAGTGTGATTATTACCTGTATAATATTTTATGTAAAGAAAAGTAAAAATGTCACACTCTTATCTAAAATAATTATAATATTTTTGACATCAGAATAAACAAGGGATATTATCGATAATAAATATTAATTTTAAATATAATGCATTTATATTCATCAGGGTAATTTAATTTTAATTTTTATTGAATAAATAATAAAATTATATGATTACATAATGTTAACACAATAATTATTCAATTAATGGAAAACTCAAAAAAATGATATTAAAAATATTAAAAGTAACATAATTTGAGATAATTAATATTATACAGGAATTTTATAGATTTAAATGACATTTTAGGGATATAATAAAATATATAGCTTTTATTTTACTTGTTTTCAGGAAATTATTAAATTTATATTCATGACTAGTTCTAAAAATCAACATTATTTATAGTTTATAATAAATCATATTTTATTAAATGATAAAAAATTATTAGAAATATTATATATTTTTTTAAAATGGTTTTAAATTTTAAAAATCAACCATTGTCCGTTTTTTCACTGTTTATTATTTTATAGTATCATAATTGACACTTAAATTTTAGAAAAATATAATTTTACAGTGATTTTCAAAATGGATAAAGGGGATTAAAACTGAAAGTTAAAGGATAAAAGATACCCAAAACGTGTAAAATTTTTATTGGAAGTGATTATTTATACTTATTATCATATTAAAATATAATTATATTAATATTTTACTATTTCAAACTCAAATATATTTAATATTAATTTAAAATTATATGAAATTCTAAGAGTATATTTCACCTCAATTATAAAAGGAAACCCTTCATTCACTTTTTTACACCACACTGATAAAATGAACTATACCAATATCTACCCATTACTCTAATAAACTTAATTATTCATGTTCTATATATTCTTTTCTCAAAAATAATACTAATCCTATGTAATGGAGTTCTTCTGAAGAATAGGTAATCGTCTTACACAATCCCATTAAATTTACACATTCATATACCCATTTAAAATATATGGTATATATTATAAATTAATAACCATATTATACCATATAAATATATTTAATTTTTTATTATTGTTATTAAAAAACTATTATCCACTATAATTCCCATCAAATAAGAAGTGAAAGTGTCGCTCAAGCGTACAAATGACTTACTATATCCACATTATGATACGATACTTTTTCTAAAACCATATTTAATGGATAATTATTATGATGGGTTTAATGTTTATATATTACAATTATGATATAATCATACCACTATAATTATAATATCTCATCATCCTTCTTACCATTAAATCCGTTAGATGTTAATAACATCACTCGCACATATGTGTGGACTACCACCTTCACAAATTGATGTGATTTGTTTTTTAATTTCAATTTAACTTGGATGGAAATAAGTAGGATTGATAGATGCTTCTTCTGGATTAATAATAGTTGTGCTATCGCTGAGATTTCTAGACATACACTTCCAAAGTTCCAATAGAATTACAATCCTCTTATCATCAAGATTCTAGATGGCCCCACAAAGTCAACCCCTTTTCTATTCATGTTTAATAACTTGTGTCTTACCATTCCTGGAGGTAGGGAAATTTTCATTAGTTGCTAGAATAGATTCATTCATGGAAACACCTTTTTAACTGTCACATCAATACCCAATTGCATCAAGGCCTAGCTAAGGGAATGGAGCAAATTCTCTTTCTCCATGCTGGATAATGACATTAAATAGGCAGAATCACGGATTTCCCTTTGTCAAATTGTCAATCAACAACATAGTTGTCCATCTCGGTTGGAGTTACAACTCCAATCCTAGCTGGATGACCTTCTGACGCTGAAAGAGAAATTGTCACGGAATCAATTCTGCGTCACTTGGCCCATGGATGTTAAACAAATAAAAAATTCTTTCACCATTTTCATAGAGAGAAAAGGGAATAGAAGGGGATGAATGCAATTTAAGTAAATGGCTCCCTCTTAACGGAGGAGGATGAAATATCTAAAGCGGTGGTGGATAATTTTAAACTACTTTACACTGATACTGGTAGCCCTACCAACACTCATCTTATTGATTCATCTTCACCATGACTCAATGACCAACTAAACCTAATCTTGGATGCCACCCCATCTGAAGCAGAGATTAAACTTCACTTTTCTCCCTTAACTTGGACAGTGAAGGGGGCCCTAATGAATTTAGAAACAAGTTTTTCATGTTCTACTGGGATATTATTCAGATAGAGGGGACCAATTCCATTAGTTGATTCTTTATTTATGCCTCAATTGCACATGGCTCCAATTATAACTTCATTGTTTTTATCCTAAAAATGGATAATGCAATCAACATTAAGGACTTTCGCCCAGTTGCAGTAGGGAATAACATCCCAAAAAATATTAATAAGATCCTTACTATTAGATTGGGAAGGACTGTGTATGATATTATCACCCCCAAATATATTCAGGTTTATCCCAAGAAGAAATAATCAGTGTTTCTTGCACACAACCTCAGAAGGAATTAATATCAAGCACAAGGAGTCAAAGCATGAGACCTTTTCCCTCAATCTTGACATCTCAAAGTCCTTTGAAACCATTAAATGGAGCATCCTTTTCTCCATGTTGGCCATGCATGATTTCTCTCATGCCTTCATCATAATTACTCACTCTATCATTAGTAGTGCCAGGATATTTGTGATGGTTAATGGCATCCCAAGTGGATTCTTTCAATGCTCCTTTGGAGCCAGGAAAGGAGACCCCCTCTCTGGTCTTCTTTTTGGCATTAATGAGGACTAAATAAGCGGATGCATTATTATTTTGGTGCACTCTAGCTTCTTCATGCCAATTAAATCACGAAATAATCATTATGTGTTATCACATATCCTCTACGCTGATGATATACTTATTTTTGGACAAGCCAATAAGAGAACATTTAACTCAATCAAGAAGGTTTGTTACCACGATGAGGACATGGAGGGAGTATAAATAATTTGGGGTAAGCCATCCCTTGTCTTTGGAAAAAGGGGTCAATAATTATAGGAATGTTAGAAATGAAACAATTCTTGGAATTAAAAGGCCACACTACCTTTTATGTGCCTTCGTATCCCTCTTTTTTTGGGAAAACCCAAGAGAGACTATATTGAGAGAATTTCCTCTAGAATCATCAGTAATATTTCTTACTAGAAAGGGAAATCCCTATCACAGGTAGGATGATTTTTCTTAATTAATGAGGTAATCACTTATATGTGTTTTCATGCACTCTCGATATATATATGGCTAATTAGTCTTCTTAAGAGACTGTTGGAAAAAATCGGGAGCATTATTTGGACTAGATGTGTCAATGAAAAGAAGCTTGTTACAGTGGCCTGTAAAACATTTACCAAACCTATTGATATAGTGGGACTGAGTATTAAATATCTTAGAAAATTCAATGAGTCTCTCTTGGGAATGTTCACATGGAATCTACTTACATCGAAGGAAGAGGGACTTCACTTTATCAATGGTAATTTCACACATTGATTGATGAATTCTTTCTTTGGTTACATTAATTATTTGGAATTGCCTACTATCAAGTCATACTTTAATGATTTGAACCCCAGCATGAATTATATTGTCTTGAGGAGGTCGTGTCTCAATTTCTAGTCCATGCCTTGTCTAGACATCCCACTTAATGGGATGGTACTTCCCCCCTCAATCATGAGAAATATGTCTATTGCCGAGTTTGTGTAGGGAATTAAATGCATGGTTGAAATTCTCTTAGCTTATACTATAGAGGAAATAAATAGGTACACATTCACTAATATTGACACCATGGTTTGGAATCCCAACAAGGGTGGTTCACTCAACATAAAGTAGTTGTACGGGCCTAAATGTGAGTAGAATTTTGCGGTGCCATCTTTGCTGTCCAAATTTAAAAAACCTTTTATTCCACCTTCCTACCAGATTTTTCTCTGGAAAGTTTGGAAAGGTCGGATTCCTCTTCATGGGATGCTGAAAAATACTGGGAAGAAACATGTCTCTTCTTATATACTTTTCATATGGGTGGAGGAAATTTAAAGACCCCTCTTTATTTAATGCAAGTTTGAAACGGAGCTATGACAACATTTCCAAGGAACCTTTGGGGTTAACATCAACATCAACAATCAGAAGGGGATATTTGGATTGCTGGAGGTATATACATACATTGATTTGAGCCGAAAACTCTTTAATCTATTTCTTGTTTCAATTTTGGCACTTCTCTCATACGTTTGGGCTGCCTGTAATGATGTTGCGCACAAAAATCAGGCATTCTCATTCTATGAGGGAGAAATGTCCATTCATAGGGAAATCCATGTCACCGCTAGCATCCAAACTGGTGATATGGCCAATAAAACTAATGAACTATCTATCCATTCGAAAATTGGAATCCCTTGTAGGTGCAAGAAACCAATGATACTAAAATTCATCCGCTGGATTCCCCCAATCACGGTATGGGTTCAGGTCAATGTGGAAGGTGCGACATCGGGCACACCAGGAACCTTGTGATTTTGTGGTGTCTTCCAAACCTACCATAGCTTTGTTAAAGGATTATTTTTCATTTTATTTGATATAGAACTACCTACTAAGTATAACTCTGGGATTTTATAAAAGAGGTAATCTATGTCAATCTATTCTGATGGAATCACCTTTGGATTGAGTATGACTCACTTCTAGCGGTGGAGGCCTTTAAAATAAAATCAAGAAACGTACATTAGTGGCTTATACCTCAAAGTAGAGAATTCCTTTATTCCTCATGTACATTTATGATCATTGTCACACATGAATATAGAGAAGAAAATATGGTCACAAACACCCTCTCCAAGATGTCAGTTGAGGAGAGGAGCTCATTGTGGTCCTTTGTCACCCCTAGCTTTTGTATGTCCTTAGTGGACATAGACATGAATGGTGTTTCCCATACCCATTTTGGAAAACTTCCTTTGTAACGCCTTCTACTATATTTTTCTTAATAAATTTGGGGGGATTGGTAGTGCCTACCCTGCACCCTGTTTTCTTATCCACATGGTGATCACCTCCCACCAGGTGTTTATATTAAATAAACTACATGATCCAAAACATGGATCAGGTTTATAAAACATTTTACAACTATCCAGGTCACACATGGCCTCTTCCACTGTTATGCATGGGTCTTAAAATAATCATTCCATATAGGGAGCTTCACCAATCTTATCTGTGGGAGAAACCAATAACCAATATGTTTGATAAGATACCGAGTATCATTCAGTTTAGCGCAGGAGGCAATTTGTGTGTGGTAAAGCAGGGAAAGCAGACACTATTCAAAATTTACTTCAAATAAATAGAATCAAGAAATATAAGAGTATATATATTATCAATATATGGTCTATTACAATGCATCCTGTTACTATTATGTTGAATCACAAATAAAGCTTGAGTTATGTTCTTTCGAAATACTCTTGAAAACCGAGTTTTTGAAACTATTATTTTATGATTGGAAGAATGTATAGGATGTGATGATGCTTTGTCTTTAACAATTGAGTGTTCTCAGAAGAAGATATATTAAAATTTTTAATCAGGTTTATCTCTTCTGTTCTCAAATATTTGGTGAATCACAATCTCTTTTTTCCCACATCTCTTTTCATCTCTACAATGTTTTCCTATATTTTTGGCATGTTTTATGATCTTCTTGTTCTAAATGACTGATTGTGCTCCAATTTTATCAGCACCAACATAAACAACTTAGCCAACATCTTCCTCATACTATGTGTTCTGAAATGATTTCTGTCAAAAAATATAGGTACAATCATTGAAATATTAATGGAGTTATTTCAACAAATATAGCTATTATATTAATGGAATTCAAAAATAAATAACGTAATAAAAAGTGACAATTTTTAGGATATGGTAGTGTCTCAATTGATTGCATATTATTCATGTATCATGAAGTTTTCAGTGTGTTTCTATGGTATTATGACACTAGTTATGTCTTTCACTTTTCAAAATTTCCACTACATTAGTGGTGTCTCAACTAACACTATATTGTCTAATGGTGTATGCTCTGACAGTGTCTCAAACATAGGTAATATTTAATTATTAGTGGTATGAGTCTGGTAGTGTGACATATGTTGTTATTCCATAGATAGCCAAATTTATGTTCTGGTGCCATGAAATCTTAGCAATGTTTTTAATGGTCGTGTCTCATACTTTGAAAAATTTGTGGTCTAGTGGTATGACAGTCTGAAATTGGGGTGTCCTGGAAGAATCTCAGACTTATAAATTTTTATGTTTTTGGGGTTTCTTTAAAAAATGATGTCTATCTCATTGGTGTCTCATTATTATACATATTTATGACCTATTCTCAGAATACCGATTACTTATAGAAAAGTGTGAAATTATTCGATATTATTAAAAACATGATTCGGTGATCATTAAAATGAAAAGTTCAATAATATCCCCCTTATTGATGATCACAAATCATGACATCAAAATAATATTATTGATGAAAAATCGGGTTATCAAAGGTATTACAAAATTTTAAACATGATATCCATGCTCAGATCCAAATATAAATCATGACATATCATTCACCGTATGTATGGATAGTATTAAGGAAGAAAAAATAGGAAGTATTAAAGGTAAGTATCATGAAAAAATAGAAACAAAGAAAATATACATATATAACATAGAATCATTTTTCCACGAAATTATTCAAAAAAAACATGCAAAAAAATTCTCCCCCTTTTGGGAATATAAAAAAGGAAAAGATTTTTAAAATAATGACATAAAATGTGGGTTTAAGGAAATGATTAAAAGATTTAAAGGGAAGCTAAAAGTAAAAAATATAGAATAAGAGGGAAAAAACAAATTCAAAACTATGAGCACAAAGTCAATAAAAATATAGATCCCATCAAAGACATAATATTCTTATCTAAAAAATTAAAGGTTGAGGTTATAAAGAGGGGTTCATCGGTTCATTTCCTTTATCATTGGCTTTATCTTTCTCCATATCTAAGGCAGCAGGATCAGTCCATGGTAGAAGAGATGGAACACTAGAGGAAAGTCCAGTGACAGTCAGAGGAGTGTATTCCACAATAGAATCTTATAAGAGGTTTCTCAAAAATTAAACACGAGACATTGGAAAAGGCTAGAAATGAGAAATAAAAGGTTATAAAGGTTCTTGAGAATCTCTATGTTCGAGAGACAATTGAAGAGTAATAGGAGTAGATTCGTGAGCAATAGGTTCATGGACATGGACACGAAGAAACAACTTCATGATATTTATTGAATCCAATATAATTTGTCCACCACATTACAATGAAATAAAGAAGTCAGACTTCTCTTCCATGAAATGGTTCAACACTGGGGTCATCTCCTTGAGTTGTCTTACTTTCCCTTTGAATGATTGAGTCATAAGAGGAATTCTAAAAGTCTTAGAAAAGAATAAAAAACTTGAACCCATTACATTCTTGTTATAAATCAAAGATAGGTAAAACATAATAGACATAGTTTATTGATTCTCTGCAACCTTTCATATCATGAGAATAGAGGGAAAGTTACTTAAGAACATGGTCATAATTATACTAAATTCTGGTTAATTTTTATTTGTGATGATCCGTGTCACTACCTAATGAAATGGAAGATGCATCCCTAAGCTCATAACTTATAACTGATCTGAAATCATCAACATAAAACATTAAAGAATATGAAGCATCAGCTTCAGAATAATCTAAGGAACAATCCTATAGACATTTATGGATACCATGCAAGGATGATTTAATCATAAATTTTCCATCCTCAATCAATAATTTGAGAGTATCCATCTCCCAATTTAACCACTTACTGTCAATTTCCTCCTCATGTATGATATGTATAAATTGTGATTGGACATGATAGATAGCCAACTCAAATAAATTCCTAATATCATTTTCACTAAGCTGTTTGAAAATAGGGGATTCATTAATTACACACTTGTAAGACTCACACACCATCTTTTCACCAAAAACATTTATATCAACTTTAGTGACTACATTACTTAGAACAACTCGGGGAGATAGATAAGGTTCAAGCACATGAGGTCACATAGAACCAAACTATTCAAAAAGATCATCCGGAACAAACTAAGCTAACAATGATACCTTAGGATCACCTTTAACACTAACATCATGTTTTTCACTCTTTGTATGAATTATAGAAACATTACATAACGTTCCCAACGTCTCTTCCATAAGGTCCACCCAACAATTTGAAACAAAAAATGAGATAGATGAAGCTGTATGAGGAACTAAAACAACTATTTTCCTCTGACCTTCGGAACCTTTATTGGCCACTATGTGTTCAACACCGGTAGTCTTGGATTCTTACTATGTATCAACAACTCGTGCATCTATCATCTCAAAATCCTTTTTAAAATCAACAATAGTGGAATCAACATTCATATTTTTATCCCTAGGAGACTTGTGATCATTTAAAATAGATAATTGTTCCTTTTCAAATTCTTTCTCAATAATATCCTTCTTCTCCTTTTCAACAACATATTTTTCTACAACAGCTATAATTCTCATATATTCAGCCATTCAAAAAAGAAAAAATCTTGACCTATGGAATCTTATCTAGACTGAACATCATAAATATCTAGAGGATCATAAAAAAACTCCACTAAATGAGAATGAACCTCCTCATAAAATTCATTTTCATGCTCTAGAGGCATTTCCAAATCATTCTTATGGATTCATCCATCATCAGCATCATGATCAGAAATAATTATACCTTCACTTAAATCATCTGCTGTTTGTTTTTCATTACAATTATTACTTCCATTCTCATCTTATTATTCCTTTTCGTCCTCCTCCTTATCATCATGTTCTTTAGTGGAATTGGAAATTTGATATTGATCCTCTCTAGAGACCTCAATCTCTTGTTCATTACTCTTTACCAACATACCACTTTTTTGGAACCCTCTTAGGTGGACTAGAGGGTCCAAAGAAAATTTGAGTGGATTTTGGAGAAAGGTTAGCATCACTCCCTACATAAAAAGATTGTTTATTTTCCACTTAATTATAATAGCTTCTTTTTATCTGAGTATTCCACATATTCATCAGGCCCCACGCCATGATAAAATTCACCCTTAGGTTAGGATAGATGATCAACCATATTATATTCAGTATAAAAAATATCACTATCACCAAACTAATGTTTCTTCCATGGGTTACCACTTGTCTTCAGTCTAAAACATATGGAAATAGTTATGAAGAAACCACCACAGTCTATAATATATTTGTCATCATAATGTTCTAGTCCCTTGGTATCTAAAATGGAAGAAACATTCTTTGGTTAGATAAGATAATTTGATATATAGGATGGTTTGACCATCTCACACATATGTACCATTATACATCTACATATATTAAACATATGTCCTTATATCATAAGATGTTTGAGATAAATATCATAGAAATTTAGGGTTGAAAAGTCTCCTTTCTTTGGAAAAAGCATATGATGCAATAACATAATAAATAACCTACATTATCCATCCCACTTTGAGGTAATATGCCTTCAAGTTGACCCATATCCAATTATCACAACAATGGAATCCTCATAAATGAACAAGTCACTAGAATCTATGATTCTCCCTTGGTAATCATAAAAGAATCCATCATGAGTTTAAATACCAGGAATTTCCATGTCATTTTTTTTATTAAATGGAACTTTTATGAGTCCACAAAAATGTATGTCGTGTGTTTCTGAGGCCCAGAGTGCCTGGAATAAATTTAAAAACTTTTTTCAGGTACATTTAGTAATTGTTTGAGTAGGTTTTTATAACTTTTAAACTGATGCTCGTAATTGAAATATAAGGGCACCGTTGAACTCATAGTGTCGGTATTCACATGAAGAGACAATCACCTCGAACAATAGTTGTTCGAGAGTGAATGATAGAATTTAGGTTTTAAGAGAAAGAATAAATTAAAAATAAAATTGTGTAACAATTTTTTTTGAATCCTCCATGTGGAAGTTTAGAAGTGGGGACAACCAAACCTTAACCTCCCATGAGAGGTTATAGTGGTGGGGAACACCTGAGCCTAACCTCCCATTAGAGGTTATGGTGTTGGGGACCACTCAAGCCCTAAACCTCTCAATTACCTCTTTAAATGGGTAGATAACTCACAACTCCCCAATATTCCACCCCTACCATTAAATTGAGCCATTAAATTGGGCCAATTAATTGAGCTAGTTAATTGTGACAATGCGGTACATTAATTACGCCAACTTGAGTGTGCCAGCATAATTTGTTCTTAAGTTAATTATACTGTCACCTCTTTCTTTGTGTTAGGTGGAATTGGGAGAGGAGAGAGCCTTGGGAGAAATAATGTTCTCCAATGAAGAACATCAGCTCCTAATGAAGAATTCTCTGCCAAGGAAGAACACTGACCTCGACTTTGACCTTCTTCCCTGGGACTTCTTCCAACATGGGACGTCTTCCTCTACAATAAACTGATACATGAGGCCAGAATTGGAGGTGTTTGGCAGATGATATGAGCATTTACAACTTCACCTTCTTCCTTCCTAGTCGACATCAACAAATTATCTAGTAGGGGTTTAAATGGTGCATGATTGTATTCCCATGATATTCCCTTTTTAAAACAATGATCACAGAAGATTAATTTTGCGGGTTGGGAATAGTCATTGCAGGAGGGTTTGATGTTCTTCATTATTATTTATGTTGATCCATTTGCTACCACCCTAACGCGGAGGGTACATGACAAAAAAACATGGCTCAACCCCTCCGAAAAATCTAGGGATGATTTTTGGGATAGAACGTGATGAAGGAAATGACACAACGACACCGCCTCATGACTTCCGAGCCTCGCGGATCCGCTGTCCGTCGAGCCGTTGTCTTCCTTCCACTGAGATGCCGCCTCCGTCCGCTTAGCCGACTCCGTCATCAACCGAGCCACCGCCTCCATATGTCGAGCCGCCACATCCATTCGTCGGGCTACCGCTAAACATCCATCTCTCGGTCGGGCCGCTTCCCTACAGCCGGTTCGCAGACCCATAGCCGGAATGCTGACCCACGACCGGTCCGTGGACCCCGTGGCTTTTCCATGCCCTCATGGTACCCATAGCTGGTGTGGTCCTCCTGGCTGGTATGCCACCCGGTGACCGGCCCGCGCCCTCATGGTACCGTAGACGGTCCACACCCTCACGGTACCTCTCGGTTGAGCCGCCGTTGCGACCCCCTCGCGAGCCGGGCCGAACCAAATGGGCCAGGCCACCCTTTTGGCCAGGCCAGATGCAACGAGTCATGCCAAGTCAACCCAAACTGGGTGGGCCTAGGTCGGGTCGGGCTAGGTCAGTCCAACCGAGTCAGAATGGACCCAGGACTACTACGACCCATTTACTTCTTTTGGCCATAGGTTTGTCACCAGACGTCCATTTGATGAACCGTCAATGACACAGTAAATCTTGGATCGAGTCTTTCCATTTGAGTGATATCCCACTATGTTTTCTATTAAGATGCGGAATGGTCAGGTTGGATCGAGCACAAATCCAACTAGGCCCCTGGGACTAAAAGGCTAATTACTCACAGACCGGACATCCAATTGACATGTCGCCTATTACGTTCAAATCCTTATGATGTGGCGGATCATTGAGATACTTATTTGTGGTAATTCATGGCAGTTAGAGTATCGACTAGTAACCTATGGAGAGGATCCTCTAGGAGACATGTGAGCATAGTGTGTAGTCCTAGTGGTTGGATGAGACTTGATGAATGATGATCATTTTGACTCGAAGTGACTCAACTGGCCTAGTGGGGAGCACCTTGGTGACGGGGAAGACCCACAGTGGGGAGTGCCTTGGTTACTCAACATACCAACAGTACTCGACAAGAGGAGTACCTCAGCAGGCCATGAGGGGGAGCGCCTCTGTGTGATGCGGCAGACCCACAGTGCGACGTGCCGTAGTGTGATGCGGCAGACCCACAGTGTGGAGCACCTCTGTGTGATGCTGCAGACCCACGGTACTCGATAGGATGAGTACCTTAGCAGTCCATAGTTAGTGAGAAGCACCTCTGTGTGACATGGAAGGCCCATTGTACTTGATAGAGAAGAAGTTTTCCAACAGCCGAGGTGTTCAACGTTTTTTCTGGGAATGTTATTTGATACTACCCCTAAAATAAATCATGGTGTGAGCTGAGTTAGTACCTTTGTGTTTTCCTCATGATTGATATAGATTACTTGATATCTTAGGTATATTTATGGGAATATACCTATGTAAGGTTGTATGTTGATTTCATAATTTGTGGTTTATCCTTGGTGGATTTTGTGAGACCTTGAGGGTCTCGAGGTCCCTATTGAGTATCATTATACTCACCTCTCCATGGGCTATGACTGCATCTTTTTGTGTTGGACACAGATGACGGACAACGCTGACTAGAGCTAAGAGTACCAGGATAGGATGGTACCCAAAGGTGGACCATACGGAGTGTCGGTACGTAGAGGAGACAGGTGGAGGTTTAGTGCTGAGGAGGAAATATGTACCCAACCATCAGGTAGGAACCTCGGTGGACAATCCTATTGCTGGATTTTCTCTTTTTTCAGTAGTATTGTATTTCAGTTTTACTTGTACCTTTACTGTTGGGATTTTATTCTGGCCCCCTTTTACTTTTAGCACTCTTTTGGTTATACAGTTTTCTTGGGTTTGTATCTTGCTATGTGCTTGGTTATGTGAGTTTAAAGGTTATAAAGGCAATGCCTTCCCATTTTTAGGGAAAACATATTTCTGTGCTAGTCGCCCGCCCCTGGACTATGGAAGGTGGGCTTGGGTTAGTCACACCATTGACCCCGGGGGGTGGGTCATGAAAAATTGGTATCTGAGGGGTCGATTCTACTGTAGAACTAGGAATCTGATATTTTCTATGAAGTAATAGTGTTAAGGGTAATGAGTGCGGTTTTTAGTTCAGGGAGTCTTGTGTTGTTGCGGCGGCCTATGCATCCATAAACCAGGACATTAAATTATGATTTCTTACTCAGATCCCGAAAACACTTATTGTGCGTGTGTTTTCAAATGTTTTCTTTGTTATCTTTTTAGTCAGCTCACCAGGTATAAATTTCATCTCACCATGAATAACATTTTGACCGTGGCACACATGTTTCTTTCTGGATGCGTCCACAAAGGAAACCATCTAGAGTTCTGAGATTTGTACACACTGATATCCCACCGAGTGACGATACCTCGGTATAGAGCCCTTTTCCAGTAGAGGAACCAATGGAGGCACTAGAGGTACCACTCCCCGTACGGCCACCGATTCCACCAACCCCAGCAGCAGATGGTGCATGCCACATGAGAGTGTTGCATGAGTTCCAGCGCAAGAGGCCAACCAGGTTCAGGGGAGAGATGGACCTACATGCAGATAAGGATTGGATGGAGGCTATGGTGAGAGTCTTCCAACTCGTAGGGACACCAACCGATCTCATGGTGATCCTTTCCATCATCATTCTATAGAAAAAAACAAGTAGATGGTGGAGCGTGTATCCTTAGGTTCACGATGAGGTGACGCTTCTCCGGGTAGACATTGAGAGCCAGATTCAGGAAGAGTTTGTCCCAGTGACACTTCACGCAGTGCCCATACATGAGTTTCTTCATCTACAACATGGCATCATGACTATGACATTCTACTCAGTGAGGTTCACTGACATCTCACGCTAATCCAAAGATATGGTGTGAGACCCTTTCATTAGTTTCCAAACCTTTGAGAAGGGGCTCACCAGATAGATCTGGGCTTCAATGATCTCACTCAACATCCCGACGCAGGTGGTGGTATTAGAGACTTCCCTCTTGGTGGAGAGTTTCCTTGATGAGAATTCACCAGCATTGAGACCCACTAATATTCATCATGTAGTGGTGTCTTCTATAGCTGGCAGAAGACACATATTAGAGAGGCCCAAAAAAACCATACATACAGGTGGAAGACCTCAGGACTCAGGATCGGTTGTGTGGGGCACCCAAAGTGGAGATCATCATACCAGGAGTGGGAACTGTTACATGTGCGGTGGGTAGGGTCACATGGCTCATGATTGTCTGACCCGTCATACAGATGATCAGCAGACGGTCGAAGGACAGCCCAGGTAGAGATAGAGGTTCGACCAAGGTGGCCTGTAGGGGGCTGGAAGACATGGTAGGGGAGATGGCCGTATATCTGGTGGTGGTCGATGATTTGAGATGTTACCACCACCACCACTAGGATGTCCACCCCGACTATAGGGAGCTGGTGGATAAGGGAGAGCTCAGCTCCAGGTAGCTGATTCCTAAAATCACGACCGTCTTGATATGATAGGAGGTATGATCTATGTCTACTCTACCATAGTTGTAGTACTTATAGACATAGGTTCCCATCATTGTTTAGATTTCACTGCCCTTTTTCAGGGCCCATATATTCCAATGGAGCCGTTGGCCTGATCCTTACGACTAGAGACTCCTACGAGAGAAGATTTGATGATTAAACACTGTTTCTAGCAGTGTGAACTTACTCTAGGAGGTGAGAGCATTGGATGATACCACCTAGTTGTGGCGTCGAGGACTTATGAAATCATATTGGGTATGGACTGGTTATCTACAGTCCATGCTCAGATTGACTGTATTGGGTGCAAAGTGCGGTGTGTCCTTACATATGGGACTAGGTTTACATTCACCTATGAGAAGGGAGCCTTTACATCTTAAGATGGAATTACCTGGAGGAGAGTGAAACCGATCACTAATCAGTTGGCTAGACTTAGCCTTGGAGTTGTTGATGTTGAGAGTCTGAGCTATCCTGTAGTGGTGGACCACTACGTGGATGTTTTCCCTGATGATGTTCAGGGTCTACCTCATCATAGAGATGTGTAATTTTACATTTAATTGTACCCAGGGAAACCCCAATATCTACACCAGCATATCAAATGGATCCCATGGAGCTTCATCAGCTGTGGGTTCAATTAGAGGACTTTCAGTGGAAGGGATTCATCCAGCCATGTGTTTCTCCTTGAGCATCCCCTATTCTGTTTTCCAAGAAGGTAGATGGGAGCATGAGGATTTTTATTGACTATAGGTACCTAAAACGGGTGACTGGGAAGAACACATACCCAGTTCTGAGGATTGATGACATCTTTGATCAGTAGAAGTGAGCACAGTGGTTATCAAAGATAGACCTCAGATCAGGATATCACCAGCTCAGACTATGAGATGAGGATGTGGAGAAGACAACATTCAGGTGTTAGTATGACCATTATCAGTTCATTGTTATGACATTAAGCATGACCAACTTTCTAGAAGTGTTCATGGGACTCATGAATAGGATCTTTCAACCATACCTTGATCGCTTTGTAGTAGTTGTCATCGATGACATTCTGATCTACTTGACTACTGAGGAGGAGCATGACTATCATTTTCCAATAGTATTGGACACACTCTGAGAGTACCAGCTTTATGGTAAGCTCTCAAAGTTCCTGTTCTAGATCTGAGAGGTTCAATTTCTGGGAAATGTTATATTGGAGGTGGTAGTTGCAGTAGATCCATCAAATATTGATACAGTAATTGCTACGGAGACACCCAGGAGTGTTATAGAGGTACAATGTTTCCTATGTTCAGTTGGATATTACTGGAGGTTTGTGGAAGATTTCTCCAGAATTGCTGCACCACTATCATCCTTGACGAAGAAATGGCAACCCTTCATGTTGTCAGAGAGATGCTAGTAGAGTTTCCTAGAGCTGAGGCAGAGGCTGACTAGTGACCCCATCTTGAGGCTACCAGAAGAGGGTGTAGGGTACATAGTCTACTACGATGCATCACGGACCAGAATCAGATGTATCCTGACACAGGAGCGAGTAGAGATCGCATATGGTTTTTGATAGCTAAGACACCACGAGCAGAACTATGCTACCCATGACCTAGAGTTAGAAGCAACGGTCTTCGCCTTGAAGATATGGCAGCACTATCTGAGGGGAGATCATTTTACTGTGTACTCTGATCACAAGATTCTAAGGTATATCTTCTCTCAGAAGGACCTGAACATGAGATAATGATGTTGGATTGAGTTCCTCCAGTAATATGACCTTGAGATAGTCTATACTCCTAGGAGGGGAACGTTATTGCAGATGTAATCAACATGAGGTCTCGTATACAACTGCTAGGTGAGGCAATGGAGCAGCTGGCTGCTTTATAGATATCCCTTTTGGATAGAGACAGAGAAACTTATCTATAGTCTCTTACAGTCACTCCCCCACTTCATCAGCGAGTCAGGGAGGAGCAGCCTGGGGATGCTAACAGCGAGACACCATGTGCTCAGGTTATCCACATGACAGGCAACTGATGGATTTTTGGATGGGGGAGCATGTCATCCTCTTCATAGGATGTACTGTGGTACTAGTGTCCCTTCAAGAAGAAGTGTCAAGGGAGTTCCACACTTCCTCTCTAGTAGTAAATCCAGGATTGGCGAAGATTTACCAAGATCTCCGACGAAAGCCCTGGTGGTCGGGAATGAAGAAAGCAGTAGCATAGTTTGTTTTTTGGTGCCTCACTTGTCAGCAAGTGAAGGCAGAGCATCAGGTACCAGCAGGCTGGGTTCATCCTTTAGAGGTCCCAGAGTGGAAGTGGGATGGGATATCCATGGACATCATGATAGGAATTCCATGTACATCTAGGGGACATGACTCAATTTGGGTGAGCATCGACCAAATCAACAAGTCGGCCCACTTCCTACCGATCAGAGGCCAGGGTTCAGTAGAGAGCTTGGGATGCCTATATGTGCAGGATATTGTGCAGCTATATGGAGTAACTTCAATGATTTTCTCGGATCATGATGCATGTTTTACTTCTCTGCTATCGAAGGGGTTGCAGTAGGCTTTCAGGACGCATCTTCATTTGAGCACCGCCTTCTATCCTCAGATGGATGGTCAGACTAAGCAGACCATTCATACCCTCGAGGACATGCTGAGTTCTTATGTTCTCAACTTCAGTCATAGCTGGGATGATCACGTACCTTTAGTATAGTTTTCATAAAGTAATATCTATCACTCCACCATTGGGATTACACATTTTGATGCATTGTAAGGGCGACCTTGCAGATCAAATTTGTACTGGACTGACCCTGGGGAGTCAGCACTCGTAGGACCAGAAATGGTTCTGGATACCACAAAAAAGGTGTAGATCATCCAGGAGCGGATGAAGACTACGTAGAGTAGGCAGAAGTCATATGACGATAGGAGACGGAGACCTATAGATTTCGAGGATGGTGACCACCTCTTTCTACGGGTCTCACATCGATGTGGTTTGCAGAGATTTGGCTGAGGCAACAAGTTATCTCTAAGGATCATCTGACCTATCCAGGTCCTCAGCAGAGTTGGTGAGGTGGCATACCGCTTAGCTCTTCCACCTCTGTTGCACCGGGTGCATGACGTCTTCCACGTTTCCTAGCTAAGGAGTTACGTGCTCGACCCTTCTCACATCATTGACTATGGAACATTGGACGTCGACGATGGGGTGGCTTTTACGGAGGTTCTAGTAGAGATTGAGGATCAACAAGACCGGGTCCTTTATGAATGGTCGATAACTCTGGTGTGCATTCACTGCAGCATGGGAACCTCCCGCAGAGAAAATGGGAGCGGGAGGCTCAGATGTATGTTCAGTACCGCCACTTTTCCCTTAGTTTATGTTGTGGCTTACGGGGACATAAATACTGAGGTGGGGAGAATGTAAACACCTAGAATTTCCATATAATTTTTTTTATTAAATAGGAACTTTACAATTCTGTGAAAATTTATGGCGCGTGATTCCTAGTCCCGGAGTGCCTAGAATAAATTTCTGAACTTTTTCTGGTTACATTTAGTAAACGTGCGGGCGAGTTTTTCTAACTTTTAAACCAGTGCACCGAATTGAAATCCGAGGGAACTATTGAACTTGCAGCACTGGTCTACATTTAAAGAGACTTCCACCTCGAACAATTGTTGGTTGAGTTTGAAGGTTAGTTTTTGGGTTTTACGTGAAAGAATAAAATGTAAATAAAATTGTGTAACGACTTATTTTTATTTAAAACCTCCATGAGAAACCTCCCAAATCCCGAATATTCCACCCCTGCCATTAAATTGAGCAATTAAATTGGGACAATTAATTGAGCTAATTAATTGTGCCAACACGGTATATTAATTACGCCAAATTGGGTGTGCCAACATAATTTATTCTTATGTTAATTATATTGGCACCTATATCTTTTTTCGGGTGGAATTGGGAGAGGAGAGAGCCTTGGGAGAAATAAAGTTCTCCAATGATGAACTTCACATCCCATGAAGAACGCTCCAACAATGAAGAACACAAACCTAGACTTTGAACTTCTTCCTTGAGAATTCTTACGACTCGGGACAACTTCATCTATGATGAACCGATGCACGAGCCCGAAATTGGAGGTTTGTGGTGGATGGGACCAATGCCGACAACTTCACATAATTCCTTCCTCGTCGACATCAATAAATGATCAATTAGGGGTTTAATTTTTGTGTGATTATATTCCCATGTTCTTACCCTTTAAAAACAAAGAACATGAATTACTTATTTTGCATGTTGGGGACAATCACAGCGGGATGGTTTGACTTTCTTCATTCATGTTTATGATGAGCCGTTCTCTACCACCCAAACGAGGAGGGTATGGTCCAAACAGACAAGGCTTGAACCATATGCAAAATCTTGTGATGATTTTTGGCGTTGAATGCGACGAAGGTGATGTTGCAACGCCACCACCTAGCGACTTCCGTGACTCAAGGCTTCGCTGTCCACTGAGCCACCGCCACCATCCACTGTCTTCCGAGCCATTGCCACCGTCTGCCACCTACCGTGCCGCCCCACTGTCCGTCGATCCACCGGAGCTAGACAGCCATCCCGTGGCCAGACTGCCTCCCCGCGGTCGGACCGTAGAGCCGCAAACAGTCCACCGCCCCACGGCTCGTTCACGCCCTCGTGACCGTTCTGCGCCCTCATGGCCAGTCCTCCACCTCATGAACGATCCCCGCTCTCATGGCCGGTCCGCGCCCTCAAGGCCGATCGGCATCCCTCACGGCCGATCTACGCCTCGCGGCCGGTCCACGCCCTCACGGACAGTCTACGCCCTCATGGTACCTATGGTGGGTGAGAGCCCTCGTGGTACCCATGTCCAGTCCGTGCCCTCACGGACGGTCTACCGCCCTCACGGCCGGTCCAAGTCCCACGACCAGTACGCACCCTCATGGCCGGTGCACGCCCTCGTGGTACCCACTACCGATCCATGCCATCGTGATACACCTTGGCCGAACCACCCTCGCGAGCTAGGATGGACCGAACGGGTTGGGTAGGGTCAACCTGAACTGGGTCAGCCCATGCCGGGTTGGGCCGGGTCTGTTCAACCAGGTCAGACTGGACCTAGGCCCACGACGACCCATTTACTTCATTTGGCCATAACATGGGCTCTGTACATCTGTTTGACGAACCGTTAGTGGCGCTGGAAATCCTGGAGCGAGTTGGTCCCTTTGATTTATACCCCACTGTGTTTTGGATTATGATTGGGAACGTTAAGGTTGGATCAAGATTGAATCCAACCTAGCCCCTATGACTAAAATGATAATAACTCACAGACTGTGCGTTTGATTGACGCGCAGTCTATTACATTGAGATCTCCATGACATGGAAGACCATTGATATACATCTTAGATGGACTTAATTGAAGTTGTAGTATTGACCAGTAGCCTCTGTTGAGGATCCTCCCGGATACAAGCGAGCATAGTGTAGAGACCTAATGGCTGGATAAGACTTGACGAATGGTGATCATTTAGACTCGAAGTGACTCGACAGACCCAGTGGGGTGCACCTTGGTTACGCGACAGACCCATGATACTCGATAGGAGGAGTAACTTAGTTGTCCATGAGTGGAAGTTCCTCTGTGTGATGCAAAAAATGCACGATGGGGAGCGACTTTGTGTGACGTGGTAGACCCATGGTACTCGACATGAGGAGTACCTCAACAGTCCAAGGTTAGTGGGAAGCGCCCCTGTGTGACAAGGAAGGCCCACTGTACTTGATATAGGAGGAGTTCTCTAGCATCTGAGGTGTTTTATGTTTTCACAGGGAATGTTACTTGATACTACCGCTATAATAAATAATGGTTTAAGCTGAGTAAGAACCCCTATGTTTTCCTCATGATTGAGATGGATTACTTGATAACAGAGGTATATGTATGGGCATATACCTATATAATTTTTTCTATCGATTTCATTATTTGTGGTTTATCATCGGTGGATTTTGTGAGACCTTGAGGGTCTCTAGGTCCTTACTAAGTATCATTATACTCACCCCTACATGGTCTCTTCCCACGCCATGTTGTGTTGGATGCAGATGACAGACAGTGCTGACCATAGATAATAGTAGTAGGACTGGACGATACCTTGAGGTGAACCATATGGCATGTCAGTATGCAATGGTTATAGGAGCGAGTAGAGAGATGAAGAGGCGATATGTACCTACCCTTCAGGTAGGAACCTTAAAGGATGATCCAATAGTTGTCTTTTATCTTTCTTTATTTTTATTGTATTTCAATTGTATTTGTACCTTTACTTTTGAACATGTATTCTGGCCCCCTTTTACTATTAGCACTCTTTTGTTTATAGAGTTTTCTTATGTTCGTATCTTGCTGTGTTATTGGTTATGTGAGTTTACAGGTTATAAAGGAAATTCCTTCCATGTTATATGGAAAATACCTTTCAGTGCTAGTCTCCAGCCCCTTTTCTATGGAAGGCGGGCTTGGGGTGTTCATGATAGGGGCCCCGAGGGATGGGTCGTGACAATGAGGTACATATAGACACAAAAAACACTTTTTTGATGAAAAACCAAACACCAATCCTTTGAAATGAAATTTTATCTAATATACTTCATCTTTATTAAACAAAAACATTATTTTATAATAAAACTCATATAAAAGCTTCAGCTAGAAAGGCCTGTTATTTTATGAAAACTACTCCAACTACCCTTGGTTTTGGAGAACCTTAAATAACTGACACTTACTAGACACCAACAATTTAAAATAGAAATTCTTTTCTACAACAATAACATGGTTGATAAGATCCAGATTAACTAATTCTACTAGAGAAGGTGCACTCTACTCATTCTTGTACATCTAGGAATATTTGGCATTAGAAGGAGAATGATTAAAAGGATAATTCATTATCATCATTAACATCAGCTCCACAATCTTGGTCGAGGGTTAGGATATGGTTTGATTAATCGGAGATGAAAGGATTTCATTTGGATCATGAGACAGATACGTGAGAGTATCACAATGGAATCAATTTTTATTGGGAATATACTTGTTCCATTTTCATATAATTTGGGGAATTAGGAATTCTAAATTCAAAATTATACTTGAAATAAAATTTAACATCAACAAAAAAATATGAATTAGGTTTCAGTAAATACAATAAACTGGGGAATCAACCAGTGGATGAAAATACTGGGAAATATAAAAACAAAAAATTGAAAAATGAATGAGAGGGAGCCACATTGAAACTCACTGGTGCGATAAACTAGCATCATGAAAAACCAATGGTATGGAAACCCAAAAACATTTCTGTCCCCCAACATGAAATAAAAATGGCATGACAAGATATCTAATTGAAAAACCAAATGTATTATAAGAGAACAACTTGAAAAACAAATAGTTTTCCACCAAAATGGTATGTCATTAAAAAAGTATATCATTAAAAAATAAACTAAAAAAAATTATCATTTCTAATTTATGTTTGATATAGTTTATTATCTCATAAATCAATGTCTTGGTGAATATGTCAGCTAAATGACGTTCTATACCCAAAAATTCAAGAGTGATATCTCCCTTTTGAAAATGATCGCTCAAAAGTGATGTCCAATGTAAATAATCATGGTTTTAAAATGAGAAACATGATTCTTAGATATCATTATTTCACTGGTATTTTCATAGTTTATGGGGATGTATCTGAATTTATATCCACAGTCTAGTAGAGTGTGTTTCATCCAAAAAATTTGGGCACAATAACAACCTACAATAATGTATTCAGCTTCAGCAGTAGACAATGCAACAAAATTTTCCTTTTTTACTACACTATGAAACAAGATAATTTCATAAAAAGTGAAATTGATAAGAGGTTATTTTTCTATCTAACACACATCCACCAAAATTAGAATCCTAATAACTTACTAAGACAAATTATTTTCCTCTAGTGTAAAACAATACTTAATTCGTTTTATATTTGAGGTTTTTGAAAATTCTTTTAACAACAAAAAGATGGTACTCTTTTGGTTTTGATTAAAAATGAGCACACATACATACACTAAACATAATATCAGGTTGACTAATAGTCAAATAGAGAAGACTTACAATAATTCATCTGTATGTAGTTTGATAATCTTGTTTCCCAGTTTCTTCAAGATCCAATTTACAAGTGGTACTCATAGGAGTATCTCTAGTTTTAGAGCTATCCATATTGAAATATTTAATAATATATTTTTTATATTTACATTAAGTCAAAATAATTAATTGTTTTTCATGAAAAATATAAAATCCAAGAATTAATTTGAGTTCACCAATTAAAATAATTTTAAATTCCTTTAGCATAATTTTATAAAAAGAAGTACAAAAGGAATTTTTTATAGATCTAAAAATAATATCATCAATTTATATTTGTACAAATAATAAATATTTTTAAATTCATTTTTTCAAAAGTGTTGGATCAGGTATTTCTTTTGAAAATCCTTTTGAAATCAAAAAATTGTTGGGCCTATCATACCAATCTATAAGTTCTTGTTTTAAACCACATAAATATTTGGTTAATTTGAAAACATCATTCAGAAAATGATGATTTTAAAAACTATGGGGTTGTTCTAGAAAAATATCCCCAACAAAAAAACCATTTAGGAATGTTCTATTGAAATCCATTTTATAAATTTTGTAATATATATGTGCTTTATAGTCAAATAAGATTCTTATGGACTCATGTATGACCACTTGTGAAAAGGTTTTCTGATAGTAAATTTCCTCTTCATGATTATAACCCTGTACAATAAGTCTATCCTTGTTTCTAACCATATTTCCTAACTCATCATCTTTATTCCTGAACACTAATTTATTGATAATATTCTAGGTGTCCTTGGGTATATCTACAAGTTACCACACTTTTTCCATTTCAATCTGATATAAATCTTATTCTATAGTTATTACATATAATTATTCATTAATTTCTTCAATGATGTTATTTGTTTCATGACAAAAAAATAATGTTTAATTTTCAACCTGGTTTTTAATAGAATATCATGTTTGGTTCCTCTATTTGGATGACTAGCAATAGAATCTAAATCATGAATCTTGATATTTCTAATAGATAAAGAGAATGAGGTACTAGTTACTTCTAGATATTCATGTTCAAATTCATGATGTTATAGAAATTATTTAGAACTAGAGGACTTTTATGCTTATTTGATAAGAGAATATAATTGTTTGGAATTTATGTTAAGGGATGAAAAATCATCCTCAAGGTTTTAGAAGGAGGTCTTAGGCTCATTTGGATCAGTTTCATTAAATTTTAAATGAACTTATTATTCCCAAGATTTCGACTTCTAATTGAAAACACTATTTCGTTTTCAAGAAATTGAATAACTAAGTAAAATTATTTCACAACATTCAGATAAGAAATATTCAATGTTATTCTTATTATTAATAATAAATAATTTGAAATAAAAAACTCTCATGTAAATAACCATAGGTTTCTTATTATTCCACATCTCATTAGGGGTCTTCTTAAGAGTGGGTATGATGAAAACCCTATTTGTAATATAGAAGGAAGTATTAATGTCTTATTCCTAAAAATAGATAAGTACGTCATACTCATTAACATGTTCAAGGGTATCCCTTTCATGGTATGGTTTATTTTTTCAAAAAAACTATTCAACTGGGGTTTCTTCGGAGAAAAGTAGTAATGAGTGAATCAATTTTTTGAGGAAAAGGATTCTGAATCACGATTCCCAAACTCATAGCCATGATCACTCCTTATGGTTTCAATCCTAAGTCAAAAAATATTTTCAATAGTTTTGGAATATAGGGTAATTTAAAATACGTCTTTACTTTTGTAAGCTAAAAAATATACCAATGTAATACTAGAATAGTCATCTACAAGAATAAAAACATTTTAATTAACATTAATACTTGAAACAATTGAAGGTAAAAACAAATATATGTGATCCAACTTGATTGGATGATAAGTTGACACTTCAATTCTTAGTATAAAAGAAACTTTATGTCGATTCCCTTTTTGACAGGGCTTACAGACATTATTAGTTGGGAACTCAAGTTTATGAAGATCCCCAACTAACCCTTTCCTAGTTAACTTCCTAAGTGAGTGTATGTTAAAATGGTCTTGTTTCCTATTCCAAATCCACTATTCCTAGGCATGTAAGCATGAGACATTATGAGAATCTAAATAATTTAAATCAATAGTATAACTATTTTCATTTCACAAAGAAATAAAAATTAAATCATTTTTAGGATAAAAAAATTCAAGCATCATTCCCGAACATAACACGAAGATCATAATCACACAACTAATAATTGCTAAGTAGATTATATTTTAAACCATCAATACATAAAACTTTGGAAATCAAATCTAATATTATTTTATCAATCATTCCTTTGATAAAGATTTTTTGTTTTACATTGTTACTAAAGGAAACATGGCCACCATAAACCTTGATAATGATTTTAAAGCAAGAGTAATATCCTATTATATTTCTTTAACAACCACTATCCAAGTACCAAATACTTATACAAGAGGCCTTCATACCTTTTCCAAAAAAACAGGTTTTATGAAGGAATTCATTTTGGTACCCAAATCTCTTTGGGTACATAAATGTTAGTAATAAGAGATTTGGTAACCGAATTTTCATTATGGGTTTCCTATAAAATGATTGAAAAATCATATAAATAATATCTTTTTGAGACTTCTTGAAATAAAAAATTATAGTAGAACTTTCATTTATTGATTTTGGAAGAACATGGTTTTTGTTATTCTCCTCTATCTATGTTTATATCCTTATATAGTGACATATTTGGGAGTAACTTGATTTCCCAAATTTTGTGTCAATTTATCCTTACCATTTTTAAAATTTTCAAGGACTTTCTTCTCTTTATAATTTGAAGGTTTATGTTTATTATTATTTTTTATTACTAGAAAATTTTTCTCCTTTTCTATAGGGAGAAAATATTTATAATTTATAGTTAGAGAATGTTATATTTTAGAACATTGTATTTAACCTTTATCTCATTATAGGTGTATTCTATAATATTGATTTACTGAAATATTTCTTCATTTGACATATTATTGTCATCATTTTGGTCATTGTAAAAATTATTTGACTCATCAGACTCGTGAACTAGAAGAATACTGGAGATAATAAGTAAAGATGTTATCTCACTGAATATAGTCATAATGAATATATTTTCTCTATTTAAATTTTCTTCATGTAAATAATTTGAGTCACTAGATATTTCTTTAGAAGTAATAAATGTGGATTTAAAATAATGCTTATATATTCTATCCTTTACTTGATATCCCTTTCTTTATTCAATATTAGTACATTTAGATGTTATGTGACACTTTCATTTTCATTCATAGGAGACAAATTTTATTAGTTAATTATTATTTTTATTATAATTTCTTTTATTGTCATATTTTCCTTTACTATTTGTTTTTCTAAAAAAAAATTCTTTCTATCTAACTTCTTAAACCTTCTGGTTAGTTGAGCTATTTTCCCATCACTATCAAAATAAGGTTCACTAGAACTTGAATCTACATCTTGGTCATTTTCTTTTTCTTTTCCCCTTTTATTATCTGGAGGTAGTAATCTTGAATTATATGGAACTTTTAGATTCCTAAAATTCCTCATTGTTTACCTTTAGATCATATTCATACAATAAAATCATTCTAATCATCTCTTTATCAGACAATTTACTTATATCACATTATTCTCTTATTGAATATGAAGTGCCTTTACATCATTCTGGTAAGCATATTTGAAATATTATTATCTAGTCCTAGTTAGATATAGGCTTTCCCAGGGAACTCATGGTATTGAAAATCTCATTAAACAATAGATATATATTAGAAATGGGCTCATGAGTCTTCATTTTAAAACTATAATATTACATATTATTGTTATTAATCCTTATTTATTTAAAATTTTATGTTCCCTCAAGGAAAATAGGAAAAGAGTATCAAATTTGAAAAGTTGTTTTATAGGAAGAAATCGTATTAAACTCTTCATCACCAAGAGAATAGTACATGACATTCATAGCTTTACAATTATAATTATATGCTAATTTTGTAGCATCAACCCATGTGCTTCTAGAAATATCAAGTATTACACATTCATCTTCTAGAAGAGACCAAATATCAAAACCCAAGATATGTATGTGCATTTTTATCTTTATTTTCCATGGGGAATTTTTTGTACAATTAAATAAATTAGGTATGTCGGTATTAGAACCTTCTTAATGATTATTCCTGTTAAAGAATTAAATTTTGTACTAAAAAAATTAAGCTGTCTATATAAATACTAAAATCTATGTTAAATGTTTTTGAAAACATTAATACCAAATAAAGAAAACTCATTTGACACAAAATTTTGGTCAGAGTGAGTATCGCAAGAGGGTGGGGGGGTGAATTGAATACCCAATTAAAATTTCTAATAAAAATGGATTATTTTTAAATCCCATAAATGATTAAATTCATGAATGATTATCAGAATAAGTAGTGTGATATATATATTAATCTTTTTAAATATTTCTCTAAATATTGATTATATATCAGATGAATAATATATATTTTTATATAATATTATTGAATACATTGAAATCAATTTACATGATCAAAATACTATATGAACAAGAAATAAGATAAAATATTAACGTATGTAGATGTATATATATATATATATATATTATTTACATTTAAAATAGTTTTCATTTTTAAGTATCAATAAAATTAAACAAAATAAAAAAACACAACAGAATGATGATTATAAGAGTTTCAATATCTAGTCAAGACTTAACCCCCTCCACTAGGTGATCACTCACCACCAAGAAATTTATATTACATAAAATAGTTGATCAAAAACATGGATTGGGTTTATACAAAAGGTTACATCTATCCAGGTCACACAAGTCCTCTTCCATAGTTATGTGTGGTAGTAAAAAGAAGAAGGACACATATAGAACTCTACCACTCTTATCTGTGTGAGAAAAAAATTATGAAAGTATATGGGAAGATATTGAGTATCTTCCAATTTAGTAAAGGAGGTAGCATGGATGGGGTAAAGAAGAGTAATAAAACAGACCACTCAAAATGTAATAAAACTAAAAATAATCGACCAATCTATGAGTATAGAGTTTATAAGTGCTTGGTCTGTTGAAATACAGCTTGTGGATCTTCAGTTGAATAAGAAATAGTTCTTGATTCAGATTCTTTTGAAATATTCAGGAAAACAGAGTGTTGCAAACTTTTGTTTTCTTATCAGAGGAAAGCACTCGATGTGAAGATGCTTTGTCTTCATAAATCAACTATTCTCAGAAAATGCGATATTTGGAGTTTTATTTGGATCATATATTTGTCTCTAAAATATTTAGTGAATCAAGAGCTCTTTATTCACGTCACATTTATTATCTACAATTTTTTCCAATTTTTACATGTTATTTTCACTTCTTGTTCTACCTATGGGAGTGTGATCTACTTTTATCATTAGGAGGAGGAACATCCAAATCTGTTGATTCCTCATAATACACATTCTGACATGATTTGTATTGAACATTTTAGTTATAATAATTAATGTATAAAATTTTATTAAATTTTTTGAATATATAAATTTGAGTAATAGATTTTAAAAATAAGTAATGTAATAAAAAAAGTTATGGTGTATTAGGATATGGTTGTGTCTCGCTTGACAATGTGTTGTTCTGGTGGTATGACAATTGTTGTTTATTTCCCCGGTAATATGAAATTGGTGGTGTCTTAAACTTGTACAAATTTAAACTATTATGGATGTGTGTCGACTAACGTTGTAGGCTCTAATGGTGTCTTAGACATCAGTAATTTTTTAGTGTTGGTTGTATGAGTTTGGTGGTGTGACATATGGTGGTACATCATACTTAGCCAAATTTATGTTCTCTCGACAAGACATCCTCACATTGTGTCGACAGAAAATGCCTTAAACTTTGTTAATGTTACTGTCTAATGGTGTGATAGTATGATAGTGTGATGTCCTGACGTTATCTCAGAAATAGAGATATTTGTGTTGGTGGTGTTTTAGGGAAAATGCTGTCTGTCTCCACAGTGTTTCATACGTATACAGATTTATCACATTTTCTCAAAATACATATTAGTTATAGAAAAACATTAAACTCATTAGTATGATAAAAAATATTATTAAGTGAACATTAAAACTAGGAGTTCAACATATTGTGATTATTCTTAATTATTTATCACGATATATGGTTTACAACTTCCATCATAACCAACTCTAATACTGTCCAAAGTAGAGAAATATAGAGTTGATTGAGTGCACGAGTAGTGGAGATTATGGAGGAAAAAATATATAATTACAATCCTGTTATAAATATGGAAAGATACATCCTAGAGAATTATTCAAATGAATGGAAAAAAATAATGTGTTGAAAAATAGGGGAATAAATCAAAAAAAAATGTAGTAAAAATGAATTTCATTATGTTAGTGAATAAACTACATCCAAAAATACCATTATAGGTAAATTTATTATGTGTGGGGTATATGTGCATTATCAATGACAATGTCATAATCTAAAGGTTAACTCCCGGACCAAGGATGGACCTATGCTATGGAAAACAATGATGTTTTCATGTGTTGGTGCATAAGAATTATATTGTAAAACTATTATGATAGTATGTATATAAGAATCAAGAAAAATCTAATTATTTTTCAATAATAGTTTTTCTTTAAGGATTTTATAATATATGTTTAATCATACTGATAACATAAAAATGTGATTTAGTGATAAGATTATAGTTTTAGAAAATGCATGATTGAGTGTCAGATAACCCTTAATATGTGTTTGATATTAGGATAAATCTAAAATGTTTTGGGATGATAATTAAAAGGTTGATCCTAATTTAAAAGGAATATATTTCCCTATTGATTCCTCATGTGATGTGAGTATAAAATGAATAAATATATTTTTTGAGTCATTTATGGGAATACTACCCATTGGTTTAGTATGTGATTTACTAAAAATGTTATTTGGGGAAAAATTATTTTACACTTTGTGAAAATAAATTTAAATTTATTGATAACATTTAAGGATAATTTGATTTTGATGAAGAATTATTTATGGATTATTGGGATAAAATATTTTCAAGATTTTTAGAATATTTCCTATATAAAATAGTTGTGGTGAAAAAATAATTTGATAAAGTTCATCACATTCTTGGGAATGTTATATTTTTTGAAAAGGGGAATCCATACTGCCTGGTGACAACCAATGGATTCTAGAAATTCCATGGGATTAAAACCATAACTGAAGTGTGACAAGAATTTGATGTCTACATCTGACCTATGAAATTTCTAGGTCAGTATGTCATTATTTTTACATAAATGATTTTATATAAAAATAATAAGCTAATTTTTGGAAGAATATTATAGGATAAAATATATTAGGAATTTTTAGATTTTTTAGTGATTAATGACATTATAGGTGACAATTAATTGGGGTGATGCATATATAATCTATGGTTTTATCATAATATATTATTTGGGAATAATTCAATTAATTTTTTTGAAGTCAAATCTTAAGGGAAAGTGATAACCTTTTATGTTTAAAAAACTATTCATTGTTTAGGTTATTTGTGTCATATAAGATATATGGAATAATGATAAAGTTAATGGTGATTTAATTTATTAGTATATGTTACCAAGGTATTCAAATTTCTATAATGTAAAATTATGAACTACTTTGTGTTGTCTAGGTATAAATTTTTGATCATATTTTTAGGTTTAAATATGGTTGGTAATATTTTGGAGGTGTGTTAATGTAAAATACTTAAGGAATGGATTAAGTTGAACTCTGGACAAAATTATTTGTGATTAAAGTATTATTTATCATATTAGATATCCTATAACATCCAATTTCTATAAATATTTATAAACTATGATAATGAACAATGAATATTATGACCCATTAAAAGTTATTTTGGAATAAAAAATATTCATTTAAAATATTCATTTCTTTGTGTAAAAGACGAATTAGAAATAGATAGAAGCATGATGAAATGATGAGATTTTTCTTATGATAAGGAAATAAATAAAGTATGTTTATTTTCAGAATTGATTTATTGGTATGGGAAAGGAATCAAAGTATGTTATGAAAATAACATTGAAACAAAACCTTTATTTCTTGACATATCTTATCAATAAATCATTGGTCTTTTCTAACATAAAAGATTTGTGATTTTTAGGGCTAAATTTCTCATGACCAATTTTGATATTAATTTATTAATACATGGACACCAGTTTAATGTTTAATGTTAATGTTTTCACTTCCCATAAATGTTCTCATATTCAAAAACCATGTTTTTTTATTTCCTTCATAATTATTTTTTCCTATTTGTAAAATAATGCCTTATTTACCCTTTTAACAATTATATTTGAAAAAATCAATATTCAAATATAAAACCATGTTTTACAAATATAATACCATGTTATAAGGGAAAAAATATTTTAGGGGGAGATATAAAAACCTAAAAATTTAATGGAGTACAAATTGTTTTATATAGTGTATAAACCATGCAACAATGATCTCAAATAAAACAAAAAATATTTTTATTTAAATATGATGATTATAACTATCTTTTAAATTAGATAGTATGAAAATTATTAATATAATTATGAAATATTTATATAATTTTTACTCAATATAAATTTATTGATAATTTTTTAGTAAATAATCACTCAACTATTAGTAAAGTAATTATATATTTTAGAAACATGTTTTCTTTAAAATTGGATTTCATTTATTTTCATTATCAAATATTATAGTTAATTTATAGAAGTTTATGAAAAATTATTTTATATAATTAAATTCATTTTTTATTCAGAAAGATAAAATTATATTTGTATTAATTACATGGGAAGATTGATTTTTCACTGAATTATAAAAAATACTGGTTCTTATTGAAAATGACATCTTATTTTTAAGTATTTATTATGTCAAAGAATATATTAAATTGTTTTTAAAATTTAATTAATTCATTTTAATCTTAAAAAATACAATTATTGTTTTTAAATGGATTTTATACTTTAATTTAGTAATTTTTTTTATATTTTAAAAGGTAATTGTTTCATAGAATTCTCTTTTTTCTACACATTTTGAATGTTTTGTTTTAAATTAGATTCTGACAATTATGTTTTTTGAATTTTAAAGTGGATTCAATATTTTTAATTAGATGTTCCAAATTCTGTAGAAATTCTCTTTTCATATTTAGTCTATATGAATAATTAGCTTAGTAATTATTTTATCAAAAAAGGTAAAATCGGGTAATTGAGGGTTAAAATAATATGATAAGGACAATAAAATGATGATCAAACTTTCATAAACATTATTTGATGATTCCATTCCGTCCATAATCATACAATATTCCATTTTATGGCCTTTTGTGGGTGTAGGAGTGCAATTAGGACCTTTATAATCTTCTATGTAAAGAAAAGTAAAAAATGACACACTCTTGTTTTAAATAAATATAATATTTTTTACATGGGGATAAATAGTGGATATGTTAATTTATAAATATTTATTTGAAATATAATGTATTTAAGTTCGTCAAGGTAATATTATTTTAATTTTTACGGAAGAAATAATTGCCTTAATGGCTAACAAAACACTGACTTAATAATTATTCAATTAAGGGATAAATCAAATAAATTATATTAAAAATGTAACAAATAATATTATTTGAGATAATTTATATGATCCATGAATTTTATATACTATAATGAAAAAATATATATAATAATTTTTTTTAAATATTAGTTGTTTTATTAATGCATTTAAAGTCAATGTAATGAATAATAAAAAAATTGACATTAATTATATTTTACAATACATAATATTTTATTAAATTGTATAGAATTCATGAAAATATATTAGTTGGTGAATCGAATGGAAGAAGGTTTTAGATATAACAATTTTCCAATTTTGGGTATTTTTCTTTTTATAGTAGCACAATTAACAAATAAATATTAGAAAACATTAACATTTTTGTAATTATGGAATGCGTTGATGGGAGTCAAAACTAAAAGATAAATTTGAAAACATAAACAAAACATGTCCAGATTATATTTAGTTAGATTATTTAGATATATCATAATTTTTTAATTAAATTATTTTAATTCGGATCCCTATTAAAATAAAAATATAATTTATATTAATTTAGTATTTTAAAATATTCCACGAGTACCCTTCACCTCAGTTATAAAAGTACACCCCTTCCACCAAATATTTACACTAAATTGGGAAACTTATATCAAATAATACTTTTAAATTAATCTTATAAACTTAATAATTCATGTTATAGAGATTTTTTCTCCTCAAAAGACTAGTCTTGGGATCTTTAAGGGTGAATCTAAAGGATTTCCCCTATGAAGAGGAAATCATCATACATGATGCCTTTCAATTTACATATTCTTCTAACCATTATAAATTTATTGTACATATAATAAAATAATAAATTTATTATAATAGATATATTTAAATTTTTTAAATATTTTTAAAAAACCATTATCCACAATCATTCCCATCAAATGGGAAGTGAATGTGTATCTTGTCCGTATGTATGACTTACCGCCTCGACATAGGCGATACAATTAATTTTATACCACCATATTTATTGTATGGTTATTATTTTACTTACTTTCGTTCCTTCAATCAAAATATGGAAAAACATTAATGTTTATGCACAACCTACTATCTCTATGAATGATGTAATTCTATTTTCAATCATTGAAATTTATGGATGAACCTAAATATCTATCTAATTATTAAAAATGATAATGATATCATGACTAAAATTCATTATATTATATAACAATGATCATAGTACAAGGACTAATGCTACCATACTAAAACATACATGAAAAATGAAACTGTTATAACTCCAAACAATGATTTTAGTACATAATTATTAACAAATGGATGAAAAAAGGTTATAATTAAATCATATATTATATGATATATATGAGTATAGTTTATTAATATATGTATAACGAATAAATATTATATATATGATGTTTGATTACATACAAATGAATTCTTACTCGAGGTAAGATATTTTTTCTCAATTTCCACTCCATTAAGACATGCTGGGTATTATAAAACTATTTTTTCATGTAGTGAATTTAAATATCCATTTAAGTGTGTCAAATGAATCTATTTTTATTAATTATCGATAAATATTGATTTAAATTTTACTATTTTAAAGATTTTATTTATTTTTATCTAGTTTTTATCACTTGGGGACTTGAAAATTAATGTTTTAAAGAAAAATAGATATTATTTATTTTTGATCTGTTATACTTTTATTTATGTCCATATATTATATAATTTTTTTAAATTAATGCTTTAACCATTACACAATGATTTATGAATTGAAATATTCACCCATGTTTAACTTTATTAAAAAATAGTTTAAAATGAATCTTTATATCATATTCTCAATAAGGTACTTTTCAAAAAAAATGAATAATTATTTAAAATATATAGAATGAATTGATTCTCCCACCTCCATGAATAATATTTTCATTGAAGCATCCATTAAAATATTATGAGGTGCTTTTCAATGAAAATTTTTTCTTTTATATTTTCAAATTTTTATTAAATATGTTATTTCAAAATGGAAAGGTAATTTTCCTCATGAATATTTCAATATTTTTATGGTATCGATTTTCATCAATGAAAAAAACCTGTTATTTTAATTATGATATGGAAAGGACACATTTAAATGATTCTATACTTCAAATTGTCTCTTTTGATGATCATTTTTCATTAGATAATGCATTTTACTTAAATATCCATATTCAATGAAACATGGATAAGTTAGTTTTCTAAAACAAATACTATTTCTACAAATAATTATTTCATTGAATGTATAAATATTGATAAATCCATATTCATACACAATTTGGATATATTATTTTAAGGATTATTGTTTTTGAATGAAATTTACAATTCAATATATGAATAATGCATTGGACATATAGTGACAAGTGGGGCCTGATTTTTGATACCCCCTCAATGAATCAATAATTTTCATGAGACAAAGTAGTAAGATAAGTTTAAATGTGTTTTTGGTGCATTCCTACCAATAGTATTTAACTATTTTAGTGCAATGTCATGAAGGTATAAATACCATGATATCCGAGATCATGGTGTCCAATGTGACCCATTTCTTCCCTTAAGAATTCATTTATTATTATACACGGGAGTACTACATTGATATTATTCATGGAAACCTTTTTTCTCATCTTACTGATTAAATGGAATTTTTTTAGTTATTTACTATTTTATATTAATTATTCCTTAATTATTCTATGATATATTCCACTGTTTATATTCTCTTAATGAGTATTTGAGATCCCCTTTTTCTAATGTTTCCTTTCACTGGGAAACCGGGAAATGTTTTATGTTTGATATATCTGGATATGATAAAGGAAAAAATTATGCGATCATTTAAAGTAATATACTTTATTTTTTTCCATTATATTGTAAAAATCAAGTATGTATCAATTTTTTTAAAAAAAACTTAACTATTTAGTTCTTTGAGATGCGGTTCCATGCATCTATTGAAAAAGTTATAATGTAACCACTAACTATGGAAAAATAGTTTTGGGTTCTTCACATATGACCATATTATTTTATCACTCTCTTATCCATTTACTAATTACCATATATAGTGTGAAAATATCAATTTAAAAATTTTTATTAATGAATTTTTACCGAGAAATAATGTTTATTTATTAACATGGGTAAATGTATTAGAATTCATTATGATTTAATTCCAATACAGATTATTAAGAACCTTGACTATATATTATTATACGATCCACCACCATTCTTTACATGCGTGATGATCATGATATCAGATTGTTTGATATAGGGAAAAGTATTTATATTAATAATGATTATTGATAGCTTATAAATTTTGATGTTGTATTGACATTATGTATCTTTTTTTACATAGATAACCATGTTTTTATTCATTAAGAGGTTCCTTAAGGAATCAAATGAATAGTATTATTAAATATTCTGGGGAATGAATTGAACTTAATCAGGTGATGGGTGGTTTTAAAAATTAAATATCCTTTCAATCCATATGTCGGCCTCATGATACAAAATGGTTGGGTTTTGATGTTTACATCCACCTAATCTATAATAGTGTCTTGGAATAAGCCCTTGATAGAATCCTTTTGATGTCCATCATTATTCATTCTATATGTGTGAGATTAGAATAATTTATATCCATGTTTTCATTTATTTTCAAGGATATAACATGATCTTAGTTTATGTTGATTAAGAAACCATGTTGTTTTATTATTAAAAGAATAATATTTCTATCATGTTTATTACATTATTACCTATATTTTAAATTTTCCATTATTAATTGTTTGATATCGCCCCTTCATTTGATCCCATTTTCCTAGTTTATGAATAAAAAAATTAAATAAGATATATCTAACAATAAATCTTGTATTGTTAATTTATGTTATATTTTGAGGATTCATTGATTGATTACTTTCTTATATAGTGGTAAAATATAAATTAGTTTAGAAAGATGGGGGTTTTACTATTTTATGTTTTTTCACAATTGTCATAAGTTATAAACCTAAATGGTCTTGGGGATGTATGTAATGAAATATTTTCTTTTTGTAATGTGATTATGGGATAGTTATATCTGACAATTTATTATTGGTATCAATGCTAGCATGTAATGTACAAGATTTTAGTACTAGATATAAGAGTGTGGGTCTGGGCCATCCCAACCGTTTAACTATAGTGTTGTCATTTTTCTAATAGTTTTTTGGTTATATACTACATATTGGAAATGAAATACCATTCTTATAGTCTCTTATGGAATGGTTATGTACTTGGTTCCCTATAATTGAATTATGAGAACATTATATATTCTTGGGATCAATATCAAACATGAAAGATACAAATGGATGCTTGAACTGATTTAAAGCATGTACACTGACAAGATACTGAATAGATTTAATATGGAAAAATCCCAGAAAGGATTGTTTCAATTTTCAGATGGAATTCATCATTCTAAGAAAATGTATACTCCACCACATGAGGAAATAAAAGGTATAATATGAAATTTATACATGTCAAGGGTTGTGTTTTTCATTTATGATAGGGTATAAACTAGACTATATGTCACTGATATATTATGTTCAGTTGGAAGATATCTATTGGACCAAGGTAAACTCCACTGGATAACATACCTGGCTGTCATAGAGTATTTCATGCATACTAAGGATATGGTCACAGTCTATAGATTATATTATGAGTTAGTAATCAGAAAATATGTTGGTTCTAGTTTACAAATTAACGATTACTATTTAAAATCATAGTTTGGATACATATTCTGTCTCAATGGATAAACTTTGAGCTTGAATAGAATAAAAAGACCTATAATCCATAATTTTATAGTGAAGTTCAAGTATATCACATCTTCTATGGAATAAAAAGATTCAATTTCAATAAGAAACTTTTTATAAGAGATTGATATGGTGTCTTGCATTAAATACCATGTTACATGTTACTATGATAATACTACAATAATGGATATTTAAAAGGATCCAAGGCTATATCAATAAATGAAGCACATAAATCAAAATATTATCCCTTTAGTGATTATTCATTATAGAGGTGACATCACATTGAGTTGAATTTTCATAGAATAAAACATGAAATACCCCTTAATTAAATATTTAACTCAATATAATCATTATTATCATATGGGTTTTAATAGAATAAAATTCCATAGTAGTTAGTTCTAGTATAAGTTGGAGTTCGTTAGAGTTTGTGTCCTTGAACAAAATTATTTTACTTTATATGTCATTTATATTAATTGAGTTTATTGTTAACTAAATATCTTATTACTAAATTGTATGTCACGACCCATCCTTGGGCCCGTGCCGTGACTACCCCAAGCCCGCCTTCCATAGGCCAGGGGATGGAGACTAGCACCAAAGGCGTAAATCCTGATATCTGGGAAGGCATTGCCTTTAAAAAGGTAAACAAAACACCACAGAGTACAAACAGAAGTAAAACACTAAGTACAAAGAGAAGTGCTGAAAGTAAAATGGGCCAGAATACAAACCCAAATGAAAGTACAACTACAACTGAACAAAGTAAAACAGAAAAAGAAAACAGCTGGAAGGTCGGAAGCGTCTCCTAGGTCGTCCTCCTCGGATCCTACCTGAAGGGTAGGTAAGGATGGCACAACTCCTGGATCGTCCACCATGGATCCTACCTAAAGAGAAGGTACAGATAGTCTCCACAATTCTCTCACCAATCAACCTCCTCTGAATGTCGTCTCTCCGTGAAGTCCACCTCCAGATATTGACTGGTCGTGTAGTCCACCTCTGGGTACCGTCCAGTCCTCAAACACTCGGCCTCCATCAGCACTGCCCGTCGTCTGCAACCAAAACAACGAGGTACGGTCATAGCCTGTGCAGGGGTGAGTATAACGATACTCAGTAGGGACCACGAGACCCTCAAGGTCTCACTAAAACCAACAAGGATAACCTCAAAGAAGATCTCAAAGGATAACCTCTACTTAGGTATATTCTCATACATATACCTAAGTTATCAAGTAACCCATCTCAATCATGAGGAAACACAAGGATTATAAAATCAACGAATAACCACTACCCAGTTATATACCCATACATATACCTAAGTTATCAAGTGACCCATCTCAATCATGAGGTAAACACAAAGGTCATAGACTCAGCTCAAACCAGGATTTTCATTATCGAAATCGTAACTGCTGAAGAGCTCCGTCTTTGGAGTGTACAGTGGTCAGGTCACGACTCCGAGGTATTGCTCACAATCCTATGACTGTTGAGGTACTCCTCCTGTTGAGTACTGCAGGTTTGCGGCCAACTACCGGGCGCTCCGTCCGCTGTGGGTCTGTCGCCAAATACCGGGCGCTCCCCCAAATAGCGTACAGAGGTGCACCTCCTGTCGAGTACCGTGGGTCTGTGGCCAACTACCGGGCGCTCCATCCGCCGTGGGTCAGTCGCCAAATACCGGGCGCTCCGTCCACTGGGCCAGTCGACTCACTCCAAGTTGAGTCGGTCAACCAGTCATCAGGTCTCAGCCGGCTACACGGTCTCCGTACTCCGTACGCTCGTCTCTGGGAGAATCTGCTCCACGAGCTACAGGTCGATACTCCAAGTATCACAACGTCCAACTAAAAAGTATCACAAAGGACCACCTCATCATAGGGGTCTCAACACAACAGACGGCGCGTCAATCAGACGCCCGATCTGTGAGTTATTAGATTTTTCGTCCTAGGGGCCCGGTTGGTTTCGTGAGCGAACCAACCCGGCCGTATCTCAACTGTACCCTGAAATCTCATAGGTTATACTCATAGGGACCGTTTCTCAATGTGATCACCAACGCCGCTGACAGTTCGTCAAACAGACGTCCGGTCTGAAAGATATTAGCTTTTCCGTTCCAGGGGCCCGGTTGGATTTCAGGTACGATCCGACCCGGCCACTATCCAACAACAACCAAAACTTTGGCGAAGTATGTCAAAAGTTCTGTCTCATCAAGAGGAATTCAATGAGACAGAAGGCGCGTCAATCGGACGCCCGGTCTGTGAGTTATTGGCTTTTTCATTCCAGGGGCCCGGTTGGTTTCCTTAGTGAACCAACCCGACTGCACTCCGACGACATCCAAACCTCGAGCGGAGTAATCCAAAATATCCATCTCACTTAGAGGAATCCATCAAAGTCAACGACACTTCAATCGGAGGTCCGGAGCGCACGATATAAGCGTTTCCGCTCTGAGGGCCCCGTTGGTTTCGTATCAGAACCAACCCGGCCGAACCCAAAGTATTCCGAAACCTTTAGTGTGATATACCAAAACGACTGTCTCCTTCCAAGGATCTCTACGCAACTGATGGTGCGTCGATCGGAAGTCTGTAGCCCGCGATATGGGAAAAAGACCAAAGAGGGTCCAAAAACGGGGGGTCTGGGCCCGGACCGACCCGGCCCAACCCCCCCTCGGTCGGCCCGTACCGGGTAGACCCGACCCGGGTCCGACCCGGCTGGGCCCGGCCCGGCCCGGCCAGCGCAGCCCGACCCGACAGGCCAGCAGCGGCTCGGCCAGCGCGGCAGAGCGGAAGCCGCAGGAGGGGTGCGCGGCTCCCTCCCCCCCCACCCTCGTCGTTAATTGATTCCGGTGGCGAACCGCCGCCACCACCACCTTTCGCGGACCACTGGACGCGCTCCGGTGGTCCGTTTCTCCTGCCGTCTTCGCCAACGGTCCTCCCGGGACCAGACCTTCACTGCAAAGGGATTGAAACGCCATAGCGGTCTGCTTCGTCATCGTCCGTTGATCCGCAAATCGATTAACAAGCCGCGGAGGGTGGTCGGGCCGTGTTTGTTTGGCTCGCGTCCTCCGCGTTAGGTGTTATCAATTTGAAAATAATAAACACAAGATTTTAATCATTTATGAGGGTATAATTTATCCAAAATAAATAATACGAACACCTTGCAATCAAAAACCCATGCACGAGAGTTTAAAATTTGAATGTGCGGCGTGACGACATCGCGCATTCTTGCCGCTCGATCCCGCGTGGCATGACGACGTCACGCATCCTTGCGGCTCGATCCCACGCGGTGCGATGGCACCGCGTCAATTTCATTCGATCCAAAACGACAAGAAAAACAATAAGGTAGGGGGATGGCCATGTTTGTGTGTTCTGACCTCCTCCCGTTAACTAATATCATGCGGTTCAAATATCACGGATAAAAGACGGAAGAGAATCATGTAAGGAAAATCACGTAAACCCCCTACCTCGGTTTCGAGAGAGGAGTCGCGGAAATGGGATTTGAAGACGACGTCAGGGTATGTCTGAGGAGGAAGCGGCGTCTCCTCACGTGTTGCTGTGAAGAGGAAGGAAGTCACATCATCGTTCTTCACGGAAGGATGGTGCTCTTCATCGTAAGAAGAACTCTCCTTCAAATTCTCCAAAGGTTTTCCCGACCCAAAATATTTGCCAACCAAAAAAATATAATAAGGCCCTCCCATTAAGTAACATTTCCATGAATTTTCAAATTAATTTAAAATGTAAATTGAATTAATTATGGAATTATTGTTGGCAACATAAATGGATGGGAGATGGAGAGGTTCCACAAATTAATTAATGGGAGAGTTAACGAACTTAATGAAAAAGGGAGTTAATGGGCGAGTTCAAGGGAGTTATGGGGAGATGAAAAGTTTAGGGCACATGTGGGCCCCACTCCACTAATATCCTCTCATGGGAGGTTATGTGGCTGTGTGCCCCACATCTAACTCCCCTTAGGAGGAAATAACTAACATTGATAAAATAAAATTGTGTTCCACAATTTTATTTAACTTCTTCTATTTCCCCCCAAAAAAAAATTAACTCTCAACCCGCATAAAACACAACTTCAGAAAAGGTCTCCTTAAGCAAAAACCGGCGCTGCGGTTTCATCGGTGCCCTCAGAATTTGATTCTGAGCACTGGTTCAAAAGTTATAAATTCTCGCTCGTTCGTTCACTGAACGTACCCGAGCTAAACTTCGGAAAATGATTATGGGCACACCGGGCCTCGGAATCAGGTGCCGTCAAAAACTACATTCTTGAAAAATCCCAAAGAAAATTAAGAAAAAATTTCATTGATTTTTATGGGTTTTAAATTACTCCCACCTCAGGGATTTATGTCCCCATAATGCTACAACACAAACTAGGGATACAAAAGCGGTACTGAGCACGCATCTAAGCCTCCTGCTCTCATGTTCTCACCTGGAGGTTCCCATACTGCCAGTGAAAGCGCACCCGAGGAATCGTCCAACCACATAGGATCCACTCCGGTCGATCCTCGATTCCCACTAGAACCTCCGTGAAAGTCACTCCATCTCCAAAGTCCAGCTCCCCAAGGTCGATGATATGAGAAGGGTCGAGCAGGTATCTCCTCTGCTGAGATACGTGGAAGTCGTCGTGCACCTGGTGCAACTGAGGTGGATGGGTCAAGCGGTAATCCACCTCGCCTACCCAGCTGAGGACCTAGAAAGGTCCGTTGAACCTCAGAGATAACATTCCACCTTGGCGACATCATCATAAACCTCGTCGAGGTGAAATCTGTATAAGGACATGACCGTCATCCTCGAAGTATAGAGGCCTCCAAATCCTCTCAGCATAAGGCTTCTGTCGGCCCTGTATTGTCCTCATTCGCTCTTGGATGACCTGGACCTTCTATAGTCTCACAAGAGCGGCTATGATTTCTTCTTTGCCAATAAGAGAAATCCAGTCTCATCCCCTGGATGAACCACATTAATTGCCTAATACAGTCAATCCTGACATGAATGATTCTTTCAAGCCATGGATGACATCTTAAGGCCTCGACGTAACTATCAAGAGATCCAACTGTCACTCTCAACTCCAAGGGTCGAGTCACACAGTCGGCATCAGTGTGAGGTCACTAGGTCTCCTCCAGTAGAAATATCGAATATGAGGGTCAAGTCAACAGTCTTAACTGGGACCACTCAGTATCAACCAAACAAAAAGACAGGAAAGAAAACTTCACAAAGATAAGTGTCTTTTCATTATTGCAGCTCATAGTATAAAGACAAAAATGTAACAACAACAAAAATAGAAGCAACATGATCAATAGCCTCCAGGTCTGGAGCTAGTCCCGCTCCTGTTCATCTACTTCCGGAGCCCCATGACCATAGGCCTCAGCTACCTAAAGTTGTGCTCTCCCATGTCCTCATGTCCCCTGCGGCTGGGGTGGGCCTCCTTGTGGTGGTGGTGGCAACACCCCGAAGCGTCATCCACCTCCAGCTGCACGACCATCTCCTCTTCCATGGCCGCCTGCTCCATGCGGTCTGCCCTGATGGAACCTCTGCCTCTGCCTGGGAGGTTCTTCATTTAACTGCTGGTCATCTGCATGGCGGGTCAGACAGTCATGTTCCATGTGACCAATCCAGCCACAGGAGTAACACTGTCCACTCTCGGCACGACTAGCTCTGACTCCACCCCGGTTCCCCCGCACAACTGAACCTGAGTCGTGTAGTCGACCACCGATAGGTCTGGTCCTCTTGGACCTCTACGTCATCTGTCTACTGTCTGCTGTAGAAGACTCTGCCGCAAGCTGGCTAGTGGTTGGTCGTGCTACTGGAGATAGCTTAGCAGGGAAACTCTCCACTAAGAGGGCTCTCTCCAACACCCCTGTCTGGGTCGAAATGCTTTGAGAAACAATAGAAGCTCTAATCTCCCACATGAGCCCCTGCTCGAAGGTTCGGGCCCTGAAGAACGGGTCCTGTACCATATCTGTTGTGTAGCGCGAGAGGTCTGTGAACCTCGCTGAAGAATGTGCAACTGTCATCCTGCCCTGCCGCAGCTGAAGTAGCTCCTGTATATGCACTAATCGATGGGTGTCTGGTATAAACTCTTCCCGGAACATGCTCTCGAAGTCTACCCAAAGAAGTGTCGCGTCGTCATGCATCTGGAGCATCAGGCTCCACCATCTGCCTGCTGCTGCATGAAGAAGGCTGGCAGAAAGGATCACCATGAAGTCTTCCAGTGTCCCCACTAGCCTGAAGACTCTCACCACAACCTTCGGCCAATCCTCAGCCGCCTGCGGGTCTGTCTCTCCCCGGAACCTGGGTGGCCTATGGCACTCGAACTCATGCAGTGCTCTCAAGCGACGTGCACCCTCTACTGCTGGGGCTGGTGGCATCTGTGGACCAACGGGTAGTAGTACCGCTGGTGCTCATGCTAGTGCCTCGACTGGGATAGGGCCATGTACTGAGGCCACGTCGCTCGGCGGGCTGTCAGTACGAACAACTCTCGGGGCTCTAGATGGTCGTCCGCGAGGAGGCGTCCTGAAAGAAATAAACATGACACGGTCAAAATATTTATACCTATTGAGCTGACCTGGTTTGAGATGATATTTAAAAACTTCTGGAAACACACACGCAATCAGTGTTTTCGTGCACAAAGTCAGAAATCAGGTGTCAGGGTCCTGGTGTATGGATACGTCGGCCGCCCACACCAACACTGGACTCCCTGAACTGAAGACCACACTCGGTACCCTTAACACTATTGCTTCACAAAAAGAATATATTAGAGTTATAAGTTCTGCGGTAGAACCGAATCCTCTGATACCAATTTGTCACGACCCGTCCTCGGGCCCGTTCCATGACTACCCCAATCCCACCTTTCATAGGCCAGGGGCAGCCGACTAGCACCAAAGGTGTAAATCTCGATATCTGGGAAGGCATTGCCTTTATAAAGGTAAACAAAACACCACAGAGTACAAGAGGAAGTAAAACACTATGTACAATGACAAGTGCTGAAAGTTAAATGGGCTAGAATTAAAACCCAAATGAAAGTACAACTACAACTGAACAAAGTACAACAGAAAAAGACAACAGCTGGAAGGACGGAAGCGGCTCCTAGGTCATCCTCCTCGGATCCTACCTGAAGGGTAGGTACAGATGGCGCAGATCCCAGATCATCCACCACGGATCCTACTTGAAGGGTAGGTACAGATAGTCTCCACAAAGATCTCGCCCATCAACCTCCTCCAAATGTCGTCTCGCCGTGAAGCCCACCTCCGGATATTGACTCGTCGTGTAGTCCACCTCTGGGTACCGTCTAGTCCTCGAACACTCGGCCTCCGTCAGCACTGCCCATCATCTGCAACCAACACAACGAGGTGCAGGAATAGCCCGTGCAGGGGTGAGTATAAAGATACTCAGTAGGGACCCCGAGACCCTCAAGGTCTCACTAAAACCAACAAGGATAACCACAAAGAAGATCTCAACGGATAACCTCTACTTAGGTATATTCCCCTACATATACCTAAGTTATCAAGTAACCCATCTCAATCATGAGGAAACAAAAGGATACTAAAATCAACGGATAACCACTACCCAGTTATATGCCCATACATATACCTAAGTTATCAAGTGACCCATCTCAATCATGAGGTAAACACAAAGGTCATAGACTCAGCTCAAACCAGGATTTTCTTTATCGAAACTATAACTGCTGAAGAGCTCCGTCTTTGGACTGTACAGTGGTCATGACACGACTCCGAGGTACTTATCAGAGACCTAAGACTGTTGAGGTACTCCTCCTGTTGAGTACCGCGGGTTTGCGGCCAACTACATGGCGCTCCGTCCGATGTGGGTCTGTCGCCAAATATCGGGCGCTCCCCCAAATAGCCTATAGAGGTACTCCTCCTATCGAGTACCGTGGGTCTGCGGCCAACTACCGGGCGCTCCGTCTGCCGTGGGTCAGTCCCCAAATATCGGGTGCTCCGTCCACTGGGCTAGTCTACTCACTCCAAGTCGAGTCGGTCAAGCAGTCGTCAGGTCTCATCCGGCTACACGGTCTCCGTACTCCGTACGATCGTCTCCGGGAGAATCCGCTCCAGGAGCTTCAGGTCGATACTATAAGTATCACAAAGTCCCACGAAGAAGTATCAAAAAGGACCACCTCGTCATAGGGGTCTCAACGCAACAGACGACGCGTCAATCGGACGCCCTGTCTATGAGTTATTGGCCTTTTCGTCCCAGGGGCCCTGTCAGTTTTGTGAGCGAACCATCCCGGCCGTATCTCAAATATATCCCAAACTCTCATAGGGTATACTCATATGGACCGTTTCTCAACGTGATCACCAATGCCGCTGACAGTTCGTCAAACGGACGTCCGGTCTGAAAGATATCAGCTTTTCTGTTCCAGGGGCCCTGTTGGATTTCGGGTACGATCCAACCCGGCCACTATCCAACAGCAACCAAAACTCAGGCGATTTATGTCAAAAGTTCTGTCTCATTAAGATTAATTCAACGAGACAGACGGCGCGTCAATCAGACACCCGATCTGTGAGTTATTGGCCTTTTCGTTCTAGGGGCCCAGTTGGTTTCGTGAGCAAACCAACCCGACCGCACTCCGACGACATTTAAACCTCGAGCAGAGTAAGACAAAGGATCTGGCTCACTTAGAGGAATCCATCAAATTTGAAGGCACATAAATCAGACGTCCAGAGCTCAAGATATAAGCATTTCCGCTCTGAGGGCCCGGTTGGTTTCGTGTCCGATCCAACCCGGCCGAACCCAAATTATTCCGAAACCTTGAGTGCGATATACCAAAAAGACCGCCTCGTAACAAGGATCACTACTTAGCTGACGGTGCGTCGATCAGAGGTCTGTATCCCATGATATGGGGAAAATACCAAATAGTGTCCGAAAACGGGGGGTCTGGGCCCGGACCGACCCGGCCCGACCCCCCTGGGACGGCCCGTACCGGGTCGACCTGACCCGGGTCCGACCCGGCTGGGCCCGGCCCGGCCCGGCCGGCTGCGGCTCGGCCAGCGCGAGTGCGCGGAAGCCGCGGGCGGGGTGCGCGACTCCCCCCCCCCCCCACTCGCCGCTAATTGATGCCGGCAGCGAACCGCCGCAACCGCCTTCCGCGGACCACCCGACGCGCTCCGGTGGTCCATTTCTCCTTCCGTCTTCACCAACAGTCCTCCCGGGACCTAACCTTAACTGCGAAGGGATTCAAATGCCATAGCGGTCTTCTTCGTCGTCGTCCGTTGATCCGCACATCAATTAACATGCTGCGGAGGGTTGTCGGGCCGTGTTTGTTCGGCTCAAGTCCTCCGCGTTAGGTGTTATCAATTTGCAAATAATAAACACATGATGTTAATCATTGGAGAGGGTATAATTTGTCGAAAATAAATTATTCAAACACCTTTCAATCAAAAACCCACGCACGAGAGTTTAAAATTTGAATGCGCGGCGTGACGACGTTGCGCATTCTTGCCGCTCGATCTTGCACGGCGTGACGATTTCTCGCATCCTTGCCGCTCGATCTCGTGCGGTGCGACGGGACCGCGTCAATTTCATTCAATCCAAAACAATAAGAAAAAAAATAAGGATGGGGGACGGCCGTGTTTTTGCGGTCCAGCCTCCTCCCATTAACTGATATCATGCGGTCCAAATATCGGGGATAAAAGACGGAAGAGAATCACGTAAGGAAAATCACGTAAACCCCTACCTCGGTTTCAAGAGCAGAGTCACGGAAAGAGGATTTGAAGATGACGTCGGGATGCGTCTTAGGAGGAAGCAACGTCTCCTCATGTGTTTTGGTGAAGAGGAAGGAAGGCACGTCGTCGTTCTTCATGGAAGGATGGTGTTCTTCGTCGTAAGAAGAACTCTCCTCCAAATTCTCCAAAGGTTTTCCCCACCCAAAATATTTGACAACCAAAAAAATATAATAAGGCCCTCCCATTAAGTAACATTGCCATGCATTTTCAAATTAATTCAAAATGTAAATTAAATTAATTATGGCATTAGTGTTGGAAACATAAATGGATGGGAGATGGAGAGGTTCCAAAAATTAATTAAGGGGAGAGTTATCAAAATTAATGAAAAAGGGAGTTAATGGAGGAGTTCAAGGGAGTTATGGGGAGATGAAAAGTTTAGGGAACGTGTGGGCCCCACTCCACAAATATCCTCTCATGGGAGGTTCTGTCGGTGTGGGACCCACCTCTAAATCCCCTTGGGGGGAAATTACTAACATTGATAAAATAAAATTGTGTTCCACAATTTTATTTAACTTCTTCTAATTCCCCCCCAAAAAAATTAACTCTCAACCCGCATAAAATGAAACTTCGGAAAAGGTCTCCTTAAGCAAAAACTGACGCTGCGGTTTCATCGGTGCCCTCAGAATTTGATTCCGAGCATCGGTTCAAAAGTTATAAATTCCCGCTCGTTTGGTCACTGAACGTACATGAGCTAAACTTCGGAAAATGATTCCGAGCACACCGGGCCTCAGAATCAGGTGCCGTCAGAAACTGCTTTCTTGTAAAATCCCAAAGAAAATTCAGAAAATATTTCCTTGAATTTTACGAGTCTTTACATTGTAATTATTTTGTGTGAATTTAATGTAATAATTTACTAGAGTATCTTTCACATTAAAACATGTGTAGCAGTTCACTGCTATGATGTGAGCCTTGAAATTCTGTGATGACATTCTAAAACTTTATTTGATCGGCGGATAACATTCTATGATGGGACACATTGTATTTTTACTATCAGGTGTATGTAATCATAATCATATCACACTTTATCTAATAATCTTTTCACTTGGTCATATCTAAGAAACGAGATTATGAGAACACACCATCATGTAGGAAATGTAACTGTTTATGCATCATTAGATATTAATCTTCATGAGTGTGTTTAATTATACTTGTAATTTAATATTATTATTAATTCATGTCCAAAAAAACCACTTGGATGCATTTCTATAAACCATGATGGTATATGATCATGTTGAAATGGGGTACGTTGGGTGTGTCAGCAATGATATGTTATTAATGAATAAGTAAATAATGTATTTTCTATTAAATATTTATAGAATATGATGTATTGAACCATTTATTGAAATTTAATACTCAAATTAAATTCATGTGATCATAGTTTAATGAAGTATTTATTTCAGGTAGTCAAATAAATATATATCAGGCATATGGGTTGATGATATGAGTGTGCAACCTGCTTGATGAGATATCCTGAAGAAGGTATTATACAAAAAATTAGGGTTCATAAATGGTTATTTCATTGTGACATAACTTCTTCCTATGTGGGTTCCATGACCATTACTAGACAATAATCTTGGAAATTTGAAAAAATCAACTAATTCAACCGATGAAGAGGTATTTAGGTTCTCATACAAAGTATTTTATTTATTTTAAATTCAAAATTATTTAAATTTATGTTTTGGAATAAATATTATTCTCCAGACCAGGAAGTAATAATTATTCAAGATTTATTAAATAATCTCAAAAAACAATTAAATAGTTATTCCCAATGTAATAATTTAATTCTAAAAATATATAATATTTAATTATCTGTTATTATTCCAATTGTTATAAATAATTTATTTAGGTACATGAATATTAAATAAATATTTATTTTCAAGACCAAAAATAAAATATTTTTTTTATTAAATCAATTTTATTTTTTAAAATATTTATTTTAGAATTAAAAAAATGTTAAGGATGATCAGTGGACCGATTTTGGTTCAGTGATATATATTTATTTAATAGATTTTAAAATAAATATTTATCAATGCGTGTGTTAGTGGACAATATAAAATAAAATAATAATATTATTTTATCACATGGAATGTCATTTCATTTTGGTTATATATATTTTTATGTAATTTTATGGAATTAATTAAATATTAAACACAAACAAGAAGTCCATAAGTATAATAAAATGTCAATCAAATAAAGGTTAATTATTGTGTACAAGCATTACCTATAAAAATGTCACTCCTCCCTTATTCCTAATATGTATAAGGTAAAAATCCTTCAATATTAAAGGGACGTGGAGTGAAAAAATAATAAAATTAAAGATGTTCAATCATCAATGATAGAACCCAATAGTTCATAAGTGTTTTTAGGGATTTAAGGAAAACATGTTAATAACCACTAGAGGGGTTATGATTTATGCCATCACTGGGCAACAATAATACAGAGATCTTGTAAAAATGATTAAGATCATCAATGATTAAAGCCCTAAAGACCACGGTAATCATTCTTCCTATGTTTAAAATTAAATATAAATTAACGTGAAAGATCCTTTATTTGGATTCTTGAAAAATTATTTACGAATATTCATTGAATTAATATTCATTGGCCATGGAATTAACAACATGTACATTTCAAATGATTTTTTGAATTAGATAAAATATAATCCATCCATGGCCCCAATAGGAGAAAATGATATGTCCAAAACAACTAGGGTGAACACTAATAATGTTTTTATGTATGTGAGAGCGTTGAAAAGTATTCTTTAATGCTGATAAAACAAACACATATAAAGGAACCATTTACTGGGGATTTTTATCACAGGTAAGGGGTGCTTTTATCATAATTTTCTCTAGTTATAATAATATCGATTGGAATTTAAAGGATCTTAAATCATTAGGGATTTTCAGCCTTTATAAAGTCCATTTATAGTGATGATGAAATACAGATCTATAATAGTTAATGATTTATATGTCATCTTCATGATGGATTATTTATTCAACCTCTTTAGACTCAACTTATATGAGTACCTCCCATGATTATCCTCAATAAAACATCAAGAAAAACTATGAGCTGATGTGATTCACTATTTCATAGGCTACCTATAAATTTCTCTCACAATGATATTTTTAAAGTGGAAAATGGTTAAATGGTTCATGATATTTATTCCCTGTATTTATTAACAAGGTGACTTTCATGGGTAAAGTAATCTTCCATAGGGAGGGATCATTATTAAAAGAGAGTCTATGATGACAAAGTTAATCTGAAATCATGAATTGGATTTTCAAATTATTCTATCATCATGTTTGACTAATTTAGTTTTATCCTACTTAAAAATACTCCATTCCCAATCATTCATACATATCATCTCCCAATAATGTTATTATGGTGTGGTGTACTTACACAAAAGACATTTTTAATAGTTCTCTAATTCTCTTTTATCAGCTCTAGAGAAGCACTGATGACCTAAGAATAGTTAAAATTCCATGACTTTTATCAGTGCTAAATAAGAACTCCTAAATGTGAGATTTATTATTGCATATAAAATCACTGATAAAAGACCCCACTTATCAGCACTTTTAGTTATTATTGAAAAAGATAATGTTTACCAGTGCTTTAAAATGTGCTAATAAAAAAGAGATTTATCATTGATGATAAAAGTATTATTTATCAGCGCTTTTCAATATGCCGATATAGATAGAATTTATCGGTGCATTTATAAGAACCAATAAAGGTGTCCTTTATCAGTTTTCATAAAAGTTCTGACAGAAATTGATTTTCTAGAATAGTTAATATCACAAATAAAGGTGAAAATTATAGTGTGATGTAGTAGCACACTACTTCACTAGATATAGGTGTAGTGTGTTGCAACAACACACTCCATCAACAAAAACATCAAAAAAATTCCAAATAAAAAAATATTAAATTTAAATGGAATAAAATTTATAACCAAAATTAAATAAAAATTAAACACTATTAAAGAGTATATAATTTGTTATTTTTGACTAAAAAGAATGTCGCTTTTGAATAAAGAAGACCCACTTGGAGTCATAGTGGTCACACCGTGCGTCATATTGAGGTGAATCTGATTCCTACATGTCAAAAATGATCTATGACTATTTGTACTAAATTACCAAAATAATATGAATGATTTTCTTAGTTTTGATTTTTATAGTTTTTTTATTCAAAATAATGTTAGTTTTGAATAAAAAAGATGCACTTTGAGTCACACCGGTCACACCATGCATCATACTGAGGTGTGTATTAATTCTAAACAACCCAAATGACTGATGAATCATTTTCCTTTTGAATAAAAACAATTGGAATGTGTTTTCACTATTTTGAGTATGTTAGTAGTTTTTTTGTTAAAATTAATTTTTGTTTTGAATAAAAAGACAACTTAGAGTCATACCGGTCTCACTGTACATCTGATTCAATGAAGAAGATGCATTTGGAGTCATACCGGTCACACCATGCATCAGAATGAGGTGCGTCTGAATTATACAAGTCCCAATTGACACATGAATTAGTTTACTAATGTATCAAAACAATATGAATGTTTTTTCTTCTTTTTGAGTATATCAATTGTTTTTTATTAAAATTATTATCAATTTTGAATAAAAAGATACACTTAGAGTTATATCAGTCACATCGTGAGTCCAATTGAGTTGTGGTTGATCCTTACATGTCCAAAATGATGTATGAATCATTTTTATAAAGTACCATAACAATATGATTGTTTTTTCTTGGTTTTGAGTATGTTAGTTGTTTTTTTGAATAACATTATTGTGTGTTTTGAATAAAAAAGACGCATTTGGAGCGATACCGATCACCCAATGCATCGTATTGAGGTGAAACTGAATGTTACAAATCCTAAATTACTCGTGTATTTTTTTCCTAAAATATCAAACCAATAAAGATGTATTTTCACTTTTTTGAGTATATAAGTTTTTTTTATTAAAAATAATGCCAGTTTTGAATAAAAAGATACACATGGAGTCATACCGGTCACACCATGCTTCAGATTGAAGTTTGGTTAATCTCTATATGTACAAAAGTATTATATAGATCATTTTAATAATGTAAGAAAATAATATGAATGCGTTTTCTTAGTTTTGAGTATGTTAGTTGTTTTTTTATTAATAATAATGTTACATTTTGAATAAAAAACACGTACTTTCAGTCATACCAGTCACACCGTGAGTCGGATTGGGGTGAGAATAAATGTTACATGTCCCAATTGACTCATGCATTATTTTCATAAATTATCAAAACAATTGTAATATGATTTATTAGTTTTGATTATGACTATTTTTTGATTAAAATTTATGTTAGATTTGAATAAAAAATTCTCTTGGAGTCATACCGGTCCCACCCTATGTTAGATTGTAGTGCGGATGATCCCTACACATTACAAATGATGTATCAATATTTATTATACTGTACCAAAACAACATGAATGTGTTTTTTAGTTATGAGTAAGTTAGTTATTTTTTTGATTAATGTTAATGTTATTTTTGAATAAAAATGATGTACTTAGAGTCATACCTATCCCACCATGCATCAGATTGATATTCGTCTAAATGATATACATCAAAAATGATTCATTTATCATTTTCCTAAAGTATCAAAACAATCGGAAATAATTTTCTCAGTTTTTAGTATGTTAGGTTTTTTATTAAAATTAATATCCATTTTTAATAAAAAGACACACATGGAGTCATATAAGTCACACCATGCATCAGATTGAGGTGTCAATGATCCCTATATGTAAAAAATAGAATATAGATTTATATTCAAAAGTAACAAAATAATATGAATATGTTTGATCATTTTTTATTATGTCTGTCATTTTTTTGATTAACATTAATGTCAGTTTGGAATAAAAAAGACGCACATGGTGTCACACTAGTCACATAGTGATTTAGATTGAGGTGAGACTGAATAATCACATCCAAATTGATTTATATATAATTTTTCTAATGGATAAATACAATTATAATTCATTTTCATGGTTTTTGAGTATGTTAGTGGTTTTTTTGATTCAAATGAATGTCATTCTTGAATAAAAAATATGCACTTGGATTCATACCAGTCACACCATGCATTAGATTGAGGAATGGTTGATCCTTATATGTAAAAAGTAATGTATGGATTGTTTTTCTAATGAAATAAAACAATAACAAAACATTTTCTCCGTTTGGAGTATATGATATGTTTCTTTATTAACATTAATGTCAGTTTTGAATAAAAAATACACACTTAGAGTTATACTACTCACACTGTTCATTCGAATTAGGTTATTCTGAATTATTCATGTCCCAAATCACCCAAGAATTTTTTCCCTAAGGTATCAAAATAATTCGAATGTGTTTGATCAGTTTTGAGAATGTCAGTTATTTTTCTAATTATAATTAAACTTACTTTTTAATAAAAAAGTTACATTTGGAGTCATACCAGTCACATCGTGCGTCAAATTAAGGTGTGGATGAATGATAGATGCCCCAATTGACTTTTGGATCATTTTCTTAAATTATCAAAATAATCAGAATTAATTTTCTCACTTTTGATTACACCATATATGTTATTTTACTAAAACTCTATTTTAAACTAGAAAGTGGCACAATAGATATTATCATAATTGACACGTGTTGTGTTCACTTTTAAGAAATTGTTTTGAAACAAAATCATTTTATGATTTTTATTCTACTTCATTTCCCAAAAAATTTATTGTTTTCAAGCCATCTCTACTTATCCTCCTCTACCTTGATCTCCACCTCGATATTTTCCTCCCCTCCTACTCCACATTGGTCTCTGATTCTGACTTTTCCTCCACCTTCACCTCGGCCTCTTCCTCTGCCTTCGCCTCCACCTCTACCATCGCCTCTGCATTTTACAAACAAATTTTATTGTTTGTTGGTATGTTATTATAAATAAATTTATTTCCTCCAATAATAAGTCCCTGGGAAAGAGATGAAGAATAATATATACACATTTTGACACTAATTCTTCACACCACAACAATAATTCAATCGTCATAAATTGTATTATATCGAAAACATGGAATGTAATAACCTAAATTAATTATTGGAATACATTCTAAAAAAATTCCTCTGTCCACTAGTCTCTAAAAAAATTTATTTATTCTTTTGAATTTATCTTTTCTTGGTAGTCTTGATAGTATTAAGAAAATATAAACAAACAAATTAATATGAAATATATTTATTGAAATTTTAATTACCTTAAGAAATTTCTTATAGGAGGATGCTAGTTTTTTCATGCTGTATGATTTTCCTCATAAATTAGAAAACATTGTATTTTTAATCTATTCCATTATCTTGTTTTATACACTACATAAACTTTGAACAAAATAAATAAATTGTTTTTAATGTTTTTATAGTTAAATATTTCCATATATACCTTAATTTGGTTCCATTTGTCGTAATCCACTAGCTTTATCTTTTTATACTGGCCTCGTACCATGATATAGGTTGTATTTAGATACCACCCAATTATAATAATTTTTTTGTTAAAACATAGACTAAACATATAATTTGACGTTTATATACAAAATTTTGATTGTAGTGTAATAAATATTTACAATACACATCATGTGTGGTCAGTTGGTTTGAATTCCATGCATTGAATCTAAAAAATAAATAGTAATGCTGATTATGTTGACCGCTATCAGCATCCAGTTATTCCTAAACAAACAAAAACGACTATGTAATAATGAAATTGAAAATATATTTTCTATGATTAGATTGTAGAGTTTTAACGTTTCATTGTTGGCATAAAAAAGAGTCTCTTATCTAATAAATTTTTATTAAACACTTGGATTGACTTTTCTTTTTTCTTATCTATTTTTTATTATCCAATGAAATTTCTATTGTAGAAATGATTCTGTGGTTAATGAATCTAAATCCGGCTTCATGAAATATTCCCTTTATACAGTTGTAATATAATTTCTTATACAAAATATGAATAGTTATTAACATTAATAAACATAATTAGATCTCTTTTTGGATAGATGTATTGTGATAATGTACCTATGTGTGAATTCACAACTAATATTCTTGACCATTCATGCTTGAGAAACACATTTAGAGTCTCGAGACTAATAAAATTCATGCATGGAACTCTAAAAATTTAACCTTTGTAATTAATTTATTAAATAGTTTTATCTCTAAATGTGGACTCTGTATGACATTTTAATATTAATAAATGTTGATTTGGAACTGACAGAGATAATTTACTCTTGGAAGATCATTTTGTTTTCATGGACAATTCAATAGATTTTATTGATTTGACATTTTGTTTCCCCACCTCTTTATCCATATTTAATATCATACTTCACTTTAGACCTTTTATCATCAACTGATACATGTTCTTCAAATGAAAGAGTTTGTTAAAGACATACCTCATGTATCTTTATAACATTAGATGACCATGCAATGAATGATCCAATTACATCTTGGACTATTGTAATATCTGGATCATCAAGTGGAACATGAAACTCAGTAGTCATCTCAGAAGATACATCAATTCTCACCATCTTGTGATCTTTTGGGATGGGTTGATTATGTAGCTGATATCTCGGGATATTATACGTTGTACCCCTCACAACATGGCGGTACGTGGATGTTGATAGATAAAAATCACATATAACTACACCCTGTAGAATTTTACTAATTTAATGTTATTTGAAGTGGTTTTATTCACATTTTAGAGAATGATTAATGAGGAAATTTATTACCTCAGGTAAGGTTTCGGGGGGAATGACTATCCTCAATGCCTGTAGGATCATTTGGATCATTTGAGTAACTTTGCTCCACCACCGATTCACTTTGAACTTTTCATATATAATTTTCTACCAAACCAGACCACAAAATAATATCTTACAATGAGTCAATTTGTTTCTGCATTCATATAGTTATATTATATGTAACTTCATGTTGTTTTGTCTTCTTGAAATATGTTCGAGGTGAGACCCCAAAACCAAATCCTCAAACATGACCATATTGTTTATCATGCCTGAAAGCTGCTAAATATTGCATTTCTTCTAGATGACCATTGTTGATTCATGTGTCTAAACCATATAAAAAATATAAACATATTTATTTCATGTAATATTTTTATAAATCATAATTAATTACAATTATTACATAAAAACACATGCTTCCCATAATGATTTTATATTTTAATAAACTAATATACCATCCTTATATACACCAACCTAATTCTATAGAACATGTCATGGGATAGAAGTGGGTTCAGATTTTGATAAATAAAATCGACATATAAACTAATGAACACTAGTTGTTTCATATCACATAATTAAGCTTTTATTTTTGATTTAAAATTCATCCCAATTTCATATCTAATAAGTGTACCTCATCCTTTATTTGCGATAGGGGTACGCTTGTTTGATGCATGATCTTTATTTTCAAACCACATTCTCTCTTTCAAAAATTAACAATTTTGAGTCAATTTGGGTAAAATAAATAATTTCAAATAATATATTATCAACTAAAATTCACCAAAAATGATGTATAGTTGTGATGATTTATGAAAGTAGTCCTTGTTTTCTACTTTATAATGTGTTCATAACAAAGTGGTGGGTGGGGATTTATTTTCCCCTCAGGATCACTAAGATGTAACTTCCTCAAAAGAGTTTGGAAGCCACTATGGGAATTTTTAGTGTCTATTAAGAAAATTTTATTGAAAAAATCATCTAATATAAATTAAGTCTACATGGAATAATGAAAACTAAATCAATGTTTCATTTACAATTTTTCAGAAAAAAAGAGAAATAATGTTGTAACGAAACCATTATATCTTTCCCATGGATTTACTTTGTCACAAGTTTGACATGATTCCATGAAACAATATCAATTGGCACATTCATCCTCATTGTGACCCCAATATAACTGATAAATATTGACTTCTTTGGGTCAATAGATTTTCCACATTGATTCCACCCAACCCCAAATTTTATACCCTGTCTTATTTCCATCATAATTTTATTCAAAACTATAACAATGTGTCATTCTGGTTTAAAAAAATCAGCAACATGTTGTTGATCCCCTAATAATTACATAGTTTCATTATCAATTGTTTGTTCTTTCTTTGGATTGGAAATATTATCATGTTCAGAACACATTGTCTGCATGAGTAGTCAAATATTTAATTTCTCTTCAAAAAAAACAATGCAATACACTCCATGAATAAAAGTGAAAAATTTCATCAATCGTGCAATAAAATTTTAATAGTATTGAACATAGATACAATACATAAATACTAAGTCACAACTACCCTTCACTACCATTATTTAATCCATCCATATATGCTTGATTGTCTTCCATCTCTTGATGATGGATTTGAGTTTACTCATTCCCTATTTCAAACTACCATTACAGCCATTACTATTCGAGAGGTATTCCATCAATGATATTTGGAAACACAACGATGGGAGGAAGTCTAGTTTGAAAGAGGGAGTCCAATCCATCATCAAAAGATGGAAGACAATCAAGCCTAAATGGTTTACGATGTCCGGGGAACCTATACTAATGGAATCACTAAAAAATATACCTCAATTGAAGAGGATATATAATACCACCACTCTAATGGTCTTGTAAAAATGGATATCACCCCTCCTATATTGGAAATCACTTATATCTACTCAAGGATTCCTCACATTCCATTTTTGGTTATTTTTTTTAATCAACCATAATATCCCACAAATAACATTCATCCCATTAAAGGGCTATTTTTTATCTTATACTCTATGTTGATCTAGAATTTTGTTACTCTTATAATTTGAATGAATATATTAAATGAAATCCAAAATTTATGATTATGAAATATTACCAAAAAAATCTTAGAGAGGAACCATACATTATTCCCTTCATTGAAACATATACCACATAGCTTCAAGTAGATCTACATTTTTCTCTAAGAAAATTCTTTTTTTATTCCTGATAATGATATTATTGATTGTAAAATAAAATACTAGAGAGAGTTATCCCTAAAACTCAATCATATTATATGATGAAACAATAATTATACACTATGAATAGTTAATGATTAAGAATAATTGTGAATTAATTAAAAAAACAAAACTCTCACGACATGAATCACTAAAATATTATTGGAATGTGACTAACTAAATCATTTTTTTGAATTCAATAAAAAACTATTCATTAAAATCACAAATCTAGATAACGCATTTCATTTTATTACAATTTCTAGGAATAACCAAAATCCATAAAACATTTTTTAATGATTTTTACACTTACTTTGGTCCCTATATGTTCATCACCAATAATTGAGGGACACAACTAAGTATCCCTTATTACTTAAAATCCTTCATAATTAATCCATTCGTATATATAATATAGTATATAAGATTTATTAAATTATAGAAACTACCATGATTTTGGAACCAAGCATATATTAATCAATTGAAGTGAAATATAAGGGGGGGGGGTGAGAGGTCTACTTGGTAATGTCGAGAGTAGAGTAAAAAATCATCATGTTTCTCTAGGGCCAAATGGCCTGGGCACTGAAATACATATGAATGGAGAAAAAGAAATAGAACCACACTTGTTGTCTTTCAGTTGTGACGAGAAGAGATGTAGGGTTCTCCTTGTGTAAGATTAGAGAAAAAACACAAAACATAGAAGCCCAAACATGAAAATGATGGAGGAAGAGTAGGAAGTAAAATACATTGGATTCTAGCCATGATTAATATGAGGGAACATTGTAGAGTTTCACCGGTAGTAGACGAGATCCATGAGTGCTTGAGAATGGAGATAAAATGAGTGATGGTGAAGTTTTTTTTAAATTGATTGGGGACACTTTTAAGAGCTCTCTTTGATAAGTGTTGATATAGATCCCTTTAAAAGTTTCTAAACTAATAAGTGATGATAAAAGGAATCTTTATCAGCTCTTTTTTAGCACTTATAAATTTCAAACATTATCAGTTCTAAAAAGTGCCAATAAAAGACATATTTATCAGTGCTAATATTTTAGGGCTGATAAATATGTCTTTTATCATTGCTAATTATTCACTAAAAAATATTAATGTTTATCGGTGCTACAAAAGTGTTGTTAATGGATTTATAATTATAAATATTTCAATAACTTTATTATAAATTTATATTTATTTAAATATATATAATTATTTTCTTAATAATTATATAAATAATTATCTAAAAATAATAATAATTTATTTATAATAATTATTTATTTATAATAATAAATTATTTATAATAATTATAAATATATTAAATATACATTTATAGATATTATTATTTGTAAATATTTATTTTCAAATATATTTTTAACATTATGAAGGGATATATATTCTTAGATACATGCATTTAGAAAGTGAGTGAGGTTGAATAATTCAAAATGAGTATACATTAAATTTTTTTAAGAAATTGATAAGTTTTATTAATTAAATATAAGTTATAAAATATGAATATATATATATATATATATTGAAGTTGATGAATACACATTCAATATAATGAAAAATAGTAAATTAATATATATATATATAATAATAAAAATGTTATAATTCAAAAATAAAATAGAAAATAAAATAAATTATAGATGAATACCCAAACTATAATATATAAAAAATCTAGTGATTAAAAACCTAATATATATTAAATGTATCATGTTATAATTACATTCTAAAATATACTAAACATTTAATAAATTATATAAATATTTGGTGTATGTGTTTTTATATATTGTGTGGTATAGTTTATGTTCATTTATATATATAAATGAATTAACATATTTGTGTGTGTGTGTGTGTGAGTGTTTGTCTGTAAAAATAAATTCAACAAACGATGTTTCATATGAGTGAAATTGAAAACCAAACAACATTAAAAATGAAATACACATTAATATGTCTTTAATTAATATATTATTTATATTATACTTATTCAATTTATATATCGATATTCTACATATACTATTTATTAATATTTATAATATATATATATATGTGAAATTTATTCATTTTTATCAATAAATATTTTATTAATAAAATGTTTCAATTTTTTATTAATGTACTCGTTCAATTTAATTTTTCATTTTTTCGGGACCTTTATTAGTTCTTTTTTAGTGCTAATGAATAGAAAATTTTATTAGTACTAAGGAAATACTAATAGAATATTCCTTTTATCAATATCATAAATAAAGTGAGGATAAAGGTTTCCTTTATCGGCTTGAAAATAAAGCGCTGATGAAGATTACCTTTTGTCAGTACTAAAAAAAGCACTTATAAAGGGTGAATTTAGTGAGAGCTTTTTCTAGTGATGATAAATGGATTTCTTTATCGGCCCTTTTGTAGTGCTGATAAAGATGGACTTTATTAGAGAATTTTTTGAGTGTTGATAAATTTTAGTGTTGTTATAAGTGGATTATTTTGTAGTGGTGGCTTAGTTAATCTGACATGAGTAATAAATTTCTTTATTTAATATGAAATGTTGAATTCCCACCACAAACAAAGCATATTTTGGGATACTAATTCTTATATAGTGATACAACATTGGTTTTAATCAAATATAGTGCGTGAGATTTTCATTTATTTTGATATAGTCTTCATTTAATCACAATTAGATCATCAACCACAGAGTTAATCATGAACCATGTAGAAACACATGGGTTATAAATTTTAGTGATTAAAAAACTCAATTAAATCATAAAAAAGTGCTTAAAATCAAATTAATCATGTACAACACCACTTTTTTATAATTTTCTATTATAAATACAAAAATTCATCTGAATTAAAAGTGTATATATTTAAAATAATCCAAAAAATAATTATTCTCTTCATAATTATAGAGACAATAATTTTCATAATAAATACTGAAATATATAAATGCAAATAATTATGTCATTTATTTAGAACTAAATGAAATCAAATTTAAAAAGAGTAAAACATTATTAAAATATTGTAAAATTATTCCATGATCACTCCCATACACTTGAAATGGAACATTAATTTATGTTCACAAAGGACCCATTTTCCTTAATACTGATATATGGGTCCTTTATTTTTAGAAGATGAGAAATTAGTGGAAAATTTTAAACAAGTAGAACTGTCATCAGTCCACCTCTCTCGTGTTCCCCAAATAATTAATATATTTATTAGTTCATTGATTCAAAAAATATAATAACCCAATGTCGCGTATACCCCATATTCATTGGAGTTTAGAGTTACTATATCCTTTTGATTTCCATTGACAGCTTCAATCTTATTATATTATTCCTATCTATGTTTTGTGTATAATTTTTTTAACTGATTACAACTCACTTGAAAGTAGAGGGTCCCAATACTACATGTATCCCCATAGATTATGTTTATTAGTCATGGAATTGAATCAAATTTGGGAATCCATATCTTTTTTTTCTATAAATAATTCTTTATGTATTTATCTTACACACATATTTTGTTTCATCCTAGGTGAATTTCTAGATCATATCCCAATACTCTCTTTGGTTCATTTATGGTTGATTTTCAAATTATTTTTTTGGTTTACTCCCTAAGGTGTTAAATTTCATAGTGGTGAGGTTACATGGTTTCAAAGTTCATAAAAAATATTTCCACATGCTAAATAATTGATTATAATAAATTCATTTCTAAAAAATAAATTTTCCATTGTTTAAAATCAATAGGTTCCACGGTTCCAAATTTATTTTTTAGTAATGAAGTAGAATTAAGGATTTTATTTTTATAGTTTCTCAAAATAAAAAAATACTAAAAAATGTAAATAGATTCAAAGAGTTATATTTATATCACAAACTAAAATTCACCCCACCCCACACTTATCCCTGATGTTATTACTCATGATTTAAAAAATGTACTTGTAAATGAAAAAAGTAGAAATAAGTTAAGAATTTATAAAATATGTGAAAAGGATGGTGAAAACCTATTATATAATGATGTAAAATAATATAATTGATCTTCAATTCTATCCAAATACACTTTTCCATCTTGAATTCCTACATTATAAAATTAAAGAATGATAATTTTATTAAAAGTTGTATAAAATGGGGAAAATGAGAGTAAGGAAAAGTGACATAGGTTACCCCTACACTGTGGGGATATGCTTTATCTGTCTACTATAATAAAATATTTTGATTATACCATATTAGTTGGAGGGAGTATATTGTGTGACTAAAACAACCAAATATTAATTATTCCCTAAATAATTAGTACCTATTTCAAATAATAGTCCTCATTTTTTGTATACTATAGAAAATCCACCTCCCTTCATGGATTATTAGAATGTTTGTAATCTTATATAGGTTGAATAATGATGTTTTGGTCCTGATTCTATTCTTTATTACTTTTCACCATATATGATTATTTGTATTTATGAGGGGTATATTTATATGGTAGTTCCACATGTGATTAAAATCCAACCATATCCATTTTATTTTCTACTTATTTCCTCTATTATTAGGATAAATTTAATAGTGTTCATTCAACAATTTGAAAATAAGACGTATCATAATGCAATAATGATTGTGTCAAATCAAAAATAAAATGAGTTTAAAATTTGATTAAAATGATATTATATATCAGAATAAAATATTTTCCATTTATTTAATTCATTTAAGATACCACTCATAATGATTTAGGTTCTGGTTTTTAAATCCCTTCTTTAATGTAAAATATGTCCATATTGGATTCATTATATTGATCATTCTTGGAACACACTATTTGAGTTGTATCTATAATGGTTAGATAAGGTATTTTGATTTACAATTCTATTTTAATAATTTTGGATTATGATAGCTAAAAGAAAGAGTTATCCCCATATTTTATTTCACATTTAATTCATTCTCTAATTTAAATTCCTCTAAGAATCCATTTATGGGAGTGGGAAATGGGGTTTTATCTTGATATATATCATCCATTGTAAATATTGATCATATCAAAGCTTTTACATTGTAACATTTATCTTCATCCATTTCAATATCCTCATATTCTTATTTTATCATTAATTTTCTATAAATGATATGGGAATTGATTTGTTAATTCCTTCTGTTAGTCTACATTTAATTCTTCTTAAACATTATTTTCATTCACTTTTTGGTCGAAATTTTGATCATTCAGATAGTTATTTTGAAATTTTATGAACATATATATGAATTCAAAATCATTTTTAAACCAGGAATAATAATAATAGTACATTATGATGTAATATACTGAGAATTGGAAAAAAAGAATGTAGAAAAAAGAAAACAAAGTGAGAAAGAATTCCTAAAAACTGAAAGCAATGAATTGAGTGCACCAATCCTAATCATAAATGGTTCTAGTTTTTATAGAGGTCTATTGGGAAACTCTTAAAGTAATATTTTTTTCTTAATGTAATTCTCCATTTTGAAAATGCCTTGTAGTCATTTTTTCAAGGAGAGGTTACTCATTTATGTTTTCCATACTTATTATAAATAACTATTTTTTTGTTTATAAGTATGAAAGAAATGATGTGTCGGTTAAAAAAGTGATAGAGTGAAAATAATAATAATTATTATTTATAGTAAATATATACACCCATCAAATCCCAGTAACACAAACTCCCACCCATTCTCAAATTAGGAAGAGGGATAAAATCTCAAACCACTCACTTTCCTTAGTGACCTAGGCTTTGGTAGAGAGATGCAATAACCAATAAACAAACTACAATTTCATAAGTGAATCATAAACCTTAATCTCCCATTAAAAAACCACAAAACTCTCACTAATAGTAAAATTAATAAGTTTTAATGAAAATGAAAAAAAACTAAAATCATGAGAGTGTTTTTTCCGAGATACACACAAACATTGTGATACCTATCAAATGTTCTTCTGAAAACACACATACCATCAGGAATACAAAATAATAGGAGATAAAATAAATATATAAATTTAATTGAAAATCAGGGATGGGTGATACATTCCAAACCATATCGAAGGGTTTGGGTTGGAATAGTTGTAATATCCAGATATTTTGGAACCTTTAAATTAATACTATCTTCAACATCTTGTGTCACCTACAATATTGATCTAATGCAATACACATGGAAAATGAATCAAAAAATATAAAAAATATAAAAATAATATAATCAACATTACAAAAAATGATAATAACTATTAAAATATTTAGATATTATTATTTACATTGATTAATATTTTAAAACATTTGGCTATTAAAGAACCATTTAATAAAAGGTTATTTTATTTTTACATTAATAATTTACTTAATCCCACTTGATAGTTTATATTAATAGGTAATATTAATAATTTTCAACTAATATACCAATGTGGGATTATTCATAAATATATATGAAATAATGATAAAATTACATGAAGTTTAAAATCGTGATTTTCAATAAAATATTTTTTTTTCATAATATATTGGATTCTCAGAAAAAAGTTAAATTATAAATTTATGAATTTTAGTTTTTCAAAAAACATAATTTTTTGATAAAACGTTTTTATATTAACTTATGATGAATTTATAGATTTTTTTAAAAAAGGTTGATTATTAAGTGAATAGTGAAAATACGGTTTTTAAAAATAACACGACTATTATGACATTACTAGATTATATGTATGAGTTTCAAATTAAGGAAACCATTTTATAATATAAAATATTTATTTTATAGTTATATTTATATTTTAAATTTTTTTTTATTAATTTACAAACACATTTTTGAATTTTAGAACTTGAGTACAATTTTTTAGTTTTTTTAATATATTATACATTAGGTTATAAAATTAATATTTATCACTTTATTAAATTTATTAAAATAAAAATTATTCAATTTTGGAATCACTAGGTATACAATATTATATAAGGTCCATTTTTTTGGGCATCAATGAAAATCACTTGGGAAAAAACTAGTTTTTATAGTAAAAGTAAAAATGGTAAAAGTAAACATCTAAAAATAAAAAGCCCCAAAAATGTTTAAAACATGTTTGGGAATGTAATCTAGATGAATTAATCAAAATCATAACATATTCTCTATATTACTGATCAATTCATGATCCACTTTTCTTCATAGTGAATTCACATTATTGAAAATGTTCGGGTATTTACAAAAATGACAATCTTTTTCAGTTATAGAAGGGGAACTACACTTATCACTTCTCATCACATAAAGGCCCTTAATGTAGGCCCAAAACCATTATAAACCTCTCATAAATAGTATTATAAACCTTAATGTAGTTATTTCCTTCTCAAAAAACCATTCATCAGATGTTTAATCTAGTTTTCAACAATGATAATCAATGATGCTAGGAATAAGTACCCAACCTCTATTTCTATTTTATATTTATATATGTTCTTTTATTTATCCTCAAATTATGTTTAGCCATATTAAAATGAAAACATAATTATCATTATTATACATTAATGTTTTTATATTCTCGGTATAATCATTAACCACCCAACCCTTTTCCATTAACAAAAATGAATCTGTGAATAGTGTGTTGTGCGGACTACCACTTCCTTGATGTAATATGTTCTTTTTTCCATCACCACCTTATAAGGAATTTTCTACATAACAAAACCAACTCTAGTAGCCAAATTACAGTGCTAATTTTATTATATTTTAAATAAATACAAGTAATATAATATCAATGTACTAAATAGTTTAGTAATCATAAAGGACTAGATAAATTCATTGTACCCTCATTACAATGGTAAATAATAATAGATCATAACAAAAGAAATTAATATTCATAATTGAACTTATTAAATGACTTTATATTTATATCACGGGGAAAAGAAAACAATATAAATGTGAGTTAGAATTCGTAGGAAGCATATTCATATAGTAAAAGCTATCAAGAATCAATAATGAATGAAACATAAATAATTTGGCAAGGTAAATAAACAAAAACTCATTCTATTTAGTAAATAAATTTATCATAAATATGAATCCACATATAATATCATAGTGAAAATCTCAGGGATAATAATAACTAAAATATAAGTAATGGTAATGATTAATTACTAGATTCAATGATATCAGATACCATGGTAACTATACTATTAAGACCATTCATAAGATAGTTTAATCTTTGTGGATAAAAAATAACTATTTAATTTGGCCATCTTATTTTCCACATGGGACCCACTGATGCATTGAGTGGATATCTATAACAATCCCCAACCATTCCTTTCATTTCCAAAAAATTTATTATATATCGAATAAATAATTAAATTTGTATGTAATGTGCCTTATCAAAAAATTTCCATATATTGTTAAATATATGAATTTAATATCATTTCCCTAGTTATTCAACTAGCAATCAAATTAATAATTGTATGTAAAAAATGGTATACAAATTTGGAAATAAACATAACCATGATACAAGAATATGGATATTTAAGAGAACTTTTTCTATAAATGAATCATGATCGTAAATAAATCAAATGACTATTATATAAACCATGTAAAATAAATTAGGTTCATTATATTAAAATATGCCTCAATGAAGTGAAATTGAAAAGAATTACCTAATTTCTTTATAATCAGTAGAATCGTATCTCCAATAAAATAATAACATTTATCAAAACATTAAATTACATTAAAATAAATAAATTATTGATATAAAATTTAAATGGTCATTTATATACACGTTATAAAAAAAATATAGGTGAATAACAACAACATATGTTTCAATGAAGGAATATTACAACGAAGTCCCTTATAAATATCATATCATTAAAGTGTACCTTAATTAAAATAATTGATTAGGTATATCAACTATAAATCAACATAAAACAATTCAAACTAAACATAATATAAAAAAAATTTATTTCACACAAAATATTATAATGGAAATATTAATGGATTAGATGTTTAATAAAATGAATGGAAATATATTTAAGAAATCCTATACCTCACACATCTCTTTAGTTGATCATTATTTAACCTCATGTATAATATTTTTAAAAATTTTATTAATTAATTACATTAAAATAACCATATTTATAATATATTTTATTAGCATTTTAGAAACTTTTACAACATGTTCATTAAAAATATTTCATTATTTTCAATGTTTCATGTGTTAATTGCCTTGTTGCATGTATGGTTTTTTATGAATGTGTTGATTATATGGAATTGAATATAGATCTATCATAAAAAAGTTATATTAATGTTATAAATATAATATTTAATCATTAAATATTTTTTTGAACGACTATGTAATTGTTTACATGGAAGATTAATTGCATTGCGTTGTAGATATGGTTGGTTGTATGTATACACAAGCAATGATATCATTCCATTAATTGTGAATGGGTAAGGAAATGGATGAAAATTTAATTTTTAAAAATAATTATCCTATCATTATTATAATATATACCCATTATAACAATAAATTAAACTATACATTTAAAAGGGTGATGAAAACAAATTACACAACAATGTGGAGACAGTAAGCTGTACGTACACACAAGTGGTGATTTTGAATTTTGTAGGATAGATAAAATGTGTAATATGGTTTCCTCATAATCATAAAAATATATATATATTTATAAAACTGGTTTTATTAATTTATGATTGAAAAAACATACTAAGAGGAAGTATAAGATGAAATAATTTTGAAAGATTTGGTAAAAATGACTACCTATTATATAAAGGAGATCCTTAAAACAATTCTCTTATGGGACCAATGGTGGGTCTTTTAGAAGTAAAAGAACATAAAAAACATAAATAATGATGTTTTGAAGGTAAATTTTCAGAGTTCTGTTGAGTTAAATGGCTCATAGTGGTGTAAATAAGTGAAGGAAAAGGTTCCATTATGTAATTGAAGGGAGGGGCACTTTTGGAAACACTCAAAATATTAGAAAATAATATGAATATTCGAGAGAAAAATTCATATGAATGGTATATAAATTACCAATGTATGTATATATAGAGAATATATTATCCCCATTGTTTTTAATTAATATTTATATGATTATTAAACAATTTAATTAAATATTATATACCTACAATATCATTATTGTCATTTTCGACACTCTTCATTCATTTGAATTTAATAAAAACATTTAAATAATATATCTTAGAGAAAATTATTTTAATTAATCAATAAACTGAAATATTTATCTAGAAATTTTTATATCACCTTAATTAATTTAAATTATATAACTTTTAATGTTTCTAATGACATTTACCTGATTTTTCCAATCATTAAAAAATGACTACATCATTCCTTCGTTATAATTTAAGGTATTTATTTATTAAATAAAAAGTAAATATGATAAAAATAAATAATTTATATTTCAAAATACTCTTTATAGTATAAAATATCATTTTTATTACACCATATTAAAAAATTTATAATTATTAAAAACATGAATGTGATATCATTGAATTTTCATTAAATAAAATATTATAAACATCATAACTCATTAAAATGTCCATAAATGGTTATATAAACGTACCTTTAATGATTATGGATGAACAATAATCATTAAATTAGATTTTTTAATGTTTTAAGGTCATTTTCCATTCCTTATCATTTTATTATTGACAAAAATTACATAATTTACCCTTTACCGTCGTAACAAAAATTACGAAGGGTAATATTCTTATTGGACTAAAATGGGACATGGTTACTAAATTTGAACCTTTTGAAAAAAATGTGGAATCTATTTTTTAAAATTTAAAGAACATAAGTTTCACAATTTAATTTAAAATTAAACCCCAAAATGTAAGGAAATTGCTTGCCTAGAAAATGCATTTTTTCCCAAAAATGTATTTATACAAAATATAAGGTATAAGGATGATTAAAATGAAATTAGTTGGATTAAATATAAATAAATAGTACTTAAGTAACATTGATATAAAATTATAATCATAATGGAACTTTTTTAATTCAATGAAAATGATAGTTTTATAAAAATAATTATATTCACCATTAATTGGAAAATCAAAATTTTCAAAAAATTCCAAAAAATTCATCATGAAATGATTTTAATATTACTATTTCAAAAAGGATATTATTTTTAAAAAATAAATTTTATGAAATATCTAGAATTTGATTAGTATTAACTCATAAATTTTATTTTTGAAGAATAAATATTGCTGAAGAATAAAATGGATTTACTGAAAAAATCAACTGATTTTTCAAAATTAAAAAATAAATAAATTACCAATTATATATTATATAATGTATTTAATACTATACATACTTACTAATTTAATGGATAAGTTTTAAATTTTATATTTCATGGTTTTTGAGGATAAGTTTTGAGTGCAACATAAGCTATCAAAGAGATTAAATTAATTTAAAAAGATACGTACAATAAAAACATGGGGTGTTACATTATCCCCTCGTAAAAAACCTTCATCATTGAAATATTCATTAATATTGCCTTCTAAACAGATGAGTTTGGTTCTTCTTCATAACTTCATCCAGTTCCCATGTCGCTTCTTTAATTTTATGGTTTCTCCAAAGCACTTTAACCATTCGATTCATCTGATTTCTGAACACTTTATCTCTAGTGTAAAGAATATAAATAGTATATTCATAGTAAGATAAATCATTTTCAAGTTATATTTCTACATAATTAATTAAATTCATTAGTTTTAGAGTGATCTCCCTTAATAATTTTTAATGGTACACATCAGTGACTTGGGGGAGAAATAGTGGAATTGATAAATGGTATGATATAACCTTAAATATTTCAAGGATTTTAAATGGATTTTATATATCTAGTGATTAGTATCAATTTATTACAAAACATTATGAAACCCTTTTAAATATATACTTTAAAAAATAGTTGATCACCCACAGGAAATTCCAAATCATTTGTCTAATTATCATGGTAACTATTTTCTATACTTTGAGCTACTTTAATATGACATTGAATTGTCAATAACTTTTACATAGTATTTTCCACATGTTGTAGGGCTATAAGTATCCTTTCACTAACTTCACCCCAAAAATATGAAGGATGAAATCTCTTTCTTAATAATGCTACATATGAAGCCATTTGAATACAAGAATAGAATCTATTATTATAATCAATCTATATCAAAGGTAAATACAAATCCCACATACCATGAAAATCAAGAGATCATGATCTCAACATGTCTTATAATGATTTAATAGTCATTTCAGACTATCCATTAGATTGATGAGGGTAGGTAGTGCTCGCATTAAGATAACTATCTAGAGTCTTGTAAGGACTCTTCAAAAATTTCGATGTAAAATGGGGATCTCAATCAAACACAATCGATAGATGTGAACCCTGAAATCTTACCACTTCATTAATATGGAGTCTTTATATCACCATAATTGGTAAATATTCTCTTATAGTAATACAATTTTTCCAATTGGATAGAAGATCAACAATAAACCATTTGTTATCATTCCTTATAAGAGTATTTTGTAGGCCTAGGAGAAAGTCCATCATAATTTCATCCCATTTACACATAGGTAATAGAAGAGGTTTCATGACTCCTATAAGATAGTTTCTGTTATACATCACCTGTTGAAAAACCAAGAATATTGAAACATAGTTAGTAATTCACCACTTTATATTATGCCACCATAAATGTCCAATTAGATCCCTATATGTCATGGCACTAATAGGGTGTATATATAAATATGATCAATGATAATCATCCAATAGTTCCATTTTTGGCTTAGGTATAGATGGAAAACATAACCTTATCCAAAATTTTAGAACCTCATTTCCACAAAAAAAACCCTTCTAATGTTCTATCATTCACAACATTAATTTTATTAAGAAAATTTTCATCCTCAGATTGAGATATTTTTATATTTTCCAATAAATATTATTTCATAATCATTTGAAAAAAAGTGGTGTCTCTTCTTTCTTAATAATTACCATATCCAAATTTATTAAATCTATGAACATAAGATATCTCTTAGTCCTAATTTCTATAATGACTCCATGATTGTTCCCCCTTAATACAGCTTTCTACCTTATTTACTTTTCTTGGATGGTGTTATGTTGAGAAATCATAATCATTGAGTAAATATGTCCACGTTTTTACCCCATGTTGAGTTATATATATGTAATGATGTATTTCAAACACTTTTGATCCGTATATATCTCACCTACTTCATTATAGAGATAGTTTCTCTATATATTAAGATAAAATATTACTGATTCTCAATCAAGATCATGAGTTGGGTAATTTTTTTTCAAAAGTCTTAAACATAATTGATTCATATGAAATACATTTCTCATTTTTCCTAAGTACACAACCCATTCCATTATTCAATGAATCAATATATATCAAAAACCAACCATTTTATAATGGTAATGTCAAAATTGTAGAATTTACCAATCTCCTTTTTCATTCTTCCAAATATTATTCAGATTTTTTTCCATAAAAACATTACTCATTTTTTTCTATCAGATTTGTTAATGGATTATACAATCTGTTAAAATTATGAATGAAAACCCAATAGTATCCTTCAAAACCAATAACACCACTTACCTTATTTATGTTCATTATTGTAGGAATCTCACAGACAACCTTTTTTCTTCATAAGATCAATTGAGATTTGATCCTAATAGAGGATTTGGATAAAAAATGAAATTTAATAAAGCGAGAATTCACACTTTCAAAATTTACCATAGAGTTGTTTCCCTCTATGGGTCCTAATAATGATCTTCAAGTGATTCACAAGGTGTTTATATATTTTAGAACAAACCAAGATAAGATAAATTAATACCACAAAATAATTATCAAAATATTTCAAGAATACAATGTTTATTAGATCAATGAAAATAGAGGTTAAATTAGTTAGTCTAAATAGAATGTCTCTAAACATGTAATTTCCATACCTCATTCGAAATGTTGTATTTTGAATATCACCCATATTTAATCATAATTGATGATACCCAAAATTAATTTCAATCTTCAAAAAATACTTACATCTAATAAGTTGATCAAATAAATCATCAATCGGAGGTTAAAGATACTTGTTCTGTATCATAATGACATTTATTTCCCTATAATAAATGTACAACCTCAGGGATACATATTTCTTCTTAATGAAGAGAACAAGGGATCCCCATGTTGATACACTAGGGGGAAAAATCCACTTACCTCTCCACCCATATAGTTTTCCTTTTATTACACTAATTACATAGTCATATTGTATAGGGATCTATTGATATAGGGTATAAATAAATGTATTTATATAAAATAAGTTCATACTCAATTATAATATTAAATTTTCCATCCATTTTTTCATCGTCATAAATAATATAATTCATAAAGGCTATTAGAGGTGGATCTTGACATGACTCATATGATTAAGAGTCTACTCTTATGAAACAAAGTTCAACTAATTCGTCACTAATCTTGATTTAATTTAATTTTCAATAAATTTATACATAATAATTGGAAATAAAATCTATAGAAATAATTATATCATATTAAATCAAAGGTATGATAATAAGTTAAAAAATAAATCCCATTTATGTGTCATAATGGGACTTTCCAGACACATCCTTTTTTGTGATACTTCTACTAGATGTTTTGACTGAAAAAGCATTCTTAAATGTAAAGGGAAATATCTAAATTTCATAGGAAACATTTTTGATATCAAATAATTTGTGCATACAATATAAAATAATTCATTTGGAATGTTATAATATATGATTAATGTGCCTATCATAAGGTAAATGTAAAATTCATTCACATTTGTACTGATTTCATAATCTTGGAAATCTTCCACCAAAATCTTTTATCATTGATTGCCTCTGTGAATTGGTAAATTTATTAGAATAAAGACCCATTTTATGGAAGTTGAACCATTAAATATCAGTGTTTTGTTTCTTCCCCATGTATTCCTGAGACATAATACCATTGTCTCTGTACTTGTAACATAATCATGTTCCCCTAAAGCATTTCCTGATATGTTTCATCCCACAATTTTCAATTGATTGAAATTTATATATTACTTCATTATAATTTTGTGCTTTTCCTTTCTCATGGTTATTATCCAACCTGTTATTCTCTTTATTTTCATTGATTATATAAGATTTATAATATTCCATCTCTCTTTTTAGGGAACATAATACGGTTTCATCATATGATGAAGAAGTTTGGGAAACCAGTTCCATTTAAGGGATTGTCTTAAAGACTTCAAATAAATGATCAACCTTTCTCTCTTGATTTCATATATAATCCATAGTAAAACTGGATAGTCTTCAAAAGTATACTAATACTTCGAAACAATTTCTTATTCATATTTATTAATGTGAAGAAATTTATTTTCATTTTATTTCATTGTTCATGAGATTTATATTTATCCAATAATATTACATTGAAATAAATTTACTCCATATGATTTATTTCATATTAATATTTATTATTATGGATCAAAGTCCTCCAATAATAAAAATTTCCTCTATGAAAATACACATCCATTTAACATGTTTCATTTCATTACATCCTATGGTAAGAAATATCTTCTCCTGGGTTTTGATCCACTGATCTGCTGCCACTAGTATATTACTTCAACTGAATGACTGGGGATTATTTTATATTAAAGAATATAATAAAGGTTTTTTATTTCATGGAACATCATGTTTCTCAATATGTGAAAGTTTATTATACATAGACCATTTTTGTTGACCTAATATCGTCAGGATCTAATCATCCCCAATGACATGTTTATTTTCTTTCTCAACGAGAAGATCCCTACATTAACGAAGATTATTGATTCTATTTCTTCTTTTAGACATCATAACTAAATAATTGTAAAAACTGAGCTAGATAAAAATTATCATAAATAATTAGTGGTAATGTAAAATACTAAAAGGTATTTCCATATAACTCATGTTTGAAAAGTTTATTTAAAAATATAGTTCTCATGATTTTTACTAAACCAACTCAAATACCTACAGTAACAACCCCAACTCTGGTATCCCAGAGTTAGTAGTAACTTTATTAAATTGGTATAATATATAAGTTGTAACATACTAAAGGACTTAATAGTTTATTAATCTTAAATGACTATATGCATACATGGAAACCTTATTACATTGGTAAATAACCATAGATCAGAACAAAAGAAAGTAATCTTAATTACTGATCTTATTCAAATATTTCATCCTCAAATCTTGTGGAAAGGGAAAAAAATATGGGGTATCCCAAATGATTAGTAAGCATATGAATACAATAGATGCTCTCTTGAACCAATAATAAATGAAACAAAAATGATATTAAAATATAAACAATTAAGGACACATTAAATTTAATCAATAACTTGTGCACAAATATGAATCCACATATAATATCATTATGAATAATTGAAATCATAATGGTAGAATTACTTAATTATTATATTATTGGATCATAGTCATCAGGTTACCTCTAATATCAAGACCTTTCATAAGAAATTTAAATTTTTATGGGTAATGGAAACCCCGTTTATTTTGGCTAGTTTTTTGTCACATGAGACCTACCCAGCCATTGAGGGGTCATCTAAAACTGTAACTCACCCATATCTTTTATGTCCAAAAAATTTATCATCTATCAAATAATCAACATAGTTGATAAATAATGTACCTTATCAAAAATATATTTCACTGAGTAAAATATATGGATTTAAAATTATTTCCTTAGTTGTTCAAATTAATTTCAATGTTATTGATACATAAAAAATGGTATAAATTTTAGAAAATAATAAATTCTATGGTAAAAGATTATAGATATTTAAAATAAATGTAACATTAAATGTATGATTATTATAAATAAATAATTTTTTTATTCTATACAACATATTAAATACATTTGGTTCATAATATTAAAATATGCCTCAATGAGGGAAAATTGAGATGAATTCCCTTACTACTTTGTAATCAGTCAAATATTTTTCCCCGTGGAAGAATAAAATTTATCAAATCATTAAATATCATGAGAATAAATAAATTCATGATAAAAAATTTAAATGGGGATTTATATATACTGCATAAAATAATTTATGTTCATAACATCAAAATATGCCTCAATGATTGAAAATTGAGATGAAGCCCCTTATAAAGATCAGATCATCGAAGAGATTATTAATAATATTAAAATATTATGTGTATCAAAATTAAATCCTAATAAAAAATTTTAAAATAAAAGATAATATAATAAATAATAATTTCAAGGATTATCATAGAATTTCATAATCAATAAATAGAAGTTTAACCTAATGAATTGAAATTGAGTTAACAAATCCCTTACCCGACACTTCTATTTATTTAATAATTATTTAACCTCTTATATAATCATTTCAAACATGTTATTGATTTATTAAAAAACAATACTCAGGTTTATAATATCATATATGATCCTTTTATAACATTTTAACACATTTTCATTAATAATATTTGATTAGTTTTACAGTTTCGGGTGGTAATTTCGTTGTTTTCCCATATATGTTTTCTCATGAATGAACTATTTATTTTTTATTGGATATAGATAACTATTTTCAAGAATTATATTAATGTTATAATAATAATATATAATCATTAAATATAGTTTATAACTATTGTTATTGTTGGACGTTTAAAACGAATCACATCGTGTCGTGGAGATGATAGGTTGCAGGTATGCATGAACGATGGTATCATTACCTTAATTGTAAATGGGTAAGAAATTGTATGATATATTAATTTTATAGAATTAATATAATTTCATAATTATCATATATATCCATTGTATCCATTATTATAACCATCCAGTTAAAGTGGTTATTAAAAAAATTACATTGTTGCATGGAGACGGTAAGCCATACATACGTACGCACGGTGCATTCCCTTTTCATTGGATTGATGAAATGTAGAATACAATTGCCTCATAATAATAATAACAAGTATATATATATTTATATTTTAATAGATTTATTAATTTATGATATAAAATCCACATGAAGATTAATTAGAAGAATAAATTTTTTAAAAGTGTCTCTAAAGGTGATTACCTCTTCTAGAAAGGAGTTCCTTTATTAAAATACATATGGGACCTGGGGTGGGTCTTTTGGGAGTAAAATAATATCCATTAATTAACTAATTATTTTTAGAAGATAAATTGGTATACTATTTTGGACATAGGGGGCTCAAATTAGTGTAAATAAACGAAGGAGGGGTGTGTAGGATCGAAATAATGATGTAGATGCTCAATATACAAGATGGGGGGTGAATTATACACTTTAAAATTTTCTATTGTAAACATTAAAGTTGATTATGAATAACTATGTTTTCCTTAGATAAGGAATGTTTTAATTTTAACAAAGTTAAACTAAGGAAATTCACAACACCTCTAACACCAATTGAAAAATTGGAATAAGGAATGAAGTTATAAACGTCATGTTCTATGTACTTGCTTTAAACTAGAAAGAGATTCCGAAAGTAGGTTCCTGAAATATGGATCCAGAAATTGAAACTTAACTAATGATTACAATATGAGATTCTACCTCAAAGTGTATAGAATTTAAATGAAACAAAATAAAAGTAGGTAAGTATAAGAAAGTTATACTTTCCTTACAATACAATATGCAACGAAAACAAATAGTTAGTGAAACTACAAATAACAAAATATAAGTCTTTTAACCCAAAGAGAAGGGTGTCCAACAACCTTGGATAAAGGTCCCTTGATTTACACTTTCAAGCAAGTCTGTCTTACCCACACCATGGTAAGCCCTCGATACGAAGATCGGAATCTCTATCTTACTATCCCCGCAATCCCTCAAATTCAAGGTAGTTGGAACCTTTGTCTTACTCAGCAAGGAAGACCTCGAACTTTAAGGTAGTCGGCACCTATGTCTTCCTATCCTCAGAAGTCCTTGAATGTAATCACCAACATTCAGAGTCGCACGAAGAAAAAAACAGAACGAGCGGTTCAGTACACACAAAGAAAGAAATTATTTCTCTCTCTAGAAATCACCTTAGCAGCGTGTGGTCTCTAGATCAATCAAATTAATTGTATATCGAGCTCTGTCAAATGATCTTTTATTTATAGGCTCAGTCAGCCACCTTTCCAACGGTCATATCTTCCTTAAAATTCGGAGGGACCTATACACGTGTAACTTATCCAACGTGTAGTTTATAACAGAATAGACGACATCTTTTTATAAAAAAAAGTGTAACATAAAGTATGAAATCATTTAAGATTAGTTAAAAGTTTGGAGTGAAGATTTGGAGTGTAAATAAAATGTCAAAGAGTAGACAAATTATAAAAGTGTAAGCAAAATGAAAGTTCGAAGTCCAACCAAAAATAATATTTGGATTCTAAATAAATTCGTAGTGTATAAAGCAAAGATGATCAGATTCTGTTTAATAGGTGAATTCGGAATGAGAATTCGGAATGAGAATTTGGAATGAGAATTCGTCATCAGAATTCATAATGGGAATTCGTAATCAGGATTCTTCATTAGATTTCGGTGTCAAACTTCATGTGAGTTAGTATCCAGAATTCGGAGTAGAACATTATTAGAGTTTGTATCCAGAATTTGGAGTGGAACATCATTACAGTTCTCATCCAAAATTCGGAGCCTAAAACAGAATGCTTCATATCAATGTTTTAAACGTTTCTGAGAATATAGAAATGAATCTGATTCTTATACTTAAGAAATATATTTATATAGATAATGAAAATATGATAACGATAATTTTACTTATAAAATCGATTTTCCTTATAAAATAAATTTTCCTTATAAAAGCAATTTTTTTTAAAGATAAGGTGTTTGTGATTTTCAAAACAAGAAGGAATGGAAAAGTCATAAGGAAAACCTTATTGACTAAGCAATATCCCCCTTTTTGGAAAGCAAAAACATCCTTACAAAAAAGAAAGACTAAGGAAAAAACATTTAAGGCTTATCTCAATTTGCTTATGGATGTTGAGGACTACGACTAACTCCCCCTTAGGCTTTGAAACTCTAAGGATCGTACTCTAGATTTCCGGAATGGTATTCCATTAAGAATAAGAATATCTTATTTAATGAAAAACTCCCCCTTAGATAAACTCTATTAGAGTTCTTTTTCTTTATCCCCCTTTATTAAGGATATTTTTCCTTTTTCCCCCTTTGTTAGGGTTCTTTTTCCTTCTCCCCCTTTGTGATTTTCAAAAAGGATTCGAGGGAATGGAAAATATAACAATGTACCTGAAAAATTAGTAACAACAACAAAAGATACGAGCAAGCAATATTTTCATTAGGTTTGAAAGATCAAAAACAAAGAAGCTAGGATACAACAAAAAGATCGGATTTGTCTATTTTGGATCTTTTTTCTTCGACATAAGACCCTTAAGAATAGTATTTATTTTCTTTAATTATTTATGGTCTTCTTCGACTTGCTTCTCTAGCACAACTATTCTTGCACTTTGAGCTTCAAGATTTTCTTCCTGGGCTTCAATCTTTTCTTCCTGAGCTTTCAAAACTTTTTCTTGCTTTAAAAACTTCTCTTAAATTTCAATCCGACGATCCCTTTCATTCCTCCAGCTTTGAGAAACAAAATTCAGCTTCCCATTCTCAAATGCATCATTAACATTATCTTGGAATTCATCCAAGATCCTCATCTCTTTTATAGTTTTCCTCGACCGACTAGTCATTTTAATACAAGACCTTTTTTGGGCTTCATAGACGACAAAAAAATATATGAACTGAGCCTCCATCTCAAAACATTTATCCATAACTATGGATACATAGTCTGTTTTCTGATTCAAAGTATGTTGGAGCATCTGACATCTTGAATCAATACTTGAGAAGGTCGGAATATAACCTACCAACATTTTTAAAGACTGAACAACAATGTCATGTCCCAACGAAGATGAATCTGAATCCGAGACTTTGATTTGAGAATTTTCTTCTTCAAATTGATCATCCTTCTTCTTAGAAGAATCACCAACTTCCCTTCTCTTTACCGCCACTAAGAACAGGGTATCGACAAAAAGTTACTTTCCCTTGTCCTTTTTCAGAATGGATTCCTATTCCTGGGTTTTCTGTTCACTATCAGACACTTGAACAACATTGTATTCATCATCAATATATTTTTTAGAACCATCCTCTATATTCTCCAATTGAGAAATATCATGTAGAAGATGTTTTTCCTCTGCATGATAAGCTACTTCTTGTTCTCTTTTTTCCTCATCCTTCCCTGGAGTGACAATCTTAAAGGACTCAGCTTCTGAAGTTCGGAGCGAGAAATGTTCTGAAGATGTCTCCTTATAATCTTCTACTTGATTCAATAGATCTCTAGTCTCACCACTGCCTTCAGCAACTACATCATCCTCTTCTGCTTGCTCAAACCACTCAACTTCTTTAACATGCTTAGCTTTTACCTTCTCCGGAGTAACATAGTTTCTTCCTGGAGTCTCAGGTAGAGATTCCAAAGAGAAAGATCTCGAGACTAGAATGTTTTAGGAGGCCATCTCATTAGACTTCAATAATGTCTGAACCACCTCAGCTTCAGAAATCTTCTTCTTAAGATTATTTTGTTTCACTTGTTTTTCTAGTTCAACTGATGTCTTTTCCTTCAAGGCCTTAGCCTCCGCAGGGTACAAGACAAACTAAGGCTCCCCTTGCACTCCCTTCTCTTTGACCTCCCTACACTTAGAAACTACCTCATCAGGGTAAGCTTTCTTCTTTTTCAGTTTTGGTGTTGCAGAATGAACTTTCTTAGATTTAATATTCTCTGCTTCAACTTCAAATTATTTCATCTTTGTCTACTTCACAGGCTTAGAAGATTCAGGTTCAGCAACTTTCGGAACCGCTTGTTCTTGAACTGTAAAATCAATGAACTCACCAGTCTTCTTATTGAAAGCAACGTTCATCCTTTTAAGGGTATCATCACTCACCAACATAATTTTTCAAACTCTTGGGTTAGACTTACAAGACTCCTTGAAAGACTCAAGGTACCAAACTATTAACTTCGAGATTATTACTGGATACATTACAATCTGAGCTCTCAAATTCCCATTCCTAACATTCTCTATGTTAATAAGAATGTGTCTCATCAGATTAAACTTCCATAGATTTACCAGAAAATCTAGAATAAAGATCCCTCTCTTCTTCAAACTGTCTTTGTCACCCTTTCTCGGTATGATAAAGCCTTGTACCCATAATTCTAGAATCCGAAAATTCCTAGACAGAGTAGAAATCTTTGGAGCCTTTTCATCTGATAGTCCGAGAGTCTTCAAATCCTTTTCCTTGTTGAAACTTCCCTTTGAATACGACAAAACATGAGTGATGAACTCATCTTCTCCTTCATTGGTCAACCCTACCAACCTGGCTGCCTTGGCATAAGAAAGCATATATGTCTTTCCATAAGACTTAAACGACAATTTCTCCCTACCCTCTTCCTTAAAGAAGGAAACTGCCTCATAAAACTCTTAAAGAAGCTCTGAATATACTTTATCTTGATTCACGGGCTTAGAAACAACAACATCTTCCCATCCATTAATCTTTATGTTCATGGATATAAGAGAATCATAATTTTTGAAGAAATCAGGATGAACCAACCTTTCTCTATATACTAACCACTGAGAAATTGGCTTAGAGGTTGAAATGTCTTGAGAAGCTACTTCCATAGACATTCGGATCTGAAGACTTCAGGGAAGTTTGGAATGGAGATTACTGAAGATCGGAACGGGTTTAAAATAGAGAGGCAGATCTTCGGGACACTGGACCTTGAAAACCCGATGTGGGATGACCATTTGGGGTCCCATTTAAATATTCAATGATATAAAGGTTCATCTTCCTCGGTTGATCGAACGGTTGTAAAAAACTGAGATCAGATCAGATGGTTGAAAACCAATTCTCAGGAAAATTGGAATCTGATCTTTTGAGGTTTTTATTAAAACAATGATTTAAGAAAACTATAATCCGAAAAAAATATAAGAAAATACCAGCTAGTAAATTATGATTACGAAAACATGAGTAAGGAAATCAGACCATTCGGATTGGCTTAGGAGGATTATTCGTAATGGGTAACATCCTTCTTCACTATGAAAAAAACATAGATCGCAAAAAACACTATGAAAAACTTAGTGTGAAAAACTAGGTACGAAAAGAATAATAAACAAACCATTATTCGAATTTCAATATGAGAATGTCATTACGAATGTCTCAATATAGAATACTTACTACCAAAGTGTCAGTACGAAAGTCTCATTATGAAAACCCTAGTCCAAAAATCTCCATTCCAGAAGTTCTTACTCTGAGAATTTCAATCCGGAAAAATTTCAGTTCCGGAAATTACCATTCCGGAAATTTTAGTTTCAGAAAATTTCCATTCTGAAAACTTCTATTCCGGAAATTATTACTCCAGAAAAAAGCTTTTGAAAAACAAATTACGAAAAGTAAAATTTAGCAACACTAACAAACAAATGTACTCCCCCTATAAAATGGAGTGTATTACTCTAAGGGGACTTTTTCAACAGAAAGTTAATTAAGAAAGATTACGTTACATTTATCATTCCTAAAATCTATTTAATGTATTCAAATCTATCAGAAGAAAAATATTTTGTGAAAATATCCATAAGTTGATCTTGCGTTTCGATAAACTGAAGAATAATATCTCTTTTTAGTGTGTGATCCCTAAGAAAGTGATTCCCAATATCTATGTGTTTTTCATGTGAGTGATGTGCAGGTTTCTTACTTAGGTCAAAGGAACTTGTGTTATCACACAAAATTTTTGTTTTAGTAAAACTCAAGCCATAGTCTGTGAGTGTGTGTTGCATCCACAACACTTGAGAACAACAACTTCCAGCTGCTACATATTTGGCTTCAGTAGTGGAGAGTTCTACAGAATGTTGTTTCTTGCAAGACCAAAAAACTAGTGAATCTCCTAAGAAATGACATGTTCCATATGTTCTTTTTCAATCCAATCTACATCCAACAAAGTTATCATCAGAAAGGATTTTTAGAACAAACTCATTTCCAGAAGTATAAAATAATCCTAGATCCATGGTTCCCTTAAGGTAGTGAAAAATTCTTTTTACTCTATTTAAGTGAGATTCCTTAGTATTGGATTGATATCTTGCACATAAGAATACTGAGAACATTATATTTGGTCGACTAGCTATTAAGTATAGTAAACTACCTATCATACCTCTAAAAGATTCTTGACCTACTTATTTCCCAGCTTTATCAAGATCTAGAGAGTTTGATGTACTAATAGGAGTACTTATACTTTTATTATTGCCATAACCATACTTTTTTAGAAGTTCTTTAATATACTTAGCTTGACATATGTCGGTTCCTTCTAGTTTTTGGGAAATTTGAAAACCAAGGAAATAAGTTATCTCACCCATCATACTAATTTCAAACTCATATTTCATTAGACTTGCAGAAGTGTCAGTTAAAGATTACTGAGTTGAACCAAATATGATGTCATCAACATAAATTTGAACAATCAAAACATTTTTATTATATTTCTTTATAAAAATTTTTGGATCTATATTTCCCTTAATATAGTTATTTTGAAGAAAAAATCCAGTGAGTCTATCATACCAGGCTCGTGGGGCTTGTTTAAGACCATACAGAGCTTTGGTAAGTCTAAAAACATGATCTGGATGTTTTGTATCTTCAAATCCATGAGGTTGTTCAAAAAAAACTTCCTCTTGAACATAACTATTATGAAAAGAACATTTCACATCCATTTGAAAAAGTTTAAAATTAAATAATGCTGCAAAGGCAAGTAGAATACGGATAGATTCAAGTCTAGCTACTGGAGCATAGGTTTCTTTATAGTCTATTCCCTTTTGCTGATTATAGACTTTAGAAACAATTCTATCTTTATTTCTCACTATGACTCCATTTTCATCACATTTGTTACTGAAGACCCACTTAACTCCAATAACAAAAGATTCCTTAGGTCTTTCAACTAAGATCCAGACTTTGTTCCTTTCAAACTCATTTAGTTCATCTTGCATAGCTTTGATCCAATCATCATCACTCATAGCTTCATCTGTGTTTTTTGGTTCTAATTGGGAAAGAAATTATAGATGTTTTATTTCATTTCTTACGGAACTTCTAGTTCTTACAGGTTGATTTACATCACCAATGATATTATCATTGAGATGATTCTTAATAAAAACCTGATTTGGGTATTGAAAATCCTGTTCATCAACATTGGGTAGAAAATCTTCTATGATAAATGTTTCAGAAGTATCTTCTTGAAAATTATCTTTATCAGAAGGATCTTCTATAAAAGGTTGACAATAAGTTTTTGAAAACACATCCGTGGATGAATATATGGATGATTTAAAAACAAAAGGATATGACTCATCAAATTTTACGTGTACTGTTTCTTCAACAGTACAAGTATTTTTATTGAAAACTCTATATGCCTTAGAAGTTGTGGAATAGCCTAAGAAAATTCCTTCATCAGATTTTGCTGCAAATTTATGTAGATTATCTTTATTATTCAAAATGAATACCTTGCAACCAAAAACCTTGAAGTAGGAAAGTCTTGGTTTTCTACCATTCCATAACTCATAAAGAGTTTTATTAAGAAAAGGTCTAATCAAAACTCGGTTTATAGTATATCAAGCAGTACATACAGCTTCAACCTAGAAATGTCTAGCTATATAATATTCACTCAACATGTTTATAGTTATCTCTTGAAGAATTCTATTTCTTATTTCAACTACACCATTATGCTGAGGAGTTCTAGGTGCTGAAAAATTTTGAGAAATACCTTTTCTACTACAAAAAGTTTCAAAATCAGAATTTTGAAATAATCCTCCATGATCAATATGAATAGTTTTAAATGGAAGGTTTTTCTCATTTTTCACTTGAGCTATAAAACTTTTGAAATAAAAAAAAGCTTCATACTTATTTTCTAGAAAATAAACCCAAGTAAATATAGTGTAATCATCATCTAGAACAAACACATAGTATTTTCCTCCAATACTTCCAGTTTGTGTTGGACGAAAAAGTTCCATGTGCACTAACTGTAATGCATCAGTTGTTGAGACTTCACTGATTGATTTAAAACTAGATTTATGTTTCTTGACATATTTACAAGGATCAAAAACTTTAGAAGAATCAAATCTAAGCTCCGGTAGATCCTTAACTAGTTTCTTCTTAGAGAGTTTTAATAAGTTCATAAGGTTACAGTGACCTAGTCTTCTATGCCATAACCAGGAATGATCTTCCATTGAACTTAGGCAAGGTAAATCATGGCTCATGAGGTCTTCTTAATTTAAGGTGTAAACATTCTCTTGCCTATTGGCTGAGAGAATAAATTCTTCCATGGAATTGTGAACTAAGAACTTATCATTCCTAAAATTCACAAGGTATCATTCATCACATAACTGACTTATGCTAATGAAGTTGTGCTTAAGACCCTTAACAAAAAGAACATTTGAAATCAGGGTTTTACCAAGAATAACAATATTACCTATACCATCAATTTCTCCCTTAGCATTATCTCCAAAAGTTACCTTTACTTCTTTCATTTTTATAATCTTTTGAAAATAGATTTTGTTACCAGTCACGTGCTGGGAACATCCACTATCCATGTTCCATGTGTTTCTATTGGTACTCTCTTTATTTTCCGGAAATCAAGAAAAGAATTAGAGTTTCGGAATCCAAACTTGTTTGGATCCGAGATTTCCAGAAAACAAAATATTAGGTACCCACATCTTCTTAGAGAAATAAGCTTTGTGAAATCCTAGATATTGGGTTTTTTAAGGAAAATTTCTTTGACCAGTGATCACCACATTGACACTTGGTACAAAATGGGTCACTTTGAGGAACAAAATAATTGTTACTAAAAATTGGTTTTGCATGGGTATAACCAAATCCAGATTTATTTCTTAAAGGTTGTATTTGGGAATACATTTTTTCAAAATTTTCCTTACTATGGGTAAATTTTGATAAACACTTATTTAAGGAAAAAATTTCGGACTTGAGTTTTATAACCAATTTTTTATCCTCAAAATCATTAGTTTTAAAACTAGAGCTAGGATCGAAGATACTTTTCATAGAAATTAATTTTTCTAATTCTTTAGTAAGTTTGTTCTTCTCAGAACTTACATCCTCAAGATTTTTTGAAATACTTTCAAAATCATCATTTTTTCTATCAAGATCTTTAGAAAGATATGATATTTCTTTCATAAGAATATTATTCATAGAGTTTGAATTCTCATGTTTTTTATTGAGTTTGGAATTCTCAATTTCAAAAGTTCAGCAAACCTAGATACTTCTTCAGAAGTAGGTAAAGTATTTTCTTCATCAGAAGAGGATTCTTCATCAGAAGAGTTATAATATTCTTTATTATTAGAATTTAAAGAAACATTGGTCAATGATTCAAAATTTCATACATTATCCAAAAACAATGATTTTTAATAGGTAGTCTGGCTACAAGACAAAGATTCGTCTGTCATGAAGCTTCATAATCAGAAGATTCATCTGAAGAGTCACCACCACTGGCACTCCAGTTATCACTATCTTTCAGAACTCTCTTAGCTTTGGCTTTATAATACTTCTTTATGTTGCTTTTTGAATTCCTTTCTTTCCTTTCTTTCTTTTTGAGCAAAGAGAAATCTGGTCTAATATGTCCAACTCTCTTGCATTCATAACACATGACTTCTCCATATGTCCTATCTTTCCTTTCCTTTTTCTTATACTTGGATTGGGAACTTCTTTGGCCAGCTATCTTGTTCATCCTTTGGGAACGATTTGCTAAATCATTTTCAGAGACTTCACTCTCACTAGATTCAGATTAGAAAATAACTTTCTTAGCCATGGATATGGTTACCCTATCAGGAGTCTTAGCTTTCATTTGATTTGATGTTTTTGTCAATGCAACAGTACCATTTCCATTTTTCTTCTTGATATTGTTAGCATCTCTATTCATTCTTGTTTCATGTTGAAGAAGAGTCCCAAATAGCTCATCAAGAGAAATTTGAGTGACCTTCCTATTATCATATATAGCTGTTCTTTTAGATTCCCACTCATTGGGAATAATATCAATTATCTTATCCACAACTACTTCATAATCTAACCCTTTCTCTCCCATAGACTGTAAACTATTTACTATAGTCATAAATCTCTATTGAACATTACAAATTGGTTCACCATAAAGAAAATTGAAGCCATGGTATTCAGCTCTAAGCATAGCTGTCCTAGTTTCAATCACATTAGAAGTTCCAAAGTGTGTAACCTCTAAATTCTTCCAGATACAATTAGCTGATTCACAAGAAGAAATTTGTCTATATATATTTCTAGTCATTGAACAAAGTAAGGTATTTCCTACCTTATAATTGATTTGATACTCTTGATTTTCCTAGTTAGTGAATGTTCTAACTTCCTTATCAGGAATTTTATAATCTCCAGTAAGCATAACAAAGTTGTCCACTCCAGTATTGATAAAAAAAGTCTTCATTCGATCTCTCCAGTACTCAAAGTCATTACCATCTAGGATTGGTGGTATTTTAGGATTTATATTATCAATGGAACCAACATAGACTCCTCCCATACTTAAAATAACCTTCGGCACAAAAACATGTTAGTAGAAAAAGTTCATAACCACAAAGTTCGGAATGATAATTCGTAATGAAAATGTTCGGAATGACATAGTTCAGAATGAAAATGTTCGGAATGACAAAGAAATTTCTAAGCAAGTATGAAGAATAAAGGAAAATTAACAAGAAAAACTTAAAAGTGAGTATAAGTATTTCAGAGACCTCCTCTGATACCAATTGTAGGATTGAAATAATGATGTAGATGCTCAATATACAAGAGGGGGGGGGTGAATTGTAAACTTCAAAAATTTACTTTGGAACCATTAAAGTTGATTACGAATAACTATGTTTTCCTTAGATAAGGAAAGTTCTAAGTTTAACAAAGTTAAACTAAGATAATTCACAACACCTCTAATACCAATTGAAAAATTGGAATAAGGAATGAAGTTATAAACTTTAAGTTGTATGTACATGCTTAAAACTAGAAAGTGGTTCTGAAAGTAGGTTCCAGAAATATAGATCCGAAAATTGAAACTTAACTAAACATTACAATATGAGATTCTACCTAAAGCGTATAGAATTTAAATGAAACAGAGTACAAGTAGGGAAGTATAAGAAAGTTATACTTTCCTTACAATAAAATATGAAACAGAAACAAACTGGTAGTAAAACTAAAAATAACAAAATATATGTCTTTTAACCAAAAGATAAGGGTATCCAACAACCTTGGATAAAGGTCCCTTGATTTATAATTTCAAGTAAGTCTGTCTTACCCACACCAGGATAACCCCTCGATACGAAGATCGGAATCTCTGTCTTGTTATCCCCGTAAGCCCTCAACTTCGAGGTAGTTGGAACCTCTATGTTCCTCGGTAAGGAAGCCCTCTAACTTTAAGGTATTCAACACCTCTGTCTTCCTATCCTCGGAAGTCCTCGAATGTAATCACAAATATTCGGAGTCGCACGAAGCAAAAACTGAACGAGCGGTTCAGTATGTAAAAAGAATGAAACGATTTCTCTCTCTAGAAATCATCTTAGTAGTGTGTGGTCTCTAGATCGATCAACTTTATTGTATATCGAGCTATTTCAAATCAGATCCTATTTATAGGCTCAGTCTGCCTCCTTTCCAATGGTCATATCTTCCTTAAAATTAGGAGGGACCTATACTCATGTCACTTAACCAATGGTTAGTTTATAACAGAATAGAAGAAATATTTTTATAACAAAAAAAGTGTAACAAAAAGTACAACATCGTTTCAAGATTAGTTAAAAATATTGGAGTGATGATTCAGAGTGTAAAAAAAATGTCAAAGAGTAGAGAAATTATAAAAGTGTAAGAAAAATTAATGTTCGGAGTCTAACCAAAAATAATATTCAGAGTCTAAATAAATTCGTAGTGTATAAAGAAAAGATGATTAGATTCTATTTAATAGGTGAATTTTGAATGAGAATTCAAAATGAGAATTTGTCATCAGAATTCATAATGAGAATTTGTAATCAGGATTCGTCTTTACATTTCGGTGTCGAACTACATGAGAGTTCATATCCAGAATTCGGAGTAGAACTTTCTTAGAGTTTGTATCCAGAATTTGGAGTGGAACTTCATTACAGTTCTCATCCAGAATTCGGAGCCTAAAACAGAATGCTTCATATCAAAGTTTTAAATGATTTTGAGAATATAGAAATGAATCTGATTCTTATACTTAAGAAATATATGGATATAGAAAATGAAAATATGATACGGATAATTTTTCTTATAAAAGCCATTTTTCTTATAAAAACAATTTTCCTTATAAAAACAATTTTCCTTAAAGATAAGGTGTTTGTGATTTTCAAAAAAAGAAGTAATGGAAAAGTCATAAGGAAAACCTTATTGAATCAATAGGGTGCCCTTTTATAATTGAAGTGAGGGACAGTTTTGGGAACTCTCAAAATATTAATATATAATAAGACTATTCTAGTGTAAAATGAATAAAAATGAAATATAAATGAATATTGGATGAATTATTCTACCATATATTATCTCATTTAGTTTAATTTTATATTTTTATGATTTTTATATAATGAAACAAAATAGTATATTCTTAAAATATCATTATTGTCAATTTTGACAATATTAATTACTTTGAAATTAACAAAATCATTAAAATAGGATATCAGAGAAAAAATTATTTTGATACATATATAATTTATCATATTGTTATATAAAAGTCATATATATTATTAATTTATTTACATTATATTAATTCTATTGTTTTTTAATACCATTTCAATTATTTTCCATTAATTGAATAACTTTAGTATCATTATTTAAAAACCCTTTAAAGAAACTATTTTTTCCCTAAAAAATATAAATAAATTTACATGATGTATATAGATAATTTTTATTTAAAAATAATATTTTTATTTGAACATATGTTCTAGATAATTCCATTTTAAAAAATTTATAGTTACTAAAAACATGATTACAACATCTTTGACTTTTCAATATATAATATATTATAAACCTGAAAGTATAACTAAAATGGAAATTAATGGGCATTTAGTAGAAAAATGAATTATTATAGATGAAAATTAATCATTCAATAAATTATTTAATGTTTTATGGCCATTTTATTTTCATATTAATTTTATATTTAACAAAAAATACGTAATTTACAATTTACCATGGAAACAAAAATTACCCAGGTTTCTATTCATGTTGATAAAATCTAAAAGTTAAATATTTAATAAATTTAGAAACTATTAATTGAAATATAGAATAAATGTTTCAAAATTTAAAAAAATTAATTTTCATTATTTAATTTAAAATTAAACAGCAAAATAAAAAGAAATACAATTTTATCAAAAAATGCATTTTTAAGCCCAAAAATATATTTATACCAAAATAATGTATATAGAGATTAAAATGAATTTAATTAAATTATATATAACTTATTAGTAGTTCAGTTACTTTTAAATCAAATTCAAATCATCATGGTACTTTTTAAATCGAAATAAAATGATAGTTCAATAATAATCTGCATTTTTCACTATTTAATGGAAAATAAATCTTTTCCAAAAACTAAAAAAAAATCACCCATTCAGATTTATAATATTCTTATTGAAAATGGTATCATTTGTAAATGCTAAATTATATATAATTTATAAAAATTTATGAATATTTTCTCATAGAAATATCCAGAAAATAATTTTTGAAGGAAACATATTGTTGAAGAATAAAATGGATTTACTGAAAAATAATGTTCTTATTCACAATTAATTAATTAATAAATTAAAAATTATATGTGTTGGAACCTCCATTATATTGTAGTTTTCATAATAAAAAATTATTTCAATATACATATTCTACTCTTTTAAGAAATTTTAATATCTCTATGTGAATCAATTTTTTCATACAACAACACATACATTAATAAGTCAATTGATTATAGTCATAAATAAATATGATGGCAAGTGTATTTTTATATATACATTGATTAAAAATTTATCTTTTAATGGTATATGTAAGGCAAACCCTTCATAAAGTTTTTTGGATTACCTGACACCGATGTTTGACAAACCGAAGTCGACACACCGAAACAGAAGTCGACATACCGAAACCGCAGTCAACGCACAAAAACTGAAGTATGACACACCGAAGTTTGACTCACTGAATTTGGCATACCGAAACCAACGTTGACACACCGAAACTAATGTATGACACACTGAAGCTTGACTCACCGAAGTTGACATACTGAAAATGAAGTCCACACACCGAAACTGAAGTATGACACACAGAAGTTCAACTCACCAAAGTTCGATAGATCGAAGTATGAAATATTGAAGTTGACACACCGAAGTTGGCAGACCAATGTTATCAAACCGAAGTCGAAATCTTGTATTCGGCATAATGAAGAAGACTCACTAATTGATATAAAATATTGTTTCCATTTTATTAAGTCATATTTATTTCTAACGACAATATGTAAACAAATTAATGTTTCTGACATTACATAATTTTGTCTGTAGGAGTATCCATAGACAACTATGAGGTTTATACATGTGCAAATAACATTATGTCTAGAGGATCGTGGATTATAAAAGGACCTCATCTTTTTCATTAAGGACATGACAATTATTTTACACGCTGAGACACAGATAGTGAGAATACAAAAAGAGAAGAACTAAGTACTTGAGATTACAAGAAGACTGTAATAAGCTACCTTCTCCAAAAAGGGCATCAGTATACATCGATACATTAAAGATCTGATCCATTTCACTCCTTCAAGATGGATTACAGAAACTGAAATACTCTATTCTCAAGACATCTTTGAGAAGAATACTCAAATACTATATTCTCAACATTCATTGAGTCTACAACGTTACTTCACAACACACAGAGATTTCTTACGTCTATTATCTTGCTAAACTCTATTGTGTATTATATTCTATATTTGAGAAGTGTGTATATTTGTTTGTATAACACACACTATCTCCTATGATTAACTAATGTATATCAAACAATCCTCATACTCAATCACTTATTACATTTTGTTTCCCATGAATAACTGTGGTAGAGGTCAAGTGTGACCTGGACAGTCGGGTGTGCTGTTGTAAACCCTGATCATGGGTGTGGATCAAAATATTATTTATATAAAATACATAGTGGAAGGTGATCACCATGTAAAGGGGATTAAGTCTATGCTAGAGACATAACATCTAGTTTAAATTGTTGTGCCAATATTCAATTACTCTATTTTATTTTATCCGCTGATTATATTTTCTAAAACATAATACGGTTTCTGATTACACTTTGAGAGTTAGTTTTAGATAGTTTGTGTATTTTTTTAATTCAGTAGACTTTTTTCAAAAGATAAATTGGTGTTCTACACTGATTCATCTGAGGATTAATCAGCCTTTGAGAAACCTATTGAACAGTTGAACATTTACATTCCTACTTCCTTAATTAAATGTTCGGTTTTTAAAATTGGGGGATTTCTTAATCATAAAGTTTTGAACAGAAATTTAAATTGTAACTCAATTCACCGCCTCTTGAGTATCCACTCTGACCAACATTTGTTATGAAAGGTGTATTTATTTTCAATATTTTCAAATTATTTCCAACAGTGATTTTAGTTGTATCTTAATGATCTTAAAATTTCTTTCATATCTAAATTTTCAGTTCTTTAAAATCTAAGTAACTATGGAAACTAGATTTGAGTTTGCTGCTACTAACATGTGACCTTTCATTAATGGTAATGACTATACTCAGTTGAAATTATAAATGAAAATGTATCTAGATATTATGGGACCTGAAACGTGGGATGCAATTGAATAGAAACATGTATTGCCGGCTACTTCTAGGGCCACATGGTCTCAGATGAAAAAAGATACATATAATAATAACTGTAAAGTAATGAATGTCTTGTTCTGTTCTCTAGGTGATGATGAATTTAATAGAATAACTTCTTTTAAAACATTATATAAAATTTGGGATAATTAACCATTTCTCATGAGGGAACAACTAATGTTAAAGAAATGAGACTAAATACGTACACTATTAAATATGATAATATTAAAATGAAGCCTGATGAACCTATATCAGAAATGTATTTCCGGTTCAATGAAATAGTGAACACTATGAGTCTGCTTGAAAAACCATTGGACTACAGGGACCAAATCTTGAGACTACTTCGATGCCTACCAGACAGATTGTGGGGAACTTCTGTTTCCATATGAGAATCTTTTGACATTAAAAAGCTATCAGTCAAGGAACTAATAAGCAAGATTATGATGTACGAAGATGAACTTGTGGTGAATCAAGAAGTAAATGAGGAACCAAATAATAAATCAGTAGCATTCTAGGCTACTACCTGAAAGAGAAAAAACAATGAAAAAGTTCAGGTTCCTCTAGACAGCTCCACTAGAGAAGAGTCAGATTTAGGCAATGATGATGAGATGGCTCATCTTAAAAGGATATTCATAAAGTTCTAAAGAAAGAAGATATTCTTTAGGAAGTCAAACTAAAAAGGAAATTATGATAGCAAAGGACAATGGATGAAAGACAGAAAATGGAATGACAAATCAAATGAAATAATCTTCTATCGGTGAAAATGTAAATGTCATGTGGAGGCATATTGTCCCAAGATGAAATTTAATATGAAATATGAAGATAAGGGTACGGGTTATAAGAAGGCTATGAAAGATAATTGGAGTGCTTGAAAAGATTGCTCCATTGGATCTGATGCCTCTGGTAGTGAATAGAACAATCATGCCAACATATGTTTCACGACAGAAACATCATAGGTAACACTTAAATCTCCTATAAAAAATTCCTATCATTCTTGGAATTAGAGTGAACCACATAATTTTGAAGGTATGACTAAAGATGAACTATTTGAATATTTTGAAATGCTTGAGGATACCTTTAATGAGCTCAAAGACAAATATAAATTAATAAAGAGACAACATTCTTTAAATGAAAATTATAAGTCATGTATGGATATTGAGAATGAAAAATGTGCTCATCGGTTAAAAGAAAATACCGAATACAAATTATCATATGAACAATTAAAGAAATATCTTGAAAAATTTACTACTATTAGAGATACCATTGATCAGTTGATAGAAAAATATATTGAACAAAAATATACAACTGGTCTAGGATATCATCCTGGACAGAGAAGGACCATTAAAACTAAATTTATTCCAAAATTTGGACAATTCCAAGCTAGTTCACGTTCTGGACCATTTCTTGTAAAAAAATTCTCTAAAGGATGGAACAATGTTTTTATGTCTCCAAATATATCTACTGATTATATGAAATCTGTGAGAAAAGTATGGGTTCCCAAAGTTTTACTTGCTAACCACTCAGGACCCAAGAAAATAGGGGTACGAAAGTTACCCCATGTCTAATCTGTTTTGTAGGGATGTTTCCAAAAGAGTTCTTGTAAGACTCTGTGGTACTTGGATAGTGGATGTTCAAGACATAAGACAAAAGGCTACTCATGCTTAAGGAGCCTAATCATGGTTGATGGTGTACATGTAACTTTTGGTGATAATTCAAAATGGAAAATCGTTGGCCTAGCCTAGATTGGTAACCCTAATACAATATTAATTTCCAAAGTAATTTTTGTTTATGGATTAAAGTAAAATTTACTTAAAATATCTTAGTTGTGTGATCATGGTTTCAATGATAAATTTGAAAATGATGCATGTGATGTTTTTAATTCCCAAAATGATTTAATATTTTCTACTCTTAGAAATGAGAATGTGTATGTTGTTCACATAAATTCATTAGCTAAGCAGAATGTTTCATGGTTAAATGATTTTAATAATGAATCTTGGTTATGGCATAGAATATTAGGACACTGAAATGTGCACTATCTTAGGAAAATGACTAGGAAATGTTTAGTTAGAGACTTACCAAAACTGGAATTCCCACATGAAAAAGTGTGTAATCCTTGTCAAAAAGGAAAGCAACACAATGTTTCTTTCAAATCAAAGAAATAAGTTTCTACTTCTGAACCACTTGATTTGGTTCACATGTATTTTTTTGGACTATAAATAGTTTCATGTTTAAATAGGAAGCACTATATTTATGTTTTTGTAGATGATTTTTCTAGGTACACTTGGGTATACTTTCTAGCTCACAAAAGTGAAGATTTCTCTTATTTTATCAAATAATCCATGTCTGTAGAAAATCATAGTGGACTTAGAATCATGACTATGAGAAGTGATCATGGCCGTGAGTTTGAAAATCAGGAGTTTGAGTCCTATTTCTCACACAATGGCTTTAGTCATAATTTTTCTGCTCCTAGAACACCTCAACAAAATGGAGTCGTGGAAAGAAGAAATAGTAACCTTTAAGAAATTTCTAGGATAATGCTTAGTGATTTTAATCTAACTATTTATTTTTGGGCTGAAGCTATAAATATATATTTTTATACAATTAATAGAGTCTTTATTAGACCTTTTCTTAAGAAGACCCCTTATGAAATTTGGAACAGTAGAAAGCCTAAGGCTAACTACATAATATTTTTTGGTTGAAAAGTCATTATCATTAATACTAAGGATAATATAGACCAATTTTCTTCCAAAAGGGATGAAGGGATTTTCATAGGTTACTCAATCTCGAGTAAAGCCTATAGAGTATTCAATAAGTAATCCAAATGTGTGGAAGAGTCATTTCATTTAAAATTTGATGAGACTGATCCACATGAACCCAAAACCTCTCTTGAATATCTTGAGGAAGATACGTCAATTCTGAACCTTAATGATAATGATAGTGAATCCCCTGTAAAAGTAACATGTTCTGGGAATCTTCCAGAATCAGCACTTGTTGAGCCTGAACCATTAGAAAATCGTGAGGAGTCTAGTTCAACTCTTTCTAGAGATATTTTAACTCCCATGAATCATCCTTTAGGAGATGTAGTAAGTGATTTAAATCAAGGGACACAAATGAGAGCTTCTCTTAGAAACCAGGTTAAACATCAATCTTTTCATTCACAGCTTGAACCAAAAAATATTAATGATTCTATCAATAATAAATTTTGGGTGAGTTCTATGTAAGAATAATTAAATCAATTTGAAATAAAACAAGTTTTGGAACTAGTATAAAGACCTAAGGACTCTTTGAAAATAGGCACTAAATGGGTCTTTAGGAACAAATTTGACGAGTCTGGTAATATAGTTAGAAACAAGCCTAGATTAGTTTCACAAGGTTGTAGTAAAAAGGAAGGAATAGACTATAAGGACACCTTTGAACTTGTATATAGGTTAGAGGACATTAAGATACTACTTCCTTATGCAGCTCATCTGAATTTCAAACTTTATCAAATTGATGTCAAAAGTACTTTTCTAAATGGGTATATAGTTGATGATGTATTTTTTGAAAAACACATGGCTTTACAAATCCCCATTTTTCAAACCATGTGTCTAATGTTTATAAATCTTTATATGGTTTAAAGAAACCTCTAAGATCTTGGAATGACATACTTAGTTCCTTTCTTATATTAGACAGTTTTACTAAAATAATAAAAGATCCTAATATGTTTATTTAAAGGATTTAAAAAGAAGTTTTGATAGTGCAAATTTATGTAGATGATATAATTTTTGGATCCTCTTAAAAATATTTATGTAATGATTTTTTAAAAATAATGAAAAATGATTTTGAAAAGAGTGTAATGGGAGAACTTAAATTTTTCTTGGATTTCAGTTTTTCAAAATAAAGATGGTATTATTTTAAATAAAATTTAATATACTAAAGATATTTTAAAAAAAATTGGTTTGGATGGTAGTAAAGGTAGTGATACACCTATGAGTAGTAGTTTTATATTGGATGTTGATGAAGCTGAAGAATCAGTGGATCAAACCAACTACAGAGCTATGATAGGATGTCTGATCTTTCCTAGTGCTAGAAGACCTGATACTATGTTCAGTGTATGCATGTGTGCTCCCTTTCAAGATAATCCCAAAGTATCTCATTTAAATGTTATTAAATGGATTTTTAAATATCTCAATTATACTCCCAACATATGACTATTTTATCCAAATAGAGAACTGTTTGATTTAATAATTTATTCAGATGCTGCCTTTGCTGGTTATAAACTAGATTGAAAACGCACCTATGGGACATGCCACATGTTAGGAAAGTGCCTAGTATCATGGTGTACTAAAAAAAGAATTATGTTGCATTATATACTGCCAAAACAGAATACATTGCTGCTATTAGTTGTTGTGCACGAATTTTTTGGATGAATCAAACTTTCCTAGACTGTGGATATCAATTTAAACATGTCTCCATTAACTGTGACAACACTAGTGCTATTAAAATTACTAGAATTCAAAATATCTTATTCTAGAACAAATAATATTTATTTAAGACATCACTTTTTGAGAGATCATTATCAAAAAGGTTATATAACTCTTGAGTTTATTATAATTGATCATTAGCATGCTGATATATTCACTAAACCCTTAAATTCTGAGAGAATGAATTACATCAGACATGGACTAGTAATGATAAATCTGTAACTGATCTTTATAAAACTGATCATTATACAATTGATATTTATGTAACCAATTTTTTTGAAATCGATTTTTGTTAAACTGATTTTTGTGAAACCGATTTTTGTGAAACTGATTTATGAGAAACCAATTTTTGTGAAGCGGATTTTTGTGAAACTAATTTTTGTAAAATCGATTTTTGTGAAACTAATCTTCTTAAAAACGATTCTTTGACACTGATATACTGAAGGGCTGTTTTGTATGTTCCTTCTGCATTATGTGAAACCACACTGTTTTATCTATTTCAACATTCCACGTTTAAATTTTATGTTTTATGATTTACAATCCCTAAATGATATATTAAGTCCAATCCATCTTGACCTTTCACCTTCTCCATAGCGGTAAAGCCTTCTATATTTAGTCACTCTCTCTCTCGAATTTCAACCTCTCAACACAGTTTGAATCTGAAGCTTTGCCATGGAAAGGACTAAGCGCTCCATGGAAAACCCTAGAAAATATCCTCCTATTAAGCGTATGAAGGGTAAAACCAGTGGAACTGTGAAACCAAGCATAGAAATCCTAGTAGTTAAAACAGAAAAGGAAGGGTCTGCAGTGTGGCATCTGTCATGCAAATCTTCTCTAATAAAGGTGCTTGAATCTCAAGGGTGGCTCAGTTGGTTTACCAAAAATGAAAGACCATTTTATCCCTAGAAAGTGCATGATTTCTATCAGCATTTGAGTATAAAAGTGGATGAAGCTGAGACAGAAAAAATGAAATCTATGGTAAAAGGAATGAAAGTAGATTTTTGGTCCAAGGAATGGGCTGAATACTTAGAGGTACCTCTTGAAGGTGTCTCTGCTGACTATCCTGGTAATATTCCACCTTCATCAATTTTTTTTTCATATGAAGATGCTTTTAAGTATTTTAATGGAAATGAAGAATCCATAAGAACTGTTGAAAATGAATTTTAAGGATAAGTGGGATTGATTTTCATGTTTATATAGAATCAAATCTACCTAAGGAAGGGAGGATTTTCTACAGTGAAATGTCATGATGTCTTCTCGATATTTTTTTTTCAACGTGGACTAAAGGTGAATCAGTGTAGATATATTATGGTACATATCTCAGATTTGATTAAGCCATCTAAGAAGGAAACCTTCTTATACTATCTGAGAATGATATCTACCATGTTGAAAAAATTATACTGTGTAGAAGATGGAGATGAAATTATAACTTCTTGTGGAGGTTTTTGTCTTCACAAAGACATTTGTAAAAGGATGAAAATCTTCTAGAACCCACGAAAGAGATGTCGGGTAGGAGATGAAGAAAGGTTTTATGAGGAGTTCAATCTGGCTGACCATCCTTCTAGATCAAAGGAACTAGTTAATCCACGTCTCAAACCAGTAGATGTTTCTGTTTATTCTGATGAGGAAGTCGAGGATGAAAATCCTAGGGAAGAAGGATCTCATTTTGATTATAGGAGTGATCCTAATATTTATGAAACTCCAAAGAATATGGGTTATGGAACTACTATTCCACCAATGGAATTTCCTTCAATAGAAACAATTCTAGGTGATGAAGAAGATAAATAAACCAAAGTTATTGGAGTTGAAGGTTATGTCAGCAAATCAGAAGAAAAATCTGATGATTATGAGGATGATGATGGTGGTGCTGATAATGGAAATGATGGATTAAGTGTTGAGTATGTGAATGATTCTCTAAAAGTGGGACAAGTGTTTGACATATCCAGTGAAGGATCAGTTCATGGAGTTGGTGATGGAATTGAGCCTGCTAATCAACAGGATGATGATCATAGATATTCTAGACATGAGGACATATCACTCCATTACAATGCTGAAAACCAAGAGAACGTTCATGAATTGAATGATCATATGGTCGCTGACCATGAGGAAGATGTTGTAGTTCCGATGCCTCAAATTGAAAAGGTACCTGGTGGAGCTCAAGAAGCTGGAGCTCAGGAAGAACTGGATAATCAGATGGTTTCTATCCCCAAACAAGGTGTTATGTACCGAGACCACTATAAATAAATTAATGATACTGATGTTATTCCAAAGGCTAAGGGAATAAGTGTATGAATTGATACCGTTGAGACATGATATTGGACCTATGCAAGAGAGTAGAATAGTGATCCAGGATACATTATTTTCAGTTTAGAATATGACTTAAATGAGGAGATGGTATCTACTCCTCCTGTTCCACAAGTCTATGCTGAACCAAATCCTGCTGCGCCTGTTCCATCAGTTGCATCTCTATCAGTAGACCCAGTTTCTCAGTCAGTACCCGGTGACTATGTCACTATATCTGATTTGGAAAAGTTTAAAAATGAACTATGTGAGTCTGTGATAGCATCAACGGGATAACGAAATGAATCCACCTTAATAAGTATCTCATAGGCTTATGCAACAAAGATTTCAAGAATTATGATTCAAGAGATTCAACCAAATCTTATTACTACATCCAAAACCATTATTAGACACAACACTTTGCTGAGAGAGGAAGTATGTAAGATGAGAAATGATCTATATTCCTCAACCTCTGACTTCAATACCTCCTTTAGTGGTTTTCTAGAAGTTATTAAGAACTTTTTAACATATCTACTCAGTTTAGATTTGATATGGTTGAAAGATGACCTTGGATAAATGCTGACTAGCCAACCTAGTTCTAGGAGTGAGAGAAGTGTTGTTCCTGATTTGGAGTCTCTCAAGGATGTGATGAGAGAAGATATTCAAAAAATACTTATTGTTTTAGATAAGGAAAATATAGAAAAATTACCTTGGAAACTGATCTTGTAAAGAATATGGTCAGACAGTGCACCAATGAAGCCTCTACAGCTCAGAAAGAAAATCGAGGAAAAGTGGAAAAGTATTTCAATAAGATATATACCAAGGATGACCTCATAAATAATATCAAGTTTCTGGCAGAAAATATTCAAATTCCCCCAGTCACAGAAGCATCCAAAAGGCAGGTTCTCTAATTGAAAGCTTTTACACCTTTACTGAGTAAATATATGGAGAATATGGATGACTTCGAGAAAGCAATGCAATATAGGGGAGAAATCATTAATGAGTTTATCAAACTGGTCAAACATTATCTGCATGTTTAGGATGATTCTATTGTGGTCACTCCTGCTACTTCAATTGGTATCGCCTCTCGGTCTCCTACTGCAATGATTATCTCCCATTCTCTTACTCATATTCGACCAATCATTACTGAGCAGTCTCCCAATTGTGTGTTATTAAAGAGAAGGCCTACCCTTGTAGCTACTATTCTTATAGGTATTGCTCTGCCTGGTGTTGCAATCAGATCACCTTTATCCTCTACCCCACCAAAACCATCTTCTTCTCAATTGGATCCTTCAGAAAAAGGCAAATCTCCTCTACAACCAAAGCTTTTGTGATGGATTGTTTCTTTTTGATAAGGTTTTTCTCTTTTTTCTTGTCTTGTACTCTTATGACTTTGAATGCAAATTCTTATGGTTTCTTTATTTTATATTATTTTTTCCCTTACTTATTTTTGTTAATCCCAAAAGGGGTGGAAATAAGGATGGCATATACTCTCCTTATTTTATTTAGTGAGGGGGAGATTTTTTTTACATAAAATATATGTCAATGATACCATTACTCTATATATTTGCATGTATGACATAATTTGTGATTATAATAAATGGGGAGATTGTTCCATCCTCCATGATATTATAGTTTTCATAATAAAAAATTATTCGAATATACATATCTACTCTTTTATGAAATTTGAATATCTTTATGTGAATCAATTTTCTCATAGAACAACACATACTTTAATAAGTCAATTAATTATAGTCATAAATAAATATGTTTACAAGTGTATTTTTACATATACATTGAATAAAAATTCATCTTATAATGGTATATGCAAGACATATTCTTCATCAAATTTTTTGGAATCCCTAACATCGATGTTCGGCAAACCATTGTTGACACACCAAAAAGGAAGTCGACATACCAAAATCGAACATGACACACCAAAACCGAAGTATTACACACCGAAGTTCGACTCACTGAAGTTGACATACTGAAACCGAAGTAGACACACCGAAACCGAAGTATGACACACTGAAGTTCAACTCACCGAAGTTGGAATACCAAAACTGATGTCGACCCACCAAAACTGATGTATGAAACACTGAAGTTCAACTCACCAAAGTTCAACAGACGAAAGTATGACAGACCAAAGTCGACACACCAAAGATGACACACCGATGTTATCAAACTGAAGTCGACACACCGAGGACGACACACCGAAGATGACTCACCAATTGATATAAATAAATGTTTCCATTTTATTAATTCAAATTTATTTCTAATGGTCATGTGTAGACAAATTAATGTTTCTGACGTTATTTAATGTTGTCTGTAAGAGTATCCATAGAAAAGTGCGAGGTAAATGCACGTATGATGATTGTTATGTCTCAAGGATCATGGAGTATAAAAGGACATCATATTTTACGTTAATGACACGACAGTAGTAGTACACGCTGAGACACAAAATGTGCGAATATGAAAATAGAAGAACTAAGTGCTTGAGATTACAAGAAGACTATAACATGCTACCTTCTCCAAAAAGGGCTTCAGTATACATTGAGACATTATAGAGCTGAACCTTTTCACTCCTTGAAGCTAGATTACAGAAACTATGATACTCTTTTTTGAAGAGAACTTTGAGAAGAAGACTCAAATACCATATTCTCAACATTCATTGAGTTTAGAGAGTTACTTCACAACACACAGAGAATTAAAAACTCTATTCTCTTCCTTAACTATGCTGTGTTTTATAATCTCTATATCAGCAGTGTGTATATTTTTTTGTATAACACACACTTTATACTGAGCTTAACTAGAGGATATCAAAGTATTCTCATACTCAATCACTTATTACATTTTGTTTCCATGAATAACTGTGGTAGAAGTCATGTGTGACTTGGATAGCTGGGTGTGCTATTGTAAACCCCGATCCAGGGTGTGGATCAAAAGTTTATTTATATAAAATGCTTTATGGCAGGTGATCAACAAGTGGAGATGATTAATTCTCTTCTTGATACTTATCGTATTGTTTACAATATTGTTCCAATGTTCAATTTCTCTTTTTTGTTTTATCAGCTGCTTATATTATCTAAAACATAAAACTGTTTCTGCTTACACATTGATTGTTAGTTTTGGTTAGTGGGTGTATTTGTTTAATTTATTAGAATTGTTTCAAATGTTGAATTGGTGTTCTAAACTGGTTCATCTAAGGATTAATAACCCTTTGGGACACCTGTTGACCAATTGACCATTTACATTCCTACTTACTTAATTAACTGGGCTATTTTTAAAATTGGGGGCTTTTTTAATCATAATATTTTGAACAAAAATTTTAGTTTGAACTCAATTCACCCCCCTCTTGAGTATCCAATCTGACCAACAATACATTTATTATTCTGTTTAATAAAATTAATATCCACTAATTTAATGTATAGGTTATAATAACAGTATTGTGGGATTGTTTGGGCTCATTGTTGTATGTAATGTCAGCTATCAAATATATGAAATTTATTTGAAAAGTGGAATACCATAAAGTATAGGGGTGTTAGATTATAATATGGAATTTAATATATAATTATAATATTAATGATGTATTCTATATTCTGAAATGGTAAACCATATTAATCTTTTTCAACGTTTGATGGATAATGAAATCCATATCCATGCAAAAGTGTAGACTACAACCTCCCTGGAATGATTGACTTCCATTTATCATTTCAAATATGTCATAGATATATGGTATTGATAATGATTATAAATGATAAATATGTTATTTTTTATATCATTAAGTTTTTTATAACATATTTGAGAACATATTAATGATATGGTCAACTAATGATTATCGTAAATTCAATCATTTGAAAGAAGATTACTAAGAGAAAGTCATTAATAAAATTTATATGATATTTTCATATCCTTTAATTCCTCTTATAAAGAATTCATCATTCCAATATATCATACTAATAAACACTAAATGATATCATTATGATACTGGTGTAACATATTATATACAAATCACCACATAATATTTAGTAATCATGGTATATTTATGATGGGGTCAGTTTGGCCACAGACTTTAGAAATGCAATGAATTATATCATTGATGATTATGAAAACATCATTTTAGGTATAATATTTATATAAAGTTATATATATATATTTTCTTTTGTTTTTGAAAGGATACATTAATTGTTAACTCGTTAATAATTGAAGTTGTCAACAGAGGTTGAGAATCACTGAAAATGTCCATTGTCAATTTCATCTACTAGGATAAATACTAAAGTATACATGAAAGTAAATATAATATTTATAAATAATTAAAAGCCATAAATTATATTAAAATAAATAATCATTCAATTATTAAAATTAAGAAAATAATGAATCAATAGAACCACTCTTATGAAACTAGTATATACATTTAATAGTATAAACACCATATATGGGAATATAAGGAAAAATAACTAATGTATATTTAAAAAAAATTAAATAAGAAAATTAATAATATTATTTATTGTGAAAATAGTAATATAATTATTTTTTATGATAGTTATGTTTATTATACGTGATCTTAGAGTGCATCTGACTAAGAAGGAAAACAAGGTAAGGGTTTGTTTGTCGCAAATTTGAATCCATTGAGACCTATTTATGTTGTACACCATGATTCCTTTTAAATGGTGTAAATAAGAAAATACTATAAATTTTTATCATTATTGTAATATATTTCATGATATTTATTATTATATTTAATGTTTTACCTCATTGGGGTTTCTTATTCATTAGTTTCAATGGTTGTAAGGGGTTTTCTTGAAACAAATATTTGTTTGAGTCATAAGAACTCCCCTATTACTATTATCTTACAAGATTGATATATCATAACATATTATACTGTTATTAGATATTTACACATTCATCTATATGTAGTTTTTTATTCACACCACTGAATTCTTCCTTTATGACAGTACTAATTTTTTAAAGTGTGATTTTTAAGAATAATTCTTGTCTATTTTTATAGATTTTTCTCCTAAGTCCATGTTTTTACTTCCCACCAATGTTGTAATTTACCTAATAGAAAATAATAATTTATCTCCAACAATAGTTTAATTCAAATTTATTAATTTTAAAACAAAATTGTCAAGATCCTTTTAATGATTTGGTTTTTTAATAAAGGTGTTTTAAAACATTTAAAAGGATTTTCCATACCATTATCTTATATAATTACATTCTTGTTAACATTTTGATATATGTTTTATTTATTAAGAAGTAATAATTATTGGAATTTAATTTGAAATAATTCTTTAATCAGTCTTAAATTCATCATAAAAATGATTTTTGGAAAGTTACATGATAATAAAATCATTTTTAAGATAATATTATGAAATTATTTGTAAGAGAAGTAATTTTTATATTGACATTCCATTTTGAAAGGTATATTCTTAAATGAGGTTATGTTTCATGTTTAAAAATACATTTAGTTTTATTATGTGTCTATTTTTATTGATCAAGTTTTTAGTGTTCAATAATTTAATTCATGTTGTTATTTTATTCCATTTAAATGTTTTATAAGTCCCTTTCTATTAACATTGGTTATTTATGAAAAATAATTTATTTCCATTTAGATGTTTAAGAAATCCCAAATTTTCTACATTTTTTATTAAGATATGATGATGATTTATTTTTTTACATATCACACATATGCATGAATGATCGATGGATCAGGTATTATATCCCCCCCTAATGAATTGGTTAATGTTTTATATCACATAAGATGATGAAATATTTGCTTATTGAGATATGGGAATCCATGGGTACACTTTTTGTGTGTGAATGAGTTTTGGGAAGCCTTTTTTACAAGTTTAATTTGTAAATGAGATTCCATAATATTTTTTCATAGTTTTTTTTGTGAATGTGATGCATAAATCTTTATTCACGTTATGTTCAATGATTATGGTTATTCCAAATTTCTAATTTTCTATGATGTTATTCTAAATTTTAATGTGGTATTTCATTTCCAAAAATTCCTTATTTTCATAATTAAGAATTATTTTTAATGTATTTCACACTTCCATATCATACTCAATGTTTATCTAATTATTGAGATTTATTTTGAGCTATGTCATATCTTCTAGGTTTCTTTAATAATTGTTTTTGGATGTTATGTTACTAAAACACGTTTTATGACTATAATCTAAGGTCTTATGATATTTTGTTATAATATTTATATATTATCTATGTTCTCTTGGACATTGTGAAATATTTTTCCTCCACTGAGTTTATGAGCTCACCCCTTTCTTATGTTTCCACTTACCTAGGTTATGAAGAGTAGTAATATGTAAGATTTGTCTAAAAGGATATATTAAGAGATGAATTTGTGTGAGATGTTGAATAATTGTTGTGTATTAACTAAATTTTTATATTGTGGTAAAATTTCCATTATTTGAAAAATAAATGAGTTTTTTAAGTTAATGTTGTATCCAAATTATCAAGAACTATAAACAAAAAAGATCTTAATAATGTGTTTTAATAATATATATTCATTAATTCATGTCAATATTGGAAAACTAGGTCTAGGATATCATAATTGGTATCAGAGTAGGGACTAGAACACATTGGAGACAAGGATGATATTGGTTGATAAGAAATTAGAAGTTATAAAAGACATAAAAGTTTGATTATTTATAGTTTATTATAATTGAAATGGTATAGATAACTCATTAGTTAAGTTAAGGTAATATTATGGGGATTAAGATAAGTTAAATTTAATTATAACCCTATGGTTAAGAATAAGGGTCTGGTTTTATGTATATGAATATATCAATTTTTTTTTGAAAAGTAGAGATTTAGTAGTTGTCATGGAAATAACATCATTCTTTGTGCATTAAAAGTGGATATAAACCCAATCAGAGTTGTACTTTTGGGTAATAACCATGAAAATGGATTATTGAGTTTTTACTCAATCAACACTTAGTTTAAAAAAAAGTGGATAACTATACACTTGTTTTTACACTCATGAGGCTATACTTTGATCAATCACATTCACTTTATGAACTATAATAATGTATTTATTACCTAATTACCACAAAAATTTTGGTATAGAAATATGAGATTGAATAGATTAACATAAATGATGTAAAACCAATAAAGTTAAAGTATTTTTAAGTATGAAATAGTTTTTAGGAATGTCTCAGAGGTTGAAATACATGCGTAATTAGAGAGGACATATTAAGTGAGAAATTTCAAATTAATGTACTCTTGTTATTTTGGATATCATCATAACCATTTATGTTTTATCATTTGGTTGAAAATAGACCACACAATTGAAGATAATAATGGTACATATCAAAAAAATTATTATTACTTATATCTGAATAAGGTAGAATACTTTTATGGTTGAGAATATTTTCTTACCAAAGGTTGTGAGGATAAAATTAGAATATAAATCAATTATTGGTACTTTTAGATATCTTCTTAAATAATTTATATTTATTTATGATATTTTTATATATTATAAATGTTTTGAGAATTATGTGAAACATATAATAATTTTTTTCCATCAATTTATATTTTAAGGTAGATAAACATATATTAAATGGTATCAACAACCTCAAAAAGTGATTTTTTGAAAATTTAAATTTTTGTGGATACCTATTGCAGACCACATGATCAAGATATAAATAACTCTTAGGTATAATATATGATTGAGGTTTAAGTAATAAATAGGTTATTTATTTTTAAAAATTATGTTACCAAATATTGGAAACCTTGTGGTTAATAATTTACTCATGATTTCTTAGGTAAAATTTCTCTCATTTTTTAGATTATATTGATTTGAGTGTGATTTTATTAACTAGTAGTTGAATATAAGAGAACATTCAGGACAAATTTATGATCCAACTATTGTTTAATGTCTTAGAGATTCTATTGTCTTTAGTAAGGGTAAACTATAGAGAATATTTGAATATGACATACAAAATCAATATTGTTTGGGAAAAGATATATATTTTGATCAAGCTAAAGATGGTATGGTATATTTAACATTAGAAGATATATATATAATAATAAATATATTAATAATACACCCTCCTACTTTCAATAATGAGTAATACTATAAATTGTAATGATATAATATATATAAGGGGGTAGAATGTAATGAGCTGAGATTTCAAATCCATTAAATTAATATTTTCTTCAAATCTTGTGTCATAAAAAACATTGAACAAACACAAGACCCCAATAAAATAAATCATGGAATATTTAAAATACAAGAATAATATATTAATTAGTAGATAAAAGGATATTAATCCATTAAAATAATTATATATTATTATTTTCTTTGATTAATATTTTTAAAGGGAATCCTTCGAAGAACATTTTTAAAAATTGGTATTTTATTTCATATTAATAAATTAAATTTATCATAGTTAAAAGATTGTAATAATTGGTAATATTTGTATTTATAAACTAATATATCAATATTTAATTATTTATAATTATACATGTAATAAAATTAAAAAAACACATGATTTGAAATTGTTAATTTTTAACGAAAATCAGTTTCTCTTAATATATATTTTTTGATACAAAAGATAATTTATAAATTTTTTTTATTTTAACTTGAAAAATTATCATCATTTTTATGTTTAAACCTCTCAATATTATTATAAGATTATTGTTTTTTAATTTTTCTAAATTTATATATTTTTAGGTGAAACGTGAAAACTGCCATTTTTACAAAGGAAGTGTGGTTCAGTCTCATTTTAAAAATTATGTTCCTTTTAATGACATGAAAAATAGAGGATTTCAAGTGCAAATTTTTAGTATTAACTGGTTATATATATATATATTTTTTAAGTTTTATTCTTTAAATCCTTTTTATCTCAATTTTATAAACTGAAAATTTTATGTATGTTTTGTTAATATAATAATAGTTTTTTTTGTCAGGACACAATGGTTTTTATGAATATATGGCTATTAATATGGAAATTATTGATTTTTTAACATTTTAATACTTTCTCTTACACTAAGATATATATTATAAGGATTTGATAATTTTTTTAAAATTTATTTTCAATTTGTGATATACACTCATTGGAATCTGAAAAGAGGAATGCAGATATGATATGAAACTATTATAGTTGTAGAAGGATAATGAAATTTAGAAGCGATAATTTTAAAGGTATTTTTTGTGTTCATATAAAGAGTGTGAGGTAAGATTTATGTGGGAGCATAACATGTCTAAATATTGAATTCTTAAAGGTATGATAAATGTTGTGATTTATCATATCATATTTTGGTATAATAATGTATATATAAATAGGTAAATATGGTGGGAAATAAAACCATCTCAAATGATACCCCCAAAGTAATATGTGAATTACAATTTTAATTTTAATAACAAAGGTGTAGTAGGAGAAGGCCATAAAAATATATCCACCCAAATGGGTTACATTTTATTAAGTATTGTTAATAACTTCCAAAGGGGGAAATTGTTGCAACAATGATATTATGATTGAATTTATTGGAAATGAATGTTAAGTGTGAGTTGGATTTGTATGTAATTCTTGATAAGGTAGTTTTTAAAGAATGTGGTGGTATAAATTGAATTGTAATGGAATCATGGATATTATATATGGATTTTTAAAGATTCATCCAATTATATTATTATGAAGTATTCATTTTCATTGATAATGGTTTATTTAAGATGAAGTGTGTATCGTGGCTTCCCTTAAGGATATATATATATATATATAAAGAAGGATTGGTGTTGGTTTGTACCTAGATATATATATATATATATATATATAGAAAATTTGAATTTATTTATATCTCTATAGAGTTTATAAATAAGGATAGGTTCTAGTTATATATCCAATACCCTTGAAGAATCTAGATACAAAAGTATATAGCAGTGATTAACAAATAAACTATCCAAAACTGGCCAGTTCAAATGAAAATTGGTGTCAGTCGACATTAAAATGTCAAAATATAAGGAAAATAGAATCTTGTGGGGAATGAAAGTGACCCACCAACCAATTTAGGGCCTTATAGATTTTCTTGGGGAATGTATGTGACGTTTGGGTTAATGAAGAAACCCTATCATGTGTTATATTTTGATATGGTATTATATAAATCATGAGTATTGTTAATTCAATAAGAATTTTGGCATGGAAATAATTCAATCAATACCATTGTGTTTCTCTTCTACCTATAACCTGAGTAGTCTCTAAGGTGAAATTTTTCATAGTGCTTTGTTTCTTTTTTCCACAACTTTCACAATCCATGATGCTAGAGTTGAATATCTAACATACACACTGTATTTAAAGCCAAGACTTTGGTGTGTTGAGAATTTTTTAAAGTGTTAAACATAAAATAACCATAACATAGAGATTCTTGTTTCACCGCCAAATAATTTTGAATATTTTTTTGTTGCAATTATGTTTTGGAAATAACTTTATTATAGAAAACCATCACACACCATAGAAAGAGATTAGTTGAAATGAAGAAATTTAGAGGAATATATCCACAAATATAGAATGAAATATGAATCATATAAAATTTTTGGGTAATTTTCGCGAGTCTAAAAATTTGATTTGTCTGGAACATAAACAGAATATATAATATTGCAAAGGAAGATCCAACAATATAATATTGTTCTAAAAATTAAGGACCTACTCTCTACAAAAATAGGCTTACACTGAAGCTATGTATAAGATGAAATTAGTTGTGTTCAAACAAATTTATAACATTCTAAGTAGTCATGTTATCCCTTACTTTGAGTTTCTTATAGTATTCAAATAGAATTATCTATATGGTAGTAATTTAATGGTTTTGTGGGTAATTGAACATTCAATAAATACCAATTTGAATTTCATTAGTGAGAATCAATTTAAAGATGATGAAAATTGTAAAATTGAAGCTAATGAATTTGGATGTTAGTTGTTTTTTAAATTTTATATTTGAAATTAAAACACTTTTTTGGATGTTTAATAATCTTATATGTTTGATTAAAAGGGAAAACATAATAAAATATAGAAAATATAAAGGGAATATATTCAAGCATATTTAATTTCAGTAAATAAAATGGGCTTATGTTGAATTTCATATTATAATGATTATAATTAATGATGGATAATATTTCACTCAAGATCATTTTTTGAAAAAAAATAGTGTTGAGTATTTAATTGAGGATAATTTTGGGAAGAAGATGGAATTGTTGTGTTTATTTGGGAAAACAAGGTTTCTGGAAAATTATATAAGTATCAGGACAAGAAAAATAAAATAAAAGTTCATAGTAAATAATAATATCATTACAATAATTATTATATAGTGTTTTTATGATAGATGTAGATAGATAAATTGATGATCAAATTCCCAAATATATTTTTAAAGACTTTCTTCTATCATGAAGTGATATTAAGAGTACTATTTGGAGTCTCTTGATTAATCAACATTAATGATGATGTTGAAATGAACTTCATGTCAATAAAATGAGAATGTTATCTACATCATTATAATATTATATATCTATCCCTCTTTAAAATTGTTAGTGAAAGAGTGGACAAGGTTTTGGACATTGAATAAGTACTTACCTTTTTCTACTGTTTATTTCCTCACAAAGAGTAAGTTATAATGTATTTTGTACCCAAAAAATTTATGATTGTACTCTCATTTGATATAGCCTTTTTTGGTGAACCATTTAAAATCTCAATGTACATCAAAGAATTAATTTTTTACTTTTGTATGACGTATGATCTGGGTACCTTGGAGAAAAGATAGGCTTAATTTTCCACCCGCCAACAAGGGAATTGGATATTAAATAAAAGGGACTAAGATGAAAACTAAAAATTAGAATACACCATGATTCACCCCTATCAGTGTTTATTGGGGTCCTAATAAAAAATCCCATGTTTTGGATGGTTGGATGTTTCTAGAGGGTTTTCAAATTTTTTTAGTGGATAATTTAAATATAAAGTTGATAATAGAATAAAATATATGAGATTTCGAATAATGTTATGTATTTCTTTTGGATAATGCTAAATTTCTAGGATATTTATCAATTTTTTAAAAGAGTTTTGGGAGCTTTTTTCTATGAAAGGTTTGTTTTGGGAGAAACAGATTGAGGCACACAGTTGACACATAGTTAGTGAAAAATTTGTTTTCTAAACCATGAAACTTATTTTTAGAGAAACATGGTTTATTTTAACATTGTAAAGGGCCCAAAAAATAGAGGAATTATTTTAGAGGTGAAAGGGTAGTATCGCGGTTGGAACATGATATGTCTAACTATATGATACTACTATGTGGGGTTGATGGAGCTCCTACGAGTTTCCACACATGGGTTGAGCATGGTTTTATTAACCCTATGCCTAGATAAGTGAGATAGGTGATCCTTTGAATTGTGGAACAGTATGGTTGGTGAACAATTAGAAACACTGTGCAATCAAACCATGCAACTCTTTAAGGGGACATAAAATAACATTTTCTCTTACCTTCTATTTGGTTTCCTCCTATTTTTTCTTTCCACATTAGTACACACCACCACCCCAAACCACTAAATTTCTCCTTCTCCCTCTTATCTATGCATAGAAGTACTTCCTTTATCTAGTGTCAAAATCAAATGGCATCAATAATTTTGGATAACCCTCAGTTATTCTCTTTTTCAACTTTATTCATTTCTCAATTTATATTTCTATATTGGATGATATTTCCATATAAGATAATATTACCTATTTCATGGTGTTTTTTGGTTATTTTAATTTCTCTCCTCTTGGATTCAATGAAAGGATGTTAATGGGAAAGTGATGTTTCTATTGAATTTTCTATGTGGTATATTATTTTCCCATTAAATTAATTCATATTTATAAAATACACAATTGTATCACAAGCCATTCATTCTGTTTATTGCTTCTTAGAAAAAAAATTAAATATTTAAATGCTTATTCCTTGATTAGATAACTAAAGTGTATTTAATTTCACCAGTGTAAGCTATTATCCTTGAATTATACCACAACTAGGAGTTTGTTTCTTATATGACCATATAATTTCATTATAGGCTTGAAACTAAACCATCATTGGGGGGTTTTAACTTATTACATACCAATGGATTATTAAATGGAATGTAATGAATTTTCAAATTGTTATAATAAATCCATTGGTTCATGGTCCTTTACCTTGTACTAGACTATTATGATCAATGAACCAAAATGAATCATTTTAATTGTAAGGAGGCATGTCTTTAAACATGTACCTCTATATTACTTGTAATTAAATTAAATTGAGTGATCATGATGAATCATATTTTGGAATGAATATATTTAATAATATATACCTAATTATCAAATAGACATATGCATTATAATGTTATAATTTAATTGATATTAGAAATAATGATCCTTTTTTAGTTATTAAATTGGTTGGACATGACATTACTCTCTAATTAGTGTAATTTTTACACATTATGAAACTCTATAAATATCATAAACAATTGGTCCATACATTCAAATTTATTAATTAAATTTATCTCATAGGACATAGATTAATTATTATTTTTATTATATCTTGTTGTAAATGAATTTCCTTAATATTTTAATTGAAATATTTGGGAATGGTTCACAATATTATTAATTTTTCAATTGTTATGTATGGAGCACTTATCAATATAAATTATATGTATAGGAAATAAAAGTCCATTTCATAATTGTTATTAATATTTTTAGTTAAATAACTAGGAATGGATTCCCTTATTATGGACATACAAATAATTCGAAAAAACAACCCTTGTCATTTATTTAAGATTATTGGGAAGATGGTCCTTATTTAAAGTACATGAGTTGTATGTTATCCTAAGTAGAAATATTGGGTATTAAGAATATAGACATTTACAATATATATACATATATCTTTATATAAATCCATATGAATAAATACACACACACTCTCTCTCTCACACACACATATAAATGATGTAGTGAGTATATCATAACATTGTCCAAAGTGGATAGCGTGAACTAGGTGTCCCTTGAGGATCCTGAGGGTGAATGATTACCCTTATTATTTACGATTTCATATATTATTCCAATAAACTACCTCAATATATATATTAGATGTTTGGGGGTACAATTACATTAGAAACCCATAAACCACACACACATGATGGAAAGGCAGGCCATAACACCCCCAAGATATATCCCACCCAGCAAGACTTATTTACTCAGTACATGGCCCAATGTCCTAGTGGGAATGAATCCAATTACATAGACCAAAGGCCCAAACACCTTCCCAATGTTGCAGTGACGTATCAGGCATAAATCATGTTTCTATCACTATTTGCCTATATATTTCCTATGCCACCGCTTTCCTGTGTCATATGTGCATCATTCTTGTAGCACCACATGCTAGTTGAAATTCACTCCCACCTAGATTTGAACATAGGAATGATACGGGACTATGGGGATCCTTTACCACTTGGGTAGGCCCCATCTACAAAACATGTGAAATATTAAATCTAGCTTCTCATGGGGGGGCCTCTAGTACTAGAGCGCGTTGCATATTCCCCAGCTAAGAAAATGGCCTCGAATTACACAGTTCATACTATGGATAATGTCTAAGTCTGGAGGGACTCAATCTTATGTCGTTCCACACAAAGAGCGTGAAGTACAACTAGTAGGTACCACAAATCTAACACCCAATGAAAAAACGTGTGTAAGGGTGACACTCACCTCCCAATGGGCCCGAAAGGCCAATAGTGCACCACACATTCTCTAGCGAAGAAAATTTATTTGAATCACCTTGTTCGTAATATGAAAAGTGTATGAGTCTGGAGGGACTCAATCCTGGTCTACTTGTCAGTGAGATCTAGGGGTACAACTAGAGTGTACCGCATAACTAATACCCCATATGAATACTTAATTTTATATTCATGGGATTAATTTATAATAGATTCTATTGGTGGTGGACTACTGAGAATTACTCAGACACTGTACTGGAAACTATTTGGTACCTTGAAAGACCTCATGGTTGTAGGTTAAAACCCTAGATTGTGCATATTGTTTTTCTATGGGATATGACATGTCATGGAGATAGGGCCCAAGTGTAACACCAGAGATTTTTATGAGAAAATTTTTGTTTTTATGTTATATATATCATCAAATGAATCTTTCACTACCCACATCACTATCTTGTCTTGCTTTACACGTAATCGCGACCTTCCTCGATAGCTTGCATCGTATACAATACTGAGTTTCACTAAACAACGATATGCTATTAAAATATTATTAAAACTAGTCATTATGAATAGTAATACCCACTTTTTGAAATTTTATAAATTTAAACTTTCAAAATGGACTTCATTTTTGGTTTCAGAATATCGAAATTAGCCTCAGGTGAAATTTTGTTATTTTTCTGAAAACTTTCAATTTTTGATGAATAGTGAAAACACTGGGTTACTATTTAAAACCCGAATTTTTATTTATTTAATTAATTATTTTATGTAAATATATTTTATATTAAAATTTATACATAACTCCAAAATATGTTCAATTTAATTCATTGGAGTCATTTTATAATTAGATATATAAAAATTTAATTGAACTTGTCACCGTCTTTTACACACCTCCAAGGAGAATATGAAAATTTACATAAAAAATAATTTTACCTCTTATGTGAGTGGAATTTAGAAAATCCGAGTGACACGGTTAATATCAAGTACTAAAATGTGGTTCAATGAGATGAAAATAATTTTTGGTTAATAGTAACTTTTTTCTTTTTTTTACCATAGTTAAAAGTAAATAGGGTAATTAAGGGTAAAAATGATATTATTACCCTAACACATGTCCTAATTCTATTGGATAAGTTTAATTCGACCAAAAACAACTTTAAGAATAAAGTATGACCATTTAGGCCCATTTGGATTAGATTAGGACATTTAATATTATTTTATTTAAAGAATAGTTAAAATAGTTAAAATCAAAGTTTAATAACTAAAACATTTTTAATATAGGGTTATACATAAGATAAATTGAACTATAAATATTCATTAGAAATATAAAAATATTTCTTACATAATGGTATTTTATTTATAATTTTTAAAAATTATATAATTTAATTTATTTATCACACAATGATGATGCAATAATTATCTTATTAATGAAATATTGATATATTTGATGTTATAAATACCCAAATAAATGTAATTTGAGACTTTTTATTAATTCCACTCATTTTATAGGTTAATTTGACATGTTAGTATTGATTTAATAAACTTCTGATGAACTAATCATTCTGTTATGATTTTCACAAAAAATAAATTAACAAATACCGTCAAATATGACATAAATAGTTTTTAAAAAAATATTATATTATAAATTATTCTTTTGTTACTAAAAATATAATGTTGGGCCAAATGAATTAGATAAAGGTATATATATTAATAATAATAAACATGGGGTTCGTTTGACTTGTTATAGTTAGTTTATTAACCTTATAGTGTAAGAAAACAAGAAGATACGGTAAAAGTAAAATTATTTAACTTAAAGTTAAATCTAAATGATAAGGTTAAAATAGAAACCTAAACATGTCTAAATTCTATTGTATTATAGGATTTCAACCCATACTCACATTAGCTTCTAAATAAATCAATTTTGAGCTATTAAAAACCGAATATGACTTTATATTAAAATAATATTTTATGTTTTCCTAAGGTGCGCCTCTCCTCCCTTATAAATGGGAACCTCCTCCCTCTCTCCCTCACACCACATTGAGCCTTAAATCCTGGAAATCCACTTCCAATTTAGTTTCTCCATTTCTCTAGAAAAATCCTAGAGGTCCTGGTCTTCATCCAAGACAATTTTTAGTGCCCTAAGTGGAGGTTAAGAAGAGGGGCTTCAAAGAAGAGGTAATGTCCATTACCGATTATTTCAACTTTATTTATTCTTCTACTTATTCTTATTTATTTGTTTCATAATGAAGTAATAACATCAGTATAAATCATATAATTATATGTTATTATAATTATGAAACAACCCTATTTCATCATATATCTATCCTACAGAAAACGAAATCCACGCGTGTGCGTACATAAGGATTACGATCTCCACCCCGTGGTGTATCCTATTTTCCACCACCACCTTACTTAGATGGGTATAATGGTGTAAATAATAACTATATATGATTATTGTAAAGTGATATTGATTCTGAAATAGTATACATACACTCTAATACAATTCCACGATCATGGGAACGATATCATCGCTCGTGCATACATACGGAATATCGTCTCCACGATGTGATGTGACTCGTTCTACATGACCTTCATTGCATAATGATTATATAAATGAATTGAATGAATAAATATGACATATAATACACTAATAAAATTCTGCAAATGAGGTATATATAACCTATAAAGATGAATAAGAATTTATTCGACAAAACACTCATAAGAACAAAATGTAATAAACACCCGAATAACAAGTAACAATAAAATATTAATAATAAGAAGCTAATAATATGACCATATATGATATCATAAAAATAATAATGATTCTGGAATAAGTCAATGACATTATTTAAATCATTATACAGGAGGTTCGGACACTTTCGAAGCAAATCGGACCTAAGGTAAGGGAAAATCTCACAATCTCATTTTTATCTGAGATTTTTTATACATTGGTATTTACTAGGGTGTATTTATCATCCACATACACGTTTCCGCAGTATTTAATATTATTTCCATCCACCTACAATTGTTTAAATACAATTTTACTCATTGGTGAGTTTTTAGTAAAAGATATGAAAGGAATCTTTTGTAGTTTTTAGTACGAGGTACTTTTTGAATTTTCCGGCCAAAGTATGAGAAGAATGTTTTTTTAAACATATACAACATGAATAGATTTTTAGAACATTATTTAAAGGAAGATTCCTTCACAATTTTTCAAGTTTATTTTTAATCAACATCTTTTAGTTTAAAATTATATGACATTTTATGAAAGGAAATTTTTTTAAGTAGAAAGAATATTTTCTTCAAGAATGGAGTTCAAGCATTTTATCAAAATTATTTTCCATATAAGATAATATAGGTTTATGTTACTATCCCTATTTTTGTATTGATTTGATTATGTTATTATGGAATTATTTTTATGAAGTCCTTTTATCTTATATGGATTATGTTATGATGGTACGATGTTTATTAATCCAATTTTTATTACATGGGTTATGCTATGATGTAAAATTTATGATTTTGTGGCACACATAAGAATGGTTTCATTATGAGAGGGGTGGGACCTATATCTCCCTCCAATTCAATAGGTAAATATTTATATCTCATGAGATAAACATGGCTATAATGGCAGGTTAATCCGGTTCAGTGAAACAGGACTAAAACGAGGAGTGAACTCGGTTCAGAAATGGACTTTGTCCGCTAAGATAGTCTTGGAAATGAGTCTTTACTTATAAGAAATGATTCTCTATGATTATGTGTGTATTCCACAAAGTTTCATGTTTTATGTTAGGATTATTGGGATTACATTTCACTACTATGATTTATCCCATGTTATGAAATTATGATTTCTTTTGCAGGTTAAGATTTCCAAAATGTTATGTTCTTTTGAATATGATGTGATGGATATTTCTTTTGTTTACCCTTATTGAGCATTTGAGCTCACCCTTTTGTATGTTTTATTTCCCCAGGTCAGGAAGAAGGTTATTAATTAGGATATTCCAAAAGGGACTCTAGATATGATGAATTAAATGGGAGACAATGTAGATGCTTTATGAACCAGTTGTTTATGTTTCCCAGTTTCTACAGACATTATACCTATACGACCTTTTCATGGTTTTGTTATATGATGCAATAAGTGTACTTCAATTTTTATGTAATAACAATGGATGTAAAGTATTGGTTGTTATAGTTGGTATCCGAGGCAATGGAGGTAGGAATGTATCCAATCCTTGGGAACTCTCACATGTGAGCGTTGGACGAAGCATGGCTCTACGCCAAAGGGCTTCATGAAAAAATGGCTGCCATTGGGGATAGTGGTGTGTCTTGCCCAGGGGGTGTAGCCGCCCATGGAGTGCCCTGATAGGTATCAATTATAGTCCACTGGAATTAATTCCAGACCTTTATAGTTGTTATCAGAGGAAAGGTAAAGTCAACCTTTGGAAACTAGGATGTGAAAGCCCTAGAAAGAACCCTAAGGATATGTCTAAGAATAGAACACAATCTCAGTGTTTTAGAAATGGCCATGAACAACCTATGATAAGACCATAAGTATGAAATTTTATTCTTGATTATGTGTTTTTCCTATTATAATTAGTGTTGCTCACACTATTCTTTATGGTTTTAGTCAATGGATGGAACCCGAAGGAACAATGTTAAAGCGGAATGCGACAGGCAATGCAATGAATGTCCCCCTGAGAAACCAAACGTAATGGGAGATGGAATGAAAAATATTGTAGCCATGGTCACAAAACATTCTAAAGATATGAATTATGATGGAATTCCAAACGAGCAAATAAAGGAGCAACATTCTATTGAATCCTTCAGGAGGAAATGCCCACCCTCATTCAGCGGGTCTACTAATCCCTTAGTGGCTGAACAATGGATCAGTACAAATGAAAAGATATTTTCAGTTCTTCAATGTTCGGAACATGTTAAAGTTGTCTTAGGAGTATATCATTTGGAAGGTGAAGCTAATAAATGGTGGAATCTTATCCAGAATATGGGGCCAAGAGATGAAATTGAGTCAATGGAATGGGACGAGTTCAAGAACTTATTTTTCAATAAGTACGTCCCTCATATTCTTCGGACAAAGATGGATAAGGAGTTTCTTGAACTAAAGAAAAGGATGATGAATCTGTTGGTACCTACGAAGAAAATTTTACAAGACTTGCAAGGTATGTTTCTGGGATTATTATCAAACCTAAGAGTAAGATTGATCGATTCTTTAGTGGCTTAAAAACAAGTCTTCTAAGGGAATTATCCATAAAGGAATTCAATAGCTACGAGGAAATCGTTCGATGTGCTCTCAAGGTTTAGATAGATATTGGAGTAACACATCAGTCATATGGGTTTGATAAGAAGAGGAAAATGGAATTCAAAGGAAAATATAAAGAGCACACTGAAAAGAAGATGAGTTTTCCCTTATGCTCAATGTTTGGAAAGAAACATGGAGGGAGTTGTCTTAAAGGGACAAGTAAATGGTTCAAATGTGGAAAAGAAGGTCATCGGGAATTTGAATGCCGCAATGATGGAAGAAGACGTCTAGTGATGCGAAAAAATAGAAGGATACACAGTGTGCACCTCCTACACTTCAATGTTATAAGTGCATGGAAATGGGGCATTATGCTAATCAATGCCCTAATCCAAGGGTTGTTGATGATGATCAATGTCAAAAACCTCTTAAGGCTAAAGAAAAAAGAAAGTCACATGAAATTTCTATTAGCGATGTGGAGTATGAGAACGAAGTGGTGAAAGGTACACATACCATCCACTCTAAAGTAGAAAATGTTTTATTTGATTCTAGATCCACCCATGCTTTTATTTCTGAATAATTTTCTAAGGGTATCACTGTATTACCTCAACAATTAGATGTTGAGTTAGCTGTGACAACCCCTAATGGCACAACAGTCACATCAAAAGTTTATAATTCTTCTCAGATTGAAGTTTGTGGGAAAGTGCTTCCTGGAAATCTTGTGATCCTTCCTATGGTGGAATTGTATGTGACTCTTTGCATTTTTTGTCCTTCTTTATATGGAGATCATTTCAATTTCCAAAGAAGGGAAGTCACATTTCATATTCCAGATCAATCTATGATTGTCTATCGATGCAAGGATGAACATAACCTTCTAGTGGAAATTTCTTTCATCTTATGGGTATTGATTCCACTAAATGATGGTTATTTATCTCAAAAGGTTGGAGAGACATTCACAATTAAGAATACACCCATTGTACGGGAGTTTGATGATGTCCTTCCAGATGAATTGTCGGGTCTTCCACCAAATCGTGAAGTTGTGTTTTCAATATAACTCTTACCGGGTGCTTTGTTTATTTCAAAGACACCTTATAGAATGGCCTCAATTGAGTTTCAAGAATTAAATAAGCAACTCCAATAGAATCATGATAAGGGATTCATAAGCCCTAGTGCGTCACTTTTGGGAGCACCTGTTCTGTTTGTTAAGAAGAATGATGGATCAATGAGACTATGCATTGATTATCGAGAACTTAACAAGATTACTATCAAGAACAAATATCCTCTCCCACGTATTGATGACATATTTGACCAACTATCCGGAGCTCAATACTTTTCCAAGATTGATCTTCATTCAGGTTATCATTAATTAAGGGTCAAAAGGGAGGATATACCAAAGACGACTTTCTGTACAAGGTATGGACACTATAAATTTATAGTGATGTCATTTGGTGTTACTAATACCCCAGCTATATTCATGGATCTGATGAATAGAGTCTTTAGAGACTATCTTGATCAGTTTGTGGTAGTCTTTATAGACAATATTACTGTCTATTCAATGAGAAAGTAAGAACATGAAGATCACATGAGAATAATATTGAAGACCCTGAGAAAGGAGAATCTTTATTCCAAATTTACCTAGTGTGAATTTTGGCTTCAAAATGTTGCATTTTTGGGTCACATAATCTCAAAAGAGGGGATATCTGTAGATCCAGCAAAAACAGTGGTTATCGAAAGATGGACGAAACCAACAAGAGTAACTGAGATATGAATTTATCTTGGTTTGGCTGGATATTATCAATGTTTTGTGAAATATTTTTCACCATGATCTAATCCACTCACCAGGTGGACTAAAAAAGGAGTTAAGTTCGTGTGGATGGAGGAATGTGAAGAGAATTTCAAGGAGTTGAAAAGAAGGTTATCCAGTGCACCTGTACTCACACTTCCTTGTAGTGGAGAAAGGTTTGCGATCCATGGTGATGCATCCAAGAAGGGGCTGGGGTGTGTTCTTATGAAAAATGATATTGTGATATCTTATGCCTCACGACAATTGAAAATCCATGAGAAAAATTACCCACCTCATGATTTTTAGTTAGCTGTGGTAATCTTTGCATTAAAGATTTGGAGGCATTATCTTTATGGTGAAAGATGTGATATTTATACTGATCATAAAAGTTTAAAGTATATTTTCACACTAAAGGAGCTGAATATTCACCAAAGAAGATGATTGGAGTTGATTAACGATTACGACTGCTCAATTCATTACCACCCAGTGAAAGAAAACAAGGTGGTAGACGCATTAAGTCAAAAGACCGTGCTATCTAATCCATGAAGAGGATCAAAAAAGATCAAATATTTATGGATTTACAAAGGATGGATCTTGGAATTATAATGGAAGGGAAAAAATCTTATCTTTCTCAAATTAATGTTCAACCATCTATACATGTGAAGATTAAAGAGGCACAGAAAGGAGATGTAGAGTTACAAAAGAAGGTGAGAAATTTTCCTGAATTCAACCTTGATCGTGATGAGATAATAACGTTCAGGAATCAGGTTTGGGTTCCACCCATCCTAGAATAAAAGAAGGAGATGCTGGATGAGGCTCATAGTTCTTCATTCTCTATTCATCCTGGAAGCACGAAGATGTATAGGGACCTAAAGAAGTACTTCTGGTGGGATGGCATGAAAAGGGATGTTGCTGAATATGTATCTTGATGCATGGTTTGTCAGCAAGTTAAAGATGAGAGACATAAGTCTAAGGGGATGTTACAACCATTACCCATACCCGAATGGAAATGGGAAAACATTATTATAGACTTTGTCACTGGACTACCTAAAACTTCCAAAGGTAATAATGCAATCTGGGTCATAGTTGATCGTCTTACAAAATCTGTAAACTTCATTTCTATTAGAGAGTATTTCTCTCTGGATCAGGTTTCCAGGATATATGTAATGGAAGTGGTAAGATTGCATGGAGTACCACGTTCTATTATATCTGATTGGGATCCGAGGTTTACATTGATGTTTTGGTGAAGTCTTCAGCATACTCTGGATACAGAGTTGAGTTTCAGCACTGCTTATCATCCTCAGAATGATAGTCAGTCTGAGAGGACAATTCAAACTCTTGAAGATATATTAAGATCTTGCTCTATGGATTTCAAAGGTTGTTGGGATCAACACATACATTTGGTGGATTTTTCTTATAATAATAGCTTTCACTCCAGTGTTCAGATGGATCCTTATGAAGCTCTCTATGGAAATAAATGTGGAAATCCAACTTGCTGGGACAAAGTTGGGGAAAGAAAGCTATTAGGACCTGATCTTGTTGATGAGATGGTAGAAAAGGCCAGATCTATTCAACAACACATTAAAGAAGCTCAGAGTTGACAAAAATGTTATGCTGATAACCGAAGAAATGACCTAGAGTTTGAAGTGGGTGATAAAGTGTTCTTACTAATATCTCCTTGGAAGAGAGTAATGAGATTTAGAAAGAAGGGAAAGCTGAGCCCTAGGTATATCGGTCCTTTAGAAATACTAGATCGTGTTGGGAAGGTAGCATACCGATTGGAACTTCCACCAAGTATCTCTCAAGTTCATGATGTGTTCCATGTATCTCTCCTGAGAAAGTACATACCTGATCCTTCACATGTACTCAGCTCAGAAGTTGTACCGCTGGAACAACATCTTTCTTATGAATAACAGCCGATAGAGATTCTGGATCATAGTGAAAAAGTCCTAGGAAACAAGACAACTCGCTTGGTGAATATTTTATGGAGGAACCACCAATTATATAAGCTACATGGGAGCTTGAGGATATGATGAGGGATAGGTATCCTCATCTGTTTTTTACAAAGTGACGAATTTTGAGGGAAAAAATTCATTTAAAGGGGGGTAGAATGTAACACCCAAGATTATTATGAGAAAGGTGTTGTTTTTATGTTATATACATCATCAAAGGAATCATTCACTACACAAAACACTATCTTGGCTTTCTTTAAACACAATCACGACCTTCCTCGATAGCTTGTGTCATGCGCAATACCGATTTTCACTAAACAACGATATGCTATTAAAATATTATTAAAACTAGCCGTCATGAATAGTAATATCCAGTTTTTGAAATTTTATATATTTTATCTTTCAAAATGGACTTCATTTTTGGATTGAGAATATTGAAAATAGCCTAGGGTGAAATTTTGGCATTTTTCTGAAAACTTTCAATTTTTGATGAATAGTGAAAACACTGGGTTACTATTTAAAAACAGACTTTTTATTTATTTAATTATTTATTTTATTTAAATTTATTTTATGTAAAAATTGATACATAACACCTATATAAGTTCAATGTAATTCATTGGAGTCATTTTATAATAAATTTATATATATAAAAATTTTGTTGTACTTTTCACCGTCTTTTACCCACCTCCTCGGAGAATTTGAAAATTTACATTAAACTTAATTTTACTACTGCTATGAGTGGAATATCGAAAATATGAGAGACACAGTTAATATGAAGGACTAAAATGTGGTTCAATGAGATGAAAATAATTTTTGGTGAATAGTAACTTTTTACTTTTTTAACCACGGTTAAAAGTAAATAGGGTAATTAAGAGTAAAAATGAAATTATTATTCCCCTTAAAAATGTCCTAATTCTATTGGATAAGTTTAATTCGACCAAAAACAACCTTAGGAATAAAATCTGACCATTTAGGCCCACTTGAATTAGATTAGGACATTTAATATTATTTTATTTAAAGAGTAGTTAAAATAGTTAAAATCAATGTTTAATAACTAAAAAAATTTAATATAGGGTTATGAATAAGATAAATTAGACTATAAATATTAATTAGAAATATAAAAATATTTCCTATATAATGTTATTTCATTTATAATTTTTAGATATTAAATAATTTAATTTATTTATGACACAATGATTATGCAGTAATTATCTTATTAATGAAATATTGACATAATTGATGTTATAAATAACCAAATAAATGTAATTTGAGACTTTTTATTAATTCCACTACTTTTCTAGGTTAATATGACAAGATATTATTGATTTAATTAACTTTTTTCGAACTAATCATTCTGTTATGATTTTCACAAATATCAATTACCAAATACTGTCAAAATTGATAGAAAATAATTTTTAAAACAAATATTATATTATTAATTGTAATTTTATTCCCAAAAATCTACGGTTCTGCCAAATGACATAGATAAGGTTATATATATTAATAATAGAAAACTTGGGGTTCTTTTGGCTTGTTATAGTAAGTTTATTAACCTTATAGTGTATGAAAACAAGAAGACACGGTAAAAGTAAAATTATTTAACTTAAAGTTAAATCTAAATGATAAGGTTAAAATAGAAACTTAAACCTATATAAATTCTATTATATGAGAGGATTTAGACCCATCCCCACCTTATCTTTGAATTAAATTAATTTGGAGCTATTAAAAACCGAATATGACTTTATAATAAAAGAATATTTTATGTTTTCCTAAGGTGCCCCTCTCCTCCCTTATAAAAGGGAACCTCCTCCCTCTCTTCCTCACACCACATTAAGCCTTAAATCATGGCCAAAACTTACAAATTTCTCTTCTAAATTTCCCAAGAAACATCCTAGAGGTCCTATTCTTCTTCAATGTCCATTTTTAGTGCCCTGAGTGGAGGTTAAGAAGAGGCGCTTCAAAGAAGAGGTAATGCCCGTTACCGATTCTTTCAACTTTATTTATTCTTCTACTCCTTCGAATTTAGTTGTTTCATTATGAAGTAATAACATTAGTATAACTAATATACTGATATGTTATTATAATTATTAAACAGCCCTATTTCACCATATATCCATCCTACGGGAAACTAAATCACCGCACGTGCGTACACACGGAATACCGTCTCCACGCCGTGGTGTAATCTATTTTCCACCACCACCTTACTTGGATGGGTATAATGGTTTAAATAATAAATATATATGATTATTTTAAATTGTAATGGATTCTGAAATATTATAAAAACACTCTAATACAATTCCACGATCCGGGGAACAATATCATCGCTCGTGCGTATGTACGGAATATCGTCTCCACGATGTGATGCGACTCATTCTACATGATCTTCATTGCATAATGATTATATAAATTAATTGAATGAATAAATATGATATATATTAAACTAATACCATTATGGAAATGAGGTATCTATAACCTAAAAAGAAGAATAAGAATTTATTCGACAAAACTTGCATAAGAACAAAAAGTAATAAACACCTGAATAACATGTACAAATGAAATATTATTAATATGAAGCTAAGAATATGACCATATATGATATCATAACAATAATTATTATTCTAGAATTAGTCAATGACATTACTTAAATCATTATACACATGGTTCGGACACTTACAAAGAAAATCGGACCTAAGGTAATGGAAAATCTCACAATCTCAATTTTATCTGAGATTGATTATACTTTGGTATTTTCTGGGGTGTATTTATCGACCAAATCCATGTTTCCTCAATATGTAATATTACTTCTATCCACATAAAATTGTTTAAATACAATTTTACTCATTAGTGAGTTTATTGTAAAGGATATGAATGCAATCTTTTGTAGTTTTTAGTACGAGTTACTTTTTTAGTTTTCCGGCCAAAGTACAAGAAGAATATTCTTATAACTTATATGAAATGGATGGATTTTTAGACCATTTTTCCATGAATCTTCCTTCATAAGTTTTCAAGTTTATTTTTAATCAACTTGTTTTTGTTTAAAATTATATGACATTTTAAGGAAGGAAAATGTTTTTTAAGTAGAAAGAATATTTTCCTCAAGAATGGAGTTCGAGCATTTTATCAAAATTATTTTCCATCTAAGATAATATAGGCTTTTATTTCAATCGCTATTTTTACATTGATTTGATTATTTTATGATGGAATTATTTTTATGATGTCCTTTTATATTATATGGATTATGTTATGATGGAACAATGTTTAAGAATCCCATTTTTATTACAAGGGTTATGCTATGATGTATGATTTATGATTTTGTGGTACACATAAGAATGGTTTCATTATGATATGGGTGGAACCTATATCTCCCTCCAATGAATTGGGTAATGATTTATATCTCATGAGACAGACATTGCTGGAACAACATGTTAATCCGATTTAGTGGAACATGACTGAAACGAGGAGTGAACTTAGTTCAGAAATGGACATTAGCTGCTAAGATAGACTTGGCAATGAGTCTTGACTACTAAGAAATGATTCTCTATGATTATGTGTGTATGACACAAATTTTCATGTTTTAGGTTACTGTTATTGGGATTACATTTCACTACTATGATTTATCCCATGTTATGAAATTATGATTTCTTTTACAGGTTAAGATTTCCAAAATGTTATGTTCTTATGAATATGATGTGATTGATATTTCTTTTTTTTACCCTTACTGAGAATTTGCGATCACCCTTTTGTATGTTTTCTTTCCCCAGGTCAGGAAGAAGGTTATTAAGTAGGATATGTCAAAAGGGACTCTAGATATGATGAAATAAAAGGGAGATAATGTAGATGCTTTATGAACCTGTTGATTATGTTTCCAATTTTCTAAAGACACTATTCATATACGGTCCTTTCATGGTCTTGTTATATGCTGTAATAACTGTACTTCAATTTTGATGTAATAACAATGTATGTAAAGTATGGGTCATTATACCAAGCATATAATATGGATTTTTAAAGGAGTTGGGATTTTGTTAACTAACTTATTTTGTATTTCTAGTCCCATTTTATATTGTAACTATTGTATTTTGTTTTCATAAATTTTGAATTAGCATGTGTGTGTAAGGGTTGATTATGTTGCTCTATCTTGGGTATCATTTATGATTAATGAAACTATTTTGATATCTCTCTTCCACTTTATTTTATTATCACTATATAAAATAATTTTATTATTGATACAGAGGGTATATTCTACCCATAATATAACATTAGACCCTTTCTTCTAGTCGTTAGCCTATTTTGTTTAGGTAGGAATGCTTGAGGCCATATGGAGAACCGAATCGAGGCATTAAATTAGTGTATCTAAAGAAAATTCATTAAAATTTGGTTCCTAAGATCTTTCTTCTTTTATCTTACTATTTGTGATGGTTGAAAGGAGACCATGGATGTGTTGGAACATGGTAAATAACTCAAGTCTAGGTCTATCCAACCAACACAGTGGGAAAAGAATATGTTTCCATGGCTGGTATTATTATTCAGGATGGTTATTTGTTATAGTCGATTATTATTTTCTCTTAGAGTGATTGACATATATTTTCTAGCTACTAATTTATGATATTTTTAAGTTGTCTTTGTATAGAAATGGATGATGTGTCTTCATGAACCATTTCGGGCATATAATATTTATAAGTCACTATCATGCTTATTTTTGTACCATGCATGTGTAAAATACATGTGATTCATATCATTATTCCATGAATGTGTGATTACTTATCTTGATCAAATATATACCATACATCCATGATTATCACCATGATTATTCTAACTATATCTCAATCATATAAATCCTTTTAATAGTTACGATATATGATTTTTTGTTATAGTGTCTACATCAACCCAATTATATTTTCCATATCACTTGGGGGAGGAACCTTAATTAAACAATCATGACTTTTTTGATCCATATACAACTTTTTTCCATGTTTTGGAAAATTAGTAGTGTCAATTAAATGTGTTCCAATATAAATTTATAAATTTCATGGGCCTTTATAAATATATAAGGGTGTCCCATATAATCGAACCACCAATTATGGACATGTTATACCATGAAACCGAATATAAAAACACAATTTTATTTTACATGGATGAAAATTTTAACATTTAATGTCTGGTAGAATAATAATTCAATAATTGTGACTAATATAATTATAACACTATATAAATATTAATGATGTTAAAATTTGACACATAAAATGTCATGGTTTCTTAAGGATCTCATACTTGACTCAACCTGAGTGGGTCGATCATGCCATTTTATGCATATGAGATAAACTAGACATTTCTAGATTAGGTCAGTCTAGAAAATATATGATTATATGATAAACATACTAAGTGTGTGATTAATCATTAATAAAACAAATAATGTTGGGTTTACCTTAATTATACCCAGGTTGTAATGAAGAGACCATTAATGGTCGCCTTTATCTTTTATTCCGTAAGGATTATTCCCATGGGGGTATGCATGTGATAAATATGGGATTGTTTTTTAAGGTGTCAAAAACCAATTATACGGATTAAATATAAATGTAATATTGAATCATATTGAATCGATCCACTTTAATGATAAAGTCCACTAGTTTTTATCAAAAAACACTATTTATGTGAGGATTTAGTTAATTATAATTTAATTAAACCAGAATGGGAGTTTTCCTCTATAGCTTGGAATTGGAATTTTCATTTACTGAGAAAAATTTAGAGAATTTTTTTTAAATAAATTGTAGTCAAAACCTAAAATATGATGATCTACCTATTGTTTCATGGAAGAAGAAAAATATAGTTATTAGAACAGTTTTCCTTTACAACTGTTACATGTAATCCCATATATATGACCTTATTTAGATGTTGTAATAAATGTGCATCAATTAAATCCACAAAATTGAATCATCTTAGAGTTTTTTTATATCTTGGACCCTCCCATAGGTTTCATGTTTAAATGTTTTCTTGAAAGGAAAATTAGTGTTATTGTCGGCCTCTGATGACTTCATACTAGGGTATGTCAGACCTAGAGGTTAGGTAGTAAGTCCAAGTTAGATTTTCAGCAGCGGCCTTGATTTAGGGTTAATGGCATGTGTATGTAAGGGTCTATCCTGGTAGAGTTAGCTCCCTAGGTATTAAAGAATTTCTAAATTCTTATGAATATTTAAGATATGATGTGTTGTTTGGGTGTCGTTTGTCTAGAGTACGATTCTTAGCGATGAAATGACACCATAATAATTTGTGTGGTTGTTTTATAAGTTGAACCATGGTGTGGATATTACTACATATGGATACCCGGTGAGTATCATATCCTTATCCTTTTATGTTAATGATGTGAACATCAATGGATCAGTACATTATGAGGATGATGAAGGATAATCGAGGCCTAGTATGCTGATTCTTGGTATGTTAATACTGTTAACATTATGTTGAGTAGTTTGGAACCAAGAGGATGATGATATTTTTACTGGCCTTCATCCCAACAATTTTAAAGAGATTTTAATATCCTATTATATTTATTTTAATAAAATACCTTATTTGGGATATGTTACTCATGTGGGATACCTTAGGACTGGGTGGGAGGAACTACTGTCCCTTTGATTTAATCAAACCCTAGTCGGTTGGTGAAATTTTTTTGTGGAAAATCTGTAAGATAAGATAGACCATGGTTTATATTTTCATTTCATATGGTGATCTTGATTTCAATCTCGTTTAGGATCAATGCACAGAATGTGATTGTGGTTTGGAATTTATGAATGATGAGGATTTTTTTAAAAAGAAACTGGGGGGGATGATTTTTAAAATGGATTTTATGGGAAGGACTATTAGGGTTCCATGCCTAATTTACCATGGTTTAGTAGTTGATACTTTAAATTATGAGTCAAAAATATAAGGTAGGTGGTCATTCTATAAATAATAGAACATAAAGGTTCTCGATATTTAAGAGGAGTTAAAAGGGATCTCTTGGTGTGTTAAGAACTGATGTGCTATATAGCATAGTCATCCTAACATTGTTGAAGTAAAACTCATAAGATCTTGATTTAGGTTCTAAACATGGTGTAATGATATTGTACAATTATTATTTATGAATTGATTAGTTCACACAAGGTGTTCAATTTAAATTGTTAATATAGAACATCAATGAGTGGTCGAGTATGGTTTGAGGATCAAAAGTTTCAATATGATGAATACAAGGATAGTGAACTACAACTATGTGTAAATCTAATAGAAGTGCCACTATGATGAAGGATATTATTTAATTTGGACTATGTTCATTGAAATAGATGATCGTGGTTTAACCTAGATACACAATTTCAGGAGACATGATTTTAGGAGTTTCTAAAACTAAATTATTGTATATTTATGTGCTAGTGTCTCATTGAGATAATTAACTTCCAAAAAATTATATCGTAGTGTACATTTAGTTTTGAAGTAATAATGGACCATATCTTAGAAACTTCCTCTATACAATAAGAGATCCTGATTTGTATGCCATGATATTGTAAATATATTCTATTGTTTAATTGAGAGAATTCTAGTAATTGTTTCCCAAGAAGTTGTTTAATGGTTGGGTATAATGTTTTTAGTACATCCTTTTTCGTTTAAGGATGGTTTCCATTATTATGTTTTCAAACTCTGGAAACAACTTGTGGAACGTTCTATAGAAGTTGGGATGGGTAATGGGTGATGTTTATGTCAGTGATCTATAGTAATCAAGTTCATATCCATATGAGTCGACATATCTAGGGCATGATAGGTGGTAATAAAGAATTTGATTCATTGGTGTGAAAACATGGATGCTCCTAAGGTTGTGAGCGGGACATAGATCTCTTGTCGGAAAACCTCATTGGAGAAGTGTCATTAGACATTTATACTAGTTGTATAATGGTTTTTTTGGATGTCATATTTCATTGGATAAATGGATCAATGTACACATATATTCCTTAGTAGAGAAAAAGTATAGTTTTTAATACAAACATTGGGAAGTCATTATGTTACCAAAAATCCTAGAGTATCTTATGATCATCTATTGATTCTAGATCAGGAATTTCATGATGCTTTTGTTATAGCATAATGTTAGTTTTGTATAGGGGTAGTTTAATCAGGATACATCACCAAAATTTGGGTATATTTAGCAGAAAGTGTGGTCTAAAAATATCAGTATGCCTCTGGATAAAAGGCTTCAGAAAGTAGTTTTGGTGACTCATCAGTTATTAAAGTTGATCATTTGAGAAATAGTCAACTAATATATATTTTAATGGTGTTTTCTTAAATATAATTATGAGGCCCACAAGAAAATACCTTAGTCATACTATTGGGATAAGATAGGTTAAATTTAAATTTTGAATGTGAAATTTTCAAGGAAACTCCCCCACAACCGGTAAGAGCTATGATAATTGGAATTTAACTATTTCAATCAAATCATGTACCAATGAAGTAGTCTTAGTTTTTAATATGATAAATAGTCCCAAATACCCATTAAAACACTAATTACTTTATCCTATATAAAATTCCAATATTGGAAGTCTCATGATTCATAATTGGATAAGATTAGCTATGAAATATAGTTGTGGTTTTCATAGTCCAGTTGAGGTTAGTGATGAGGATGTGATTATGACATGGGTTATATAGGCTTTAGTAAGCCTTGTTTTAATGTTTCATTATATCTCATGATAATTTTATTGAGTTAATCAACTTATGGTTCCTATTTTTAAAATTATTATTCGAGGCACTTTGGACGTTCATAAGAACACTGTGTCTATTCATGAGAAAACACAAAACCCAAGTTACTCAGGTAAGGTTTACATTTTCCACCAAGGATTATCATGTAATATAAGTTCTATGGTGGGAATTTTTTAACTTCTTTTGAATTTTAGTGTTGGATGTTTCTAAATAAATTTGGTTTTTTTGGGTGGATGGTCCAAATCATGTGTATCGATTCGAATTAGAGTTCATAGAGTTAGAATACTTGTATATGTTTTTTGTATGAGTTTCAATTCTTAAGAGGGGTATCAGGTGTTCAGATGATTTTTGGGAGCTTTAGGATTAAAAATATCTATTTTATGAGAATCAAAGTGGGGTTTTTGGTTGGTTCAAAATTATTGATAATTGTGAAACCCAAACCATATAGAGTGTTTGTTAAGGAATATAATTTTTTACTATGCAAAGGGTTCATTAAAACATGTAATTTTTTATAGAGGTGAAAGGGTTTTCAAATGGTTTTTATAGCCATGTTTTTCATCCATGCAAGAAGGATGGATCTCCTAGAAGTGGCCACAAATGAGATATTAATGTTTTGATTTACTATGAAACTAGTTGTGTGTGTTTGTTGGGGGGGGGGGTGGTAACCCATGGAAAAGTGGAACCGCATGGTTGGCAGAGAGTTATACAATTTGTGTAGAAAAATAATGTGGATTTGAAAGTGGTTGGTAAAGACTATTTCCTCATACCTTCTTTATGTATTCTTCATCTTTTCTCCTTCTCCATTCATACACAACACCACCTCTGGCTTCTCGAGCACTCCCTCTCCATCTTCTATAGGAATAGAAGTATCTCTTTCTTCTGACATTGGAATTGAATTTTTTTGGCCTTGTTGGATCTTCCTTAATTATTCTCTTCTTCCATTTTCTTCTTTTCTCTATTTGTCTTTTGGTATTGGATGTTATTTCCATGAGAGCTAATATTTCTTATATTTGGGATTTTTTTGATTATTCTAATTTTTATCATTTTGACTTGAATTAGAGGTTGATAATGGAGTAGTGAATCATAATAATAATGAGGTGGGTGTTATATGGATTTTCTCTTAATGTCTTTCTTGTTTATAAAATACACCATTTTGTTGTGGGAAATAAATTATGTCTATCACATCTTCCAAGTAAAATTAATTATATAAATTGCAATGCATTGGATTTGATAGTTGCAGTTCATTTAATTTAAACATTTCATGTTTTTAATGTTGACTTCAACCACCCTTATGGGTGTGTTTACAATGACTTTTACTTTTTAAATGATAATTTTTTCTGAATAAAAGTTTGTTTCGTTATATTAAATAAGCATTATACACATTGAGAACATAGAGAAATAAAATTAATTCATTTATTGAAAAATTATATTAGTTAATGAAAAACACCATTAATATTCTAAATATTATAAGGGAACAAAAAATCTAGAATTTAAAATACAAAATGAGAAAATTTAGATCACTCATATTATCTAGAATAACCCCTCCCACATAAAACACTATAAGAATGTAACAAAATATTATTAAAAAAATAACATTATAGAAAAGGGAAATGCTGAGCCTTTGTTGGAATTTAGGTGAATACTGAATTAAGGAATGAATAGATATTTGTATGAGGTAATGTGACCATTATAATTTTAATGTTACTCTTAGAATAATAAAATCCTTTTGGGAATATCAAGGAGATGGGAAAATTAATAAATAAAGTGAAAATTGATGTAAGGGTATTCTCGAACCTAGCTACTTATTATTTGAATTAAACATCTTTTTTTATCACTTTTCATATGGATATTCAGCTAATATTCCTTAAATATTCATTCACTATTCTTTCAATTTATATTTTTCGATATAAATGTGTTCCTCCATTCAAAAAATTGATTTCATATCCAAGTATAAATATTTTTCAAAATGAATTTTAATCCACAAACACATCCTTTACTCATATTGAGCTGTTTATTATTCTGTGAAGAATGATGATGTTAATTACAAATATATTTTACCTTATTCATTATTTAACCCCTAATTTTTAGTCATGGATTTAATATTAATTAAATGTTTATAAAACAAATTCCTTTCCCATTTTTATCTTAATACTATCATTGTTATACAATCAATGTGGCATGCATGATTATGAGAATTTATGATATGATGGGAGAGAGAATAGTTGTATACCCCTCTAATAAATTTGGTCATTTCATGTATCTCAATATATTATGTGTATTATACCAGAGAATTATGCTATCATTATTCAAAATAATTATTTTATGGTAATGAACATAGGTTATTCATGAATATAATGTTATCTTTGTTCACAAATATGTGTGGTATTTGACTACAATGACTTTAGGTTTGGTTTTTATGTATATACCATATTACATACCTTTAAAACAAATTCACTCATTATGTTGATAAAGATCTTATGCTTATAACAAGATGATATTGTTATGATCGCCCATGATTTATTTATTCATGTCCCTTATCCCTCTCTATATTATGATTTTTTCTCATTCCTGTCATGGATGTATATCCTTAGGTGACTACATGTACTAAGGATACCATTGCGTATTTTTAAGGATAAATAATATGAGTTTAAATAATAGTAACTTTTATTATATACAAGTGTAGTTTGAGACTACTTCTCCTAAGATAATAATCCTTTGGATCCTATTTTTTTTATTGCTATTATGTTATATGTTTTAAAATGGTGTAATGGACATTAAATACAAATTAGGGTTTCTATAGTTTGTATTGAAGAATTATTTAGTAAATTTGGTAATTATTATTTCATGGTTTTTGTGAAAATAAATAATTAAATGTTCATGTATTGGTAAAATTAATATAATAATTATTCAAGAAAAGGAAAAACAAAGGGATCCCATTAGATATTCCATTAGAGTTAATTTTTTCATATGAATAATATATTTACTCCCACTATTTTTCATATGTTGTTTTAAATCCTTTTTGTTTTATTAATTGGTGGGAACTAGGTGAAATTAGACCAACAACCCATGTAATGACCAATGCAATGATTTTCCAAATGATAACCCCAATGACTTGGGTTGTGTTGTTGAAAACATTATTTTTATGCTTATCTAGCTGTCTTAGGCTACTGAAAATAACCTAAACCACATGGAATGATTGTCTTCACACAAAAATTATTATCTAGAAATTGATTCTTTATTCTTCAATGATCACCAACATTCATTGGGTCCTATGATCTACTTATCGCTTAATAATTGGTTACATCAATGGATATGATCTTTTCTATGTTCCCCTATTATGAGAAGGATATGTTTACTCTAGTCATCTATCATTTATATGGAGAGTCCAATTAGAGGTGGGTGTCGATAATGACATAAAGACAATGATTGAAATATAATATAGAGTGCATGAGACTTTAAAAAATTATTTCTAAATAAGTATTGTTGTAGAACTCTTCCAAAACATTTGGAGAGAAAATTATTAGTGATGATGAAAAGGAAGTTGAATTTTCGATGGATTATGAGGAAAACTTCACAAACATTTAAAGATATTTTTTTAGGTTTTTAACAATAATGATAACAACCTAAACAGATTCCATACTTTCTTAAAACCATAATTTATAAAGGCTCTAGCTATTTCAGACTTTAATAGTTATAAATAATTAGTTTTATCAGACCTCAAATAAGAGATGGAGTTTAGTGAGTGGTCTCGTGGTTATGGATATTATATAAAAATAATGGAGTTTCAAGATGGTGGGTCAAATGAAAATGAAGAAAATAGGATGCCACCACCCATGTGTAAATAATTTGGGAAGAATTATTATTGGAATTTCCTCAAATGTAAGGGGAATTGATTCAAGTGTAGACGATAAGGCCTTCATGCTCATGAATATCAAAGAAACATTAAGAAACCATCCACAATAGTGGATGAAATGAATGAAAATAAAAATTCAAGAACCATAGTTCAATATTTTAACATTAGGGAGAACGGTCATTATGAAATATATTGAACTAAACAATGGTTTTTTGAGGTAAAATAGTGTCAACCACCACCAAAACCAAAGAGGAAAGAGAAGGATTAGTAACACTACAACTGATGTGGATCATGGAAATTAATTCATACGAGGTACGTTTCTTATTAAGTCGAGAATGTAATTTTTTTTAATTTATTACGGTACTAAAATTTCCTTTATATCTTGTATATTTTCTAGAACTATTGAATCAAATCCCCAATACCTTGATGTATTGATATCTGTAAAGATACATAGGGGTGTAATAATTGAAACCGAAGTGTATGACTCTTCTCTTGTTAGTGTTTGTGATAATATTATTCAAGAAAATATTCAAATTATTCCTTTGGGGTAATGTTATTCTATACAAGGCATGTATTAGTTCTTGTTAGATCAAACATCAGCTACTGAGAAAAAAAAGCACTTTTCCTCTTCTGAACCATCCCATGATCAAAAAAAATGAAATAAATATCATGAATCTATTTTTGGAAATACCTCAATATTGGGGGTAATGATACCTCGGAAATAAACATACCTTGGTCAATTGGTTTATTCAAAGGAACGTATCAACTAGGAATAATTTCCCCTTATTTGGGAATACACTGAGGTATTTCCAAAAGATATTCCTAGACTTCCATGAGATCATGAGGTATATTTCCAAATAGATCATATATGTAGGGCCACTAATATCTCCAAATTACTTTATATGATGTCCCATATTGAACTGGATGAGTTAGATAAGAAGATAAAATAGCATTTGAAAAACATGTTTACATGCCCTGGTGAATCACATTGGGGTGGAAAAATGTTCTTTTTAATGAAAAATGGATGGATCAACATGTATATTTATAGATTACTAAATTATGAACATGATAACCATAAAGAAAAATTATCTCCTTTCAAGGACTAGAGATGTTATTGATTAAATATAAGGACCTAAGTTCTTCTCCAAAGTGGATCTTCATTCTGAATATCATTAGGTGAAGGCAAAAAATGAATATATTTAGAATAATACATTATTTACAATGTATGAACACTATATGTCCATTGTGATTCACTTTATACTTACTAATTCCCATACAATCTTCATGTATTTAATGAATATAATAATCATAGACTAACATAATAGATCTATTCTGGTCTTTATTGATGATATTATCATTTATTTCAATAGAAATGAGGAATACAAAGAAAACCTAAGGGAATTTATTATGAAATCAATGAAGGATAAAATTATTTCTATGTTTATAATGTGTAACTTTTGGATGTAGAAAAAACACATTCTTGGGGAACATGATCATAAGCGAGCAAATTTCCATAGACCCATCAAAGACAAAGGCAATTGTAAAATGGACCAGACCAACTAGTGTAATGGAATTCTACAGTTTTGTTATCTTAATAGGATACTAACAATATTTTTTCTATAAAATTTTTATAATATTCTATCCCAATACCTAAGGTAAAATTTAAAAGGGTAATGTATTTATTGATCTAATAATGTTAGGGAAGATTTAAGGAGCTCAAGAAGAGTCTAATCACTTCACCTCTACTCAAAATGACAATAAGTGGAGAAGCTTTGGTAGTATGTAGTGATGCTTCAAATAAAAGATTGGGTTTTTAATCTTGTATAATTAAAATTTATAGTCTATTCCTCAGAGAAACTAAATATCCATGAGAAAAACAATCCATTTCATGATTTGGAGATAATATCTATGGTATTTTCCTTAAAGATTTGGTTCCACAACCTCTATTGTGAGAATTGTGAATATATATGGATCCCAGTATTCTAATGTATATATTCACACACAAGGAGATCAAAATGGATTAAAAATAAGGATTAAAAAAATATAGACTATGATTTATCTATTCACTAGTATCTAGGAAATGTGAATAGGGTAGTTGATTCTCTTAGCAGAATAGAACCTACAACTCTATCAATGATGTGGATTGATAAAGACCATATTCTTATGGATAAGAAAATAATGGATTTGAAAATAATAATGGTATTGAATATATCTTACCTTGACCAAATAATTTCCCAACTATAGGTCATAGAGAAATCATGGGGGCATAAAGGAATGATCTGGAGCTTAATAAAAGATGAAAGAGGCAATGAAAGGGAAGCTTCATGAGTTCCTCATATATGTGGTTCGTGTGATTTGGTTTTGAACTAGGATTTGTATGCATTCATCACCTATGATATATTATTATCTATTGTGAAATGGGTATATATCCTATTTCTATATCTAATATGGAACTACCAATATTTACTGCGATCTTCGAGAACACTTCTGGTTAGAAAACACAGAGAAGGAGATTACAAGATATATATCAATGTTCTTAGTATGCATGTAAGTTAAATTATAGGATCATATGTCCAAGGGTATGATTACATGTTTCTTCATACCCATATAGAAATGGTAGAACATAACCATAGTCATTGTCCCTAGGCTTCTGATGACATTCAATGAACACAATGTGCAATGGGTTGTAGTTGATAAACTCACCATGACTACTCACATCATTTCTCTTATAAAATATTTATTGAAGAAATAATTACTATTATATATGTAAAGTAAGTGAAACTATAAGAAAATAAATCTATATACACATATTATAATAGTGGATATTTACCTATAAGCCAATGTTATAGGTAATAGCCACAACTTATCGGGTTGTGCCTCTTATTGGAATAGAAATTAGGTGAAGGCTATTTTCACAGTTTTAAACCATTGATATAAGGAAATAGATATGGTTTAAAACTATGTCTATAAATATTATTATTAAATTATATTACAATGGTTTGAAAACATGGTAATAGACCATTAGTTATGGCTTCCACCATGACAATAACTATATAGACATGGTTAAAAACTATTGTTATTGATTCTGCCAAGAAAGCATATAACCATTGTTTAAAACAATGACCACATGTGTATTACAATTGTGTAAATCATGGATATTATATTAAAAAAATTAAACTGTAACAATAGTCTTCTATCCACCCATAAAAAATTCAATATTCATTTTCACTCCTATAAAAACAAATCAAACACCACACGAGTATACAATTAAATAATTCCCAATTGATATAAATATAATAAATCAAATGTAAAAAATGAAATTCAACCTATAAATAAAACAAGATTAAAATTTATAAAAAATGATCCTCAATATCAGTATAATCAAAACAATAACAACGCTTATTCACACCTCCTACAGAAATTCCACCACCACCTATCTCAACACCTACATTAACAACAACATCATCACCAAAATTGACATTGGTAGAAGCCTCAACAGCAACAGAAGTACCAAATACATCAATGAAATCTGTAGGAGGATAGAAATCCTCATTAACATAACACGTCATTATAATAAAAATTTCATACTTAGAATCAGATTCTAGTTGATGTGTAAAAAAAATAACATACATAACTTTCATCATTTGTTCATTTATCACGTTTTAACATTAAGTATCTTCTTCTTAATGATGATTTTTGTGTTTGATTAAGGTATTAATTTGTTCCACTATAATCATACTGGAACATGTACTTAAAGAAATTATGTAATAAGATTAGTATCTCGATGTTGACATATTCATCCCAAGTTAACAACAAAATTATCTATGATTTTCAACTCCTAAACCATAATGCATATGATTGTTCTGGTCAAAATTTTATGGTTATTTTTCTGCCGATGCCTAAAAATAAATTGGTAGAATAATATATAACCTAAATTAAAATTATAAAATAATATATAGATTTATATTCATTAAAAAAATGAAATTTAAATATACTTACAATCATCTCATGGGTATCAATATTTACTACAACATAATCTCTCAATTTCATTCATGTACAAAAAAAGGTGGACTGAGGAACACAACCCTCGATATTCATTTGATTTTTCTAGAAAAAACAAAAAAATAAAGTAATAATTGATCTAAATTAAATTACACTAAACTAGTAAAAATCGAATCAAATTGTCCTAAATAAAATATATTTTAATATAAATAAATTTTAACCCAAAAATCTGAATTATAAATAAAATAATTAAACAAGAATAAAAAATAAATAAATATATTTTATCTATTTTAAACTATATAAAATAGTGAATTTTCTATTGAGATGATTTCACATTGTTGAATAAAGATAATTTCAAATATATCCATGCCATAAGATGACATAATTAATCTTATTATACCTTTAATCATAGTATTTATGGTTTGAGATGAAAATTAAAATCATGACGAAATTTTATTTTCTGAAAATGGAATTTGAGACCCCTATTTTGAGTAATTTAGTTATATATAAAAAAAGTGTAATGTACCATCCTGGAATCCACAGAAAGGTTCTTCAATATGGTGGTTCAGTTGGTGTTAAGCTCTCTTCTATATACACAAAGGGCTGGTGACTACCAAAGAGGGTCTAGAATGTTCTTTTGGGGAGACTATACCCCCATGTAAGAGTGTAATTAAGTAGTGTAATCATAAAAAATACGTATATGAATAATAAATATCATCAATAGAAAATAAATATCCTAAATAATGTAAAAAATATTAATCCAAACAATATTTTATATACAATATGACGATCATGTCTTGTATATATACCAAATGGAAACAAATATTGGGAAACATGCATCCCGTATATTACATGTATCAAAAATACAAAAACACTAAGAAAAAACTATCTGTATCTATAATCAGGTGCCTAAATTGGTCTTCTCACCCCCAACATGTTATCATAGAATAACCATGCATCATAAATTGGGTACTTTTACTGATCCCTAAATGAATTCATGATTTCCATATGGGTACCCAATGGAATCTTGAATGGGACGTGAAATAATACTCAGTAGGCCACAACCAACAATGCCTATAACAAGTTCAATCATTGTAATATATCAAAAAGTAGTCTGATTTACATCATTGGTGTAATATTAAATCATGTAAAGTATTTAAAAAATATGTTCTAATGTCTAGAATTACATGGATCTATTTGATGAATATTCAAGATTGCATAAACTAGGGAATCTGTAAAGCATAAAAAAATATCTCTATCATCTAGGCCTTGTAATAAGGTTTATAACATCCACAATTGAAATTCCATGTATTATAGAGTACAACAGCTACAACGGTCATGCTATATAATATTGTGTTATACTATTAAAGGATAAATCCAAGGTTTTAAAGACCAAGGAATCGTCATTATCTCCTTGGAGAATCTTATATGATACTCGATAAAGACATGGATGGAGTTGAATGATCAAGTCAACCAAGCATGTACAATGTGAGTCCAATAAATTAATATAAATGTTGTAACTAGGCCCTTAGAATCCTATGAAATTGGGATCCTAGGAGTAGAAATGTAAAAGGCATGCACTACCATAATCAGTACAGATCCATGGATTTGAAACGTCTTTGGTACCCAATGGAATCTTGATCCAAGGGGCTCATCCAAGGAATACACTACCCTTACCACCTCATCAATCAATTCATTAATCATTTCATAACAAATAAAAATCCATGAGTTCATCCAAACCATGATACAATTTCCATATAAACCATTTATCCATTTTAATCAGATGTAATATCATACAAATGATGCAACAATCTTATCTTCCCAAATGAATTCAATTTATTCATATCCATCATAGATGAATATGTAAAATAGGGATCTAGAAACCTTAATAAATCCATTAAATTATTATTAGGGATCCCACTATTATTGAAGATCACACATGCACCCAGATGGGTGGAACAACATAGGGAATATACAAGGTCACACCCCAGGGGAGACCTAGGTTGGGGTTTAAAACCACCAATTATCATAAAGGTACTAGTGGGAAACCTATTATGTATCCAATTCATTAAATTAAAATGTCTAATTAATTTTAGAGGCAATTCTGTAAAGTCTTGTTTGTGGAACAACTATGAAAATATATTGAACCTCTCTTTTCAAAACATTAACATTACATAACTTTTATGGAACACTTATACATTATACAAAAAAACACCCAAAGACATGAATTGGTCTAGTAACTTTGGAAATATGGAAACATAAACACTAGTATATATGTGGGCTACATCATCTCCCCTAGGTTATTATTGACTAGAAATCATCTTAAACATATCAAAAATAGTACATATCATCATAACCATGGGGAAAGGAATCCTTAAAGGGGTGAGCTCAAATGATCTGTAGGGGTAAAAAATGTATACTTGTAAGAATAAAAATGAGTATAAGGATATGATAATGTGATATAGAAAATATAAGATCATTATCGGGATATCAAATACGATAACTATAATCATGTATAAATGATAGGTAGTTTAGAAGAATTTAATCTTATGAAATAAAGGGCACAAGACATGAAATCATCACATAGAAATAAGACATGGAAATATGGAAAACACATAAACATATATTAATTTCCATAGTATCCAATGAATCACTTCCAATACCATCTTCGTAGTATGGATTCACTCCCCATTCAGTCAGAGTAGTCATGGTTCTCTCCCATGTCCATCATTGTAGCATCAGTTTACTCCTCATACAATCAAAACAGTCATGGTTTACTCTCATGACCATAATACAAGTCAAGGTTCACTCCCAAGACCATATTAGTTTATCTCATGAGATATAAATCATTACACAATGCATTGGATGGATATATTGGTCCCACCCGTCACATAATTAAATCATACATACATGTTCCACATGATCATAAATAATCATATCATAAACCATGAAATGAAATGGGTTTCATAAACATATAAACATTTTATAGAATGTGGAATGATAAAGGTTTCATAATCCTTTCATCATAAGAACTACATGTGAAAAGAAGCATGTTTCAAAAGCATATAACCCATAAAAAAGAGACATTCTTCATAAGCCTCATTCCCTCGATAAAATAGTCCATTAAATTAAATAATATGAATATAAACATTAAATAATTTCCCTATAAAGGAATGATTAACACCAATGTATGTTATATTATATGGAAAATAATTTTGAATGACCTTTTAAAAACATTCATTAAAGTAAATGTCCTGTCTTTTTGAAAAATGATTTTTAAAACATAAAAAAATTTGAAAATTTTTCTTTGAAAATCAATATGAAAAATTATAAAGGAATCATTGAAATAAATAATTCATTTTAAAAATCCTCTACCCTTGAGAATTATCTACAAGGATCATTTTAAATCATTTTGAATGCATTTTTGAAAACATGGTCTTTGAAAATAATTGATTTATGACCGAAGAGAAAGATAGTTAGATTTTACATAATAAATATTATCTTAATTAATAAAGAGTGAAACAATGGTGCTAAAAATATAGGATAACATGAATAAATAGATTTTAAGTAAACTCATGAATACTCTTGAGATATGGATTATAATATTTCATCAAGGTAAGCATAAACATAAACAATATTCGAATGTAATGAGATTTTCACAATAAACACTTCTAACTCTGTAACATTAGATCATACACTACATATAATAAGAGGAAATTTATTTAATATTAATATATCATGAAAAAATGTATATTCATGATATAAAATGTAAAATAAATGTTTATATTTTTCGAAATAAAGTCTAGGTGCATAAAAAACATGAATCTCAAAGAAATAAAATTAATACAAAACTGTTCTACTGATTTGGAATCTTTCAAAAGTAAAATCCGATGAAATAAGGAACATAAAATGGGTATGTTAATTACAATAAATTTAACTACAATATACATATAATACACCACAAAAATGTAAAGTGTGATGAACAAAACTTCTGTCTAACAAAAATTAAAATTGAGATGCAATCCCTTAACCTTGTGTCCTGACTCTCTTTGTACACGTACAAGATCGGTGTATGATAAATATAAGTTTATTATATTTATTTCATATAATAATATTATTATTCATAATACCATATATTTTTTTTATAATGACTATGTATTACCCTCTAGTTAACAATCATATGTTAAACTTTCACTTCAGGTAAAATTGGCTTTGTTCTTCACTTGTATATTAATTTTTTATGTATTTTAGTCAATATACTTATATCCTGATTCCATAATTTAAAACATAATATAAATATAATTTATATAAATTTTAGGTTTATTATAGTAATATATAGAATATAGTTGTATGAAATGGAATTCACTGTTCATGGAGATGGTTATCCATATGTACACATTTGTCATATTGAATGAAAGTATGTAAATAGAATATGTATATATATGTATGTAAGAATATATATAATTATTACAGAATCATGAATATATAAAATATATAATATAAGTTCACTAAACCAATCTTTAATATATTCCATGTGGTGTGTGAACGAATCACATCGCTTTGAAGGGGGAATAGTGAGCACTTCCTTAAACGAGATTATCGTATTTACACCAAATGTAAAGTAAATAGACGTGTGTTATAAAATTAATAATAAATATTAAATACATAATAAATATAATATATGAAATATATAAATATATTTTCCATCATTATGGACACCATTATAGGTGGTAAATTAAAAATAAACAATAATTGTTTTGTGAGGAAATAGTTCCCCGTATGCAGAAACAGTATGTTCTATATCCATTGGTTGAAGGTGTGAGTATGTTTATGTTGAAATAATTTCATAAAAAAAATCCTATTATATTTATAATACATGTTGTTCACTCAATAATGTATAAAGAGAGTGGGGGTGAAGAGGGAAAATAAAGTAAAGGATCTTGAGAGAAGGCCTTACAGCTTAATTGGGTAACTCTTTTTTGTTTATGCCCAAAGTATTCCATGAGAAGATTTATGACCAAAGATATGGTTCATGGTTGAATGAATGATTGGAGGTAGGATACTTCAGAAGATCATGTTAGATCATAAAAGGTTTGACATGTGTGATGAATGGGTAGAAGAGGTGGCCTTTAATAGTTGATGAGGATTGGTACTCTTGTAAATATTTGAAGAGATAATTAAAACAAAAAAATTCATGTTGAAAGTGGATCCAATAATGGAAAAAGGTAGAAATATTTGTTGAATATTTAATAATATGTCCATCTATGGGTTTTGGACATGTGTCTAGGTCATTTTGGGTCTTAAATATAAGGTTTAGTGCTTTATTAACCAATTTTTTCTCTTTACCGATGTAATTAATTTTAGTAACCTTCACTAATATTTTTATTAAAACAAAGTTTAATCCATTAGAAAATATAAATCCATCTTATAAAAAATATTTAATCATATTTTCCAAATTATAAACCAAAAATTGGAAGAAAATAATATAAAATTAATCCCGATGTTAGGACGACAATTTGGGATTTTATAATAAAATGAATCAAAAGTTTTCTATGTTTTTATGTCCAATTTAAATGTACAAATGGGTCCAATGACCAAAATTGGATTATCTGATAATAAAATTATCTAATAAACATTTAAATCAAAATAAATTATATTTCAACCTTATAAATAAATTTAATTAAAACCCATTTGGAAATAAAAAATGGAATTTTTCATTATTCATCCAAAAGTGATCTTTATCAGAAAAATACCAAAATTTCACCCTAATATAATTTTTAATTTCTAAATTAAAAAATGACATTCATTTTATTAAATTAAATTTATAAATATTTATAGAAATAATTTTATTATAAGTACATTGAAAAAAATATTTTTAGACAAAAAAAGACTATACAAAAAATCATATCATTCATTGTGAGTATGTTTTATTTCAATAAAATAATTGTATAAAATATTTAAAAAGTTGTTATTACTTTTCATATAAATATTTTTAATTTCAAGTTTATGAATATGTTTTTTAATCAATAAAATGATGTTTTTTAGAAACTCAGTGTTGTGTGTATCATCCCATAACTTAGTGTTGTGTGTATCATATGCCATGTCAGCATTGCATGTATTGTACGCAATATAAATGTTGTGTGTAATGTAAGAAAAGTGTTGTGTGTAATGTACATAATTTTGGTTTAGTATGAAAGGAATATTTGACTTAGTGCATTTCTTGATGAAAATTTTAATTTATTCAAACCAATTGCCCGTAAAAACTCTGGGTGTAACATTATACCCCCTTTAAAATGAATTTATCCCTCAAAATTAATCACTAAGTTATATAAAACGCGGGCAATTCCGCTTTATAATAGCCTAAATTTCCCACATAGATTTCTTTATCATGTGATTTCTCCACAAAACCATGACCAGGGGAGTGGTCTTGTTTCATAGACCTTTCTCCGATTAGTCCATAATTTCCACTAGTTGCTCTTTCCAAAAAGATCGTGATCCAACATTAAGACCTCGGAGTTTAGTACATGTGACGGGTCAGGTATGAACTTCCTCATAAGTGATTAATCAAATCAACAATAAATTTGTGAGAAATTTGGAGGAAGTTATATGTGATAGGTTACCATCCCAATATGAACAAGAATTTCAAAGGGGGCCATATACTTAGGGCATAGTTTCCATTTTATCCCGAATATCAAAACACTATTCTATTCTGAGATTCATAGAAAAACCTTTTCACCAACATTCAATCCCAGATCATTCCGACGATTATCACCATAAATTTTCTTCTATCTTTGAGCTTCCTTGATATGATACTGAATGATTCCTAACATCTCGACCATTTATTCAGGAATCTCACATCCTTACAGCTTTTTATCTCCAACCTCAATCCAGTACATTGGTGCTCTATATTTCTTCCCATATAGGGCTTTATAAGTTTCCATATGAATTCATGAGTGAAATATATTATTTAAATAAAACTAATCTAGAGAAAGGTATTGATCCTAATGAACTTTTATATCCATATAACATGATCTAAATATATCCTATAGGGTTTTAATGATTTATTGAGACTGACCATCTTTTTGGGGATGATAAGAAGTGATGAAACTCAATTATATGACAACTGATTTCTGAAGACTTCACCAGAACATTGATGTACACCTGGCATCCCAATCTAATTCAAGAAAACATTGTACTCCGAACAAAATTACCACTTATTTAATTTATAATTCTAGAAAGATGGTCAAGATAATTGTTTTTGATAACAATGATGTGTGATGACTTTTTATGGTGATCAACTACCACCCATATAGCATTAAACCCTTTATAGGTTTTGGGTAGTCCAACAAAAAATCCATAGTGGTGTTCTCCCATTTCAATTCTAGTATGGGTAATGGATGAAACATGAATTCATACTTTTCCCTTTCAAGTATAACCCACTGGCCTACAAAACACCAAGATAAAAACTTTGTGATATATCTGTTCATGGAATCGCACTGGAATTATTTTTAAAGTCCCTATAGATCTTTTGTTACTTTTAGGATCAATAGTGAATAAATAACTATGAGCTTCTTATGGATACCCTTTCTTCAAATCCATCATCAAAAGTACACATACATATTTCTTGAACATTATAATTCCATACTGATCAAGGTTAAACTCTAGAACATTTCTGACCATTTTTGTAGTTCTTCATCTTCTTTCTGGGCCTCTTTAATCATCATAGGGAAAGAGGATTGAACAATCATTTGTGAAAGATATGATTTTTATATTACATTAGGATTTTTAGATCCAACATTTGAAAATCTACAAATATTGGATCTTTTGTGATCATCATCATCGATAAGATCACATGTTCTTTTCGCCTCATTGAATCAACCACCTAGTTCACATTCATATGGTGGAAATGCATTGACCAGTCCTAATCCTTTATCAAATCTAACCATCTACTCTAGAGCATGTTAAAATCCATATATGTGATTAGATATTTCATAATTTTATGATAACTATATATATATATAACACTTTTCCCCATAAATATAATTTCCCCATATCATTAATGAAAAAATTACCCATGCTAACTCCAAATCAAGAGTTGGGTAATTTTTATAATGAATAATCAATTATCATGAGGCATGGGTTATAACCATATTATTTTACATAAGAGAACATACCAATACCTTATTGGAATTATCAAAATAAATTAAAAAATCCTCACTACTACAGGGTAATGTAATCACATGTTCACTAACTAACCATTATTTCAGTTCCTTGAAATTTTCCTCACATTCATCTCTCCAGAAGAACTTAAAACCCTTTTGAGTTAACATGGTAATAAGATGAGATATTCATGATATATTCTCCAAATATTATCAATAATATCAAGAGAAAACATGAAATATATGGACTTCAATCACTGTGGTAGGTCTACGAAAACTTTTAATAGTCTCTATCTTAGATGGATCTACTCCTACACTATATCTTGAGATTATGTAGCCCTAAAATGAAACATTTTGTATCCAAAATTCACACTTTGAAATTTTTTCAAATAAATAGTCCTTCATTATGTTGTTTAGTACAATTATCAAGTGATATTAATGTTATTAATTTATCTTTGAATAGATAATAATATCATCTATAAGTACTACCACAAATATATCAATGTAATCTCTAAAGAATCTATTCATTAAATCTATAAAGATAGAAGTGGAATTAATAAGACCAAAAGGAATCACTATATATTCATATTTACCATACCTTTTATAGAAATCCATCTTTGATATATCCTACTCCTTAAACCAAAATGAATGATATCTAGAATGAAGATCAATCTTGGAAAAGTTTCTCTCTAATTTTAGTTGATCCAAAAAAGTCCCAAATACAGGGAAGATGATACTTGTTATTGATTGTGATATTTTTTAACTCCTGATAATCATTTCTACGTAACATTTATTCGTATTTATTTTTCACAAAAAGAACTAGTGCCTTACAAGGAGACACACATGACCAAATGAATCCCTTATCACGGTTTTCGTGTAGTTTCTTTTTCAATTTTTGAAACTAAATTGGGTCCATTGTATAAGGAGTCTTTGATATTGGTGTGGAACTAGGTATAAGTTTTATTGAGAACTCAACCTCACATTTTGGTGGATGACTAGGAAAATCTTCTAGAAATACATCTAGAAAATCCCGAACAACATGCATATCATCTGTGTAAATCTTTTTCCCACCAATTTGAGATAAACAACCCTTTTGAATGAGAATTAAGACCCATCCAATAGATGTGACCTCCACAGGAAGTTCAGACATTCAATCACATTGATAGATGGTAATAGGAGGGTTTGAAATATCAAACATAACTTTCTTCCTTGATAGTTAACAAGGTATTTATGCATAGATATTAAATACATCACAAGGATGATATAAAATTTAACCGAAGGAAGAGTGAAATGATTTATAGGAATCAAATTCCAAAAAAACATCAACCATAGAGGAATCATTGAATTGAGATATAATCATACTACCATTAGGGGTTTCCACTTATAATTCCACCTCTCATTGTTTAGTAGGAATCTTAACACCCTTATGAAATTATTTGGATACGAAAGATAGGGTTGATCTATATTCAAATTTGAATTTAGTAGTTCTAAATTTGATGGTAAGTGTACCTTCCATAACATTGTTTTTACACCCCTCATCGGAGATAGATATTGCATGATATTTCCCCTTGTCCCCCGCATAAGAGTTTGTTAATTTTGATCATCATCACCAACCATTGGGTTTGGGTAATAGTTATCATAATACCCATTCCCCTTACACATGTTTCACTGAATCATTAGAGGTACATTTTAAGTGGATTTTTTCCAATTACAGTTTTGAGATAACTTCTTCACATCACCTCGATTTTAAATTTCCCAATGGGATTTCATTCAAAACATAATAAATTTATAAGAACCCTATGTTAATTCCCAAAATGATTATTCCCATACATAGATCATAGATGAATTTTTATCTCCTTTTCTCCTTAGTTTTTTTAGCATCCTTTAAAATTCAACTTTTTTTTCTAGTCAAAATAATGAGATTGATACATGAATCCAACTTCCATTTCAAAATTGCTTTCATAATGCAAAATCTCTTCATATATAATAATGTTTCTTAAGGAGAATTCAATTATGAGACATGGCATTAAGACACTTAAGCACCTAACAACATTACATTTCTGTTAGATAACAATTCTTAAATAATAACTTGTATATATCATGAAATTATCCCCGTAGGTACCAATAGACTCATCATCCCTTTGCTTCACATAAAGGAACTCCTTCTCCAACTTGGTATGAAGAATTTTTAGAAAGTGCTTATTGAAAAAAAATATTTATCTCATCCTAAACCATTAATTAAATTTCATCTTTCTACCATGTATTCTTGATTAGAGTCTGATATGGATCTTATTAACCTTATAACTATGAAATCGCCAGAATGAACATATCATGATCAGAAAAAGGAATAATGGGGACAAAATCTTTAGTGGATGAAATCCATTGTTCATATATATATGAATCATGAGACCCTATGAACGATGGTGGACATTGCATCATGTATGACTCGAGATAATGTTATTCCCCCTTTTTCTCATTTGGAATTTCACCATGATTCATAGCATGAAAAAGATGTGTGACCATAGAAACGTGGTTTTTCATTCCATCTCCCATAAAATATGACTATTAATGAGGTAAATCATTTCATTTTCCATCACAATCAGAAAAACTATTTTTCATTTAGGATCTACACATTTCCTAAAACCAAAATAATAGATTAAGAAATAGTTATCATAATTAGGAACCACATAATCATTAAAAATCACTTTTCAGATGTCCGTCTTATAAAACAATCATTAATCTATGACACCATTGGTTTGTCCTAAGTTATTTACATCCAGTTTATATTTTCATCCATCATAATGGTTCATGAAGAGTTTTTTAATTCCCAAAGAATATCTCTCAAGAGTGTCAAACCGGTTTTTAAGAAAGGACTATTTTTATGAACCATATTATCCCGAGTCAAGCCTGATACATCTTATTAGAGTTTTTACCCCTAGGTGAATCTATGCCAGAGCCACATTGAATTGCAGTATCCATACATGGATGTATTGCTGTGAAACTAATCACTCTATCGTTCCCCAAAATTCAAGGAAATTCTCATATACATTTCATTATCAATAGACATATCCTTTAGGAATGTCCTTAGTGTTATTTTTTTAGAATTCTCATCCTAAATTCTAAATTTTAAATGTACCTTTTCTCTGATTTCTGCTCTGGAGACCCTCGATTTTCAAAACATTATCATTACATAACTTTCTTGAAATGCATAAAAATTATAAAAACATATCCCCAAATACCATAATTGGTCTAGTTCCTTGGGAAACATGGAAACATAAACACTAGTACATATTTGATGTACATCATCCTCCACTAGGTTCTTCTTGAGCAGCACCCTTCTTGGACATATAAAAAATAGTACATTTCATCATAAACAGGGGGAGTGGAAACATAAAATGGGTGAGATCAAATTCCTAGTAAGGGTAAACAATGGAAAAAATGTATGCATAGACATGAGTATATGGGTATAAGAATGTGATCGAAAAAATAAAATATCATGCCCTACATATCAACGATCTTCTCTAAAATCATGGTACAATGGTTAGAAGGTCATAATACATGAGTAATATGAAACAAATAGCAATAAAAATGAAACAATAAAATATGAATAAGACATGTAATTGTGGCAAACAAAGAAGCATGTTATTATTTCCATAGTATCCAATACATTGTTTCAATACCATTTTAGTAGTATGGGTTCAATCACTATACCAACATAGTAGTCATGGTTCACTAAAATGGCCAGTGTAGTAGCATGAGTCCACTATTCATGCCATCTTAGTAGTAAAAGTTCACTCTCATGGCCATCATAGTAATCCAGGTGCACTCCCAAGACTATCTTACTTGATATCATGAGATATAAATAACTATCCAATGCATTGGAGAGAGATATTTTTACCAACCTTTACATAAAAAATCATACATACATGTTCCATAAGATCATAAATAATCACATCACTACCCATGAAATTAAATGGGTATCATAAACATGTATACATATCATAACCTATGTAATGATATAGGTTTCATAATCATTTCATCGTATGGAAAACCCATGAAGATAAGCAGAATTTAAAAGCATATAACCTGCAAAAGTGATATGGGCATTATAAACATCTTGCCATCAAATAAATAATCCATTAAAAGAAAAAATATTAATGGAAACATTGGATAATTTACCCATAAAGTCATGAGTTACAATACTATATGTAATATAATATTGGAAATAATCTTGAATGTTATTTTAAAAACATTTATAGTGGAAAATATCCCCTATTTTTGAAAAGGGTTTATATATCATTCACCTTTTGAAGACAATTTTCTTTGAAAATAAGTTTTAAAACATATAAAAAAATCGTTGAAAAAAATAAAACATTTTTAGAATTATTTTTCCATGAAAATAATTTCAACGATCATTTTAAACCATTTTGAGAACATTTTAAAAAACATGGTTTTATAATACAACAGATTTCCGACTGAAGAGAGAGACGATCATATCTTACATAAAAATAATATATTAAATACTAATGAGATTTAAAATGTACTAAAAATAGAGTATTTTAGTAATTAATATAGGGGATGTAAACTCATAAATATAATTGATAGAGGGATAATATTATTTCATCAAGGGAAGCCGAAACATAAACAATCCTTGAAAGCAATGTGATTGTCTCAACAAACTCTTATTACTCTGTAACTTGGGATCACACAATACATTTAATAAAATGAAATAAAATTAATCTTATAATATCATAAAAATATTTAGATTCATTATATATAATGTAAAATTAGTGTACATACACCATGAAAAAGTATTTAAGTGCATAACAAAACCTGAATCTCAAACATGGAAAATTGAGACAAAACTGTCTTACCAATTTGGTATCTTTTGAACGTTAAACCCAATGAAAAAAGGATCATAAAATGGGAATATTAATACCCAGAAATTTAAGATCAATATACATAGAATAAAATCATAGGAAATATATACACCACACAAAAAGAAAGAGTGGTGAACATAACTTTTATCTCACAAAAATTAAAAGTGAGATCGAATTACCTTACCTTGTGTGTTGAACCTCTCTGTACTCATAAAATATACCATTAGAATAAATATAATTTTATTATACATATTTTTTATAATCATACTATTATATAAAATACCATATATGGTTTTATTATTACCTTTTATTACCCACTTGTTAACTATCCTATTTTAATTTTTCACTTCGTGTAATTTTTTTTGTTCTTCGCATATGCCTTAAGTGTTCTATATTTGGTCCTTATATGTATACCATGATTCTTGAATGTAAAACATGATATAGATATCAGATATATACATTTTATTTTTTTTATAATAATCTATAGAATACATGATTATGAAATGGATTACGCTGATCATGGAGACTGTAAGTTGTATATACGTATTTGTCGTATTGAATGAAAATATGTAAATGAAATTTATATATATATAGTCATATAAATATCATTAATATATCAAATATATAAAATATGTTCACCAAAACCATCCTTAATTTATTCCTTGTGTTTTTTGAATGAATCAGATCACTTTGAAGTGTGGTAGTCCACATTTTCTCAAACAATATTATCGTATTAACACCAAATGAAAATTAAATAGATGTGTATTGTAAAAGGAATAAAAAGATTAAATACATAATAAAAATCTTATATGACATATATAAATAGTGTTTTCATAAAGAGGTCCCCATGATAGGATGTAAATAAAAAATGAACAATCATTATTTCGTGAGGTAGTAGTTCACCATAAATAGAAATAGAGTGTTTGATATCCATTAAATGGATATGAGGGTACATTTATGTAGAAATATTTGCATGAAACATCATAGAATATTTATGAGACTGGTATTTTTATACAATAATGGGTTAAATAGTGGAGGGGGTCAAGAAGTGAAATTAATGAAATGATCTTTAGAGAAGATGTTACATCTTAATCAAGTATCTCTTTTTGGTTTATGACAAAAGGATTCATTGATATGATTTAGGAAAAAGGGAGTTTTCAAATTTTATGGGAGGATTTTTGGAAGGCTAATTGGGAAGATCATGGCTGAACATAAAATGATTCATAGGTGCGCGGAATGGGTAGATGTGGTGGCCTTTTATAGTGGAGGTGGATTGTCAACCTTGTAAATATTTGAATAGAGAATTCATCCAATGTTTTTTAATGTCGAAAGTGGATTAAATAATGGACCAAGGTCATGAAACCTAATTATAGGGTCGGAACAAACTATAAAATGGTTGTTGAACTTGTTTCGAGGTTGTTTTGGGTCATAAATTAAAGGTTTAGTGCTTTATTAAGCTATTTTTTCTCTTACCCGGTGTAATTAATTTTAATCACATTCACAAATCATGTTTGTAAAATAAAAATGTGAACTTATTAGAAATTATAAATATACTTATTCTAAATATGTAATCCATATTTACAAATTATATTCCCCAAAGTGTATTAATATAATTTAAAAATAATCTCACTGTCGGGAAAAAACTACATGATTTTATAGAAAAAAGGATAAAGAATTTTCGTCGTTTTAATGTCAAATTTAAATGTGGAAATGGTTCCATGATCAAAATTGGATTTATTGATAAAAATATTATCAAATTAAAATTTAAATAATATGAAAATGTATTTTATACTTATAAATAAATTGAATTAAAAATCTATTTTGAATAAAAAACATGTATTATTCACTATTCATCAAAAATGAAGTTTCTCAGAAAAATATAAAAAATTCACCCTAATATAATTTGGATATTAGAAATTAGAAAATTAAGTTTATTTTTTGAAATTAAATTTCAAAAAGTGTTTAAAATTATTTTTATTAGGATTACATTTAAAAAATTATTTTTAGATATAGAAGGACTTTTCCATAAATCATATATTTTATTATCAATATATTTTTTATTTAAAATTTGTTATATCTATGCTGATCACTACAACTAATAAAAAGGCTATTATTATCGTATTTAACCAAAAAATGATGTTTTGTAGAAACTCAATATTGTGTGTATCATCCACCAAATCAGTTTTGTGAGTATCATACACCAACTCAATGTTCCGTGTATTGTATACCAACTCAATGTTATGTGTAACGTATGAATAGTCTGTGTTACATGTAACATAAAACATGTTGTATTACTATGAAGAGAATCATAAACATAGTGAATTGCATGTAGAAAATTTAATTTATTCAAAAAAGGTCTATAAAAACTCTGGGTGTTAAAAACAAGCTATAAAAAACCAAACAATAAGGGAAAAGGTATATACCACCTACCGTTGTTCCATGGTTGAAAAATCATCAAATATTGACCTCTAATTCGATAAAGATCATATGAAAATTGAGAAACAATTGAATGACCAAAAAATGGGGTGTAAAATCTAATACCAAAATAGTAGAAATGATATAATTTCAAATGATGAAACAAGCCTAAGGAATGATGAACATACTTATGTGGATCCAATGACATAATCCGCAATTGAATCTTAGTCTATATGGAGGATTTACCAAAGAACCTTTCCCGATGGAGGAGGCACTCATTGAGAGGATGAAAGATCCCTATATGCTGCAGAAAATGTATATAAGAAGAGGGGGTTTGTAATTTAAATAGTGGGAAATGGTAAATCACAACATTTTAACCTAGTTAGTTGGTTTGGTAGTTTGTATGACCAAACTATGCACCATCCATGCACCCCTTACTTCCACTTTATGAGAACTATATAGTTCATGCGAACAGTTTGGAAAACAATGCACAAATCTTGCCATAATCCACATTTCCATACCACACCTTACATGGTCATACTGCATGGTAAGATAAATTGTGTGTCGACTATGAGTTCATCCTTGGATAAATATTATAGTTGGCTCACAAGAGTTTTTGACCCTAGAGGCATAGTTTCCTTAAAAGGTGTCCTCCTTCTACCCTCTATTATATCACATATTGTTACCCCTAACCTTATAGTTTGGGTCACTCAGTTTCTACTAACCATGCAACATAACCGGAATTTCTAAAACCTATGCCCTTTTCGTTTGAAAAATCCCTAAACACCGCCCAAAATATCAAAAATTCTAGTCACTCAGTGTAGGTCAAAAATAAGAAATAATACTAAAATTAAAAAAATCTCTACCTCATTGGACAACCCAGGATCTTACATCTTTTCCCCTTACATAAATTTAGAATCGAATTTCTCATACAAGAGTTGTCCTGAATGGACAAAGAATAAATCCATCCACTAGGCATATATATCGGCCTCCATCTCCCATGTAATGTCCTATAATTGGTTCTTATTCCATAGCACCCATAGTAGAGCAATTTACTATCCTCATAGACCCTTCGTTGTCTTATCATTGATATGAATAAGATTCTTTTTAAAGGACACATCTACCCAATGATCAATATCATCTGTCTCCGGAGTGTATAATGAATATGAGAAATAATGGTGTAGCTAAAATAAATGTAAGACATTTTACATGGATCAGTTACACTTAGGTAACAAAAACTTGTAGGCTTCTAGCTTGACTCTATCTATGATCTCGAATATCTCGACATATTGTGGTAAAATCAAACTTGTGTTCTAATGTTCCTCTATCCCATCCTTACAGAGATATGTAAAAATATTTGATCCTAGACCCCAAAATCCATTGGACATCTATCTAGATCATATTATGATTTATATATATGTTTTACAGTAGAGATATGCTTCTAGATATGCTAAGCCTACACTGAAGGATCCTCTATTAGACGTGGTCCATGTAATACTGCCTATCCCTCTTGTAACCAGCACAAAAAATACCAGCATGGCCTAAAATAAAAATATGCATAAGGTTCCATCTATATAGTTTACTGACATCTATTTTTCTAGGATAATTCAACTAGGGATATAAATAACTCTTAATTACCCCCAAAATAAATAATGAATTCTCTAACTATTTACTCTAAATCATGTATTGAACATTCTGACTAGCCTTCAATATGAGGGTGGTATATTGTACTCAGAGGAACCTGTGCACCCAAATACCCCAAAAATATACACCAGAATCAATATGTAAACCAAGATTCCCTATATGAAAAAACATTCTTCGGAACCCCATACAATAACACATTATATTGGAATTAAATCCTACTAATCTTATACACTAATAATGTATCCGAGATCAGTGGGAAATGAGCTACCTTCATGAGAATGTCCACACAAACCTGAACAAAATCAATACCTCAAGGAAACATCGGAAACCAAGTTATGAAATCCAATGAAACATCATCCCATTTATTAGTAGGAATGAATATTTTCTATAAAATCCAAATATTTCATTGGTGTTCAACATTCACATGCTAATAGGTGGAACACCTCATAACAAAACCAGATAACTCTCATTTTATCACTGGGGACCAGTATTGATTATGAAAGTACCGCTGCAGCTTGGTAACACTATGATGTATAATACCCATGACGAGATATGGAATTATTGCATCATATCATTTTGTATGTCATATGAACCCTAAAAATGACCATGAATATGTAGAATTTCTTCCTTTTCCGCATTCCGACTAGGAGGCGGGTCCTTACGTATCACACTCTTTCGTAGGACTATTCCCTCAACATTCAACGACTACCTCATCCTTACTATATCTAGAAGTGTGGATATCCCAATTACAGATGAGATAAAATTATTTCAATGAACATCTTATACCTCCAAGTGCATCTTAAAAAACAAGTCTATACGGTACCACTCATTAATAGTCTTCCAAACATCCATTATATAGGTCCTATTACAAAGTGTGTTAACACCTAGCTTTCCATTTCTGGGTATATAAGTAAGATCAATGTCAAAATACTATTGGTACAAAACCCACTGTCATTTCCTCAAATTTAGATCATGCTAGGTAAATATGTAGATAAGGCTTTTTTAGTCCATGTATACCACAAAAAACTCTCCTAGTAAATAGTGCTTCAAACAATGCATGGCATGTTCCACAGTGGCTAAATCTAGATTACGGATTGGGTAGTTTCTCTCAATTGTACTTAGATATGAATATATGTTATCCATGACTCGCTCCCCTACATAATAAATTCTCTAACCCGGATACTTGAATCATCACAACACACAGTATAGTTTTTTCGGCTCTAATAGAATGGATACTGGCACTAATGTTAGTCTCCATTTCATATCTTAAAAATATATTTTTTAGGTATATGACCATAAAAACCTCACACCATAATCAGTCAATCCCATACCATTTATTTCTATATATGATTAACCATGTAGAAAACATTTGTAATATCCCACTACCCCAAGAAACTTCAAATGTCAAATACGTTCTTGGGGTGCTCTTTGGAAGCTACAACTCTCACCTTCTCTAGGCCATGTAATACTTCTTTCTCAAAGATAATATGGACTAGGAAGTGAATCTTATATATTCAAAAGTGGAACTTTGTGATCTTACCATATAAATGGTACTCTATTAATGTATCCAAAATGATCTCAAGATGTTTGGCATGACCATGTCAATTTTGAGAATACACCAAGATAACTTCTACAAATACCAGTAGAAATATACCCAGATATGGATAGAAAACTCGGTTCATCAGTACCACAAAAACTATATGTTCATTTTTAAGACCAAACCACCAAACCAAATACTTATATAGATCAAACCTTCTATTAAATGTTGTACGGGACATTTCTATAGGTTTAACACATACCATGGAATAACCTGACTTCAAATATATGTTTGAGAAAACCTGATCACCTTAGAGATGGTCGAAGAGGTCATATATATAGTGAATGAGACACCAGTTCTTAACCTTCAACTAGTTCAATTTCTTATAATCCACGCATAGCATGTGGGGGATTTCTTAATTTTTTGTACAAAGGATTGGTGAGCCCATAATGAATTAATGGGCCCTACAAATCCCATTACTTCAATGTCCTCTAGATTTATATTGGTCTCTTGAGACTCTGTAGTAGACATCCTATATGGATGAATAAATACAAGTGTAGATCCTATAACCAACTCAATTGAGAACACCACCTCTATATTAGGAGGTAAATAAGACAATACAAATATGAAATCATACCTGAAATGATTAACCACTTTCGGGAAGTATCTCTAACATGTCCCATAATCATCTATATAAAAACTAGAAATATAGGTTTTTTCCCACCCAACCCACAATGTTATGGCCTAGATGGTTTTTCTTGGACATCCCACTGACCCTTGTTAATAAAAAATATACCCTCTAGTGATTTAATGGTAAACCTTTAGTAATAATAGTTGATATGGTCCTGATAATAAACTATTAATTCAATATTGATTATAAAGTCATACCCTATCATCTCAATGAAAAAAATACCATATGAAGTGACACCCACCTATATCAATGGGGAACTCCATGAATGGTCCTGAACCATTATTTAAAATTCTCAATGGATTATCAAGCATCATAATGCAATCATAATATTTATCAAAAAACACAATGATTTTTACAATAGGAATAACTATGAAGATATATGATGAACCTATATAAAAAAGAGAAGATACTATAATAGAGGCTACAAAAAAAATACTTCTCACTATAGAGGGTCCATTACTCTTAACCTTAGGTGTATTATGTATAGAATATATCTGGCCTATCATGTGTACCTTTGAGTCAACCTCACTAAACAAATATGATCCTCTCTGTTTTTAGGAAAAAAACTAGTGCCTAAAAGCCTCACCCAAGACAACCACCTCATCGAAATTGAAACACACTACACCATCTTCTAGCCTTATGTGGAGTTGTGAACCCCCCCCCCCCCTTTAACATGGAGTAGAATTTGATCCGCTTATACTAAATTTTTGGGGGATTGTTCTATAAAAACATTGTACACACTCTATCCTACTACATGCTCATCACTCGACTAGGTCTCATTTATATTGATTTCTCATGTGTCATTATAGATCCCACTAGTGAAGAAAGATAGAACTTCCATCACTAATATCATGGCTAGTACTCACCCCAATAATAGACTCAAAATAATGTTTTATTCCCGCCAAGTCAAAACCACTGGGTTGATAGGATGAAATCTCATGATCTTCTCCCCCCGAATTGTATGCATGAAACACTCATAGAAATGGGAATCAACACTCACATATAGTATATACACTAGTGTAGAAAATTTAACAACATGAATTTCTACTAATAGACTAGGGCCCACAACCTCTAGAGCATGGTCATCACCACCATCATAGAACACAACTGGAGGTCATCATGGCGACATATCTTTATAATTAAAAGAACATTCATTGGAAAATAAGTCACATAATGATCAAGTCACAACTATATAATCATAAGACATGTCCAAGACTTTCTATTAGAAATTTTTACCCCTCTTCCTCCTCCAAAATCTAGGACTGGGTAAAAGGAATTTTCTTTGAAAAAACACCAGAGACACTGCTTACTTCCCATTATAAAATTGGATCATGGTTATGTTCTATATTTTTCAATTTAAGTCAGTTACAATTAACATTTATTTTTAATTCTTTTTAAATGGTTAAACCCAATGATTCATTGATTCTAATACATAAGGGCACATACACCTTATAAAAATGATTGGTCCACTAAATCTGAACCCTAACATGTTGGAGCTTATACGACTAATCGTCCATGACTCAATATGCCACAATTGGATGCTTAAGGTGTCTGTTGTAGGTTATGTAAGAAAACAGAATTTATCTTATGGTATAAACCATAAGAACCCATCATGTTTATCAATTATTTGCACAAATCATTTATCAAACAACATGTATATCACCCAAGGCACACAAAATAAATTTCATTCAGTCAATAAATTCATCCTATATTGAATGAAATAATTCATTTCATGTGAGTCCTAATAGGTTCGTAAAATGATTCATTTTAAGATATCCCATCATATCATTTAGAAATAGTAAACTCTATAATCATAAAGAACATTAATCATGATGTTTTTTCACCCAATGGAGGAATCAAATCAACTATAATAGCAAAAATATTTAAAGTCATGTTCCATTCCAATCAATTTGGATTTTTCCTCTTGGTAGGTCAGTTACTATTAGGAAAAGATCATTACCAAATTCATATTCATTCCTATTGTCATGTGTATTTTTCAAAATAGTAAATCGTGAAATTGAAATTCTATGATACCGCTTTGTAACATCCCAAACAAAAATCTACTGAATAGTTCCCCAAGTTGGTGGGTCACATAGCCTTATGTGATCCTCCCTAGATGCTAGAGGTTATCGATTAGTAGTAGGGGCCTTGGTTTTTCCTATCATGAGATAATGACCTGATATAGAGTGTAACATTATAGTGTTATCATAATATATAAGAGGATGCATAATAAAAACCACTGACAAAAGATAAAAATCTAGAATACTATAATAATAAAGAATCTAAAAGTTGTTTCATATAAAATATGATGATCTTGTCATGTATCTATACAAAATGGTATGAAATACATTGAAATTATCAAATATAACAACACATGTCTCAAAAATAAAAAAATTACAAAAAATAACTATCTCCAGCTAACATCACGAGCATAGATCTATCATGTGGTCCCCTCCTCCAAAGAATATATCCCATCATCCTTCATATAATGAGAACATTCCAAAGTCCATACCAGTATCCAGAATGTCAATATGGGTAACTAAAAACTTTCTGAAAAGGTTACTGGATAACACTCAATATTCAACCACCAAAGGTGTCTATAATAAGTCTAGTCTGTGTAATATAATAAAGATAAGTGTTTGGTATATCATAGACATAATAATAAATGATGTTAACTACCTAAAGCTGATTTAATCCTATCGATCAGAACATGGATCCCTATGAACAATAATAAAGCTCCCATAATAAAGGGCATTGGTAAAACATAAAAAATACATACATCTTCCATGAAATATAATAAAGTGTATAACATCCAAAATGACCACACCATGTATTTGAGTTTATAATATCCTTAATTAGACCACCAGGTAATCTACTGTCAGATGTCATGACCCATCCACTGGGCCCGTGCCGTGACTACACAAAGCCCACCTTGCATAGGCCAGAGGCTGGCGATTAGCACCAAAGGCGCAAATCCCTAAGCTGGGAAGGAATTTTCGTCATAGTAGTGACACACACACACAAAAAAGAAAGCTGGAAGCAAAGAACTATGTGAAAACTGTATACAAATAGTAGTGCTGAAAGTAAACCGGGTCAGAAGTACAAGCCCAATAGTAAAGTACATGTACAACGGAAAACAAGTACAACTGAAAAATGGACAACAGTTAATAAGGCAATCCCCTAAAATGTCCGCCGAGTATCCTACCTCAAGGGTAAGTACAGATGGCCCCCTCAGCACTCCACGTCTATTGGTCCGCTCCATGTATAGTCCCACCGTGTGGTCCACCTCTGGGTACAATTTGGTCCTGGATCACTCTCGGCCTCTGTCAACGTTGTTCGTCGTATGCATCGAACACAACGAGGTGTGGGTATAGCTCATGCATGGGTGAGTATAACGATACTCATTAGGGACCTGAAGATCCCCGAAAGTCTCCCAGAATCCACGATCGATAAACCACAGAAGGAAAGATACAATCAAGAAGTATCAAACAACAATACTTAGGTATATGCCCATACATATATGTAAGTTGTAATTCTCAGTTCGGCTCCAACTCTCAAGCCCAAGCACAACCCAGTCCACAAAGGAAGTAATTCAATCACATCATTGATAATGATTGAAAGTCAAGACTAATCTCACATAGGTATACATATTTTGCATAGCGATAGAGATGTTTAGATGTAGTCACTGATTCATCTAAGCTGTCAGACCCACACAGGATACAAGACAAGGTAAGATATCGTACCCACACAAGATACAAGAATAGTATTCATCACCGTCAAACCCATGGGGGATCCCAGTATGGTAGTCATCATCTTCAAACTCATGGAGGATCTCAGTATGGTAGACATCGTAGACACTGCCAGCTCTAGGGTTCCAGAAAATAGTACGCACAATTCTGAGAGGGTTCACTCCTCGAGCAAAGGGGTCGATACATCAACCATTATGAAGTTACGAGTTAATGTATCCAAAACATCTGTCTCATCAAAAGAAACCCAACGCGACTTACAAAGTTGTACAAAACACACGTAGAGTATTGCAAGAGAACCCTCTCTTCATGAGGATCTCAGTTCCATAGATGGCACATCGATCAGACATGTGGTCTGGATGATATTCATGTTTATGTGTAATGGGCCTAGCCCGTCAAGCCTAGTGGACTCGTGGGTTTGCCCGACCCAGTTAGGTAGGTCTGACCTGGCAGGGGGTCAGCCCGGCCTGGTGGGGCGTAGCCCAGCCCAGCGGCTGGGGCCCAACACATGCAAGGGCGGCCCGACCCGCATGAGGGTGGCCCGGCCCACGCGGCAGGCGGCCCGTCCAGCTAGGCGAGCGGGGGGGGGGGGGGGGGGGGGGGGCTTTCCTGAAACAGCAGTGCCGCCTCTCTTGCCAGGCAGGCTGAAGCCGGCCGGTTTTCTCTAGCATGAGTGGCCCACACAGTGGGCCGCTTTATCCTCCACGCATCACTGCTTGGCGCCACAGTTTTCTTCTCCCCGACCGGCTCGTGGCCTGCCGGTTCACCTGCCGAAGCAGCCCGCCCAACACGGGCCACAGATCTCTGTAGCGCGGTGCCATGAGGCGTCGCGGTTCTCCTGCCTAGCGGGCCTAAGCTAGCCAGTTCTTCCTGCCCTGCTGGTCTTAGGGCCGGCCGGTTTTTCTTCGGCCGAGCGGCCTGTGGTTGCGGCCCGTGGTCTCCCCTCTGCGTGGCACCCGGTGTTGCGGTCCTCTAACGGGCCGGCACGTGGCCGCCATTGCCGCCGACACCTTTGGTCATCGCCGCCCCTTCCATCACTGCCTCTAATGCGAATGAAAACAAGAATCAATGAAGGTCCATCGGTCTATGTTCATTCAGCCCGCGCCCTCCATGTTAGGTGATATCAAATGGCCGATGACAATCCATGGTATTCAACGAAGAACGAGGTACAATTTTATACAATTAAAATTGATCATAACCTCGTACCTCGATATCAAGAATATTTCACATTGATGAGCTGCAGAAGACGAGTGTCACAGAGGTTGGGCATCACGGAATATGACATCACAGAATACAGACGTCGATTTCATTGATGTCAGGGTGCATCCGAAGGGGAAGTGTCAAGGTAGAATTTTTTTGTGTTCTTTGTTGGTGATGTTCATCATTGAAGAACAGAGTTCTTCATCGAGAGAATGATGTTCCCCCAAGAGTTATCTCCCAAAGTCTCCCCACAAATATTTTCCAGGGAAAATATTATAATAGGCTTCACCAAAGTATATAATCATTCCATGAAGTTCAAAATAAATCAAATAATAGTGAATCCAATTAATTAATTGTTCAGTAATAGAAAGTGCATTGGCACATTCATGAGAGGATTGTGGAATGTGGATGGTTTAACCACATCAATGGGGGGGTTGGAAGAGAGTGTTTAAGGGGGAGGTGAGGGGTTAGGTTCGTGTGGGTCCCACACACATTATGCTGCCATGGGAGGTTATGTGGGATGTGGACCCTACCTCCAACTCCTCTATGGAGGAAATAACCACCCTTAACAATAAAATTTTGTACACAGTGATTTTATTTAATATAAATCCCCATGAAATAACTTCTCCTCTTGACCAAACAAAACTGTGGTAAAGGTCCCCTTAGTCCAATAATGGAACGACGAGTTCATTGGTGCCCTATGATTTTAATTCTGAGCACCAGTTCAAAAGATAGAAAATCTCGCATGTACGTTAACTTAACGTACCTAAACAAAACTTCAGAAAATGATTCTGGGCAAACCAGACCTCAGAATCAAGAACCATAAAAAACAGCGGACTCGTAAAATTCAAAAGTATTTATGAAAAAAATTTCCTTGAAATTTACGGGTCTTCACATTACCCCCACCTTAGTGCTTTACATCCCCACAAAGCTACAATGAACACTAGGGAAACAAATGAGGGTACTGAGTATGAATTTGAGAATCCCACTCCCATGTGCTCTCCGGGAGGTTCCCGTGCTGCCAGCAAATTCACAACAGGGGAATCAACTGTCTGCATAGGACCCGCTCCTATCGATCCTCGATCTCCACTGGGACCTCCATGAATATCTCCCCATCATCGATGTTCAGATCCATATTGTCGATGATGTGGGATGGGTTGTGCACGTTTATCCTCAGCTGAGATATGTGGAAGATGTCGTACACCCGGTACAACTGAGGTGTAAGGGCCAGGCGGTAAGCCACCACGCCTACTCTGTTGAGGACCTGGAAAGGTCTGATGAATCGTTGAGATAACTTGCCGCCCCAGTCAAATCTATGTAGAACTCATCGAGGTGAGACCCATAGGAAGATGTGGTCTCCATCCTCAACCTCCAGTGGTCTCCGTCTCCTATCATCATAGGAATTCTATCTACTATGTGTAGTCTTCATCTGCTCTGGGATGATCTGCACCTTCTCTGTCGTAGCCTACACCATCTCTAGTCCTATACGTGCTGACTCCCCAGGGTCAGTCCAGCACAGAGGTTATCTACAAGGTTGGTCATGCAGTGCCTCGTATCGGGTCGTCAAGATGGTGGAGTGGTAGGTGTTGTTGTACCAAAACTCCACCAAGGATAATTGATCCTGCTAGATGCGACCAAAGTTCAGGACACATGCACAGAGCATTTCCCTGAGAGTCTGAATGGTCCTCTTAGTCTGACAGTCCGTCTGAGGATGGAAGGTTGTGCTCAATGGAAGTTGCTTCCCAAAAGCCTCCTGTAACCCCTTCCATAGCCAAAAAGTGAAACAAGCATATCGATCAGAGACAATAGTCTATGGAACACCATGAGGTCGTATGATCTCTTGATCATTGAGGTGTCCCAAGAACTCTACAGAGCCCTTCTCTCTAATAGGTAGGAAGTTGGAAGACTTGGTGAGTCGGTCGACAATCACCCAGATATAGTCGTTTCCTCTGGATGTACATGAAATCCCCATCACAAAATCCATGCATATTCCATCCCACTTCAACTCTGGGACCTGTAAGGGCTGTACCAAGACAGGTGGTACCTAGTTCTCTTCCTTCACTTATTGACAAGTGAGGCACAATGATACAAAATTTGCTACATCCTTCGTCATACCCAGCCACCAGTGATGTAATCTGAGGTCATGATACATCTTCACTACTCCTAGATGTACCGATTGAGGGGAAGTGTGGAACTCCATCAACACCTCCTGTTTTAGTGCAACTGGTACCATGGTACATCTTTTTAAGAGGATGACGTGCTCCCCACCTTCATGAAATTTGATCAGGTGCTTGTCTTGAGGATATCAGAGCACGTTGCATCTCATAGTCAACGTCCCCTTACTGTGTCGCCCTGACTCACTGAAGAAGTGGAGAAGTGACTGTGAGAGACTGAATAAAGGTTTCTCCATCTCTATCCACAACAGATATCTGCAACGTGGCTAGATGCTCCATCGCCTCTCCTAGAAGCTGAATGCTCGATCTCTTGTTGAGAGAATCTACTACAACGTTCCCCTTCCAAAGAGTATGTACTATCTCGAAGTCATAATCCGGGAGGAACTCGAGCAATCGTCTCTATCTCAGGTTCAGGTCCTTCTACGATAAGATGTACCTAAGACTGTAGTGGTCAGAGTAAATTGTAAAGTGCCCGCCCATCATATAGTACCACCACATTTTCAAGGCGAAGACCACTGCTGCTAAATCTAGGTCATGGGTATCTTAGTTTTGCTCGTGATGTTTGAACTGTTGTGAACCATAAATGATTACTACTCGACCCTGCATCAGGACACACCCGTGTCCGGTCCCTGATGTGTCACAGTAAACTACATACCCAAAGCCGCCCTCTGGTAGCCTCATGATGGGCACATTGGTCAATCTCTGCCTCAGCTCCAGAAAGCCCTACTGACATCTCTCCGACCACACGAATGGTTTCCCCTTCTTTGTCATTGCTGAAAGAGGTGCTGCAACTCTAGAGAAGTTTGGCGCAAATCTCTTATAGTACCCAGCTAGACCTAGACAACTCTGAACCTCGATCACAATCCTAGGTGGATCCCAAGAAAGTACTGCCTCGATCGTAGCTGGATCCACTGCTACTCTATCCTCCAAGATGATGTGTCCCATGAAGGGAACCTCTAGACTCCAGAACTAGCACTTAGAGAGATTACCATAAATATGGTGCTCTCGGAGTGTGTCTAGTACTACCTGCAAATGGTAGGTGTGCTGCTCCTCAGTAGTCGAGTAAATCAGTATGTCGTCAATAAAGGCTATAGAAAATCGATCGAGGTAATGTTGGAATAACCAGTTCATGAGACTCATGAACACTACTGGAGCATTGGTTAAGCCAAAGGGCATAACCAAAAAATCGTAGTGGCTATACCGACTCCTGAAGGCTGTCCTCTATACATCCTCATCTCAAACTCTGAGCTGGTAATAGCCTTACCTGAGGTCTATCTTCAAGAACCATCGTACTCCCTTGAGCTGATCAAAGAGGTCGTCAATCCTTGGGAGTGTGTACTTGTTCTTCACGGTCACCTAATTCAGGTGACGGTAGTCGACACACATTCGCAAGCTCAAATCCACCTTCTTGGTGAACAAAACCATAGATGCCCAGGGTAAAACACTGGGTTAGATAAATCCCTTTTCCTGTAAGTCCTCCACCTGTACTCGCAGCTCACGAAGCTTGGAGGGAGCCATCCGATATGCTGGAGTAGATATCAGTGCTTTCTCGGGGTACAAGTCAATGAAGTAGTTTACCCCTTTGTGAGGAGGTAGTCCTGGAACGTCGTCATGAAAATGTTCGTGTACAGATCCACCACAACTGGAAAACTCAGACTCCGCACATAAACCGCTCTGAGGATGAGACAACTAACAGATGTGTGATCAGCTGCCCCCTCCTCTGCGTTAGTCCATAAAGCGCTGCAAAGTCTCCCTTCTTTCCGGTGAAGGTAAACCTAGTCCCATCCATATGGATACACCGCACCTTGTTCCTAATACAGTCAATCTGAGCATGAACCACGGATAACCAGTCCATACCCATGATGTCCTCATTAGGCCTCGACGCCGCTACAAGAAGATCTCAACCGAAGCTCTCACCTCCTATAGTGCACTCACACTGCCGGCACCAGTGCGTAATCATCAAGTCTACTCCCGTAGGATTCTCTAGTTGTAAGGATCGAGCCAACAGCTCCGTCGGAATCTCCGAGCTCTAAACAGGTGAAGCGACAATTAAATAATGGCTCACACCTATGTTTATAAGTACTACAACAAGGGTGGATTAGACACAGATAGTATCTTTAACCATATCTGGTGCATCGTGGTCATAGGACTCGACTTCCGGGAGATGAGCCTACCTATGTCTACCATCTCCCTATGGTCGGGGCGGTCCTTCTACTGGTGGATTTGGTGGTGCCTCGAAATGTAGTCCACCATCCACTACTCGGCCAGCTCCTCTACCACCTCTGCCGGCTCCTAGCGAATCACCGCGTTCAAACCTATGCCTCTTACTGGGAGGTACTTCTACTATCTACTGCTCTTCTGCATGGAGGGTCGGGCAGTCATGAGCCATGTGGCCCTGCCCGCCACATGCATAGCACTGCCTCCTCCTTGTAAGGTTGGCTCTGTTTCTTGTGCCCTGCACAACCAAACCTGTATCCTGAGGTCACCCACCAAATGGCCTAGTCCGCTTGGACCCCTGTGTCAATAGTGTACTGCTGGCTACAGAAGACTCTTCCTTGTGTCATCCTATCATGGGTCTCGCCGATGTTGACTGGTCGGTGAGAAAATTCTCCACTACAAGGGCTCGCTCCATCACCCCCTGCGTCGGGATGTAGAGGGGAATCACTGAAGCCCTTATCTCGTTCATGAGTCCCTACTCAAAGGTCAGGGCCCTAAAGAATAGGACCCGCACCATATCCGTGGAGTATCATGAGTGGTCGATAAACCTCACTGAGTATTGAGATACTATCATACTACCCTCTTATAGATGAAGTAACTCCCGAATCCGCACCACACGAAGGGCGGCTGGAACAAACTCTGGGCAGAAGAGACTCTCGAAGTCCATCCATAGTAAATATGCCTCGTCATGCACCTAGAGCATTAGGATACACCATCTAGCTACTGCTGCATGCAGAAGACTCGTTGAAAGGGTCACCATAAGGTCGGCTTGTGTGCCTACCAATCTGAAGACTCTAAAGACAGCCTCCATCCAATCCTCAACTGCCTGTGGGTCTCTCAATCCTTAGAACCTAGGCAGCCTCTGTCGCTGGAACTCCTGCAACACACTAACGTTTCATGCACTCTCTGATGTTACAGCTGGTGGTATCGGTGGCGTATAGGGTAGTGGTGCCGCTGATGCCTCTACTATGATGGGGCCCTGCACTGAGGTCTCATCGCTCAATAGGCTACCATCTCATATGTAACTCAGAACCCTAGCTGGCTGCCTTTGTGGGGCCATCCTAAAAAGAAACAGGTGTGCCACAGCCAAATAGTATACCTGGTGAGTTTACACAAAGTAATCACAAAGAAAACATTTTAAAGGAAACACACACACAATCAGTTTTTTCATGCACTGAGTCAGAAATCAGAGGTTAGGGTCCTGGTGTATGGATACGTTGGCCACCGCACCAACATTGGACTCCCTGGACTGAAAACCACAATCAATACACTTAACACTATTGGTTCGCAGAAAATAATGATCAGATCCATGAGTTCTGCGGTAGAACCAAATCCCATGATACCATTTCGTCACGAACCGACCTCGGGGCCCATGCCGTGACTACCCCAAGCCCACCTTTCATAGGCCAGGGGCTGGAGTCTAGCACCAAAGGCATAAATACCTAAGCTGGGAAGGCATTTCCTTTATAGTAGTAACACACACACAAACAAAGTAAGAAGGAATAAAAGCACTAAGTGAAAAATGTATATAAATAGTAGTCCTGGAAGGAAAAGGGGCCAAAAATACAATCCCAACAGTAAAGTACAGGTACAATAGAAAACAAGTACTACTGGAAAAGGGACAATAGTTAAAAAGGGAAGCTCCTGGAACATCCACTGAGTATCCTAACTGAAGGGTAAGTAAATATTCCCACCTCATCACTCCATGTCTATAATTTCTCTATGTGTACCATCTCGTCATGTGGTCCACCTCCAGGTACCGTCCGGTCCTAGGTCACTCTTGGTCTCCGTCAACACTGTTTGTCATCTGCATCCAACATAACGAGGTGTGGGCATATCCCATGCAGGGATGAGTATAACGAAACTCAGTAGGGACCCAAGACCCCCAAAAGTATCCTAGAATTAATGAAGGATAAAACATAAAAGGAAATATACAATCATGAAGTATCAAAAAACCCAACTTTGGTATATGCCCATACATAAATCTAAGTTATCAATCTCAGTTCGACTCCAACCCTCGAGCCCATGCACAACCCAGTCTACATAGGAAGTATGTAAATCACATCTTTGATAACGATTGAAAGTCAAGACTCATCTCACACAGGTATACATCTTTCGTATTGAGATTGATATGATCAGATATAGTCACTGATTCATCTAAGCTATCGGACCCACACAGGATACAAGACAAGCAAAGATATAAGACCCACAGATAATACAAGACCATCTACTATGTCGGACCCACATATGATACTTGTACAGAGTTTAATACTGTCAGACCCACACAGGATACAAGAACAGTAGTCATCACCGTCGAACCCATGGAAGATTGTAGTATGGTAGTCATCATCGTCATGCACCCGGAGGATCCCAATATGGTAGACGTCGCAGTCGCATCCAGCTCTAGGGTTCCCGCACACACCACACTCCATTCCAGGAGGGTCCACCTCTCGAGAAAAGGGGCCGATACAACAAATATCAATAATTCCAGAGTTTATGTATCCCAATGTTCTGTCTCATCGAAAGATACCCAATGCGACTGACGGCACATCAATCAGATGCCCGGTCTAAGAGTTATTGGATTTTCTGTTCCAGGGGCCTGGTTGGAATTACCCTTGATCCAACCCAGCCTTTTATCAATGTTGTCCAAAACTCACATAGAGTATCAAAAAGGGACCATCTCATCTTGAGGATCCTAGTGCTTCAGACGGCGCATCGATCAGACGAGCGGTCTGGAAGATATTCGCGTTTAAGCGTAACGGGTCTGGCTCGTCAAGCCATGTGGGCTGGCTAGTCGGCCCGACCCAGTTTGGCAAGTCTGACTCGGCAGGGTGTTGGCCCACCCTATGGGGTGCGGCACAACCCGACGGTTGTGGCCCGGCCCATGCGAGGGTGGACCAACCCACATGAGGGCGGCCCGGCCCACACGACAGGTGGTTCGGCCCATGAAAGGGCGTCCCGGCCCGCAACAGACTGCGGCTTGGGCTGCTGGCCGAGAGGAGTGGGGGGTCGCCCCCCCCCCCCCCGGTTTCCCAAAAGAGCGGACTAGTACGGCGCCGCCTATCTTGACTGGAGGGCCAAATTCGGCTTGTCTTCTCTGACTTGAGAGGCCCACACATCGGGCCGTTGTCCCCTCCATGCTACACCGCTTGGCGCTGCAGTTTTCCTCCACTCGGCTGGAAGGCGGACATTCGGTTCACCTGCTGAAGTGGCCCTCCTAGAATGGGATGTGGTTCTCTGCAGCATGGTGCCATGAGGAACTACGGTTCTCCTGCACATCCGGCTTAAGATGGCTGGTTCATCCAGCCCGACCGGTCATGGTACCGGCCAGTTCTTCTTCAGCTGAGTGGCCCACAGTTGTAGGCCGCGGTCTCCCCTCCGCGCAGTACCCGGTGCCGCGGTCTTCTAATGGGCCGGCGTGCAGCCGCCGTTGCCGCCATCGCCTTAGGTCGTCGCCGCCCCTTCCATCACCGCCTCTAATGTGAATAAAAATAATAATCAATGGAGGGTCATCGGTCCATGTTTGTTCCGCCCGTACCCTCCGTGTTAGATGATATCAAATGGATGAGGAAAATATGTGGTATTCAATGATGAATGAGGGAAAATATTATTCAATTAAAATTGATCATAACCCCTACCTCAATTTCAAGAATGTTGCACGTCAAAGATCTATAGAAGATGAGTGTCATGGAGTTCAGGCGTCATAGAAGATGGAGTCGTTGAATACGGACGTCGACTCTGTTGACGTCGGGATGCGTCCGAAGAGGAAGCATCATGGGAGATGTTCTTCGCGTTCTTCGTCGGAGATGTTCTTCATTGAAGAACGGGGTTCTTCTTCGAGAGAATGAAGTTCCACCTGTTGGAACCACGGTCTTCTATGCATGATTTGGAGTATGGTTTTTGTTTGTTGTCAATCATCAATGGAAGTTTAGATCGTGTACCAGCAAAGAGATCATACCGTTCAAGCAGACAAAAGTATTGAAGGTGGCGTCGTTTCCCAGTATTTGCAAAATTTTTGGGGTCCAAAATCTGGAAGTTTCTGAGCATCGCAAAAAGTGGATTTCCATGAAGATAATAATTAAATATGGAAAAGGCATGAATTTCGCGAATAGAGGATGCATGGTTTGGAAATCGCGAAGATGAGAAAAAAGGAGGCCGTGAGGCTTCGCGATTACGTCAATGCTTTGCAAACGACGGAGTTGAAGTGCATCGTAGCAGTAAAGGGCATTGCGAGGAAGCTTCGCGGTGAAGGCGCGAAGGAATGATGACGGTGATACTCCGAGATTACGACGAGCTCTGCGATCCGATAATTTCCGAGGTGCTTCGCGATTTGGACAGAATTCCGGCAGAAACTTCGGAGCTTCGTGATTTGAGATGACGTGGAATTGACTTCGCGCGGAATGTTCGGGGGTCGGTGGAATCGCCTATAAATAGAGGTCGTCCCCCTCAAGAGAAGTGGAGATAATTTCAGAGAAAATCCTTTTCTCTCGGTTTGCAAAGTTCTCTCGCAAAGGCACTGTGCTTCACGAAAGAGGAGCTTCGCGGCGACTATTCTAGCTCCGAGAAAGTCGTGCGCCCCGCGTTGGCTCAGGGAGCTTCGTGAAGAGGCAGGAGCTTTGTCATAGCCATGCATTGCGAAGGCTGGAGCATCGCGAGAGTGCTTCGCAAAAAGGCAGGGACTCTGCGAAGGTTTGTTTGAGCTTTGCAAAATTGAGAGCCTTGCGAAGTAGGGTACTTTGTGAAGGCCTTTTCCAAAGGTTGTTTTCCTAGTGGACAAGGGAAAAGGGGGTTTTCATCAGTGGTTGGAATTTGGACTTTAACAGAGCATTAACTCAGGACTCTGATGAAAGAAAATTCTCAAGCTGAATAGGAGACAATGAACTTCATGTCTATCAATTGTAGAGACCTTCACGTCTATAAACTGAGTGTGACTTCACCAACAGTACTGAGCCAGGGGGAGTCAACGGGAGTGACCCGAGGGAAGCAGTGAGCTATCCCTGAACCTTTGTAAATGTAGTAAGCCTGGGACAGAGTGACTGTTCCCAATCAATTGTAATCTACAGCTAGTGAAGCACAATGGATTTTGGTATGACTGAAAACTTGTCGGCATATGCTCCTTGGACTTAGTCCTTAGTGGTGAACCAAGTAAAAAGGGCTGTGTCTTCTCTGTGCATGTGCATGTTTGCTTTTTGATCATTATCATCATAAAGGTTAAACAAGTTCCTACCAACGTGGGAACAAGATCAATCACATTAAAAGAAAAAAATTCCCCCTAATTCACCCCTCCCCTCTCAGGGTGTCCCGGGGTCCTTTAAGTGGTATCAAAGACTAAAGGTTGCTGGTGTTGAATCTGACCTTTTTCATTATGGAAAACGTGGTCAATGTCAGGGGAGTCCCTCCCTTCGATGGAAGAAATTTCCAGATCTGGAAGAACAGAATGAGATCTCATCTAAGATCTCTTAGAATGGAAGTTTTCTTTTCTACTGTGCAAGGAATACAAGTCACTGATCCAACAGGCCTACCTATGACTGAAACAAACAGGAAACTTCTTGATGCAGATGCTAAAGCACAGAATGCACTCACTGCATCCCTTTCTGATCAGATCTACCTAAAGGTGATGAATTGCACCTAAGAAAAATTCATGTGGGATAAACATGAGACTATTTATGAAGGAGATACCAAAGTGAAGGAGGACAAACTACAAGTGCTGCACAATCGGTTTGATGATCTGAAGATGCATCCAGACGAGAATGCAGACTCTTTCTTCAATCGAATTACTGAAGTGGTTGGAGCAATTGGGGTCTAGGTGAAGAAATCAAAGACATTGATATCGTAAAGAAAATATTGAGAAGACTTCCACCTCTGTATAATGCGAAGGTGTCATCCCTTGAGGAATGTGATCTTTCCAAACTTTCTCCAGATGATCTACTGAGCAGCTTGGTAGCATATGAAATGAGAGTCAAACCAGAAAATTCTATGACTCGGTTGAGAAAGGAAATGGCATTCAAGGCCATGGATAAACTGAAAATCTCAAAGGATAGTAGCAATGAAGATGATGAAGAAAAAGAAATTATTTCTCTCATTGCAAAGAAGTTCCAGAAGGGGAAAGGTAAATTCAAAGGGAAGTTACCTCTCGTGTGTTTCCATTATGGAAAAGTTGGGCACATTGCCTCTCAGTGCATAAAAATGATCAATGATGAAGATAGTGAGGATGAAATCTTCAAGAAGCCTCAGAGAAGGTTCTTCAAAAAGGGAGTCTTCAAATCTGGCAAGAAAATGCAAAGGAAGAGTTTTGTCTGTGAAGAGGAAGAAGATGATAATGAATTTTGTGATGAAGAAGAACCAGAATTCAAAACTGGGAACCATGCTTCTATGATGTCCACTGTTGAAAAGTCAGAGGATACTTATGGGGAAAGACAACTGAGAACTTGTGTAGATCCTGAGATGCAACTTAAGGATGCGGTTAGTAAGCTTAAGATTAAATGTAAGAGCTTCAATGAGTGGAAATAAATTTTAGAAGAATCAACTGAATACGTTGATCAACATGAAGCTGAAATTGAACGATTGGAAGAATTTGTGAAGGTAGGGTCTAAAATAATTGAAAGTAATGATGATGTAGTAGATCTAAAGCTGATAATTGAAGAGCAGGCAAAGGTCATAAATGACCTCACCTCCATACTGGATGAAAAATCCAAGACTGCTGATGGTCTTGAGGAGGAAGAAGTTACTGTAAGGAGTAAACTGGAGACTAAATCAGTTGCAAAAGAATCTAGGAAGAAAATACAGTTTGGAAAATTCTCAGATGCAGAATTACTAGCAAGAGCCAAGTGTGGTTCTGATGGGGTTGGGAAAATCTTTATTGATCAAAGACCCTCTTGCATGGGAAAGAGTGGAATTGGCTGTGAGGCTGAGACATCAACTGCTGGAAGTGAAAAGATCCAAAATAAAGATAAGATGAAAGTTGAACATGTTTAAACGTTTCCTAGAGTTCCAAAAAAGGAACCCTCAATCCAAACTAAAAGGAGACCTGAAAATTATCCTCAAACATTCAGAAATGACAGACAGTCTTACTATTCTCTTAAGGAAGAAGGTTTGAGGAGAAATTCAAGTGAGAATGCATTTCCTCTCATGAAGTGTCAGTTCTGTGGCTATCTGGGCCATACCATGTCATATTGTGAAGTGGCAAGAAGCTATCTGAATGGAGAAGATATAGAAGCTCAACAAAGGAGAACAATTTTATATCCTAATTCTTATAGAAGAAATAATTTCTATGGATATTGTTTTTTTTGTTCTAACATTGGTCATAAGGCCGCTAATTTTAGGCAGTGAAGGGACATGGACACCTCATACCGAAGTTCAATACAAGTCAAGTCTCATCAGCAAGATAGTGTCTCTCTTTCAAATAGGTTTTCACCTCTCAAAAAAGACTTTGACTATGAAGAACCTGGGTATGCGAAAGGGATAATTGAAAGGACATCAGTTCTTTATACTCGATCTAATGTCTCGTGGAAGGAATGGATGAAGATTGAGAAATCCAACCTTTAAGAGGTGGCCCTCAAAGCAACAAAGAACAACAGTACCTGGATTCTAGATAGCGGTTGTTCATCTCATATGATAGTTAATGTCAGCCTACTAATGAATATCATAAGGAATGTCGATGGTATAGTAATATTTGGTAATTATGGGGCTCTAAAAATCAAAGGGAGTGGAAGTACTGAATTAGCTAATGGAGAACTAAAGAAGACTAATGTCCTTTACGTATGTGGCCTATGTCATAATCTCCTCAGCGTGAGTCAACTCTGTGACTCCGGACTTATAGTTATGTTTAATCAGAAAGGCTGAACTATCAAGGGAAAGATTGGCAATTCACTTATGAAGGGATGCAGAACAGAAGGCAACTTGTATCAGGTTGATAGTGAAGAAAATGTATGTTACATGACTGTTGAAGAAGAAAAAAATTTGTGGCATCAGAGACTAGGACACATCAATCAACAAGACATGGAGAAAATATCAAAATTGAGAACTGTCATGGACATTCCCGACCTGAAGCGTGAGCATGAAAAATATTGTGATGCTTGTATTCGTGGGAAGCTAGTCTGCAGTTCATATCGGCCAAAGAAGAAAAGGTCATCTCACTTTCTTGATCTGATTCATGCAGATGTTTGTGGGCCAATAAATGTTGCCGGAACTCATGTAGAATGGTACTTTTTCATTTTCATAGATGATTATAGTAGAATGGCATGTGTGATGGTCATTCACAAGAAACGAAAAGTCCTTGACTGCACGAAAACATATCGGTGAATCGCCGAGAATGATACTGGACGAACAATCAAAGTGTTGCGATCTGACAAAGGAGGAGAATACACGTCCATTAAATTTGAGAATTATCTAGAGAAGCATGGGATATAGCATGAGGTAGCTGCTGTGAGAACTCCACAACAAAATGGAGTTGTTGAATGTAGGAATCGATAGGTGAACAACATGGCACGAACTATGCTGATTGAGAGTCGTATTCCACGACATTACTGGAAAGAGGCTGTTCAAGCTGCAGTGTACATTCAGAATCAAATATGACTTTATATGGGTGAGACGAAGACACCGTATGAATTGTGGAATGGACGTAAGCCTTATCTAAAATAATTTCGTGTCTTTGGAAGTAAATGCTTCATCAGGAACAAAGAAGGAAATCAATGGAAATATGGCGACAATGCAGATGAAGTAATTTTCCACGGTTACTCAATAAATAGCAAGCCTACAAATGTTTCAACAAGCATTTGGGAAGGATTGTGGAAAGCAGTGACATTAAGATAATTGAAGAGAAAACCAAAAATGCTTCAAGGACGTCATATACTGATGTGATAGAAAGTCAGGAAGAATGTGAACGTGAAGAAAATACAAATTAAGAAATGGAAGAAGCTGTTCAAAACACTCAGCAGTCACATCATGATGTTGACTCAGAAGAAGAATCTGAAGAAGAAACTATGGATGAAGAGAATACTACTGAACCTCGTAGGAGAAATCGAAGAGCTGAGATTGATCCATCCAACATAATTGGGGACAAGAGTGCACCCACTCAAACAAGAACGATGAGGAATACCATGCAATCTACATTTATATCAGTTTTAGAGCCATCCAAATTTGAAGAAGCTGCAAAAGATAAATCTTGGGTGAAATCCATTAATGATGAAATAGATCAGATTGAAAAGAATCAGACATGGGATCTTGTCCAGAGACCCGAAGGTCACAATGTGATTGGTACCAAATGGATCTTCAAAAATATGTTTGATGAGCATGAAAGTGTCATCATAAACAAGGCACGACTGGTATGTAAAGGATATTCCCATATTGGAGGCATTGATGTTGAAGAAACCTTTGCTCCAGTGGCTAGACTGGAGTCAATCAGGATTTTCATTCCCATGGAACTCCAAAGAGGATATAAAGTATATCAAATGGATGTCAAGACAACATTCATGAATGGTGTACTCGAAGAAGAAGTCTACATTGAACAACCAGTGGGCTTTGTTTTGGGTTCTGATGAATCATAGGTCTACAAACTGAAGAAAGATCTATATGGTTTGAAGCTAGCACCACTGGTGTGGTAATCACCGCTAGATTCATATCTCAAGAAGTTGGAATTAAAAAGAGGAGGAGTTGATCACAATCTCTATGTGAAGAATTCTCCAAAAGATCAATTCATGGTTCGTGTCTACGTTGATGATATCATATTTGGTGGCAGCAGGCAGAAATCAGTGGATGAATTCTCCAACCACATGAAATTATAATTTGAAATGTCTATGATTGGGGAGCTCACATATTTCTTGGGGCTGCAAGTGGTTGAAAAGAAGGAATACACTTTCATTTCTCAGGAAAAATATGCAAGAGAGCTGCTGAAGAAGTTTAATATGCAAGACTTCAAACCAATGTCAACTCCTACTGCTGTTGGAACTAAACATGGAAAGCATGAGGATGGGAACTCTGTTGATCCCACCATGTACAGGAGGATCATTGGAAGCCTACTGTACCTGACAGCGACAAGGCCAGATATTGTCTTTGCAACATGCCTTACGGCCCTCTTTCAGAGTAATCCAAAGGACAAACATATGGTAGCAGTAAAAAGAATCATGAGGTACATTCAAGGTACACATAACTTCGTGTTATTTTGTGCTGCAGGCAGGGACAGTGAATTATCAGCATTTTCGGATGCTGACTGGGCTGGTGATGTAGTAGACAAAAAGTCCACTAGTGGTGGAGCTTTCTATATTGGGCAGAAATGTGTTGGCTGGTTGAGCAAGAAACAAGAATGTACTTATCTTAGTACTGCTGAAGCTGAGTATATCTCTGCCACAAAGGCATGCACTCAACAGCTATGGATGAAGCAGAAATTAACTGATATTGGTGATGAGGTGAAGCAACTAATGGTGATTTACTGTGACAATAAGAGCGCAATTGATCTTACGAAGAATCCTGTTCAGCATTCTCGTACAAAACACATTGAAATCAGGTATCACATTATCAAAGAGAAAGTTGAGCAAAGCGTGATTAGATTGGATCATGTGGGAACAGATGAGCAAGTGGATGATATCCTGAAAAAGCCACTGTCAACGGTTGTGTTTGAGAAGCATCGGTTGAACATCGGTGTTCGGCCACCTCCCAGTGCATAAGGAGGTTACGGAATTCCCCTCTCCCCATTTTTTATAACTGTTTTAATCTATTTATGGATGTGATGTAGGTTTATGGGGGAGATACTATCAAGGGGGAGTATGGTTTGAGCTGAACGTGAAAAAATTTAATTTACTAGCCTTTGGATTTATTGTCAATGGGGGAGAAATGAGAAAGGAATAAATTCAGGCAACTTCTGTGATGATAAGAATTTGAAGGAAAACAGTGGAACCCAATTCAAGCCTCCTCTCTTGTTTTCTACACCGAGAATTGCTCACGTAGACTTAGAGTGTTGGCTGAGTTGATTCCTGCGTTTTTGGTTTTCACATAGATGGAGATCTATTGAATTTATTTTCTGATTGCCAACAAACCCAAAGGGGGAGATTGTTGGAACCATGGTCTTTTATGCATGATTTGGAGTATGGTTTGTGTTTGATGTCAATCATCAATGGAAGTTTGGATCATGTACCAGCAAAGAGATCATACCGTTCAAGAAGACGGAGTTGAGGCGGTGAGGCTTTGCGATTACATCAAAGCTTCGCGAACGACGGAGTTGAAGCACATCGTAGCGGTAAAGGGAATTGCGGGGGAGCTTCGCGGAGAAGGTGCGAAGGAATTATGATGGTGATACTCCACGATTACGATGACCTCCACGATTCGAAAAGTGCTGAGGTTCTTCGCGATTTGGACAGAATTCCGGTGGAAACTTCGGAGCTTCACGATTTGAGATGACGTGGCATTGACTTCGCGCGGAAAGTTCGAGGGTCGGTGGAATCGCCTATAAATAGAGGCCGACCCCCTCAAGATAAGTAGATAGAATTTTAGAGAAAATCCTTTGCTCTCGGTTCGCAAAGGTCTCTCACGAAGGTAGTGTGCTTTGCGAAAGAGGAGCTTCGCGACGGCTATTCTAGCTCTGCGAAAGTCGTGTGCCCCACGTTGGCTCAGTGAGCTTCAAGATGAGGCAAGAGCTCCGCGAGAGCCAAGCATTGCGAAGGATGGATCATCGTGAGAGTGCTTCGCAATTGATCTTTTCAAAAAGGCAAGGACTCCGCGAAGGCTTGTTTGAGCTTTGCAAAATTGGGAGCCTTGCGAAGTAGGTACTTTGTGAAGGACTTTTCCAAAGGTTATTTGCCCAGCGGACAAGGGAAATGGGGGTTTTCATCAGTGGTTGGAATTTGGACTTTAACAGATCATTAACTCAGGACACTGATGCAAGAAAAGTCTCATGCTGTACAGGAGACAATGAACTTCATGTCTATAAATTGAAGAGACCTTCACGTCTATAAACTGAGTGTGACTACACCAATGGTAGGGAGCCAGGGGGAGTCAATGGGAGTGACCTGAGGGAAGCAGTGAGCTATCCCTGAACCTTTGTAAAGGCAGTGAGTTCGGGACAGAGTGACTGTGAACGAACAATTGTAATCTCCAGCTAGTGAAGCATAGTGGATTTCGGTACGACCGACAACTTGTCGGCATATGCTCCTTGGACGTAGCCCTTAGTGGTGAACCAAGTAAAAAGGGATGTGTCTTCTTTTTTTCATGTGCATGTTTGCTTTATGATCATTTTCATCATACAGGTTCAACAAGTTCCTACCAACGTGGGAACAAGATCCATCACATTAAAAGAAAAAGTTGTCACCCTGATTCACCCCTCCCCTCTCAGGGTGTCCTGGGGTCCTTCACCACCTAGAGTTTTCTCCCAATGTCTCCCCACAAAAATTTTCCAATGAAAATATTATAATAGGCTACCCCAATGTTTATAATCTTGCCATGGAATTCAAAATTAGTCAAATAATAGAGAAGCCAATTAATTAATTGTTCATTAATGGAGAGTGTGTTGCCACCTTCATGAGAGGAGGGTGGAATATGGAAGGTTTAACCACATCAATGGGGGGTTTCAAGAGAGTGTTTAAAGGGTGAGTTGAGGGGTTAGGTGCATGTGGGACCCACACACATTATTCTCCCATGGGACGTTATGTGGGATGCGGGCCCCACATACTACTCCTCCTCTGAGGAAATAACCACCCATAAAAATAAAATTGTGTACAAAAAAATTTTATTTAATATAAATTCCCAAAAAATAACTTCTCCTCCCGACCAAACGTAGCTGCGGTAAAGGTCCTCTTAGGAGAATACTGGCGGTTCGTGTTCATCGGTGCACTCAGATTCAATTACGAGTACCTGTTTAAAATATAGAAAAAACCCCACATACGTTTACTGAACGTACACAAACAAAACTTTAGAAAATGATTTCAGGCACACTGGTCCTCAGAATCAGGCACCGTTAGAAACTGAAGACTCGTAAAATTCCAAAGTATTTATGAAAAAATTTACCGTGTAATTTCTAGGTCTTTAAATCAGACCATGAAGGACCAAATAAATAATATAGAAGACCATGGAATCCTCATTTAGTTTGAGTATATTGTAAATGGAAACTCAAAAATTCTTCTATGGAGTTTTTGGTTCAAGTCAACTGATCATGTCCAATGCGATTCAATGAAATTCGGATCCAAGGGGTGGAGAGGCCCTTGGAATCCTATAGAATCAAGATCAAAGGTTTTGAAATGTCCAAGGAATGTACTACCATAATCATTACAGACCCATGGTATATAAATTTCCCTAGATTCAAATATAATCAAGATCCATGGAGCTCAACCAAGGCATCCACACCATACCATCCAATGAATTAATTCATTAATAAATTCATAACCAATCAAAATCCATGAGTTTTTCTATAACAAGAAATAATTTTCAAATAATCAATTTATCAATTTTAATCATATGCAATAGCATGAAAAGGGGGAAATAACCATCTCCTCCAAATTCAATTCAATTTATTCCTATTAGTCACTAATGAATAGGTAAAACAAGGTACAAACAAACTTCAACATTTCATTACATTATCATTAGGAAACCTGCTAAAATTAGCTATCTTAGACTCACCCAACGGTGTGGCGCAACCTAGTTAAGATACAAGGTCACACCCCTTGGTTGGTATATATTTAGGAAAACAGCCTCCAACAATCAAAATGGATATAGTGGGTAACATAATCAGGTTCCAATTCATTCAATTGAAATTTTAAATTAACCTTAGGGGAAACCTCAGAGACTCACATGTGTGTCCCAATTTGAAAATATATAAAATAATAAATCCATAATGTAAAAGTTATAGATCACCTACCATATGTCCTTAATATAAGAAATTTCAACTATCAACCATGGATTTAGTCTTGATTGGGAGAAAATTGATAAGCGGTCAATTCCTATTAAAATATTGTGTAAGATCTTACACCAAAATAAAAAAATGAATATATATTGGAAAACTATGAAAATATCTTAAGTAATGAAGAACTCACTAACCTATATTCAATGAGAAGATCAACACTTGAATCTGTGTCAATATGGTGGAGTTAACAAATAAACTAGCTCGATAAATGAGAATATCAATAAGAAGAAGAAGTCTCCATGAATGGTGGGGAAAATGAAAATAATTAGAGGGTTTCAATTTTTATTTAAATGGGGAAAAATGGAAAATTCCCACTTTTTAATTTGTTCGCATAACACAACTGCATAGTTGGAAAAACCATGCACTAACCGTGTTCCCTTTAAGGCCTCTCTAGGGAACCCACTTGATTCATGCTCATGGTTTTCCAAACTAGTAAAAAATAATTCCCTAATTAGCTATCCCTAGTCTCCCCTCACATTTAAATGGTGACCAGTTATACAAACCGTGATCTGACCATGAATTTAGAATCTGCTAAAAAGTGTAGGTGGCTTGCACTGGTGGTTCCCCTAATGGAACAATTTCCCCCAAACTGTGCATTATCCTTCTTCCCTATGTCCACCACTGTATAGTTACTACTAACTGTGTGGCATGTTTCACATAATTTCTATTAATAGTGCATCCCAGTTAACCTTTCCAACAATTTGGCCTCCTAGATCTGAATATGACCTTGGTTCCCCCAAAACTCTCATGATCTCATTAGTCACTCACCTTTGAGAAAAATACAATTTAGACTGAAATTAAAAAGATCCATACCAAATAAGATATCCTAGTATAATACTAAATGAAAAAAAATTAGAGAATGAAAAATGATACATATCAGATATAATCCATGTATGAGAAAACATGTAAATGGCCTAGGAGACAACGTGGGTATTTTAGCAGATATTGGGCATCTCAATCTATAATCTATTAATGAAATCATAAATTGTTTTTTAAAAAATATACCTGACCATATATGATAGAATCAATATGATCATTCTAAAAGAGGTATATATACTTTAAATGAGAACCTCATGTAGAAAATATATATTGATAAAATTCATGTTCAAAAAACATATATAATCAGTGCCAAAGGTGAAATCTATGTAGTAGTTTTGATAAATCTATCAATTCAAATAATTAATAATGGATTCTCTATGATATTTCTCAATTGATGAAAATATAAAGGGTATCAAGGATTGTTTAGAATGGAATATGTGATATTAGGCCCATTAAATGATGGAAACTATGGGATTTTATGGATAATATATTAGAGATTCAGTATATTTGAGTTTATCAAATTAGGTTTAGTAGATAAAACTACCTCATAGCAGAAAATATGGATAAATATATTTTCTCATGTTGGAATAATGAAGTCAAATATCCATAAAAGAATATATATGTTGGAAAAAGTTATAAAGATAGATATATGAGATCTCATGGATAAAAGATAATTTTTGGAGGCATTACAACTGGTTTTAGTCCTTTTCTAATGATGATATCCATGAAAGATAGTGTGGGATTATTTTGATGATATGAGTTTCAAGAATTATAACATTATTATTTGAAATATTTATTATTATCTGGTTCACAAGTGTTTGTTGAATTCATAGTTTGTTTATCAAACTTTTTATAGATTAATGGTGTTTTTTGGGTGACAGAGACAACATTTACATTGATAACGGATCTCTTTATCAATTGGGTGTTGTATTTCATGACCAAATAAGATCCCCACAATGAACAATTGGATCCACATTTTCATTATGCCCAGTGAATTAATTGTTTGTGTGATATTTTGATGATAAAATTTTCAGAAGCTTGAAATAAAAATTATGGTGTAATATATATCATCATGGTATGATTTCATTTATAACACCAAGTATTGAACAATTAGTTGTGCTGACTCATTTTATTCATTCTCTATAATTGTTAAACCTGATTGTTTCCATAATAAATTAATAGGGATGACCCACATAGAGTCTAAAATTAGATATATGATTAGAGAATTCAGGTTCCTAGTATTATGAATTAAAGATGGAGAACCTTCATGACTTCAATATTCTATTCATTATTACTTCACAAAATTGGATTGCTCATTTGGGATATTGGTTTCATTTCAAACCTATCATAGGACTACTGAGGAGACTCTTGGATATTTTTATCAACATAATAAGTAGAGAAACAATTTAGTTACTATTTTGAGGTTAGTGTACAAATTTATAATTTCTTGAATCTCATACAACATATATAACACTTCTTAAAAATAATAGGATGTATAGAGACAAAGTACCTAGATATTGTAGGATCTATCTCATTAAGAAAAATAGAATTAATAAGATCCAATTAATTGTTTTTAGAAAATCTAAAAATATCCTTAAATTATGTTGTGTATTTTAGAAACTAAAAAATAAGGAGTCAATCATAGAAAAATGAATGATGAATGTTGGAATTACCTCAAGATATTTACTGCGATAACCAGTTACTAAATCCATGAAAATATATATGAGGTAACAACGAGGAATAAATCTATAGGGTTGTGGAAAGTAGAAAATGAGGAGAAAACCCTTTTAATAATGTTTTAATTTTTTTATTAATGTCTATAATAATATTACATGATGTTGGTTTAAGTGTGATCATTTGTTTTATAATGAAAATCCATTCTTGGGGTCAAATTATTGTGTGGTCATAAAACTTGTAATAGAATGAAAATTTACTGAGAAGAACTAAAAATAATTACCATCATAAACCTATGTCATTATACTATGTAATTATTAACCTTAAAATTCAATGAATACCCCATTCTCTATTGATTAAATGAACAACTTTCATCACCCTATTATGCATTTTTACCTCTCTGCCAAGTATCATAGTGAAAATCATAGGTTGTTGTTTCACCAACCACCCACAATAAAAAAAATCTCACACATCCATTCACTAAAAAAATAAATATATAGGCTATAATGTGACATCAACTTGAGTAAATTTTCTAGTAGGAAATCAAGGAAAACTCTATAAAAATAACTATGAGGCCCTTACCAACACCATAAACAATAGACAAAAACATGATGTTTGGTGAAAATGTAAATTATTTCATGATATAAAAACAAACATGTTTTTATGGATATATATTTAGGTTATATATTCCTTATAGATCATATCATAATTTGCACTTCATGATCATTCATTATATTAGAAATTTAATTACATTTATTTATTTAATTCCAAGTCTTGATATATATGGAAATGGTTTTTATATGGTTATAATGGAATAATGATTTTAATTATTCAATATTGTTAGGATATATTCATAGAGAGAAACCAATTATTAGTATGTTTCTGGTGAGAGTGTTACTCTTGCACGGGTAATTCAAAGCACATGAATGTTGTTTTCTCCATAAAAGGGTTATGGTAATGGAAAAAACATACCAATAAATATAATGATTCATGACACAATACATTTTATTGAATACTAAATTTCTTTTTTAGAAATTATTGGGAATTTATTATTCTAGTAAGAGTGGGTATAAGAATTTAGTGTTCCACTATAATGGTTTCATATGTGTTTCATAACCATATATTTTTCTTCACATCAGAATGGAAGATATTAATCTGTAGTTTAAAAGACCTATTTAATTCTTTAATATATCCAAGAAACATGAATTATTTTTTTCAACTTGTATGGCTACATCATAGTATTATTTTTTATAATCATTTAATGGGTTATTGTTTCTATTGTTTCTGGAAACTTCATACCATAATAAGCCTAATCATGTTGTGAGCATGTCCAGATATGATTCAATATCTTCAGGTATTTTCTATATCTTTTTATTCTTGTGGTTGGGATATTCTAATAGATGTCACAATTCTATATCTCAACCCATGAGAAAATATCTTATTTCTATGTTGTCTCTATTTTTTTCTTGATATATTTTTTATATTCACCATCAATTTATCATTAATCCATTAAAATAAATGATATGATATTATTGGTTGAAAGAGAGTGTGAATAGTGTTTTTGGAGAATTTTTTTAAATCCTTTGAGGTTCTTACCACATATTTAATAGAACTTAAACTTGAATAAATAATTCAAAGAAATGGTTCCATGTACGTATTCAAATGGATTTTAATTTTTTTAATTCATATCGTTACTTGGTTGACATCACATAAAAACATGAAATTCATTTACATTAATGAAATTAATATATGTGATATAATAGGGATTCTTTTTAGTGTATGGATTGTTTCAAATTTACTTTGATTAGGATATGATATTCTGGAGAAAAAAATAAAAGAATTCATTCTCACTAAACAAGACTAAGTGAATAATGATGGTGATAGAACTTCAAATAATATTATTTGTTCATCACTATTTGATAATGTTGTAACACATTTAATGGGATGAAAAACTTCTCATGAAATTTGAAATATGATTAATGATATTCATGCTACTAATAAGAAATTGGACGAGTAAGGACTAAAAACATATTTTTCTCAATTTGAAAACATGACGATGATAAAATTTGATACATATGATACATTTTATATTCATGTAGGGTATATTATTTCATAAATATAAATTTATTCTGAGACACTTGAGGATTTTACCATTGTGTAGGAACTCATTGGAATATATCTACATAAGATTGATACCAAAATATAAGTACCATAAGACTAATATCTGTATTGGTTTTCAATTAATATACATAATATATTTTTTCTATTATTTGATATAATAATAGGTACATATCTAATGATCAATTGGAATGATTTTAATGAGATATTTTTAATTATAATAGGATTTATACAATCTTTAGTTCCCTAAATCTAGCTAAGACGAAACTAGAAGGTTATGAAACAGAAATGAATTTTCAGGAATTGATTTCATTGTTTTTAGAATAAATAAAATACATCATTAATAGGTATAATGGAAATCTATAATCGATGTTATGATGTTTTGGTAATATCAGTGAATTATCATGAAATTTCTGAGAGAAACAAGAAGATTTTGGGAAATATTATCAACCCAAATGATCATCTATGATAAATAATTATTCTACTTCTTATCTTGGAAAGAAGTTAATTAATTTAAAATTAATGGCCAATACATCAAAGAAGATAAACCATATCTTTAAACAAGATGATTTATCATTTAAAATTGGAATTGAAAAATTTAAATTAATCATTTATCATGAAATGTGGAACACGAATGACATAAAAGGATATATCAATTTATGGTAGTCTATGAATAATTATAGACATCAAACAAAAAAACTAGAAAAAAACAAAACAAAACAGTAAATTTAATAAATATATATTTTAATAAAATGAAATTAAATATTTCAGATTTCAAATTACCTGCTCTTATTCATGATCTGGGAGAGAAGTTTGTCTAAGAGTGTCATTATATTTCACTGCAATTTTATTCCTTTAATTTCCATCAGATTTCTTTTATACAGAAAAATATTATATAATTTTATTAACATCAATAAATGAGTAATTTATAGTATTAAAACTATTTTAATGTAAAAAAATTATTATATATATATATATATTTAATTAATACCTTGAACTCTAGACTTTTTAATACCTAATCATCTCTATTTATTATGATATTTAGTAATTAAGAATGATCAGTATTACATCAAGCCCATTATCAACTCGCACCTTCAAACTATAATACAAGTCATTGTTCTAGGATCTCTATATTTCACCCAACTCAATTAACCTAGAATCCTTAGAAATTTTTCTATCAAGATAATTATATCATATCATCATTTTGAAAGATATTTGTTAATAGAATATTATTAATTAATATATATACAATATAATTAACATTACATACCCAAATATCAACCCCAACATTGTTATTTATTTAGTCTCTAACATCCCTCAAACTTCTTAGTTGAACTGGAATGGTATTTATTTTTCACAAAGTGTTCTCATAAAACATCTATATTCCATACCATTTTTTCCGATGATAACATCATCTTCCTTATATTTAATAATGATTTGAGTGTTTTAATTTTATAACTCACAAATTTTTAGGAAACTGCATCATCATTTTGAGGATGTATCTAATCATGAAAAATATTTAGCAAAGAAAAATAATATATATGAATTTGTCATTAATCACTATCCATAATGTATAAAAAACCAGTAGATGGGGGATCTATTGAACCATTGATTTCTATGTCTGTAAGAGGGGGTATTCTCTATGGTAGGATGGATATGTATAGTAGGAGTACTATGTATATTCAATTTTGATTAATATATCGATGTAGGAAACCCTATGAGATATACATGTAAAGATGAAGGTGGTTTTGGATATAGATATGGGGGTGGGATATATGGGGAAGTAGGGCCTTGTATAGTGGATGGTGGGAATGGGTTATAAGGAGGAATGAGTTCTTAAGAACTACAATACCATGTGAGTGCAGAATAATATGGATATGGAAAAAGTGGGTATGAAATATATGTATATGGAATAATTAAAGGTTTTCCTTATGGTGACCAAAGAGTTGTGAAGAGAGGTTGATCTAAATAACCTCTTAGTGACTAAATCGACATAGTGGAAGGATAAAATATAGAATTGGTTGTACTACTACCCCCACCATACAGTCATACTCTTCAACATAATCCAATAATCTCTTAAAATATGTAAAATAAAATAACTTGAATGATAAAATAAAATTAATGATAACATGATAAGTAATATTAAATAACATAATATGGAAACATATAATGTAGATACAATGGTGATCATTGGTGATTTTCATAAATATATAATACGTTATTCATTTTGCAGCACTCATCTCTGCCTAAATTCATTATAATAATAAGATTTGATATGGAAATTAAAAACAACATTCAAGGATAAATAAAAAATGATAATGTTAGATATTACAAATGGTTGACATAAAAAAATGAAAATACAAAAAATTCTATTTAATGAAAATGTTTATCAACATAAATATAACAATTTCATTACATTTTCATATTCAGTTTCCATAATTTCATATCATTTGAATTTTTTGGGATGCAATTAACAAAATTAATTAGATATCATATATGAAATTTTTAGAAGAACTACATTAAAAATTACATTAGTTTCATGTAAATAAATAATAATGTTTCAATTGTATGTTTTCTATATTATATTTTTTGGATCAAAATCTATTATAACAAAAAATTCAACAATACCATCAAATGGAATATTTTGATATATATAGATATTTTCATCCAAAACAACTTTATCATCTTGGAATTTGTAAAAAATATGTCTCATAATGACATCAATAATAACAAAAAATTTATTTCCTAATGGGTCAATTATATAAAACACTTTTCTATATTGTGATGCAAGAATATAAGACTCCATTTAAGGAAGTTGATAAATCAAATAAATCATTGTAAATACACAATTATCTATGTTTATGCCATTCATGTCTTTGAATAAAACCATTTTCATTGCATCATTGCAACATTACCATGTGTGTCACAATCTAATAAAATGATTCTTTAAGAGCCACTAGAATATGAGATATTTTCTAATCAATGTTTCTTATTTTGTATACTTGCATAATAGTATATTATATTGCTTATCGTGAAACTATCATAATGATTTCACATTTTAGTTTAAAAATTATTTATAAATAATTTGAATCCATTGAAAACCACTAGCTTACAATAATGTACCACATTTTTTATGACCAAATGAAAATTATCTTATTCCATCTAGTATACTATTCATTAATAAAATCATAACTTGAAAGATGACGAAATCAACTAGTATATAGATATTAGTTATTAAGTTTTTAAAAAATATATATATTACCTTTTAATTTAACCAAGAAGTAAATTATTTTCTGTGTATTAGTTCCTTCCTCATAAAAATTTGAGAATGATGTCTCCTTTATATAATTTAAAATTTTCATTATAAATACGAAATATTTAAATTGATTGAAGTTATTATGAAATAACACAAGTAAAAAAATTCACATTTATTATTTTTCTTACCAGATGTAATCATAATGAACACAAAATATGAATAATTATATATGATGAGCCATTTCCCACGCTTCCATTCATTATGCACATGATGAGTATGATCTAGATATCCCACCCTATTTAGGGTAGTGAAGGAAATATAGGCTCAATTGGATCATATTGCTCATCCTCAATTCTCATTAGTCAATTATAAATCATAGACATTATCCAAGTATGATGAATAAGAATACATGAATTATTGTTCTAAATAGACTTTTTAAAAAGACCCTTTAAGATGATATTTAGTTATCAAATAATATTTCAATCCATACATCATTATTTCTATCAGATACATCCACCAAATCAGAACAAAACCCTTAAAAAGAATTTATTTTGGGAATAATCGCAACCATAAGTAACATATTTATAAAAATGGATTGTGGGAAAATTTCAATTATAAGTCACAAAGTATAATTCATGCATCTCTCTCAAATTTCGGAACAACACTTCTACTCAGTCGTTTGGCAAAACAGTCTCGATAAAAACGATATAACATTATCATAGAAACACTAACATTATGTTATAGAAAATATTGACTGGATATGGGAATAAAATCATGTAATAGGGTATAGTAATCATGGGTTTTAAGAGATTTTAGTTTTTTTAAAAAATAAATTTGGATTATAAGGAAAAGAAAACATTCTACTTGGAAGAATCATGAGGGCCTCAAGAATTAACATCCAAGATCGACCCCAATAACTATGTAAACACCATATGGGGGAGGAAACCAGCGCTTGAAAACTTAATGATAGGTAACTCTTGGGATGCCTTAGATTCTAGTAGTCGGTTACATAGTTACCTTCTCACTGTATGTCAAGAATCATAATATCATTTTTAATGAAGGGATTACATTTATCAAACATATAATATATTCACTAGGGAATATAAGTTAAGACAAGGAGGGAAAAATAAATAATCTTAAAATAAGCCTCCATAGTTTAAAATGAGATGCCATTAGCATGGCATAACTCTAGGCTATGAAGGATTTAACTTTCTTCCAACCCAAGTGAGTCACCATATCCATAAAAATCACATAATGTTAAAATCACAAAACCAAATGGGTCAAAAAAATATCCCCCACCCATGTACATGCACCCATATTTGTAAGACCCATAAATATTACATTTAATAAAAATATCACAAGGAATATATATCACTTATTGACCTATTTGTGAGGGTTTGGGATCATGATAACCTCAACTAATAACTAAGAAACTTCTTAGTGAGGGTGCCTCTACCCGATGCATTAAAATCCATTCAGGCATTGCAGTGAGAAATCAGGCCTTCACTACCACAATAGAAATAGGTTAGTTTGTACCATTATGTCGAGACCTATTCATTGCCTCCCAAATACACCAAGAAACAACTATAATAATAAACAACTGATCCATTTTTATTAATTTTATTTCCAATACCACTAAACGGACATCAGAGGAACTCATCAATGGACACAACTATAATTGATAAATTAGATAAATCACTAGGTACCCCTCCCCCCAATATTATCACCCAATCACATTTCCAAAATAGGTGAATTTTATTTTATTCCTTGTGCACAATACACCAGGAGCACAAAGATTCTTGAAAAACACCATTGCTCATAATCACAACATTAGTGGGGATCTCAAGATTCAGGATTCTATAGACTAAGAGATGATACTTGGAAGAAATGTTCCTGAATCAGAGAATTTCCCCCCATGAATCTCCGACATGGAACTTTATCACCTTTATATTGTGGCCATGGTTGAGAACATAACTGATGTGATACATTTGAAAATACATTGAAATTGAATGACTTCCATGCTATTACCATCTCTATACTTTCTCCGGGTGGGGTTCATGATCACTTGAATAAATGAGGGGTAGTAGCCGGCTTGATTGAAAGTTAATGCAAGATGAGAGAATCCAAGTAATCCTAACACAATTACCACCTAATTGAAATTATAAAAATTGATATTTTCACATCCAATAACCCAATGGCAACAAACCCCCCTGAGCATCCCAGATAAAATAATATATAAGGGTATCAATTTCATTAATGATTATTTTGGGAACCCTGAGGCCTTAATTGTCATGTAGAGTTCAACATGCTATTAATGAGGGTGATTCTCCCACCAAATGAGAGAAAATGGTTCTTCCAATTATTAATAGAACTTGTGATTTTATCAACCACCACATCAATGTGTCTTATCTGGATTCTTCTAGGAGTGATAGTTTCTCAGAGGTATTCCATGGGAAATTCTCCATATATATGCCTAGGGTATGTTTGATTTTTTGTCTTTGATTATCTTTGAATTAGGGGGAAATATACATAGATTTTTTTTTCAGTTGATAATTTGAGCACTCAATTGAGATTATTCCTCCAAAAAATTTTCAACCTCGTAATAAAAGAGGAACTTCCATTAAGTAAAAAGACCAATTCATTATCAAATAAAAGGTGGGTAAATCCATTGAAGTGGGACCTAATATTTTAAGTACATATAGTTCCAAGTAGCATTTTTTATTACATGATCCTACTCTGTCTGTCCTTCAAAAAGATAAATATGATGAGGGACAGTGGGTCTCCATATATGAGGCCCATTACCAATTTTAGAAAACCACATTGCCACTACATGAATGGTATTGTAAACCATGTTGAGATGAAACATCTTAAAAACATACCAATTTTCCATTTTGAGAACCCCATGCATCTCATAACTCAAATAATATAGTTCAAATCAAGGAAATCATACATCTTATCCATATCCAATTTGATAAAAATATTAGATCCCACCACCTTCTCGATAAAATCTCTTATAGTCTATTGATCTATTACTAAGGATCGCTGAATGGACCATCCATTAACAAAACAACATTGCAATATGGAAACCATATCATTGATATATTTTTATAGTATATTATTGGTAATAGAAGCTATAAATTTTTTAGGTGAAATTACATATACTAATGGGTCGATATTTCCGGAAGGAGCAGAGGTCTTTCACATTAAAAATAGGAACAATTATGAAGACACATGAAACCCATAGAAAGGAACCACCACAAAATAATTCTTTATTGGATTAAATCAAGTAATTTTTATGATGTATCAGGGACTCACTAAAAAGGAAATATGGAATCCATCAGGTTCTAGAGAGATCTCATAATAAAGGATCTCATTTAGTTCTATATCTTCTTCTCTTATGGAATGTATTCTAATATATTATTGACATGATGTAAAGATACATTGGGAATAGAATAAAAAATTTCCATCTGGCCTCATAGATATACATTCTTACTACATGGGTTAGAAATTCACAATAAGGATTTAAAGTATGATGCCTCCATTCCCTTAATCAATTATGGATCCCTTGAGAAAGTTTCATCCCATATCAAAATATTTTGAGTTCTACCATGGTGTTTTTCTTTCAAGGATGGATAGAAGACAAATGTGTTATGATATCCTTCCATGAGCCAGGTGGCCAACACATTTTTTCATAGATGCCTCTCTGGTTCAAGAAAAATCTTATTTAATTTGTTTTTTTAGAGAAAGGGAAGTAAAGGTGTTGTCTTATTGGTATTTCTCTAGGATAGTTTCCACACGATCTATCTCAATTTTGATTTACCCCATGTTTTTTGACCGAAAAATAGAATTGAACCAATTGGTTACATCGTTTTTCAATCTCCATAACTAATTATGAAAACCAACCCAAATGGTACCATGTTTGGTAGTTCCATGAGTCATGTACCAGTATGTGGTACTCATGAAGTTGTTTCTATTAGTATGAGAAATGGGCACATCCTCCACCATCTTGTTCGTATATAATGTTCATGAGTAAAGAAGAATGATCAAATAGTGATCGAGTCTTGTGAATCATCTCTATATTTTAGAGGAAGATATGGCATGATGGTTGGTTAGAAAGAGGTCCAATGTACACAAAGTGCACTAATAGCTTGTCTAGTTATTTTCCTAGGTGAAATTATCACATAAAAATCCATGATTGAGGAGGATATTCTGAGATGAAAAGGTGGAAAATTCCATTATTCCTCTCTATGGAAATAGTCCATTTCCCCTCCTAAATGCATCATACGCTTGCACACCAAAAATCCAAATCTCCTTTAACTCATCTGTGAAGGGTTCAATTATATTTCCATATCATTTCCAATATCACTGTGTTTAGATATCAATATAGTCACGATAGAAAAAAACTTCTTCATACACATCCTTGATGGAAAGTCATAAATGTGAATAAATAAAGGGCTTGTACTGTATACAATATGCATTTTTAGAAATGGGTTGAAACCATCACATTATAATCACAATCTAATATTTAATGGGTCATCAACAAAATATGGATGAAACATATCAAATTTATTCCATGCTAAGCCTTCTATTGGATACACTATTTCATCATTATCCTAATTTCTTTCATCTTAATGTCATCTCATATTTCATTCCATTTACTCTATCATAAAAAGTTTTTAAATACTCGTAAAAAAGGACACTACCACATCACTTTAACTAGTATGAGGGATTGATTTCGGTTTTTATTATTCTTCCACAATGATGTATCAAGATATTTTCACTGAATCATATATGCATTTTCCTTCTAGAATAGAGAATAATATTTGTTGAAATATTGGATCTTAGTAGATGAAAATAAAAAAACTTCAACCAACTTTGACTCCATGTAATAATTTTCATGATTTCTTGCATTATTGGGTAGTAAATTCTTAATAATATTAATGATATAGTCAACAACTGTATTATTAAATCTGTACGTTGTCTTTTCACAATATAATCATATTAAAAACATAAATTTCTCATTATTCCACATGATTGATATACTGGGATATTCATATATTCCATATAATTTTTAACTGTCTCAACATTATCATCCTAATAAATAGAAAATAACTGTATTCTAATATATATTTTAGGTTTCACTGCTCTATATGAGGATCTATCTTTGAAATAAATAGAAACTGATCAAAATTAAGGTTTGTTGTAACAATACTTTTAGATGAATCAATATCATTATCTAATTGAGACTCTTCTCCATTGTGATTTTCTTTTGAATCCTTATTTAGTGATATGCTAACTCACTTCTTCATGAGTTAACCTTGGTCATTCAGTATAATCAAAACACAAGAATCAGATCACAACACTATCTGAATCACTGTTGAATAAAAAGTGAAAAATATACCATAAATCATTCTGAAACACATCAGCGATCTAATCAACATGGTACTTCATCGTGTATCCCTTATGAGGAATGTAAAAAATAATTAAATAAATAAACTATAAAATTACTAAATCTGATATGTATTGATTCAAGAGATAAAAAACTAATCATCCATATCATTTTTATAAAAAATTTAAAAAAATATGTTACATGGAAGTTAAAATTATATATTATATATTGTTAAATTTTAATTTATAGTAATTTTTTTTCAAACTTTAAAATATTTTTTATACATTTTTTCAAAAAATTAATTATACATATTTATTAATTAGAATTTTGTGAAAGAATTTACAAATAATTTTTGTGTGTTATTTTATTTACTATATATACATATTTTTGGAATATCCTATAAGGTAATTATAATCAACCCTATATTTACAAAAAACTGTGATATATCATAGGTTATTGAGTTCAATCTATTTTTCATATTCATTAAAAATTTATATGTTTCTATATTGAAATAATATTGGTTATGGAATAATGGGATCTTAATTGGGGAGATTTTTTTTATCCTTAGAATTTTTTCGGGGTAAATATATGTATTGATTTTTTCTTATTTTTCAAATCCATACTATATAATAAGGCATAGAGGCTGCATGTAGATGTGATTTGAGGTGAATTTTCTATTGTACACCTCTTGAAACTAAGGCATAGAAAATGAAAAATAACTTGATTACATTTTTTAACAATATTTTAAACCAATAAAATTAAATAATATAAAATTTTTATAATTTAAAATACACTCTAATGGTATATAATAGACCATAATAAATATATAATGATAAAACACTAGAGCATGTGATGAAATCAATGAAAGTTAATGATACTACTACTTTCCTACCTATGTGCAGAGCAGCACAATCTAGTTGACAATACTATAACCTTGATTATATTTTCACTTCAATTTTTTGAATATTATACCCTTTTAATGGGGTTCTAGAAATAATTTTTAATTTTATAATTTTTTAGTTCTTTTAGATAGAATA